>CM033327.1:2500-1304166 GCA_019359835.1 Pharus latifolius | reverse complement strand
GGTCCCGTGAAAGAAGATAGCGACCGGGGCTCTCCCCGGGAAGTGCAGGGGGCTAACCAGCCCCTGTGCCGAAGACTTCGCAGCATCCGGTGGCTGCGGCCCTACCGCCCTCCGCACATCGAACATTATAACGGTGAGGCAGACCCTTACGAATTTGTGCAGGTCTACTCCACAGCCATCTCCGCGGCCGGGGGGGATGAGACGGTACAGTGCAATGTCTTCCCCCTCTACCTCTCCGGCATTGCCCGCTCCTGGTTCTACAACCTGAAGGCGGGCTCCATCAAGTCTTTCTCGTAGCTCAAGCGGGAGTTCTGTGCCAACTTCCAGGGGAACTACGTGCGTCCCCTGGACTCCTCGCAGCTATACACTGTCCGGCAGAGGACTGGGGAAACCATCAGAAGCTTCTTCAAGTGCTTTGCTCAGGTGAAAAGCAAAGTGGCCCATGTCCCCGACTCTACGGTCATCGAAGCCTGCAAAAGCGGCATCCTCTCGGGGGAGCTCCACCGCAGGCTCTCCCGGAGCTGCCCCTCTTCCGCCGACGAGCTCTTCAATGTGCTCGAAAAGTACGCTCGGGCGGAGGAAGACGACATCTGGAAGAAGACCCAGGGGGCTCCCACCCCCGTCGACCGGGGGGCCAGGGATCCCCCCAAACGCCCCAGGCAGGGGGGGGCGTAGCGAGCCACGGCCTCGGGACACCTTTGTCCTCGAGGGCGGAGGCGGCTCGCGCGACCCTCCGAGGGCCAACCGCCCCTTCCCCAAACCGAAGGCCCCGCGGGGAGAAGGCGGGAAGGACCGTGGTGCAGCTTCCACAGGTCCAGTACCCACGCTACCCGAGATTGTAGCCAGCTGCTGCAGCACTTCGCGGACTTCCTCGACCAGCGCGGGCAGGGGGGGGGGACTTCGGCCTCCTTGCCCCCTCGGCCAGCTGTTCCGGCCCTTCCCGCTCCCGCGGGGGGTCAGCAGATGCAGGAGGGGGAGCCTTCAGAAGCTCTCCCCTTTCAAACTTCGCAGCGGCACATCAACGTCATCGTGGGAGGATCTGCCTCCGGGCGGGACTCTAAGCGCCAGCGTAAGGAGTACGCGTGCGAGGTCAAGGTTGTGGGGGTGCTACACACGTCCCCGCCACCGAAGTGGTCGGACGTCCCCCTCACCTTCACGGCAGAAGACGCGCGGGGGGTTCACTTCCCCCACGACGACGCGCTCATTGTCTCCGCGACCATCTACAACTGCCATCTGGCCCGTATCCTGGTGGACGGCGGGAGCTCCGCCGATGTCCTATTCCTGAAGGCCTTCAAAGAAATGCAGGTGGATGAGAAGCTCCTCCAGCCCTCTGCCGGGCCCCTGCAAGGTTTTGTCCCGGGGAAGGTGATCCACCCCGTGGGCAAGGTAGATCTTCCAATGACCTTCGGCACCCCGGAGAACTACCGGACCGAGCTGGTCCGCTTCGACGTAGTAGACCTCCCCTCCTCCTACAACGCGATTATGGGGAGGACGACAATCAACCGGCTGGGGGCTGCCACCCATCAAAACTATCTCTGCATGAAGATCCCCCGGCCGCATGGTGTGATCAACGTCCGGGGAGACCAAGACATGGCCCGTGCTCTATACGAGCGCGCTGCGGCCACGATTGGAAGCGTCAACCTCATAAAGACTCCCGGGGGGGAGGCTTCTCCCCCGGAACTAGATGCTGCTGTGCCACCGCCCGGGAGGCCCCTCCTCAAGCCGCGTCCGGAAGGAGGCCTCCGGAAGGTCCTGCTGTCCCCGGGCGACGAAGACAAAACCGTCCGGATCGGGGCGGAGCTCCCCGAGGAGCACGCAGTGCATTGCGGCTTTTCTGCGCGAAAACTCCGATGTTTTTGCGTGGAAGCCGTCAGACATGCGGGGCGTCGCCCGGGAGGTCATTGAGCACAAGCTTGCAGTGGCCCCCGGTCACCCCCCGGTCAAACAGAAGCTGCGGAAACTCTCCCTCGAGCACCAAGAGGCAATCAAGGCGGAGATCACCCGGCTCCAGGAGGCGGGGTTCATTCGGGAGGTCCTGCACCCCGAGTGGCTCGCGAACCCCGTCCTCTTCAAGAAATCAACAGGCAGGTGGCGGATGTGCGTGGACTTCACCGACCTTAACCGCGCCCGCCCCAAAGACAACTTCCCGCTCACGCGGATTGATCAGCTCGTCGACTGCACTGCGGGGTGCGAGCTCATGAGCTTCCTAGACGCCTACTCGGGCTACCATCAAGTCTGGATGGCAGAAGGGGACGAGGAAAAGACGAGTTTTATTACTCCCCTCGGAACCTTCTGCTACGTCCATATGCCCTTTGGGCTCAAGAACGCGGGGGCGACCTTCCAGCGCCTCATGACATTGGTTTTCAAAGAGCAAGTCGGCCGCAACGTCGAAGTCTACGTAGACGACGCGGTTGTCAAGAGTCCCCGCGCAGCCTCCCACATCGATGACCTGGCTAAAACCTTCCGCAACCTCCGCGCGTTCGGGCTCAAACTCAACCCAGAGAAGTGCGCCTTCGGGGTGCGCGGGGGGAAGCTCCTAGGTTTCCTCGTGTCCCAGAGGGGCATTGAGGCAAACCCCGAGAAGATCCGGGCGTTCCTAGATATGCCCCCGCCGCGCTCCGTCAAGGATGTCTAGCGGCTCTCCGGCTGCCTAGCCGCACTCAGCCGCTTTGTCTCCTGGTCGGGGGAGCGGGGCCTCCAGTTCTTCAAGATCCTCCAAGGGCTCGAGGGGTTCCGCTAGACCCCCAAGGCCCAGGAGGCGTTCGACGACCTCAAGAAGTACCTCACGAGCCCTCCAATGCTCGTGAGTCCGTCCCCGGAAGAGCCCTTGCTCCTCTACCTCGCCGCGACCCCTATCACCGTCAGCGCGGTCTTGGTGAAGGAGCAGGGGGGGCAGCAGCGTCCCGTGTACTACGTGAGTGAGGCCCTCCAAGGGGCCAAAACTTGGTACACGGAGATGGAGAAAATCTGCTACGCCCTCCTCATGGCGTCCCGGAAGCTTCGACATTACTTCCTGGGGCACCCCATCACCGTCCCGTCGTCCCTCCCCCTCGGGGAGGTACTACGGAACAAAGAAGCCACCGGCTGGATCGGGAAGTGGGGGGCCGAGCTCGCCCCCTTCTCCCTGTCTCTTACCGGCCGCTCCGCCATCAAGTCGCAGGTCCTCGCCGACTTCGTCGTAGAGTGGACTCCCGCCTCTGGGTCCGGGGACGAAGATCTCCCTGTGCCGCCCCGACGCAGTGATCATTGGACCCTTATGTTCGATGGGTCGCTGTGTCTCGCCGGGGCTGGTGCGGGAGTAGTCCTCCGGAGCCCCGAGGGGAAGGAACTCGAGTACGCCGCGTGGCTCGAGTTCCCCGCAACCAACAATGTCGCCGAATATGAGGCTTTGCTCCTCGGGATGCGCCTCGCACGCTCCCTGGGGATCCGGCGCCTCCTAGTCAAGGGAGATTCTCAGCTCGTAGTTTGCCAAATGGACAAGTCTTACCTGTGCCATGACGCAAACTTAAGTCTTTATTTGCAGGAAGTGCGAAAGATGGAGAGGCATTTCGACGGCCTCGAGGCCCGGCATATCCCACGGAGGGACAATGACCGGGCCGACACCTTGGCCCGAGCGGCAAGCGCCCGGGAATCGCTCCCCAAGGGGGCTTTCCTGGAGATCATCACGAAGCCCTCGGTGGCCTCCCCGGACACGGGCGATGAGCCTCATGTCCCGGAGGTCGCTGAGATCACCCGGACTCCGTCTTGGATGGACCCCCTCATCTCCTTCATCAAGGGGGAGGGGGACCCTCCTAGTGAGACCGAGGCTAAACGCCTCCGGGCTAAAGCCCGGGCATATCTCCTGCTGGAGGGGAGGCTCTACAAGCGTGGGGCTTCCGCCCTCCTACGCTGCCTCCCCCGGCCGGAGGTGATGCGCACGGTGGCCCGATCTTCTGACAGGTAGAGGTAAGTCGATTGGTGGAGACTCGACGTTGACGATCCGGCTTCCGATCAGAACCGATCCAAACCCAGCAATCGCTACACCACGGCTCCGTTGGTTATCAACCATGCACAAACACGATTGACCTCGCCAAGAAGGCTTATCCCTGCATGCGAATCGAGAACACAAGCAAGAACGAGAAAGAAGCAATCTGAAATATTGCAAATATAAATTGAATCTCACGAGTTGGGGTTCCACAAACCGATACACGGCGAAACTGTTCTTTGATAGATTAATCTAAGCAAAACCCAAGTCTAAACGGCAGCCATGGTGGCCATATATATACTGTATGGGGCGGCCATGGGGTGGAGGAGGAAACCCTAGGGGTACATGGGCCTTGGGCCCAAAGTGGAGCGTCGCAGCGCAAGTCAGATTCTGGTCGTAATCTTGTTTTGACGATTCCTGTTGATGCGTAAGGAATTTAGACATGGAACTCGATCCGTTGGAAAGCTCTCATCGTTCTCTTGTCCGTAGAGTCCAAGAACATCGAAAACGGACTTCGTATGTGGCCTGTACGTCCGTTTGAAGTTGGACTACACGCAGATGGCCGAACTGGACTCGCGGATGAATTGAGCTCACTTGTGGGCTGGCCTTGGAGCGACGTGGCTTGTGCGACCTTAGAGGTGTAGAGGCGCCTTTCTTGAGCACGTCTTGTGTTTGGGGAGGTGGCCAAGGTGGAGGCCGAACTTGTGGCGGCGACAGCACAAAATCCAGACGACGTACGTGTTGCCAGCTTTCGCGTCCTGGCCAAGGTGGCGGACGATGACATCTTGATGACCACCATGTTGATGTCGTCTTGGTCATAACCATGATGTACATGGTCTCATCAGGAGGGACTTCAACTTCTCGAAGACATCCACGCGGGGAGCTGTGGCTCTCACCTAGCCCTGCGTGCCATCGCGGCCAAGGCCCTCCGGCAGGGCTTCTACTGGCCCACGGTCATGCGCGACGCGCGAGACCTTGTCTCCGCGTGCGAGGCATGCCAGAAGATGGCCAAGGGCTCGAACCTCCCCCCTATAGCGCCACAGACGATCCCCATCACTTGGCCCTTTGTGCGCTAGGGGATGGACCTCTTAGGGCCCTTCCCCCCAGCGCCCGGGGGATACAAGTATGTGGTAGTTGCAGTCGACTATTTTACAAAGTGGGTTGAGGCGGAGCCTTTGGCCAGCATCACGTCCTGGGCCGTTCAGCGGTTTTTCTGGAAAAACGTCGTATGTCGTTTTGGTGTCCCCCGGGAAATCACCGTGGACAACGGGACCCAATTCGACTCGGCTTATTTCCGGGAATTCTGCGGAGGCCTGGGGCTCGTCGTCCACTTCGCCTCGATGGCCCATCCCTGGAGCAATGGGGCTGTCGAGAGGGTCAACGGCGTGATCCTACAGGGGTTGCGCCGGAGACTCGAGCAAACCGCTTCTAAGCGGGGTGCATGGGCGGAGGAGCTCCCTAGCATCCTTTGCTCCATGCGCACGACCCCGTCCCGGGCGACAGGGCGTACTCCCTTCTCCCTGGTCTACGGGGCGGAGGCAGTCCTCCCCCCGGAGATCGGCTTCCAGTCATTGCGGGTTGAGCTCCTGGAGGGAGCTACGCCCTCAGCGTACCAGGCCAACGAGACCAACCAGCGTCTGGAGATCGACCTCGTGGAGGAGGAACGCGACCGAGCGCTCCTCCGCCACGCCATCTACGAGCAAGAAATGGCGCGCGCGTACAATCAGCGCGTGCGCGAGAAAGCTTTCCGCCTTGGGGACCTTGTCCTCAAGCGCGTGACGGACCCCCAGGCCCAGGGTAAGCTCTCCCCCAAGTGGGAGGGCCCCTACAGGATCTCGGCGGTCCTGGGCTCGGGGGCCTACAAGCTCTCCAACCTTCAAGAGCAGGAGCTGAAGCACACGTGGAACTTGCGTTTACTTCGCAAGTTCTATGTTTAGCCTTACGGGCCTGTCCCCTCCCCCGGAGCGTTCACGCCGGAGGTGGAGGAGGGACACTGTATTTTCCTCCCCTTTCGCGGCTTCGCAGGGGGAGGCCTTGTACTTCATTTTATTAGCAATACATAGGACTTGCTTTTCAAACTGTCTCATTGCAGGTCTCTCTCATTACCGCCCCTAGCGGCGATGCCCTCCCCGCGAGAATGCCCTCTCCGCGAGGAAGCCCTCCCCGCGAGGATGCCCTCCCCGCGAGGAAGTGGGCCAGCCCCAACAAGTCCCTACAACGGGAGTCCCACTCCCGTAGGGCGGCTTACGATCAGCCCTCGTGGACTGAGGGTGTAAGCGGCAACCCGATCGCAGTGGCCGTGGTAACGAGTCACTTTGGGAGACTAGTCCCCTGCCCAAACACTCAAGACCCGTCTTCGGGCACTTCCTCCTCCGGGAGTGGACGCTCTCCCCAGTGGGACGTCTAATGGCCTTCATGGATCTATCTTCCTCCTACGGGAGTCGACGTTATTCCCGGCTCCCCGTTTTCACGGCGACCGGATGATCGGCCCCTTGCGGCTTGATTGGATCTATCTTCCTCCTCCAGGAGTCGACGTTATTCCCGGCTCCCCATTTTCACGGCGACCGGACGATTGGTCTCCAGCGACCTTATTCCCGGCTCCCTGTTAACACGGCGACCGAATGAATGCCTCCCGGAGACCCCATTCCCGGCTCCCCATTTTCATGGCAACCGGACGATTGTCTCTCGGAGAAGTCACGGATTTCTCGGGCATTTTCTTCCTCGAAGACCCTATTCCCGGCTCCCTGTTCTCACGGCGACCGGACGAATGTCTCCTAGGAAGCTCGCCTCCGGAAATCTCATCGGGTTCTCTTTGACATTTCTTCCACATGAGGCCTTATTCCCGGCTCCCCGTTCTCACGGCGACCGGACGATTGTCTCCCGGAAGGTCTTCTCCTTGAAAACCTCGTCTTAAAATTTTCTAACTTAGAATGTTTCCTATGCTACAGGTGACTTCCATCCCGGGGGCCTTGTTACCCCCACAGCGCGCGGAGCTATTCTTCGGCCCGCTGTGGGCGGGGGGGATGAGGAACCCCCGGGTATCGACCGCACCGCCCACGAGGAAACATAGCTCATCCTTGTTAAGATGAGTCGTCCGGACCATCCAAGAAGAAGAAAATAAAGAAGCATTATGAAAGGAAACAACAACAGCTTTATTGATTCTCAAACCCGGAGGACATCTTCCCCCTCCGGTGGGCTTCGGAAACGATACAACCCGGGTGCTAACCCGGGGGATTCTCTAAGCCCTAAGGTTCCTACGCCTAATACTCCCGGAGGCTCTCCGCTAGCTCCCGGGTCAAGTCCCGGTACAATGCCCGTACGCGGCGCCGAGCGTCCCGAAGCACATCCTCAGGCCAGAACTCGTATCCCGCCGGTGGAAGTATTCGGAGGGGAGGGATCATCCGGAGCCCCGGTCGCGGAGGGGACAATTCGGCACGATGATTATCAAAGTTGTCCAAGTGCCACTCCGGACGCCACCTCAGCCGGATCGGCTCCCGGACACTAGCCTCGCGGCGATTCCCGGAGACAAGGCTTAGCAAGATCAAAGCCGCTTGGGCGTCCCCTGGAGAGCCCCTCCCGGACCTTCGCCCGGGAGCAACCTCCCGGGAACCCTGGTAACGTAAATTCAATTCAAAGACTTAGAAAAAATTCTAACTTCATTGCATTCAAAATGTTTTTGTACAAGTGTCCGGGGCTTCTTCTAAGAAGCTACCAGGATCAAAATCCTAAGAAAGCAAAAAAGGGCCCTAGCTAAGACCCGGGGGGAGGCTCATACATGTTCGTTGGCGTCCTCCCCCCGGGGGGCTTCCTCCAAGGCCGGGGCTGGGACGTCTCCCGCCGGAGGCGCCGGAACCGGGAACCACGCCCGGATGATCCGGTCGTAGAACCCTCCGGCAAGCTGCTCGACCTACCGGCGCGAAGGCTCGAAGGAGTCCGGGAAGCTTCAGGGGATGCGGCCCCCGATCGCCCGGGCGCCGACCCCCCTGAACTCGACGAGCCCCACAGCGGCCGCGACGACGGGGATCGCCCGGCCCCGCGCCCGAACGTCTGCGGCCTCCGGGATGGCGGAGACCTGTGCGTTGAGAAAACACACAGCCTCCGCGAGGGTCGCCGGCGGCACCTCCCTGCTCCCGGAGCCTAGGCTTAAACCAAGGGCCTCGAGGGCCGTCCGGACGGAGCGGCCCGCGTCCGCCACCGCCCGGATGCTGGAGCTCTCGAGCTCCCAGAGCGCCTCCTCCCTCGCCTTGGCCTCCTCCCGGAGGCGGCCGTTGACGGCCTCAGAAATATGGACCTGGGCCCGGACCCGGGTCAATTCCGCGAGGGCTTCGTCGCGCTCCCGGAGGGCCTCCTCGCGCTGCCCCACGGAGGCCGCGGCCCGGCTCTCCGTCTCCTTAAGCAGCCGGGCGACCCGCTGCTCAAGGCCCCAGGTAACAGCTGCCACCTACAAAATATATAGAGTTAGAAAAATTTCAAAGTGCAAGGAATGAAGACGTTATCGACTCGGGTTACCTGGGCCCCGAGGGACTGAAGCCCCTCGAAACGCTCATGGAGCGTCCCTCCCGCGACGAAGGCCTGCACCTTCCGAGTATGCAAGCCCTCCGAGTAGCGGGCGACCTCCCTAGCGGGAAGCAGAGGGGTCTCCCGCCCGGCGCCGCCAGCACGGCCGGCCGGGGGTCCCCGGACCTCAAGGTCTGGTAACGCGGCCGGCGTCACCGGCGTCTTCGTCGATGAGGAGGTGCCCCCCGAAGACGTGGCCGAGGAGCTCTCGGCGGGAGCCCCCGCTCGGGGGGGACCATCAGGCCTTTCCCCGTCCCGTGCCGGAAGGTCCTCGGGCCTCCTCCGCCGGAGGAACCTCGTAGACCGAGGGGCTCCCCCCCTCGTCCACCGGCCAAACCCGCGGAGGCGAGGCTCCGCGAATCTCACCTCCAGCCTCTCCGGCTCCAAAGAAGCCGGAAGGGGCAGGAGGGGCTCCACCAGGAACGGCGACGGGGCGTAGTTCACCGAGTCGGACGCCGCCCCGACCGCAGTCGCCTCCTTCCCCCGCGCCTCGACGGGGCCCTTCGGGGGAGGAGGTGTTGCTTCCTTCTGGGCCGGTGCCCGGGAACGCTCGCTCCCGGGGGTCTCATCCCAGGGCTTCGCCGGTGTCGCCGCCGGCGTCGTTGATGGGCCGGCGGTCTTTTGAACCAGAGCCTTCTTGGGCTCTGAGCCCCCGGCCGCCTCCTTCCCCCGTTTGTGCGACCCGGGGGTGGGGAGAGGCTTCCTCTCCGGCAGCTTTAGCCCGTAGGCCGCCGCTACCAAGTTCTTGGGAGGGCCCTCCCCCACGGCGCGCACGACGCGCTCGTGCTCATCGGTGAAGTACCTCCCCAAGAGGTTCTCTGCCTTCTCCCGCGCCGCCGGGTACGGCCGGACTGAAAGAGGTAAAGAGTTAGTCAATTTCTTAAAAATTTGTAAGTACAATGCAGCAGGTTCCCGGAGCTTACGTCGCGTCACCGGCTTCACCGGGGGCCGCTGCTCGGGGCCCATGCCGAACCCCCTCTTCCCGCCGGTGAAGGGGGAGATCCGGAGGAGAGCCATCTCCTCAGCTGCGTCCCGCATCGAGCGGGTCTTCTTGGAGAGGATCACCTTGCCGAGGAGCTCGTACTCCTCATCCGTCCACACCGGCGGCTTTGGTGCGGACGACCGGCTGTAGGTGGGGGCCTCCGGGGCGTACACCACCGCGTCGTCCTAGACCCGGAGGTAAAACCACCTCCGGACCCAGTCCCCCCAGTGGTCCCGGGAGGCCGCCGCCGGGTAGTCGATCACCCGGGACGGCAACATCTGGACCATCACCGAACCGAAGGGGGACTTGGGGCCCCCCTTCACCAGGTGGGAGGTCCACGCCGCCGGTTCGTAGAAGTACCGGAAGGCGCGAAGGGTGGGCTCCTGCCCGGTCGCTGTCTCGTAGAGCCAGATGAACAGGCCCATCCGGACGAGCGCGTTCGGGGTGAGGTGGTTGAGAGCCACCCCGTACTCCTTGAGGAACTCCCGGAGCATGGGATGCACCGGGAGCCGGAGCCCCGCCTCCAGGAAGGCCTCGAAGGCCACGACCTCTCCGGGCCTGGGGCGGGGGGCTCCGTCCTTCTTCACGGGGACTCGGATGTCCCCGTCCGCATCGACGCAGCGTTCGACCAAGGACTCGGCGCAGCGTCCGACGCCCAGAGGAAATCCGGAGGGATTTCCTCCGGGGGCACGTCCGTGGTCTTGGCTCGACCCTTGGGTGCCATGAGGTTAGTCTTCCTTTTTGTTCGGTGGCTAACATTTCAGGAGGCTACTACTAAGAGTCCCGGATGACTACTACCGGAAAAAGCTACCGGGAAGAGCTACCGGGAGAGGGCTACCGGGAGAGCAAAAATTGCTGAGGATGAAAATTTGGAATGAGCTTCCGGGCCCCCCAAGGTCCTATTTATAGGGGCGGGACGTGGTCTAGATGCACGCCATGTGGCACCCGCGGATCAATCTGGACGGAAGAAGTTCAAAACCGCGCGCGCATGGGGGGCTGCTGTCAGGGGAAATCTCCGCGGGCGCGTGAATCGAGGCGCCGGTTCGAACTGCGCGCGCATTTATGGCGAAACGGCGCGGCCTTAAGCGTGGGGCAAGGAAACCAAAGCGCCGCGGTTCCGGTGACTTGGCCCGGAGATTTTCTCGGTGACCTGTACCATACCCACCGGGGACTCGAGCATCGTCCCTAGCGTGCATGGGGGGCTGCTGTCGGGGGAAATCTCCGCGGGACTGAGTCCAGGTAAGTTCCCGGGGATCTGGCCTCCGGGGCCTCCCCGGGCGCCGCCATGTGTCCGAGGACGTGGCCTCCGGCCCTTCCCCGGGCGCCGCCTTTTGGCTCCTGGGACGTGGTCTCCGGTGCCCTCCCGGGCGCCGCCATTTGGCCCCCAGGACGCGGCCTTCGGTGCCGTCCCGGGCGCCGCCTTTTGCCCGGGGACGTGGCCTCCGGCCCTTCCCCGGGCGCCGCTTTTGGCTCCCGGAACATGGTCTCCGGTGCCCTCCCGGGCGCCGCCATTTGGCCCCCGGGACGCGGCCTCCGGTGCCGTCCCGGGTGCCGCCTTTTGCCCGGGGACGCGGCCTCCGGTTCCTCCCCGGGCGCCGCCTATTGCCCGGGGACGGGGCCTCCGGCCCTTCCCCGGGCGCCGCCACTTGGCCCCCAGGACGCGGCCTCCGGTGCCGTCCCGGGCGCCGCCTTTTGCCCGGGGACGCGGCCTCCGGCTCCTCCCTGGGCGCCGCCTTTTGGCCCCCGGGACGCGGCCTCCGGCTCCTCCCCGGGCGCCGCCTTTTGGCCCCTGGGACGCGGCCTCCGGTGCCGTCCCGGGCGCCGCCTTTTGCCCGGGGACGCGGCCTCCGGCTCCTCCCCGGGCGCCGCCTTTTGGCCCCCGGGACCTGGCCTCCGGCGCCGTCCCGGGCGCCGCCATTTGCCCGGGGACGTGGTCTTCGGGGCCTCCCCGGGCGCTACCTTTTGGCCCCCGGGACCTGGCCCCCGGCGCCGTCCCGGGCCTCATCGCCCTTCTAAAGGTAAGATCTCGAACTGTTTGCCACGTGCAGGTCACGCGAGGAGCGCCTCGGGAACTGGCGACCACCTGTCAAGCATCCAAGGCGTTTGACCGGGAGAAGGACGGTCCTACCCTTCAATCCGACGGTGGCTTCCGGGGTAGTTTAGGTTTTTTACTTCTTTTTGGGGCTATAAATAGTCCTTGTACCCCTCTGTTGTAGAGGATCGGTTCTTTTATTGGAATAGCTAAACTCACAGACGTGCTCCGGAAGCCTCTCCCCCGGAGAGAGCCTCTCGAGCCGACTCCGGTCGGGAGCGCGTCGACAGGACTAGGGCCCCCACCGGGACCCGAACCTGTATAAACCCGTGTGTCATTTTTTGTGCTTTTCCGGCGGGGGAGGACCGGTCATCTGGTCAACCCGCGTCGCGTAATCTTCGCTAGGATCATTCTCAAAACCTGCCGGGGTATTCGCAATACCTCGACAGGTAATAGTTCTGGAAGTTGTTGAGTATGGCATCACACAACATTTCCCAGTTATAAATTGAACCCTCCGGTTGATTGAACAACCAAGTTCTTGTCGGTCCTTTGAGGACCATTGGCAGGTAATTTGCCATGACGCGATCATCCCCACCCGCCGCTTGAATAGCGGTGATGTAGATCTGAAGGAATTCAGATGGATTCTGAGTTCCATCAAATCTTTCAATTGTTTCGAGCTTGAACTTGTCTTGCCAGACCACTGCACGGAGGCCTGGTGAGAAAGCCTTGCAGCCGACATAGGAACTGTAGAGAGTTCGGCGACTTTCAACATGATCGCGGGCGACCTCACGCCGTGGTGATACACCTCGTGGTCCCAAAAGAGAATGAACAAGAACACGATCACGATCGCGGGAGTTCCCGACTTGCCTGGCTTTGCCGTGCCGTAATGACCCTGGTGGTAATCGATTATGTCTCCCCTAACTGGAGTAAGAATACTCCCTGTCATAGGAGCGAATCATTGATTGGGATGAGGCTGTCGGGGTTGCATCGAAAGCTACCTCGTCCAGCTTATCCGCCAGGATTCTAGCAAAAGCCGGCCTTTGCGAGTCTTCAACATTAGGAGGAAAGTTGCGTAGGACTTCTGCAATAGAGAGAAGTCGCCCATGCGTACTCCTCTTGGGCACGCCAGGCGTCACCGTTTCTTCGTCCGCCGGTAGATAGTCCGGGGCTAAAGAGGGAGTCTGGTCGTGCCTATGACCATGAGGATGACAAGAGGAACTTGGAGCGGCATCATAATGAGACTACGCATTCTAGAGAGCTTCCAGCACACTCTTGCGGAGTTCACCATCTTGTCGCTTGCGTTCTTTGTCCTCCCTTTGCTTTATTTCCTATTCCTCCTTTTGCTTGCGTTCTTGTTCGTCCCTAGCCGCTCCCTGCTCAGGAGTCTCCTCCGATAAAGCAGCAAACTCTTGGGGAAGCGAGGTCACAATAGGAGAAAGCATCTCTGTTTGTTCCGAATCGGATTCGAAATCAAAGAGAGATTGGAGGTTGTTAGGATCAAACTTCATAGGACTGAGCCCTCGGTCACCATTGTCCATGTCCTCGACAGCGAGGTGCTGTGGTATAGACACAGCCTCCAAAGTGGTAGGACTCAGATGGAGTTCCTAATCTATCTTCTTTGTCTCCTGGTCGATGGACATGACCTGGGTGGGAGAAGACGCATCCTCATGATGTCCTCAGGAACATCTTCGCGATCTACTTCTTCCATCGGAATGGGATCGCTTGGTGAAGGCATTCGTATATGGGCATAATCATCGATATCGAAATCGTTCTCGGAATCGTACGCCCCAGACATGGCTTACCGAATCTCCTGGTGAAAAAAGAGCACCTTGAGAAAGGCCCCACGGTGGGTGCCAGCTGTCGACGATTTGGACTCGGGGTCCTCTGTCGATCTTATGCAGATTTGTGAGTTGTGAGACCTTTCATGGTGTTCCTCAGGGAAGATAGGATAAGTAATGTCAGAAGAGATGCGATCATGCACTGATCCCCCTTTTATACTGAATAAAAGGGCGCCAACGCAAAGAGGTTCTGGACGGTTGCTCTGGTGCAGTTCGTGCAACCGCACTCTTCTCCCTAGCCGGTTAGACACGTGCAAATTGTGGATAACCACACATGCTAACCTCCTGATGGTTGTTTTCATACGTGGGAGAAGTTATCTTAATCCTGGGAACGTGCTTGGTAAAGACTCAAGTACCCCCAAATTACCCTGGTCGCATACAGTCAGCGACCCTCTGACCGCACACTGTCTGTGGCCTTCTGACCTCGCACTGTCTGCGGTCTCATGATCGTGCAAAGGCTGCGATCATAGAATAACTTTGTGTCCTTCGGCGACCATAGCGGCTACTAAGACACAAACTCATAGACACACATTGAATTTGATCTGACTTGAACCCGACATGTGTTAATCTAACTAGCTCGGGTGATAATCCTCGTCACTGGTGATTAAGTACAAGAAGGGCGTACACAACAAACTGGCTGGCATGTTTTCATGGCCACCAGTTACGACCCTCTACTTATCAGCATTTATACAGATCGAGCCCTCATGTCATGATGACTATCCCATAATGTATAGTGAAGATCCTAATTTTTGATCAGCACTGGCTGAGCTCAAAACAGGGAAACCTATAGAGTTTGTTCGGCGAGAAGGACTCTTGTACAAGGGCAATTTACTTTGTATACCTTGTGGAGCACCTCGAATCCAATGATTGCGAGAAGCACATACATCGAAGGTCGCTGGTCACTTTAGGGTTACGAAGACTTTACAAAATCTTCATCGACATGTGTTCTGGCCGCAAAAGCAGCAGGATGTGGCTAGTTTTGTATGAGGCTATCGTCTCTATAGCATCTCGAAACTGGCAAACCAAAAATTAGGTTTGTACACTCTTTTGCTAGTTCCATCACAACCATGGGAAAGCATATCCATGGATTTCTTGGGAGGATTGCCTAAGACCCAACGTGGCAATGACTATCTCTTTGTGGTTGTTGATCGGTTCTCCAAAATGATAATTCTCATACCTTATCGAAAGACTATCATAGGATAAGAGGCAGCTCGGGTATTCTTTCAACACGTTTGGACACATTTCGGATTGCTGACTTCTATTGTGTCTCATCGTGATACCCGGTTCCTTAGTCACTTTTGGTGATCGTTCTGGACGATGATGGATACAAACCTAAAGAGGAGTACTGCTTTTTATCCTCAAACTGATGGTCAAACTGAGGTGGTAAATTAAATAGTTGTTCATCTCTTGAGGGGCTTTAACTCTAAGCATCTAAAGACCTGGGATGAAAGCATACCATACCTGCAGTTTGCTTTTAATCGAGCAGTGCATGGTTCGAATGGAAAGTCGCCTTTTGCCATCTGTTTGGGATTTCTACCACAAAGTCCATTTGACATGTAGTTTGTGATCCCTAGCTCAGCGTATAATAGCAAGGAAGCATTTGATCAGGATCAAGCACAAAAGTTCTGGAAGGTATTCAACGGCTCTATGGTGAGGTTGAACAGAACTTGCTGAAAGCTCAACTCAAGTACAAGGCGCGATATGATCGGCACCGAGTTGATGCTCAATTTCATGAAGGTGATTGGTATGGTTATATATGAGTGAAGAGAGACTTAAATGTGAAGGTAAATGATCTGGGAGGACCTTCAGATCGAGTCATATAAGGCTTCATGACTTTAGCCGAGTTCGGAAAGGTTTCGTGACCTTGGGAAGGATTCGTTCTCTGGTCGGAGCTGTATTCTGATCCGAGCATATATAACTAAGTCTTATCTATTAGGTTTAGTTAATATCTGAGTCTATTATGTTTAGGTTATTTGAGTCTGATACGTATTCATATGATTGGACTATAAAATCTTCTAATAGGTTGGAATAGATTACCTAGCATCTACCTAGTTATCTACCTTGATATAGATCAGATCAAGTCTAGTTCATTGACGTAGGTGAGTGTGTCCTAACGTTCGACGTGTAAAGCCCTCTTTGAAATAAAGACTTGTGCAATTACTTTGAATTGTGTTCTTGATCAACCTTTGGGTTTTGGTAATTCTGAGTAAGATCCCGTTATTCTGTATTTTAGAATCTGTGTGAGCCAAGTGCGGAAACCAAGGCTAGGTCTCAAATGGATCAAGTTTGGTATCAGAGCAACTATCATGTCCTGTGGATGGTAAAGACTCGCCAGGGTTACAAAACCTCTGGCAAAACTCCAAGCGATCAATTGACGGTACCTACAGTTGTATCTCCGACAATGTCTGAAGGAACCTCCGTACAAGCTAACCTAGCTGAACAAGTGGCTAAGCTCTCCATCGACATGGAAACCGTGCTTGCTTGGATTAAGCAGCAGGCCATGATTGTACCTCCTAAAGCAGAGAAGGTTACAGGTGTGAAGACTGGTGAAGACTTGCGTAGGCCAGACGACAAGGAAGAAGAAGACGACCATAAGGACGACAACCTCGCCAACCCTCCTTACTACTTGGATCTTTTAAGGTCGACGCTAGGATTGATATACCCATATATGATGGGGTGATCGATGCCGAGAAGCTGGATTCTTGGATCGACCAGCTAGAGACCTACTTTGACCTGAAAGGGTTTAGTAGCGCTCAAAAGGTGAGGTTCGCACATTTGAAGATGAAGGACCATGCCAAGACATGGTGGAAGGCCCTTGTCGCTAGTGGTGAAGCTGACGACCTTACGTGGGGTCAATTCAAACGACTCCTGTGACAAGAATTTTATCCGATGGATTATCTTGAGGAAAGATGGGAACGTTGGCACAGATTATACCAACGGTGCGAGCAAACCGTCCAGGACTATACTACGGAGTTTCGGAGACAAACAATGGTCATTGGCATCTTGCTGTCTGATTCTCAAGTTTCCAAAAATACACATCTGGACTTTAGAAATCGATCAGTACTGAGTTAAGTCTGTTCTGCGTCCAAGATATCACGATCGCGAGCATAACAGCTATGGCAATCGAGAAAAGAACCGTTCTCGTAGTGACAAAGGCACGAAGGATAGTGCGACCTCGACAAAAAGAAGGCCGAGTCTGAAGAAGAACGCTTCAAAAACGGGCACAAGTACTTTTGGTGACCATTCTCAAGTCACGGGACATATCAAAGATAAATACTACAAGCTTCATCCTGAGCTTCGGCCAAAGAAAAATGGACCAGGGAAAAGAACAGCCACGGGTACCACGGCTCCACTGGCAGAAGAAGTTGTCCGAGTGAATTCAATTGATGAGGTAGACAAAACCTTGTTTCTGATGGCAATGGCGAAGGAGAAAGGATTGGATCCCCCTACTGACCATCACTCAATGGATTACTTGTACACTATCAACATCCACGTGAAGCACGAAGTGGTCACAGCAATATTCGACCTCGGAAGTCAGAAGAATTTGGTTTCCGCTAGACTGGTTCGGCGACTTGGTTTGAAGACAACCACACATCCTCGACCGTATCCACTGGGTTGGTTTACATCCGATTTGAACCAAGAGATTACGAGTTAGTGTGTGCTGAAGTTTGCGATCTCTGCTCGTTTATCGATGAGGTGCAATGCGACATTGTTCCTATCGATATCTATCAGGTGATCTTTGGGAGTCCTTATCTGTATGAACGAGACACTCACTTCCATCGGCGAGCGCAAGAGTACGAGCTCACTAAAGACGTAGTTAAGTTTGTGATCAGTAGAGACGTCCATGTCAACACTTCGAACTTTATTACCGTGAATTAGGCCAAGAGAATCGTCAATGCATGTCACAAATACGTGCTTGTCATGATTCGGCCCATTAGTCAAAGTGATAGTACTCAAGTAGTGTTGTCGTTGGCATGTCAAGAAGATCCTGGTCGTTTGTCGAGATTGCTAGAGAAATACAGTGACCTGTTCGAGAGTACCCAGGTTTGTCCATCGAAACGTCCATTCGAGCATGAAATTCAACTCGTGTCCAATGTGACACTTCCCAATCTGAGAATGTACCACAACTCAGTATTGGAAAATGAAGAGATCAAAAGATAACATGGTGAATTGTGAAGAGATGGTGTCATTCAACCAAGTAGTTCACCCTGTGGATCTCTTGTGGTGTTAGTGCCAAAGAAAGATGTGACTTGGTGTATGTGCATCGACTACTGAGCACTGAACAAGATTACCATCAGGAACTGGTACCTCCTTCCTCCTATCGACAACCTGCTAGACCAATTGAAGCATGCTGTTGTCTTCTCGAAGTTGGATCTTAAGTGAGGATATCATCAAGTCAACATCTGAGAGAAGGATACGTGGAAGACCGCGTTCAAAACACAACAAGGTCTATTCGAATGTCATGCCGTTTGGCCTCTGCAACACCCCGGCAACTTTCATGCGTCTTATGAATGATGTATTCTGACAGTTCATCGACGACTTTGTGATCGTTTACCTCGATGACATACTAGTCCATAGTCGTTCGTGGGACGAGTACCTCCTTCATGCCGAAAAGATGTTCGAACAGCTTCGGCAACATCGGCTTCGCCTCCACCATAAGAAGTGCGAGTTTGGTGAGCAAACTCTACTTTACCTGGGATTCATAGTCGGCAAGGGTACATTCCAAATCGACCCAGGTAAGGTAAAAGTGATTCGCGAGTGGCCACGACCACATACAGTTACGGATGTGCGTAGTTTTATGGGGGCATGCCAATACCTTCGGAAGTTCATCCGACACTTCTTGATTGTGGCTTCTTCGTTGCATGCATTAACCAGGATCGATTAGAAGATCGAGTGGACAGGGAAACATGAGGACACGTTTCTCTTTCTTAAGAGGAAGATCAGTGAAGCCCCTGTGTTAGCTTTGCCGAATATACAGAAGCCATTCGAGCTAGAAACCGATGCCTTTGATTATGCAATAGGCACAGTGCTCATGCAAGAAGGTCGACCAGTGGCATATCACTCCAAGTTATTTCAGGGAGCTCCAAAGAATTACCTAACCTACAACAAGGTGTTGTGTGCATTGCATCAGGCCGTAAAACATTGGCGGTGTTACCTCTTGGGTAAAGAGACTGTTGTCCACACTGACCACCAGCCGTTGCAATATTTACAACTTAGTCCAAGCTACAGCAAGCTTAGCGCATGAAGTGGATGTCACATCTGCAGTAGTTTAATCTGGTGATTAAGTACAAGAAGGGTGTACACAACAAATTGGCGGACATGTTGTCACAACCACCAGTTATGACCCTCTGCTTATCAGTGTTCGTGCAGATCGTGCCCTCATGTCATGATGATTATGCTACAATGTATAGTGAAGACCCTGATTTTCAAACAGCATTGGCTGAGCTCGAAATAGGGAAAACTATGGAGTTCATTCATCGAGAAGGACTCTTGTACAAAGGAAAATTGCTTTGTATACCTCGTGGATCACCTCGGATTCAATGGCTGCAGGAAGCGCACACAATGAAGGTAGCTGATCACTTTGGGGTTACGAAGACTTTGCAGAATCTTCACCAACATGTGTTCTGGCTGTGAATGCAGCAGGATGTGGCTAGTTTTTTTTGAGACTGTGGTCTTTGTAGCATGTTGAAACCAGCAAACCAGAAATTAGGTTTGTACACGCCAGTTCCATCACGACCATGGGAAAGCATATCCATGGATTTCTTGGGAGGATTGCTTAAGACCCAACGTGGCAACGACTATCTTTTTGTGGTCGTTGATCGGTTCTCCAAAATGATACTTCTCATACCTTGTCGAAAGACTATCATGGGAGAAGAGGCAGTTTAGGTATTCTTTCAACATGTTTGGACACATTTCGGACTACCAACTTCTATTGTGTCTGACCGTGATACCCGGTTCCTTAGTCACTTTTGGTGATCGCTTTGGACGATGATGGACACAAAGCTAAAGAGGAGTACTTCTTTCCATCCTCAAACTGATGGTCAAACCGAGGTGGTAAATCGCACAGTCATTCATCTTTTGAGAGGTTATAACTCTAAGCATCGGAAGACCTGGGATGGAAGCATACCATACCTATAGTTTGCTTGTAATCGAGCAGTGCATGGTTCGACTAGGAAGTCACCTTTTGAGGTTTTTTGGGATTTCTACCACATAGTCCATTCGACTTGGCGTTTGTGATCCCTACCTCAGCGTATAACAGCAAGGAAGCCTCGGATCAGGATCAAGCACAAAAGTTGCTAGAAGGTATTCAACGGCTCCATGGTGAGGTTGAACAGAACTTGCTGAAAGCTCAACTCAAGTATAATGCGTGACATGATCGGCATTGAGTTGATGCTCAATTTCACGAAGGTGATATGGTGTGGTTACATCTGAGTAAGGAGAGACTTAAAGGTCAAGGTAAGAAGCTCAAACCCATTCGTTATGGTCCTTTTCGGATTTTGCGGAAAGTTGGTAATAATGCTTGTCAGCTTGAGTTACCTACATACATGGATATTTACTCGGTTGTTAATGTTGAGCACCTCAAACTCTTCGAGCGTTCAATGCTGGATGATGAGCCAGATACCATAGTACTATCTGTTGAAGACTTGGTCTATCAACGAGAAGAACCTCTACCTGATGACATGATCTTGGAGAAGAAGGTGACTACCACCCGCAGTGGCACAAAGGAGACTTTTCGAATTGGCTGAAAAGATCAATGAGTATGTGCGGCAAAGTGGTACACCAGAGAAGATGGTCAAGCCCAATTTCCACAACTCCAGATTTGATCATGGTCGCCAACAGGGGTTGGCTCCTACTCAATAGGGGAGTCATGATCAGGGAGGATATTTGGGTCTTTCTGGTTGAGTTCGCAAAGGCTTCACGACCTCGGAAGGGTTCGCGACCTTGGAAAGATTTCGCAACCTCAGGAAGGATTCGATCTCTGGTTGGATTGTATTCTAATCAATATATGTATAACTGAGTCTTATCTATTTAGGTTTAGTTAGTGTCCGAGTCTAATACATTTAGGTTATTGAGTCTGATACGTATTCATATGATTGGACTACAAGTACTTTGTAATAGTCTTAGTTTAGATCATCGAAGAGTCATTGAACTTATTTACGTCTTAGACATATAGTTTATCGACATAGGCGAGTGCGTCCTATTGTTCGACGTGTACAAGATCCCTCTTTTCAATAAAGAGTTGTGCTATCTTTTGAACTGTGTTTTCAATCAACTTGGGTTTTTGTAATTCGGAGTAAGATCCCATTATTTTGCATATTAGCATCTGATCGAGTATAGTCGAAACCTGGCTATACTTCAATCAGAGCAGTTCTATGGGTATTACGCACTACATCCAATAGGGCCACAGGAGAAATGCCCATTGAAATCAAACTTGGCTCTGCTCGCGTTGATCACTTAGATACCATAAATCAAAGTGAAAGACGAGAAGATGATATTACATTCCTTGAAGAAAAACGTGATTGAGCACTAATCCGCTCAGCGGAATATTTACAAGCTCTACGTAAATGTCATAGTAAAAGGGTGCGACCACGTACCCTAAATTTGGGGGACTTGGTTTTGAGGAAAATCCAAGACCAATTTGGTCGCAATAAGTTTTGCCCTCAGTGGGAAGGTCCCTTTAATGTGGTCTCTATTCCGCGACCAGGATCAGTTCGATTGGCTATGGACGATGGAAGAATATTATCAAATGCCTAGAACATAGACTAGTTGCGTATGTTTTATGTGTAAGTTCTTTTTTGTTCCCATTTTAAATTCCTTATCACTAAAGAAGTATTTTTATCACTCTATGCTATGGTTGCATTCCCATTCTTAGCCTTAGTTTTTACCGGGTCATACCCGGGGCTGGTCGCGACAAACAATAAGCACCTTGGTTTGATAGGTAAATGGATTCGCTGGTGAAACTCATGATCACATCTAGATAAGACATCTCTTTCTAAGCTGATTCTTACTGCATGGGACTTACTAGTATGTTCTGATCATTTTAGTAGCTGTCAGTTAGCAAAAAACTTACGTGTTTGAACTAGGCCATTATCTCTTTGACCATAGCATCTCCTTAGTCCAAAGTGACTTATACTGTGACCACTATACTATGTCTCTAGTATAACTGGTCGCAAGAGGGGGGCTAGGGGAATATAACTATAGCATTGAGTCAGAAAACTAAGTACTGTTCATTGTTAGCATTTATTGTTCTGTTAATCACTCATAATGCATCTGCAAGGTATAAAACAATGAATTTACTTCAATAATAAGGTAAATGTTTTCATTGCAAATTCATTTTACAAAAATTTAAATAAGAGGAGATACATTACCTTCAAGAAAGGCCAAGGTCGGGCAGCAATTTTTCAATTAATGGCCTCACCTCGGCCATGGTCACCTCTAGCAGGTCTTGTCTGTCAAAGGTCGCATCTTCCATTTAGATTCAAATTCGGACCATGGTCAAGCCTTAGTTTGCAAAGGATAGCAGAGGCTATAGATATAACATCATTCTTTAGCGCCTCTTTGTGCCTCCTGGAAATTTCAGGAACATTTGCGGCCAAGAGATCAGCTTGAGCCACGACTAGCTTGCAGGACTTGCCAAAGGAAAAATCATCCTTTTTAGGATCGATAACATTCAACTTCAGTGAGTCTGCGACCTCCCACAACTTTGCAAAGGTGTCTTTTTCTATGAGACCGCAACTTTTGATAGTTTCTTCCAAAGCGCCCTTCCCATTGAGGGCAAGCTTTACAGTCTCTTCGGCCTTCTCCTTGGCCATGCAGAAGCGGCTGATGAGCCCTTGAATTTTATCCAAATCTGCTCCACGCTCAATGCTCTTATTTTCATAGTAATCTTTTTCTTCAGCCAGCTTCAGGTTCTCTCTTTGTTCTAAGCAAAGGAAGAAACGAGTTCAATTGAGTTCATAAAATTCATAAAGGCAATGTAAGATTCTGCCAAAATGAGCTTACCATCCACCTTGGTCTGTAGTTGGCTGCAAACCATCTGAAGGCGCTTGGCTTGGCCTAGGAGATTATCGGCTAACATAGCCTTTTGCTCCAAGGTTGCCATTTGTTCTTTAGTGCCCTTCAGTTTGGCCCCAAGCGCCAGAGTTTCAGCAAGCCTTTCACCACTTACTTTTTGGGCTTCAACCATTTCCTTCTCTAGAGAAGAACGTACAATGATCACAACTTCTTTGCTTTTGTGTTCATTGGCGACCTCCTCTAGCAAAGTAGATTTTTCCCTACGACAGCATAAATTGTTATGCCAGTTTATAAGAGAATGAGTTTCAAGCAAGATATTTTTTTGCTTCAACTTGTCGCATTCTGCTTGAGCAACCTTGACTAGCTCCACTAGTAGGCCAAACATGGCCACATCATGAGCAGCATTATGAATAGAACAAAAGAGGAACTACTTAAAGAAGATTACAGAAGAAACATGTGAAGTCATGAAGTAAATATTTTTACTTACTTCCAAAAACTTCTCAAAGTAATTCTCTGAGAGGTCCCCGAATCTAGTTGCTTGGCTGGTCGATGCCAAGCCTTCTCGCACTTGCTTAACTTTGCCGAGGAATTTAGACTGAATGCTCATGTCCAGGGCAGGGTGCTGGATTTCAGCAGGCTGGACCGCCATTTCCTCTGTCCTCTCTTCTCCTTGTTCTCCCAAACAGGAGGGAGGCACAATTTCTTCCACCAGAGGGGGAGCAGTTTGTTCGCTTATCCCCATTGTCGTGGTCGTAGCCGCAACCTCAGCTTCTTCATCGTTGGTGGGTTCAATTGATTGGATATCTTGAACCACCTCACCAATGATGATCGTAGGGTCCTCCTCGACGTCTTGCGAAGGTGCAAATTCAGCAACCGCTGGTTCTGGTACCGCCTCGCTTGTGGCAGGTTACTCCGCCATAATAGTCACCACGACCTCTTTGGGCGCAGCAACAGATGGTTCAGCCGCGACCATCGGGGCAGGCATTGCAGTGGTCAGAGGAGCCCTGCATATTCAGTTCTAATTTTGATAAACTATTCCTAACTGAGCGATGAAACTCGGTTAAGAAAAATGCTTACCTAATGTTGAGTCCCACGAGGTTTCGGGAACTCGAAACTTCTCCTCTTGGAGACAAGAGTGAAGAAAGTGCCATGGGAAAAGACTCATCAGGAGCCACTGATGACCTCCTCCTCACTGCAAATATGGATGTTCCCTGTTCCTCCTCTATGTCGCTTCCCTCTCCCTATACGACCATGAGGTAATTCCTAGTCGTATTTGGCAAAGTTTGAGGGGTGGGAACCCTTACCGTAACAACCTTCGTGGTTGCAACCAAAGGGTCAGCTGGGGTCTTGAAAAGTTACGACAGGGATAACTGGCTTGTGGTAGCCAAGTGTTTATAGCGATGTTGCTTTTTGATCCTTTGATGTCGGCTCTTCCTATCATTGTGAAGCAGAATTAGTTTTAGACCGTCGTGTTGGATTGTTCACCCACCAATAGGGAACGTGAGCTGGGTTTAGACCATAATGACAAGTTAGTATTACCCTAATGATGACTGTGTCATGTGATCGTACCCGAAAGGGTCGAGCGCCATTGTGTAATAATAGCCGCAAGTGAATGGTTGAACGTTGAGCACTTGAGGACCAAATTCCACGAGGAACAAGCGTATTCGTCTTTCTAGTTTAATGGATCACTGATTAAGTCCAAACAAATTTTGGGGGTTGTTTTTCTACCCTAAGTCTATCAATTTAGCGTTTGCAAGCTGGAATGAAAATCTAGTGTTTCAGGAATTCGATAACCATATGGCATAATTCTATCGAAAGTCCGAGGATTGTAAGTTAATTTCAATTGTTTTTCAAGACAAATTAAGTTTCCAGTTCGGGGCACTAGGTCAACAGTTAGAGGATCGCTTCCACTGTCATGTTTGGCGAGAGCCTCTCTCCTGTTCAAGGTTCTGCGTCAAGGCGCTAAGAACTCAAGAACTCCCATAAATTCTTTCTAAGGCTCAACTATTACGTCTGTTGCCGAAACGAGGATTTAGGGTTTGGAGGAAGAAAACATCATGAAATTACTCCAAAACTTGAAATAAAGACCAAGGAAGAATCACGCCATCAGGATTAGGTCATCCCTAACCATTGAGGGGATCTACTCACTAAAAATGTAGAAAATAAGAATAACAATTAAATAAAAACTCACTTGATTGCTTGAAAATTGAAGTTGTTGTCCTTGACGGCTTGCCAAAGAAATAAAATAGAGAAGGGGGCTCTGCTAAACTAAAACTAAACTAAGCCTTAATGGCTAGTATGTAAAAACATCTAAAAAGGCATCTAAAAAGCATGTTTAATTAATTGAGCCAAAAACTTCTCTATTTATAATACACAGGAAAACATGTCCAAAAATAACTCCTTGACGTGCAGGAGACAAAGTTGGCTTCAAATGGTGCAAGAACGGATAAATCTGAGTCAAAACTGACCAGATTCGACCAGCTTTGGTCCAATACGACTAAAACCGACTAGATTTGGCTAAAACCGACCAAATCCAACCAGTTTGAGTCAAAACTGGATCAAAACGGCCCACAAATGACCAGTTCGGACCAAACACGCTTTAAATCAGCCCAATTACGACCAGTTTGGATCAAACCCGACTCACAATGACCAGTTTAGATCTAAACCCGTCAAAATCACGACGAGGAAACCAATTCAAACACGACCGGGATACGTGGCGCAATCACGGCCACACACGTGTCGTGATCAAAACCATATCGAACACGACCGAGACACGTGGCATAATCGCAGCCACATGTACGTGGTGGCCGAAATCGAATTGATCACGACAAGGACACGTGGCACAACGACGGCCACAGATGTGTCGCGACGGAACCGAGCGGGAATCTTCTTCGACCGCATTGTATTCAACCGGGTCTTCTATTCGAGCTGGAGTCTTTTTCGAGTAAAAGTCCTTTTTTCGCCAGGTTTCATATGAGTAATATTCTTTACCCACCAATTCAAGTTCGACCAGGACTCTTTTGCTTCTCCAGTTGGTTTTCTTGGTCGTTTGATGTCCACATGTGGTCGAAATTGCTTCAAATTTGCAGGGTTTGATCCCTGAAACATGATGAATATAACTGTGAAAGTAATTTGTGAAAATAATTAAATTTTGTACATAAAATGTTGCATCAAATGAGTTTTAATCATGATTTTGCATGTTTTTGATACTAAACCTAGGGTAAAAGTGCTACCAAGTTAGCACTGATCAAATTCCCCCAAACTAGCATTTTGCTTGTCCTCAAGCAAAAAATGTGAATGATTTTCCAAAAAATTGAGATGCCTTGGATTATCTGATTTCAATAAACAATCTTCCAGAGATTCATAACACATCTATGGATATGAGGCAATTGATCTTAGCCATTTAAACTTTCCAAATGCGTACATTAATATTATCAAATTTCAACCTTAGAAAAGAGAGCTTAATAAATTAAATTTTCTTAACAATCTTCTTTCATATAGGATTTAGAATAAACCATGCAAAGCAAACACTTGTTATGCTACGATTTATACAAAGTTGCTACATTGCCCTTTTCTAAAGAAAAATTTAAACACTTATTCTCTATTTTTTTTTATTTTTCTTCTTCAACTTTTTTGTTCTCTTGGCCTGAATGTTTTTACTGGACCATTCCGTCGCGGCGAGAGGAGACATAGCTGAAAACGCTTACTTAAGAGCACTTACAGAAAGGCAGCTTTTTTGGTTTCCCAAGCCCCTGTAAGCAGCCTCAATGCTCCGTATACCTTCCCTTCACCAGCTGGTCAACAGTTCACCACCGCCTCCTCCCAGTGGGTAGCATATACATTACACAAGATAAGACAAAGCCACAGCTTCAGCAACCGTTTTATTGAAAATATTTTTTTTTGCATAAGTTAAGTAAATCTTCCCTTCCCGAGCTGATCGATGATTCACCACCGCCTCCCCCTAGTGGGTCGATTATAATTTACTTTTATACATTTTTTTTATTTTTAAAGAAAAGAAAAATTAGCAATCTAGGCATAAGAGGTAACATAAGAGAGTTAATTCCAAAAAATGATTTTATTAGAAATCTTCAATTTGGAAGAAGTCAAGTACAATTTAATAGATAAGTTCAAGCTTTAATGGTCAATTTAAGATAAAACTAAACATAAGAAATGGAAATTTCTAAGAAAGCTAAGTTCAATGGATCATATGCAAAGATGTGATAGAATAATTGTCTAATTGATTAAAGATCATCTTCAAAACCAGGCATTCTAGGTGATAAATCTTTTTTTTATTTTTCAGTTTATGATGGAATATGGTGGAATGATGATTTTCTGAAGACTAAACATATGGTGAAGTGAACATCCCCCAAGCTAAATCAAACTAAGCAAACGGTTAAGTGAGCACCCCCGCAATCTAAATCAGGCATTCTCCTCAATATATGAAGAGAGATACAGATTACCATTTGCGGTTGGGGTTTAGGTTGGTAGATGTTGTGGAAGATGATGTAGTAAAAGAGGATGTTGTGGTCCATGTAGCTCCAATGGTGCAGTCCAAGGTGTCGCAAGTGAAAACCTGAAAAAACAAAAAGAGACCTTTCAGGGTGTTCCTCCAGGAAGGGATGATGAATCAATGGTAACTGAAGCACATAGAGATTTATACAGGTTTGGGCCCTCGATGGTGGGAGTAAAAGCCCTATGTCCTGTTGAGATTTACTATGTGTAGGAGAAAAGAGTTACAAAACCATGGAAAGGATCTTCACAGGCGAAGATCTTTCCTATGTGTTTATACAAGACAATACTCAGGGGGCTTATGAAATCTAACTAACTTAGTCTAATGTCTTCTGTTGATCTTCTGATCTCTTGATCCTTCGATCCTTCGATCCCCCCATTTGATGCATTGGCTTACCCTCTTATACTGATCGAAAGGGTGCCAAGGCTTAACGGCACCGAACAATTGCTCGGTGCAATTTTGATAACTGCTTTTAACCTCTACGCAGGTTTAACACATGTTATTAAGGAATAACTGCACGTATTAACCTCATGACGGTAGTCTTTATACGTGGAAGAATCTTCGGGATACTTGGGATATCCCTGTTGTAGGGATTGAGTAACCCCGCGTTTCCTGGTTGAAGGTGTCCTGACCACGCGTTGCTTGTAATCATCTGACCGCGCACTATCTGCGATCTTCTGTCCGCGTATCGCCTACGAACTCCTGACCGCGCACTGTCTACGGTCTGATCGCGCAAAGCCTGCGATCATATGTCCGCGCTTCTCGGAGCAACTTGAGTTCGCATCAACGGACACTCATCTGATTTGAATCTGTCTTAAACTAGTTATGTATTTATTTGAACTAGCTCGGGTATCAATCCTCGTCAGTAACTAAGACCACGCCAGCCCCCGAGTGTTGAAAACTGCGAGAGCCATCAAAGTACATCGTCCAGTGATCTGGGCATTCCAATTCTTCGGACACCTGCACGGTTGGCTCAGGGTTAGTCCATTCAACTACAAAGTCGGCCAGGACCTGAGACTTGACCGTGGTGCGGGGCGTGAACTGGATGTCGAACGCGCCGAGCTCAACAGCCCATTTGGTGATCTGACCAGACTTCTTTGGATTGCGGACAATATCCCCCAATGGAAAAGATGAGGGTACTGTGATCTTATGCGCTTGGAAGTAATGTCGTAGCTTACGGGAAGCCATCAGTAGTGCGTAAAATATCTTCTGGACCTCAAGGCATCGCTCCTTAGGACCATGAAGTACTTCGCTTACATAGTAGACGGGTCTATGCACACCTTCTCTATCTGCGATCAGGATAGCGCTGACCGCGTGTGGCGTGGCCACCAAATAGAGAAGTAATGGTTCCTCCTTCTCGGGGGAAACCAAAACCGGCTGTAACACCCCGATTTTTTCCAAATCCTATCCTAAACCTGAGTTTCGGCCCTTGCCGTTTTTGAAACCCTAATTACTCTGTTTTACCCTAAAGTCGTTTTCCCCATTTTGTCGAAACCCTTCAAATCTTGCCCGATCTTGTCAAACTTTGGCCAGATGAGTTCCATTAATCTTATGCAATTCATTCCTGAAATCAGATTTTAGATCAGCCCTCCAGATCTCCAGATTTGCAATCAGATACATTTCCTATTCAAACTTTCTTTGCAGATCAGTCCCTGGAGCAAGTTTCAAAATTGCATTTCAGCCCGAGCTATTCTTTTTCAGCCCTTTTCAACCAGAGCTCCTGTGCCGTTCGACCAGTGCCCCGTTCACCTTTGCCTCGCCGCAGTTCCTTGCCGCCGGCCATCTTTTCCGATCGCCCGTGCTCGTGGTCGGTTGAGCCACCCCGCGCACACGTGCCAGTGACCAAAACCCTCGCCAAGTCCAGCAGTTAAACGCCCGCGCTCCAGCAGCGTTTTCGCGCGCGCACGCCCGTGGCCGTGGCACTTGCATGCGTGTACGTGTCATCGTCGGAGCTGCGTTGCTGCCTCCGCATCCGCGCTGTTTCAAACCCAGTTCCAATGCGCTCCCGACAACGCTGGCAAAGCAACTGCACAGCCCGTGCACATCACGTCGTCGTCGCCGTTGTAGCGCCTGCGCCCGGCCATCCTTGTCCCCGGCTCGATTTTCCCCGCGGTTTTCCCCTCACGAGCTCCGCCCCAAGACCTATTTAAACCCCCTTGTGCTGTCACTACTATAGAATTCATCATCACAGTCGGGTCAAAACATTCATCACAGACGGTTCTTACCCGTCAGTGATATTCGAGTCAGTGATAATCATGTACTATCACAGACGGTTTTTGATGTTTTCAACCGTCTGTGATCTATCCATTCACAGACTGTTATAAGGTCAGAACCGTCTGTGATAAGGTCAGAACCGTCTGTGATAAGGTCAGAACCGTCTGTGATACTCATATTTCACAGTCTGTTATAAGGTTAGAACCGTCTGTGATAGTCATACTACCACAGACGGTTCTGTTCTCGGAACCGTCTGTGATAGTCATACTACCACAGACGGTTCTTACCCGTCAGTGATATTCGAGTTAGTGATAATCATGTACTATCACAGACGGTTTTTGATTTTTTCAACCGTCTGTGATCTATCCATTCGCAGACTGTTATAAGGTCAGAACCTTCTGTGATAAGGTCAGAATCGTCTGTGATACTCATATTTCACAGACTGTTATAAGGTCAGAACCGTCTGTGATAGTCATACTACCACAGACGGTATGTTCTCAGAACCGTCTGTGATAATTACACTATCACAGACGGTTCTGAGAACAGAACCGTCTGTGATACTTGAGTATACACAGATGGTTTTGACATCAGAACCGTCTGTGTTAGTATGAGTATCACAGACGCCTTTGATGCCATAACAGACTGTGATACTCAGATTACCAGAGACGGTTTGGATATCAGAACCATATGTGGTACTCAGGATGACAGAGACGGTTTGGATATCAACACAGACGGTTTTGATCTCAGAACCGTTTGTGATACTCTTAACACAGACGGTTCTGATATCAAAACCGTCTGTGATACTCCAATCTGCGATATCAGCAACGGTGTTAATCTTGAAACCGTTTGTGATAGTGTTATAATCTCAGAACCGTCTGTGATAGTACGATATCACAGACGGATCTGAGGTCCAAACCATCTGCGATGGGTTATTATCGGTGACTGTTATAATCTCAGACGGTTTGTACAGTACTCAAATATATACAGTTTCATATGCACAGTACTCAAATATATTTGTATAGCATTTCATATATACAGCACAGAACTCAGAAATATGTACAATTGAACAAATAAATGTAATCGACAATTAAAGTGTGTTAGATGTACAAATAAATGTAAGGCCGCACTAATACAAACCTTGCGGGTCCCTAAACTTCCCCTTGGGTGATATGACCTCCGAAAGGAAAAACTCAGCGAGCATCCCTCGGACATTACCAATCTGCCGAGGGTCAAGGCTTTCTGAAGGGAAGTCGACCCCCTGCAGCAAGAGTTGGTACATAAAAAATTAGCTGAAGTTGTAAATTCTGTCAAATCGAGACAAATTAAGGGGAGCAGTTGTATACCTCGGGGAAATCTGGCCGGTGAGGGGTGATGATCAGGTCATACATGTGGCGCATCACGTAGAACCCACATGTATTGTCGTCCGGCTGCTGATGGCACTGCCAATTTACAGACCAAGAGTTAGGTGGGGACAAGTTATAAAGTAAAATAGATGCCAGTTGAAATTTGTACCGAAAATTGTAACCACTGAAACTTATTGGCTCGCCGCTCGTGTTGTCTCCCTACCTCGGCAAAGTACTTCGTGAAAGCCCTGTAGATAGTCAAAATTGACAGTTTGAGGATAGCCGAAATTGACAATTTGAGGACAGTAAATCTAGATGCATGCAAGACAGGTCCACATCACCTTCCGAATACATCTCGTGCGCCGCAATACGAGTATCCTTTCCTCTGCAATGAGTCAAGGTAGAACACCTTGTTGCTTTTCGGAATAAGTAGCAGCAGGATCCAGTGGTAGCTACATATTACACGTAGAGAATTAAAAATTTAATCTAAATTTGGGGGTGTGCACATGGTGACACTAATCTACGGGTGAAGTACTGATGAAAGCACTCACCTCTGGTTGTAGGGTACAAGTATATACTCCTTGTCGACCTGAGCAAGCAACCCTCTTTTGATGTAGTCGACAACGAAGTCTGTGTCGGTCCTAAACATCACCTCGGCGACCATCTGGGGGTCCAAGAAACCAACAGGTATGCCCTTGGATTTGGCATAGTTGGTCATGCAGCTGCACGGAAGTAACCAATTAATAAATGACATATATCCGTATATGCACGGATAGTAGGATACTTACAGCACCCAAGACCGTAGGATTGACAAGTCGAGCGCATCTTTGTTCAGTAAATTGTGCAGGTCTTCGAAGGTCACCGAGTAGGTCCCAACATCGTTATGGAACTCTGCCACGGTGTACTTGACCATGATGTGCGTCGGACGCTGCGTCCTGTTCTGGTTTGTCCTCCTCATGTACCATGCATGCAGGCTCTGGCATGCTAACCCCATGCTCGAAATTGCGGTATCGGAGGCCATGGGCATCCCCAGAGAGAACGGCATGAGAGCTGGCGCACTCTTCTCGCTCTCCTTCGCCGGGCTCTTCTTTGCTTTTCCCCTCATAGCCAGCTTCTTGAATGGTTGCCTCTTACTCGGAGTCAGCTTCGTCATCGGAGGGGTATGCTGGATAGTAGGCCGCGTGTCGGTCTGTGATGTCTGTGATGTAAGAACCTATGTATTAGGACACTAACTCTGAGGGCTATTATTACAGTACAAATTATGAAACTGGTGGGGGAAGTACCTCATACAGGACGATGTCTTTCTTGGGCCATTGCACGAACGTGTGCACCGCATCCCCGAGAGTGGTAATCTCGTCGTTCGGCGGCTTCTCCAACAGAAAAGCCTTGGACTGGTCAAAGACACTGTCCACCTGGACCCGTGCAAAACCCTCACATAGAGGGGCACCATGGATTGTGGCCCCCGCCGTGCATGGTTGCGCCATCCCACGGGCAGCCTTGATCGGGAAGACACCGGCCAGCACCATAAGCTTGCAGGAGGCGGGTTCCTACAAACAGTGCGCATTAACATGTTGAATTTCACCGCTTCTGACTTTCGAAAGAATTAACATAGACAAACAGTGCGCATTAACGGTCATTACCTGCAGAGAGTCCACCGGATACTTTGGAGAGGGCTCCGTCTGCGAAGACCCCGGCGCAGACGCACAGCTACTACGGTGGCCAAGAATGGGGGTCGGTACTTCCGCTGCTAGAACGGGGGTGCCCTGGGTCGCCTTTCTTAGCTCTTCATACATGGACCGCATCTCCGACAACTGCTGCAGGAGTGCTTTGTCCCGAACAGCGAACTCCGATCGCATCTCCTCCTTGAGCCGTTCATCGCGGGCTTGGTGGGATCTCTTTCTCCTCTTAGCCGCCTCCTCATCATCAGGGAAACCATACCTCCAAGGCACAGTGGCGCCGAGGCCGCGCACGCGGCCTGGATGCTCCTTGTTTCCTAGCGCCGCTGTAAGGATATCCCTGTCCCTCCTCGGGTTGAACTCTCCGGATGCCGCCTGCGCACTCAGCGTCACCTGCAACAGGAGAACTTAGCAATACAGCCCATTGCATGCGTGTTATGAGGATAGTACGTGATCGGACAATCTTACCAGCCGGTCGATCACTTCCTTGTCCGCAGGGTTACTCACGGAGATGCTTCCGGAGGAGTTCATCGTCGATCTTGCTCGGCACCAATTGCGGGCGCGCACGTCTGTTATGCTCGCATAAGGACTGCCGGCCGAAGACTGGGAAGCCTCCTCGTCTTGCTTCCTCCATAGCGCCTTCTTCCCCACATACCCACCGGTGCCTAGTCTGTGTGGGTGGGTGTTCTTGGCCTGGTTAGCCTGGCCCTTCGCACTAAGCTCCTGGAACTCTGGCTTGGCCTTTATCTCGACTAACTGCTGCCATGCCTCGGGAGTCACGAAAGGGAAGTCATCGAAGGGGGTCTTCGACTCCTTCACATAGAGCCTGACAAGGTGGCTCTTGAAGTTCCTCCACGCCTTGTTTATTGACATCAGTGTCCTCCGGTGGACGGTGAACTGGCGATCCTCCGGAATGTGAAACGCCGCCTGCACTTCTTCCCACAGCGCATCCTTGCACTCTGGGGGCACTTGACCCCAGTCGGAGGTGGTGATGGGCACCCGCTCCCTTGCCACTTTGCCGCATAGTGAGCGGTACTGACCGACAAGTTTGTCCAGAGCTTCCGGCACACCATTGTCGTCGAACTGGACGTGCTGCTTTTCCCGCTTGTTCAGACGCGCGCATGTCATCCGGCCTCGCCCCTTTCTCTTCTTCTGCGGGGTCACGGCGGACGAGGCGACCTCCGGCCCAAGCGTCTCATCGCCAGCGAGGTCACCCTGACTCCCCGAGTGGTGCATTTCGTCACCAGACATAGTTCCTAACATAAGTGAAAGAGAGAACAGTTTAAGTAAATCTGCAACTAATAATTCTATACCAAAACCCATATACTTATAATTAACCAAGAATGACAGGAACGGTGGGGAGGCGATGGAGGTGATCGCGTCGGAGGCGGGAGGGCGATGGAGGTGATCGCGCCTGACGGTGGAAAGGCGATGCAGGTGATCGCGACGGACGGAGAGGAGGAGAAGGTAGGAGGCGATGGAGGTGATCGCGACGGACGGTGCGAGGGCGGAGAGAGCTAGGGCAACAGTTGCGAACTGGAATGAGCGGGACAAACCCCGCCTTGAACTATTAACCGCGACGATATTATTACAGTCGGTTCTCGCATCAGAACCGTCTGTAATAATCGACATAGTGATAGTCACCAGAGAGATTATCACAGACGGTTTTGAGTTGAGAGCCGACTGTGACTCTGATTATCACAGACGGTTTGGAATTGAAAACCGACGGTGCACTTCAAGAACTCGAAGAGTCGGACACTGTTGAAAACATCACAGTCGGTTATATATATATAACCGTCTGTGATAGTAATATTATCACAGTCGGTTCTCAAATAAAAACCGTCTGTAGTAATCTACATAGAGCGAGATTATCACAGACGGTTGTGAGTTGAGAACCGACTGTGACTGAGATTATCACAGTCGGTTCTAGAATCATACCCGTCTGTGCTAGGTCAAAACCGTCCTTGATAATCTCTCTATTGAATGTTAGTTTTACAACTTGAAACTGATCTGTAGCTTTCAACTCTGAATGCTCGAAAACTTGTTTTAAATGAACACTCAGATATTTCAAATGTAGTCCAAATGCTCTGTAAATTGGTTACTGTGTACGTAGATCCGATAATTGGTTACAATGTGGAGCATGCTCAAATAAATTTAACATACAATGTACGTGGAGCATGCTCAAGTTAATATTACATACAAATGGGAACTTTCACCGACAATTTCCACGTACACAGCCATGTTATCCTCAACTTTCCACTTGCCGCGGCCCTGCAAAGACGAGAATTACAGGAGATATAAGCTATACCGATGGAAACAGAGAGATAAGACGTACAGTTCATTACCTTTAAAGTATAACCCTTCCTGGTGATCCATACGCACGTAACTGGTTTCGTCGGTGTCTTCAGTATCGACCTGTACGCCATCTCCAAATGGAGGAATCTCATCAAATTGATTGTATTCCTCCTCGTCTACGACATTTTCAACTCCAACAATCCTTCTCTTGCCATGAAGGACGATGTGTCACTTCTTATTGGCCGGGTCAGTGACATAAATGACCTGAATGGCTTGATTTGCAAGTATGAATGGCTCATCTTTATAAGCAACGCGATCCAGATCCACAGAAGTGAAACCGTAACTGTCAACCTTCACACCCTGTGGGATTTGGACCCATCGGCATCGAAACAGGGGAATCTTGAACAGTACGTAATCGAGCTCCCAAATTTCTTCAATGAACCCGTAGTACGAGTTCAATCCACGTACTACCCTTGTTGGGCCTGTCTTGGTGAACCTCTCATGGAAAGTTTCTACGCTCACTCCACTATTTTGCACAGTGCTCTTTCGATCTTGAGCTTTCGTGTAAAATGTGTACCCATTGATGTCGTATCCCTGCCATGTCTGTACAGTAAACGTGGGTCCTTTTGCCAACCATTTAAGGTTCTCACTTGCGGACTCTCCGGTGATTCGCACCTTCATCCACGCGTTGAATCGACTGTTATGTTGTCCCGTGATCCAAACCTTGGATCGGCGAGGATTGTCTTGTCGTAGCATCTCCTTGTGCTCGTCGATGTACGGAGACACCTCCGTCATGTGTTGCAAGACCCAAAAATGAGCTTTCGAGTACATATCGAAATCAGGAGTGATGGCTCTCCGTCCAATAGTGCCAACACCATCAAGCCTCCCCTCGTGACGAGACACAGGAACTCCTATTGCTTCTACCTCGGCCATGTAATCGACGCAGAACTCAACAACCTCTTCCGCTGCATAACCTTCGACAATGCTACCCTCGGGCCGGGACCGATTCCTCACGTAGGCCTTAAGTACACCCATGTACCTCTCGAATGGATACATATAACATAGGAACACGGGTCCACATATCTTGATTTCTCTGACAAGGTGGATGGTGAGATGGACCATGATATCAAAAAACGATGGAGGAAAATACATCTCAAGCTGACAGAGAGTTCGAACCACCTCACTCTGCAAAGAATCCAGTCCATCGGGATCAATGGCCTTCGAAGAAATTGCATTGAAGAAAAAACATAGCCTCGTGATCATCTCTCTGACCTTATGCGGCAGAATACTCCGGATGGCAACAGGAAGCATTTGTGTCATCAACACGTGACAATCATGAGACTTCATACCCAGAAATTTCAAATCGCCCATGGACACAAGCTTTTTCATATTTGCGGAGTAACCCGATGGAACTTTAACACCATAGAGACACTTACAGAGTTCTATCCTCTCAGCCTTGCACAAAGTGTAGCATGCGGGGGGGAGGTATATACGGCCTTTATCGTTCTCTCTCGGTGCTAGCTCGGGCCTGATTCTCATTTCGATCATGTCACGCCGCACATTGACGCCATCCTTTGTCTTCCTTGGAATGTTCAGCAATAGGCCGATTAAACTGTCACAAACATTCTTCTCTACATGCATGACATCAATGCAATGACGAACCTCTAAATGCTCCCAATACGGTAAGTCCCAAAATATCGATCTCTTCTTTCAAGTGTTCTTCGTGCGGGGTTTCAATTTACCACCCTTTCCAAACACAACGTCTATGTCCTTCACCCGTTAGTAAACATCTTTCCCGCGCGTAGGCTTCGGGGCTGAACCATCTTCCTTGTGGCCGTCAAATTCCCTCTTCCTCTTACGGTACGCGTCATTCTTCGGAAGAAACCTACGGTGACGCATGTACACTGTTTTCCTGCAATTCTTCAGCCACACGCTCTCAGTCTCATCTTCGCAGTGGGGGCAGGCTTTGGCTCCTTTCGTAGTACGGCCCGACAAATTTCCAAGGGCAGGGAAATCGTTGATGGTGCAGAATATTATAGCACGTAGGATGAAGTTCTCTCGTTTGTATGCGTCCCATACCTGCACCCCTTCGTTCCACATTGTTAGGAGATCCTCTATCAATGGTGCTAGGTACACATCAATATCGTTTCCGGGTTGTTTTGGTCCTGAGATAAGTAGAGACATCATGATGTACTTGCGCTTCATACACAACCAAGGAGGAAGGTTGTAGATACACAAAAGAACCGGCCAAGTGTTATGCCGACTGCTCATGTTACCAAAAGGATTAATTCCATCGGTACTCAACCCGAACCTTATATTCCTCAATTCTGCTCCGAAGTTAACAAATTCCCTGTCGATGTTTCTCCACTGCGAAGAATCAGCGGGGTGTCTCAGCTTTCCATCCTTCTTCCGGTCTTCCAAGTGCCAACGCAGTAATTTTGCCTCTTTACGGTTTGCAAACAAACGCTGCAAGCGGGGAATGATTGGCAAATACCACAACACCTTAGCAGGAGGTCCTTGCTTTATCTCCGCGTAGTCGCCGTTGTCTGTTCGGTCCTTAGTACGCTTATAGCGGGATGCGCCGCACACCGGACAAACATGCATATTCTTGTAGTCGTTACGGTAAAGGATGCAATCATTAGGGCATGCGTGTATCCTTTCTACTTCCATTCCCAAAGGACACAACAGCTTTTTTGCTTGGTAGGTGTTTTTTGGCAACTCGTTTCCTTCCGGGAGCATGTCCGCCAAAAGATCTAACAGTGCTGTGAAACTCTTATCGGTCCAGCTGTTGCTTGCCTTCAATTTTAACAGTTCAAGCACAGAGGCCAACTTTGTGTACTTCGACTTGCAACCAGGGAACAACGGCTTTTCTGAGTCCTCAATCAAGCGCTTGAATTTGCCAAACTCCCTTTCACTGTAATTTCCTTCCACATCACGCAACATGTCATCTAAATGGTCATCCTCTGGCATTTCCTCGTCGAAGTCGTTGTTCGGATCCGACATGTCCTGTTCCTCAACCTGAGTGGCAGTTGTTTCTACAGTTGGCTCTTCTCCATGGTGGACCCAACACGTGTACCCCTTTTTGAAACCACGTCGGATCAAGTGGGTGACAATTGAGATGAGTTGGTGAACATCTTAATATTCTGGCAGTCTACACAAGGACAGTACATATATGGTAAACCCTTCTTCGCCATGTCTTGCTCAGCAACCTTTTGGAAATCAAAAACACCTTTCATGTATTCCTCACCCACTCGGTTGTCATTATACATCCAGTCTCAGACCATCTGCAATTAATCAAATTCATACACATGCTAATTAGTAAATCAATGGAGATCGATATTGATGATGAAATCAAGTAATGTGTATGCCTTGGGAGCAAGTACCAACCTTGGTTCGATCCTCAAATTTTTGCCCCCAAATGCTCCCCTGGCCTTTCGAGATTTCACTCTTCCTTGCCCCAAATCTCTTCGAACTGGACAGTGTTAGGTCGAGGAAGAGAGTACGACTAGCTCAAAACATCCGCCAAAAGACCTTTTATACCAGGTTCAATACAGACGGTTCTATATAATACCGTCGGTAATATCGGTGCATTATTGAAGAACAGAATATTACTGACGAGTTTCACTCTATTAACCGTCGGTAATATCGGTGCAATTTGTATAACTATGAAAGAAATATCACAGACGGTTATGAACTGCAAACCGTCCGCTTTAATATCACAGTCGGTTTTTACCTCAGAACCGTCTGTGTATTTGATTATCACAGACGGTTTTAAGGTCCGAACTGTCTATGTGATTATCACAGTCGGTTTTTACCTCAGAACCGTCTGTGTATGTGGTTATCACAGTCGGTTTTTACCTCAGAACCGTCTGTGTTATCACAGACGGTTTTAAGGTCCGAACCATCTATAATATCCCAGATTGTTTGTTTGCATTCGACTACTGGTCATCAGTTGTTCCACTTGTTTTTCATATTTGGTTCTATCTTATTTCAATGTTAGTATTTAAAAAAATGAACGTTCAGACTATTTGGTTTTATCTTATTTTTCATATTTGTTTTATATATATGTCTGAAATTAAAACCGTCTGTAATCTTTCAAGCAGAGACGGTTTTGAGTTAAAAATCGTCTTGATCGCAGCAGTATTTTCTTGTTAACATTTTTACATAGAACATCATTTGGTGATTATCAGTTACATAATCAATCGAAAGCCAGATATATAAGGAAAAGAAATTTCTTATTTCTTACAATCTTTCCATACATAAGAGATACTATTAATTAAGCGACCAATTGATTAGTGTCGACTGTTCCGAAAGTAATTTACAAAGTTCTCCTAGGGACGTATTGGCATCAGTAGGATCTACACTGGCCGCCCCAGGAGAACTACCAATGGCTCTAAGACTATCAACATCATCTCTCACCAAAGGAGTGGATTTGGCATCAGTAGGATCATCCAAGAAATTAAAGTTGATACAACAAAGGTGGAGATGAAGCTGCAACTCAAAGCATGCACTCTGCCAAGTACAGAATGGCAAAAGACATCCCCTCAGAATGCTTCTCCAGCGCCTCTTTTTTTTTTTGGAGAGTTCTGCACAAGGCAGCTTTCTCCTCCTGCACATATGCTTCTCCAGCTTCTCCTAGGGACGTATGCTGGGAGGGTGAAGATGATTGCCAAGCTTCGGAGTGGATTTGGACGTGGAAGTGTGAGCCTTACCCCAGAAAAGCTGATGATACAAAGGTGTTGGAGAGGGGATATTGGAAGGATTATTGTTGATCTCCAAAGGTGGAGTCGATGCAACTGGAGGGGTTGCAAGGGGCAATGTGGCAACACAGGCCTCAGCACCCTCTAGAGTCTTCGCTGCAGCTCCACTGTACGATCTTTCATCATTTCTAAGTCTCTTCTTTGGAGGGAGCATTTCCTCAAGCACATGTGGATTTCGAAATGCATTTGTTTCGAGGTAATCAAGTCATAAAAGAAAGATCAGCATTAGAGTTTCAGAGAGGACTTACTTTCTGAAGATCCTGATCGAGTTCATTCCTTATCTCTTCCTCATCACTCTGATCAATTTCAATAACCTCACTGGAATCTCGGCTCGCCATCAAGGTGGGAGTTGAGGAGGGAATAAAGACAGGGATTTAGGAGCCTCGCTATTTATAGAAACAGAAGGTGACGGTTCATATGCGCGGGTGCCTCGAGTTCTAAAAAGCGCACTACTGGTTTTCAAGGTCAATAAATTCATGATATATAACTTCTCGGGAGATAAACTGCAACACGGCAAAGGAAGTTGAAGAGCCAGATTACATAATTCGATGCAAATTAAATTTGAAGTAAATAATTAAGTCTCTTCATCTGCTCAGTTATTATGTGCGGTTATCAACAATTGCATGTAGAGAATTGCACTGTTGGGACTATCACAGACGGTTGGGAGATCAAAACCGTCTGCTTTAATATTACAGACGGTTCTGATGTCCGAACCGTCTTTAATATGTCTGTTGAATATTGAACTGTTCGACTTCTACAAATACTTGTTCCCTCCCTGGAGTTTTGCTTCCAGTTGAACCGCTGAGAATTTGAAAGAAGTTAAGAATTTGAAGCGTCGATAACTATTCTCCAATCACATTCGGTCCTTACATAAAATCCGTCTGTAATATTACTATCACAGACGGTTTGGAGTTAAAAACCGTCTGTGATATTGATAGAGGTTGAGAATTCAAGGCGAGGACACTGTTGGGACTATCACAGTCGGGTCTTACATAAAAACCGTCTCTAATGTGACTATCACAGATGTTTTTTACCTCAGAGCCGTTTGTGATATTCAAAGCACGTTGATATATAACTTCTATATTCTTTTTATATTATTTGCATGGGACCTGCGACTTCTATATTGTTTCTATATTATTTCAAGGGCTCCGATCACAAGCCAAAGATCGCGATAGTCATTCCTTGATCGCACACAGTGTACATACCTTTGTATGGTCGAATGTTCGACAAAAGCTAAAGAAAGATAAAGAAAGAGGGAAGATTGCATGCAGTCCAAGAATGTGCTGGAAAATTAGAAAGCTGACATAAGAACAAAGTTTTCAATAATTTGTTTCATCACTTACAAAAAAAAGTAAAAATACAGAATGCTAGGTCAAGGAGTGGTCTTAGCCCTGGCTGCATCTAGAATAAAGTCAGTTTGACTTGCAGCCAGGACGCAGGACTCCTCCAGTGACAAGTTGTCCTTCTCAGGATCAACTACTTCAGCGTCGAGAAGGCCTGCGACCTCCCTCCGCTTCGCGATGGTATCCTTCATTGTCAAACCGCAACCAGCGATGGTCATATCCACGGCTTTCTTCTCCTCGCGAAGACGCCTCGTCCTCGCCCTAGCATTGTCACCATCCGTCTTCATGCGCTGAATGCGCTGGAAGAGATCGTCAAGGTCAAGCTGTAGCAGAGTGTGCTTCTCCGTGAGGAGCTTGTGCTCCTCCTGGAGGACCCTCAGCTCGGCCTTGACTTTGGCAGTGTCTTCCACGGCTCCCCTTCCCTGTGCAAATCAACAAGTCAAGAATGTATTGAACATGGATTAACAATACAGGGGTAAGTCCAAAAGATTGAGAGTTCATACCGGGGAGGGCGAGGCTGACGATGCCATCGAGGATGCCATTGGCGCAGAGAAGCTAAGGAGTCAAACAGTCTGAGAACTATAAAAACTTGTAAAGTAAATGACAATTTTTCCACTGTCAATTTATAGAACTTCTAAAGCGATGCTTCGTGTTCTCCTAGGCGCCGCGTGCGAAGATCGAAGACAGAAATGATCACAGTTCAGAATTCGAAGCGCCGGTACTTTTCCAGTCGGTTCATACATCAGAACCGTCTGTGATAACTACACTATCACAGACGCTTCGTGGTTTACAACCGACTGTATAAATCACAGTCGGTTTTGCGTTTCGAACCGTCTGTGATAGTCTAATTATCACAGACGGTTCGGAACTCAGAACCATCTGTATATATCACAGTCAGGTTTTAGGTTAGAACCATCTGTGATAATTAGACTATCACAGACGGTTCTTAGCTGGGAACCGATTGTATATATCACAGTCGGTTCTTAGCTGGGAACATATTCTCCCGCCAGGCCTTCACAGACGTTTTTCCATTGAACAGTTCATACCCGTCTGTGATGTGCCGTCCAGGATGTCTGTTTCTGTGGTAGTGTGTGTTAACTCCTCATCTCAGGACTTAGCCATTTTTCCAGCAACCTCGCCGCTCTCTTCTTCTTCCCCGGCGAGCTATCTTTGAAGCCACCATCGCCAGAGCAAACCGTGGATTCTCCTTCCATTTCAGCTGCACCAGTGAGTTGCCCTCTTCTCCCTCTCTGTGTCATAGCAGTCAATTGCATCCCGACGAACTCCATCGCCGGTGATCGCCGGATTCCCGATTTGCCCTGTTTCCCCAATGCTGCCCGATTCAATCCAAATCAGCTCTCGTTCCCGTAGCAGAAATTGATCCTTAGCCATTTCTTAGCAAGCCTGTGAGATCAAAATCTTCAATTGTGCCCAAATCGAAGAAATCCCAATATGGAACTTCATCAGTTCGCTGGACCTCGTCATCGAGCTTCTCCGGCCATCCTCCAGTGAAATTAATCTTTCCAGTAGCCTTGCCATAACCCAGAGATCGTTCTTAAGCTTGGAATTGAGCTCTTTTTCCTTGTATCAAAAATCCCCAATTCGGTGTCTTCTTCTCCGGCACAGTTCACCGGAGTTTGCTTCCCGGCCGATTCAGCCGACACCACTTTGTCTCTTAGCTTTGCCTACCTCCCAGACAAAGTTGTGCATCATTTGGAGCCCTGGATCAAAAGTTGTGCTTTGCCCTAGTTTTGGCAATGTCTGCACTATGTCAGTGCATGTCAGCCACTGGCATTAGCCTTGCTTGACCCCTTCTGGTTGAACAATGGAAATGCCACTTTGTCCCCTAGATTCCTGGAGTTGTGTTCTACATCTTTCTCTTCTGCCACTTCTCCAGAAAACCTATCTAAGACCAACTTATGGCTATGTCTAGCCGTGGACTGAATGTCGGCCTTTGACATTCAACTTCTTTTGAGCCCATCTCTTCGACCAGCACCCAAGTGACCTTGTCCAGATCTTTTCCCTTGCATACATGATATATTTACTTATTATTTTCTATTGCAACTATTTTATGTATGATTGTGTAGTGTATGTATTGTATTGCTTGTGTCCGCCGCAGTGCCCGAAGTTGAAGGAGCAGAAGAAGTCTTCAAGGTTTCGTTCGAGTAATTAGACCCAGCAGTGCAAGGCAAGTCTCAACCCCTTGATCATGTCTCACCTAGTATTTTGATATAAAGTAGATTCACTGTTTTCAAGATATATGCATGCTGAGTATTTGATAAAACTATGTTTAGAAACATGTGAATAGATATGACCCAAGTCTTATGTGGAAACCCCCTTTTGTGATTGAATACCCATGCACCCTTGTTACCCTAGGATGCTATGCTTAAACTCTACTCTTAGTTAAATGTACATGTTGAGTGTGAAATGGCTAATATGTGAGAAATGAATTTGAAACCCTTTTTATGAAAGAAAATGTGAAAATTAGTATTGATAGTGAGGATTGGTTTGTATGGAGAGGGTGCGGTGCGCACCAGGGAATGTGGAGGTCTCCTCACTATTAATTCATAAGGACGAGAACCTTGTGCTGTGTCTCTATGCGAATTGTAAACGTACCAACCACTTGCCTGGTATGGGACAGGCACAACTTAGTAGCTTTTTGGTATTAGCAGTTCCCTGCATGGTTTGTCGGTCTGGTTTCTCGCGTGGAAATTGGTGGGCCGCAGTTCAGCCACGAGTGATGTGAGTTCAGAAAAATAATGAGAGGAAAAGGTGGAAAGAAGGAAGACGCCCTATGCCTCAGATTAAGCCGTGCGCAGTTGTAATTTTAAATGGTCATATGTCTTGCGTGGACACAGACCAAGGCTATGTGTCCTGCGGGAACATAAGCCAAGGGTAGGAAGTAAGGCAGTGGGGAGGACCCACAACGGTACTTGAGACTTAATTGTCTATTTACCGAGCGGGGATACTGTTAATACTAAATTGCAAAAGCGTTGTGTGATCTCGACCTTGTCACATGTGTATAAGTCACATGGAGCTGTACCGACTTGAAAGCCGAGTGAACCAGTGGATTTAAAAAGAGGTCCACCTTTGCAAAGTGTAAAAGAAGTATCAGATACTCTGTACTCCAAGGTTCAGGAGTCTTTTCGTAGTGGATGTTATCCATGGGTTATAGCACAAGTAATGATTTGGAATGTTTTCATAATATGGGTTAATAAAAGTGATGACTCATGGGAGACCATCACATAACAACTTTCAAAGTATAACTTAAGATTTCAAAGTATTTCTCTTGGAAACTAAAAGCTTTTCTTTATGATTTTAGAGTGAAAATCTACTCTATTCTTATATATATATAAAACCAAAACCCCCTTTTCTTGATCACTCCTCATCTATATGCCCGCATTCTTGTAACGAGACTTGCTGAGCATTGTGTAAAAACATGCTCACCCTTGCCTTTGCAAACAAATTCAGAAGAAAGGATTCGAGGATCCCGATCCCTTTAACTGTGAACACCAAGAAGAGGAAAGAGCCTTTCCAGACGATTTGAACTTCTAGGAGGGCCATGAGCCAAGTTGAGTCCGATGTGGAGGAAGCCCTTCCAGAGCCACTGCAGAAGGAAATGAAGACCCTTGTGGTTGCTTTTTGTGTTGTTTTTCTGTGATCGGTACTTCGATACCGATTCTTGATTTTGAAAACTCTCTACTTTTGTATCAACTTTAATTAATGCCATCCTTGGCATTATGATATTGTAATAGTGGTCCTCGTGACCTTGTACTTGCTTTATCTACCAGCTTTATTATTTAAAGTGAATCCTGTTGTTGTGAGCTTGTGATGTACCATTCTGTGTGCAATCTACCTGGGCGGTTGCCACGAGATTCCTCAAGGGAGAGGGTCTCACACCAGCGGACTGGAAAGATATGCCTTTACCTCCTGAAATGCCTTTTCGGGCTCATCGGACCATGTAAAGTTGTGATGTTTGTGCAGGGCTTTGAAGAAAGGTAATCCCCTTTTGCCTAGTCGCGATATGAACGGGCTTAATGCCGCCATGCGACCTACTAGGCGCTGAACATCCTTGATGGTCGAGGGAGACCTCATCTGTTCGATAGCCTTGATTTTTTCAGGATTGACCTCAATTCCTCTGGAACAAACAAGAAAACCAAGAAGTTTTCCTGATGAAACCCCGAAAGAACATTTCTCTGGGTTTAATTTTATTCCATATCGATTCAAATTACAGATGGTTTCAGCGAGATCGTCTAAATGCGACAATCTTTTCAAACTTTTTACAACCAAGTCGTCTACGTAAGCTTCTAGATTACACCCCATCTGGGAAAGAAAGGTCTTTTGCATCAAGTGCTGGTACGTGGAACCTGCGTTCTTGAGACCAAAAGGCATTCTGACATAGCAGTAGGTGCCGAACGGTGTGATGAAGGCAGTCTTCTCTTCATCTTCTTCTGCCATGATAATTTGATGATATCCCGAGTAAGTGTCCAGGAAACTCATCAGTTCGTAGCCCGCAGTAGAATCGACCAGTTGGTCGATGCGGGGAAGGGGAAAGTCATCCTTCGGACAGGCACTATTGAGGCTGGTGTAGTCGACGCACATGCGCCACTTACCATTTGACTTGCGGACCATGACCGGATTTGCGAGCCATTCCGGTTGATCGACTTCACAAATAAACCTGGCCTTTTGGAGTTTATCCAACTCCTCTCGGATGGCTTCCTGCTAATCAACAGCAAAACGCCTGAGCTTCTGCTTTATCGGTCGCTATCCAGGTCAAATAGCTAACCTGTGCTCAATTACTTCCCTTGGGGAACCGGGCATATCGGATGGTTTCCACGCAAACACATCTGCGTTAGCCGGAGGAAAGCAATGAGCTCGAGTTCCTATTTGTCATCCAGGCCTGATCCAACCCGAATTGTCCTGGACGGATCATCTGGGTACAATGGAACCAGTTTGAGTGTTTCGTCTGGTCGAGGAGCAGCCTTGATCGTATCGGTGGACACTGTGGCGATCTGGGTGTCTCAGAGGGGAAGTTGATCCACCATCTCCAGGGATAGCCGATCACATGTCAGCGCCACATTACGACTACCTCGGACCGAAATAACACCCTTGGGGCCAGGCAACTTGCCGTACTGGTAGGCATAGTGTGTAGCCATCATGAACTTAGCAAGAGTTGGCCTGCCAAAGATTGCGTTATAAGCCAAATCACAATCAATTACATCAAAAGTAACTAATTCTGTTCAGAAGTTATCCGGTTCTCCCAGCGTGACTGGGAGCACCACCTGTCCCAATGGCATCATAGAGGGACCAGGAATTATCCCATAAAACGGATGGATTATGGGCTTGATTTTTGAACGAGGAATCTGCATCTCGTCGAGTGCCTTGACTAATAAAATGTCCAAGGAGCTACCTCCATCGATCAGGACTCTCTCGACTCTCGCATTGCTGATAATCGGGGTAATGACCAGAGGAAGCCTCAATGGTCGCTTAAGCTCCGCAGGACAGTCAGAGCGATCAAATGTCAAAGGTGTGTCCAACCAACGGGGCTACTGAGGTTCACCAAGGGAAGTCTCCGTTTGGTTGACCTCTCGATAAAAGGCTATAAATTTCCTCTTAGAAACAAAAGAGGAGGAACCTCCGAAAATAACATTAACATGATTACGAGGTACCTGGTAAGACATCTCTTCGTCCCCGCCGGCGTCTCTTAGCCCACAAGCTTGTTCCTTGGTTGGTAAGGTCGGCATAGGTCCTATCCCCTGGTAGAAGTCATCTAGCTGCTTCAACCAACTCCTGCAGTTCTTGAGGTCGTGGCCTGTGGATTTGTGGAGCAGACACCACTTCTTGCCCTCTTGCGGGTTAGTTGACTTCTCTGGCTGGTCGGCACTACGACCACCAGAAGCAGTTTTATTCTTAAATGACGGCTTGTTACCTTTGGTCGATGGAGGCTTCTCTGCGACCGCGACCTCTCGATATTGTCCAGATCGACTCCTTTTTGACTTCTTCGACCTACCGCCTGATGAAGATTCCGGCTTCTTGCTTGAATCTTCCCTCTTAATGTCCTTGAGACCCGGTTCGGGCGGTAGATTGCCTTTATCCACCATGTGATTCCATTCAACAGCCTCGGCTGCATCGGAATATCGATCAGCCATATCAAAGAGATCAGCTACTGATCGAGGAGGATGGATAAGCAAATCTTCGGTGAATCTTCGATATCGAACGGCATGTTTAAATGCCCTGATAATGGAGCTATCATATATGTTCGGGATGGTATTTCTCACCCCGATAAATCTCTTGACAAACTGACGAAGGGTTTCGGTCGAAGTTTGCCATAGTCGATGGAGGTCGTCCTCTTTGCCCGGCTTCTTATAACAATTTTGGAAATTATTGAGGATGGCATCACCCAACATTTCCCAATTATAGATCGAACCCTCAGGTTGATTGAACAACCAGGTTCTTGCCGGTCCTTCGAGGACTGTAGGTAGATAGTTGGCCATGACCCTGTCATCGCCGCCTGCTGCCTGGATGGCAGTAATGTAGATTTGGAGGAACTCGGATGGGTTCTGAGTTCCATCAAATCTCTCTATGGCCCCTGGTTTAAACTTGTCTGGCCAAACGACCGCACGAAGGCCGGGCGAGAAAGCTTTACAACCAACATAAGGGCCATAAATTAACCTGCGGCTTTCGACCTGATCGTGGGCAACCTCACGCAAAGGAGAGTCCACTCGTGGTCCTAGGCGAGAGTGGACAGGAATGCGTTCCCTATCCCGAGAATCCTCTACCCATCTAGCTTTGTCGAGCTGAGACGGGACTGGTGGTGGACGATTATGTCTACCAAAACCAGAGTGAGAATACTCTCGGTTATGGGAACGTGTCGCCGACCGGGAAGAGGCCGTTGGGGTCGCCTCAGATGCGACCTCGTCCAACTTCTCCGCCAGAATTCGGGCGAAAGCCGGCTTCTGCGCATCTGTGACCGTAGGAGGAAAATTACGCAAGATCTCCGCGATAGATCGAAGCCGGCCATGTGTACTTCTCCTAGGGGCACCAGGTGTTATCGTCTCTTCATCCGCCGGGAAACGCTCTAGGGGTAAAGATGGTGTTTGGTCACGTCTGCGACCACGTGATCGTCAGGAAGAACTAGGAGCAGCATCGTAACGAGCCTGCGCATTTTGAAGAGCCTCTAGGGCTGTTCTGCGAAGTTCGTTGTCTTGTTGGTCGTGATCTTGATCTTCCTTCTGTTTGCGTTCCTGTTCTTCCCTAGCAGCCTGTTGATCGGGAGTCTCTTCCGATAAGGCAGGGAACTGTCTAGGGTGCGAGGTCGCCGACAGAGAAAACATCTCCGTTTGTTCCGAGTCAGACTCGAAATCAAAGAGACGATGGAGGTTGTTAGGGTCAAATCTCCCCGGGCTGATTTCCTGGTCCACATCGTTCTTACCCTCAGCAGGGTTGTACGATGGACCGGATTCAACCTCTAATGCATTAAGAACCTTAGTAGGCTCTGATTCTGTGTTGGTCGCCTCCTGGTCGATAGACATGACTTGAGTGGTCGAATCGACCTCTGGGACGTCTTCGTCTCTGGTTTCCTCCATCGAAACAGGATCACTAGGTGAAGGCATCTAGATGTGGGCATAATCCTCAAGATCAAAGTTGTTCTCAGAATCATATGCTCCAGCCATGATTCAGCGAAGCTTCGGATAGAAATTAGGACGCCTTGAGAAAGGCCCCACAGTGGGCGCCAGCTGTCGACGATTCGGACTTAGGGTCCTTAGTCGAACTTATGTAGAATTTTGTGAGTTGTGAGGCCTTTCAGGGCGTCCCTCGGGGAAGGGATGATGAACCAAAGTTAGTTGAAGCACAGAGAAATTTAGACAGGTTCGGGCCCTCGATGGTGAGAGTAACAGCCCTACGTCCTGTTGGAATTTACTATGTATAGGAAAAAGAGTTACAAGACTATGGAAAGGATCTTCACAGGCGAAGATCTTTCCTGTGTATTTATACAAGACAATGCCAAGAAGGCTTATGAAAGCTAACTGACTTAATCTAGTGTCTTCTGTTGACCTTTCGATCTCTTTTCTCGTCTGATGCATTGGATTACCCTTTTATACTGGTCGAAAGGGCGCCAAGGCATAACGGCTTCGAACAATTGTTCGGGTGCAGTTTTGGTAACTGCACTTAACCTCCACGCAGGCTTAACATGTGTAATTAAGGAATAACTGCACGTATTAACCTCTTGACGGTTGTCTCTACACGTGGAAGAATCCTTGAGATACTCGGGATATACCTATAGTAAGGTCTAAGCAACCCCACGTTTCCTGGTCGAGGGTGTTCTGACCGCGCATTGCTTGCAATCATCTGACAGCGCATTATCTGCTGTGGGACCCTCATTTGAGGAATCCGGTGGCAACCGCCTAGGTGGGTTGCACTCAGAAATGGCACATTACAGCAGATGCATTATATAAGAATGCGAGTAATTAAAAACAAGTGCTGATCACAAGGACCAACATTACAATAACTTAGCACCAAAATGGCGCATTTAAATGTTGATACAAATTAAGGAGTTTTCGACACAAAGGTCGGCACGAAATAAAACAACAATAATAAACAAAAGGACTTCATCAGTCTTCTTCTTCTGCAGCAGCGGTGTTGTATGGGCCTTCTCCACATCGAACTCTACCTTGGTACATAACCCTCTAACAAGCTTGGTCTTCAGTTTCTTCTTCTTGTTCCACATTGGGTTCAAGACCGTAAGATTCAGGGTCGACGAATCCTTCTTCTAAATTTGTTTGTAAAAGCAAGGGTAAGCACGTTGTCCACATGGTGCTCAACAAGTCCCAAGTAAGAATGCATGTACATATAGATGAGGGGGAAATTTCTCAAAGAATAGCTCTTTGGCTTTATACATGTATATAGAATAGATTTTCGCACTTGGTTTTGAAGAAAAGATCTTTACTTTCGAAAGCGATGCTTTTAAAATCCTAAGCTAGGTTTTCAGAAGATGTTGTGTGTGGCGGTCTTTCATGAGTCACCACTTTATTCAGATTTTGTGAAAAACTTTCCAAAAGCTACTTGTGCTGCATCGACGTGAATAGAATCCATAGCGCGCAGACTCCATAACCTGGGAGCTCAGAGTATCCGATACTTTTTAAACTTTGCAAAGGTGTACCACCTTAATCCACCGATCATTCGGCTTTCAAGTCGGTACCTCTCCATGCGACTTTCACGCATGTGACAAGGCCGAGATGACACAACAGTTTACAGTCCTAGCATTAACTATTCCCTGCCTGGTAAATAGACAGTCAAGTCTCAAGTACCGTTGTGGGTCCTCCCCACTGCCTTACTTCCTAGCCTGAGCCTATGTTCTCGCAAGGCACATAGCCTCTCTTGATTACAGTCGCGCACGACTTAATCTGGCATAGGGCGTCTTCCTTCTTTCCACCTTTTCCTCTCATAATATTTCTGAACTCACATCACTCATGGCCTTCTGCGGCCCACCAGCTCTCGCAAGAAACTGGATCGACAACCATTGCAGGGAAAAGCTAATACTAAAGAAAGCTACTAAGTTGCGCCCGTCCCATAATCGGGCAAGTGGTTGGTACGTTTTTCATGCCGCATAGAAGCACAACACAAGGTTCTAGTCCTTATGAATCTCTAGTGAGGAGTCTTTCACATTCCTAGTGCGCACACAGCGCCATCCAATCAAACCATCCTCACTATCGATTCCAATCACATTCTCTTTCACAAAAGGGGTTTTGAACATGCTTTTCTCATATGTGACCATTCAACATTTAACATATAATCATGAGCATAGCATGGCCTAAGCATGATATTCTAGCGTGACAAGGGTGCATGGATATTCAATGTCAAAAGGGGCTTTATAGTTATTTAGGTCATATCTAATCATTTCATTGAAACATAGCTCTTATTTGAATCTAAGGCATGCACATACTTGAAAACAGTTAACATACTTCATTTCAAAATATTAGGCTAGACATGATCAAGGGTTTTAGACTTGCCTTGCAGTGATGGGTCTAGCTGCTCAGATGAATCCTCGAAGATCTCTTCTGTTCCTTCAACATCTGGTTCCATGGCGGATACAAACAACACATACACACTATATAAGCATACAAGTACTAGAAAATAATACATAAATATATCATGCATGCAGGGAAAGGGTTTGGACAAGGTTACTTGATATTGATCGAAGAGATGGGCTCAAGAGGACTTGAATGTCGAAGGGCTGACATTCGGCTCATGGCTTGACATAGCCCTAAATTGGTTCTAGGTTTGTTTTCTGGAGATGTGACAGTAGGGAATATTGTAGTACATGGTTCAAAAGGCTTAGTGGACAAAGTGGCATTTCAATTTCTCAAATGTAACAGGTCTAAATCATCTAATGCCACTGGTGGACATGCACTGACATAGTGCTAGACATGGCCAGAAACTAGGGCATTACATAACTTTTGACTCAGGACTCCAATTGGTGCACAACTTTGTTTGGGGTTTAGGCCTTGATAGCAGCTACAAAACTCTCAACAGGCTCAAGGGCAGAAAGTGGCCGGAGGGTGGCCAAATCCTGTGAGCAAACACGGTGGCCTGAACTACTGGACAGTAATCTTGGCATAATCATAACTTTTGATCTAGGCCGATTCAGGGTTCGAGCCAGTGGAGTAAATTGCTCAGGGGGTTGAGGCCTAGCTAGATGACAAGGTTTCATCAGCTGGTTTGGCCGGAAAATGAACTCCGGTGATTTGGGCCGAAGACGAAGGCACCGATTTGGGCGTTTTCGTTCCAGGGTGTTTCAACTCAATTCCACGCTCGGGAATCATCTAGGGGTCATCACGAAGCTACTGGTGTACTCAATTTTGCCAGAGAATGGCTGGAGAAGCACGGCGGCGTTCTTCGGCGAACTGCCGAGGCTCGAACTTGGGGATTCGACGCTCGGGGCAAAATTGACGATTCCAAACTTGCAGTCTTACTCCTCCTAGCTTACTGATCACTATTCTCTACGGGCACGAGGATCAATTTGGCTTGAATCGCTCGGCATTAGGGGAACAGGGGATTTGGGCCTCTCCGGTGATTGCCGGCATTGAGGTTCGCCGGGGATCAATTAAATGCTATGACACATACCGGGGGATGAGGGGAGCTTACTGGTGGTGTTGGTTTGGAGGGAGAAGCCACGGGCGAAGCTGGCGCCGTGAGCTTCAGAAGTGGCTCGCCGGGGAAGAAGGTCTTCACGGCGGCGCTGAGGAGCTTGGTTGCTCTCTGGTGGTAGAAGCTAAAGCATACAGCTGCGGGGTGGTGTGAAGAGATGCTGGGCGAGGGGGCTTTATATAGCCGCGGGGTTGAGTCCTCGGGAGCGGCAGCAATCGTCGGGAAGATGCTCTCTGGCGTTGGAGCGGTCAGCGAGGCACATCGGGACACGGCGGAAGCTCTGCCAGAGACGGAGCATCGCGCGAAATCGGGACTTCGTCAGGACGACGGGATAGCGAGCTTCGGCATGGCAACCATGTGGCAGTAAAGTCCTGACAATGTCAGGCACGAGCGCGAACGGTGAAGCCACGGTCTCCGGTCATCGCCACGGTGGCGCTCCTTGGCGCGACGCGAGCACGTGCGGTACACGCTGGTTTCGACCGTTGGCGACGGTGAATCTGGCCGGCAGTGAAGGCTATGGTGGTTCATGGCAACGGCAACAGCTGCGGTCGAATGTCCTCAGGTCGTGGTCGTGCGCGCGGCTCTGGTCGTGGTCGAAGAAAGGGCCAGGGGCTTGTTTGCAAGGTTTTGGACTGATTTGCGAAGGTTTGTACAAAACTGCGAGGATTTTGGTTCGGAAACTTGGGCCTATCTGCAAATCTGAAGATCTGGAGGGCTGATTTGAATTTTGACTTTGCAGATTAGTGTTACCAAAATACTTGGACTCATCCAGCAGGAAAAATGGTAAGATCCGATAAGATCTGAGGGTTTCGACAAAAATCGAAAACAGGGTAAAATAGGGTAATTAGGGTTTGACATTTTGCCGGGGCTGAAACTAGGGTTTTGGTTGAGATTTTTGAGTTCTTCCAGAAGGGAAAAACGTTTGGAAAAATGAAAGAAAGATAATCACTTGATCATATTTGAATTTGGAGATGATCTGAGACTTTTAGCCTTTTTGGGCTTTTTGAAAATTCTGAAAAGAACTAAACTGAAACACTTTTGGACTGAAATGTGAAAATGATCTGGGAGATGAAGTTTAGCTGCCAACTTTTTAGGTTAAGGTAGTGGCATACCTAAGATCAAGATAGGGTTGAGACATTAGGGATTCCAAAGAAGATATGCTGACTCACAAGCAGAAAAGATAGCCAAAAACTGGGATGTTACATCTGCAGCCTTCTATCCGCGTATCACATACGGGCTTCTAACCGCGCACTATCTGCGGCCTGATCGCGTAGAACCTGCGACCATGTGTCTGCGCTTCCCAGGATAGCTTGAGATCATATCAACGGACAGTTACCTGATTCGAATCTATCTTGAACTAGACATGCATTTATTCTGAACTAGCTCGGGTAACGATCCTCGTCAGACATATTAAAAGAGTAGCAAAAATCTGGGGCGTTACAACCTACCCTCCTTAAGAATAATCTCGTCCTCGAGATTCTGATTGGTTCAGAAATAGGTAGGGGAAGTTCTGACACAACTCTTCTTCTTTTTCCCATGTTGACTCTTCTTCTGTGTGATTGTTCCACTGAACTCTGCAAAACTTGATGGTTCTTGATTTCAACTTCCTTTCTCTGGACTCTAATATCTTAATAGGGTACTCTTGATATGACAAGTCTGGTTGAACTTCATATTCTATAGGAGATACTTGATCCGGTGGTTTCTTTAGTCATTTCCTTAATTGAGATATGTGAAAAACATCATGAATTCCTGTTAGTTCATGTGGTAGCTCCAATCTGTAAGCTACTTCTTGTTTTTCCAAGATTTTATATGGTCCAACATATCTTGGTCTTAATTTTCCTTTCATCTGAAATCGGAGGACTCCTTTGTATGGTGTCACTTTGAGGTACACATAGTCACCTTCCTCAAAAGATAACTCTCTTCTTCTATTGTCGGCGTAGCTCTTTTGTCGAGATTGGGCTGACTTCAATCTTTCCCTTATAATCTTTACATGAGCCGTGGCATCTTCCATGAGTTGTGGTCCCATGAATTGTCTTTGACCCACCTCAGTCCAATACAATGGTGTGCGGCACTTCCTTCCATAGAGCGCTTCAAAAGGTGCCATCTGTAGACTTGCCTGATAGCTCTTGTTGTAAGTAAACTCTGTGTATGGCAGGAATTGTTCCCAAGAAATTCCATAATCTAAGGCACACGCTCTCAACATGTCTTCTAGAATTTGATTCACTCTTTCTGTTTGGCCTCCAGTCTGAGGGTGGTAAGCGGTACTAAATTTCAATGTTGTACCCAAGGCTTTCTGCAGTTCTTCCCAAAATTTTGACACGAATTGCACTCCTCTATCTGAAACAGTTGCTTTCAGTACTCCATGCAGAACAACAATTCTAGTGAGATACAACTTTGATAGCTTATTGGTCGCGTATTGAGTCTTTACTGGTAGAAAATGAGCTACTTTCATCAATCACTATAACCCATATAGAATCATAACCATTTTGGGTTCTTGGCAATCCAGTTATAAAGTCCATTCCGATTTCATCCCATTTCTATTCGGGGGTTGGTAGAGGTTGTAGTGGTCCTGTAAGTTTCTGATGTTTTGCTTTCACTCTCTAGCAGGTGTCACAAGATGCTACAAACTCAGCAACTTCCTTCTTCATTCCATTCGACCAAAATCAATCCTTTAGGTCCTTATACAACTTTGAGTGTAATGAGCTTCATGCAATATTAAGTCCTTAATTTCTTTGTCATCTGGGACACAAATTTGATTGTGATACCATAAGATTCCTTGCTCATCCTCTTAGAAATTAGTTGCACTTCTATGCTTTATGTCTCCTTTCAGTTTTTGAATATCCTGATCTATTTCTTGAGCCTTTTGAATTTGATCCTTTAGCTTGTAATCTACCTTCAAAGCGGCAATGGTCCCTTGCTCAACAAATTCCAAGTTTAGCTTCTCAAAATCTTTAAGTAATTGGGGTGGTACTTCTAGGATCTTTGCTTAATTGCAGTAGGGCTTTCTGCTTAAAGCATCCGCTAGTACGTTCGCTTTGTCGGCGTGGTAGTGTATCCCAAGGTCGTAATCTTTGATTAGCTCTAACCATCTTCGTTGCCTCATATTCAAATCTAGCTGTGTGAAGATATATATCATACTCTTGTGGTTTGTACAGACCTCACATCTATTTTCTAACAGATAGTGTCGCCAAATCTTTAATGCATGGAGAACAGCAGCTAATTCCAGATCGTGAGTTGGATAGTTTTCTTCTTGTGGCCACAACTGTCTCGATGCATATGCCACATCTCTTCCTTCTTGCATAAGAACACATCCTCGGCCTTGTTTTGATGCATCACAATAGACTTCAAAGTCCTTCTTGTTGTCTGGCAACGTGAAAAAAGGTGCAGTTGTCAATATCTTATTTAACTCTTTAAAACTCTTTTCACAATCCTCAGTCCATTCAAACAGAACATTCTTTTTCAGTAGTTTGGTGAGTGGTTTAGTGATCTTGGAAAATCCTTCAATAAACCTTTGGTAATAGCCGGCTAGCCCCAAGAAACTTCTTACTTCAGTCACCGTTTCAGGTTGCTTCCACTCCATGATAGCTTGAACTTTTGATGGATCCATGGATATTCCTTTGCCAGAGATGATGTGGCCTAGAAAATAGATTTCTTTCAACCAAAAGGCACACATATCAAACTTGACGTACAACTGATGATCTGCAAGCTTCTCTAGCACCATTCTGAGATGTTGAGCATGCTTTTCCTCCATCTTGGAGAAGATAACAATATCTTCCACAAATATGATGATAAACTTGTCTAAAAATTCCATAAGGACTTTGTTCATCAAGTTCATAAACACTGCTGATGCATTTGTCAAACCGAATGGCACCACAATAAATTCATGCAGTCCATATCTTGTTATAAATACAGTCTTTGGGATGTCTTCTTCTCGAATCTTCAACTGATGATACATGAACCTCAAGTTGATTCTCAAAAATATTTTTTCTCCTTTGAGCTGATCGAAGAGATCATTGATTCTTGGTAGAGTGTACTTGTTCTTGATTGTCATGTCATTCAACCTTCAGTAGTCAACACAGAGTCGTAGACTGCCATCCTTATTCTTGGCAAAGAGTACAGGGGCTCCCCATGGTGAAGAACTTGTTTTGATAAATCCTTTTCTCTCCAACTCTTCCACTTGTTTCCTCGATTCCTCTTGCTCCTTGCTTCTTATGCGTGCAAGCTTCCTTGCATATGGAGCAGATCCCGGTTTCAACTCAATTGTGAACTCTATGTCCCGGTCAGGTGGCATTCTAGGGAGTTCTTCGGGAAAAACTTATGGGTATTCATTCACTACTGGGACTTTTTTAAACTCAGCCTTGTCCATGCTATTCAGACTACACACTTGGTCGTTCATTAGAGATCTTTCCACGTAGAATGTAACTTGTTCTCCTTAAGTGTTTGTCAGAGTGATCGCCTTCTTCTCGCAGTCCATCTGGCCTTTATGCTTCGCTAGCCAGTCTATTCCGAGGATAACATCAAGCCCTTGAAGATCCAAAAATAGCTAATTTTCTAGGAATCCTATATTGCCGATACTAGAGGCGATATCGCTACAGATAGATTCAACAGGCATCCTAGCCCTGGGGGATTGAATTATGATAGGATACTCTAGTGCAGATACGGGTAACTCATTTCATAGCACAAATGATCTCGACACAGGAATGTGTAGCACCAGGATCAAGCAATGTTGTAGTTGGTGCAGGCCTTTGGGGGTTTTGTGGTGATCTGAAGACTGGTTGGTAAGCTGGCATTGGTTTCCCTCGATTGGCATTTCCTTGATAAGAAGTAGGTAAGGCCTTCCTCTTCCGGTCCTCATCTATCACTCCTCTCTTTTCTTCCATCTTAACCAATACATTGACCAGAACATGGAAGTCTGTGAACTCGTGGGATGACAATTGATACTGCAGAGAATTCTGTAGACCTTCGCAGAATTTTTCAATCTTCCTCTCTTCTGTTGCAATGTCTTTTGGTGCATATTTCACCAACTGAATGAACTCATGCAAGTATTGCTTGACAGACTAATTTCCTTGTTTCAGATTCACAAATTCCCGGCGTTTTTCCTGGACAACGCCCTTTGGAACATGGTATTTGCGAAACTAATCTTTGAACTCATTCCATGTTATCGCCTCTCGGTTGGGATGTACAACTTGATAATTTTCCCACCAGGCGGTGGCAGGTCCAGCAAGCTGATGTGGGCCGTAGAGGAGTTTCTTTTCACCACTACACCTGACTGTGTCTAGCTTCCTTTCCACATCCCGTAACCAATCATCGGCTACAATGGGATCTTCAGTACTTGAAAAGGTCGGGGGACACGTCTTCTGGAAATCGGCCAATCTTGGACCAATTGCTGACCCTTCAGTTTGTCCAGCTGGTAGACGTTGCATTAGCTGCTCCAAGATTTGATTCTGCATGGCCATAGCTTCCTTTCTACTCCGTTCCATCCACATTAGTATGTCACTAAGGTTCCCTCCTTGTGGTATAGTAGACGATCCTGGCTGATTCGGATCTGTACGGATTCTAATCCCTGGCCTGGCTCTCATGTTACTAGTGTTTCCTTTAGGCTCTCCTTCATGAGGTCTTCCACGTGTGTTAACCATCCTGTTTAAACATGAGATCAAGGATATAGACATTGATTCTGAAAAGAATCACAGATAGGGATATAAATAGGATATTGATATTAATCCAAGAGACAAGGATAGGATAATACAAAATGCCTTTTCATAAATTAACTTTTGTAGAGCACAAAGTTTCTGCCTCATCGGGCTTACAAGTCTCATCTAACAACCAACACAACAAGTCACATCAGCCACAATCCAGACTAACTACTACACAAAAGGAAGATCTATCATTTGCTGGGGTCAGGCACAAAAGGTCAGGAGTTACAGTGATACTCGGTAGCCGTCCAGCATAGGGCAGTCGTTCGCATGCATGGAAATAATCGCGGACATCTAAGGCCTGTATTCCCTTGCTAGGCCGCCAACTATGTCGTTATAATGAGGGCAGGTTGAGCATACGGTGATTTCAAAGGACAAAACAACCTGACGGTAGATAATGCGTACCGATGGAGGAACGCAAAACGGATTTCCTGAATAAGTGGCATGACATGAGATATTTGGCTTGGTGGGTCTGCACGGCCAATGGACCATAGAGCCTTGGTCCTAGCAGAGGAAAAAATGGTTGATAATGCTTAGTAGTAGAGGAACGGCCTTGAGCGGTGGTCCGTCTGCTAGGGAAAAATGGTTAATAATGCTTAGCGATCGAGGAACGGCCTTGAGTGGCGGTCCTAGTGGTGCTTGCCACCGGCCGCTGGGGAAAAATGGCCCTAGCGGAGGCCCATCTGCTAGGGAAGAATTGTTGATAATGCTTAGTGGTGTAGAACGGCCCTGAGCGGTGGTCTTAGTAGCGCCTGCCGTCGCTAGGGAAAAATGGCCCTAGCGGAGGTCCCTGTGCTAGGGAAACATTGTTGATAATGCTTAGCGGTGGCAGAACAGTATGTCCAGACCATAGAGCCATCGTCCTAGTGGCAGCGGAAATTTTCCGTGCCGCGACAGTGTTTTTTTCCTGTTGCAGCCGTGCCAAATGGGTGGGGGATCCCGGGGGGGGGGGGGGGGGGATGGCTGTGACGTCGCGCCCCGCCATGGGGACCACGACTACACCTGTGGGGACCCAGCTCGCTGCAACTGGTCCCGCCATTGTCCTTTTTGATCAAATCGGCTTTCCGAATTTCAGAGTACTTAGGGTAATTAGGATATTAAATAATTTTGTTTTCGAAAACAGAAAGAGGTTGATAATTCTGGGAGCTAGAGATCGAATTTGATCTGGCTTCTGAAGGCTTTTTTACTCAAGATAATTAGTAGATCATATCTGGATAGTCTGATCTTGATCTGGGCCTAAGGCATTGATTTTGAGATTTTGGGCTTCAGGATAGAATAGATTTGAACTAATCTTGTTAGTTCTAAAGAGACATATGCATGCATGATTTTCATGAAAAAGGAAATTTTCATCCCCAAAACTAGGTTGTTACAGATCTACCCTCCTTAAAGAAATCTCGCCCCCAAGACTTACCTAAGACAAGAAAAGATAAAGATAGGCTTGCTGAAGATCTTCCTCCTTCTCCCATGTGGCTTCTCGATCTGAATGGTTTCCCCACTGAACCTTGCATAACTTGACCTTCTTCCTTTTGAGCTGACGCTCGTCAGTGTCCAAAATTCGGATTGGGTGCTCGGGATATGTAAGGTTCTTCTGTAGTGATACTTCATGAACTTCTATTCGGTCGGTCAGTTCTCTCAAACACTTCCGGAGTTGTGACACATGGAATACATCATGCACTTTTGATAATCTGGTGGGTAATTCCAATTTATAGGCTACTTCTCCTTTCCTCTTGAGTATCTTCAATGGTCCAATATACCTAGGAGATAACTTTCCTTTCACCTGGAATCTTCGCAATCCCTTGAATGGTGTGATTTTGAAGTAGGCCAGATCCCCTAGTTCAAATGATAGCTCTCTCCGCCGATTGTCCACATAATTCTTTTGTCGAGACTGTGCTGCCTTCAGTCTTTCCCAGATGAGTTTGACATGAGCTTCTGCCTCTTCTACTATCTCTGGTCCTATGATTCTTCGTTCTCCTGGCTCATTCAAATGCAACTGGGTTTTGCATTGTCGTCCATATAGAGATTCAAATGTGCCATTTATAAACTGGACTGATAGCTGTAATTATAAGCAAACTCTGCAAATGGCCAGCATTTATCCCATGATGTCCCATAATCTAGTATGCAAGCTCTTAGAAGATCCTCGAGAATCTAATTTACTCTCTTTGTTTGTCCTCCTGTCTGAGGGTGGTATGCCGTGCTAAAATTCAGTTGAGTTCCTAGTGTTTCATGGAGTCTGCTCCAAAATTTAGATGTAAACTGTGCTCCGCAATCTGAAAGGATCTTCTTAGGAATACCATGTAGTGACACTATCCTTTGCATATATAGCTCTGCTAATTTACTACCATCATAAATCTTCTTAACTGGGATGAAGTGTGCTACTTTGGTGAGTCTGTCAATGATGAACCATATGGAGTCATATCCACCTTTAGTTTTTGGGAGTCTTGTGATAAAATCCATTCCGATCTCTTCCTATTTCCATATTGGCATTGGCAAAGGTTGCAATTTCCTGATTATCTTCTGATGTTCCGCTTTAACTCGCTGGCAGGTGTCACAGTTTGCAATGTATTCTATGATCTCTCTCTTCATATTATGCCACCAAAACTAATTCTTTAAATCTCGATACATCTTAGTGCTACCTGGATGTATTGAGTACGGGGTTTTATGCACCTCATGGAGAATTAATTCTTTAAGGTCTGTGTTTTGGGGGACACAAATCCTTCCTCGGTACCATACAATTCCTTGGTCGTCTTAAGTAAAATCCTGAGCCTTTCCCAACTTGATTCGGCTCTTGATCTTGCAAATTTCCTCATCTTCCTTCTGGGCATTCCCTATTTGTTCCTCAAGTTGGGGTTTTACTATCAGGGTAGCTATTGCCCCTTGTGGTACTACTTCCACTCGGAGATTCTGCAACTCTCATTGTAGGTACGGGTATCTTAGTATGACTGCTTCTTGCAAGCTGTAGACCTTCTGGCTTAGGGCATCGGCAGTCATACTAAGAACCCCTACCTGCTTAGGGATGGCCCTGTGCCTTAGTAGGGAGGGTGTGCCTGTCATGGAATTCATGGGGTTTTTTGTGGTGATGGAGGCTATCTCATGCCATGTGAGTGGGACGGTTACCCTAGGAGAGTTGTTGCCTTGTTGACCTAGCGGCTGGGAAATTTTCCTTGCTGCGTTAGTGGTTTTTGCCTGCCGTGGCCGTGCCAAACGGGTGGAGAAAACAATGTACCTCCTCAGCACCTTTATGCCTCATCCGATTGAGATATAGATGGGTTTTGACTATACTCGAACAGATGCAGAATACGGGATCTTGAAAATACTGACACCCAGGTGATCAAAACACAATTCGAAGGAATAGCACAACTCTTTATTTCAAAGAGGAGTTTGTACAAGTCAAACATTGATCACACTCGATCTATGTCGATGAACCTTATGAACTATATGTGTTGGATCTGATCTACCATGAGTTAGATCATATATGAGGTAGATCTCTATTGCATCAATCTCAGTTGCTAATCTATCCATCCTATTACAAGGTATTTATAGTCCTATCAATTGAAAACGTGTCAGACTCGAAAACGATTAAACCTAATCGTATAGAACTCAGTTATATATTTTATATCGGACTAATACTGACTAGACAGAGTTCGAATCCATTACACATTCGACCGGCTAAGATCCTCCCGGCTCATGACACCTCGATTGAAAAGGAGCCAACTCCTGTTGGTCACCAACTTGATCAAAACTGGAGATGTGGAAATTGGAATTGACCATCTTCACGGGTGTACCACTTTTCCGCACATGCGCATTGACCTTTTCGTCCTACTCGAGAAGACTCTCGTGTGCCACTTCGAGTGGTCATCACCTTCACCAAGATGACATCCTCAAGAAGAGGTGCTTCTCATTGATAGACCAAGTCTTCAATAGATGGAATGATTATATCGGGCTCATCATCCAATATTGAAGGCTCGATAAGTTTAAGGTGCTCAACATTGACAACCGAGTAAATATCCATGTGTGGCGGTAACTCGAGCTGACAAGCATTAGTACCAATTTTTGGCAAAACTCGAAAAGGATAGTAACGAATTGGTTTAAGCTTCTTACCTTCACCCTTTAGCCTCTCTTTGCTCAGATGTAACCATACCAGATCACCTTCTTGGATTTGAGCTTCAACTCAATGTCGATCATGTCGCACCTTATACTTGAGCTGAGTGTTAAGCAAGTTCTGTTCAACCTCACCATGGAGCCGTTGAATACCTTCCAGGATCTTTTGTGCTCGATCCTAATTAGATTCACAAACTCCATATCGAATGGACTCTGCGGTAGAAATCCCAAACAAACCTCAAAAGGAGACTTCCCAGTCAAACCATGCACTACTCGATAAAAGCAAACTGCAGGTACGATATACTTTCATCCCAAGTCTTCGGATGCTTAGAGTTATAACCCTTCAAGAGATGAATGACTATTCGATTCACCACTTCGGTTTGACCTTCAGTTTGAGGATGAAATGCAGTACTCCTCTTTATCTTAATATCCATCATCGCCCACAACGATCACCAAAAATGACTAAGGAACCAGTTATCACGATCAGGCTCAATAGAATTTGGCAGTCCAAAATGTGTCCAAACATGCTGAAAGAATACCCAAGCTGCTTCTTCTCCCATAATAGTCTTCTTACAAGGTATGAGGACTATCATCTTGGAGAACTGATTAATGACCACAAAGAGATAGTCGTTGCCACGTCGGGTCTTAGGCAATCCTCCCAAGAAATCCATGGATATACTTTCCCATGGTCATCACGAAACTGGAAAAGGAGTGTACAAACCCAACTTTTGGTTTACCGGTGTAGAGATGCTGTAGAGACCACAGCCTATAAACAAAACTAGTTACATCCTTCTGCATTTGCAGCCAGAATACATGTCGATGAAGACTTTCCAAGGTCTTCGTTACTCTGAAGTGACCAGCAACTTTTGATGTATGTGCCTCCTGTATCCACTATACTCGAGGTGCTCCACGAGGTATACAAAGCAAATTGCCTTTGTAGAAGAGTCCTCGTCATCGCTCTAACTTAGATGGTCGTCCTATTTCAAGCTCGGCCAGTGCTCATCAAAAATCAAGATCCTATGTGTACATTGTTTCATAGTCCTCATGACATGAAGCCTCAATCTGCATGAACACTGATAAGCAGAGGGTAGTAACTGGTGGTCGTGACAACATGTCAGCCAATTTGTTGTGTACTCCCTTCTTGTACTTAATCACTAGGTTGAACTGCTACAGATATGACATCCACTTCATGTGTCGAGCTTGCTGTAGCTTGGATTGAGTTTACAAATATTGCAATGGTTGGTGGTCAGTGTGTACTACGGTCTCTTTACCCAAAAGATAACACCACCAATGTTTTACAGCCTGATGCAGTGCACATAATTCCTTGTCGTAGGTCGGATAGTTCTTTTGAGCTCCCTAAAATAACTCGGATTCATATGCTACTGGTCAACCCTCTTGCATGAGCACTGCGCTCATTACTTAACCTGAGGCATCGGTGACGAGGATTGCTAGCTGATTTAGGCTCCCATAGTCGCGCAAGTGTCCATGGTCACCCACAGCCATGGCCGCATGTTCTCCCTATGCTCACCAAGGGCCAGAAGGAAGGGCATCGAGTAATCCAAGGGCATTCTAGATATAACTCAAAAATCATGCTTATTTCGTGCAAATTCAAGACACTTATTATCATAAAACCCATGTCTTATGCCGTATCTGAGAACAGTATGGTCGCAGAGACAGTCCCTACGACCATCCTCTCTCGTAGATACAAGGACTGATCTCATTACCGTGGTCACAGCAGTATGCGATCACCCTTTATCACTACCTCACCATGATCCTTATTGGTCCGGAAGGATCTTCAAGTCTTTCAGGATGAATTCGCAAAAGGCTTCGCGACCACGACCTAATCAAGTTCAACAAGGTTCCGCAACCTTGAAAAGTTTTGCGACCTTGGAAAGGTTTGTAACCTTGGGAAGGATTTGATCTATGGTCCGAATTGTAGTCCGATCCAAATATATATAACTTAGCTTTATCTGTTAGGTATGGTTAGTGTCCGAATTTAATATGTTTAGGTTATTGAGTTTGATACATATTCATATGATTGGACTATAATACTTTGTAATAGGTCTAGTTTAGATCATCGAATACCATTGAAGAGTCATAGAACTTATTTAAGTCTTAGACACTTATAGTTCATTGATTGACGTAGGAGAGTGCGTCCTAACGTTTGACGTGTAAAGATCCCTCTTTGAAATAAAGAGCGTGCTATCTTTTGAACTGTATTTTGATCAACAGTGTTGTTGTTGGTGTGCCGAGAAGATTCTGATTGTTTGTCAGGACTGTTGGAGAAATACAGTGATCTGTTCAAAAGTACCTAGGGTCGTCTACTGAAACATCCAGTTGAGCACAAAATTCAGCTCGTGTCCGATGCAACACTTTCCAATCTAAGTATGTATCGCACTCGGTATTGGAGAACGAAGAGATCAAAAGATAGCTTGGTGAATTGTTAAGAGATGGTGTAATCCAACAAAGTAGTTCACCTTGTGGATCTCCTGTGGTGTTAGTACTAAAGAAAGATGGGACTTGGCATATGTGCATCGACTACTGAGCATTGAACAAGATCACCATCAAGAACCGGTACCCCCTTCCTCGTATTGACGACCTGCTAGACCAATTGAAGCATGCTATTGTCTTCTCAAAATTGGATCTAAAGTCAGAGTATCATCAAGTCAGCATTCGAGAGGAGGATACTTGGAAAACCGCGTTCAAAGCGCAACAAGGTGTATTCGAATAGCTGGTCATACCGTTTGGCCTCTGCAATGCCCTGACTACTTTCATGCATTTTATGAATGATGTATTGTGACAGTTCATCGATGACTTTGTGATCGTTTCCCTCGAGGACATACCGGTCTATAGTCATTCGTGGGACGAGCACCTCATTCATGTCGAAAAGGTGTTAGAATAGCTTCAGCAACATCGACTTCGCCTCAACCATAAGAAGTGCGAGCTTGGCCAGTCGACTCTTTAGTACCTGGGATTCATGGTCGGCAACGGTACATTGCAAACCAACCCAAATAAAGTGAAAGTGATCCATGTGTTGCCTCGACCGCGAACAGTTACGGAAGTGTGCAGTTTTGTGGGAGCATGCCAATACCTTCAGAAGTTCATACGACACTTCTCGATTGTAGCTTCTCCATTGCATGCATTAACTGTCATCGACCAAAAGGTCGAGTGGACAGGGAAACATGAGGACATGTTTCTCTTACTAAAGAGGAACATCAGTGAAGCTCTTGTTCTAGCTTTGCCGAATCTACAAAAACCATTCTTGCTAAAAACCGATGCCTCAGGTTATGCAATGGCTGCAGTGCTCATGCAAGAAGGTCAATCAGTAGCATATCACTCTGAGTTATTTCAGGGAGCTCAGAAGAATTACCCGACCTATGCCAAGGAGTTGTGTGCATTGCATCTGGCTGTAAAACATTAGTGATGCTACCTTTTGGGTAAAGAGATTGTTGTCCACACCTACCACCAGCCTTTGCAATATTTGCAAACATAATTGAAGCTATAGCAAGCTCGACATATGAAGTGGATGTCGTATCTACAACAGTTTAATCTGGTGGCTAACATGTTGCCGCGACCACCAGTTACGACTCTCTTCTTATCAATGTTCATGCAGATCAAACCCTCATGCCATGATGACTATGCCACAATGTACAGTGAAGATCTTGATTTTCGATCATCACTGACTGAGCTCGAAACAGAGAAACCTACAGAGTTTGTTCGGTGAGAAGGACTCTTGTACAAGGGCAGTTTACTTTGAATGCCTCATGGGGCACCTCGAATTCAATGGCTGCGAGAAGCACATACATCGAAGGTTGCTGGACACTTTGGGATTATGAAGACTATGCAAAATCTTCATTAACATGTGTTCTGGCCACGAATGCAACAAGATGTGGCCAATTTTATTCGAGTTGTGGTCTCTATAGCATCTCGAAACTAGCAAACTGAAAATTAGGTTTGTACACTCCTTTGCCAGTTCCATCGCGACAATGGGAAAGCATATGCATGGATTTCTTGGGAGGATTGCCTAAGATCTGATGTGGCAACGACTATCTCTTTGTAGTCGTTGATCGGTTCTCCAAAATGATTAATCTCATACCTTGTCGAAAGACTATCACGGGAGAAAAAATAGCTCGGGTATTCTTTCAGCACATTTGGACACATTTCGGACTTCCGACTTCGATTGTGTCTTATCGTGATACCTGGTTCCTTAATCACTTTTGGCAATCACTCTGGACGATGATGGACACAAAGCTAAAGAGGAGTACTGCTTTTCATCCTCAAACTGATGGTCAAACCGAGGTGATGAATCGAACAGTCGTTCATCTCTTGAGTCCAAAAATACCTCCTTGATGTGCAGGCGACGAAGTTTGCTTTCAAATGGTGCGAGAATAGATAAATATGAGTCAAAACTAACCAGATTCAACCAGTTATGACCCAATACGACTAAAACCAACCAAATCTGGCAAAAACAACCAAACACGACTAGTTTGACTTCAACCAGGAGTCTTCTGCTTCTCCAGTTGTGTTTCTTGGTCATTGGACACTCAAATGTGGTCGAAATTGCCTCAAATTTGGAGGGTTTGATCCCTGAAACATGACGAACACAACCATGAAAGTAATTTGTGAAAATAATCAAATTTTACACATGAAATGTCACATCAAAGGAGTTTTAAGCATGATTTTGCATGTTTTCAGTACTAAACCTACGATAAAAGTGCTACCAAGTTAGCACATATCAATTACATCAAAAGTAACCAATTCTATTCAAAAATTCTCTAGTTCCCCGAGTGTTATCAGTAGTACAATTTGGCCGATAGGAGTGTACGAAGGACTAGGAATAATCCCAAAAATGGGTGGACCACAGTTTTAATTCTTGAATGAGGGATTTGCATCTCGTCAAGTGCTTTTGCAAAGAGCAGGTCGAGAGAACTACCTCCATCGACCAGGACCCTGCCTACTTTAGCATTTCTAATAGTGAGGGTTATAACCAGAGGGCGTCGCCATGGTCGCGATAGTTCTCTAGGGCAATCTTCCCGGCTGAAGGTCAGGGATGTTGTTGGATAACTGGCTTGCTACTCTAGCGCAATTTCAAAATTTTACCCGAAAACCCAAGAAGCTTGGAAGCAATAGATCATAGATAAAGAGATTTACCACTAGATGGGTGTATGCGACAACACAACCGCGGAAGAAGAGTCGATGTTGCAATCGGATCGTGACCAGCAGTGTAGTAATAACAGCCGCACCTCTACATAATTCCACACGTCCGGGGAAGGAGCACCCCGTGTTCATGTGCTAGCACCAGCGCACGCGGCTAGGGTTTTATGAGATCTATCTCATAGATGGTGGTGGTAGCCAGAATAGATCAGATGATGAATGCATGCCAACCACACCAACTTTTATAAGGCCTTGCAAATAAGTCCTACTCAAATGTGAACCATAATTCTAATGGTAATCCCATTACCAATAGGGGACCCGTTTTGGATCCCATTCGAATTAATACTCCAACCCGTTAAGTGTGTGACCCTGTAGGTTCATGTATATTTGGATGTGATCAGAAACAACTTCCCGAATCACAAGTCATAAGCGGTCCCTAGCAAGACATTATGACTACCCGCATGTACACGAAGATCATATCTGACTAACGTATACAACTTATCATGGATTATCTCTTTACCGCACGATACCAGATCAAACTCAAGGCGAGAAATGTGTCATCCTTGAATAGCTCGGTCCTTTCTTGATCTTGTAATGGACTAAACTTTTCATAGTTGACTCTCAACAATATTTGGCACAACCATGCACTTTCTTAGTCCAATTACATCAAGGGGCACAGAGATATCTCTCTCAATATATGAGAGGGGCAATCTCGACCATTCACTTTCAACCACATGGTTCATAACATATATGTATGTCACCTTTATGACTCTTAGTTAAAAGTAGAGGTTGATGATATCAAGTATTCTACTACGCATGTATGAACCGTGATGATCTCAGGTCTAAAGATAAACCAAAATAACTGTTAGAAACCAACTGATGACACTAAAAAACTCAACAGTGTCTCAAGATGGGTCAATCCAACAAACATGTTCTCCAACATGTGTCTACGACATTTACTTGATATCTCATATCTATGGTCCGTGAAACTTCACTATCAATCAATGATTGTGCTGATTTTTTTTGCATTATTATTCTATGTAATACCGAAAGTCAGAGATGTTTAGAATAAGTATCACTGATAATACCGACAACTCATATACTGTAATAAAGAATTCCACGAACAAGTCACATACTTGCTTGATCAATAAAAGTGATACTTTATTCAAGGAATGCAATAACGTTTTATTTGTTACAATTCATAAACATATCACGATACAATCATCTCCATGATTTCCTCTAGGGCATATCTCTATCAATTGTCACCGACCAGCGAGGGTATTAAGTCTCTCCTAGGGGAGCTTTAATATTATTCACCTCTCGCAGAACGGACTTAAAATGAGGCTCTGAAAAATAGGACGAAAAACCACCAAAAATAACATTAACATGATTATTTGGTACCTGGTATGGCATGTCCTCATCTCTGTCAGCATTTTTATTCCTACTGGGTTGTCCTTTTTCTAGTATGGTAGGCATAGGTGCTTTACCTTGGTAGAATTCTTCCATGCGCTTTAACCAGTTTCGACAATTCTTAAGGTCGTGTCCTGGAACCTCATGCAACTGACACCACTTCTTGCTTCCCTGTGGGTTAGTCTGTTTTTCCATGTGGTTGCTATTGCATCCACCAGAGGAGTTTTATTATTCTTGTATGGAACTTTATTACCTTTATACTGTGGTTGCTTTTCTATGTTCACGACCTCTCGAGAATGGTTCATTCCATCCAATTTTGACTTCTTGAACTTCCCGCCAGTGGATGATCCGGATTTCTTATTACAATTCTCTTTCCTTTCAAAGTCTAGACCAGGTTGTGGTGGTAAATCACCCTTATCAACCATCTTATTCTATTCTACTGCCTCAGCAGTGTCGAAATAACAGTTAGCCATGTCGAAAAGTTCTGACACTGATCTTGGCGAGTGAATGCTGAGATTCTCCATGAATCTTTAGTATCGAACGTCGTGTTTAAAGGCTCTGATTATCGAATTGTTCGAGATGTTGGGGATAGTATTTCTTACCCCCACAAACCTCTCAACAAATTGTTGGAGAGTCTCACTTGAGGTCTAGCGTAAACGATGAAGATCATCTTGCTTACTAGGTTTTTCGTAGTAGTTTGAAAAATGTTAAGGTTAGCATCACATAGCATTTCCCAATTGTAGATGGATCCTTTTGGCTGGTTAAAAAACCAAGTCCGTGCCGGACATTCAAGGACCGTTGGCAAATAATTTTCCATTACTTTTTTGTTTCCACCTACCGCCTAGATAGTAGTGACATAAATCTGGAGGAATTCAGATGGATTCTGCGTCCCATTGAATTGCTCGATCATGCCTGGCTTGAATTTATCGGGCCAGACCACTGCTCTTAATCCTATCGAAAAGCTTTGCAACCAATATATGTAATACATGGATCTTGTTCATCACGACTACCTCCATGGTCGCGAAAAGGGTTGGTGTGTGGAACTCCAAGGCGTGGTCCCAATCGTCAGCAAATCGGCTCACAGTCGCGATCACAAGAATGATCAACTCTCCAGATCTTGTCATGACCATGACGAGTCGGTGTGGTCATGTCTTCTCTGGCTATGATTAGCACTATTTCCTTCCCAAGAATTGGTCACTAATCACGACAAGGCAATTGGAGTTACACTGACGCAACCCGTCGAGATTTTCTGCAAGAACTCTTGCAACTATTACCCCGTCATCATTTGTGAAACCAGTAGAAGGGTGTCGACGATTCGGACTTGGGGTCCTTAGTCGATCTTACACAGATTTATGAGTTAAATATGAGACCTTTTAGGGTTCTTATCAGGTAAGTTAAGACAAGTATGAGTCAGGGACACGAAGAATTATACAGGTTCAGGCCCACAAAAGAGAGAGTAGTAGGCCTACATCCTGTGGTGGTTTCACTATGTATGGGGAATTTACAGGGTGGGGAGATTGTTACAGGAGCTAATCAATCACTCTAAATACTTCTATATAGTATCTACTGCTTGCGTTGTTCACGTCTTCGATCTCTCGATCTCTTCCCTGTTATCTGTTGTTCCTTGCTTCTGTACATCTGTCATCCTTTTATACTGAATGAAAGGATGCCAATGTGAAGTAGTTTTGGACGGTTGCCATAGTGCAGTTTGTATAACTACACTAATCCCTTGTTGGTTAACAAATGCAGTTACAGATAACCGCATATCCTAACCTCTTTGACGGTTGTATTCACACGTTGGAGAAGAAGTTATCTTTATCCTGGGACGTGTCTGGTAAAGCTCAAACACACTCAGGTCATCTTGGTCGCGCATAGACTACGACCTTATGGTCGCGCAAGTACTGTGACCATAGACTGGTTCTGTGCCCGTGACCTTCTAGTATGCAGGAAGTTGTCTCTGTGACCATAATGGCTGCTAGGGCACAAGTCTACATATCATATTCAAATTATCTTGAACATGATATATATATATATATATATATATATATATATATATATATATATATATATATATATATATATATATTAAATAAACAACTAGCTCGGGTGATAATCCTCATTAGCTAGCCCCCAAATTTGAAGCGATAAAATTACTATAACTTCAAATTTAAAATTTATTGGATATAGAACCCGATGCTTCACCGTCTTTTGATGTACTGTGCATCATATAGTGGTTCACTTCCCAGGAAAAATTTCTAAGTTTATCTTGACAGGTAATCATGAAGGCTTTTAGCATGCAATCAAGGAAAAATATAAGTGCGTTTAGGAGCTCGAGGCCTCCGCGAATGCGAACCGTCACCTCCGGGCTCTATAAATAGCGAAGCTCTTCAGTTCTAAGACTTACAAGTTTTCCTTGGCTAAGTCTTTTAGAACCACTTCTCATCTTCTTACTTCACGTTTCCTCTTCTACTCTCATCTTAATGGCGAACTGAGGCTCCAAAAAGATTGTTGAGAGCGATGATGAAGAAATAAAGATAGAAGACAACATTGGACTGGCTCTCCAGAAGGTAATTCTCTTTTGAAACATCTGTGTAAATCTTTTTGCAGTTTGAGCATTTCCAAAGTAATGCATTTTGGAATGCACAGCTGTTCGAGGAACCAACTTCTTCGAAGAAATGGACTGGTTATGACGCGGGATCCTCCAGTGGAGCTTCCTCAAAAAGTCTAACAGGTGCAGAGATCTGTCTTGCCACATTATCCTCAGCACTTTCTTTGCATCCAACTTCTGTTCTAACCTCAACACCTTCTTTGGATCCTTCTTTTGGGGGATTAGGTATCACTGCACATGCAGTGCCTTTATCACCAAGTCCCCTTCCATGTTTAGCTTTTTCCTCTCAGCCTGCGACCCAGTTACTATTTTCATCCTCTCTGTTTGTTACATATTTTAGGAACTAACCCATGCATGTACAGGAGGAGAAGGCTCTCTGGGTTCTCAACGAACAGCTTGCTGAGATCTAGGTTCTTCTGAGGGAGAAATTTGTTTTATGCAGAACTCTCCAAAAAGAAAAAGAGGTGCTGAAGGAGCACCTTGAGGGCATTCTCGCAATCACGGTGTGCCTGGCGGAATGCTATGATGGAGTTCACGAAGAGGCACGCACGTTCCGCCTAGAGAGTGATCATGCCCGAGAGCAGCGAGACCTCTCTAATGCAATTAGAGACAACTGCTTCTTCGCTAAAAGAGACGACGTCGATAGGCTGAGGGATGTCGCAAGTTCTCTTGGGGCAGCCAGTGTTGATCCCACTAATGCCAATCTAACCTTTGGAGAACTTTGTAAATTACTTTCGGATCAGTTCAACATTTTGGTGGCCTATACCCCTTTTGTATGTAAAGAATGCAATAAATAAGAATTCCTTTTCTTTACATATTGACTCACGTAATGATTACGTATAATCTATAATCATCAATTGGAGTTCTTTAAATTCTCTGTGTGAAAAATGGTTACAGGCAAATACCTCTGCGATCGAAACATACACAAGTAATACATTCTTTGTCCATGATCAACACAGGACATCACTAAGGTCACAGAATAGCATTGACCATATGGAACACTGAGGTCACAGAATAACATTGAGACCACACATAGTACTGAGATCACAGAATTTACTTTTAGACCATGACAGTACTGGAATTACTTGATTACCCTAAAGTTATAGGGTATATATTTTTTCCTTTAAAAAACCATAAATAATTTCCATATTTTCACTCATACCGTAGCCCCCGAGTTTGAAATAAAATGATCTTTCAACTGTCACAAAGATGCATTTCGTTTCAAATTCTAACAGGGTAACGTAGTGGTTTCGGGTTTACTTTGTGACTAGACCCATTACGAGGAAATTTAAAATAAGGAACATGGCAAGTAGTGGCCTTGGGCAGATAAAAGAAAAGGTACCTTGCTTAAGAAGCTTCAGAAAAAAGCTCATCGCCTTAGCCACTCTGCCGCAAAAAAACCTCTCGGTGCACCTTTGCTCTCAACGCCATCAATGCCTTGATCTTTCCAAAAATCCTCACCACAATGGCATCCTGGAATCGATCCATTCACCACAATAGTGAGAGTTTGATGGCGCTAGAGAAAGAAGAAATCCTTCCTCTGCAGCTGCTGATCAACTGGCGGCCGGTGGATAAACAAGAAGAAACCCCCAACATTCAAGAGAATGAATTGGTGGTTTTTGAAGATTTCTTGCGTTGCGGATTCCGCTTGCCAGAAAGCGCATTTCTGCAAGATGTGTTGATGCATTTCGATTTGGGGCTAGTAAATCTCCACCCCAACGTTGTCCTCATCCTGGTTGTCTTCCAGCATCTGTGTGAGGCGTTTGTAGGAGTATTTCCATGCGTACATCTGTTCTGATGGTTCTATTTTTCAGCATGGTCCTAAAGCCCCAATGCAGCTGGGTGTGTGTACTTTCGCTTGCGGGGGAAAAAGGATTACCCTTCCTTCCCACTGCGTGATTCAGTACACGGATGGAGCCAGAAATGGTTCTACTGCTCTGCACCGGCGGAGAGCAATCTGTGGTTCAAGAACCGATGACCGGTGAAGAGCAGCGAAATGAACACCATCCCAGTGTTAGATGCTGACTTGAGAAAACAAGCGCAAGTGATCCTTCACTTAGTCCGCCAGGGATTGACTGCGCGGGACATCATCGTGACTTTGTGAAGAATCGAGTAAGCCCTCTAAAGAAGAGGAAGCACCTTGCTTGGGAGGTGCAGTCCATGGCAGATAGTACCTTGAACTATAACAAAGGTAAATTTCACTTTCTTCACAATTTGTATATTACTGTCAATGAGCAATGTCATACTGAGCAATCACCATTGTGAAACAGCCCTGTCCATGTCAAAAATTGACAAGAGGACAAATTGCCTTCTGATGCCATATAATGCGGCAACAAAAGGATCTCTAGGATCACCCCGTCTCCAGAGCTTGATCAATAGCGGCGACGATTTGAGACAAGAACGTCAAAAGGTAAAACTTCTTTTGGAAAGCTTGCTCAATTATGCCTGCTGATATCAAATCACCAATTATGAAATGGCGTAGCTACTCAAGGGGCAAGTTGTCAGGACAAAACGTCCTAGGGATGATGCTGGAACTTCTGGGAGGCCAGCATCGGAGAGAGTAAAGGCTATCTCTTCTAGAACCAAAAGGATGAAGGAGCCAACCCCCGGAACATCTAAAACGAAGACCATAGGAGGGTCTTCTTCAAAAGCAAAGAAAACGACTACAAAGACTGTTGTGGTAAGGTTTTCTCTTCCCCCCGTTATACCAAGTACAAATAGGAGTCACTTCTTAGTCGTACAGGGTGAGGGGAGCGAGGATGAGGAAGACGATGTTCCTCTTATCCACCGCAAGAGGAAGGCGACAAGCCCTTTGGAGATTGACATTCCAGAGAGGCCATCCTCTCCCACCATCACCAACATATTGTCCTCCATGGCGGAGGCAAATGAGCCCTGAGGCCAATATTGCAGCAACCAAGGTCGCAGAGGACTCTGAAGCCGTGGTTTCAACTACTACAAGGCTGGTGACACCTCCTTCGAACACCGAAGGAGCTGCTGTGGTAAGGACTTCACACTTCATGAGCTTTTACTCCATTACATATCCCAATCATCTATTGAACATGCAGGGAGCGGAAGCTACTGTCCTGTTTAAAAAAAGAAGAACAAGGACAGGTGTTGATGACACTTCAACAAGGGCACACAATGTGCTTCTTTCTCCCCAGAGTGCATCATCGAAACCCACACCTTGGAAGGGGTTTCGAATCAAGTAAGAACATCACAACTTGCCAAATCATGTTTGTTTAAAAACAGAAATGTTATAAGTCATGATTTGTTCAGGGTCCTGTGTCTAGTGCCCTGCCGACCTCATCTAAAACTGGCGCAATTTCTACCGTGGAGGTCGCAAGTGACACAGATGCAGATACAGTGGCTGAGGTAGAACCTCAGGCCATTGTAAAAGAAACAATTAGGGATCTCCAATCCGATCAGATGGAGATCACAACATCAGTCTCGACAGTAGGAGCAAATCAGCAAGAAACCACATTTGTCTCTCTTGTTGTCCAGGAAAAGATTGATCTGATGGTTGGCTCCTCAACTGAACCTGAGGGCTCACTGAAGGCCACAATCAATGATCTTTTAGAGGCAAGTGAAAAACTTGTTTAACTTCTCTGGGATCGAAGATTTTAGAAATGTTCAGGTTTAAGCAACAGGTTTTACTGTGTTTCAGGATCTGACCCAAGTGGCGACCAGGTCAAAAGATCTAGTTGAACATATTGAGGTCGCGCAAAGGGAGATCAGCCAGCTACAACAGTAAGCACCCCTATACTTGTTTATCCCGAACTTTCTTTAAGCATAACAATTGCCTTTCTTGTCGCAGGGAAAATTCTTCCTTGACAAAGAGTATGGCTGATCGGTGAGATCAGGAGGAAGCTGTTGTTGGATCTAGGTAGATCTTAGTATCCAGGTTTTGATGATTAATGACGTTTTGGATAAATCCATGATGATTAAAGTTAATATGAAGATATCAGATTTGATGATTAAATGACAATTTATATAAATCCTGATTTAGCACAAGTAAATTGAATTGATTATCGGTAAACCCTGAATTGGATGTTTTCCTCGATTGCGGGTTTGATATTGATGCATATGTAGAGGATGAGCTCGGTGGTTGCATCAAGCTTATGCTAATTGATTGATCAAGATGTTATATGTTAAATCTTGAGGTTGATGACTTCAGTTGTGGATTTGATATCGATGCACATGTTGAGGGAGAGCTCAAGATGATTAGTTATCCATGTCTGTGCAAAAGGTTGATGACTCCGTGTTCTGGATTTGATATCTCTATGTATGATTGAGAGAGAGCTCATGATGTTAGTCATCCATATTGATTGATATCATAACTTGAGTAGTATGGATCGTGTGCGCATTTCTTGTATCATATATGGATCTATATGATTGTGAGATTCATCCATTACTCATTTGTTGTTCAATTGAAATTGGTTTTGTCATTTCACCAAAGAAAGAAATTGTTGAGTGAACTCCTATGTGGAGTGATTTATATGGTGGTGATTAATGACGAACTGCAAATGAGACTAACGTTTGCGCATTGAGTGTATATGTTCTAGTCTCAGAATGATTGCAGGATGAAAACAAGCAAGGGCGTGAAGAGGATGAAGACAATATGAGACATCCCGAGCAAGGTCAAGCTTAGCGAGGACGAGCTTTGCGAAGACAGGCGTCGAGATGTTGAGCTTCGCGTGGTCAAGCTTAACGAGATCGAGCTTTGCGATGACGAGTGTCGAGCGGTCGAACTTCACGAGGTCGAACTTCACATAAGGTAAAATCCAAGATTAAGGATTGTTTTCTTAGGGTTTTACCGGTCTCGGTGTTTGGAGACAGACCGGGTTGATAGGTTTCTTTTTACTAGTTTGACCGTACTATTAAGAGGGGTCGGAAACTAGTAGCTTGAATCTATCTAGTGCGGAAGCTCAGATGCATTCATATCATCTTGCACTAGTGTCTTGCATTGCTAGTGAGTCTAAGTGTAGTTCATGTGTATTAGATTAAATGTTTTGAAAACTGCACTTAGTCGTGATCGCCAGCTGTTTAAATTGGTTTATTTATCTAGAGCTGGTCATGGTCGTATTTGCATGTTCTGATCGTATCAGTGTTGATACGTGGTCGTGGTCGTGTCGCTTGTTTGGCGGCTTTCTGTTTAGGGTTTGGGCGTGGTCGTAGGAGTTCGGGCTGGTCGTACCAGTCTTCGACTCGCTTGCGTACGCTCGACCAAACCCTATCGACCACCTGTTTTCGATCGGATGTCAAGACCTGTGTGGTCGTGGTCGTTGCTAAGTGACACAAATCACATCCGCGAGAAAAAGGCAAATCCGTATGTGCAAATACTTTAAAATTGCATTTGAGATGATTTTGGCTTGGACATTTTGACAGCAGGAAAGTTTCTGAATTTTCTAGAAGTTTCTAGACCTTTCTAGGTCTTGCTCCTGTTGACAAAATTGTAGAGCTCTGAGTTATCTTTCCAACAAGCCAAAAATCACCTCAATCGGATCTCTGGATCAAAAGTTATGCATGTTTTACTGTCAGTGTGCAGTGGCCGGACAAATGCATCCGTCCGGGGCTATCTGTCCGAAGTGGCCGGACAGTGTCCGAAATGGCCGGACATTGTCCGGCCTGTACAAATTTTTTGAGCCGAAAATTGAAACAGAAACAAATGCATCCGTCCGGGGCATTTGTCCGTTATGGGCGGACTTTGTCCGAAATGGCCGGACATTGTCCGGCCTGTACAAGTTTTTTGAGCCGAGAGTTAACAGAGACATATCCATCTGTCCGGACGTTTTGTCCGGACAAATGGTATCCGTCCGGCCTTCACAAATTTCGCCCAACGGTCACTGACACATTTGCAACGGCTGAAATTTTTGTACTGGCCGGACAGTGTCTGAAGTGGCCGGACAATGTCCGGCCTGTACAACTTTTGGCCCGATTTCTTGCAAACGGCTAGTTTTTCATTGAGGCTATAAATACTTCGTGTTTGGCTTCATTTTTGGGTGCTCAAAGACTTCATTCTTCAGCTGAAAACCTAGCCAATTGAGTTGCATATGTGTTATTGCATTTAGAGGCTAGAATTGAGCCCAAATCTTGAGTAGATTTGAGAGAAAGCTTGAGGGAGAGTTTGTGAGTGTTTAGTGCACTTCATCTCCATTAGATTGCTAGTGCTAAAGTGTTGAGCATATCATTTGCATCATTGAGCTTCTAGCACGTGGTTGATTCAAGTGAAAGCGCATCCGGCTTGTTACTCTTGGCGATCGCCTTCGCCTAGACGGTGCCGGAGGAGAGCCGAGATCTCTCCAATTGAAGTTTGTCGGAGAGGCCGGCAAAAGATTGTGAAAGGTGTGGTGCTCGCCTATCCGGTGTGGAGAAGGAGCAACCCTAGTGAGATATCCTTCGTGGATATAGAAGCGAGGCTCCGAGAGAGCGCTTCAACGAGGAGTAGGGGAGACCGGGCGAGTCTCCGAGACCTCTGTAAAAATATTGTGTCAATTGCGTATCTCATACTTGCTTTACATTCATCTTGACACAATTGCTAAATTCACCATTCTTGCTTGTCATATTGAATAGTTCATTTAGTTGAATGCAACAAATTGTTTAAATTGCTTTTAAGCCTCATTGTATAATTTAGCTCAAACAATTATCGTGATTAAAATTGCTTAATTGAAAAGAAATTTTAAAAGCCTCCTATTCACCCCCCCTCTAGTCGGCATCCTCGATCTTACAATTGGTATCAGAGCAAGGTCTCTCATTTATCGGCTTAACCGCTAGAGAGAAAGGATGAATTCGCTAGAGAAATTTGGATTGATTGCTCCTAAATTTGATGGCTCAAATTATACACGTTGGAAAATTATGATGAGTACTCATCTTGAGGCAATAAACTTGAAATTATGGAGATTAGTGAAAAAGGGCATGGATAACTCATTATCTTCGGATAAACATACTCTTCTATTATATACAAAAGCTAAAAATGTGCTTCTTGATTCACTTAGTCATGATGTGCTCGAACTAGTGAGTGAGTGTTCGACCGCTCACAATGTTTGGATCACTCTTGAGTCCTTATTTGTGGGCACATCTAGCTTTGCACATGCTAAGATGCGCTTATTATTGCGGGACTATGAGGCATTTGTGATGTTGGAGCATGATACACTCTCCACCACATATGATCGCTTGATCAACATCACAAATGAGCTCAAAGCCCTTGGTGCTAATATTTCCGATCTAGACATTTGCAGGAAATTACTCCAGGTGTTGCCGGAGGATCACTATAATGACTTCACTACTACTCTTGTGAACGGTGATCTTTCCAACACTTCACCGAGAGAGCTCATTGACATGCTTATGTCAAATGAGGCAATGTCCCAAGAAAAGGACATGTGTTCCACCTCCGAGCATATTGAAGACAATGATTTAAATGCGGAGGATCAAGAATCTTCGAGCGAGCTCAAGGACGTAAACGATGAGGTTTGCCCTAGCACTACTAAGGCGAAACCAAGCAAGAAGAGCTCAAGAAAAGGTAGAAAGAAAGGGTCAAAGTCGGAATCTTCATCTCAAGACAATTCTATATGCCCTTCGGCATCCAACTCGACGGTATCAAATTCTAACCTCTTTAATAATGAGCTCGTGGATATAATTATAGAGTTAAAAGGCTTACTTGGCAATATGACTAAAAATCTTAGCACTTTAAGGAATGATTACTCATCTTTGAAAGTAAAGCATCAAGAATTGAAAAATTCTTATGACTCCTTGCTTGCCAAGAATTCTATTAGCTCAACATGTGTATTAGATGTTAGAGTTTCTTGTGACTCCCCTATTGATCCATCTCTAGAGTCACACACTTCTACTTCACATGCTAGCAACAATTCATTGGTTAATTCATGGTTAAATTCAAATGCTAGCTTTGTGAACACTAGTACTTCATGTGATAAGTTGTCAAATAATTCATTTATAGATTCACATGCTTGTACGGATGATACTAGTAACTCATACCATGATTCATCTAGTGATACATCTTTATGCCATGGTGATAGTACTAGTGGTTCTACTTTTGATATGCCTAACTCATCTAGTGATTTTTGTGCTATGCCTTCTTGTTCATCTACTAGTGATGAGATGCTGTCATGTTCCTATCATAAGTCATGTATTAACACGGAATCATCTCAAGAACGTAAAATTGAAAATGATGAACTAAAGACTATAGTAAATAGATTGGGCAATAACCTTACTAGATGTCATATGAGGAGTGCTATGCTTACTAAACTCCCTTTAGATCATAGAAAATCATTTAGAAAGGGAAAATTAAATCATGCATACTCAACTAGTAAGAGGCATTATATAGTTTATCACACTCATACAAACTCATTCAAAAAGCCCTCTCTTACTTCATGTTTATCATATCACTTAAAAGGGCAACATTCGTATAAGTGTGCATCTAATGTTTTTGAAATTGGTTCTTTTGGCTCTTATTTGATTTCTTACTCTAAAAAGGGTTTAATTGCAAAACCTATTCATTGTCATTTTCAAAAACCTAAAGATAAAGCAATTTGGGTACCAAAAGACCTATGCGACAAGGCTAGAGGGCCTCGTATGGTTTGGGTACCAAAAAGAGTTTAAATCTTTTTGATGTGTTTAATAAAAACATTTGCATTGCATCTTCTTCTTTATTCTTTGTTGTTTTAATCCATATGGCAAATTTTGCAAAAGAATGAAAATTTAAATCTTACATTGTTGCATCTCTAAGGGTTGTAATTTAAAATGCTTCCGTTGCTCATCACAACCCTTTATGTGAAATATTTCAAAATTACAATTATAAGTTTTAAAATGAGCTCATTTGGTCAAAATGGCAAATTTCCATTCAAAAGGCCCAAAATCGTCATTTTCTATCTAAATGGTCTTCAAAACGTATTTAAAAGGTTTTTAGAGGCTTTGGATGAAGAAATGATGTTAAAAAGTATTTCTATTGAAAATTAGCCTCAAAAGGATCTTCGAGTATCTTATTTTTCAACAAAATCGTTTTCAAACGCAAATCACAATCTATTTGGAATTTACAAAAACTTGCTTTACAAAACTCCTAGATACTCTTAATCCGAAGAATTTTGAAATTGAAAACTTTCTCAAAAGAGTTCTCATTTGAAAGTTATGGGTATTTGAATCTCACCGAAAAACTTGAATTGACACGAAATACCCTAAATATGCAAAACATGAGTTTAGCTATTTTGATGGTCCATATTTGCGAGTGTTGGTTCAAAATGATATGTTTAACTCATGTAAGCCCTTTCATGTCAAAAATCCAATGAAAATCAAATGTGAACTCAATTTGCAAAAGTTTATCGATTTTCAACCTTTTTGCTTAACACAAGGTTCATTTGACCATAACTCTCAATTAAAAAATCCTTTTTGAAAAATTCTTTTTGGAAAATGTTTTTGATGCATTGAAATTCATTCCTGCAAATTTTCATCCCAATTGGACTTGATTTGAGCAAAATTGACACTTTTCACAAATTGAAAAAGAAATCTGCAAAATTCAGTTTTCTCGTGGTTTTGGGCAGAATTATCATTTTCATATCTCTTTATTTGTTGACTATTTGAAGAAAGTTTCTATATGAAATTTTATCCTCTATGATTGGTCTTTCTTGATTATTTATTTCAAAATTATTGGAAGTCATTTTCATAGATTTCCAGGTGCGTTTAAAAGTGTAAAATGAATCTCTGAAAACCTGAAATCTGAAACTTTAAACCTGACCAACATTTGTCTTTTTCATATCTCTTTATTGGTTGACTATTTGAAGAATGTTTCTATATGAAATTTTATCCTCTATGATTGGTCTTTCTTGAAAATTTATTTCAAAATTATTGGAAGTCATTTTCATAGATTTTCAGGTGTGTTTAAAAGTGTAAAATAAATTTCTGAAACCTGAAACCTGAAATCTGAATCTTTAATCTGATCAAAATTTGTCTTTTTCATATCTCTTTGTTGGATCAGAATTTGGCTTCACTATAAAAGGCAATATTGTTCCTCATTGCATTATCTATCTTCAAAATTTATTTTGGTATTTTTGGAACTTGTTTGCATATGTTTTGATGATTATAAAGAAGCTAACATGTTTAAGAAAATTTTAGTCTATTTGGATGTTAATCTCTCAATTCTTTCAAATGACTAAAATATTTGAATCTTGGATCTTCATGGAAAGTTCTTGTGTTGATGTGTTCTATCTCTATGAAACTTTTCATGTGTTTTAGTGCTTATTTGAATGTCTTCTCGATTTGAGTCCTTTTGGATTATTGTTGAGCTCTTGATTTTCAAATGGATCATTTTCATCTCTTGCATATTTTTCATGACAAAACATGGTTGACACATTTAGGGGGAGCAAATTCAAAGTTATTGAATCCTTGCATACCCTAATTGTGTATATGTATCAAAGAGTGCATGCTTTTGATAAGAAGAGTCTTTTATGAGCAAAAATCCAAAAAGAGCTCAAAACTTTCAAAATATTCAAAATTACTTCAAAACCTTCATAAATATGTTTCAAATATGATTTCAAAGGTTTTGAAAGTGAAACAAAAGAGTTTCGAGCTAAAATGCAAAATTTGGACAAAATTGAAGTCTTCGGGATCTTGTTTTGGCCTAAAAAGATTTATTTCCATAAAACAAGATGTGTTGAGATTTGATAAAAGCTTTCTACATGAAACATTTAGAACTCACTCACCCGAAGATAGTTCATATTGAACTTATTCTCAAAAGGTCTATGGTTTTCAAATTATCACATATCCTAGGTCGCCCGAAAATGGCTATCGACCCGAAAATACCCAAAAGTGCATTTTTGTGATTTTGACTATTTGGACTAAACTTTCTTCCATGTCTTGGTTTGAAATGGTATTTCAAACTCATCTAAGTCCAAAACTTCAGAAAAATCCGAGATTCTTCAAGAATTGAAGCTTTTCATGAAAATCATTTTTGTTTTACTCTTTTACCCAAAACTCACTTTTCGAAAATTGATTTCATGATCTCCTTCAAATAAAATTCATTCAATTGGTATTCAACTAAGTTCATGTCATGATATTCAAACCTCTTATGGAATTTGAATCAATGGTTGAAGCAAAATTGCAAAAATGACAAATTTCAGAAGTTTTAGCTGGTTCTTCTCCTTTCCTGTTTTGGTTACATCTTTGCTCCCATTTTTCCTATATTTGCAACTCGGCATTGTTCCTATGATGGGATTTTGGAAAGGCCTTGTGATTGTGTTTTTGCATATCCAAAACAAATATGGTTCTTATGAATTTGAAGCATGATTCGCATGAATTTGAGATTTGAGTGTTTTTGTGAAAATTTGAACTTTCACTAGGTCATATGCATTTTCTCTCACCTTGTGACCTAAAAATGTTTCGACAAACCTTAGTTTGGCATATCCTTCATTTGTATGTTCTTTTTGAGTTAAATGCCAAAAGAAGTGAATTTTGAGGATTGAATCTATTGTTTCCAATTGAGTGGTCTTAAAAGCTCAAAATCCTCTCTTATATCAAATGATTTTTAAAATGAGAAGTTTGAGGCAATCATCATCAAACATTCAATCGAAACATTATATTCTCTTGTGAATCAAATATATTGATGACATTATTATCATTGCCACTAATGAATCCCTCTGTCAAGAACTTGTTTCAAAGATGATACTTAGGGAAAGCAAGATGATCCAAGAGCAAAGTCACTTCCATGCACGACAAATCAAGCAACTCAAGAACACGATGTTCAAGAGTAAATTCAAGCATGTGAAGCAATCGGTCAAAAGCGTCGAGATGCAAGATGATGAAGCTATTACAACTCTCAAACCTACTAATGAACATCTCGACATGGACAAACAAGAAAAAGCAGTCAATTCTAAACTCTATCGATCCTTGATTGATAGTTTTGCTTTCTTTTACCGCATTTTAACCCGTCATCATATTTAGTGATTGCAAATGTACTAGAAATTGATCTTCCGAAGGTATGTCATATGATTGCCATGAAATGCATTCTTAGGTAATTGAAATGCAATCCTAGATAGATCCTTGATATCCAAAGAGTATGAATAGTGCATTTAGTGGATCCGGATTATTTGATTATTTAGATTTACTTGATTATTTGGATTCGGATCCTATGATTTGCAAGAAAAATCAAAAGAGTACATCCGATGGTTGTTATGCTTAAATTCTTATGGATGAAACAAAACATTGGATTATAGAATTGCCTTCGAATTGATGCCACTTATGAAATATTGAAAGTGCCGTAAAAATGTTGAGTAATTTGATTCAAAACTCTTGATTAGAGTATATTGATATACGACATCATTGTCTAAGAGACTTTGTGGCTTAAAGAGATTTAGAGATCAATCATGATATGGAAAATATGCATCTAGCGGATATGTTCACATCAAACTATTAAATGCATCAAGACTTTGAATGATTGAAAATGGATCAAATGCCATAGAGATAAATGACATCGATATATTCATTGTATGTTGATTGTTTTGATATCTTCTCCATATTTTGAATGTGATTTCAAAATCCCTTGAAACAAACCTTCTTGAAATCATGCTTTTGCATAAAAACCATTTCATATAAAATCTCATGCCCTAGAAAATATGGTTTCTCCAAATTTAAGTTCTCAATACTTCCTTTTTGTGCTTGATGACAAAGGGGGAGAGATAGTATTTGAGAGAGAATGATAGTATTTGAGAGAGAATGTTTTAGAGATAAGTTTTAGAGAAAGTCTTAGGGGAAGAGATTTAGAGAGAATTTGGGAGACATTAGAGTCAGTTGAGTTAATTGACAAAGGGGGAGAGATAGATATCAAATTGGTACAGTTGGTATTTGATAGATTGGTTTTTGATAGAATTGATATTGATATCTGAGAAAGATGATAGAAGTAAATTGAGATTGGTAAATGATATTTGAGGATGATAAATGATATTTGGGGAGAGATATTATTTGATATCATTAACATCAATCTTTGGAAGAGATATTTGAGTTAGAGAAAATTGAGATAGTTGATATTTTGGAAAATGACTTGATTGAACTTGTGCTCAATTGTCATATTTATCTCTAAACTCATATAATTATATATTGTGTTCAGTTCCGATATACTATTGCATATAGTGAGGGGGAGCTGAATAATCTGTTTTGGATTTATTAAGATTATAAAAGGTGTTGTCATCAATCATCAAAAAGGGGGAGATTGTTGGATCTAGGTAGATCTTAGTATCTAGGTTTTGATGATTAATGACGTTTTGGATAAATCCATGATGATTAAAGTTAATATGAAGATATCAGATTTGATGATTAAATGACAATTTATATAAATCCTGATTTAGCACAAGTAAATGGAATTGATTATCGGTAAACCCTGAATTGGATGTTTTCCTCGATTGCGGGTTTGATATTGATGCATATGTAGAGGATGAGTTCGGTGGTTGCATCAAGCTTATGCTAATTGATTGATCAAGATGTTATATGTTAAATCTTGAGGTTGATGACTTCAGTTGTGGATTTGATATCGATGCACATGTTGAGGGAGAGCTCAAGATGATTAGTTATCCATGTCTGTGCAAAAGGTTGATGACTCCGTGTTCTGGATTTGATATCTCTATGTATGATTGAGAGAGAGCTCATGATGTTAGTCATCCATATTGATTGATATCATAACTTGAGTAGTATGGATCGTGTGCGCATTTCTTGTATCATATATGGATCTATATGATTGTGAGATTCATCCATTACTCATTTGTTGTTCAATTGAAATTGGTTTTGTCATTTCACCGAAGAAAGAAATTGTTGAGTGAACTCCTGTGTGGAGTGATTTATCTGGTGGTGATTAATGACGAACTGCAAATGAGACTAACGTTTGCGCATTGAGTGTATATGTTCTAGTCTCAGAATGATTGCAGGATGAAAACAAGCAAGGGCGTGAAGAGGATGAAGACAATATGAGACATCCCGAGCAAGGTCAAGCTTAGCGAGGACGAGCTTTGCGAAGACAGGCGTCGAGATGTTGAGCTTCGCGTAGTCAAGCTTAACGAGATCGAGCTTTGCGATGACGAGTGTCGAGCGGTCGAACTTCACGAGGTCGAACTTCACATAAGGTAAAATCCAAGATTAAGGATTGTTTTCTTAGGGTTTTACCGGTCTCGGTGTTTGGAGACAGACCGGGTTGATAGGTTTCTTTTTACTAGTTTGACCGTACTATTAAGAGGGGTCGGAAACTAGTAGCTTGAATCTATCTAGTGCGGAAGCTCAGATGCATTCATATCATCTTGCACTAGTGTCTTGCATTGCTAGTGAGTCTAAGTGTAGTTCATGTGTATTAGATTAAATGTTTTGAAAACTGCACTTAGTCGTGATCGCCAGCTGTTTAAATTGGTTTATTTATCTAGAGCTGGTCATGGTCGTATTTGCATGTTCTGATCGTATCAGTGTTGATACGTGGTCGTGGTCGTGTCGCTTGTTTGGCGGCTTTCTGTTTAGGGTTTGGGCGTGGTCGTAGGAGTTCGGGCTGGTCGTACCAGTCTTCGACTCGCTTGCGTACGCTCGACCAAACCCTATCGACCACCTGTTTTCGATCGGATGTCAAGACCTGTGTGGTCGTGGTCGTTGCTAAGTGACACAAATCACATCCGCGAGAAAAAGGCAAATCCGTATGTGCAAATATTTTAAAATTGCATTTGAGATGATTTTGGCTTGGATATTTTGACAGCAGGAAAGTTTCTGAATTTTCTAGAAGTTTCTAGACCTTTCTAGGTCTTACTCCTGTTGACAAAATTGTAGAGCTCTGAGTTATCTTTCCAACAAGCCAAAAATCACCTCAATCGGATCTCTGGATCAAACGTTATGCATGTTTTACTGTCAGTGTGCAGTGGCCGGACAAATGCATCCGTCAGGGGCTATCTGTCCGAAGTGGCCGGACAGTGTCCGAAATGGCCGGACATTGTCCGGCCTGTACAAATTTTTTGAGCCGAAAATTGAAACAGAGACAAATGCATCCGTCCGGGGCATTTGTCCGTTATGGGCGGACTTTGTCCGAAATGGCCGGACATTGTCCGGCCTGTACAAGTTTTTTGAGCCGAGAGTTAACAGAGACATATCCATCTGTCCGGACGTTTTGTCCGGACAAATGGTATCCGTCCGGCCTTCACAAATTTCGCCCAACGGTCACTGACACATTTGCAACGGCTGAAATTTTTGTACTGGCCGGACAGTGTCTGAAGTGGCCGGACAATGTCCGGCCTGTACAACTTTTGGCCCGATTTCTTGCAAACGGCTAGTTTTTCATTGAGGCTATAAATACTTCGTGTTTGGCTTCATTTTTGGGTGCTCAAAGACTTCATTCTTCAGCTGAAAACCTAGCCAATTGAGTTGCATATGTGTTATTGCATTTAGAGGCTAGAATTGAGCCCAAATCTTGAGTAGATTTGAGAGAAAGCTTGAGGGAGAGTTTGTGAGTGTTTAGTGCACTTCATCTCCATTAGATTGCTAGTGCTAGAGTGTTGAGCATATCATTTGCATCATTGAGCTTCTAGCACGTGGTTGATTCAAGTGAAAGCGCATCCGGCTTGTTACTCTTGGCGATCGCCTTCGCCTAGACGGTGTCGGAGGAGAGCCGAGATCTCTCCAATTGAAGTTTGTCGGAGAGGCCGGCAAAAGATTGTGAAAGGTGTGGTGCTCGCCTATCCGGTGTGGAGAAGGAGCAACCCTAGTGAGATATCCTTCGTGGATATAGAAGCGAGGCTCCGAGAGAGCGCTTCAACGAGGAGTAGGGGAGACCGGACGAGTCTCCGAGACCTCGGTAAAAATATTGTGTCAATTGCGTGTCTCATACTTGCTTTACATTCATCTTGACACAATTGCTAAATTCACCATTCTTGCTTGTCATATTGAATAGTTCATTTAGTTGAATGCAACAAATTGTTTAAATTGCTTTTAAGCCTCATTGTATAATTTAGCTCAAACAATTATCGTGATTAAAATTGCTTAATTGAAAAGAAATTTTAAAAGCCTCCTATTCACCCCCCCTCTAGTCGGCATCCTCGATCTTACAGCTGTAGCCATGAGACTTTCTTCCATGGAGAAAGAACTCGATGAGGAGCGGTTAAAGCTTTCCTGTAAGTGTGCTTCCAACCAAAGGGAGTTATTTCTTTACTTGAATTGATGTAACCTCAATTACTTTGCTGATGCAGTACAAGAGGAACAGATAAGCATTCTTTCAAAATAGAAAGATGACTTCCAAGAGAAGTATGCCAAAGCTGAAGCTCAGAAAAGGCAACTTTGTGCAACCATCGAGTCATTCAAAAAGTGTCGCGCCCTGAAAATGGGACTACGACTACTCCCGTGGAGACCTAGCTTGCTGTAGCTAGTCCCATATATGCATACCTTTGACTTCCCAGTATATTCACATTGCAGCAGAAAAACTTACAAAATATTTAAGCAGTGTGGCCTGCTGGCCTTAATATTACATAAAGAGATTACAATACCTTCACGGCATTCAAGGTTTAGTTAAAGCAAAACAAAAACAACTACACAGCAAATGATGGGTGTGTCCCTTCCACAGTAAGAAGTTGATGGCAGAACAACACATCAGGGATCTGGCGGATCTGGCTCTCCTTCACCTTGGTCCAAGAAGTTCTCCACGCCTTCTTCTTGATCACAGTACGCTCCATCTACTGGGTTGTAAGTTGCAAGGGTGAGTACTTACGTACTCAACAAGTCATAGGTAAGAGTAGATACATATACTAGTGTTATTATGAAGCTAGACTAGTCAAGAATTATGGATGTTTGTAAAATAATCTTTTCTTTCATATCTCATCTCATCTCATGGCAGCACTTTTTATAGCATAGCATCACTATTCATGTTCACTAAATTACAGCACTATTGCGACACGTCGACACACGACAGCCCACGGCAGCACCCCTTATCATGAAAACACATGTCATTTGGGTAATCTTGACTTATCAAATTTTATTTAGAAAACATACTTGTGCCACACCCCGTAGATTTAATCCACTGCAGCAGACTCCTATAAACCTGGGAGATCGGAGTATTCGAATACGTTTTTAACTCTGCAGAGAGGTACCAATTTACCCGCAAGATATTCCACTTTCATGCCCTTCCTATCAAATGATTGGACCCCTGGCTCACTTCATACTATGAGTGGCAAGGTGGAGATAATAAGACTTTTGTTATGTTTCACTCACATTTCACCCCCGACCTTGTGGATCTCTCGCGAACCACAGTTGTGGTGGGTTGTACCCAAACCCCCACCCCGAATGCCTCTTTCCATTACTGGGTCAGCGTGCAATCACATTCAGTGATATGTGTAGGAGCCGCACTTCGTGTAAAATCGTGCATCACTTCCCATCTCATGCAGGGGTTTCATGTGCGATCCGCATAAGTACTTGTTCAGGCCTGTCCCATACCAGACTTGCGGTTAGCACGTGTTTCACGCCACTAGACGCACAACACAAGGTTCTAGTCCTTATATGCGAGTGACCAGACCATTTACAAACCATGCACCTTCAGTGCCTGCTATCCTTTGCAGTTAAGCACCTCCAGTGCTACCGCCATTCCAAACCAAAATTTTGGTCACGGCTAGGGGTTTTATTTCATGAATATATATATAACAGTTCATGGTTCACTATTTGATCTTTTCACATTTCATAGGCATCCAGCCTAGTACTGCCAATTCATAATTCAACCATTCTTTCACATGCAATATTACTTATATTCAAGGTCATATCATAGCAACTCATAAAATATAGGTTCAAGATGATCAAGACTATGACTTGCCTTCCGCGTCGTAAAATACATCAGTTGATGTCGAGTCTGTGATGAAGTCTTTGAACTCGGGCTCTTGATCTACTCTCCAATCAAACAAGCACACAAAGATTACAAACTATTTTAAATACTTTAAAATCTATATGCAACATGCTTTTAAGAGAAAAGATCTTGGTGTTGATGAAACGGACTGAGATTGTAAGCTGATCTGGGTCAAAACCCTGGAATTTATAGAATATGAGCTAAGGGTGGTGTTAGAAATTCTTAGGGCTTCAAGGCTGCAATATGGGCATCAAGTCTGCGGCTGGTTTACTCAAAAACAGCGAATGTCAACGGATCGACATTCGGTTCACGGCCTGACATAGCTTCAGAGAAAGCTAAAGGACTTATCTCAAGATGTGATAGTTGAAGGAAATGTAGAGCATGGTCCTATAAACTTGGTAGACAAAGTTGTTTTCAGTTTTCATAACCAGAAGTAGTCAAATTGGGCTAATGCCACTGGCTGACATTGAGATGACACAAGCTGACATTGTCAAGGATTGGCATTGGCATGGTTCTGGAGATTCTCAGTAGGCAAAATATGTTCTGTTTCAAGCATTGGGTGCATAATGCTATGAGGTAGCTATTTGACAAGGTGGTTTTCACAGAAGAGGTCGAGAGGTCAAGGATTTTGCAAAGACACCCCTGGACATAGTGAACTGGATGTCAGTGCATTGTCCAAATTAGGGCTTTGATGCTTTGTCTGATTCAGGGTTTGATTGCTTCGCCAATTATGTCTGGGAGGTAGGCGAAGATAACAGGAACTTGTTGGTGGTGGTTTTAGGAACTGAGATTGCCGGACAGCGATGAATGGCGATGATGAACTACGGTGGCGACATGGCACAGTGAAGCCACTGGACAAGATCTTGGCATAGCAACAAGTGGCAATTCTGTACAGATTCAGGGATCGAGCTAGTAGAGGAAAGTGTTCAAGAGATCAAGGCGAAGATGCTAGACAAGGTGGCATCGACGGCGGTGGCTGGCGGCGACTGGGCTGGACACTGGCGGCACGGCAATGAAGGGTAAAACACCTAAGTTGCAATCTGGTGCTGCACTGCTGAAACCTGGCGTTGCTGGAGCTAGCTAGGGCCAAAAGACACTATCTGCTGCTCTGGACTTGGCTGAAGGTTGAACGGCGGTGAGCGGCGACGAGCTGCGCTGGAGGGGATTCGGCCTCAACGGCGACAGAGCAATTAGATGATTCAATCACAAAATTGAAAGTACATATGAGCTTGTAGGTTGCTACAGATGGTGGAGTGGAGAGGAATCGGCCTGAGGCGGCGCCGGTGAGAAGTTCGACGTCGCGATCGGAGAAGAAAACATTGATTTGGGTATTTCTGCTATGGGGCTTTGGAATTCAATTCCTTGCTGTCAGAGTGAAAAAGAGATGTGGGACAACTATGGGTGGAATCAATTTGGTCGGAGGCTCACCGGCGTGGCCTGGTGACATGAGCCGGTCACCAGTGGTGCACGAGAAAGGGGAAAACTCCAATTCGAGCTTGATTTTGAAATCTGATGCACAGGCTTGCTAAGGTAGCTCACTGATCAATTTAGTCTACTGGTTCGAGGGTTAATTCGAACTAATTCAAACAGCATAGCTGGAACAAGGGTTTTGGCAATTCCGGCGATCCCCGGAGATGAGGTGCATATGAACTCAATTCAAAGCTACAGCACAATAAGGGAGATGGGAGGACCTTACTGGTGCTATTAATTTGGAGTTTGATGAAGCGAGGCGAGCTGGCGTCGTCGACCTCCTCGGCGGCTCGCCGGAGAAGAAGACAACACTGAAGAAGATTTGGTTATTTGCTGAGAAGCTCTAAAGAGCAGTGCTGGTGACAAGGGAGCTACTCAGGACTGCTATTTAAAGCCAAGGCGAAGCAAAGCAAAGCTTACTGCTTGGTGGCTAAATTTCTTGTGCCGGTGTACCTTCAGGTTGAAGCAACGGCGAGCAGGTGAAGCTTCTCTCTTGTGCGCGAGCTGCTGGTGAGCTGGACAAGAATTGCCACGGCAATAGCTAAAGGTGCAAACACGTGTGCGCATGCAAACACAGTTGTGAAAAAGCACGGCTAGAGCGGCGCTCGATCGGCAGCGAAAACACGGAGACAAAGTGCTCTGGTCGCGGTCGCAGCGGCGCTGATCGAAGAGAAGCACTGCGCTGCGGTCGAGATCGCTGAAGCTGCTGATTTGGTCGTAGGAGATTGCTCCGGTCGTGAACAGTAGGTGTGGTCGAAGATGCTGAGCCCTGGTCATGAACAGCAGATGTGGTCGAGCCAGGGACCTAATTGCAAGAATCTTTGTTTGAATTCTGGACTGATTTGTAATTTCTGATCTAGAGATAGTTAATTTGCAATCTGATTTCATAGATGAGTATAAACTTATACCTTATACTCATCCAGCAAGAAATTTGGTAAAATCTGGCATGATTTGATGGCCCTTGATATAAACTGGAAATAGGGTATTTTTAGGGTAATTAAGATCTGAGTTTTGGTCGATTTCTAATTCTGGCCTCTAAGATGAGATTTTGGAATCTGGACAGAAGGGAAAATTGTATCAAATAGCATTTGGAAGAGATTTGCTGAAGAAATTCTGAATTTGGAGTTAATCTGAAGATTTCAGCCTTTTTGGGTTTCCATATATCAGAAAAAGGACTCATTTGTGATACAATTTGGACTGATCTGTGAAAAAGGCTTAAATGATGAAATCTGGTGCTAACTTTCTGGATTAAGTCATTGGCATACCCATGATCATAATCCAAGAATAATCTGGTCTGGATTAGGTCAAGATTTGGCCAAATCTGAGTGTAGGGTATTTAGAGTAATTAAGATATTAATTAGAATCATGTTTTCGAAAACAGAAAAGGATCGCAAGATCGGAGAGTTAGAGATGGAATTGAATCTGGCTTCTGAAGGCTTTTATGTTCAGAGTAACTGATAGATCACACCTGAGAAATCTGATCTTTATTTGGGTTCATAGGAAAGATTTTGAGATTTTAGGGCTTATGATAGATTAGGGTTGAACTGATCTTGCTACTACTGCAGAGATACATGCATGCATGATGTTCATGAAAAAGGAAGTTTTCACCCCTAAACCCAGGGTGTCACAAAAAGACGACCGATATGATCTGTGAGGAGAGGGAAACCCTGAAGGCAACAATTTCATCCTGCAGTAGCATTCAGTCGGAAGTTTTTGAAATACTGAAGATGGCTGCAGATTTGCTGAAGACTGACATCATCAATCCTCAAAAGGAGAACTTAAGCCTCAGCGAATCATGCAAACTGGTTGCAGCTCAAGCTGAATCACTCCTCGAGTATCTTCCTGAAGATACAAAACGGCAAGAAGAGGCAATGAAGACCAATGCAAGATCTGTAGCCTCTGCCATTTTGTGCAAATTAAGACATCACCACGGCCCAAAATTGAATTTGAATCCAGTGGTGGGAGATGTAGAATTTGAGAGTGAAGATCAACTTGAAGCCATAATGGAAGAAGTCAAGCCCTTGATTGAAGATCTTTAGAAAGAACTAGGCTTATTGTGATTTCATTGTAATGAATAATGATCCTTTGTTTAAATTGTACCTGTACATATACAATTACAGTAGGAAATATGCAAATGCATGCCTCTCAATTTTTCAAAAGATGTACTTAATTTCATTTTATATTATGGCCATATTCCTTTAGCCCCCTCCTGAGATTTATACATACAAAAGGCATTGTATTATAATCCCAGGAGAAATATGGGTTATTGATGATCAGGGAATATCTAGTGAGTTCCTTATACGTTAAGAAATGGTTTATAAAGGAATGTCTCATATAGATATGATCATCTGGTCATGCCAATACTGACCTTAACATAATACCAAAGTTTATTACAAACTGGCAGCTCCTCGAATTATCAAAAACATACTAGTAAGTCCCGTGGAACACTTTTCAGGGTTTAACTTTATTCCGTGCTTATACAAATTACAGAAGGTTTTAGCAAGATCATCTATGTGATTAAAGCTTTGCAACCTTTTTACAACCAAATCATCGACATAAGCTTCTAAATTACGCCCCAACTAGGAAAGAAAGGTTTTTTGCATCAAGCATTGGTACGTGGAACCAGCATTCTTGAGACCAAATGGTATTCTAATATAGCAGTAGGTGCCAAATAGTGTGATGAAGGCAGTTTTCTATTCATCTTCTTCTGCCGTGCTAATTTGATGGTACCCTGAGTAAGCATCCAGGAAGCTCATCAGTTCACAACTAGCGGTAGAATCGACCAACTGATCGATGCGAGGAAGGGAAAAATCATCCTTTGGGCAGGCACTGTTTAGGCTGGTGTAATCGATGCACATGCACCACTTACCATTTGACTATAGGACCATGACCGGGTTTGCAAGCCATTCAGGATGATCGACTTCACGAATAAATCCTGCTTTCTGGAGTTTGTCCAACTTTGAACGGATGGCTTCTTGTTGATCAACAGCAAAGCATCTGAGCTTTTGCTTTATTGGTCGCTGTCTAGGCCAAATTGCTACCTGTGCTCAATCACTTGTCTTGGGACTCCAGGCATGTCGGATGGTTTCCACGCAAACACATCTGCATTAGCCCGGAGGAAAGTGACGAGCTCGAGTTCCTATTTGTCGTACAGATCTGATCCAATCCGAATGGTTCTAGATGGATCATCTGGGTACAGCGGAACTAGCTTTAGCTTCTCATCTCGTCACGTGGAAACTTTGATCGTATATGAGGCCGTGGTCGTGGTTTTAACATCCCGAAGGGGAAGCTGATCCACCAACTACAGAGATAGCTGATCAAACGTAAGTGCCATGTTCCGGCTGCCTCGAACTGAAATAACGCCTTTGGGGCCCGATAGCTTGGCACATTGATAAGTATAATGCGTTGCCACATGAACTTAGCAAGTGTTGGCCTACCAAAAATAGCATTATATGCCAAATCGCAATCAATTACATCAAAGGTAATTAATTTTGTTTGGAAGTTGTCTGGATCTCCCAATGTTACTAGTAATACAATCTGCCCATCGGCATCATTGAGGGACCAAGGATTATCCCATAAAATGGGTAAATTATGGGTTTAATTTTCGAACAAGGAATTTGCATCTCGTCCAGTGCCTTGACCAGTAACAGGTCCAAGGAACTGCCCCCGTCGATCAGAACCCTTTTGACCCTAGTGTTGCTAATTATTGGGGTGATGACCAAAGGAAGTCGCAATGGTCGCGTAAGCCCCTTGGGACAATCAGCCCGATCAAAGGTCAAAGGAGTTTCTGACCAACGAGGATACTAAGGCTTTCCAAGGGGAGTTTCAACTTTATTTACCTCACGGTAAAAAGTTTTGAATTGATGCTTAGAAGCATAAGAAGAGGAACCACCAAAAATAATATTAACATTATTTTGGGGTACCTGGTAAGACATTTCTTCGTCTCCATCAGTGTCTCTAACCCCACAAGCTTGATCCTTTTGTGGTATGGTCGGCATAGGTCCAATGCCTTGATAGAAATCATCCAGTTGCTTCAACCAATTGCGACAATTCTTGCGATCATGTCCCGAAGAATTATGGAATGGGCACCACTTCTTGTTTCCCTGAGGGTTAGTTTGCTTTCCCGAATGGTCGCTATCGTGGCCAGTTTACTTTTGAATGGAAACTTATTACCTTTCCCTGGTGGCGGTTTTTGGCGACGGTGACATCTCGGTACTATCCAGCTTGATTCTCCTTGGACTTCTTAGATTTCCCGCCAGATGATAATTCTGGTTTCTTGCTAGAATAATCTTTATTGTCATCCTTGATACCAGGGTGGGTGGATAAGTAAATCTTCTGTAAACTTCCGATATCGTATGGCAAGTTTGAATGCCCTGATAACGGAGTTGTCAGAGATGTTTGGAATGGTATTTCTCACTCCAACAAATCTCTTGACGAATTGTCGAAGAGTTTCTGTAGAAGTCTGGCGTAAGCGATGAGGATCATCTCCTTGCCAGGCTTCTCGTAACAATTTTAGAAATTGTTGAGTATTGCGTCACACAACATTTCTCAATTGTAAATTAATCCCTCTGGCTGATTGAACAACCAGGTTCTTGCTGGCCCTTCGAGAACCATTGGCAAATAATTTGCCGTTATGCGGTCATCTCCTCCTGCTGCTTGAATGGCAGTGATGTAGATTTGAGGAAACTCGGATGGGTTCTGGGTTCCATCAAACCTCTCAATCGTTTCTCGTTTAAACTTATCCGGCCAGACCATAGCATGAAGCCCTGGTGAGAAAGCTTTACAACCAACGTAGGAACTGCAAAGATGTCCACGGCCTTCGACATGGTCGCGGGAGACATCACTTGAGGAGATGCACCTCGTGGACTGACGAGGATTGTTACCCGAGCTAGTTCAGAATAGATGCACGTATGGTTCAAGACAGATTCGAACCAGGTAAGTGTCCGTTGGTGTGATCTCAGATGGCCTGAGAAGTGCGGACACATGGTCGCAGGCTTTGCGCGATCAGGCCGCAGACAGTACGTGGTCAGGAGCCCGTAGGCGATGTGCGGACAGGAGGTCATAGACAGTGCGCGGTCAGGTGATTGTGGACAATACGCGATCAGAAGGTCATGGACTACTCTCGACTAGGACAACTCGGGGTTGCTTAGGTCCTACAACAAGCATATTTCGAGGACCACGGAGATTCTGCCACGTATGAAGACAACTACCAGGAGGTTAATATGTGCGGTTATCCCTTGCACGTGTTAAGCCTGTGTGGAAGTTGAGTGCAGTTGCCAAAACTGCACCCGAGCAACCGTTCAAAGCCGTTGTGCATTGGCGCCCTTTCGACCAGTATAAAAGGGTGAGCAAATGCACCAGACGGGGGGACATCCTGGATAATCTGGAACAACTTCGACAACAGCAAGCTTTCATAGGCTAGTTTAGTTATTTTCTAGATAATCACACGGAAAAGTTCTTCATCTATGATGATCTTTTCCACAACTTTGTAACATTTTTTCCCACACATAGTGAAATCCCAATAGGACGTAGGGCTATTACTCCAACCATCGAGGGCCCGAACCTGTATAAATTCTTCTATGTTCCAACCGACTTTGGCTCATCATCCCTTCCCGGAGGGAAACCCTGAAAGGCGTCATAACTCACAAATTCTGCATAAGTTCGACTAAGGACCCCGAGTCCGAATCGTCGACACGGACCCAGGCGAGAATGGACTGGTACGCGATCTTGATCACAGGAACTTCCAACCCGCCTGATCTTATCATGCCGGACTGGTCCTGATGGCAATCGATTGCGCCTGCCATGACTAGAGTGATAGTAATCTCTCTCATGGGAGCGAATTATAGAGCGGGATGACACCATTGGGGTTGCATCAGATGCAACTTATCAAGTGTGTCCGCCAGGATTCTGGCAAAGGTCAGCCTATCCGCATCTTCAATATCAGGAAGAAGGTGTTTGGTCACGCCTGCCACCATGCGGATGACGGGAGGTACTAGGAGCGGCGTCATAACAAGATTATGCAAGGTGTAGGGCTTCCTTAGTAGCCTTGCGAATCTTGTTCTCTCATTGCTCACGATCCTGATCCTCCATTTGTTTCCATTCATGTTCCTCCCTTTGTCTACGTTCCCGTTCTTCCCTAGCAATTCATTCATTAGGAGTTTCCTCTGACAACGCAGCAAATTCTCAGGGAACCGAGGTTGCAGATGGGGAAAACAATCCTCCTTGCTCTCAATCAGATTCAAAATTAATGAGAGATTGGAGATTGTCCGGGTCAAACTTCCTAGGACTAAGCTCCAAGTTACCATCATCCACATCCTCTGAAGCAATGTGTTGTGGTACATGTTCAGCCTCTGACGTGGTTGGAGTCACATGAGGCGTTGGTTCTATCTTCTCTGGGTCTTGGTCGATAGACATGACCAGAGTTGGAGAAGATGCATCCTCAGGATGTTCCTCCCGGACATCCTCGTGATCAACCTCTTCCATAGGAATGGGATCGTCAGGTGAGGGCATCTGAATTTGGGCATAGTCATCGAGATCGAAATCGTTCTCGAAATCATATGCTCTTGAGATAGCTTATCAGAACTCCTGATGAAAGGAAACACCTTGAGAAAGGCCCCACGGTGGGCGCCAGTTGTCGACGATTTGGACTTGTGGTCCTCAGTCAATCTTACATAGATTTGTGAGTTAAATGTGAGACCTTTCAGGACGTTTATCAGGTAAGTTAAGACAAGTACAAGTCAGGGACACGAAGAATTATACAGGTTCAGGCCCTCAAAAGATTGAGTAATAGCCCTACGTCCTATGGTGGTTTCACTATGTATGGGGAATTTACAGGGTGAAGACATTGTTACAGGAGCTAATCAATCTCTCTAAATACTTTTGTATAGTATCTACTGCTTGAGTTGTTCAAGTCTTCGATCTCTCGATCTCTTACCTGTTATCTGTTGTTCCTTGCTTTTGTACATCTATCATCTTTTTCTACTGAATGAAAGGATGCCAATGTGAAGTAGTTTTGGACGGTTGCCATAGTGCAGTTTGTATAACTACACTAATCCCTTGTTGGTTAACAAATGCAGTTACAGATAACCGCATATCCTAACCTCTTTGACGGTTGTATTCACACGTTGGAGAAGAAGTTATCTTTATCCTGGGACGTGTCTAGTAAAGCTCAAACACACTCAGGTCATCTTGGTCGCGCATAGCCTACGACCTTATGGTCGCACAAGTACTGCGACCATAGACTGGTTCTGTGCCCGCGACCTTCTGGTATGCAGGAAGCTGTCTCTGCGACCATAACGGCTGCTAGGGTACAAGTCTACATATCATATCTAAATTATCTTGAGCATGATATATATATTAAATAAACAACTAGCTCAGGTGATAATCCTCGTCAAAGGGTTATAGAGTGCTTCCGCGATCACGCGGATGCACTTCTGTGTGCTTCTTCTAGGAGCCAGAGGAGTCTTTTCTATTATCGCATCAGCTACCGGGGAACACTCTGGATCTGTGAGTGGCGATTGGTCGTGCCTTCGTCCACCAGGAGGTCGTTCACGGGACGTTCCGGGGCTGAAGTTCATGGCGTCATGACGAAGTTGGACTAGGCGCAGAGTATCTTCTTTGGTCTTGCGAACCTCATCCTCTCGGCACATGGGAGCTTCATCTCCCAACCGTTTGCGGGCTCCTTCTTCCCTGGCAAGCCATTGCTGAGGGGTTTCCTCAGAAAGTCCAGTGACTTCTCGTGGAGCTGAGACCGTAGACGGGGAGAACATCTCCTCTTTATTTGAGTCACACTCAAAGTCAAAGAGGGAATTCAAATAGTCTAGAGTACATTCTTCCCAACCCAGCAATCAGTGATCACAGGATTATCCATATCTGATATGGAAGTGTAACACCCTGAGTTTAGGGGTGAAAACTTCCTTTTTCATTAACATCATGCATGCATGTATCTGTAGTAATAGCCAGATCATTATCTTTATCAAGCTCTAAAAATTTCAAATTTATTCTATAGACCCAAATCAAGATCTGATTTTTCAGATTTGATCTACTATCTATCTTAAGTATAAAAGCCTTCAGAATCCAAATTCAATTCCATCTCTAACTTCCAGACTTATTAATTCTTTTCTGTTTTCGAAAACAGGAATTTAATTAATAACCTAATTACCCTAAATACTCTGAACTCAGATTTAGCCAAATCTAGATCTAATCCAGACCAGATTATTCTTGGATCATGATCATGGGTATGTCAATACCTTAAACCAGAAAGTTGGCAACTAGATTTCATCATCTAGGCCTTTTTCGCAGATCAGTCCAAATTGTATCACAAATTAGTCTTTTTTCTTATATCTAGAAACCCAAAAAGGCTAAAATCCACAGATTAACTCCAAATTCAGAATTTCTTTAGCAAACCTTTTCCAAATGCTATTTGAAACAACTTTCTCTTCTGTCCAGATTCCAAAATCTCATCCTAAATGTTAGAATTCGAAATCGACCAAAATTCAGATTTTAATTACCCTAAAATACCCTATTTTCAGTTTATATCAAAAACTATTCAAATGTGCCAGAATTTACCAAATATCTTTACCAAATACTTTGTTGAATAAAGTCTGCCAGATCAGTGCAATCAATTTCTGTTTAAATCATCCAAATCTCCAGATTTACAGATCAGCCCAAAGCCAAGATTTAGAAATCACAACTCAGTCCAATTCGACCAGAGCCCAGCCGTGGTCTTTGCGCCATGTTCGCTCGCCACTGGCCAAGCCTCGCTTGCTCCTGAGCCCGTGCTTACTTGTGTTTGCATGTGCGCACGCGTCCGCACCTCAGCCATCGCCGTTGCAACGTCGACGACCAGCATTTGCTCCCACGCGCAACCGGCAACAACCTTTGTCAGCAACTTCACGCCACGTTGCCTCGCCGTGCCAGTTTTGTCACCACCGCTTTGCACCTCCTAGCATCGTTGAGTCCCAACAAGCCGACAATTTGATCAGTACAGAGCCGCCTGCTCACCGTCTTGTCGCTGCCGCTATTTCTTCACCGTTGTCGCACCTGCGCCAGGCCAGCTAAGTTCCTGGTGCTAATTCCTTTGTTTTTCCTTCTTTGTAAGCTTCGCCCTGGTCTATTTAAGCAGCCCAATACTCTGTATCATCTTCACTTCATCAGAATTTACTAAATTGTTATCTCCTCCACCTTCGTCTTCTTCTCCGGCGAGCTCAGCACGAAGGCTCACGGTGACAGCTTCAACCGCAGCCCCTTCATCCAAATTAACAGCACCAGTAAGGTCCTCCCATCTCTCTTATCTTGCTGTAGCTTTGAATTGAATTCATATGCACCACATTGCCGGCGATCGCCGTAATTAGCAAACGCCCTATTCGAACAATTGCATCTACTCCAGTTCAAATTAGCTTTCGCTGTACTGGAAGAAATTGATCAGTGAAGTATTCCCAATAAGCCTGTGCATCAAGATTTTGAAATTAAGCTCGAATTGGAGTTTCCCCTTTCTCGCGCGTCACCAGTGACTGGCTCACGTCTCCAGGCCGCACCACCATTCCTCCGGCCAAATTGACGTTACCAGAAGCTTCATCTCACCTCCCTACTGCTCTCACAGCGAGCAATTGAGCTTTAAGGCTGTGTATCGATTTCGCCCAATTTAGCCCTTCTTCTTCTCCGGCTGCGGTGTTGTTTTCCTTGCCGACGTCGCCTTAGGCTGATTCCCTTCATCCACACTATCTGAAGCTGCCCAGGAACTCAATTGTTGCTTCAAATTGGAGCTTGATTCACTATATCGCCCTGTTGCCATTGAAGCCGTCTTCTTCTCCGGCGCAGCTCGTCGCCGTTCACTGCCGTGCCATCTCCAGTCGAGCCCACTGCATCAAACAGTACTACATGGCCCTAGCTAGCTCCAGCAACGCCAGGTTTCAGCAGCACAGCACCAGATTGCAACTTAGGTGTTTTACCCTTCGTTGCCGTGCCGCCAGTGTGTTTCCCGGTCGCCGCCGGCCACCACCGTCGATGCCATCTTGTCTAGCATCTTCGCCTTGACCCCCTGAACACTTTCCTCTACTAGCTCGATCCCTGAATCTGCACAGAATTGCCAGTTATTGCTATGCCAAGATCTTGTCCAGTGGCTTCACTGTGCCTTGTCGCCACCACACTTCTTCACCGATTTTCATCGCCATCCAGCCATCTTCAGTCTTGGAACCTGTTGAACTATTTGTTTTTGTTATCTTAGCCTACCTCCCAGACAAAGTGGTGTATCAATTGGAGCCCTAGATCAAAAGTTATGGCAAGCCCTAGTTTCTGGCCATGTCAGCCCAATGCCAATCTATGTCAGCCAGTGGCATTAGCCCAATTTGACTACTTCTGGTTATGAAAACTGAAAACAACTTTGTCTACCAATTTTATAGAACCATGCTCTACATTTCCTTCAACTATCACATCTTGAGATAAGTCCTTTAGCTTTCTCTGAAGCTATGTCAGGCCGTGAACCGAATGTCGATCCGTTGACATTCGCTGTTTTTGGGTAAACCAGCCGTGGAGTCGATGTCCATATTGCAGCCTTGAAGCCCTAAGAATTTCTAACACCATTCTTAGCTCAGATTCTATAAATTCCAGGGTTTTGACCCAGATCAGCTTGCAATCTCAGTCCGTTTCATCAACATCAAGATCTTTTCTCTTAAAAGCATGTTGCATATAGATTTTAAAGTATTTAAAATCGTTTGTAATCTTTGTGTGCTTGTTTGATTGGAGAGTAGATCAAGAGCCCGAGTTCGAAGACTTCGTTGCAGACTCGACATCGACTGCTGTTTCTTACAACGCGGAAGGCAAGTCATAGTCTTGATCATCTTGAACCTATATTTTATGAATTGCTATGATAAGACCTTGAATATAAATAGTATTGCATGAGAATGGTTGAGTTGTGAATTGGCAGTACTAGGCTGGATGCCTATGAAATGTGAAAAGATCAATTAGTGAGCCATGAACTATTATATGTATTTATATAAATTCATGAAATAAAACCCCTAGTCGTGACCAGAATTTTGGTATGGATGGCTGTAGCACTAGAGGTGCTTAACTGCAAAGGATAGCAGGCACGGAAGGTGCATGGTTGTGGATGGTCTGGTCACTGGAATATAAGGACTAGAACCTTGTGTTGTGCGTCTAGTGGCATGAAACACGTGCTAACCGCAAGCCTGGTATGGGACAGGCCTGAACAAGTACTTATGCGGATCGCACATGAAACCCCTGCATGAGATGCGCTGTGATGCACGATTTGCACGGAGTACGGCTCCCACACATATCACTAAAGGTGATCTTGCACGCTGACCCAGTAATGGGAATATGCATAGGGGTGGAGGTTTGGGTACAACCTGCCACAACTGTGCTTCGCGAGAGATCCATAGGGTCAGGGGTGAATTGTGAGTAAAACATAACAAAAGTTCTTGTTATTTCCACCTTGCCACTCACACATGGTTGTGAGGAAGGGTCTAATCATATTGATAGGATGGGCATGAAAGTGGAATATCTTGCGGGTAAATTGGTACCTCTCTGCAAAGTTAAAAACGTATTCGAATACTCCGAGCTCCCGGGTTTATAGGAGTCTACTGCGGTGGATTAAATCCACGGGGTGTGACACAAGTATGTTTTCTAAATAAAAATTTGTTAAGTTAAGATTACCCAAATGACATGTGTTGTCATGATAAGGGGTGCTACCGTGGGCTGTCGTGTGTCGACGTGTCGCGGTAGTGCTATAATTTAGTGAACATGAATAGCGATGCTATGTTATGAAAAGTGCTGCCATGAGATGAGATATAGAAGAAAAGATTATTTTACAAACATCCATAATTCTTGACTAGTCTAGGTTCATAACAACACTACTATATGTATTTACTCTTACCTATGACTTGCTGAGTACGTAAGTACTCTCCCTTGCAACTTACAACCTAGTAGATGGAGCGTACTATGATCAAGAAGAAGGCGTGGAGAACTTCTTGGAACAAGATGAAGGAGAGCCAGTTCCGCTAGATCCCTGATGTGTTGTTCTGCCGTCAACTTCTTATTGTGGAAGGGACACCCATCATCCGCTGTGTAGAAGTTTTTATTTTGGTTTAACTAAACCTTGAATACCGCAAAGGTATTGTAATCTCTTTATGTTATATTAAGGCCAGCAGGCCACACTGCTTAAATATTTTGTAAGTTTTTCTGCTGCAATGTGAATATACTCCGGTGGTTGACTTATCCTGGGAAGTCAAAGGTATGCATGTATGGGACTAGCTGCAGCAAGCTAGGTCTCCACGGGAGTAGTTGTAGTCCCAGTTTCGGGGCGCGACAGGAAGCATCGGGATCCTCATTGTCCTCATTGATCAAGGCAATGGTGTAACGCTCTGGTTTTGGGGTGAAAACTTCATTTATCATGAAAAATCGTGCATGCATATGTTGTCGACGATTCGAACTCGGGATTCTTAGTCGAACTTATGCAAAATTTATAGGTTGTGAGACCTTTCAGGGTGTCCCTCCGGGAAGGTATGATGAATTATGGAGAACTAGAGCACAGAGAGGTTTATACAGGTTCGGGCTCTCGATGGTGGGAGTAATAGCCCTATGTCCTGTTGGGATTTCACTATGTATAGTAAAAGGATTTACAGAGTTGTGGAAAAGATCTTCACAGGCGAAGATCTTTTCCCTATGTGTTTGTACAAGACAAAGCCTGGAGGGATTTGTGATGGCTATCTAATTTAGACTACTGTCTTCGGGTTGCTTTTGTCTAATCTGATTCGATCAATTGATCTCTCGATCCCCCCTTGTTTGATGCATTGGGCTACCCCTTTATACTGGTCAAAAAGGGCGCCAAGTCGTAATGACATCGAACAGTTACTTAGATGCGGTTTCGTCAACCGCTCTAAACTCCCACGCAGGTTCAACACGTGTTAGTCATGGATAACCGCACGTATTAACTTCCTGACGGTTGTTCTTCTACGTGGAAGAATCTTCGGGATACCCGGGATATCCGTGTCACAGGGACAGAATAATCCCACTTCCTCTGGTCAAAAGCGCTCTGATCGCGGGATGTTGGCTGACCGCGCAGTATTTGCAGTCTTCTGTTCGCGTATAGCACACGAACTCCTGACCGCACACTAGCTGCGGTCTGATCGCATAAAGCCTGCGACCTCGTGCTTGTGCTCCTCAGAATGACTTGAGTTCGCACCATCAGGCGCTTGTCTGGTTTGAATCAATCCTGAACCAGCCATACATTTATTTGATCTGACTCGGGTATCAATCCTCGTCAGCTAGCCCCCAAATTTGAAGAGAACGAAGGGGTGTGTTTACTTCAAATTTCAAGACTTACATCGGATATTTAACCCGACGCTTCAAATCCTCCACTTAGTGGCGCACTAAGTGTGGCGGTTGGTTCTCCGAGACAAGCTCTGGGTAATATGTGACGGGTAATGATGGCGCCGTTGAAACGTCTTTTAACCCGAGGTAAAATTGTAAATGCTTTAAAAACTCGAGGCGTTCGAAAACCGAACCGTCACCCTGGCGGCTATAAATACCGAAGCCTTCGGATTTCAAAGCTTCACAACTCCTCTTCCTGGCTAAGTCTCTTTTAAAACCATCTTCACTTTTCTTCTCATACACCTCTCGATGGCAGACCACAACATCATCGAGATTGAGAGTGATGAAGAAGAAGTTTTCGAGCAAGAATTACAGATGCCCGAAGATCCATCACCTGCAAGGAAGAAACCCAAGGTTGACGAAGGATCCTCCAGCAGAACAAAGGTGAAAGACGCATCATCGTTCTTTCTTCCTTCAGTTCCTCTAGTTCTTCCTACCCATGTACCTCGGCAGATTGAACTTTCATCTCCACCTTTGGAGGGACGTTCTTCTCAGCTTTCTCCATTTCATCCCAATGCTCCCCGTTTTTGTTCGGGTGATCAATTTTCTGGTTGGAGGGCTGTTACTCCTCGACCAGATGATCCTCAACTTGGGTTGCGGAAGCTATCTTATGGTGGGAAGGCCGCACTTCCACCATATGATGATCCTCGAACTTTATCGGATGATCTATTTTCTGGGATGCCTATATCAACCTGTCACATGCAAGGACGGGTAATAATCTCTATCTCCTTTTGCTTGTTGTTATAGTTAGTGTGACCAACATCTGCAAAATGTAGGAGATTGGAGGCCCCAACGATCATCCTGCTGATACCCCGCCTCCCCCCTTCGGACAGACTCTCCAAGGGGAAAAAGAGGCTTTGGAGAAGAAGACCGAGGAGATGTCTTCGGTGATTCTGCATCTGGCAGAATGTTTTGAAAGATCCTGTGAAGAGGCGCGCCAATTCCGTCGGGAGAGGGATCACGCTCAGCAACAGCGAGAACTCTCCGATCTGATTAGGAATAATAGTGCGTCTCTTGTTAGGGATAATGTAGATAGGCTTAGATTAGTTGCTAGTTCCCTGGGGGTTGTCAGCGTAGATCCTACTGACAACAACATGTCCCTAGGAGAACTTTGCAAACTCCTCTCAGACCAAGTTGACGCTCTGGTCGCCGGTATCGCTTTTGTATGTAAAGAATGTCAGAAATAAAGATATATTTTTCTTCATATCACATGAATATTCTTTACAACTTCTGTGTGAAAATATGGCCATAAATAATTTCTTTACGACCACTCATACACAGGTAAACTTCAGTTTTGCGACCAAAACCGCACTTCAATGTTGCACCGCGACTAGTATTGATACCGCGATCAGACCTAAAACCACGGTTAGAACCAAAGTTCAATCTGGAAGATTACCGCGATCAGAATCGAAATTCCATCGGACTATCACTCCGACTAGAATCAGAGCTTAGTCAAAGACATGATTCTGATTACGCAGTAACTTGATCAAAAAATATCCCTACGTCCAACAACTGGGTCATAGGACATTTTTATAATCAATTCGCGAAAGTTTACAAGAAACATGAAGGAAAATATCCTCCGACAACCTTTGTAAAACTTTTCACGTTTTCGTATTCTCAAATCTCAAACAAAGAAGTCCTTTTGTTTCGGATCAGATACAAGGAACGCCTAACGGGTTCGTCAGAGAGAGTATCCATTATGGGAAATGAATAGAATATTAAATGGAACGTTACTCACAGTAGTGCGCCTCTTCGGGACAATAAAAGGAGCAGGTAGCTTCTTGAGGAAGCCACACAGCCAGAAGCCCTGCTTTAGAATTTTCGCCGCACAAAACCCTCATTGTTCACCGCCTCCATCTTCCCCAAAGTTGCCACCTTTCCTCACGATCTTTCGCAAGAAATGGCGTCCTGGAGCCGATCAGTTCATAACACCGAGGAGAGCCTTATGGCACTGGAGAAGGAAGAGATCCTTCCTCCACTGCTGCTAATCAACTGGCGGCCCGCGGAGAAGGACCAAGAAACCCCAATCGTCCAAGAGGGCGAACTGGTGGTTTTCGAGGAATACCTGCGATGCGGGTTCCGATTCCCCGAGAGTCGGTTCCTGAAGGGGATCCTAGAGCATTACGGGTTGGAGTTGATAAATCTCCACCCGAATGCGATCTTGATCCTGGCAGTGTTCCAGCATTTATGCGAAGCTTTCGTCGGAGTGTATCCCAGCGTGGATCTCTTCCGGCGTTTTTACTACTCGGCATGGTCGAAGAGCGCCAACGCCACTGGATGTATCTACTTCCAGATAAGGGAGAAGAAAGAGTATCCCTTCCCACCCCTGCGAGATTCTGTGCATGGGTGGTACCAGAAGTGGTTTTACTGCACCCCTCCATCCGAGAGTGGGCTGTGGTTCGAGAACTCGCGGCCAGAGAAGCCGAGCGAGTTGGATTCTCCCCATGCTATGAATACAGAATACATGAAGCACGCCGAAGTGATTCTTCACTTGGTCCAACAGGGACTAACGGCTCGCGACATTGTACACGACTTCATGAAGAATCGGGTGAGCTCCCTGCGTGAAAGGGCTCATCTGGCTTGACATATAAAGTCCATGGCGGACGGCACCCTGGACTACAACAACAGTACGTGACTTCGACAGCGAAATCTTGTACCTTTGCTTCATACTTACTAACTGGTCTGCTGGGGACACAGTCATGCCTTCATCCGAAATCGAAAGGCGGACAAATTACCTCCTCAAGGCCTACAGTGCCGCAGTGGAGGGACCCAAGGGATCGCCTCACCCACAGAGCTTAATCCACGCCGGCGATGACCTCAAACAGGAATGTCGAAAGGTATGTTACCTTTCATCAAGTTCTATTTGTAAGTCATATATACATCTTGTATTAATAAGGACACCGGAATGGCATAGCTCTTGGGGAGATTCACTGAGGCGACGTTCCCGAGCGAAAACATCGGTTTCCTGGGGAAACCGACAGTGAAGAATGTGAAGAAGATTTCTTCGAAGCCCAGGGCGAGAGATCCTGCCCCCAAGAAATCCAAGAGAATTCTCGGGGAAGGGTCTTCGCGCAGAACTCCCCTTACCACAAAGAAGACTGCGGTAAGATATCACATACCTCCCGTTCCCCCAGGTACAAACTGAAATCACTTCTTCGTCGTACAGGGGGAGAGGAGCGAGGAGGAGGAGGATAACATTCCCCTAGTCCGCCGGAATAGAAAGATAGCAACTTCTCAATCCGGCGAGACACCACCTTGCCCTGCCGAGACGGAGGCAGCTGCAGCGAACCCCACGGCCACTGGGGATCCCGTGGTCGCGGGCGAGATCTCTGCTCCTGAAGCCCTGGAGGCTTCAGGTTCTGTGACTTCTCCCTCCCTGGTCGAAGGGACGATCACGGTAAAATTCCTCGCGACCTCGAATTTTCAATTTCACCTGTATGTGTGTTTACCGAGTTACACTTATACAGGGAGAAGAAATTCCTCCCGTGACTACTGTGAGTCCCAGGGAGGCGAATCCTCCACTCCTGAGGACAGGAGCGGAAGTGACAGAGCAAGACTCCGTGACCAACCCCAGGGTCACAGATGAAGCGCCAGCTCCAGCAGTCCAGGAGACATCCAGACCTTCTGGCGCATCCCTGCCAATCGAGCAGGTTACCCCGGTATGAGTTCTTACCACTCAGGTCTTCATCATTAATTCCTTATGCATATACTTACAGGGTGATATACTGTAACATCTTGAGTTTTGGGGTGAAAAGTTTCTTTCTTAAAAAGTCATGCATGCATATGTCTCTTCTAGATCAGCCAAATCAGCTCCAGCTTTATTCTGTTCTAGCCCTAAAATCTCCAAAATCTATCCTGTGACCCCAAATTGAGATCAGATTGTTCAGATGTGATCTATCAGTTATCCTGAACCTAAAAGCCTTCAGAACCCAGATTCAATTCTATCTCTAACATCCAGATTTATCAACTCCTTTCTGTTTTCGAAAACAGAATATCTTATATTACCTAAATACCCTAAGATTCAGAAATTTAGATTTAATCAAACTCTTAGCCAAGATCAGACCAGATTATTCTTGGGTTATGATCAAGGGTATGCCAATACCTTAATCCAAAAAGTTGGCAGTCAGATTTCACCATTTAAACCTTTTTCGCAAATCAGTCCAAGAGTATCGCAGATCAGTCCTTTTCCAGATTTTCTAGAAGCCTGAAAAGGAAAAATGTTGCAAATCATCTCCAAATTCAAATCTGATTCAGGGAACACCTCCCAAATGCTTTTCAACACAAATTCTTCTTTTATGAGTATCTCAAAATCAAACCCTAAATCCCAGAATTCGAGATCAATAAGATTCAGACTTATTTTACCCTAAAATACTCTGTTTTCAGTTCATATCAAAAATCATCCAAATGTCTCAAATTTCATCTTCTATCTGTGCCAAGTCATCTGTTGAATCAAGCCTACCAGATTAATGCAATCAATTTCAGATTTAACCTTCCAAATCATCAGATTTTCAATTCAGCCCGAAATCAAAAATCAAATATTACAAATCAGCCCCTATTTCGACCAGAGCAGCAGCTACTGTGCGCACGACCAGAGCTCGCCGTGATCTTTGCGCCGTGCACGCTCGCCGCCAGCCAAGCCCCACTTGCATTTGTGCTCGTGCATGCTTTCTCTTGCTGTTGCGCACGCGTCCGTGTCTTAGTCATCGCCGTGGCAGCGCCGTTGAACAGCAATTGCTTCCGCGCGCGACCAGCAGCAGCTTTTGTCAGCAACACCGCGCCACGTTGCTTTGCATTGCCAGCTTGTGTTGCCACTGCCTTGCACCGCCCGACATTGTTGAGTCCCGATGAAGCCGACAGCTTAATCAGCTTTGCACCGCCTGTGCGCCATCGCGTCACCGCTTGCCGTTGTTGCATCTGTGCCCGGCAAGTCACTGACGCCAATTCATTGCTGTTTAATCCTTGCAAGCTTCGCCCTCTGGTCTATTTAAGCAATCAACACCTTGTGCAATCTTCACTTCACCAGAGCTTAACCAAATTTCCAAATCTCTTCGCTGTCGTCGTCTTCTCCGGCGAGCCGTCGAGGAGGCTTCACGGTGCCAGCACGTTCGACAGCACGATGAGGGAGATGAGGGGAACTCACTGATGCTGTTAATTTGGCAGGAGTTGCCGAATGCCCTGTTCCGGCAATGCAGGCCGATTTACCTCGAATTGGCTTTCGATTCTGTGGAACAAAATGATCAGTGATCTCTAATAAGCAAGCCTGTGCATCAAGATCTCCAGATTGAGCTCGAATCGAAGTTTTTCCCAGTTTTGAATTTCACTCGTCGCCGGCGATCGTCGCCAGGCTTCTCCGATGATCCTACGACCAAATTAACCATCCCAGTAGCATCCCTAAGCTTCCCTCATACTCCCTGAGCTTGGAATTGAGTTCAAACCTCCAGTATTGAAAAACCCCCAAATCCCATGTCATCTTCTCTGGCACCGTTCACCGGAAATCCATTCCTGGCTGTTTCAGCTTCATCCACTTTGTCCTTCAGGTGTGTCTCAACCTCCTGAGCATCTTTGTCTTCTAGCCTGATCTCTGAAACTGTCTAGATTTTGAGTTATAGCCATGCCAAGATTTTGTCCAGAACTAATATCTTGTGCAGTGAAGTTCATCGAGTTCATCACTGAATTTCATCACCTTCCAGCCATCTTCAGCCTTAGATCCTGTTGAATGATTTGTTCCTGTTATCAATGCCTACCTCTCAGACAAAGTGGTGCATCATTTGGAGCCCTAGATCAAAAGTTATGCCAAGCCCTAGTTTCTGGCCATGTCAGTTCAATGCCAGACTATGTCAGTCAGTGGCATTAGACCTTTTCACTCATTTCCAGATGTGCATTTTGAGCATAACTTTGTCCCTTAGATTCCTGAAGTTGTGATCTACAATTCTTCTTCTATCACAACTTGATTTGAGCCCTTGAATTATATTTGCTACTAAACCCTAGTTTTTGACACTGTCCCAGTGCATGCCAGCCAATGGCATTGGCCTTGTTTACCCACTTCTTATTATGCACTTTGAAAGCCACTTTGTCCACTGAATTTGTAGAGTTATGATCTACACTTTCTTCTACTATCATAATTTGAGATAAACTCTCTAGCTTTCCTTGAAGCTATGCCAGAGCCTTGATCCGAATGTCAATCTGCTGACATTCGCTGTTTTTGATCAAACCAGCTACAAAATTGATGTTCTTATTGCAACCTTGAGATCCTACGAGCATCTAACACCCATCCTTAGCCAATTCCTTGAAACCCTAGACTCTCAACTCAGTTCAGCTTGCAATCTCAATTATCTCCAATATCGTTCAATCATCCTTGTTAAGCATATTTGCATATAAATCATAAATCATTTTAATATAATAAGTAATTATTGTGTGTTTATTTGTCGCTGAGCAGAACCAAAAACTAAGTTCGAGGACTTCGCTGTTGACCCGTCGTCAACTGCTGTTTCTTACGACGCGGAAGGCAAGTCATATCCTTGGTCATATTGAACCTATATTTTAAATATTGCTATAACATAACCTTGAATATAGATAATATTGCATGTGAAAGATTGAGAATGGTTGATTTATGAATTGGCAATACTAGTCTGGTTATCTATGAAATGTGAAATAAACAAGTTTTGAGCCATGAACTATTATATATGTATTTATATATTTATATTCATGAAATAAAACCCCTAGCCGTGACCAGAAAAATGGTATGGATGGCGGCAACACTGGAGGTGCTAGACTGCAAAGGATATGCAGGCACTGAAGGTGCAGGCTTGTGGATGGTCTGGTCACTGGCATATAAGGACTAGAACCTTGTGTTGTGCGTCTAGTGGCATGAACAACGTGCTAACCGCAAGCCTGGTATGGGACAGGCCTGAACAAGTACTTATGCGGATCGCACATGAAACCCCTGCTGGAGTTGTGTAGTGATGCACGTTTGGCACGGAGGATGGCTCCCACACATATCACTGAAGGTGATCTCGCACGCTGACCCAGTAATGGGAATAAGCAGAGGGGTGGAGGTTTGGATACAACCTACCACAACTGTGGTTCGCGGAGAGCCACAGGGTCGGGGGTGAATTGTGAGTGATACATAACAAAAGTTCTTGTTATCTCCACCTTGCCGCTCACAGTATGAAGTGAGTCAGGGGTCCAATCATTATGTTCTGATAGGAAGGGCTTGAAAGTGGAATATCTTGCGGATAAATTGGTACCTCTCTGCAGAGTTAAAAACGTATTCGAATACTCCGAACTCCCGGGTTTATAGGAGTCTGCTGCGGTGGATTAAATCCACGGGGTGTGACACAAGTATATTTTCTAAATAAAATGTGTTAAATCAAGATTACCCAAATGACATGTGTTGTCATGATAAGGAGTGCTGACGTGGGCTGTCATGTGTCGATGTGTCGCGGTAGTGCTATAATCTAGTGAACATGAATGATGATGTTATATTATGAAAAGTGCTGCCATGAGATGAGGTATAAAAGAAAAAGATTATTTTATAAACATCCATAATTCTTGACTAGTCTAGGTTCATACCATCACTACTATATGTATCTACTCTTACCTATGACTTGCTGAGTACGTAAGTGCTCACTCTTGCAACCTACAAATCAGTAGATGGAGCGTTCAATGACCAAGATGAAGGCGTGGAGAACCTTGTGGATCCAGAAGGAGAAGAGTCAGTCCCGTCATTGCCCTGATGTGTTGTTTTGCCGTCCACTTCTCATTGTGGGTGGGTCACCTATCTTCTGCTGTGTAGTTGTTATTTTGCTAAACCATGTATGCCGCGAAGGCATTGTAATCTTCTTATGTAATATCAAGGCCAGCAGGCCACACTGCTTAACTATTTTGTAAGTTACTCTGTTGCAATGTGAATATACTCCTGTGCTTGACTTATCCTGGGAAGTCAAGGGTATGTGTATGCTATGCATATATGGGACTAGCTGCAGCGAGCTAGGTCTCTACAGGAGTAGTCGTGGTCCCAGTTTCGGGGAGCGACAAAATTATGGTATCAGAGCAACATGAGAACTTGACTGTAGGACGACACCTTTAGGGATTGGCCGTGCCAGGAAGACGTAATTTATTTAGAAAACTACTTGTTGAAAATTGTATTTTGATAAAAATAATGAGCTTTGTAGCTCTTGAAAACTTTTATTTCAAAATTTTATTTGGATTTTCTAAAATTTGGTAAGATTGTGAGAGTGCGTTCTGTTGTTTCAGAGTGTCTTAGGGGTTGGTGTAGATAGAGCTAGTGATGCTCTTGATAGCTTTGTGATTCGTTGTTGCTTTTGCAATGGTTAACTTGTGTATTATGGCTAGTAGCCTAAGTATTGCATGCACTAAAGTAGTTTGCATTATTTTCTGCATTGTTGTCTTAGTTGGCCCTAGATAGTTAGATCTGTCCAAACTTATTTTCAAAGCCACCATGGTTGATACAAGAAGAAGATCTCGAAGCAGTGGAGAGGACATAGATCAGACTCCGCATGAGGAAGACCCTGTGACAAGAAGACCTTTATTTCAACAAGGATCTCAAAGTTCCAATCCGCCCTAGAATGAACAACTTAGTCTACAGGAAATTCTTTTGTCAATGGAGAAGAATCGACAGGAAGCTCAAACATCCCATACTCAGTTGTTGGCTCAGATAGTACAGAAATTGCCTACTGGAACAACAGAAGGAACTACTGTAGGAACCAGATTAACAGATTTCCAAAATACCCGTCCATCAACTTTCTCTAGTGCGACCGATCCCATGGTTGCCGATGACTGGTTGAGGGATATATAGAGGAAATTAGACACAGTTCAATGTGGTGATAAAGAAAAAGTTTTGTTTGGATCACACCAGTTAGTAGGAGCTGCAGCTGCATGGTGGATGAACTACCAGGAGGCTCACCTTGACAAAGATAACATCTCTTGGACAGAATTCAAGGAACAATTTCGGAAATTTCACGTACCTACTGGCGTTATAGCTGCTAAACGTCGGGAATTCCGTAATTTGACCCAAGGAAATAAGACGATCACAGAATATCTACACCAGTTCACTCACCTAGCCCGGTATGCACCTGGAGATGTTGATACCAAAGAAAAGAAGATAGAACGCTTTGCAGAAGGACTTCAACACTACCTGTAGTACCAAATCGCCTCCCATGAGTTAACTGAATTTCAGACACTAGTGAATAGGGTCCTAAATATAGAGGAGAAGAGGAATATGGAAGAAGAAAGCCGGAAGAGGAAGATGCTCCAGCAAGCGCGGCCACAGACAAACCCAACCAGAGAAAGAGCTCCCGTCGCCTCTAGTTTTCAACCATCATACCAAACTCCCAGACCAGCAATGACGTTGTGTCCCAATTGCAAAGGAAACCACCTTCAGAAGGCATATCGACTTGCTGCTCCTGTCGAGGATGAGGCAAGTCCCTTGACTAGGCCTCCAGCCGTCCCGAAGGATAAATCATTCCGGGAATATATAGAGGTATGTTGAACATCCCTCATGATACCTGAGTTTTACATAGAATACAACTGACTTCGCTCTGTGTCACAGGAACTATCCCGTATGACGGCCAGATCGATTTCTATGGTGGAAAGCATCGAGGCCATGCAAGAGGAGAGAAACTGCTTGCAGGAGTAAGGATAAATGCCCTTTAGTTTGTATGGATACATATCTATTATGACAATTGTTCTTTTTATCGCAGGGAGGTTGCTTCTCTGAAGAAGAGCCTTGTTGATTGGAAAAATGACGAGCTCAGGGCGGCCACCACGATTTCACATCAAGAGGCGGAGCTCAAAGAACTGTGATCGCAGCTCTCATGTAAGCCAACTTCCGACCAGAACGACTTGACTTTGTCGTTTAGATTGTTTGTAACGATCTTCTTATCGCAGCGCAAGCGGATCAAATAAAACAGCTTGGTCAAGACAAGACATTCCTCCAGTTTACCATTGACTCTATCCGGAGGGCGAACAGAGACCTAAGCCTATCCATCTTCGAAAAGCTGAAGATGGTGGCACGTCTTCTAAGGGCTGATGTGGTCGAGACCACAACAGACAACCTTAGCCCAGGTGATTGGTCAAAACTGGTCATAGCCCAAGCAGAATCACTGCTCGAGTATCTTCCTGAAGATACACGGCGACAAAAAGAGGCGATCAGAACTAGAGTCCGATCAGCAGCCTCCGCCATTCTCTAACGGTTTCATCTCCACCATGGCCCAGATTTGGATCTGAACTCACTGGTAGGAACGGTAGAGATCGAGAGTAAGGAACAACTTGAGGCCACCATGGAGGAAGTTAAGCCTCTTGTAGATAAACTCCTGATCGAGCTCGGGATTATGTAAACCCTATAGCTATACAGACATAACTTATAGAATGCAATGCATGTATATTTTGTTTCGAAAGAAAGCATATTTTTTGTTGTTTCATATAACCATATTCCCCTAGCCCCCGCCTGTGATTATATATACTGGAGACTTAGTATTATAAGCACAGGAATAATACGAGTGTAACGACCAGGGATATGCGATCAGGCCAACAATTATAGTCGATACAATGACTAACCCTGTTGCAAACCGACAGCCACTCGAATGACCAAGGACATACCAGCAAGCCCCGTGTGCGTTGATAAACGGCTTATTGAGGGGTTTCTTGTCTAGAAGTGGTCATGAGATCGGCCAGCGAATCCGATTAGGACGTTGTGGCGATATAACCAACGGCGACCAGCCCCCGAGTCCAATTCGTAACATATGGGCATAAAAGGAAATATTCATCGTATGAACCAAAAGGGCTTTTGTTTTATTAAACAATGCTAATTGAAAAGGAAAAGAGATGGAATACTTACACGTAAAACTTGCGCAGTTGATCGATGTTCCAAGTATTGGATAGGATCCGACCATCCTCCATCGCTAATCGAGCTGATCCTGGTCGCGGCACTGAAACAATAGTGTAAGGGCCTTCCCACTTCGGGGAGAACTTGTTGCGATTGGATTGGTCTTGAATTTTTCGTAAAACCAGATCGCCCACGTGAAGACTACGTGGTCGCACCCTTTTGTTATGGTACTTGCGCAGAGCTTGCAAGTATACCGCGGACTTGATCAAAGCGCGATCACGCTTTTCTTCTAAGAGGATGAGATCCTGTAATCGCTATTCGGCCTGATCAACTCGTTCGAATTGTTCTGTCCGAACAGATCCAATACTAACTTCCATAGGTAATACGGCCTCATCCCTGTAAACCAGATGGAAGGGCGTCTCACCGGTGGCTCGACTAGAAGTGGTTCATAGTGCCCATAGAACGGTATAGAGCTCGTCCTCCCAAGCCCCCGAGCGAGTCTTAAGGCGATCGAAAACACGTTTCTTGATGCCTTGCAGTATTTGCCCGTTGGCACGTTCCACGGCACCATTGCTTTGTGGATGAGCCACAGAAGCAAAGCACACCTTGGTTCCAATCTGGTCGCACTACAACACGGTAGGCCAGTGCAAGCCGTAAAACTGCTGGGAAAAACTTTGTTTCCCAGCGGTCCTGCAGATGAAAATATAATTTTGATTTTTCACCGATGTGTCAGCTGGGAAAAGTTATTATTTTTAGCAGATCTACCGCTAGGAATAAATAATGTATAGCAAGCTGTAGATCAGTTTGGAAAAAGATATATAGGATCTGTGGAATAGCTGGCAATATTTTTTACGCTGGAAAAACTTTTTTTTACCAGTGGTTCTACAGGTGAAAATATAATTTTGATTTTGCACCAATGTGTCAGCTGAGAAAAGTTATTATTTTTAGTAGATCTATGCTAGGAATAAATAATATATTTTTTTGTGTGCAAAAATAAAAATTTTCAGCAGAAAATAACAGAATTATTATTTTGAGAGGGAAAGTTTTCAGCAGAAAATAACAGAAAAATATTAACAGATTTATTATTTTTTTGCGCCCAGTAATAGAAACCTTCTCCTCCAATCACTGTGCCTTCCACCACCGCAAAGGCTTCGTCCCTCCCCACCAAAATCTCCTCGTCACGGCGCCTATCCCCCACCGCCGGCCGACACCCCACCTCTCTCGCACCGATCCCCTACCACACCCCACCTCTGCTCTCCCACCGATCCCCCACCAATTCCGCACTGCACCCCCACCTCAAAACCCTAGCGGCAACGGCGTGCGGCGGAGGGCGGAGGCGCAACGGCAGATCTGCAGGCCTGGCGTGGTAGAGGAGCCAGCGAGGTCCAGTGCGGCAGAGGGGTAGAGGGGGGCGAGGGCTGGTGCCACAGCCGCTCGCGGGCGATGGTGGACCTATTCTACAGCTACGTCATGCCCGACGGCTACTTCCTCATCAACACAAGCAAAGGTGTATGATCCACTCCTCTTTCTACACGTTGTAATTCTCAGCGATCTCCACCCTCCACTACACCGCTGCATCATTGCGTCTTCTTTGTTGGTGGTGACATCGATCTATTGTGATGTATTATGCTAATTCTAGAAATTTGGTGGATTAGTCACCAGGCAAGTTTGTTTTTGTAATGTTTTCTTGTGTATTGATTTAACTTTGGCTCCCTCTAACAAGAGAAGAGTTTAATATGCGGGCAATTTTGTTCTGGGATATCACTCTTCAATTCTTTTCCTTCAATCTGTAAGCTGTAATTTTAGGATGAAGTAGCAATATTACATATGAGGAATTCATTCATTATTTCAACCCATCGATCACCTTGAATGAAACATTTGTGCTTTATTTAGAGTGGTCAATAGCATTAGTTAGTTTGGAATCTGTTTATTTCTTGCAAGCCAGCGTGAAGCATATTTCAGATATAGTTTTTAGGATAAAGTAGCATGTTCGAATGCTATGTTATCTTGTATGGGTTACTAAGCATATTTCGGATATACTATTAGTCAGTTTGGAATCAATATGCTGGTGTATGCTTGAATTCTTCTGTTCTTTGTCAGGTTTGACTAGCTAAATGACCTGTGTCTTGCTGCATTGAGCTCCCACCAATCTTGGAGATGTCAACATCCAGTCCCATTACTCTACAAGTTTCCCATGTTGTTCTTGATTCGGATGGTACCCTCTTAAATACAAGTGATTGAAAGTTCAAAAAAAATAGCTCACCATCCAGTGTTAGGTTCAATTCTCATTACAAAATGCATCGATGGTTTCCCTCTGAATTTTCAATTTTGCCTCTTGTGCCTCTACCATACGAAAAATTGCAGTGTAAATCAAGTACTCAAATCATTTCTAATAAAACAGGGTGAAAAGTGGGATAGGAGTTCCTTTGCCACATTACACTGATCTTTATTGAGTACTATTGTCAGCAAAACTCTCTCTTATATTTTCTTTTGCAAAATGTATATTAATATGCTATCTCAATCAGGAATTTAGATATAGTTCTCTTTATGATTGCTTTCGCTTCATAATATGTATGTTAATGTACATGCCTATACATAAATATTCCAATCCATCTCTTCCATGTATATTTTTGTGTGTAGTTTTCTGGTTCTGAAGCATGCTTATGTGCTTGTGTCTACATCATCAAATGCACATGTTTGTATTTGTATAATTGCATCAGTGCATGCTTATATGTATTCCCGGCTTTAACTGTAGGATTTTTTCTGAATTTCTGGTGGAAATAATACTTCAAGACTATGGATAGACCACCTTTAAAATGTGCATCCTCCCTCGACAAGTAACTACAAACCTTCACATAAACAAAAAATCAGAAAGTAAATGAATTTGAATTGCTTTCAATAATTCTTAGCGCAAATTTGGCTAATCCACTCTTGAGCAACCATTGATCCAACATTTGGTATTAGAGTAGGTTTAGTATGGCTTTTAAGAGTAGATTTTTCAACATAACCAATGAACTCTTTGTAGGAGATCGCCGTGTCCTACTATCTCCAAGGTCTTTGCCCAAGCTCTGTTTGCAGGTACTACTTTTTGTTGGAGAAAAACTTCACATAGAAATAACAGTATTGCAGTGTATTGCCAGCTGATATTACTAGTACTGTTAGATTTCTATCACTTATCACATGGTATTTGTTGCTTCTTGTTTGGCATTCAAATTTTTGTGCCCTGTGCAATTGGTCACCAGCACTTCGGTATTGCTTCTAATTATATATATATAACCAATATGTGATTATGGTTAGTAAAAGTAGCTACTGCTATCGTGCACTTTGCTTTCATCTTTCGTTGGCTTAGGTGGCTTAAATTTAGTTTCTTTGGTGAGTCTTGCAAAAAATATTCTGTGATGTTCTTGATTCTGTTGTCTGGTTTTTGTCGCAGGCCATTAAAGCTCCTATGATGCAAACTTATGACAACTATTCAAGAGTGAAGCATACTGGTGGTGGACTTTTGCTTCAAATATACATGGTAAACTCAATGGTGTTCCTGGTATTGTGTGATAGTTCCAATTCTTTTTACTAACAATTCCTTAACTCCATTTGCAGACTGTAAAGGAGGAACTAGTGGCCAAGTGCAATGGTTTGACACTCGACAGCAACTCGGACAACATTTCCTGCGGTCACATGGAGTAGACAGGACTCTGAGTACCATCTATATCACAACTTACATACATGCAGGAGAAAGTTTTGTGCATCTTCTAACTAGATCACAACTTACATATAGGAGAAAGTTTTGTGCAGCTCGTTTTTGTTACAGCTTAAAGCCACCCAGTATAGACTATAGAGTTGTACTACCTGATAGTAGCCAATGATCCCTATGGAGAGATTTAATTAGAGGTTTAGATTCCAAACTCACTAAGTTATTGGTATTTCACCGGATGTTAGTACTTCAGTGCAGGTACATCTAAACCCGACATGAATCAACTCAAACAAGAGTTTGGATTTTGTCATTTGCTACATATTGTTTCCAGAATCAACTGTGTTTGAATTTTACAATCAGGTAATATTAGTATTATTTTTATAGCTGTATGATTCTTGTTTGTGTTGTATGATTCTTGTCTGTATGATTCTTACCTGTATGCAATCAGGTAGTATTATATAGATATGATATTTAGGGATTGTTTCTGTATTATTTAGATATGATATTTAGGGACTTCCAACTTGGAGTTTGTTGCTGTATGATTCTTGTTTGTATGCAATCAAGTAGTATTATTTAGAGATGATATTTACGAATTCAAATTGTAACACCAAATTTCTGTACTTTCTAGTGTTAGACTGATCAAATTCTTGTTAATAGGCTCTTTTATTCCCATGTTGCATAGGTGGATGAATGTTCAGGACTATTTTGGCCAAAGTAATAAAGTACAAGGACTCAAGTGATCAACAATAAAGTGAATTCTATATTGGTTGGTGCACATGGTCCAAAAGAACATGGGATTTGAGCATAGATAATGTGCAAACTAACAGTGTCTATATTTTGAGTAGTTTCCATCACTGATTATTCTTAAAGAGTTTTATATGCCCAGAAGGCTCTAAACAAAGCCAATCATTGTACTCTAAAAGGCATGCATGCCATTTGATTGATAAGTGTTATACAATGTAACCACTAAACACAAAAATAGTAGTCTCTGTAATATAATTATAACTATTTTACAATTTTTTTAATCTATCTCTTTAGCTAGACATCGGTAAATTTTGTATAATTTTAGTATATAGATTTGAAATATATATTGGAAACACTCCTAGTTATGTGATTGTGTTGTGCATATATATATATATATACTCCTACAGAATCCGTAGATTAGATCCATTGTGGTGTTGGTGCTTCTGCATGAATTTGAAACCACTTTTACACTCCTAGTTATGTGATTGTGTTTGTGCTTATATACTTGCTCGGATTGCATATGATATGGTATTAAATGTCTTCATATTTATTTCTACTTTCTTTAGATAACTAATTGTCAATATTAATGGAAGTGCAATCCAAAGAACTGGGTTATATGCTCGCTAGACAAGAAGTTTTTATCAAAGCACATACCCGTAAAAATGGAGTTTCAAAAAAAGGAGCTAAAGATATAATTATAAGTGTCATTGAAGGGTTACATGCATTTATAATCAAGGATCAAATGTTAACATATATAAAAATATGGGCTTTATCTAATTTTTAGAAAACAATTGTGGAGACATATGCCAACAAGCCAGAACTAGCCATTGAGCTTATATGCAATTCTATTTGATCTTGATGGAGGAAAGGAGGTTATTTTGATTTCTTTTATGAGGTCATATGTTCCTGTTGCTAAGGGTACGCTTCAAATGGTGTCTCGAAGTGTAATAGTTGGTGACATACCTCTTGGCCCTGAGTGTTGTGAGGCGGTTATGAACTGTGTTGAAAAGAGATGCTCCATTGTTACGTCCATATGGGAATGCTAGAAAAATGTCTGATGCGCTTGGACGATCAATTTCACGGCCACGTGAAAAAATAATCTATTCTATCTAGTATAATCACTCTTATTTACTTACCAATACCATCCAAGTAAACAAATTGTAAACTTTTAGTTGTAGGTTCAAGATGATACTATAATAGGTGGTGGTTCTCGTGTTCTAGATATATATAATTCTAACCTGTTATTTTTTTGAGAGAGACTATAGGATACTGCTGATTCGGCCCTACATGAATAAATGGTAGAGGTGGGGAATCGAACTCAAGACCTCTAACTTGCCACCTAGTGACTTTACTACTACACTAGAGACCCACCTCTATTCTAACTTGTTATTTACATGGTTAGTTACTATTTTTTTCGTTTGTCTTGTTTTGTTATTAATAAAACAATGCTTATAGGTGAAAGGGACAAGAGAATTAGTTGAAACTAAGTGGAAATACTTAATACTTTTATTATAGGTGAGGTGTTATCAACACAATCCACATGTTATTCATTTTCTAAATATTAAGTGTTTGTTAATTGTGCCTTGAACTAGCAACTCACTTTCATATGATTAATTTTTTTTATCAAGTGTATGCAAGTCATATCACAGCCAACACAATTTTCTCATCCGCCTAAGCAACAACTTGTACTTGTTATACAACAATCAATCAACCATCTTTTATTATAATTGTCATATGTTCTATATATAACTTAAAGCAAAAGTTATTGATTTGTATATATTTATCTCAAGGCTATTGTAATCGATATCTTTTCTTATGCAGGTGGTTAATAATAAGGTGTTAATAGCATATGAAGTGATGATGATATTTTATGTCATAAGAGGAGTTTGAAAGTGGAATATTTTTCTTTTGATAGTTATAGTTGGAACAAAATATATAGAGTTAAGAATATTATATATGGGCATACATTTGGTGTAAATAATTCTTAAGTGATATTTTTCTCGCAATTATTTTAGAGGTACTATATCTATTTTGGTTGGTTTTGTCGATTGAATAATTTGTGACCATTACAAATCTTGTTAATGGCTATATAAAGCAAAGAATTCAATATAATATATAATTGTGCCATTTATCCATTTTTGATAATTTTATTGCAAAATGTGGTGTGATTTCTGTTAGGATAGTGCATATTATAGTTTTAGTTGTAATATTGTTGCCTAATTATTAAATATATATATATATAATTAATTATTGACACAATTCCCAGCTGTAAATTTACTACAAATAATTCACATATTTAAATTTGAAAGTCTAAATTCTGACAGATCAACTGGTTATGATTTATTTCAAATAGTTGTACAGCTTGAAATAATGTATTACAAGTGGACATACATGTGGGAAAAATTCAAACTTTTCAAGTGACCTACAACTAGGAATACTCTTTGCCATTGAACTTACAGCTGGGAAAAAATATTTCAAATAGTTGTATCGCTTGGAATAATATATTAGAAATGGACATACAGGTGGGAAAATTCAAATTTTCCAAATGGTCTACAGCTGGGAATACTCTTTGCCATTAGACGTACAGCTGGGAAAAAATATTCCAAATAGTTATACAGCTTGGAATAATATATTACAAGTGGACATACAGGTGAGAAAGTTCAAATTTTCCAAGCAGTCTACAGCTAGGAATACTCTTTGCCATTGGACGTACAGCTGAGAAAAAATATTCCAAATAGTTATACAGCTTGGAATAATATATTACAAGTGGACATACAGGTGGGAAAAGTTTAAACATTCCAAGTGGTCTACAGCTGGGAATACTTTTTGCCACTGGACGTACAGCTAGGAAAAAAATATTCCAAATAGTTATACAGCTTGCAATAATATATTACAAGTGGACATACAGGTGGGAAAAGTTCAAACTTTCCAAGCGGCCTACAGCTGGAAATACTCTTTGCCATTGGACCTACAGCTGAGAAAAAAATTACAGCTGGGAAAAACTTTTCGCAGCACCTTTTCGCCCAGCTGTAGCAAACCTTATTCCCAGCAGCTAAAGTGCTGGGAATACTAGCTTTTGCCAGCTGCTTTACTGCTAGCATTGAAGTGCTATCTTATAGTGTCGTAGTAATCCACAAAAAGACCACTAGCGAACTGAGAACCATTGTCCGTGATGAGACGGTTTGGAACACCAAATCGAGCAACAATGTTCTTATGAAAGAACTTTTGTGCTGCTGCGGTAATATTTCGTACCGGTTCGGCCTCAATCCACTTCGTAAACGTGTCAATAGCTACGAATAGAAACTTGTATCCATTGACTGCTTGTGGCATAGGACCGACAATATCCATCCCCCAGACCGCAAAAGGCCATGCAAAGGGAATGGTTTGTAACGCATAGGCAGGTGGATGAACCTGTCTTGCGTGAAACTGACACTGAGGACATATCTTGACCATATTCTTGGCATCATCGAGTGCCAAAGGCCAGTAGAATCCTTGTCGAAAAGTTTTTCCGACCAGTGTCCAATATGACGCGTGCGCACCGCATACACCATCATGTATTTCTTTCAAGAGGGATTTACCTTCCTCCTGAGATACGCAGCGCATGAATACTCCCTGAGTACTCTTTCTATACATAACTCCTTCTATAAGTTTGTACAGACGCGCTTTTCGAATCAACCGATCGCTTTCGGTTTCATCCTTGGGTAGGGTCCCATGTTCAAGATAGACCCTCAATGGATGAGTCCAATCCTGTTCCTGACCGAGGTTGGTAACGCAGACTATTACTGGATCATCCTCGACCGAAGTCATAATCGAAGGATGTTCCAAGTGTTCAACGAACACTCCTGCCGGAGCGGATGTGCGTAAGGACCCAATTTTGGATAATTGGTCTGCGAGAATATTGTCCTTTCGCGGGATGTATTGGACTTTGAAATGACTGAAGTGTTTTTCCAATCTCCTCACTTCCCCCAGGTAATGAGCCATTGTCTCATCGGAGGTGCTGTACTCCTTGTTTACCTGGTTTACGACCAGTTGTGAGTCTCCCCTCACCACTAATCGACGGACTCCGAGGAATTTTGCTGCCTGGAGCCCTACAAGAAGACCTTCATACTCTGCTGCGTTATTGGTCGCAACAAAGTGTAATTGGAAGACAAACTTAAGCTGTTCGCCCTGAGGCGTGACTAAGACCATTCCAGCCCCCGAGTGTTGAAAACTACGGGAATCGTTGAAGTACATTGTCCAGTAATCGGGGCATTCCAATTCCTCGGGCACCTGCACAGGTGGCTCAGGGTTGGTCCATTCGACCACAAAGTCGGCCAAGACCTGAGACTTAACCGCCGTGCGTGGCGTAAAATGGATATCGAAAGCACCGAGTTCGACCGCCCATTTGGCGATTCGACCAGATTTCTCCAGATTACGGACAATATCCCCCAAAGGAAAAGAGGAGGGTACTGTGATCTTGTGAGCTTGGAAGTAATGTCGTAACTTACAGCAAGCCATCAGTAGTGCGTAAAGTATCTTCTAGACCTCAGGGTATCGCTCCTTAGGGCCATGAAGTACCTCGCTTACATAGTAGACGGGTCTGTGTATTCCTTCCCTATCCGTGATCAGGACAGCGCTGACCGCGTGCGGGGTGGCCGCCAAATAAAGGAGTAATGGTTCTCCTTTGTCGGGAGACACCAAGACTGGTGGACTAGATAAATATGCCTTTACCTCCTGAAACGCTTTTTTGGCCTCATCGGACCATGTGAAATTGTGATGTTTCCGCAGGGCCTTGAAGAAAGGTAGTCCCCTCTCGCCTAGTCGCAATATGAAACGACTTAAGGCCGCCATACGACCAGCCAGGCGTTGAACATCTTTCATGGTCGAGGGAGACCTCATCTATTTGATGGCCCTGATTCTTTTAGGATTGACTTCAATGCCTCTGGAACAAACAAGAAAACCAAGGAGTTTTCCTGAAGAAACCCCGAAAGAACATATCTCCGGGTTCAATTTTATTCCAAAGCGATTCAAATTACAGAAGGTTTCAGCGAGATCGTCCAAATGAGACAATCCCTTAGTGCTTTTTACAACCAAGTCGTCTACATATGCTTCAAGATTACGCCCTATATGGGAAAGAAAGGTCTTTTGCATCAAGCGCTAGTACGTGGAACCTGCGTTCTTGAGACCGAACGGCATTCTGACGTAGCAGTAGGTGTCGAACAGGGTGATGAAGGCAGTCTTCTCTTCATCTTTTTCTGCCATGCTAATTTGATGGTATCCTGAGTAGGCGTCCAGGAAGCTCAACAGTTCGCAACCCGCGGTTGAGTCGACCAGCTGGTCGATGCGAGGAAGGGGAAAGTCGTCCTTCGGACAGGCACTGTTGAGGCTGGTGTAGTCGACGCACATGCGCCACTTACCATTTGACTTGCGGACCATGACCAGATTTGCAAGCCATTCCGGGTGATCGACCTAGTGAATAAACCCAGCTTTTAGGAGTTTGTCTAACTCCTCTCGGATGGCTTCTTGTCGGTCGATAGCAAAACTCCTGAGCTTTTGCTTTATTGGTCGCTGTCCAGGTCGAATTGCTAACCTGTGCTCGATTACTTCCCTTGGGACACCGGGCATGTTGGACGGTTTCCACGCAAACACATCTGCGTTAGCCCGGAGGAAAGTAACGAGCTCGAGTTCCTATTTGTCACCCAGGCCTGATCTGACCCGAATTGTCTTGGATGGATCGTCTGGGAACAACGGAACTAGTTTGAGTTTCTCATTTGGTCGAGGAGCAGCCTTGATAGCGTCAGCGGCGACCATGGCGACCTGAGCGTCCCGGAGGGGAAGTTGGTCCACCATCTCCAAAGATAGCCGGTCACACGTTAGTGCCACATTGTGACTGCCTCGGATCGAGATGACACCTTTGGGGCCAGGCAACTTGCCGCACTGATAAGCATAGTGCGTTGCCATCATGAATTTAGCAAGAGTTGGCCTGCCAAAGATTGCATTGTAAGCCGAATCACAATCAATTACATCAAAGGTAACCAATTCTGTTCAGAAATTATCCGGTTCTCCCAATGTGACCGGGAGGACCAACTGTCCTAACGGCATCATGGAGGGACCAGGGATTATCCCATAAAATGTATGGATTATGGGCTTAATCTTCGAACGAGGAATTTGCATCTCGTCAAGCGCCTTGACCAATAAAATGTCCAAGGAGCTTCCTCCGTCGATCAGGACCCTCTCGACTCTCGCATTACTGATGATCGGGGTGATGACCAAAGGGAGCCTCAATGGTCGAGTAAGCCCCGCAGGACAATTAGTGCGATCAAATGTCAAAGGTGTATCCGACCAACGGGGGTACTGAGGTTCACCAAGGGATGTCTCCGTTTGGTTAACCTTTCGATAAAAGGCCTTAAACTGCCTTTTGGAAACAAAAGAGAAGGAACCTCCGAAAATAACATTAATATGATTATAAGGTACCTGGTAAGACATCTCTTCGTCCCTGTCGGTGTCTCTAAGCCCGCACTCTTGTTCCTTAGTCGGTAAGGTCGGCATTGGTCCAATCCCCTGGTAGAAGTCATCCAACTGCTTCAATCAACTCCTGTAGTTTTTTAGGTTGTGGCCTGCGGAGTTGTGGAGCGGACACCATTTCTTGCCTTCCTGCGGGTTAGTCGACTTCTCTGGCTGGTCGGCACTACGACCACCAGAAGCAGTTTTATTTTTAAACGAAGGCTTGTTACCTTTGGTCGAAGGAGGCTTCTTCGCGACTACGGCCTCACGGTACTGTCCAGAGCGATTCCTTTTCGACTTCTTCGACTTCCCGCCCGACGAAGATTCTGGCTTTTTGCTTGAATCCTCCTTCCTAGAGTCCTTTAGACCTGGTTGAGGCGGTAGGTTGCCTTTATCGACCATCCGGTTCCATTCGACAGCCTTGGCTGCATCGGAATATCGATCAGCCATATCAAAGAGATCGGCTACAGATCGAGGAGGATGGATGAGCAAGTCTTCGATGAATCTCTGATATCGAATGGCATGTTTAAATGCCCTAATAACGGAGCTGTCAGATATGTTCGGGATGGTATTCCTCACCCCGACGAACCTCTTGACAAACTGACGAAGGGTTTCGGTCGAAGTTTGCCATAGTCGATGGAGGTCGTCCTCTTTACCCAGCTTCTGATAACAATTTTGAAATTGCTGAGGATAGCGTCGCACAGCATTTCCCAGTTATAGATAGAACCTTCGGGCTAATTAAACAACCAGGTTCTTGCTGGTCCTTCAAGGATTGTTGGCAGGTAGTGGGCCATGACCCGGTCATCGCTTCCTGCCGCTTGGATGGCAGTAATGTAGATTTGAAGGAACTCGGATGGGTTCTGAGTTCCGTCGAACCTTTCTATGGCCCCTGGTCTAAATTTGTCCGGCCAAACGACCGCACGAAGGCCGGGCGAGAAAGCTTTACAACCAACGTAGGGACCGTAAACTGTCCTGTGACTTTCGACCGGATCACGAGCGACCTCACACAATGGAGAAGCCACTCGTGGTCCTAAGTGAGAGTGGACAGGGACTCGATCCCTATCACGAGAATCCTGTGCCCGCCTGGACTTGTCCTGCCGGGATGGTACAGGCGGCGGGTAACTTCGTCGACCAGAACTAGAGTGAGAACGCTCTCGGTTGTGGGAACGTGTTACCGACCGGGAAGAGGCCGTGGGGGTCGCCTCAGATGCGACCTCATCCAACCTCTCTGCCAGGATTCTGGTGAAGGCCAGTTTCTGCGCATCCGTGACCGTGGGAGGAAAATTACACATGACCTCCGCGATAGATCGGAGGCGGCCATGTGTACTTATCCTAGGGGTACCAGGTGTCACCGTTTCTTCATCCACCGGGAAACGCTCCGGAGGCAAAGAAGGGGTCTGGTCGCGTCTGCGACCACGTGATCGTCGGCAAGAACTTGGAGCAGCATCGTAACGAGCCTGCGCATCTTAAAGAGCCTCTAGGGCAGTTCTGCGTAGTTCGTTGTCTTGTTGCTCGAGATCTTGATCCTCCTTCTGTTTGCGTTCCTGTTCTTCCCTAGCAGCCCGTTGATCAGGAGTTTCCTCCGATAAGGCAGCAAACTGTCTAGGGAGAGAGGTCGCCAAGGGAGAAAACATCTCGGTTTGTTCCGAGTCAGACTCAAAATCAAAAAGACGATGGAGGTTATCAGGGTCGAACCTCCCCGGGCTGATCTCCTGGTCGATATCATCCTTCCCGTCAGCGGGGTCGTATGATGGACCGGACTCACCCTCTAGCACATTAAGAACCTCGGTGGGTCCTGACCTTGCGCTAGCTGCCCCCTGGTCGATGAACATGACCTGGACAGTCGATTTGACCTCTGGGAGATTTTCGCCTCCAATTTCTCCATCGGAACAGGATCGCTCGGAGAAGGCATCGGAATGTGAGCATAATCCTTGAGATCAAAATCGTTCTCCGAATCATATGCTCCAGCCATAATTGAGCGAACCTCCAGATGAAAATTAGGACGCCTTGAGAAAGGCCCCACGGTGGGCGCCAGCTGTCGACGATTCAGACTCGGGGTCCTTAGCCGAACTTATGCAAAATTTATAGGTTGTGAGACCTTTCAGGGTGTCCCTCCGGGAAGGTATGATGAATTATGGAGAACTAGAGCACAAAGAGGTTTATACAGGTTCGGGCCCTCGATGGTGAGAGTAATAGCCCTACGTCCTATTGGGATTTCACTATGTATAGTAAAAGGATTTACAGAGTTGTGGAAAAGATCTTCACAGGCGAAGATTTTTTCCCTATGTGTTTGTACAAGACAAAGCCTGGAGGGATTTGTGATGGCTATCTAATTTAGACTACTGTCTTCGGGTTGCTTTTGTCTGATCTGATTCGATCAATTGATCTCTCGATCCCCCCTGTTTGATGCATTGGGCTACCCCTTTATACTGGTCGAAAAGGGCGCCAAGTCGTAACGGCATCAAACAGTTACTTAGATGCGGTTTCGTCAACCACTCTAAACTCCCACGCAGGTTCAACACGTGTTAGTCATGGATAACCGCACGTATTAACTTCTTGACGGTTGTTCTTCTATGTGGAAGAATCTTCGGGATACCCGGGATATCCCTGTCACAGGGACAGAATAATCCCACTTCCTCTGGTCAAAAGCACTCTGACCGCAGGATGTTGGCTGACCGCGCAGCATTTGCAGTCTTCTGTTCACGTATAGCACCCGAACTCCTGACCGCACACTAGCTACGGTCTGATCGCATAAAGCCTGCGACCTCGTGCTTGTGCTCCTCAGAATGACTTGAGTTCGCACCATCAAGCGCTTGTCTGGTTCGAATCAATCCTGAACCAGCCATACATTTATTTGAACTGACTCTGGTATCAATCCTTGTCATATGTCTCTTTAGAAGTAGCAAGATCAATTCAAATCTATTCTATCCTGAAGCCCAAAAATCTCAAAATCAATGCGTTTGACCCAAATCAAGATTAGACCATCCAGATATGATCTACTAATTACCTTGAGTAGAAAAGCCTTCAGAAGCCAGATCAGATTCGATCTCTTATTCCCTGAATTATCAGTCTCAATCTATTTTCGAAAACAGAATTAATTGAATATCCTAATTTCCCTAAGTACCCTGAGATTCAAAACTCCAATTTAATCAAATCTCATTCTAGATCTCAGATTTTCAACCTCGACAAAACCCAGATTCTAAATACCTTAAATATCCTATTTTTCACTCTAGCTCAAATCTGATCAAGAGTTCCAGATTTTGTCGAATGTCTTTGCTAAACTGTCTATTGAGTTACTTGAGCCACATCAGTGAAATCAGATTCATCTTAAACCTGCTATTTTGCTGAAATTGCAATTCAGTCCAGATATTTTCTGAAATTGCAATTCAGTCAAAAATTAAGTTTCCTCAACCGGCACGCTTGGACTGAGCGCCGTCGTGTTTCTTCGCCACCGGCCAAGCTCCGCCTTCGCCTGAGCTCGTGTTTGATTGTGCCAGCATGCGCACACGTGTTCGTGCCAGAGCCATCGTTGTGGCAGCACCAGCGACCAGCAGCTTTGTCAGACGCTTTGCGCCACATCGCCACGCCAGGCTAGCTTTGTTGCCTCTGCCTTGCACCGGCCAGGAACAAGTTCCAAAGTGCCGACCAGTTTGTCAGTTGCAGCACCACCTGTCACCATCTCATTGTCGCAGTCGCCGCTGTTCGCCTCGCCCAATCTCTTCACCGGCACAATTCTCACCAAATCAAGCTTCAAAAGCTCTGATCTTCAGCTATTTATAGCCGCCCATGACCAGCTCCATTGCCATTCCCTCCAGAGAACTCCACTGCTCGTTTTCTTCACTTTCTTCTTCTTCTCCGGCGAGTCACCGAGGAGGAGAATGATGCCGGAGCAATCCACTGCACCAATCTCCAAATTGATTCAACAAGTGTGTACCTTTTGCCCATCTCTTTGTTCCTTAGCAAGCAAGTGAACTCATGTGAACCTCAACGCCAGTGATCGCCATGAATTGGATTTGTCCTGTTCTTCTCATCGGACGCATCTCCAGGCCGAATTAGCCTCCCCTCCTGTAGAACTAAATGATCACCAGAGAATTCTAAGCAAGCCTATTCAATCCAAATTTGAATTCAGCCAGTAATTGAGAGTTTCCCAGTTCTTCGCGCACTGCCATGAACGCCTCACGTCGCCGGCCCGCTCCACCTTACCTCCGACCAAATTAACTACACCTACACACTCCCTAGATCCTCTAGATGGTGTAGCCGAGCCAAATTGATCAGCATTTCTCTAGAAGAACGATGCCTCTTTTGCCGTCTTCTTCGAGTCTGGGCGTAACGCCGGCGAGCCTCAAATCGCAACCGCTACCAGATTCCTCGCTCCAGCACCATCAGCATCACCCCAGGAGCAAAAGCCCTCGATTGATTTCAAGTTTCATCAATCCTTGTGCTCTGTCACCGTAGCTCACTTTTGGTTCTTAAAGCCGACGACTTCGACCTCGCCTTTCACCGTCGTCCGGCCACCATCTTCCAATTAACTTCGCCAGCAACATCCTTGTAACCTCACCTACATTATTGACAAAGTTGGCGAAGCAACGCACGCGCAGATTATCCAAACGAGCTAAACCTAGAAACCAGCAGTACACTGGCATTCAGTTCACTGTGTCAAGGGTTTAACTGCAAAATCCTTGAACTCCTGGATATTTCTGTAAAAACCATTTTTGTCATTTAGCCCCTTTGTTCAATTGTGCACCCAATGCCTTAAGCCAAACTTGTTTTGTCAGTTGAAAACCTCTTAAACCATGTCTATGCCATTCCTTGACATTGTCGGGCCGCGAATCGAATGTCAACTTGCTGACATTCATTGTATTTGAGCAAACCAGCTGTGAACCAAATGTCAAGACTTATGCCTTGAAACCCTAAGAGTCTCTAACATCCAATCTTAGTCCAAATCCTTCATATTCCATCTTTTCAACCTAGCTTCAACATATAGATGCATTCGATCCTTGTATCACCAATCTTTTTTCCTTCTCTAAAGCAAGCATGCATGTAGGTCATAAAGCATTTAATATAGCTAGTAATCATTGTGCATTTGATTTGTTGCTGAGTAGATCTAGAGATGAAGTTCAAAAACTTCACCGCCAACCCGAAACCGGCTGCAGATACTTACGACGCGGAAGGCAAGTCATGTTCTTGAATATCTTGAACCTATATTTTATGAATTGTTAAGATATTGCCTTGACTATAAGTAGTATTGCATGTGATGAAATGAGAAAAGTTTGATGTGGCAATACTAGGCTGTATGCCAATGAAATATGATGAGATTCTTTACAAAATGATCAAACTGTGAGCCATAACTAATATATATGTATGTATGTATATTCATGAAGTAAAACCCTAGCCGTGACCAGAGTTTGGTATGGAATGGTGGTAGCACTGACGAGTGCAGAGTTGTGGAATGAATTGGTCACAGGCACATAAGGACTAGAACCTTGTGTTGTACTTCTATGCGGCATGAAAAACTTACTAACCACTTGCCTGGTATGTGACAGGCACAACTTAGTAGCTTTCCTGGTATTAGCCATTCCCTGCATGGTTTGTTGGTCTGGTTTCTTGTGGGAAACTGGTGGGCCACAGAGGGGCACGAGTGGTGTGAGGTAATGAGAGGATCAGGTCTTTGAAGGAAGGCGTCCTACGCCTGGATTCTGAGTCGTGCACAGCTGAATCCATAGGCTATGTGTTCGCGGGACAATAGGCCGAGGCTAGGAAGAATGGCAGTAGGGAGGAGCCACAATAGTATCTAGGACTTTGTCGTGGTATAAAATATACCACCGACAGGTTTCACGAGAAGACTTGAAAAGGGAACGATAGTGAGAACTGACCGAGCGACAGGTCACTTCCCACCGGACAACACAGAAATTGACACAGTGTGTTTTATACAGGTTCAGGTCCCGGTGGGGGCCCTAGTCCTGTCGGCACCCTCCGGACACAAGTCTGCGGGGGAGGTTTTCTCTAGGGGAGAGATGTCTCCGAGGGATCCTGTTGCTTTTAGTGTAAAAATGTCTTGAGAGAGTTCTCCTCAAATGAGATACAAGGAGGTATATATAGGCCCCAAAACATGCAAAAAGACTAAAAAGCCCTAACTACGGCCGTCGGATCAAGGGTTGTAGACGCCATTTCACTGGCCGAAGGGCTTGGATGCTTGACAAGTATCCTCGCTAGTTCCTGAGGCGCCCTTGACGTCACCCGCACGTGACCTCGCACAAGGGGCCTTTGTGGCTTTTCCTGGGGGACCTCTGGGGCTTTTCCCGGTAGGCGCCTGGGATTTGATATGGTCTTCTACGGGAGACCTCCGTGGCTTTTCTCAGGAGGCCTCCGTGATATCTTACGGGAGGTGTCCGGGGTTTGCCACAGGAGGCATCCGGGGCTCAGAGAAATTCTCATGGTCTCCTAGGAGGAATCGCGGCTCCTCCGGGGAGGCTTTTGGGACTTTGCCCGGTAGCCCTCCGGGGTTTTCCACGGAAGGCCTCCGGGACTTTACCCGGTAGCCCTCTGGGGTTTTGCTCGGTAACCCTTCGGGATTTTCCACGGAAGGCCTCCGGGACTTTGCCCGGTAGCCATCCAGGGTTTTCCACGGAAGGCCTCTGGGACTTTCCACGGAAGGCCTCCGGGCCTTTGGCCGGTAGCCCCCCGGGATTTTTCATGGAAGGCCTCCGGGATTTTTCCCGGTAGCCCTCCGGGGTTTTCCATGGAAGGCCTCCGGCACTTTCCCTGGTAGCCCTCCGGGGTTTTCCACGGAAGGCCTCCGGGCCTTTGCCCGGTAGCCCTCCGAGGTTTTCCACGGAAGGCCTCCGGGATTTTACCCGATAGCCCTCCTGGGTTTTGCCCGGTAGCCCTTCAGGGTTTTCCATGGATGGCCTCCGGGACTTTTCCTGGTAACCCTCTGGGGTTTTCCACGGAAGGCCTCCGGGACATTTCCTGGGAAGCGTCTGGGATTTTTCCCCAACAGACTTAACTGTCTATTTACCGGGCAGGGGTATTGCTAATACTAGACTGCAAAACTATTTTGTGATCTCAGCCTTGTCACATGCGTAAAAGTCGCATGGAGAGGTACCAACTTGAAAGCTGAGTGAAGAAGTGGATTAAAGTGGTACACCTTTGCAAAGTTTAAAAACGTATTCGAATACTCTGACCTCCCAGGTCTATAGGAGCCTGCACGCGATGGATTCTATCCACGTCGTTGTAACACAAGTATGTTTTCCAAATAATATTTGTTAGACATAGCTCATATGTGCTTTCTAAGAGTTTATAAAAGATATTGATGATAAGTTATGATAAGTATTGTCATAAGTTGTGAAGAGAGAAAGTATTTTATAACCTCCCCTTTTTCCCTACTAGCATAGGTTCATATCATCACTATTATATGTATATATTCTTGTATACTATGACTTGCTGAGTACGTAAGTACTCACACATGCAATCCACTATTCAATAGATGGAGTGTTCCATGATCAAGATGAATGCTTGGAGAACTTTTGGATCCACAAGGAGGAGAGCCAGTTCCGCCCGATCCTTGAAGAGTGTTGCTCTGCTTTCAACTTCTTGATGTGGGGGTTCACTTAGCTTCTGATGAGTAGTAGATGTTTTGCTGCAACCAGACTTATTTATGCCATAACGGCTTTGTAATTTATTATGTTGTATTAAGGCAAACAGGCCACACTGCTCAAAGTGATGTAAGTTAAACTGATGCAATATACTCCTGTGCTTGACTCATCCTGGGAAGTCAAATGGTATGGGATCAGCTGCAGCGAGCTGGGTCCCCACGGGAGTAATCGTGGCTCCCAAGGAGGGGGGTCACGACAAATGAGTTGTGGTACATACTCACCTTTGAGTGTGGCAAGGTTCACAACAGGCGGATGAACTACTTTTTCAAGTTCTTGGTCGATAGTCGTGACCAGAACCGATGAAGGATTCTCCTTGGCATTGTGCTCAAGAGTGGCATTGATCTCTTCCATGGGAACATCGTCTTCATCGATGACATCGACATAGTCGACAAGATTGAAGTCATTCTCAGAGTTGTATGCGCAGGTGATGAGGACATCACCCCTAACGATGCGTCCATTCTTCCAACACCCGTTGTGCAAGGACCAATAAAAAGGGCACATGCACGTCAACTAAATCACTAGGTGAGCTCGTTTCTTAGTACACGAGAGAATATTGACAAGAGCGAGTTACTACCTAATAATATTGTGCTTGTGCTCAGGAATCATGGTGTTGATCAGCGAGGGTGTCACTTTGCGCCAAGACGGGTCGGGAATCAAGTCTACCGCGAGCTGGAGTCCGGGTCGGCCACGGCGGAGCAGTCTGTTTTCAAACGGGCATAGCAGATGCATACGAACTCCGTTGGGGGCGTTCAAGTACATTACAGAGAAGCCCTCAACGAGACCTTTCCAACGGATCTGGTCCCACATCCAAAATCCTTCTGAGTTAATCACAATCATCGAAACAATTGGAGACCAGATTCTGTTGGGCCGTGCGGTGCTGCGTCACCTGTCTATTGGGCCTCGACCCGTGTATCCCGCGTGGGGGGTGCGCCCCAAACCCTAGACGCCCCCCCTCTCGCATATTAAAACCTCGTAGCCGTCATTGCTAGACTTGGGTTTTGCTTAGAATTTTTCTGCTGTCGCAGTTCGCCGTCTTTCAGTTTGTGGAACCCCAACACTTCGTGATCTTAATACATACTTGCAATTCGAGATTGCTTCTTCTGTGTTCTTGCACGTGTTCTTTGATTCGCTTGCAGGAACAGGCCTTCGTGGCTAGGTCAACCGCGCCTCGGTACGGTTGATAACGAACGGAGCAGTGGTGTAACGATTGCAGGCCTAGATCGGTTCTGGTCGAAAGTCGGATCGTCAACGTCAAGTCTCCACCAATCGAACTATCCCCTACCTGTCGGAAGATCGGGACCCCGTTCGTCATCAGGTGGTATCAGAGCTCCGGTTTCCCATCAGGTATCTCGTATCCCATCTATTCATTGTTCATCGTTTTACCCATCGTCCAGAAAAAAGCAAAAAAAAAATTAGGTCAGTCTTCCGCTGTCCAAACCACTTCGAGCCTTCACAATCTTTGCTTTCAGTTAGCATTGTTGAGTTTGTGTCCTTAGCTCGTCGTCTGGTTGCTGGTTTAGATTGTGTTCGTAGTTCTGTCCATCACCTCCCTGTTGCATCATCCGTCCTACCACTAGAAAACCAAATCGAGTCCTACTCGTTTTGCCCCCGCTAGCCACCTTGTGTTACTGTCCCGCTTGCAAACCCTAGATAGGTCACAAACCACCTTGTGTCAAATGCCCTGCATGGCTAGCCTCCCCTTTGTTCATCCCGCCAACCCACCGTCACGTTCCCTACTTGCGAAACCGAAAGTTCGCATTGCCTAGAAACCCTGATCCGGAGCACCTTCACTAAAACGGCCATAACTTTTGCATCCGAACTCCGTTTGAGCTCCACGACCACTCGTTTCGAAGCTAACGAAAAGTTACACTTGAATTTCACCAACTTTGTTGGTTTCGGAAAAATTTTCGGAGGCCAAAATCCCTTTGGAAGATCGAGTATCCAGCCCCGGAAGTTTTAGCACAGTTTTCGGAGCAAGCACTAGAATTTATATCGGCCACCCCTTACCTCCAAATTGAGGGGAACCTGCTTTTTTTTTTTCCATATTTCTGTGTTGCTGAACTTGAAAAAAATATCAGAAAAATTAAACAAAAATAAAAAAAATTTCAAAAAAAGAGGCAGCGCACAGAAGAGCCGCGCAGTGAAAAAAAAATCCGGGGGTTCGTATTTGCCATACTTGCTATCTTTGGGATCAGAATTGCTTCAATATTGATTGTCCTTGCTATCATCTTGCTGTTTCCATTTGTGACCTTGTTGTCTTTGCTTGCTTGAACAGTTCTAGGGGCGCATTTAGGCCAGCAACACTAGTGGGTTCTTTGGACACTTATTCAACTTAGCATTCTGATTTCAATTATTGCTAACCTTTGCTACCATAACTGCCTTCCAAGCTCCACATACTTTCTATCAGAACAGGATTCAACCTTGCAATCGTTACACTTAAGCTCGTCACGATATCACGAACCAACCACCGGTTGTACCTTCTGCAGCGTTGGTAAGAACCTTGCAAGAGCGTGGTAAGACGCTTGAGAGGGTGTGAATCCACTTGTCTGAACCTGGTAGTTTGTAGGGATAATACTTCTTGTGTTTCTTCTACTTTCTACTAATCATGGCAGGATCTGATAAAGAGGACAACGAGTGTGTCCTTCATGCTGAGCTGAAAACCATGATGGAAGAGATAACCAAAGGTATTGAAATATTGGAACGACGTGTTGCCCAGCTTGATGACAGGGTTCAGGTGATCGAGAACCGCCCACCTGCTGTCCAACAACAGCAAAATGATGCAGCCCAGGAGCATGATGATGATGTAGAGGGACATGTGGCACCTCGCAATGAACCCGCTATGCGACGTGCGGCACATGACTTAGAGCGCTTCAACCGAAATCGTCAAGGTATGAGAGGTAACAATGGTAATAATAACTATCGCAATGATGATCCATTTGCTAAAGTTAAGTTTATCGTACCTTCTTTTTCTGGTACATATGATGCTGAGGTGTATTTAGATTGGGAAATGGAGATTGAACAAAAATTTAACTCCCATCTTGTTCCTGAAATTCATAGAGTTAGAAAAGCCACTAGTGAGTTCAAGGATTTTGCTATAATTTGGTGGAATGAACTAGTAAAGTCTAACGTACATCTTGGTACTTGGCATGATCTGAAGAGACAAATGCACGCTAGATTTGTGCCTCCTTCCTTTAAACGTGATTTGCGTAAAAAATTGCAACGCGTAGATCAAGGTAACAAATCGGTAGAGGAGTACTACCAAGAGCTTCAAATAGGCATGTTGCGTTGTGAGGTAGAGGAAACCGAGGAAGATAAAATGGCTCGTTTCTATGGGGGGTGAAGGCATGATATACAAAATATTATTGATTACAAGGATTATCATGATGTCAATAGATTGTTCCAGCTTGCTGTTTTGGCAGAAAAAGAATTGCAGGGACGACAACAGCGGCCACGGAGCAACTTTGGTAGTACCTTCACCCCAAGACAGGCGTCAACCAAATCAGAGCCACCTCCTGCTGTTCGGTCTACTACCCCCTCGACCAGTAGGGCACGTTCAGTAGCACCATTACCACCGCCACATACACCCGAGGTAAGCAAAACTTCTAATGTGCAGGCACCAGCGAAGTCGTCTTCATCTGTTGCCTCCACGGGACGTACAACAGGTATCATATGCCACCGTTGCAAGGGGATGGGCCATGTCATGAAGGACTGCCCAAGTCAGCGAGCTTACATTGCGACAGACGATGGTGGGTACGTTAGTGCTTCTGATGTTGAAGATGAATATGCTCTTGCAGCTAACCTTGCAGGTAATGCTGATGACGAATCCGAACATGATGATGATGGGGAAGCTTTGGGTACGGTAGCCACACAAGAATACCGGACCATCATTGTCCAGCGGGTCCTTAGTACTCAAATGAAGCAAGCCAAGCGAGCCCAACGCCACAACTTGTTTCAAATGTTCCTCGTCGTCAACGACCGGCGCGTCCGAACAATCATTGATGGTGGGAGCTGCAACAACTTGGTGAGTTTTGATCTGGTCAAGAAGCTTGGCTTGACCACACAACCACATCCCCAACCATATCATGTTCAATGGTTCAACAACAGTGGTAAGCTTAAGGTAACGCAAACCGCAAGAGTACCATCTTTCATTGGTTCATACCATGATGTTGCTGATTTTGATGTAGTGCCTATGCAAGCATGTTCACTTTTATTAGGCCGACCTTGGGAATATGACACTAATGCAACTCATCATGGTAGAAATAATTGGTACACTTTCATGCACAAAGGAAAGAAAATAACCTTGCTTCCCATGACTCCATCTGAAATTGTGCATTTTGATAGGGAAAGACTTGAAAATGAGAAGAAAGAGAACACCACAGAATCTGAAAATCAGCAAGTAGCTAAAACTGTTTTTCCGCATAAGAAAGATAAGAATGTACCTGCTTCTAAGAATGAGGGAATTAAATTGACAGGTGGTGTTTTGCTTGCTACAAAATATGATCTTGCTGAATCGTCATGCTTTGCTTTGATATGTAAAGAGACCTTGTTTTCATTTGATGATATGCCTCTCTTTTCCACCGATGTGTCAGCTAGGAAAAGTTATTATTTTTAGCAGATCTACTGCTAGGAATAAATAATATATAGCAAGCTGTACATCAGTTTGGGAAAAGATTTTTTTTAGCAGATCTACAGCTGAGAATATTTTTTCCGCTGGGAAAATTTTTTTTTTACCAGTAGTTCTATAGTTGAAAATATAATTTTTATTTTTCACCGATATGCCAGTTGGGAAAAATTATTATTTTTAGTAGATCTACCGCTAGGAATGATAATTTATATATTTTTGACGTAAAACTGAAAATTTTCAGCAGAATAATAACAGATTTATTATTTTGGGAGGGAAATTTTCATGAAAAAATATTTTCTGCTGATTTGTTGGTTTTGCCCCAAATATAAAATCTTCCTCTACAGATTTATTAGTTATCTTAATTCCCTACTTCCCTCGATTGGTTCCCCCAATCCAACCTCCACCGAGAATTAAACCTCTCTACGGCCGCTGAGAAAACCCCCAATCAAACTCCTCCACCGACAAACCTCCCCTCTCCATCTCCAGCTCTCCGGCCGCCGAGAAAACTCCCCCAATCAAACCTCCTCCACCGACAAACGTCCCCCAATCCTCTCCATCTCCAGCTCTCTGCCGATAAACCTCCCCAATCCAACCTCCTCTACTGAGAAACCACCCCCAATCCTCTCCATCTCTAGCACTCCGCCGAGAAACCTCCCCGATCCAACCTCCTCCACCGAGAAACCACTCCCAATTCGCCGAGAAACCTACCCAATCTTCGATCTGGTCTCCCACCGTGCGTGAGGTGTCTCGCGGTGTGGCCCTAGAAATGCTACCGGCAGGGTGTGCGATGAACGGCAGAGGTGGAGCCACAGCGGCGAAGAAAGTGTGCAACAGGGAGGTGAGGCGCGAGGCCGGCATAGCATGAGATCAGCAAGCCTTGCACGGGAGTGAAGCAAAGGGTGAGGTCAGGGGTTGAGGCTGGCAACCCGACACGGCAGAGAGGCGAGTGCCGGGGCCCGGCGTGATAGAGCTCCGGTGGTGTAGTCCCCCTGAATTCGGAGCCACCTCTAGTTGATGCGAATAGATTGGAATAAAAATCCATAGGTAAGAGTGGTATTCTTATCAAATCTCTTTTAGAAATTTCACTCTTGGATGCGCCTGTTGCTTAGGTCATCAATCTTTTCATCAACTTTGATCATTAGTTGACGACTTGATGTTCAGCAAATTTGTTTTGTTGCCTTCCAGTTTGCATATGCATTTTTCTACATTACCATGAGTTACCTTCTAGACATTAGCATGAGTGGGCATCATGAAATTATTATGGGGCATGATTGCAATGTTCTGATATCTAGAGTACGGGCTGAAGTTTCGATGGTTGTAATTCTGATTGGCCTGAGCAGGCAATTATGGATCTAATTTTCCTGATTCAACAACTACATGATCTGTTCTACAGCCATGTCTCGGTAATTTTCCATTAGAATCAAATCTTATATGTCTTTTGAGGGTTTTGTGTTGATCTGTTCACAAGGTAGGTAGGCCAATTTTTATATAGTTGTATCTTCATAAGCTCACTGAGTTTTGGTAATCCTATGGGTTTCTATTGAAGTTGTCATCAACTTACTGATATGATTGTTTCTTGTTTCGTATCAAATATGATTGTTTCTTGTTTCGTATAAAATGATGTTAAATTTCCTGTGATTTGTACATGTTTGCAGTTTAAGCCAATGCTAAACTGGTAACAGTAATAGATCTTATTATTGTTGTTTATTGATTTCATATGAGGTCAGTAGACTCTAGATTAGTAAATTTCTCTTGTAATTTTCTCCAAGTTTTGCTATTTAGATTAGTCAATTAATTATTTGAGAATTTGACAAAATCTTCAAAAGTAAGAAATTAGCATGGTGCAAGCAAAGGCAACACAAAGCAGATTGTGGATTGCGAAAAAGATGCTTTGAAATGTTGTTTGAACTTCTTTTAGAGTCTTGGAGATAATTTTGTACGATGATGTAAACCAAACAGACAAATAGCCTCCAAAATGCGTGGTGCTTACATGATGTATGTGCATATGTTAATCCAACCCTTGTGCAAAACATCTGAAACCAGTAAGCATTTTTTGTGAGCTATAGTGATAATTTCAACAAAAAAGTCATCACATTGCTTTGGTCAAATAGTTAGCCTATTTCTTTTGCTCAAATTCTTAGTTTTAGACATAATTCCTCCTCATTCAGACAATATTAGGGGCCCTTTAAACAATTAAAGAATCTAAAATTGAAAAATTGATTCTATATCATAAATTTCGATGCCAACAATATATTAGTGACTTTTGAATTCTTTGATAAATGTCATCCTAATTTTTTTTCCCAATGTTATATGCAACTAATCATTAGGTTTGAAATCTAATTCTAATCACGTGGGTGGGCAGGGGGTCCCACTACTTCTTCATTCGGGGGGTTTAGCCTCATGACTTCCCACTGGGTGAGAGGTGCACCTAACCCACCTACTCACTCATCAATTATGGTGTTCAACTGACTTACACAGAAAGACCCCTATTGTTTAGTAATTTGGTGCCCCATCTGTTGATTGAGTGTTGTCAACTAATCTTTTCAATGTTCGATTCTACTCTATGTTAGAACATTTCTGTGAATGCTATTTTGATCTAAGTGGTCCTATATTACATTACAAATATTACCTTTCTTGGAGTTCACAAACAACATTGGGTGCTGATGCTTCAGGACTAGATTCCTTCTTCCCCTCTTCCCCAGAGTTGACTGGATGCTTAGGGGAGCCCTGAGACTCTTGCTGCTCCTGCTCCTGTTGCTGCTTGCCTTCTGCAGCAATGGCAGATATAACAGTAGAAGCAGCTGTACCCACAGCCACACCACAGTTCAGCTTCTTATCTACTTCAAGAAACCATGAAATCACCACCTTTGAATTAAAAGACCTCACTAATGCAAGAAACAGGGATTGCTCAGTACCAAAAATTGTACATTGGCTTGTGGCATCCTCCAAATGAATCGCATGTCCATTCTCATTGTCACTGCGCATGCCATCAGGAGGTCCTAAAGCTAGTGAACTCACTGGGAAGTTGAGATGGTGGTGACCTATGTTCTTAACGACAAGAAGCTGCAGCCCCATGAAACGGCGGCCCTGGAGCTCTATAGCCTGCTGCAACTCGGCCGCTTGCTGCTGCTCCTCCAGCTTCATCCTCAAAAGCGCCTCCTGGCTCGCATACATCATTCTTGGCCCTAACAATTAACAATTACAGCACTGTCCTATTCTCTGTCCCCTGCTAGGAAGCATTACTCCTCTTTTCATTCCAAATTCTTCAATAAGACCGATATGATTGATTGGCCTGTGCGTTTCTCTTATTACTTTTTTGTATCTCCCTGTTCCTCAGATACAATTCGATCCTTCTATAGCCAAATCTCAATTTGTGGAAAGCCTTCGATGGCTTCCTTATGAAAACATCCATTTGTATATGCGTATAGACAGTCTTTCATTATTCTTTGTGATATTGACCACATTGACGACATTTCTGATCCCTATTTGCATTTTAGTGGGTTGGTCTGGTATGAGAAGTTTTGGTAAAGAGTATATTACTGCATTTCTAATTCGTAAATTTCTAATGATCGCCGTGTCCTGCATGTGGGATCCTCTACTATTCTATGTTCTTTCCGAAAGTGTGCCAATCCTTATGTTGTGTGGATTTCTAATGATGGTTGCATTTGTATTTTTTTGCCTTGAAAGTTGTTTTTTCAATCTACTTTCTGTTTACATAATTTCAGATTTCATAGATTGGACTTCCAACTAGGAGATTGTTCCTGTTAGGTTTTATCTTTGGAAAAATTAGTTGCAATCAGGTAATATTATTATTATTTTTCTGCTATATGATTCTTGTTTGTGCTATTTGTATATGAACAAGGAGTTTGTTTGCTATAGATTCTTTGAGAAGTATGTCAAAGAGAGGAGCAAACTAGTGGTTATTGTGCAAATATTTTAGTTCATTTGGAGTAATATAGCATTGGTATGAGCTAGTGATTTATATATGATATTTAGAGATTCAAATTGTAACTCCAAATTTTTGTAACTGGCTATTGTATAAAGATTTTAGTTTACTTGGAGTAATATAGTATCAACAAGAGTTAGTGATTTAGATATGATATTTATAAATTCAAATTGTAACACCAAATTTCTGTACTTTCTAGTCTTATATTGATCAAATTCTTGTTAATAGGCTCCTCTATTCCCATGTTGCATAGGTGGATGAATGTTCAGGACTATTTTGACCAAAATAATAAAGTGCAAGGACTCAAGTGATCAGTGATCAGCAACAAAGTGGATTCCATAATAGTTGGTGCACATGGTCCTAAAGAACAAGGGTTTTGAGTATGGATAATGTGCACACTAATAATGCTATATTTTGAGTAGTTTCCATCACTAATCACCCTTAAAAAGTTCTATATGTCCGGAAGGCTGGACACAGTCAATCATTGTATTCTAAAAGGCATGCATGCCCTTTAATTTATAGGTGTTACATAATGTATCCACTAAACAGAAAAAATAGTAGTTTTATGTTATATAGTCATAACTATTTAACAGTTTTGTATCTATCTCTTTAGATAGACATTAGTGAATTTTTTATAATTTTGGTGCATAGATGTGAAATGTATGGAAATACTCCTAGTTATGTGATTGTGTTTGTGCATATATATACTCCTACAGAATCCACAGGTTAGATCCATTGTGGTGTTGGTGCTTCTGCATGAAGCTGAAACCACTTTTACACTAAAGAATTTGATGTGCTTTAACAGCTCTAACTTCAAGTTTACAAATACTCATAAAGTTAGAATTATTTATATGGCTATGTCATTGATTACAACTACAATTACCTTCTATATAAGATGTAAATTTTATGTAAAACAACAAAATAATAGTCTTTTGTCAAACACTATCAGAACTCTAGTTTTTAGTATATGTCACAGTAGAGTTATATCATATATGACTTTAGTTTCTCTATGATAGAAGTTGAATCCAAAACTTGACCAAACTAAGTCTTGAACATCAATTCTTTAAAACTAGCATTTAATTTTTTTTGAAATATTATTTAACTTGGAAATCAATGATTTAGAGGGACCAATAGTATATTTTTTTGGCATACAATATTAATCATATAAGTCTTTAGACTCTTAATTGGAGAAGTTAAATATCAAATGAGTTTCTATTTTCATTTTGGTGAGAAAATTTGGACAAGTAGGAAGAAAGTCTCACCAATTGTGTGCCTTAATTTGAATTTTTTATGGTTTTTAGAAAAGTAATTTTTACCCCTAATCCCATATTTTTCAATTTTCCTGGTAGATCTATATTTTTTCCATTTAAGTACTTATATTTGTTTGCAGGTTGTAATTATGTCTTTGTATCGTACACTTTCCTTTTCACAATTTAAGAATATTTTTATTTTTCTATATTTCACAATATAAACCTTACTATAATTCCAAAATATTATTTAGTACATGTTTGACTTCTTTATCCTCTATGGTATCCTCTCACGCCTCCATTTACATTTTTTCCTCACACATCCAAACTTTATATAATAGAGGCATCATTAATTTATTATGATTATTTTCGCTCATTCAATACTCTTAATTTGCATGTGAATAAGAAGTAAACTTATTTTATGAATCAAAAGAAGTATTTCAACAATGAATGAATGACTATATAGAATGATGTTATTGCTTGCTTACATGAACAATAACATGGTGTGATGGGCCAATACTTACCTTATCAAATTGTATTTTGCTATCCAATTTTTGTAGTTAGCTGAGATTATTATTAAAATTAACCTAGTAATTTCAAATCACTTTGGAGAGAAATTTTTGCAGTAAGCTATTACTTCTTTCTAAATAGGAAGTATTTGTTAACCCTCCCTCCCCCGTCTATTTGTGTTCTTGTTTATAAACTCATTTCAGACTAAAATCCGTATTAAACTAGTAATGATACTAGCTGATTTTATTTCAGATATACTAGCTGATTCTTACAATAAGCCATATAATAAGGAAAGACTACGAGGATTTTAAGGTCTTTGGCATTTATTATGGACAAGCGTTGGATGAGTGCGGCTAGGTAGAAATCAAACACTCAGTCACTAAATCAAATACAATGCTACTTTATGTGATTCTTTTGATTGAAACTAATGATAATTAAATGTAGGTACTCAACTGAATATAACCAAGGCATAAAGGACTTCATAGAGTTTGCTTTTGCAAATTCTGCAAAAGCAAATGAAATTCTCTGTCCTTGTAGAAAATGTGTGAACTGTGTTTGGAAAGAAGCTGAAGTTGTTTATGAACACTTGATTTGTGATGGGTTTTTAGAAGGATACACCAAGTGGATATTTCATGGTGAACAAACACTACTACAGAAATGCTTTTCACTATCGGTTAAAAATCCACTCTACTATCGGTTCTCTTACCGATAGTGGTCGGCACGATAGTAGAGGGCAGCACACTTCTATCGGTTCAAAAACCGTTAGTAAAACATCTACAATCCCAACGTTCACTAATCGCTATCGACTATTTCTTCTATCGGCTCGGTTTTAAACCGATAGTATTGTATAAGTTTTTTCTATCGGCTCGTATAAAAACCGATAGTATTGTTTAGGCCTTTTGTATCGGCTAGGATCTAAACCGATAGTAATCTAAACATTTTTTTCTATCGGCTCTTATATAAACCGATAGTATTGTTTAGGCCTTTTGTATCGGCTAGGATCTAAACCGATAGTAATCTAAACATTTTTTTCTATCGGCTCTTATATAAACCGATAGTATTTTGTCGACACATTTAGTACTGGAAACTTTATTCTATCGGTTGTTATATATAAACCGATAGTATTGTGTGGACACAGTCAGTACTGGAAAATTTATTCTATCGGTTATATTATATAACCGATAGTATTTTGTAGACTCGTTTAGTACAGGAAACTGTATTCTATCGGTTTCTAAATATGAACCGATAGTATTGTGTGGACACAGTTAGTACTGGAAACTTTATTCTATCGGTTGTAGTATATAACCGATAGTAATATTAGTTTTTCCTATCGGTTATGTAGTGGCACGGTTAGTACTAAATATTTACAAATATACATACAGCAATACAGAGATACATACAGCAATATACATACAGCAATACAGAGATACATTGGATCATTCACAAATACACCAATATTTACAAATATTCACCAATATTCACATATTGAATTTGTTCACAAATACACTAATACAGTAATATACACATGCATTGGACAGACTGAATTTATGCACATATTGATCGAGTTTATTCACAAATACATCAATGAATCTATTCACATATATTCACAAATCAATGAATCAACACATTCAATATATATTCACAAATACAACAATCAACACAAGTCAGTTACTATCGATCGTTGATAGCCACTTCTTCCATGACATATTGAGCCCAAATTGTTCGCAGCTCCTTCAATTGAGGCAACTCATATTGCTCTTTCAACATGGTGCTCTGCATATATGCGTGTATGAAGTTAGGATCGTACGTCACATCTAATTAAAGTTCGACTTTGAGTCAGGAAAAATAGTTACCTTAGGGAATTGGGCAAAGTTTCTCCTGATCAGGTCATACATGAATCTCATGACATAGAAGCCACATTCCCACGATTGTGGCTGCTGATGGCACTGGAAAAATTGCATATGCAAAGACATAAACCCACATTAACTCGAAAGAACTAATTAAGCTTAAATTAAAAGACTCATCATGAGTACTTCCATCCGTATTAATTACCTCATATTTTTTCCAAGAAATTGTTGTGCCCTTCGACGCATCATGCCTCCCTCCAGCACTAGCATAATTTTTGAAAGCCCTGTATTTAATTTAGCATTGTCGATTAATATCTTATCATTAATTAGCTAGTCAGAGAAAAATTTAAGACAACTATGTTACTTATGCGTCTATGTGCCATGTGAGGGTGAAAACATGCGCCACCTTGTCGCTCATCGAATCGAGGTAATAGACCTCATTCATCCATGGGCAAATGACGGCGAGGACCCAGTGGCCCCTACATTGCATATATAAGCGAACCGTTTCATACATATGTTAGGCGTAACATACAAGAATGAGTTAAATTAGTAGGAAATGCACTAACCTTTGGTGGTACGGCGCAAGGATGAACTCTCGGTCCTGCTGCGCTAGTAGTGCCCTTGATATGTATTCCTCCGCATGTGCTTGGTCGTGCTCTAGCATCGTGAGGCTTATTTTCTCTGGGTCGAGGAAACCCACCTTGTCACATGCCCTCATCGACGCCAGCCTATACATGCACCTGGATGCAAAGTAGACATTAGTAAGTAGTGCATACAAAAAGTGATTAGATTTATGAAACGAACTGTGATAACTTCAGACAACAGCACACTCACAGGACTCCAGTCCGTATGATGGACATATCAAGCTCCCGCCAGTTGAGGAGGTCGAACAAATCCTCGTGGGCCACCGATATGCTCCCGGGCTCACGGTGAAAATGGGCTGGCCTGAAGTGAACCAAGAAGTTGATGTGGCGCCTAGACCGGGTCAGGTACCACTCGTGGAGACTTCTGGTTATTTGATCCATATTGCGCAGAAGGTACTCCGACACGAGTGGGGACCCGTTCTTGAACGTACCCGGCTGGCTTTGTTTGGCCTTGCCTTTGGCCTTGCCCTTGCCTTTGGGCGGGGAGCGAGTGTATACCTTCGAAGGTTGGGGTGTGGTGCCGTCGGCCTCATTTGATGGCGAAGGGTTTGAGGTCGTCGGAGGAGGCATGGGGGCCGAAGGAGTTCGCTCATGCGTTGTGGCGGGGCTGGTGTCCTCAGGAAGTGTGCTGGTATCCATCGTCCACTTTAAGTACAAACGCTTAAATCAGATTTTGAAAATTAAGCATATTAACTGAGTTGTAAGCTAGAATGGCTAGGGTTTACCTCCTGTAGTCTAACACCCTTCTTGGGCCACTGTATGTACGAGCCCAATGCCTCGCCAATTGTCCGCATTTCGTCCGTTGGGACGGGCAACGGAAAAGAGCTGTAGCCCGGGAGGGCCATGTCCACCTGTACCTTTGCGAATCCAGGCTCCAGAGGTACGCAGTGGATCCGGACATCCTCCCAAGACTGGTATACGACCCCGTTTGCAACCGCAACAGGTTTGTCGCCTATGTTGATCAATAGGGTACAGCTCTCTGGCTTCTGCAATTTGCAACAATTATAACAGGTTTGCGAAACAATTCTAACGTAACGGGAGTGGCATCAGCCGAACTGCATATATAGCTCAAGAGTTGCAATACCTCGATCAGGTCCAACGGATCCACGTGAACCTTCGAGCCAACACTACTCGGCCTGGCAGCGTCGACCTCGGCAGCTGGATCTAAACCCTTGGACTGCACAACTCGGCTTAGGCGTTCATATTTCTCGTTCATTTGAGCGAACATGTCCGCGAATTGTGCAGTCACATCTGCTCGTATCTTCTGAGATAGCTCCACTTCCCTTTCCTTCCAGCTGCCAGGCTTCTTCGCCTTTTGCCCGGGGTCCGAGAAGCCTTCCTTCCATGGCACCACAGCCCCCACGGTTCGCGTCCGCCCTGGATGCTCCTTGTTCCCTAGAGCCCGGGTAAGGATGTCGTTCTCCCTATGGGGACTGAACAATCCCTCGGTCGCCTCCTTCGAGCAAGAGATCTGTTACATTGAAAGCTCTCCATTGTGAGGAAGAAATATATACAAAGTTGTGCGCACACTAGTGATCATAGTTAGCCAACTTACGAGTCGCTGCACGACCTCGACGTCCCTGGGGTTTGGGAACGCCACAGTCCCCGTGGCCGACACGGTCCCTCTGGCCAGCCACCAGTGCTTGCATCGCTGATCGCGGATCTCGGAGAGTGGTAGGTCAGGGGAGTCGACGAAATGCGACGCGTCGTCTTCACCCTTCTTCCACTGCTCCTCCTTCCCCGCATAGCCGCGAGAACCGAGCCGGTGTGGGTGGTCGTTCCTCCTCTGGATTGCCCTGTTCTTCTCGCTGAGGGCCTTCGTACCAGAAACAAGAAAATTAATGCACCACTGCTTACTGCATACAATGGTGTAACCAAGCAAAGGAACCATTCATACCTTGAACTCAGGAGTCCCCTTCTGTTGGGCGAATTGCTCCCATACCTCCTCCGTTATGAAGGGGTACTTCTCGCATAGAGATTCGCCTTTAGCGAGGAAGGTACTGACGAGGACGCTCTTGAAGGTTTTCCACATGTTGTTCATGTCCTTCAAGCAAGCTATCTTGGGACCATCGTCCGGGATGTTCCACTTGGCCTGTTTCAAATGGTGCATATAAGTAGGACTTACCTAATCTCTAGGATAAACCAAGAGAATGTGATTACTCAAGAGTTCAGTGATTTTGATTAATTTTACCTTCACTTCCGCCCACAGCCTATCCCTCTCGTCGGCCTTGACGTCCTTCCAGCTCTGGACGGTGATCTTCACCCTTTCCTTCGCCAACAAGCCAACATAGGCAGCATAGTGCCCGGCGTTCTTCCCGATCGGTCTCCCGAACTGGTTGAACTCACAGGAAAGATCCGCGCGTTTGGCCAAACGACCCAACATCGTCGCGCCTCGCGCCTTCCTCTTGCGCTGGGACGAGGCAGCGCCATCTACGTTCGCCCTCGCCGAATCACTAGTATCAGCCGACGAAGATGCCGACATGGCTTTACCTAAAATACCATAAACAAACCATCCAATTGATATGAAGAAAGGTACATGACAAAGTAATTCACAGAATATTCAGATGAGCAGTGCAAACTAACAAATACTATATTTCCTATCGGTTTTAAAAGGAAAACCGATAGTACTAAGGTCTATATTCAGGAAAATTTAAAAGATTAGCAGTGCAAACTATGCTAATCTCTCTGCTGGAAAATAAAGTCTGTTAAAATTTAAATGAACCTAAATTTGAGATGAAAATTAGAAAATGGGAAGTAATTCACAGAAAATTCATATTAGCTGTGCAAACTATGATGGCACTACTATTTACTATCGGTTTTCCAAGTCAAACCGATAGTAATCAAGTCAGCATTAGGAAAAATTTCAAAAATTGCTCAGCAGGAACATAAAGTAATTGCTCAGCAGGAACATAAGGTATGTTAAAAAATAAATGAACCTAAATTTGAGATGAAAATTAGAAAATGGGAAGTCATTCACAGAAAATTCATATTAGCTGTGCAAACTATGATGGCACTACTATTTACTATCGGTTTTCCAAGTCAAACCGATAGTAATCAAGTCAGCATTAGGAAAAATTTCAAAAATTGCTCAGCAGGAACATAAAGTAATTGCTCAGCAGGAACATAAGGTATGTTAAAAAATAAATGAACCTAAATTTGAGATGAAAATTAGAAAATGGGAAGTCATTCACAGAAAATTCATATTAGCTGTGCAAACTATGATGGCACTACTATTTACTATCGGTTTTCCAAGTCAAACCGATAGTAATCAAGTCAGCATTAGGAAAAATTTCAAAAATTGCTCAGCAGGAACATAAAGTAATTGCTCAGCAGGAACATAAGGTATGTTAAAAAATAAATGAACCTAAATTTGAGATGAAAATTAGAAAATGGGATATAATTAACAGAAAAATCAGTTTATGGTATTTACTATCGGTTCTGAGTAAGAAACCGATAGTGAACTACACTGTATGACAAATTGCTATGATTTTCATCAATTCTGTCATTCTCATAGCTATCAAGTTTGTAGTTCATGAATTTTGTAGTTCATGTATTAACTTAAAACGCATACACCTATTGACGGTATCAATGAATTGATCATGCAAGGAATTAACAAAGACCGCTCCCCAATAGCCTCTCAACTATAGCCTACACGGCAAATCCGGGGAACAAACACACAGACTCAAGATGATCGTCTCTCTCTCAAATAACCTCAAAGCCTAAACAACCAACCAATTTTAAGTTAATACAAGAAGGGTAGTCAAACCAATGCTGGAGAGAATTCAAGATAACAACTGATCAATCAGCTGTCTAGAATACGACTTGCTAATTTGGATGACACAAGTAAGGAGAGAACTGAAATAGAAACTTCAATCTCCCACCAACTCAGAAGAAAGCCAAAAGATCATATAATCAATTTCATTTCTTCACTAGCTCTACTTCAAGCAGCAATCACAGAATGCACAAGCAGTAGATAAACATTCAAATACGCAAGTGACTAAGAGCCAGACAAAGCAATCAATGACAGAATAAGACTTCAATTCATAGCTTCAATCACCCCAGTCCTGTCCATTCATACAGAAACAACACAAAATCTAGAAATTGAAGAATGGCGTAAGGCTCAGTCACTGAAATATCCAATCTAGCATTGCAGTTAGTAGCCAAAACACAGATTTTTGACACCAAAGTCTACACATAGTTCTAAATTTGCAATTAGATTAACTAAGAGCTTAGTTCCATACAAAAAGAACCCCAGTTTAATGCAAATGCAATTCAAACTATCTTCACCGAGCTTATCGGTTCATCCAATATTCAGGTTTGTTCTTTACAATCATCACAGGAAACAATTTCAGATAGGTGTATACCGTTCATGAATTTTACTCTAGGTTTCTATTTGTAATCCATGGAACGGGATATGAACCATTGCATACAGAATTAAGCAATACACGCAAGCGATTTGGTCAAGAACACTTACAGTGGATCGTGGAGTGGCCGGAGGCGGTGGCGCAATGCAATGCCGGAGGCGGTGGCGCAATGCAATGCCGGAGGCGGTGGAGAACCAGTGGCGCAGAGGAGCGAAGAAGCGAACGTCGGCGATTCTAGGGTTTTCCGCGCGAGTATTTTTCAATTTGGAATGTGATCAGTTGCACTGGAGGGAAAATCATGCAGGTTATAACCTATTAAATGAATATTTACTATCGGTTCATCACCACAAAACCGATAGTAAAAACATGTAAGTTAGGGTTTTCGTAACACAGTGTAAATCACTATCGGTTGTGAACAGTAAACCGATAGTAAACTAAGTACAGGGGATCATAACACAGTGTAAATCACTATCGGTTGTGAACAGTAAACCGATAGTAAACTAAGAACAGGGGATCATAACACAGTGTAAATCACTATCGGTTGTGAACGATAAACCGATAGTATAGTTTAATTTCATATCGGTTTCACAGTTATAACCGATAGTAAAATACAATGCTATTGACCCTAAAGGATTTCCCTTAGAAGAATTACAGAAGATCTCAGTACATCATTTTGTATTGTATTTACTATCGGTTATGACAATAAACCGATAGTATATGTTAATTTCATATCGGTTTGGAGGTTGAAACCGATAGTATAATACTGTTAAATTGATCTAAAGGTATTTCCTGAGAACAAATACAGATGGGTCTCAGTACATCATTTTGCACTTGTAAAGTCACCTGAAACCCCATGCAAATGGCTTGCAATAATTTTGAAATAAAATAACAGTAAAGACCAATCATGGAATGAAAATTTGCAGTTTTCATATATATTTGTGAAAAGAATCAATTATTGCTCAAATCAAGTATATACTCCAATTGAAATGAAAATTTGCAGAAATGATTCTCAATGCATCACGTATGTTTTCCCAAAGAATTTTTGAAAATTGATTTGAACATTCTTCGATCCAAGTAATATACGTCACTTACATATTGCAAATTAGTCAAGAATGGTTGTCCACCCATAATCCTTCTTCGTGGTCGTCTCGCAGGTAACTTGTTTCGTCAATATCTTTGGTAGGGACAGATTGAAGGATTCCATCTAAAAATGGAGGTAGTTCGTCGAACTGATCGTACTCTTCTTCATCCACAACATCTTCAACCCCAACAATACGTCTCTTACTGTGAAGGACAACGTGCAACTTTGGGTTGGCCGGGTCAACGATGTAGAACACCTGTGTGGCTTGCTCAGCAAGTATAAATGGATCATCTTTGTGTGCGACTCTACTGAGATCGACTAGAGTAAACCCATTATTGTCGACTTTAACACCTCAAGGGATTTTGACCCATTGGCATCGAAACAGAGGAATCTTAAGTAATACATAATCGAGCTCCCATATTTCCTCAATAACACCGTAATATGAGTCGAGTGCTCTTACTGCCCTGGCATCCTCCGAAATAGCAAGTAGTGTCACTCCACTACATTGCATAGTACTCTTCTCGTCCTGAGTTTTTGTGTAAAATGAATAGCCGTTGATGTCATACCCCTGCCAAGTCCCTACAGTAAATCTAGGCCCTCTGGCCAACCATGTAACATCTTCATCTACATCGCCCTCAGAAGATTGCAGGACTCTATTTTCGATCCACCCAGCAAACTTCCTATTATGTTCTCTGGTGACCCAAATCTCTGGCTTCGAGGGATTCTGTTTCTGTAACATTTCCTTGTGCTCGTGTATGTATGGCTCCACCCCCGTCATGTGCTGTAAGACCCAAAAATGGGCTTTTGCATACAGATCACTAGAGGGGACGACTGCTTTAAATCCAATCGTTCCAATGCCCTAAAGCCTGCCCTCAGGCCGAGACGTAGGAACGCCAATTGGGTCAACCCCGGCCATATAGTTGGTGCAAAATTCGATCACCTCCTCGGCGGCATAACCTTCAATAATACTGCCCTCAGGCCGATATCGATTCCTTACATATCCCTTCAAGATACCCATAAATCTCTCAAATGGATACATGTAGCGCAGGAACACGGGTCCACAAAACTTAATTTCTCTGACAAGGTGAACAATTAGATGGACCATAACATCAAAAAAGGATGGAGGGAAATACATCTCCAGCTGACAAAGAGTGGTAGTCACATCGCGTTGCAAATCGTCCAGTCCATCCATATCAATTACCTGCAAGGACACAGTTGCAGCAAATATTCAGATCCAAAAAATCTGACAAGTTCCACGAATGGAGCTAATTAACTTGCTAGGAGTACACGCTTACGTACCTTGCCAGATATTGTGTTGAAGAAATAACATAGCTTTGTAATTGTCTCTCTGACTTTGACTGGGAGAATGCCTCTGATAGCAATGGGAAGCATTTGTGACATCAGTACATGACAATCATGGGACTTCATACCAACCAGTTTCAAGTCTTTCATGGACACAAGTTTTTTCAAGTTCGCAGAATACCCGCATGGAACTTTGACACCATGTAGGCACTGACAGAGTTCTGTTTTTTCTCTTTTTGACAAAGTATAGCAGGCCGGGGGGAGGTATGTCCGCTTTCCCTTCTCCAACGGTGCAAGCTCAGTCCTTATGCCCATGTCGAGCATGTCACGGCGAACGTTGATGCCATCTTTCGTCTTTCCTGGAATGTTCAACAACAAACCAATCAAACTGTCACAAACATTTTTCTCTATGTGCATGACATCAATGCAATGTCGAACTTGTAAGTGCTCCCAATATGGCAGATCCCAAAGAATCGATCTTTTCTTCCAAACATTTTTTCCTGGAGGTTTAGAACATTTACCGAACTCAACTTTGATGTCCTTCACGCGCAAGTAAAGCTCCTTACCAGTCACAAACACTGGGGCTGATCCTTTCTCAGGCTTCCCATTGAATGACTTCCTCTTCTTACGGTAGGCGTGATGCATCAGAAGGAATCTGCGGTGACCCATGTACACTGTTTTTCTGCAGTTCGATAACCACATGCTTTCAGTTTCATCCAGGCAAATAGGACAAGCCTTGACTCCTTTCGTACTATACCCCGACAAATTTCCATAGGCCGGGAAATCATTTATGGTACAAAATATCATGGCCCGCAACATGAAATTCTCTCGCTTATGTGCATCCCACACCCGCACCCCTTCGCTCCACAATTTATGTAAGTCCTCGACTAACGGTGATAGAAACACGTCAATATCATTCCCGGGTTGTCTGGGTCCTGAAATTAGTAACGACATCATGATGTACTTCCGCTTCATACATAACCAAGGAGGAAGATTGTAGATGCATAAAAGAACCGGCCAAGTGCTATGTCGACTGCTCATATTTCCGTGTGGATTCATACCATCCGTACTCAGCCCAAACCTTATATTCCTCACTTCGCCGCCAAACTCACCGAATGTTCTGTTAATGTTTCTCCATTGAATGGAATCAGCTGGATGTTTTAGTTTTCCGTCTTGTTTCCGACCTTCAACATGCCAACGCAAGTACTTCGCATCTTTCGGATTTGCAAACAGCCGTTTCAATCTGGGAATCACAGGCAAATACCACACAGTTTTGGCCGGAGGCCCTTTCTTTACCTCATCACATCCATTGTGATAAATTCTGTCCCCATGCTTATACCGCGATGCACCGCATCTTGGACAAACATGCAAATCCTCGTACTCGTTACGGTACAGAACACAATCATTTGGGCATGCATGTATTCTTTCGATTTCCATTCCCAACGGACACAATAGTTTTTTGGCCTGGTAAACCGATCTTGGCAACTCATTTCCCTCTGGAAGCATGTCCGCTAACAGATCCAATAGCGCCGTGAAACTCTTATCGCTCCAACCGTTGCTTGCCTTCAAGTTATATAATCTCAACACAGAAGACAACTTTGTAAATGTTTCACATCCGGGGAACAAAGGCTTCTCAGAATCAACAATTAATTTCTGAAATTTAGCTAAATCGTTTTCGCTGTAGTCCTCTTCTACATTACGTAACATTTCATCTAAATTGTCGTCATCTACATGGACTTCTGAATGAACATTATCAATGTTTTGATCATGATCATCATTACTGCAATCCACTTCCGGGTGCTGCTGAGTGGTAGCGGTAGTGCTCGTTGGTAGCGGTAGTGCTCGTTTCCTCAAGATCTTCACCATGCCATATCCAACGGGTATAGCGTGCGTTAAAACCACGACGAATCAAATGACTCCTAATCTGATCAGAGTTGCCGAACCTTTTTAAGTTCATACAATCTATACAAGGACAATGCATATCTTTCTCTCCCTTCTTCGCCTTCTCTTGCTCAGCAAATTTAATAAATCCATTCACACCCTCCAAATACTCAACAGTAGTACGTTTTATTCCATACATCCAATATTCTCGGTCCGTCTACAATTATTTCACAAAATTGACAAATTCAAATAAATAATTAATGACTCAGGGCATGCATATATGAATGAAACATAATTAGCTAGGCCATATGTGTGTACATGCATGAGCTGTTTAATTACATTAAATGGATTTGTATATATGAAACCCTAATTAACTTGATGCATGCATTAATTGGAAGAGCCAGCTAGCTAGCTGCTTAAATTCAGCAAGCTATAGCTAGCTAGCCAACCCAGCCTTCTAGCTAGCTTGGAGATACATGTATCTAGTTTAATGAATTGCAAGTAGAGAGAGAGAGGGAGAGTGTGAAAGAGTGATCGAGAGAGAGAGAGGTGATGAGAAGATGACAATACCGAGGGGGATGGAAATATGATCAACCTCTCAGCTAGCTTCTCCAGATCACTCTAGCTTGGAGTTGTGCGCGGCTGAAATGATTCCAACATGTAGAGCGCAGAGCAGGGGTCGACCTAATTACGTTGTCCAATTTTACTATCGGTTCAAAAACACTAACCGATAGTAAAATAAGGTCCCCACTGTCATAACCATTAGTGTATATGAAGTCATTTTACTATCGGTTTGTATTTTTGAACCGATAGTACTATGTAGTATATTGTATCGGTTAGTACAGTAATAACCGATAGTAAAAAGTCAGTAATTTCACTATCAGTTACCCGAGAAAAACCGATAGTACTATTCAATATATTATATCGGTTAATACAGTACCAACCGATAGTATAAAGTGAGTAATTTTACTATCTGTTACGAACGAAAAACCGATAGTACTATTGTAATATATTATATCGGTTGGTACAGTAATAACCGATAGTAAAAAGTCAGTTATTTCACTATCAGTTAAAAATGGAAAACCGATAGTACTATTTAATATATTATATCGGTTTATACAGTAATAACCGATAGTAAAAAGTATTTGTATTTCACTAACGTTGGATTAGTGTATAACCGATAGTAAAATGATGGTTTTCCGCCGCTGTCATCCTATTCTATCGGATTTTTCCTAGATTGCTTACAACCGTTAGAAAATAAGGGTTAGTGGAATGCACTTCTGTAGTAGTGAAACATCATTGCACAGGACAAACAAGAAATCTAATATAGAAAATGTTCCTAATATAGATAGTGAGCCGCAGCTAGATGAGATCACTGAAATGATTCATGACATAGGATGTGGATACCAAGAAGTTGGTGATATAGGTGGTGATGGTTCCGATTCGGAGGATCAAGATGTAGATGTTGAGACATTCTATAGGTTAGCAAGTGATGCTAGTCAAGAGCTCTACCCTAGGTGCAAACTCACAAAGCTACAATTTATTGTGAGGCTCCTTCACATAAAATTCCTAGGTGGATGGAGTAACAGTAGCTTTGATTTGTTATTAGACTTATTGAAGGAAGCATTTCCAAAGAATGCCACAATGCCAAAAAACTTCCATGATGCAAAGAAGATGGTGAGAAGTCTCGGGTTGGGTTATGAGAATATTGATGCATGTGAACATGACTGTATACTATTTTGGAAAGAGCATGCAAATATAGACTCATGCCCAAAATGTGGAACTTCCAGATGGAAGATAGAAAAGAAGAGCCTTGATGGGAAGCGAATACACAAAATTCCTAGAAAGGTTCTTCGATATTTTCCACTTAAAAAGAGGCTCCAGAGACTGTATATGTCATCAAAGATAGCAGCTGATATGAGATGGCATAGTGAAGGGCGCACTAGAGATGGGTTGATACGCCATCCAGCTGATTCTCCCACTTGGAAGGATTTCGACCACAGGTACCCAGACTTCAGTTCTGACTGTCGCAATATTAGGCTGTGTTTGGCAACAGATGGTTTTAATCCTTTCCGAAGCCTAAGTTCATTACATAGCATATGGCCTGTTGTCTTGATTCCCTATAACCTTCCACCATGGATGTGTATGAAGCAACCAAATTTTATCCTCTCTGCTTATTCCTGGTCCTAAATCTCCTGGAAATGATATTGACGTCTACCTTCAACCTTTGATCGATGATTTGTTAGAGATGTGGCATGGTGTCAAAACTCATGATGCATCATCTGGTCAATGGTTTCAATTGCGTGCCGCCTTGTTCTGGACTATTACTGATTATCCAGGATATGGATATGTATCTAGACAAGTTACTTCTGGTGAGGTTGGATGTGTTGTTTGCCATGCAAATACTTGCTCACTTCGTCTTAAAAATGGTAAAAAACATTGCTTCATGGGACATCGTCGATTCTTGCATTCTTGTCATGAATTTAGAAATGATAGTGAGTCATTTGATGGTACCAAAGAGTATAGGGAAGCCCCAGTTTCTGTTTCTGGATATGATGTTATAGAACAAACAAAAGATGTAAAAAATGATTTTGGGAAGGACCCAACAGGGAAAACACCATCCCGAAAGTGTAAGGGTAAGGATGGTGAACCAAAAACTATTTGGAAAAAACAACCAATATGGGTGCAATTGCCCTATTGGAAGGATATTTTGTTGCGGCATAATCTTGATGTGATGCATATCGAGAAAAGTGTTTGTGACAATATAATTAACACACTTTTGGATATTGATGGCAAATCAAAAGACAATTTGAACACTCGCTTGGACCTCCAACTGTTAGGTATCAAGAAGGATCTGCATCCTATCTCAGTAGGGGACAAGTTCTATTTACCTCCTGCATCTTACTCATTGAGTTCTGCAGAGAAAAGAATGTTTTGTGAAGTATTAAAAGGAGTTAAATTTCCAGATGGATATGCAGCTGATATACGAAGTCATGTAAATGTTCATGATAAGAAGATAATTGGGTTAAAAAGCCATGACAGTCATATTCTTTTAGAACACTTGCTTCCATTGGCTGTTAGAAGGATACTACCAGAAAATGTTAGTATTGCATTGATTCGTGTAAGCAACTTCTTCAAGAAAATATTTTCTCCTGTAATCAATGTAACTGATATGGAGAGATTAGAGTCTGAAATTTCTGAAACCTTGTGCCTTCTTGAAAAAATATTTCCGCCATCATTTTTTGATGTTATGGTGCATTTAATGGTCCATCTTCCTACTGAGGCAAGGATTGCTGGCACTGTCCAGTACCGCAATATGTATCCCATAGAAAGGTATATTAATTCCATAATAGAAGGCTCAATTTCATTAGACTATTATTAATATTTTCATTAATTAATTATTTCAAAACTTTTATAGATTTTTGATGAGGTTGAAGAGCTATGTTCGAACTAGAAGTCACCCAGAAGGATCAATTGCGGAAGGTTATATATTTGATGAGAGTATGACATTTTGCTCTCGTTATTTGCATGGTTGTGAGACTAGATTTAATCGGCCGAGTCGAAATGATGATGCACAATTCAATACCTTGTCAACTGGTACCACATACTTGAACAACATAGGTCGCGGTTTGACTGGCAAGTGCACTATTACGTTGGACCATAAAACATGGATTCAAGCTCACAGATATGTCTTATTTAATTATGAGCATATTGAGCCATATTTGATGTATGTTCTCTAGCTAATTTTTTTATTAAATGTTATTGTTGGGGGAATCCCCAGGGGCCCCACGAAGTCCCAAGGAGTCCCCGGTGAAACCCGGAGAGCCACCGGGCCCCCGGTGAGACCCGGAGGGCCACCGGGTGCCCGGTGAGATCCGGAGGGTCTCCGGAACCCCGGTGAGACCCGGAGGGCCACCGGGCCCCCGGTCGGTGAGACCCGAAGAGCCTCTGGGCTCCTGAAGAGCGGCTGCTAACCGTGGGGCCTCTAGGAAGTCAGCGGCGCCACGTGTCAAGCATCCGGGCCGTCCCTCTGGCCAAAGGACGTCCCCGCCCTTCCATCCGACGGTTGCAGCGAGGGCTCTTTAGTCTTTTGTATTTCTTAGGGGCTATATATACCCCTCTTGTACCCTTTTTCAGGGATTCAAATTCATTTATATTAACGCAATATCCGACTCTCTTGGAGACCTCTCCCCGAGAGCTCACCTTCCCAGCGGACTCGCGTCCGGAGAGAGCCAACAGGACTAGGGCCCCCACTGGGACCCGAACCTGTATAAACCCCCGTGTCAGTTTCTGTGTTGCCCGGCGGGAGAAGACCAGTAACTCGGTCTGCTCGCGCCGTTGTACTCGTGCCGTGCACGTCCTAACCTGCCGAGGTATCCGTAATACCACGACAGTTATTAAATTAGTTCAAATATATATTTTATAATATCTTACATTCAAAAAATATTTGCAGAAAACATTTGGGGTATCTTTCATCTATTGGTCATCAAAGGATTCATGAGAGAGAGCGTATACATCTTGCACCATTTCATGAGTGGTTTAGATTGCATGTAAGTTCATAAACAACAATTTTAGTTAAATACATATTTCAATGTTTTTGTATTAATCGTATAAATAAATTTTTCTAGGTGAATGAGTTACTATCAACTGGGGAAGATGTAGGAGAAGAGATTCAGATACTAGCAAGTGAGCCTTTTATGGTCGCAACAAAATATAACAGTTATTCAATAAATGGATACAATTTTCATACAATATCTTATGATGAGGGCAGATCAGTTCAGAGTAGTGGGGTAGCTATTGTTGCAAAAACTTGTAGTTTTTCTAGTTCAAAGGATCAAAATCCACAAATAGGAGATATAACATACTATGGTGTCATAACTGAGATACTTGAGTTAGATTATCGTCGAAAGGGTAATGTTGTTCTCTTCAAATGTGATTGGGTTGATGTTCTCAGAAAGGACAAATGGGTTAAGAAAGATAAATTTGGGATTACGACAGTGAACTTCAAGCATTTAATTAATACGGGAGAAAAATTATCAGATGAGCCATATATTTTAGCATCACAAGCTACTCAAGTCTATTATGTTGAGGATCCTATCGATAAAGACTGGAAAGCTGTCATTGAGTCAAGGCCAAGAGACCTCTATGACATGTCTGCGGAGGAAGAAATTGAAAATACAGTGGTAACTGACAAAGTTAGTGAAATCTCTGAGTTGAATGTTGGTGCTGAAATAAATCTTCCAGATGGCAACAATAATTGTGTTAGAACAAACATTGATGGTATACTTGTTGAGAAATCTCCACCTCAAATGGGGAAGTAAGATACTATTCATTGAATGTGTTGTTTATGTCTATGTTCTTTTATTTTTTCGTCTAATATTGTAAAATTTTATTGTAGCCGTAAAGATGCAAAACGCAAGAGGAAGAAATAATGGAGTTATGCGGAGTGAGTATGAAGAGTTACGACAAGCAAACATTGAAAGAAACAATGAGGTATTGAGAGCATTGCGCTTGCCTATACGACTTCCTGGAAATGAAATGAGGGAAAATGTCTTGAGACCATCTACAAGAACTAAAAAAGGTTATTTGTTTTACCTGATGTGGTGCTAATTTCTATTTCTAAGAACTATTTTGTAATTATCTCCCAATATGATGCATGTTGATTATGTCATAGCACATCAATGATCAGCCTGTAGTTCCCCATCAAGAGCCATCACAACGTCAAAGGCATATCACTAGCAATGAACGTATTGAAAATGAAGATCCTGACGACATTTCTATGGAAGAACAACAACTTGGTGATAATGAAGATGAAACATTGAATATAGGTATATTTAAGTATAGTTTTGCATTATTTTGCTCTCTTTTTTATATCATTGGTTATTATTTTCAATTGCATATTTGTGTAGAGCAAACTCATCCAAGTCAAAAAAATAAAAGGAAGGGGCGAGGACCCACTACCAAGCATGACATATGGAAGCGAAGGAATGAACCAAAAATTCATGTTGACCATAATATGAATAATCAACCAGTTGGTGATCAAGCTTCACCATTAACCAACTTTATTTCTACAATAGTGAGATCAGGAATACCACTTTCCTATAAAGACTGGAATGAAATTGATGCAGATAAAAAGGAATCTGTTTGGGCTACTGTAAAGGTACATTTGTATACTACTTAGAGTAAAAAGTCTAAATTAATTTACTCTCATTTCAGCCTTACATGTATATTTTAATAGAACTGAGATATGCTTCAATAGCTCCTCTTACTATACATAGCACTGACTAATTTTTCTCTAATTAAGGGTGAAAATATATATGCATGTGGAGCTTTGCAATTTATTATTAGATGTGTCATTCTAATATGAAGAGAGAGTTTGATTCTATATTTTATTTTTTTACTTGCATTTTGAATTTTACTTCATAAATTGGATAGCATTCCTTTATAGTTATTTAAAATCATCAAAAATAGTAACTAGTGACAAGTTTTGTAGGCTCATGGTCTATGTATTCCATAGACATGTATAGTACAATAGTATATAATCATTGACAACTTGATAATTTTGTAGGAATTTTTTGATGTTCATGATGACCTTGAGGATTGGGTTTTACAAAAAGCGGCAGTGAAATGGAAAGATTTCAAATGTGAAATAAAGAGGAATTATTTTGATGAAAGAAAAACTGATGAGGAACTTTTTTCTATGAAGATTGATTCTAGAGTACCTAAAACAGATTGGATGTGGCTTATAGAGCATTGGAGAGCTCCGAAAAGCCAGGTAAAACTTCTTTATAAATGATTCTTAATTACAAATTAAATATATTTTATGCAATTAATTATATTCTCATCTTATAGGCTCTAAGTGAAATTGGAAAAGCAAATAGTGCAAAAATGACAATGACACATACTGCTGGAAGCAAGAGTCTTGCTCGGATTGCACATGATATGGTATTAAATGTCTTAATATTTATTTCTACTTTCTTTAGATAACTAATTGTCAATATTAATGGAAGTGCAGTCCAAAGAGCTGGGTTATATGCCCGCTAGACATGAAGTTTTTATCAAAGCACATACCCATAAAAATGGAGTTCCAGAAAAAGGAGCTGAAGACATAATTGTAAGTGTCATTGAAGGGTTACATGTATTTATAATCAACGATCAAATGTAAACATATATATATATAAATATGAGCTTTATCTAATTTTCAGAAAACAATTGCGGAGACATGTGCAAACAAGCCAGAACTCACTAAAAAAACCATTACAGAAGGAGATCTATTTTACCATGTCTTTGGAAAAGAAAAACGCTCACCTGTACGTGCTATTGGTTTGGGCCCTACTCCTCAAGACTTAGAGATGCCGGGGGTACAAAAGTATTCATCCACTAAGCTTCAAATAGCTAATGCAGCAAGGATAAGACTTCAAAATCAGAATAATCTTTTGATAGAGAGGCTAGATAAAATGGAGAGTGAGAGTGTGGGAAACAAAGAGCAATTGACACGGATGGAAAAAGAAATTGAAGAATTGAAGCAAATGCTTGCTTCGCAGGCTAGGCAAAATATAGATAATGATTACAATCAGAGATCTAAGGGTCATGTACAGGTGATTTTTTTATATGTGTTCTTTATAATATTTAAGCAATAATATACATATGGTTATTTACTAAATTGCTCAAATGTTATGTACTAATTATTGTAGGACACGGGAGACGAAAGTGATGGTTGTTCTATAGAGTCATCTGCAGGTGAAAATAGGGTTCCACGAAACGTAAGTTTACATTTTATTATTTTACCTCAAAGTTGTACCTAACCTAACAATATTTAGACTATCAACTTATCCTTAATTTTTGTATAGATAATGCAAAGGAGAGTTGGTAAGACACATGATGTACCACGCTATAGGCATGAGGAGGTAATAGTTGCCAGTTAATTATACTCTATTGAATTTGGATGCTCATTATTGAGGTAATCATTGAGCTTATATGCAATTGTATTTGATCTTTAGGGAGGAAAGGAAGTTATTTTGATTTCTTTTATGAGGCCATATATTCCTGTTGCTAAGGGTACGCTTCAAGGGGCATCTCGAAGTGTAATAGTTGGTGACACACCTCTTGGGCCCGAGTGTTGTGAGGTGGTTGTGAACTATGTGTTGAAAAGAGATGCTCCATTGTTACGTCCATATGGGAATGTTAGAAAAATGTCTGATGCGCTTGGACGATCAATTGCATGGCCACGTGAAAAAGTAATCCATTCTATCTAGTATAATCACTCTTATTTACTTACTAATACCATCTAAGTAAACAAACTATGAACTTTTACTTGTAGATCCAAGATGATACTACAATAGGTGGTTGTCCATCTCTTGTTCTAGGTATATATAATTCTAACCTGTTATTTACTTGGTTAGTCACTATTTTTTCATTTGTTTTGTTTTGTTATTAATAAAACAATGCTTACAGGTGAAAGGGACAAGAGAATTAGTTGAAACTAAGTGGAAATACTTAATAATTTTATAAAGGTGAGGTGTTATCAACACAATCCACATGTTATTCATTTTTAAAATTTTAAGTGTATGTTAATTGTGCTTTGAATTAGTAGCTCACTTTCATATGATTAATTTATTTTATCAAGTGTATGCAAGTCATGTCAATCAACACAATATTCTCATTCGCATAAGCAACAGCTTGTACTTATTCTACAACAATCGACCAACCATCTTTTATTATAATTGTCATATGTTTTATATGTTACTTAAAGCAAAAGTTATTGATTTGTATATATTTATCTCAAGACTATTGTAATCAATATCTTTTCTTATGCAGGTGGTTAACAGTAAGGTGTTAAAATCATATGAAGTGATGAAGATATTTTACGTCATAAGAGGAGTTTAAAAGTGGAATATTTTACTTTTGATAGTTATAGTTGGAACAAAATATATAAAGTTAGGAATATTATATATGGGCATACATTTGGTGTAAAGAATTCTTAAGTGATATTTTTATCGCAATTATTTCAAAGATTCTATATCTATTTTGTTTGGTTTTGTCAATTGAATAATTTGTTACCATTACGAATCTTGTCAATGGCTATATAAAGCAAAGAATTCAATAAAATATGGTGTGATTTCTGTTAGGATAGTGCATATTATAATTTTAGTTGTAATATTGTTGCTTGATTACTAAAAAAATATATATTTGAAATTAATTATTGACACAATTCCTAGCGGTAAATTTACTACAAATAATTCACATATTTAAATTTGATAGTCTAAATTCTCAATAACAGATCAGCTGGTAATAATTTATTTCAAATAGTTGTACAGCTTGGAATAATGTATTACAAGTGGACATACAGGTGGGAAAAGTTCAAACTTTCCAAGCGACCTACAGTTGGGAATACTCTTTGCCACCGGATCTACAGCTAGCAAAAATATTTCAAATAGTTATACAGCTTGGAATAATGTATTACAAGTGGACATATAGGTGGGAAAAGTTCAAACTTTCCAAGAGACCTACAGCTGGGAATACTCTCTGCCACTGACAAATATTCCAAATAGTTATACAGCTTGAAATAATATATTACAAGTGGACATACAGGTGGGAAAAGTTCAAACTTTCCAAGTGACCTACAGCTGGGAATACTCTCTACCACCGGACCTACAGCTGGGAAAAATATTCCAAATAGTTATACAGCTTGGAATAATATATTACAAGTGGACATACAGGTGGGAAAAGTTCAAACTTTCCAAGTGACCTACAGCTGGGAATACTCTCTGCCACCGGACCTACCGCTGGGAAAAATATTCCAAATAGTTATACAGCTTGGAATAATATATTACAAGTGGACATACAGGTGGGAAAAGTTCAAACTTTCCAAGCAACCTACAGCTGGGAATACTCTCTGCCACCAGACCTATACTTTTTACCACCAGATCTACAGCTGGGAAAAATATTCCAAATAGTTATACAGCTTGGAATAATATATTACAAGTGGACAACCTACCGCTGAGAATACTCTTTGCCACCAGACCTACAACTGGGAAAAAATATTCCAAATAGTTATATAGCTTGGAATAATATATTACAAGTGGACATACAGGTGGGAAAAGTTCAAACTTTCCAAGCGGTCTACAGCTGGGAATACTCTTTGCCATTGGGCCTACAGCTGGGAAAAAAATTACAGCTGGGAAAAACTTTTCGCAGCACCTTTTCGCCCAGCTGTAGCAAACCTTATTCCCAGCAGCTAAAGTGCTGGGAATACTGGCTTTTGCCAGCTGCTCAACTACTAGCATTGAAGTACTATCTTATAGTGAAGGTATCGTCATCCTATTCCTAGGTTAGACGACATGCTTGATGAGTTAAGTGGTTCTATTATCTTCTCAAAAGTTGACTTGCATAGTGGGTACCACCAAATTCGAATGAAATTGGGAGACAAATGGAAAAATGCTTTTAAGACCAAGTTCGGTTTATATGAGTGGTTAGTTATGCCTTTTGGATTGACTAATGCACCTAGTACTTTCATGCGCTTGATGAACGAGGTCTTACGTCCTTTCATTGGTAAATTTGTGGTGGTCTATTTTGATGATATCTTGATCTATAGCAAGTCACTTTCTGAACATCTCGAACATTTACGTGCTATTTTTAATGCTTTGAGAGAGGCACGTTTGTTTGGTAACCTCGAGAAGTGCACTTTTTGTACCGATCGAGTCTCGTTTCTTGGCTATGTTGTGACTCCGCAGGGAATTGAGGTTGATGAAGCCAAGATCGAAGCTATCAAGAGTTGGCCGACTCCTAAAACGGTCACACAGGTGAGAAGCTTTTATGGACTTGCTGGTTTCTACCGCCGTTTCGTGAAGGACTTCAGCACCATTGCCGCACCATTGAATGAATTGACAAAGAAGGGCGTTGCATTCCATTGGGGACAACCACAAGAGGACGCCTTCAACCTTTTGAAAGAAAAGCTAACAACTGCACCATTACTCCAACTTCCAGATTTTGGTAAGACTTTCGAACTTGAATGTGATGCTAGTGGAGTTAGAATTGGTGGTGTGCTCATGCAAGAAGGTAAGCCTGTTGCATATTTCAGCGAGAAATTAAGTGGGCCTGCTTTAAATTACTCCACGTATGATAAAGAGTTGTACGCTCTTGTGCGAACTTTAGAGACGTGGCAACATTATTTATGGCCTAAGGAATTTGTTATTCACTCTGATCATGAGTCGCTGAAACATATTCGCAGTCAAAACAAATTGAACCGTAGACATGCCAAGTGCGTAGAATTTATTGAATCTTTTCCTTACATCATTAAACACAAGAAAGGGAAAGATAATGTAATTGCTGATGCTTTGTCTCGGAGATATGCTATGTTGTCTCAACTTGACTGTCGAATTTTTGGATTTGAAACTATTAAAGAACAATATGCTCAAGATGCTGATTTCAAAGATGCTTTGATTAATTGCAAGGATGGGAGGGCTTGGAATAAATTTGTACTCAATGATGGGTTCTTGTTTAGAGCTAACCGCCTATGCATTCCAGTTGGATCCGTTCGTCTTTTGTTGTTGCAGGAAGCTCATGGAGGAGGCCTGATGGGACATTTTGGTGTCAAAAAGACGGAGGATATTTTGGCCACGCATTCTATTGGCCAAAGATGAGGTGTGATGTTGAGCGCTTCGTGGCACGCTGCACCACGTGTCAAAGGGCAAAGTCACGGTTAAATCCACACGGTTTGTATATGTCGCTTCCTACTCCTAGTGTCCCGTGGGAGGATATCTCAATGGATTTTGTTCTAGGTTTGCCTAGGACAAAGAGGGGGAGGGATAGTATATTTGTTGTTGTGGATCAATTCTCCAAGATGGCTCATTTTATTCCTTGCCACAAAAGTGATGATGCCACTCACATTGTCGACTTATTTTTCAAAGAAATTATTCGTTTGCATGGTATGCCTTCCACTATCGTTTCAGATCGCGACACAAAATTTTTGGGTCATTTCTGGAGGACATTATGGAATAAATTGGGGACAAAGTTACTGTTTTCTACTACTTGTCATTCCCAAACTGATGACCAAACGGAGGTGGTAAATCGCACCTTGTCTACAATGTTGCGAGCTGTTTTGAAGAAGAACTTAAAGATGTGGGAGGAGTGCCTTCCTCATGTGGAGTTTGCCTACAACCGTGTGCTACACTCGACTACCAAGGTAAGTCCTTTCCAGGTAGAGTATGGTTTCAACCCTCGTGCTCCTATTGACCTATTGCCTCTTCCATCATCTGAAAAGGTCAATCTTGATGCTAAGAAACGTGCTGAGTTTATTTTAAAACTACATGAAACAACAAAAGAAAATATTGAGTGAATGAATGAAAAATATCGCATTGCTAGTAGTCATGGTAGAAAGGAATTGATATTTACTCCTGGAGATCTTGTATGGCTACACTTACGTAAAGAGCGTTTTCTTGAGTTAAGAAAGTCAAAATTAATGCCTTGTGCGGATGGTCCATTTAAGGTGTTAGAGCGAATAAACGATAATGCCTACAAACTTGAGTTTCCTGTAGATTTCGGGGTTAGCCCCACTTTTAACATTTCAGATTTGAGGACATCACCCCTAACGATGCGTCCATTCTTCCAACACCCGTTGTGCAAGGACCAATAACAAGGGCACGTGCACATCAACTAAATCACCAGGTGAGCTCGTTTCTTAGTATATGAGAGAATATTGACAAGAGCGAGTTACTACCTAATAATATTGTGCTTGTGCTCAGGAATCATGGTGTTGATCAGCGAGGGTGTCACATTGCGCCAAGACGGGTCGGGAATCAAGTCTACCGCGAGCTGGAGTCCAGGTCGGCCACGGCGGAGCAGCCTGTCTTCAAACGGGCGTAGCAGATGCATACAAACTCCGTTTGGGGCGTTCAAGTACATTACGGAGAAGCCCTCGATGAGAGATTTCCAACGGATCTGGTCTCACGTCTAAAATCCTTCTGAGTCAATCACTATCATCGAAACAAGTGGAGAGCAGATTCTGTTGGGCCGTGCTGTGCTGCGTCACCTGTCTATTGGGCCTCGGCCCGTGTATCCCGCGTGGGGGGGTGCGCCCCAAACCCTGGACGCCACCCCTCTCGTATATTAAAACCTCGTAGCCGTCATTGTTAGACTTGGGTTTTGCTTAGAATTTTTCTACTGTTGCAGTTCGCCGTCTTTCGGTTTGTAGAACCCCAACACTTCATGATCTTAATACATACTTGAAATTCGAGATTGCTTCTTCTGTGTTCTTGCACGTGTTCTTCGATTCGCTTGCAGGAACAAGCCTTCGTGGCTAGGTCAACTGCGCCTCGGTACGGTTGATAACAAATGGAGCAGTGGTGTAATGATTGCAGGCCTAGATCGGTTCTGGTCGAAAGTTGGATCGTCAATGTCGAGTCTCCACCAATCGAACTATCCCCTACCTTTCGGAAGATCGGGACCCCGTTCCTCATCAACAGGGCACAGGATCCATAGATACAGCTAACTTTGATGAAAAAGAGAATGTCTTGTCATCCCCATGGTCAGTGCCAGCTGTCAAAGATTGGGACAATATCCCAAGCCGAACTTACATGAATTTGATTTCTTTAGCAGGGAGACAGTATCTATCAATCACCAAAGAGAATCACTATAATTGTAGACGCATAGACACAATGTTTATATAGGTTCAGGCCCTCGTAGTCTGAGTAATAACCCTACTATTGTTAGATTCTCACTATTAGAATAATGGAATTACAAAGTGTATATTGTTGAGTCTAATCTACTCTTGCCTTATATTAGACTTCCTCCCTCCTTCCTTCAAGCCCTAACCCCCTTCTTATACTTGTTTGAAAAGGACGCCAGTTGCATAACAGAAGGACGCTTGGCAATTGCTACACAACAATTGCAAGCAGTTGCTGTTCGCTGATTAGAATGTGCGGTTACGGATAATTGCACATTCATCCTCATCTTGTTGACAGTTTATGGATAACTGCACTACTATGGGCAACTGCACAATTATCCTTATCTTGTAAATGAAGAGAGCATTATCCTGGGAATATTGGCCAGAGTGCGGTTTATGATACAACCGTATAACTCTTAAACCATGGTCGGCAAGTCTTGACCAGACATTCTTGATTCGAAGGTTCTTCCAGTTCTAATAACTCTTTTATTTCATGGTCATGCACAGGCTGTGACCACGCATTGGGGATTATCATATCTCCGCGACCAGGGTGACCACGAGCAAATATCTCCACTACCAGAGTATTCATCGGTAGCGTAATATATAAGATCACAAACCCTATGACAACTGACATTGTGACCATATAAGTCCATGGCACAACTTATCAAGACCACAAGTAATAGTCATTCGTGATGGGCCTTTGTGTCTAATTGACAAAAATGAGTTAGGTTATATCTAGAATATCTTGGACTATCCCATGATTTCTCTCTGTGGTCTCCTACGACCATGAAAAGGCATAAACAGTTAGCTTGGCTCTCTTTCTGTGGTCTCCTGTGACCATGGAAAGGCATAAACAGGTAACTTGGATCTCTTTCTGTGGTCTCCTGTAACTGCAGAAAGGCATAATCAAAAGACTTAGATCTCTTTTTGTGGTCACCTGTGACCACAAAAAGGCATAATCAAAAGACTTGGGTAATAATCTCCTTCATATGGTCTATTACTTGCAATCTTCGAGTAAAAATTTTTGAAGTTCTGCTAGTATAGTTTACTCGACTTCCAAAACAAACGGCATTCGGTGATACGCAAAAGTACCGAATGGACATGTAAACATTGTCTTGTCTTAATCATCAGGATGAATTGGGATTTGAAAGAACCCCGAATACCCATCAAGAAAGAAAAAAATATGCATGTTTGGCTAATCTTTCCAACATTTGATTGATGAAAGGTAATGGAAAGTGATCCTTCCTAGTGGTGCTATTCAATTTGTGATAATCAATGCACATATGCCATACAGTGACAAGTCTAGTAAGGATCAATTCATTGTTTGCATTCTTAACCAAATTCATACTCTCTTTCCTTGGAACCATATGAATAGGTTTAACCCAACTACATTCAGAAATAGGATACATGATACCTGCATCTAACAGTTTAAAATTTCAGCTTTAATAGTTTCCTTCAAATTAGGATTTAGTCTATGTTGGCATGCAATGAAGGTTTTTGTTTCATCAACTAGAGAGATTCTATGCATACAAATTTCAGGGCTAATTCCCTTGATATCATCAATTGAATAACTAAAGGTTTTGCAATGCACATGGAGTAAAGAAATAAGTTTTTTTAGCTGTGAATCAGTCAAGTTTGATTAACAATTACATGTTGCATTTCATCGTCATCTAAGAACAATTATTTTAGTGAGGAAGGAAGCGTCTTGAGTGTAGGTTTACTTACCTTTTCCGTACCTACAACGTTGGAGTCAAAGATGTCCTCTTTGGATGGTTCGCGTGTTGGTTTGTCCTTGTTTCACTCGTCTTCTTCACTGCTGTCCACTTTTTTCTCTTAAAGAATTTCGTTCATTTCCTCTTCTAATGTGAGTCATAGTGGCGACTCCTCTTTTAGGACTTCTACTACAGTGTCCACGCTGCAAGGTTTTCCTCATACATAGAGCAATTAATAAGATTAGACATTTTAAACAAAATTTTCTCCCCCTCTATATGAACAGTTATTTTTCCCAAATGAGCATCAATGAGGGCACCTTCTATTCGAAGGATTGGTCGTCCCTATATTATAGGTATAGTAACACCTTCGTCTATATCAAAAACGACAAACTCAACTGGAAGATAAAATTTAACAAGTTGAAGATCCACGTCTCCTAGGATTCCTTTTGGATGTTTCACTGATGGATTGACAAGTTGTAAAACCATGCGCGTGCGTAGGTTTGATCTCACCCATGTTCAAGCGTTGTGTGATGGAGAGAGGCATTACACTCACACATGCGTCTAGGTCGCAAAGAGCTTGATTGACATGTATCGTGCCTGTGCTGCAAGGGATGGAGAAGCTCCCTTCATCCCAAAGTTTTGCCGGCATCCTGTTTTGGATTAAAGCACTAGAATTCTTGGTAAAAGAAATAGTTTGAAATTCACTTAAATGGCTGTTTGTAGTGAGTATGTCTTTTAAAAATTTTCCATACGAGGCATTTGAGTTATCAAATCGGTAAAGAGTATGGTGACATTGAGTTTCTTCAAGATTTCCATGAATTTTTCAAATTTCTTATTCAGGTTTGCTTGAACGTACCTTCCTGGGAAAGGTGGAGTCAGATTATAAACATGTGTTTCCTGATTTTCTCTATTTTCCTTTTTTTTGGTTCAATGATCTTACCATCATCCTCTGCCGGTAGTAATACTGCTTTCGTTGTTTTACTTGCCGGTGGTGGTTCGATGGGTGATGTTCGTTCTAGTAGCTTTGTTTCACTTTGTAGAATCACTTCATTAGCAATAAAAAGGTTAGAACAAGCAATAGCATTTATTTTTTCGATCACAAGGATTAATGGGTTGCGAAGGAAGAGTATTACTGTTTTTCGGTGGAAGGTTTGCTAGTTGTGCTATTTGTGTCTCAGCATGTGGACGTGAGTCAATATGGAGTCCATCTTTTAGTTCATTGATGTTTCTTTCTTCTCTTGAGATGCTAGAAAGTTCCCTAGCATGCCCTCCATGTTCGACTCCTCAGGTTGCCATTGGTTCGATGGTCGGTATGGTTGATAATTTTGAGGTAGGTATAGTGACCTCTGTGCTTAATATGGGGGCTTTTGTTGGTGGAGTTGCTGCTGTCCAAAACCTTGTTGTTGATGTAGAGGTTGCTGATTTTGTCCTGACCAAGCAAGATTTTGGTTATTTCGCCATCTAGAATTGTAAGAGTTCGGAAAAAAACTTACCTCGTCATTCTTGCGCACCCTAAATCACGCTCACCTGCTCCATGGATTGGTTAATTTGGCATTCATGGCCACAATGGCCTTGTATGTCGCACAGTTCACATATAGGTGCAATGACATTAACAGAAGATTTAGCAGGTGATCTAAGAATAGCCAATTCATCAGTGAGAAGAGCTACTTTCTCGGCTAGTTAAGCCATTACACTTACATCCACGTTGCTGGTCGAAATATATTGAGCAGCTTGTTCGGTTCCCCATTGTGTGTAGTTTGAGTTATAACTTCAATCAGTTCATATGTTTCATCTACACTTTTGTTCATCTATGCGCCGTCAGCTGTAGCATCTACAGCCATCCACGCATTGTAGTTCAAACCGATATAGAATGTCTAAACCACAAGCCACTTTTCTAGTCTGTGATGTTAACATTTGATCAGCATGTCCTTATATCATTCCCAAGCATTGTAAAGTGATTCTCCTACCTGCTGAGAAAAAAATGCAATCTGGTTGTGAGTAAGAACAGTTTTAGCAGGAGGGAAAAACTTACGAAGGAAAGCACGTGAGAGTTCATCCCATGTGGTGATCAACACAGGAGGAAGAATGTACAGCCATACCCTCGCCTTCTCTCGCAGCGAAAAAGGAAAGCGCCTCAAGCGAAGTGTGTCCTATGTTTGATTCGTTGTTTGCTACAATGTTTTGTCATGAATTCTCCTTCAATCTTACCTATCATGCCTTGTAACAAAGTCAGCATGTAGATTTGGCAGGTTCGTTCGAGCCATCCAGGATGCAGTACCTTCCTGAAAGGTTAGTGGTGCATAAAAAGAATAAAAGAAAATTAGAACCAAGATTGAGAAGTTAGATTAACTTATATCAGCAAAAGTCGACTTAAAAAATGAATTACCGTTGCTCCCCGGCAACGGCACCAAAAACTTGACACTTACAAGAGGGTCATGTTTTAGTAATACTACAAGAGTACAGTTGACGATGAACACTTGAGGGTCAAATTCCATGAGGAACAAGCGTATTCGTCTCTTAGGTTAAAAGATTGCCAATTAAGTCCGAGCAAATTTGAGGGTTAGTTTATCTACTACTAAGTTCTATCACTAAAAGCTATCAATGTAGAGTTTAAAAGTAGTAATGGAGCAAGTATGAAAATTAGGATTTTAAAATTGAGGGAGAAAACCAAGGGTTTTGGGAATTCCATAACCATCAGATATAATTCTAACCATCATCTGAGAATTGTAAATCAGTTTCAAGTGTTTTCGAAGATAGATTAAGTTGCCAGTATGGTAAGATGTGTCTCTAGTGTAGTGGTAAAGTCAATAGGTGGCAAACTAGAAGTCTTGAGTTCGACTCCCCACCTCTACCATTTATTCTTGTAGGGCCGAATCGGCGGTACTCTATAGTATCTCTAAAAAAAAAGTTGCCGGTATGATCGCTGGCAGAACGGTCAGAGGATTGCGTCCATGGTGAAGTCTGGCGAAAGCCTCTCTCTTGTTCACGGTTCTGCGTCAAGGTCCGAAAAGACTTTAGAACTCCCCTAAATTCTTGCTTAATGTCAATTGTTACGTTTAATGCCACGGTGAGAATTTAGAGTTTAGAGGAATAAAACGTGAGAAACCAAGGCGTAAAACTTAAAATCGGGACCGAGGAAAAATTATGCCTTTATGATTAGGTCATCACTAACCCTAGAAGGGAATCACTCGTAAAAAGTCATAAAAATCAAAAAATAACAAGAATTAAATAAAAACTTACTCAATTGCGTCCAATAATGAGATCTGCCGTCCACACCTGTTATAGACAGGAAACTAGAGCTGAATAGAGAAGGAAACTCGTCTAAACCTAACTTATAAACTTGTATCAACTTTGACAAACGCCTGAAAAAGCATACCTAATTGAGTCAAAATCTTCAATATTTATAGTAAAAAAAGACAACATGACTAAATAAAACTCTTGATGTGTATGCGACGGAATTCAAATTTGAACAGCACATGAAACAGATGAAACTAACTCAAAACAGCCAAAAACACCTGGAACCGAGATGGGTTGTGAAAGTAGATTGTAAAAATGATACAGAAAGTCACATAAAATGTCACTCCAAAAGAATTTTCAGCACATTTTGAAATGCAAACTTAGGGTAAGATTCATACCAATTACACACTTATCATCTCCCCCAAAACGGCCACGATATCGACAACCACCTCAATCGCGTCTTCTCCAACTTTGACCTAAGCACTAGCTCGAGGATAGTGCAGCACCACCGTGCAGTTCCTCTGCTCTGGCCAAGGTGTCTGCTTCCCCGAGCAAAAGCTTCATCCTGATCGTCAGCCACTACTTTGATAGCTGCTTCAACCTCTCTTCTTCGACAACCAACCTGAGCAATGATTTCTCCTCTTCAATCTCAATCCCTCCTCACCCCCTTGTTCGCCTCCCTGGATGTTTGTATGTAAAATTGTGAGATGCTTCGATGTGAACGAAAGAGCAGAGAACTTAATTTCCTTGCGTTTTTTTTTCTTTTGGCATTCCAAGTTGAACCAATTAGAAATTAAGAATTGACTTCTTGCCTTTTCTGTGAAAACTATGTTTTGTTGCTTCTCTTTATAAACCGCCTGTGCTGGGAGATTGAAATATCCATTTGACTGACTGATGTTTGCAGAGATGAATGAGAATAGCATTTGAATTGATCCTTCTCTATGTTGAATAGTTGCGGATTTTGCTGTTTACATCTCTAAGTGCTTTATCAATTCTTTTGCCCTCCTTGCATGTGTGTTCTGAGGTGATGACATGCTAAAGTGTCCACAATTTCAGTGATCCTTTAGTTCACTTCTTGAATAGGGTTGCTGTTGTTTGTGTGAGGCAAGGAGCTTGGAGGTTGTTTTCCAAAGTTACTCCCCACAACATTGTTTATCTGTGTGTTGGTTCTACGCTGAACTGTGTTCGCTTGAGGAACAAAGGTTCTGAACTTCATTAAAACTTAAATTCAAAAGGTGTGCTTAAAAAACTCTCTGCGACTAACAGCCAGGAATCAAATCCCAACTAATGCGCTGTTTCCTTCTGTTCCTCTGTGACGATTTCGATTTAGTACAGTTATGGCGTTGCTTTGATTTTTGAGTAGCAGTTTCTGTTGCTAAATTTCCTTAAAGAAGCAGCATTCTTTCAGGTTTCTAGTCTTTCACCGCTAGTCTAGCATTCAACTATAGAAGATGGTTTCTGTTGGTTGTGTTCTAGTTGGTGAGGCTCGTTGAGGCATACGACCATTTTCCCTCTCTTCGCTTTCGATTCTTGATTTAATCTTAGTTAGACTTATTTTTCTAATCTAGTCTCAGAGGAAGAACAATATACTCGCTAAACTGCTTCGTCCTCGTTCTCTTGCGAGACACGCTTTTGACTTGCATCAATCATGCAACAGTTTTCGTAACTTCATGTTTGCCACGTGTATGGCAGCAATAATTCTTTTCTGACAGGTGGGTATCTTCGATTAGGAGATTATGTAATCTTGACTTTTTATAACTGTTTGTTATAATTTCAAACATCATTTCAATAACTCCCATGTATATTTTCCAAAGTTATAGAAATTATTTTTTCTAAAACTAAAATTTCAACCTTGAAATTTCAAATTTTGAATTTCGTAATTTGAAACTTCAAGTTTGATATTTTTCAAAACTTGAATTCTAATTCTTAATAATTTTCTATTTTTGTCGTGGTATTACGAATACCCTGGCAGGTTTTGTGGAACATCCTAGCAAAGAAAAGACAATGCGAGCTGACCGCGTGACCAGTCCTCTCCCGTTGGACAAACACAACAAGTGACACGAAGATTTATACAAGTTCGGGCCTCAGTGGAGACCCTAGTCCTGTCGGCGTGCTCCCAACCAGAGTTGGCTAGGGGAGCTCTCTCGGGGGAGAGATGGCTCCGGAGCACACCTGTTAGATTGTCTATTCCAAGTGAAAGTGAATTGTTCCTTTACATGAGGTGTTACAAGGGCTTATATAGCCCCAAAAGACGCAAAAAGACTAAACTACCCCACCTGCCACCTTTGGATCGAGGGGCAGTGACGTCCTTCTCCCGGTCAGGAACCCTGGATGCTTGACAGGTGTCCGCCGGTTCCCGAGGCACTTCTCGCATGACCCTCACGTGACCAGGGACAGGGGACCCTTGCCTTCGGAAGACGGTGCCCGGGACAAGCGACCGGGGGGCCTTGTCCACGGGCAAATGGCGGCGCCCGGGACAAGCCACCGGGGGGCCTTGTCCCGGGCAAATGGCGGCGCCCGGGACAAGCCACCGGGGGGCCTTGTCCCCGGGCAAAAGGCGGCGCCTGGGACAAGCCACCGGGGGGCCTTGTCCCTGGGCAAAAGGCGGTGCCCGGGACAAGCCACTGGGGGCCCTTGTCCCCGGGCAAAAGGCGGCCCCTGGGACAAGCCATCGGGGGACCTTGTCCCCGGGCAAATGGCGGCGCCCGGGACAAGCCACCGGGGGGCCTTGTCCCCGGGAAAATTGAACAGCCTCTTACCTAGACTTGATCTCTTGGAGATTTCCCCCAACAGCAGCCCCCCATGCCCTCCGGGTACGATGCTCGAGTCCTCGGAGGGGATGGTTCATGTTACCGGGAAAATCTCCGGCACAAGCCACCGGAGCCGTGACGCTTCAATTCCCGCGCCGTCGTTCATTAAGGCTGTCTCTCAATGGGAGCGCCCCGTTCGGCCATAATGGCCGCTCGCAGTTCGAACCGGCGACGTTTCGTTTCGCGCGCCCGTCCCTTCATTTCCCGTGCGCTGTTTGAATTGAGCGGCGCGGATGCACCTCAAAGGGCCACGTGGCACCCATCGAGGCTACATTTGGCCCCTATAAATAGGCCTTGAGGGGCCCGGAGAAACCACTCCAACCCTCAAAGCTTCAAACTCGTTTAGCGCCCTTAGCTCTCCTGGTAGCCCTCTCCCGAAAGCCCAGTCTCGGAAGCTTCAACCCTTTTTCTTTAGAGCCTAAGCCACCGAAAGAATCAAATGGGACCCAAGGGCCGTGCCAAGACCGCGGAGGTGCCATCGGATGAAGTCACCGCAGACTTCCTCTGGGCCTTCGAGTTCACATTCGGGGACCTGGAGTCCCTTGTGGACCGGGGGGTGGTTGCGGACGGGGACGTTCAGATCCCCTCAAAGAAAGACGGAGCCCCCCGCCCTAGGCCTGGGGAAGTGGTGGCCTTCGAAGCTTTCCTCGAGGCCGGGCTCCGGCTCCCGGTGCACCCGTTGCTTCGGGAGTTTTTGAAAGAGTACGGGTTGGCACTGAACCACCTGACGCCGAATGCCTTCGTTCGGATGGGCCTCTTCATATGGCTCTTCGAGACAGCCACCGGACGGGAGCCAATGCTCCAGCTGTTCCGGTACTTCTACGAGCCAGCGATGAGGAGCTCCCACCTGGTGAAGGGAGGGCCGAAGTCTCCGTTCGGCTCGGTGATGATCCAGTTGATGCCGTCCCAGGTAGCGGAGTACCCGGTAGCGGCCTCTCGGGACCACTGGGGGGACTGGATCTGGATGTGGTTCTACCTCTAGGTCTGGGATGATGAGATGGTTTACTCCCCGGAGCCCCCCTCCTACAGCCGGTCGTCCGCTCCCAAGTCCCCGGTGTGGACCGAGGAGGTGCGGAAGCTCCTCAGCGAGGTCGTGGGCTCCCGGGGGGTCCGCTCTATGAGGGACGCCGCCAAGGAGCTGACGCTGTTGAAGATCTCCCCCTTCTCGCACGGGAGGAGGGGGATCGGGAAGCTCCCGACTACTTTGCTCGTTTACTTTTTGCATATTTTTCTAACTCTACCTTTTTGCAGTCCGGCTGTACCCAGCCGCCCAGGAGAAGGCGGAGAACCTCCTCGGGAGGTACTACGCCGATGAGCACGAGTGGATTGTGCGCGTCATCGGGGAGGGTCCTCCCCGGAACCTGGTGGCCGAGGCCTTCGGGCTGAGGCTACCGGCGAGAACGCCCCTCCCCACCCCCGGTTCCCATAAGAGGGGGAAGGAGGCCACCGGGGGCTCTGAGCCAAAGCAGGCCAAGGCTCAGAATGCCCCCAGTCCATCGACAACACTGGGCTCCACGCCCATGAAGGCCCGGGACGTAGGCCCCCGGGTCAGGGTGTGCGCGGGCACCTCCCCTGCGTGAAGTGACGCCACCTCTCCTGGAGAACTCTGGGGGGGTGGAGGCGCATGAGCCCGCGCGCCTCCCCGAGGCCTCCAGAGAGGCCCGGGGGAAGGAACCAGCCGGTGACGAGGGGGCGTCCGACTCGGCGGATTACACCCCCTCGCCACCTTCGGCGGTAGCCCTCCCGGCGGCCCCGGCGCTACCGGAGCCGGAGAGACCGGAGGTTCGATTCGTGGGGGCCTCCCCTCCGCGCGTCGAGTGGCCGGTGAACGAGGGGGGGAGCCCCTCGGTCTACGAGGTCCCCCCGACGACGGAGGTCCCGAGGGCTCCGTGGCCCGGGAAGGCGAAAGGACTCCTCATCCCCCCCCCCCCCGGGGAGGTACTCCCTCGGAGACCTCATCGGCCTCCTCCTCTGAGACTTCTTCGGCGGTGAGGACGACGGCCACTGCCACTCCGGTTCTCATCACCCCCGCATCTTTTGCGAGGGGGCCTGCCGTCGGTCCTGATGGGTCCGGCGTTGTCGGGAGGGAGACCCCCCTGCTGTCCGTGGGGAGGTCGACTGGTACGCGGAGAGTCTGCAGACTCGGAAGGTCCAGGACTATGTCTCGCAAGGGACGCTCCGCGAGCGCTTCGGGGAGCTTCAATCCCTCCAGATCCATGTTCTTTCTCGAGCCGATGGATGGTTTCCTTCGGTGCTCTGGACTCGGATTTTCACTAACTCTTGCGCTTGTAGGGGGCGGCCATCACCTGGGGGATTGAAGCGCGCTTCAGCCGGGCGCTGAAGGAAGCGGAGGAGAAGGCCGCTGCCTATTTGGAGCAGCGGAATGACGCCCTCCGGGAGTTGGCCCGGGTCCGGGCCCAGATCCACGCCTCCGAGAATGCCAATGACCAGCTTCGGAGGGAGGCGAAAGCCAAGGAGGACGCCCTGTGGGAGCTCGAGGGCTCCAGCATCTTGGCTGTAACGGACGCGGGATGCTCTATCCGCTCAGCCCTCGAGGGGCTTGGAGTGAGCCTGGGCTCGGGAGGCAGCTCCAAGACGGCGCCGGCGACGCTCACGGAGGCTGTGCGTTTTCTCAACGCGCAAGTCTCCGTGATCCCGGAGGCCGCTGATGCCTGGGCCCGAGGCCGGGCGATCCCGGTGGTGGCTGCCGCTGCTGGGCTCGTGGAGCACCGGGGGGTTGGCTCCCGAGCAATCGAGGGCTGGATCCCTCGGAGCTTTCCGGAGTTCTTCGAGCCGTCTAGGCGAGAAGTGGAGCAGCTAGCCGGTGGCTTCTACGATCGGATAGTCCGGGTGAGATTCCCGGCGCTGGCGCCTCCGGCTCTGGGGCAAGATGCTGTGGCTCCGGCGGGAACCCCTCGGGGGGAGGACGCCAACGAACAAGTATGAGCCTCCCCCCCAGGCCTTTAGATAGGGCCCTTTTTGTTTTTAGGTTTTTGCTCCTGGTAGCTTCTTAGAGGAAGCCCGGACAGTTGTACAAAAACATTTCGATGCAATAGAAATTGGATTTTTTGCTAAGTCTTCAAATCAAATTTACTAGGTTACCCGGGAGGTTACTCCTGGGCGAAGGTCCCCGAGGTTGTGGAGAACCTCTCCGAAGGTTGGGCCTTCGAGCCCCGGCGGGTGTCATCCGGGGATGCCCAGGCCGCCTTTATCTTGTTAAGTCTCCTCTCTGGGGGACGCGGCAGGGGCGTCTCCCGGGAACGAATCCGGTTGTGGTGGCATCCGGAGTGGCACCTGGACAATTTCGACAATCACCGCGCCGAACTATCCCCCCCCCCCCGACAATCGGGGTCCCGGAGGGTTCCCCCGCTTCAAATACTTCTACCGGCGGGCTACGAATATTGGCCCGAAGACTTGCTCCGGGAGGCCCAGCGTCGTATACGCAGCTTGTACTGGGACCTGGCCCGGGAGATATCGGAGGGCCTCCGGGATTACTAGGTGTAGGATCTTTCCGGGTTGTATCCCGGGCTGTATCGCGTTTGATGTAATGATGCCCACCGGAGGGGGAAGATGTCCTCCGGTTAAATGGTCTTCAATAAAGCTGAGTTTGCTTGTGTACTTTGACTTCTTTAATAAAGCTAAGTTTTCTTATGTACATTGAATTCTTAGATGGTCCGGAACGGGGTGAATCCCGGATGCTCTTTATCCCGCCCCCTCCATAGTGGGCCGGAGGGTAGCTCCGCGCGCTGTGGGAGTGACCAAGCTCCCGGGGCAAGAACCCTTCACTTAAGAATTCCTCAAGTTTTGCCAAGGTTGTGAAAATTTCCAAGAATGATTTTTCGAAAGCCCCGGTGGGATCCTCCGGTCGCCGTGAGAACGGGGAGCCGGGGATGAGATCTCCGAGGAAAGAACGTCCAAGAAAATCCGAGTGAAATTCCCGGGGATAATTTTTCCGAGAGACAACCCTCCGGTCGCCGTTAAAGCAGGAAACCGAGTGAGTCTTCCGGGAGGCCTAATATTTCTGGGAATTTTCCCGGGAGAAAACCCTCCGGTCACTGTAAAAAGGGGAGCCGAGAAAGAGATCTCTGGGAAAGAATATCCAAGAAAATCCGAGAAGGCGAAATTCCCGGTGATAATTTTTCCGGGAGACAACCCTCCGGTCACCGTGAAAACGGGGAGCCGGGAATGAGATCTCCAAGAAAGAATATCCGAGAATTCCGTCTCGCTAAGGAGATAACTGACTCCCGGAGGAGGATGCGCCCGATGACGGGTCTGAGTGTTTGAGTAGGGAACTAGTCTCTCAAATTGACTCATTACCGCAGCACCTGAGGACCGTGTTGCCTCTTACACCCTCAGTCCACGAGGGGTGATTGTAAGCCGCCCTACGAGAGTCGGAATCCCGTTGTAGGGACTTGTTGGGTCATGATAGCCCACTTCCTCATGGGGAGGGCATCGCCGTGAGAGACGGTAATGTAAGAAAGTGCAATGAGCCAGAGCTGAGGAAAAAAACCAGTTGTATTGATAATGAATTAAAGTACAACGCCTCCCCCCGCAAGATCGCGACAGGGGAGGGAATGGTGAGTACAATGTCCCCCTCCCCTCCGGCATAATCGCTCCGAGGGAAGGAACGAGCCCGTAGGCTAGACGTAGAACTTGCGAAGAAAGCGTACGTTCCACGTGTGCTTAGCTCCTGCTCTTGAAGGTTGGAGAGCTTGTAAGCCCCCGAGCGCAAGACTGCCGAGATCTTGTAGGGGCCCTCCCACTTAGGGGAGAGCTTGCCCTGGGCTTGGGGGTCAGTGACGCGCTTGAGGACAAGGTCCCCGAGGCAAAAAGCCCTCTCGCGGACGCGCTGGTTGTATGCGCGCGCCATTTCGCGCTCGCAGATGGCATGGCGGAGGAGTGCTCGGTCATGTTCCTCCTCCACGAGATCGATCTCCAGTCATTTATTTGCCTCGTTGGCTTGGTACGTTGCGGTCGTGGCTCAGTCTAGGAGCTCGACCCTCAGCGACTGGAAGCCAATCTTCGGGGGGAGGACTGCCTCCGCCCCGTATACAAGGGAGAAGGGAGTACGTCCCGTCGCCCGGCTCGGAGTCATGCGCATGGAACAGAGGATGCTAGGGAGCTCCTCTGCCCATGCACCCAGCTTGGAGGCAGCTTGCTCGAGCCGTCGGCGTAACCCTTGTAGGATTACGCCGTTGACCCTTTCAACAGCCCCGTTGCTCTGGGGATGAGCTACCGAGGTGAAGTGGATGGTGAGCCCCAAGCCTTCGCAAAATTCCTGGAAATATACCGAGTTGAATTGCGTCCTATTATCGACAGTGATTTCTCGGGAGACACCGAAACGACATATGATATTTTTCCAGAAAAACCGCTGTACCGCCCGGGACGTGATGTTGGCCAGAGGTTCGGCCTCTACCCACTTAGTAAAGTAGTCGACCGCGACCACCACATACTTGTAGCCCCCGGGCGCTGGGGGGAAGGGGCCCAGGAGGTCCATCCCCCAGCGCGCGAAGGGCCAAGTGATGGGGATAGTCTGCAGTGCTACGGGGGGGGGGGGGGGAGGGGGAGGTTCAAACCCTTGGCCATCTTCTGACAGGCCTCACACACGGAGACAAGGTCTCGCGAGTCACAAATCACCGTGGGCCAATAGAAACCCTGGAGAAGGGCCTTGGCCGCGATGGCACGCTGGCCAGATGAGACCCGCAGCTTCCCGCATGAATGTCCCCGAGAAGCCGGAGCCCTTCTGGCCGTGGAAGGCAGCAAAGCAGGGCGGAAGCCCCCGCTTGTAGAGCTTCCCCTCCAACAGGAGGTATGCCCGAGCTTTGGCCCAGAGGCGCTTATCCTCGGTCTCGTTGGGAGGGTCTCCGTCCCCCTTGATAAAGGAGACAAGGGGATCCCTCCAAGATGAAGTCTGAGTGATTTCGGCGACTTCCGGGACGCAGGGCTCGTCACCCGCGTCCGGAGAGGTCACCGAGGGCTTCGCGATGATCTCCAGGAAGGCCCCTTTGGGGAGCTATTCCCGGGCGCTGGCTGCCCGGGCTAGGGCATCGGCCCGATCATTGTCCCTTCGTGGGATGTGTAGGTCCTCAAGGCCATCAAAGTGCTTCTTCATCTTGTGCACTTCCTACAAATAAAGACTCAAGTTCGCGTCATGTCACAAGTAAGACTTGTCCATTTGGTAAACTACGAGCTGGGCCTCATATTCGGCGACATTGTTCGTGGCGGGGAACTCGAGCCGCGCCGCGTACTCCAGTTCCCTCCCCTCGAGGCTCCGGAGGACTACTCCTGCACCGGCCCCGGTGAGACACAAGGAACCATCGAACATGAGTGTCCAATGGTCTCTTCATCGGGGTACTGCGGGGAGGTCTTCATCCCCAGGCCCGGAAGCAGGAGTCCACTCCGCCACGAAGTCGGTGAGGACTTGTGACTTGATGGCGGAGCGCCCCGTGAAGGAAAGGGAAAAGGGGGCAAGCTCGGCCCCCCACTTCCCTATCCGGCCAGTGGCTTCTTTGTTTCAGAGCACCTCCCCCAAGGGGAGGGATGACGGGACGGTGATGGGGTGCCCCAGGAAGTAATGACGAAGCTTCCGGGACGCCATCAGGAGGGTGTAGTAGATCTTCTCCATCTCCGTGTACCGAGTTTTGGCCCCTTGGAGGGCTACGCTCACGTAGTACACGGGACGCTGCTGCCCGTCTTGCTCCTTTACCAGTACCGCACTTACGGCGACCGGGGTCGCGGCGAGGTAAAGGAGCAATGGCTCTTCCGGAGACGAGCTCACGAGCATTGGGGGGCTCGTGAGATATTTCTTCAAATCGTCGAAGGCCTCCTGGGCCTCGGGGGTCCACCGGAACCCTTCGAGCCCCCGGAGGATTTTGAAGAATTGGAGGCCACGTTCCCCCTACCGCGAGATGAAACGACTCAGTGCAGCTAAGCAGCCAGTGAGTCGTTGAAAGTCCTTGACCGAGCACGGCGGGGGCATGTCCAGGAGCGCTCGGATCTTCTCGGGGTTGACCTCTATGCCCCGCTGGGACACAAGGAAGCCCAGGAGCTTCCCCCCGCGCACGCCGATGGCGCATTTCTCCGGGTTGAGCTTCAGCCCGTATGCACGGAGGTTGCAGAAGGTCTCCGCTAAATCGCCGACGTGAGCAGTCGAGCGGAGACTTTTGACGACCGCGTCATTGACGTATACTTCGACATTGCGACCGATCTGGTCTTTCAAGACTAGTGTCATGAGTCGCTGGAAGATCGCTCTAGCATTCTTCAGCCCCAAGGGCATGTGGACGTAACAGAAGGTTCTGAGGGGAGTTATGAAACTCGTCTTTTCCTCGTCCCCTTCCGCCATCCGGACTTGGTGAGCCAAAAAGGCAGGCACCGGAGGCCAGGTCCCGGGAGCCAAAAAGGCGGCGCCCGGGGCAGGCACCGGAGGCCACGTGCCTGGGCAAATGGCAGCGCCCGGGACCGGCACAGGGGCCAGGTCCCGAGAGCCAAAAGGCGGCACCCGAGGCAGGCACCGGAGGCCAGGTCCCGGGAGCCAAAATGGCGGCGCCCAGGACCGGCACCGACGGCCAGGTCCCGGGAGCCAAAAGGCGGCGCCCGGGACCGGCACCAGAGGCCACGTCCCCGGGCGAAGCTGACGCAACTTACTTGGACTTAGTCTCGCGGAGATTTCCCCCAACAGCAGCCCCCCATGCCCCCCGGGGACGATGCTCGAGTCCCCGGTGGGTATGGTTCATGTCACCGGGAAAATCTCCGGACCAAGCCACCGGAGCCGTGACGCTTCGATTCTTGTGCCGCGCGCTTATGACCGCGCTGTTGGGCCATAAATGCCCTCGCGGTTCGAACCGGTGTCTCGGTTTGCGCACCAATCCCTTCATTTCCCGCGCCCGGTTTGAATTTCAACAGTCCAGATGTACCGCGAAGTGCCACGTGGCACCCATCTGGACCACGCTTCGCCCCTATAAATAGGGCCTTGGGGGGCCCGGGAAGCTCATTCCAAACTTCTCAAAGTCCAGCGCCCTTAGCTCTCCCGGTAGGCCTCTCCCGGTAGCTCTCTCCCGGTAGCTAGCTCCCGGTAGCCAGGCGTCCGGAGCCTTTAGGTGTCTTGTTCCCTGAAACTTTAGTAACCGAAAAAACCAAACCTGATGGCACCGAAGGGTCGAGCGAAGACCACGGAGGTGCCCCTGGAGGAAATCGCTCCGGATTTCCTCTGGGCGTCAGAGTTCACGGCCGGGGACATGGAGTCCCTGGTCGAACGCGGAGTCGTTGAGGACGGGGACATCCGGGTCCCCGTGAAGAAGGACGGAGCCCCCTGCCCCAGGCCCAGGGAGATTGTGGCCTTCGAGGCCTTCCTCGAGGCAGGGCTCCGGCTCCCGGTGCATCCATTGCTATGGGAGTTTTTGAAGGAGTATGGGGTGGCGCTGAACCACCTGACACCGAACGCCATCATCCGGATGGGCCTTTTCATTTGGCTCTTCGAGACGGCGATCGGGCGGGTGCGAACCCTACGAGCCTTCCGGTACTTTTACGAACCGGTGGCGAGGAGCTCCCACCTAGTCAAGGGGGGACCCAAGTCCCCCTTTGGCTCGGTGATGGTGCAGATGCTGCCGTCCCGGGTAGCCGATTGCCCGGCGGCGGCTTCCCGGGACCACTAGGGCGATTGGATCCGGAGGTGGTTCTACCCCCAGGTCCGGGACGACGAGGTGGTGTACGCCCCGGAGGCCCCCGCCTACAGCAGATCGTCTACGCTGAAGCCTCCGGTGTGGACGGACGAGGAGCTGGAGCTCCTCGGCAAGGTCATTATCTCCCGGGGCACCCGCTCTATGCGGGACGCCGCCGAGGAGATGATGCTCTTGAGGATCTCCCCCTTCTCACGCCGGAGAAGGGGGATCGGGATGGGCCCAGAGCAGCGGCCCCCGGTCAAGCCGGTGACCCGACGTGAGTGTTCGTTACCTGGTTCATCGCATTTACAAATTTTTGAAAATTTGACTAACTCTAGAGTTTGTATGCGGCGGCCATTACCTGGGGCCTTGAGCAGCAGATCGGCCGGCTGCTTAAGGATGCGGAGGACAGGGCCGCGACCTTCCTGGGGCAGCGCAATGAAGCCCTCCAGGAGCTGGCCCGGGTCCGTGCCCGGGTCCACGTCACCGAGGCCGTCAACGGCAGCCTTCGGCAGGAGGCTAAGGCGAAGGAGGAGGCGTTCCGGGAGCTCGAGGGCTTGAGCGTCTGGGCGGTGACGGACACGGGCCGCTCCGTCTGCTCAGCCCTCAAGAGCCTTGGCGTAAGCCTAGGCTCCGGGAGCAGCTCGGAGGTGCCCCCGGCTACCCTCGCGGAGGCTGTGCATTTTCTCAACGCACAAGTCTCCGTCATCCCGGAGGCCGCCGATGCCCGGGCAAGGGGCCGGGCGATCCCCGTCGTTGCGGCCGCGGCGGGGCTTGTTGAGCATCGGGGAGTCGGCGCCCGGGTGATCGGGGGCCGCATCCCCCGGAGCTTCCCCGAGTTCTTCGAGCCCTCGCGACGGGAGGTGGAGCAACTTGCCGGGGGCTTCTACGACCGAATTGTCAGGGTGAGGTTCCCGGTACCGGTGCCTCCGGCAGAGGACGCACCGGCCCCTGCCCCAGCGGAAGCCCACCGGGGGGAGGACACCATTGACAAAGTATGAGCCTCCCCCAGGGTCTTAGATAGGACCCTTCTTTTGCTTTCTTAGGATTTTGTTCCCGGTAGCTTCTTAGAAGAAGCCCCGGACACTTGTAAAAAGACATTTGCAATGCAATAGAAATTAGAAATTTTTCTAAGTCTCGAATTAAATGCAATGTTACCAGGGTTCCCGGGAGGTTACTCCCGGGCGAAGGGGGCGAGGCCTTCAAGCCCTGGCAATTGCTCCCCGGGGGAAGCCCAAGCCACTTTGATCTTGCTAAGCCTTATCTCCGGAAAACGCAGCGGGGACGCCGTCCGGGAGCCCGTCCGGTTAAGGTGGCATCTGGAGTGGCACTTGGACAATTTTGACAATCATCGCGCCGAATTGTCCCCTCCGCGTCCGGGGTCTCGGATGATCCCCCCTCTTCGGATACTTCCGCCGGCGGGCTACGAGTATTGGCCCGAGGAGGTGCTCCGGGAAGCTCAGCACAGCGTACGCGCATTGTACCGGGACCTGGCCCGGGAGCTAGCGGAGGGCCTCCAGTACTATTAGGCGTAGGAGCCTTAGGATGTAGAGAATCCCCGGGTTAGAGCCCGGATTGTGCCGTTTCCGGTGCCCACCGGAGGGGGTAGATGTCCACCCGGTTGAATGATCAATAAAGCTATGTTGTTGCTTTTTCTGAGTCTTCTTTCATTTTTTCTTGGATGTTCTGGATGACTCCTTTTGATAAGAATGAGCTAAGTTTGCTCGTGGACGGTGCGATCGACACCCGGGGGTTCCTTATCCCCCCCGACCACAGCGGGCCGGAGGGTAGCTCCGCGCGCTGTGGGGGTAACGAAGCCCCTGGGGTGAAGATGACCTGTAGCATAAGAATTTTTCCAAGTTAGAAAATTCTAAAACGAGGTTTTCAAGGAAAGTACTTTCCGGGAGGCAATCGTCCGGTCGCCGTGAGGACGGGGAGCCGGGAATAAGGCCTCTGGGGAAGGGACATCCGAGAAGAACCCGATGGGATAATCATCCGGTCGCCGTGAGAACGGGGAGCCGGGAATAAGGCCTCCGGAGAGGGAATATCCAAGAAATCCAATATTTTTCCGGGAGACAATCATCCGGTCGCCGTGAGAATGGGGAGCCGGGAATAAGATCTCCGGGAAAGAAAAATCTGAGAAAACCTGATTTCTGGGGATAGATCTTCCGGGAGACAATCATCCGGTCGCCGTGAGAATGGGGAGCCGGGAATAGGGTCTCCGGGAAAGAAATATCCAAGAAAGCCTTAGACGTCCCGCTGGGGAGACTGTCTACTCCCGGAGGAGGATGTGCCCGATGACGGGTCTGAGTGTTTGGGTAGGGGAGTAGTCTCCCAAAGTGACTCGTTACCACGGTCGCTGGGGACCAGGTTGCCGCTTACACCCTCAGTCCACGGGGGCTGATCGTAAGCCGCCCTACAGGAGGGACTTGCTGGGTCTGGGCCCACTTCCTCACGGGGAGGGCATCCTCGCGGGGAGGGCATCGCCGTTAGGGACGGTAATGAGAAGAACCTGCAATGAGATAGTTGAACAAAAGAATCTAGTTGTATTGATAATGCAGTAAAATACAACGCCTCCCCCCGCGAAGTCGCTAAAGGGGAGGGAAAGGTAAGTACAATGTCTCCCTCCCCCTCTGGCACGATCGCTCCGGGAGAGGGGACGGGCCTGTGTAGGCTAGATGTAAAACTTGCGAAGTAAACGCATGTTCCACGTGTGCTTCAGCTCCTGCTCTTGTAGGTTGGAGAGCTTGTAATCCCCCGAGCCCAGGACCGCGGAGATCCTGTAGGGGCCCTCCCACTTGGGGGAGAACTTACCCTGGGCTTGGGGGTCTGTGACGCGCTTGAGGACAAGGTCCCCAAGGCGGAAGGATCTTTTGCGCACGGGCTGGTTGTATGCGCGCGCCATCTCGCGCTCGTAGATGGCGTGGCGGAGGAGCGCTCGGTCGCGTTCCTCCTCCACGAGGTCGACCTCCAGTCGCTGGTTGGCCTCATTGGCCTGGTACGCTGCGATCATAGCTCTATCTAGGAGCTCGACTCGCAGCGACCGGAAGCCAATCTCCGGGGGGAGGACTGCCTCGGCCCCGTAGACTAGGGAGAAGGGAGTACGTCCCGTCGCCCGGCTCGGAGTCGTGCGCATGGAGCAGAGGATGCTAGGGAGCTCCTCTGCCCATGCACCCCGCTTAGAAGCGGCTTGCTCGAGTCTCTGGCGCAATCCCTACAGGATCACGCCGTTGACCCTCTCGACAGCCCCATTTCTCCGGGGATGGGCCACTGAGGCGAAGTGGATGACGAGCCCCAGGACTTCGCAGAATTCCCAGAAATAAGCCGAGTCGAATTGGGTCCCGTTATCCACGGTGATTTCCCGGGGGACACCAAAACGACATACGACGTTTTTCCAGAAAAATCGTTGGACGGCCCGGGACGTGATGCTGGCCAAGGGTTCCGCCTCAACCCACTTTGTAAAGTAGTCGATCGCGACCACCGCATACTTGTATCCTCCTAGCGCTGGGGGGAAGGGCCCTAAGAGGTCCATCCCCCAGCGCACGAAGGGCCAAGTGATGGGGATAGTCTGCAGCGCTACAGGAGGGAGGTTCAAACCCTTGGCCATCTTCTGGCAGGCCTCGCACGCGGAGACAAGGTCTCGCGCGTCGCGCATGACTGTGGGCCAGTAGAAGCCCTGCCGGAGAGCCTTGGCCGCGATGGCATGCGGGGCTAGGTGACAACCACAACTCCCCGCATATATGTCTTTGAGAAGTTGGAGTCCCTCCGGCCGGGGGAGGCAGCGCAGGATGGCAGAAGCCCCCCGCTTGTAGAGCCTCCCCTCCAGCAGGAGATATGCCCGGGCTTTGGCCCGGAGGCGCTTAGCCTCAGTCTCGTTGGGAGGGTCTCCCTCCCCATTGATGAAGGAGATGAGGGGGTCCATCCATGACGGAGTCCGGGTGATCTCAGCGACCTCCGGGACGCGAGGCTCGTCGCCCGTGTCCGGGGAGGCCACCGAGAGCTACGTGATGATTTCCAAGAAGGCCCCCTTGGGGAGCGACTCCCGGGCGCTTGTTGCCCGGGCCAAGGCGTTGGTCCGGTCATTGTCCCTTCGCGGGATATGCCGGGCCTCGAGGCCATCGAAGTGCCTCTCCATCTTTCGCACCTCCTGCAAATAAAGACTCAAGTTTGCGTAATGGCACAGGTAAGACTTGTCCATTTGGCAAACTACGAGCTGAGAATCTCCCTTCACTAGGAGGCGCCGGATCCCCAGGGAGCGCGTAAGGCGTATCCCGAGGAGCAAAGCCTCGTACTCGGCGACGTTGTCGGTTGCGGGGAACTCGAGCCATGCGGCGTACTCAAGTTCCTTCCCCTCAGGGCTCCGGAGGACTACTCCCGCACCGGCCCCGGCGAGACACAGCGACCCGTCGAACATGAGTGTCCAATGGTCACTGCGTCGGGGCAGCGCGGGGAGATATTCGTCCCCGGACCCGGAGGCTGGAGTCCACTCCGCGACGAAGTCGGCGAGGACCTGCGATTTGACGGCGGAGCGGCCTGTGAGGGACAGGGAGAAGGGGGCGAGCTCGGCCCCCATTTCCCAATCCGGCCGGTGGCTTCTTTATTCCGCAGCACCTCCCCCAGGGGGAGGGACGACGGGATGGTGATGGGGTGTCCCAGGAAGTAATGGCGAAGCTTCCGGTACGCCATCAGGAGGGCGTAGCAGATCTTCTCCATCTCTGTGTACCGAGTTTTGGCCCCCTGGAGGGCCTCACTCACGTAGTATACGGGATGCTGCTACCCCCTTGCTCCTTCACCAAGACCGCGCTGACGGCGACCGGGGTCGCGGCAAGGTAGAGGAGCAAGGGCTCTTCTGGAGACGGACTCACGAGCATTGGAGGGCTCGTGAGGTACTTCTTGAGGTCGTCGAAGGCCTCCTGGGCCTCGGGGGTCCAACGGAACCCCTCGAGCCCCCGGAGGATCTTGAAGAATTGGAGGCCTCGCTCCCCCGACCGCGAGACGAAGCGGCTTAGCGCGGCTAAGCGGCCGAAGAGCCGCTGGACGTCCTTGACGGAGCGCGGCGGGGGCATGTCTAGGAATGCCCGGATCTTTTCGGGATTTGCCTCTATGCCCCGCTGGGACACGAGGAAACCCAGGAGCTTCCCCCCCGCATGCTGAAGGCGCACTTATCCGGGTTGAGCTTCAGCCCGTATGCGCGGAGGTTGCGGAAGGTTTCCGCCAGGTCGTCGATGTGGGAGGCTGCACGGGGACTTTTGATGACCGCGTCGTCTACATAGACTTGGACGTTGCGGCCAACTTGATCTTTGAAGACCAGCGTCATGAGGCGCTGGAAGGTCGCCCCCGCGTTCTTGAGACCGAAGGGCATGTGGACATAGCAGAAGGTTCCGAGGGGAGTTATGAAACTCGTCTTTTCCTCGTCCCCTTCAGCCATCAAGACTTGATGGTAGCCCGAGTAGGCGTCTAGGAAGCTCATCAACTCGCACCCCGCGGTGGAGTCGACTAGTTGGTCAATCCGCGAGAGTGGGAAGTTGTCCTTGGGGCAGGAGCGGTTAAGGTCGGTGAAGTCCACGCACATCCACCACTGGCCATTCGATTTCTTGACGAGGACGGGGTTTGCGAGCCACTCGGGGTGCAGGACCTCCCGAATGAACCCCGCCTCTCGGAGTCGGGCGATCTCCACCTTGATTGCTTCTTGGCGCTCGAGGGAGAGCTTCCTCAGCTTCTGTTTGATCGGGGGGTGACTGGGGGCCACCGCGAGGTTGTGCTCAATGACTTCCCGGGCGACGCCCCGCATGTCCGAAGGCTTCCACGCAAAAACATCAGAGTTTTCGCTCAGAAAAGCTGCAAGTTGCACTGCATGTTCCTTGGGGAGCTCTGCCCCGATCCAGACGGTTTTATCCCCGTCGCCCGGAGACAGCAGGACCTTCCGGAGGCCCCCTTCCGGACGTGGCTTGAGGAGGGGTCTCCCGGGAGGTGGCGCAGCGACGTCTGAATCCGGGGGGGAGGCCTTCCCCCCGGGCGCTTTAATGACGTTGACGCTTCCGATTGTGGCGGCGGTGCGCTCGTATAGAGCACGGGCCATGTCTTGGTCTCCCCGGACGTTGATCACGCCATGCGGCACGGGGATCTTCATGCAAAGGTAGTTTTGATGGGTGGCAGCCCCCAGCCGATTGATCGTGGTCCTCCCCACGATCGCGTTGTAGGAGGAGGGCAGGTCCACTACGTCGAAGCGGACTATCTCGGTCCGGTAGTTCTCCGGGGTGCCGAATGTCATGGGGAGGTCCACCTTGCCCACGGGGTGGATCGCCTTCCCCGGGACAAACCCTTGCAGGGGCCCTGCCGTGGGCTGCAGGAGCTTCTCATCCACCTGCATCTTCTTGAAGTCCTTCAGGAATAGGACATCAGCGGAGCTCCCGCCATCCACGAGGATGCGGGCCAAGTGGCAGTTGTAGATGGTAGCGGAGATGATCAGCGCGTCGTCGTGGGGGAAGCGAACCCCGCGCGCGTCTTCCGCCGTGAAGGTGAGGGGGATGTCCGACCACTTGGGTGGCGGGGACGTGTGTAGCACCCCCACGACCTTGACTTCGCGCGCGTACTCCTTACGCTGGCACTTAGAGTCCCGCCCGGAGGCGGACCCTCCCACGATGACGTTGATGCGGCGCTGAGAAGTTTGGAAGGGGAGAGCTTCTGAAGGCTCCCCCTCCTGCGTCTGCCCCTGTTGGCCCCCTGCGGGAGCAGGAAGGGCCGGAACAGCTGAACGAGGGGGCAAGGAGGCCGAAGTCCCCCCCCCTGCCCATGCTGGTCGAGGAACGCCGTGAAGTGTTGCAGAAGCTGCACCACGGTCCTTCCCTGGCTCTCCCCACGGGGCCTTCCCGGCCGCGCGAAGACTGTCCTCCCCCATGGCCTTTCGGCTTGGGGAAGGGGTGGTTGCCCCTCGGGGGGATGCACGAGCCGCCTCCGCCCTCGAGGACAAAGGTGTCTCGAGGCCGTGGCTCGTTACACTCCCCCTACCTGGGGCGCTTGAGGGGGTCCCTGGCCCCCCGGTTGGCGGGGGCGGGAGCACCTTGGGTCTTCTTCCAGAGGTCGTCTTCCTCCACCCGAGCGTACTTTTCGAGTACGTTGAAGAGCTCGTCGGTGGAGGAGGGGCAGCTCCGGGAGAGCCTCCGGTGGAGCTCCCCCGGGAGGATCCCGCTTTTGCACGCTTTGATGACCGTAGAGTCGGGGACGTGAGCCACCTTGCTCTTCACTTGAGCGAAGCGCTTGAAGAAGCTTCGGATGGTTTCCCCAGTCCTCTGCCGGACGGTGTACAGCTGCGAGGAGTCCAGGGGACACACGTAGTTCCCCTGGAAGTTCGCACAGAACTCACATTTGAGCTGCGCGAAAGACTTGATGGAGCCGGCCTTCAGGTTGTAGAACCAGGAGCGGGTGATGCCGGTGAGGTAGAGGGGGAAGACGTTGCATTGTACCGTCTCGTCCCCCCCCCCCCCCGCCGCGGAGATGGCCCTGGAGTATACCTGCACAAATTGGTAAGGATCGGCCTCACCGTTGTAGTGCTCGATGTGCGGCGGGCGGTAGGGCCGCGGCCACCAAATGCTGCGAAGTCTGCAGCATAGGGGCTGATTAGCCCCCTGCACTTCCCGGGGAGAGTCCCGGTGTAACACCCTGAGTTAGGGGTGAAAACTTCCTTTTTCATAAATAGCATGCATGCATGTATCTGTAGTATTAGCCAGATCAGTATCTATCATAAGCCCTAAAATCTCCAAAATCTATCCTGTGATCTCAAATCAAGATCAGATTATTCAGATATGATCTATCAGTTATTTTGAACTTAAAAGTCTTCAGAACCTAGATCCAATTCTATCTCTAACTCCCAGAATTATCAATTTCTTTTGTTTTCGAAAACAGAAATACCTTATATTACCCAAATACCCTAAGTTTCAGAAATACAGATTTAATCCAAATCTTGACCAAGTTCAGACCAGATTATTCCTGAAATATGATCATGGGTATGTCAATACCTTAATATAAAAAGTTGACAACCAGATTCTATCATCTAGACTCTTTTCACAAATCAGTCCAAGAGTTATCGCAAATTAGTCCTTATCTGATATCTGAAAACCCAAAAAGGCTAAAATCTCCAGATTAACTCCAAATTCAGAATTTCCTCGGCAAATCTTCTCAAAATACTATTTGTCACAAGTTTCTCTTCTGTTCAAATTCCAAAATCTCATCCTAAATGCCAGAATTCGAAATCGACAAAACTTAAATCTTGTTTTACCCTAAATTACCCTATTTTCAGTTTGTATCAAAAACTATTTAAATGTGTCAAAATTTTATCAATTATCCTTGCCAAATACCCTGTTGAATATAATCTACCAGATTAGTGAAATCAAATTCAACTCTAACCTTCCAAATCTCCAGAATTACAGTTTGGTCCAAATGTGAAAATCTAATATTGCAAATCAGTCCATTTTCGACCAAGACAGCAGCAACATACGACCAGGGCTCGCCGTGGTTTCCTTGCGCCGTGATTGCTTGCCGCCGGTGAAGCTTCGCCTGCAACTTGATCGTGCATGCTGTTGCGCACGTGTCCTCGCCTCAGCCGTCACCGTGGCAGCGTCGCTGCTACGTCGACGACCAGTGCTTGCTCCCGCGCGCGACCAGCAGCGATTTTGTCAGCAATCCATCGCCACGTTGCCTTGCCGCGCCAGTTGTTGTCGCCACCGCTTGCTCCATCTTTGCAAAGTCCCGATGAACGACAATGTGGACAGTTGCAGTCCTGTCGCCGTCGCAATCACCGTTCTTCGCTGTGTCTTCGCCGCTGATGCTCAGCACGCAATCCATCTCATCTCAGCTGCCAATTACTTCATTGTCTCCTCCTTGCAAGCTTCGCCTAGCCTATTTAAGCACTCCTGTGCTCAGTAGCTCCCTCCATACTTCACCAGAAACCAGCCAAGTTCCAGAATTTGCTCTTTTCGTTTTCTTCTCCGGCGAGCCGTCGAGGAAGCTCACGGTGCCAGCACTCTACAGATCATCTCCTGCCAAATTAACAACACCAGTGAGTTTCCCTACTCATTCTCTCTGTGTGATATCATCTAATTGCTCCCCGGTGACCTCTATCGCCGGTGATCGCTGGGATTGCTAAATGCCCTGTTCCAGCAATGCAGACCAAATCACTTCGAATTAGCCCTCGATCCTGTGAAGCAAATTGATCTGTGAGCTCTAATTAGCAAGCCTAAGCATCCAGATTCCCAGGTTGAGCTCGAATCAAAGGTATCCCCAAATTCAAGCTCTACCAGTCGCCGGCGATCGTCGCCAGGTTTCTCCAGTGATCCTCCGGCCAATACAATTGTACCAGAAGCTTCCCTATACCTCCTAGATGCTCTCCAAGCAAGGAATTAAGTTCTTGTTGCCTGTAGCAGAAACCCCCAATCAGCAGCGTTTCTTCTCCGGCGCCGATGACCGGAAAAGTGTTCCCGGCCATTTCAGCCCTCGAAACCTTGTCATTTAGATGTGCCTTAGCCTTCTGAATATTTTTGTCTTCTAGCCCGACACCTAGATCGGCCTAGATTAGAAGTTATAGCCATGCCAAGTTTGTGTCCAGAATTGCTCCAGTGGAGCCAGTTCATCTCTGTTCATCATCAAATTTCTTGCTTTCCAGCCATTTCTTGCCCTAGATCCTGTTGACTTAATTATTCCTGTTACTCAAGCCTACCTCCCAGACAAAGTGGTGCATCATTTGGAGCTTCATATCAAAAGTTATGCTAAGCCCTAGTTTTTGGCATTGTCAGCTCTATGCCAGAGCTTGTCAGCCAGTGGCATTGACCTTGTTTACCCACTTCTGGTTGTGTAATTTGAAAACCACTTTGTCCACTGAATTTGTAGAGTGGTGATCTACATTTTCTTCTACTACCACAACTTGAGATAAGCACTCTAGCTTTTCTTAAAGCTATGTCCAAGCTTTGATCCGAAAGTCGATCTGTTGACATTCGCTGTTTTGATTAAACCAGCCACAAAATTGTTATCCCTATTATAATCTTGAAACCCTAAGATTATCTAATCACCATCCTTAGCCCAAATTCCTTGAAACCCTAGAATCTCAGTTCAGTTTGCAGTTCAACTTATCTCCAATTTAGTTCAATCATTCTTGTTAAGCATTTCTGCATATAAGTCATAAAACATTGTAAATATTATAAGTAATTATTGTGTGATTGTTTGTCGTCGAGCAGATTCAGAAGCTGACTTTGAAGATTTTGCTGTTGACCCATCATCGACTGCTGTATTTTACGACGTGGAAGGCAAGTCATATCCTTGGTCATCTTGAACCTATATTTTAAATGTTGCTATAATATAACCTTGAATATAGGCAATATTGCATGTGAATGATTGAGAATGGCCGATTTATCAATTGGCAGTACTAAACTGGTTATCTGTGAAATGTGAAATAAACAAGTTTTGAGCCATGAACTATTATATGTATTTATATACTTATATTAATGAAATAAAACCCCTAGCCGTGACCAGAAAAATGGTATGGATGGCTGTAGCACTGGAGGTGCTAAACTGCAAAGGAATGCAGGCACTGAAGGTGCAGGGTTGTGGATGGTTTGGTCATTGGCATATAAGGACTAGAACCTTGTGTTGTGCGTCTAGTGGCATGAACAACGTGCTAACCGCAAGCCTGGTATGGGACAGGCCTGAACAAGTAATTATGTGGATCGCACATGAAACCCCTGCATGAGATGTGTAGTGATGCACGATAAACACGGAGCGCGGCTCCCACACATATCACTGAAGGTGATCAAGCACGCTGACCCAGTAATGGGAATAAGCAAAGGGGTGGAGGTTTGGATACAACCTGCCACAACTGTGCCTCGCTGAGAGCCACAAGGTCGGGGGTGAACTGTGAGTAAAACATAACAAAAGTTCTTGTTATTTCCACCTTGCCGCTCACAGTATGAAGTGAGTCAGGGGTCCAATCATTTTGTTATGATAGGAAAGGTTTGAAAGTGGAATATCTTGCGGGTAAATTGGTACCTCTCTGCAGAGTTAAAAACGTATTCGAATACTCCGAGCTCCCGGGTTTATAGGAGTCTGCTGCGGTGGATTAATTCCACGGGGTGTGACACAAGTACTATTTTCTAAATAAAATATGTTTAAATCAAGATTACCCAAATGACATGTGTTGTCATGATAAGGAGTGCTGCCGTGGGCTGTCGTGTGTCGACGTGTCGCGGTAGTGCTATAATCTAGTGAACATGAATAATGATGTTATATTATAAAAAGTGCTGCCATAAGATGAGATGAAAAAAGAAAAGATTATTTTACAAATATCCATAATTCTTGACTAGTCTAGGTTCATATCATCACTACTATATGTATCTACTCTTACCTATGATTTGCTGAGTACATAAGTGCTCACCCTTGCAACATTCAACTCAATAGATGGAGCCTACTTTGATCAAGATGATGGAACGGAATACTACGTGGATCCAGAAGGAGGAGAATCAGTTCCGCCAGAACCCTGAAGTGTGTTGTTCTGCCGTCAACTTCTTTTGTGGGAGGGTCACCTATCTTATGCTGCGTACTTAAATATTTTGCTAAACCCTGAATGCCTTGTAGGCATTGTAATCCTCTTAATGTAATATTAAGGCCAGCAGGCCACACTGCTTAATATTTTGTGAGTACTCTGTTGCAATGTAATATTCTCCTGTGTTTGACTCATCCTGGGAAGTCAAAGGTTTGTGAGAATGGGACTAGCTGCAGCGAGCTAGGTCTCTACAGGAGTAGTCGTTGTCCCAGTCTCGGGGCGCGACAAGAAAAGTTGGTAGCAGAGCAACATGAGAACTTGACTGTAGGACGACACCTTTAGGAAATTGGCCGTGCCAGGAAGACGTAATTTATTTAGAAACTATTTGTGGAAATTTTATTTTGGTAAAAATAATGAGCTTTGTAGCTCTTGAAAAGCCTTCATTTCAAAATTTTATTTGGATTTTCTAAAATTCGGTAAGATTGTGAGAGTGCGTTCCTTGACTGGGGACACGCCCTCGTTGTCGGAGTCGGGAAGCGGCCCAAGGGGTCCGCCGGAGTGGCGGTGGCGACGCTTTTCTTCTGGACCGGGACTCAGTTCCCGGACATCCGGGCTCTCCCCCGGAGAGGCTGGCTCTTCGGCGGGTCTCTTCCCCCGACTGGTGCGAGAGCGAGGCTCCCCGCGCCCGCGGCCAGGGGGAAGTTCTTCCCCGCGCTTGGGTGAATGCATTCGCTCAACCTCCCCCCGAGAGAAACGGACTTGTTCCGCCGGGGGAGGGAGCTCGTGCACTGTAGCTCCCGGCCCGGAGGCTACCGGGGCCGGCTGGGGGGAGCCCCCTGCGAAGACCCCTGGAACCGAAAAGGGGGAAGCCCCTATATTATCCGAAACCGGGGAGGGGGCGCCCGCGGCGACGTTCGGAACCGAAGTGGAGGGAGCCCCCGCGGCAATGGCCGGAACCGGAAAGGGGGAAGCCCCTGTAATATCCTGAACCGGCGAGGGGGGAGCCCCGGCGGCGACGTCCGGAACCGGGGAGCTGATGCGGGGGGAAGTTTGCTGAGTCACGGGAGCTGCTCTGTCGACCGCCCCCAATGCGGTAAACGTGACACGCGGGGCGGGACTGGCTCCTGGCGCAGGGAAAACCCCCGGCATGAAGTGGACCCCCGGCCCCGAGAATAGGTCTGGAACGGGGTATCCCCCTGGTGCCACGAAGGGCCCGGGCATGAAGAAGCCCCCCGGCACCGGGAAGGGTCCGGGTGCCGGGTAGGGTCTGGACATATAACCCACATGGGGAGGGAACCCCCCGACGGGGTCATACGGGGCGGCCAAACCCCCGGAGACCGGGGGGGCCGCCGGGTGACCCATAAACGGGGGCACAGCCCCCGGGTATGACTGCGGCGCATATGTGGGGGCCAGTGGCCGCGCCAACACGCTGAGCAGCTCATCCATGGAGCGCTGGGTGCGGAGCTGGCCCTCCACTAAAGCGTCGAGCAGGGCGTCCTGGGGAGCCGGGGCAGCCGTCGGGGGGAGACTGGTCCCCGCCGAGGTTCCCGCAGTCACCGGGAGCGCCCCAGAGGTAGAACCACCTAAGTTAATAAAGGAGGTGGGAGGCGGTTCCTGGGCCTGGCCGCCTCCGGGCGGAAGCGCCGGGACAGTAGTGTCCCGGACGGGCGGCGCCGGGTCTCCGAGACTGGCGTCATTGGGAAGGGTGCGAGCCCTTGTTCTTGGGGGAGCCATGGCGTCTTGTCACGAGTCCCCACGGTCGGCGCCAACTGTCGTGGTATTGCGAATACCCCGGCCGGTTTCGTAGACGATCCTAGCAAAGAAAACGCGACGCGGGCTAACCGGGCAACCGGTCCTCCCCCGCCGGACAAACACAAGAATTGACACGAGGATTTATACAGGTTCGGGTCCCGGTGGGGGCCCTAGTCCTGTCGGCATGCTCCCGACCGGAGTCGGCTGGGGAGGCTCTCTCGGGGGAGAGGCTTCCTGAGCACACCTGTGAGTTTGGCTATTCCAATAATAATAAATCACTTGTCTTTACAACAGGGGGTACAAGGGCTATTTATAGCCCCAAAAAGAAGCAAAAAGACTAAACTACCCCGGACACTACCGTCGGATTGAGGGGTAGCAACGTCCTTCTCCCAGTCAAGTGCCTTGGATGTTTGACAGGTGGTCGCTGATTCCCGAGGCGCCCCTTGTGTGACCTGCACGTGATCAACAACCAGAGACTTTACCTTTAGACGGGCGATGAGGCCCGGGACATGCACCGGAGGCCAGGTTCCTGTGCCAAAGGCGGCTCCCAGGACCGGCAGCGGAGGCCGGGTCCTGGGAGCCAAAAGGCGGCGCCCGGGGCAAGCACCGGAGGCCACGTCCCCGGGCAAATGGCGGCGCCCGGGACCGGCACCGGGGGCCCGGTGCCGGGAGCCATAAGGCGGCGCCGGGGAAGGCACCGGAGGCCACGTCCCCGGGCAAATGGTGGTGCCCGGGACCGGCACCGGGGGCCAGGTCCCGGGAGCCAAAAGGCGGCGCCCGGGGCAGGCACCGGAGGCCACGTCCCTGGGCAAATGGTGGCGCCCGGGATTGGCACCGGGGGCCAGATCCCGGGAGCCAAAAGGCGGCGCCGGGGCAGGCACCAGAGGCCATGTCCCCGGGCAAATGGCGGCGCCCAGGACCGGCACCGAGGGCCAGGTCCCGGGAGCCAAAAGGCGGCGCCCGGGACAGGCACCGGAGGCCACGCCCCCGGGCAAACAGCGGCACCAGGGACCGGCACCGGGGGCCAGGTCCCGGGAGCCAAAAAGGCGACGCATGGGACCGGCACCGGCGGCCAGGTCCTGGGAGCCAAAAGGCAGCGCCCGGGACCGGCACCGGGGGCCAGGTCCTGGGAGCCAAAAAGGCGGCTCCCGGGGCAGGCACCGGAGGCCACGTCCCCTGGCAAATGGTGGCGCCCGGGACCGGCACCGGGGGCCAGATCCCGGGAGCCAAAATGGCAGCGCCCGGGACCGGCACCGGAGGCCAGGTCCCGGGAGCCAAAAAGGCGGCGCCCGGGACTGGCACCGGCGGCCAGGTCCCGGGAGCAAAAATGCGGCGCCCGGGGCAGGCACCGGAGGCCACATCCCTGGGCAAATGGCGGAGCCCGGGACCGGCACCAAGGGCCAGGTCCCGGGAGCCAAAAGGCGGCGCCCGGGGCAGGCACCGGAGGCCAGGTCCCGGGAGCCAAAAAGGCGGCGCCCGGGATCGGCACCGGAGGCCAGGTCCCGGGAGCCAAAAGGCGGCGCCTGGGTGAAAGGGATCTAGGATATCGACTAGAGGGGGGTGAATAGGCGATTTTAACAATTTAGCAATTAATCAAACAATTTAAAGATAATGAGAGCAAATAAATAACACAATATGAACAAAGCACAATTCCAACACAAGGATATATCCCGTGGTCTCGGTGATTTGCCGATCACCCCTAATCCACGTTGAGGCAAACTCAAATCTCTAACAGCTCCTCTATCTAGTCAACCTTCTCTCGAGAAGTGACCTAGATCTTGAGCCGGATTAGTGTGATGAGTTATCCAAACCTCGATTTCACTAAGGATGCACTTTCACAAGATGTTTTGAGGCTTCTTCACAATCTTCCTTGAAGAGCTCTCCAAAACCCTTCTCCTAGCCGTCTAGGAGCCGGCAAACTCCAAGAGTAACAAGCCGGTGATGATCACTTAGCCTTCTTCTACTGCCACGAGAATGATTTAATGATCTAGATGCAATGCACTAGAAGATCTCAAATGCACACTCTCACAAATTCGAGAATTTGAACCCTAGAGTGTATGAAATGTGCTAAAGCTCTCAAGGATGATGACAATGCTCAAATTATGCCAAGAGTCCTGAACAGGGCCGTGCATGGGAGTATATATACCCCCCACAATAAATATAGCCGTTACAGGCCGTTGGGAGAAAAAGCTCACTTGGCGGTCAGACCGCAGGTATAAGCTCGATCAGACCGCCGCAATTGCAACGGCATTAAACAGGCGCAATAAATGCTCAACTGCCCTTGTCAGGCACACACACGGTCAGACCGGAGCCTATTTCGGTCAGACCGTGAAGCTGCCCAGAGACGACCTAGTTTCTGGACACCTTATATAGTCAGGCCGAAAAATACGGACAGACCGGCCATACGGTCAGACCGTAGTACAAAAACACGGTCAGACCGATTTCCCGGTCAGACCGGTCTAATAAAACGGTCAGACCATCAAAGCTCGAAAACAACAGAAGGATAGGTCATGAAGTTCCAGGAGACTGACCTAGGTTTTAACTACAGACAGACCGACCTTATAAAGGTATATACTATACTAAGACATAATTTCGGTCAGTCTGAAATCCTATTCGGTCAGTCCGTTAATTCGGTCAAACTGGTCTAACACACGGTCAGACCAACTGAGACAGAGCTAAGCAGGAATGAGCTGAAACAAGCATTTTCAAAGTATATGACCTTCTAGTATGCAATGCAAGTTGCTTTTATGATGTGTGGCACATAGATGAAGTATTTTGTGATACACCACATGCTCCTCTTAATAGTACGGCAACTATCCTAAAATCCGGTCAAAATTCTTCTCTAATCACCTTAGACCGGTAAAAATGGAAAAGACCCTATTTCGTACCTTTGCCCTTTTGATCAATGCCCTTTCTTCATCATGAGGCTCTTTCTTCGCCTTTCATTAACCTGTCTTTAAAGTTTCTTCTTTACACAACTAGGCAGGTAACGTTAGTGTAGCATTTGTAGTTGTCATTAATTATTAAAACACTCTTTAGGGGCCTAGAAGCTACACCGGGGCAGGCACCGGAGGCCACGTCCCCGGGCAAATGGCTCCCGGGACATTGTCCGGTCACTTCAGACAATGTCCGGCCTTCATCGGACAGATGCACCGGACAAATGTATATGTCTCTGTTGCACTTGTTTGCAATGTTCAGAAGTTGTTTGTATTGGCCGGACATTGTCCGGTCACTTCAAAGACTGTCCGGCCAGTACAAAACGAAAACAGAACTCTGAATTTTTTACTCAATTTTGATTTAGGGAAAATGCACATGCAAATATGCTTCTAAAAACTTCAAGATTGATCAAGAGACTTGTGCTAAGACCCCTCTTAATAGTACGACCATCTAACCTAGAAATTTTCAAAACAAGAAGGCACTAGGTTTAGGTATTTGTACTCTTGTCGAGATTTTCATCGTTTTGGCTTCATGAAGTCTTGATAGCCTTGCTTTGCTCTTCCTTGATGCTTTCTCCTCTGATTTACCTGGGTCTCACATACAGAGGTTAGTCGCAATTTTCACGGAGGTCATTAATCACCAAAACCCTAATTTGGGCTCAAGATTCAACAGTGTGAAGTGATGCTGGGCGAGGGGGAGCTTATATAGGTGAAGGGCTGGGCTCTCAGGACTTGAAGCATATCAAACAGGATTCGCGACTGGCACCGGAGGTGGGATCGAGACGACGTTGGGATGCTGCAACAGCTGGAGCAGGGCAACGGGATCACTGGCTTCAGCATGGGCGCAACGTGGCGCTGCTTTGCTGCTACTGGAGCACGCGCGCGTGCGGGGAAGTCACGGCACAGGTGCGCTGAGGTTGCTCCACGGTGGTGGCATGGTTGCGCACAGGTGGTGGCTACGTGGCGGTGACAGTGGCAGCGTGGGGAACTTCATCGGCGGTGAGTTCAGCAGCGAGGCGAAGTGGCGGGGTTCTGGTCGCAACGGCTAGAGCTCTGGTCGAGAGCAACGGCTAGAGCTCTGGTAGGGGCTGGTCGAAAAGGGCTGAAAAGGAAAGCTAGGGCTGATTTGTAATTTCAGAAACCTCCACCAGGGACTGATCTGCAAGGAATTAGGTTCGGGAATTTGGGTCTATTTGCAAATCTGGGGATCTGGAGGGCTGATCTGAGATCTGGTTTTGTAGATGAGTGTTACTAAATCTCTTGGACTCATCTAGCAAGAAAAATGGTGAACTCCGATAAGATCTGGTGGTTTTGACAAAAATCGAAAACAGGGTAATTAGGGTAAACAGGGTAATTAGGGTTTGGAACTTAGGCAAGGCTGAAACTAGGGTTTCGGTTAAGCTTTTGGAATTCTTCCAGAAGGGAAAAATGTTCAGAATAGTGAATGGGAGATGTTCACTGAATCAGATCAAAGTTTGGAGATGGTCTGAGACTTTTAGTCTTTTGGGGCTTCTGACAAATCTGAAAAGAATTGATCTGCGACACTTTTGGACTAAAAAGCGGAAATGGTCTGAAAGGTGGAGTTTAGCTGCCAACTTTTTAAATTAAGGTAGTGGCATACCTGAGATCATAAATCTGAGATAAGAGATCAAAAGTGGGGTTGAGACATCCAAGAATCCAATGAAGATATCCTGACTGGCAAGCTAAAGAGATGGCAAAATTTGGGATGTTACATGCGGCCCCCAAGCGGTTGATCGTGGTCCTCCCCATGATTGTGTTCTAAGAGGGGAGGTCTACCACATCAAACCGGACCATCTCTGTCCGGTAGTTGTCCGGGGTGCCGAAGGTCATGGGGAGATCCACCTTCCCCACGGGGTGGATCATCTTCCTCGGGACGAATCCCTGCAAAGGCCCTGTTGCCGGCTGCAGGAGCTTCTCGTCCACCTGCATCTCCCTAAACGCCTTTAGGTAGAGGACGTCGGCGGAGCTCCCGCCATCCACGAGGATGCGGGCCAGATGGCAGTTGTAGATGGTAGCGAAGACGATGAGCACATCATCATGGGGGAAGCGAACCCCACACGCGTTCTCTACCGTGAAGGTGAGGGGGACGTCCGACAACTTGGGTGGCGGAGACGTATGCAGCACCCCCACCACATTTACTTTGCGTGCGTACTCCTTACGCTGACGCTTGGAATCCCGCCCGGAGGCGGACCCTCCTGTGATGACGTTGACATGCCTTTGGGAGGTTTGGAAGGGGAGAGTCTCTGATGGCTCCCCTTCCCGCGTTCGTCCCTGCTGTCCCCCCGCGGGAGAGGAAGGGCTGGTAAGGCCGGCTGAGGGGGCAAGAAGGCTGGAGTCCCCCCTCCCCCTGCCCATGTTGGTCGAGGAATGCGGCGAATTGATGGAGCAGTTGATGTCATTCCCGGGTGGCATGGGTATTAGACCTATGGAAGGTACACCACAGACCTTCCCTGCCTCCCGCCGCAGGGCCTTCTCGACCGCGGGAAGAATGTCCCCCCCCCCCCACGACCTTTTGGCTTGGGGAAGGGGCGGTTGCCCTTCGAGGCGTCGCGCGAGCCGCCTCCGCCCTCGAGGACAAAGGTGTCCCGAGGTCGTGGCTCGCTACGACCCCCCTGTTTGGGGTGTTTGAGGGGTTCCCTAGCCCCCCGGTCGGCGGGGGCGGGAGCCCCCTGGTTCTTCTTCCAGAGGTCATCCTCCTCCGCCCGAGCTTACTTCTCAAGTATGTTGAAGAGCTCGTCGACGGAGGAGGGGCAGCTTTGGGAGAGTCTCCGGTGGAGCTCTCCTGGGAGGATCCCGCTCTTGCACGCCTCAATGACCGTAGAATCGGGGACGTGGGCCACTTTGCTCTTTACCTGAGCAAAGCGTTTGAAGAAGCTATGGATGGTCTCCCCCGCCCTTTGCCGGACAATGTACAGCTGCAAGGAATCCAGGGGACGCACATAGTTCCCCTGGAAGTTCACGCAGAACTCGCGTTTGAGCTGCGCGAAGGACTTGATGGAGCCGGCCTTCAAGTTGTAGAACCACGAGCGGGCGATCCCGATCAGGTATAGGGGAAAGACGTTGCACTGAACTGTCTAGTCCCCCCCGGCCGCCGAGATGGCCGTGGAATACACCTGCACAAATTCGTAAGGGTCGGCCTCACCGTTGTAGTGCTCGATGTGCGGTGGGCGGTAAGGCCGCGACCATCGAATGCACCAGAGTCTGCAGCATAGAGGCTGGTTAGCCCCCTCCACTTCTCGGGGAGAGTCCCGGTCACTGTCCCCTTTGACAGGGGATGCGCGCTCATTGTCGGAGTCGGGGAGGGGCCCAAGAGGTCCGCCGGCGTGGCGGTAGCGCCGTTTTTCTTCCCGGTTGGTGGAGCTGACTTCCAAGAAGTCCGGGTGCTCCTCGGGAGAGGGTGGCTCTTCGGCAAGTCTCTTCCCCTAGCCGGAGCGAGAGCGGGGCTCCCCGCGTCCACGACCCGAGGGAGGGTCTTCCCCAGACTTGGCGGTGCGCATTTGCTCAACCTCCTCCCAAGTGAAGCGGACCTGGTCCGCCGGGGGAGCCCTCGGGGGCGGCCCCGGGGGAGGGGGGAGCTCATGCACTGCAGCTACCGGCCCGGGTGCTACCGGGGCCGGTGAGGGGGAAACCCCTGTGGCAATGTCTGGAATCGGAAAGGGGGAAACCCCTGTATCGATGTCCGGAACCAGAGGGGCGTTGCGGGGGAAGACCCGCTGTGATGCGGGAGCTGCTCTGTCAACTGCCCCCGGTGCGGTAAACACGACCTGCGGGGCGGGACTAGCTCCAGGCGTAGGGAAAGCCCTCGGCATGTAGTGGGCCCCCGGCCCCGGGAAGGGGCGCAGAACAGGGTGTCCCCCCGGTACAACGAAGGCCCCGGGCATGAGGTAACCCCCCGGCATCGGGAAGACTCCCAGCGCCGGGAAGGCACCAGACGGATGGCCCACTGGGGGAGGATATCCTCCGGTGGGGTCGTATGGAGCGGCCGCGTCTCCGGGGGCCAGAGGGGCCACCGGGTGACCCATAAACGGGGGCATAGGCCCCAAGAACGGGTACTGTGGGTAAGTGGGGGCCGGTGGCCGCACCAAGACACGGAGCAGCTCGTCCATAGAGCACTGGGCGCAGAGCTGGCCCTCGACTAAGGCCTCAAGCAAGGTGTCCCGGGGAGCCGGGGAAGCCGTTGGGGGGAGACTGGTCCTGGCCGAGGCGACCGCGATCACCGGGACTGACCCGGAGGTCAAACCACCAAAATTAACAGGGAAGGTGGGAGGCGGTATGTAACACCCCTGTTTTTGCCAAACCCTAAAATAGCCAAAATCCACATCCGGACCCCAAAACCTAATCTGCTTCAGCCATTCCCTTCTAAATGCTGTTCAGAACATTTTTCCCTTCGGGACCATCTCCAAAATCTCACCCTAAAGCCGAGTTTCAAGCCTCGCCATTTTTTTTAAAACCCTAATTACCCTGTTTTCCCCAATTTTGTCGAAACCCTTCAGATCTTGCCCGATCTTACCAAACTTTGGCCAGACAAGTTCTAAAAATCTTTTGCAACCTAGCTGCCAAATCAGATTTCAGATCGGACTCTTAGATCTCCAAATTTGCAAACAGGCCCAAGTCCTATTCAAGTTTTCTTCGCAGAAGAGCCCCTGGAGTAAGTTTCAGAAATAGCAAATCGGCCCAAACACTCTTTTCAGGCCCTTTTCGACCAGCCCTGGTCGTTGCCACGACCAGTGCACGAGCCCGTTGCAGCGCCGTGGATTTCTCGCCGTGCTTGCTCGCCGCCGGCCACCGTTTCTGTCACCTGTGCCCGTGAGTTGCTGAGCCACCCCGTGCGCACGTGATAGCCACCGTAGCATCGCCTCGCCCAGCGGATAAACGGCCGCGCTCCCGAACCTTGTTTTCGCGCGCGCGCTCCCGTTGCCGTGGCATTGCATGCGTGTACGTGTCGATTGCCGGAGCTACGTTGTCGCCTCCGCATCTGCGCCTTCCCGGACGAAGTTCCAAGACGCCTTGGCATCGCTGGCAAAGCTGCAGCACCGCCTGAGCGCAATCACATCGCCGGTCACCGCTGTCGCAGCTGCACCCGGCCGGTCTCGTCCCCGGCACAAGTTCTCTCGCCGTTCCCCCTCGCAAGCTCCGCCTCATCGCCTATTTAAACCCCTTCAGCGCTGTGAAGAAATGCAACGCCAGGACTTAGCCAAATTCCCGGTTCTTCACTGTTTCCCTTTCTTCTCCGGCGAGCTATTTCTGGAGCCACCGTCGCCAGAGCAAACCATAGCCCATCTCTCCAATCCAGGTTCACCAGTGAGTCCCCCTCGTTCCCCTCTCTGTGTCATAGCAACCAATTGCACTAGATCGATCCCCATCGCCGGTGATCGCCGGATTCCCGATTTGCCCTGTTCCCCCAATGCCACTCGATTCAGCCCAAATTAACCCTCAATCCTGTAGAAGAAGTTGATCAGTAAGCCTAGTAGAGCAAGCCTGTAGAACCAGAATCCCCAATTAAGCTCAAATCGAAGAAATCCCAAATTCGAACCTCGGCCGTCCGCCGGACTTCGGCGCCAAGCTTCTCCGGCCGATATCCAATGAAATTAACCTCCCCAGTAGCTTTGTTGCACCCTAGAGATCATTCCCAAGCTTGGAATTGAGCTCTTTCGCCCTGTATCAAAAATACCCAAGCTCCAGTGTCGTCTTATCCAGCGCCGGTCGCCGGAATTTGTTCCCGGCCGATCCAGCCGACACCACCTTGTCCCTTAGCTTCGCCTCACCTCCCTGAGCAATATTGTCCACTAGCTCGACACCTGGATCTGCCTAGATTGTGAGTTATGCCTATGCCAAGATCACTGTCCAGTAACTCAGTTCATGTCCAGGCCACCGTGGTTCATCGCCGGATTTGGCCACCCTCCGGCCACTTTCAGCCCTTGTGCCTGTTGAGTATATTGTTCCTGTTAGTAATGCCTACCTCCCAGACAAAGTGGTGCATCATTTGGAGCCCTAGATCAAAAGTTAAGCCATGCCCTAGTTTCTGGCCATGTCCAGCACCATGTCAGTGCATGTCAGCCACTGGCATTAGCCTTGTTTGACCCCTTCTGGTTGAGCAATTGAAATGCCACCTTGTCCTTTAGATTCCTGGAGTTGAGATCTACAACTTTCTCTACTATCACTTCTCCAGAAAACCATCCTAAGATTAGTTTCCAGTTATGTCAAAGCCATGAACTGAATGTCGACCCTTCGACGTTCAATCCTTTTTAGCCGTTTCTTCGACCAGAGCCCTCGTGACCTTACCCTAACCTTTTCCCCTGCATACATGGCTTATTTACTTAATACTTTCTATAGAAACTATTTTCAGTATGCTTATGTGGTATGTGTTTGTGTGTTAATTGTTTGCCGCAGAGTCAGAAGCGGAAGGAACGGAAGAAGTCTTTGAAGAGCCGTCTGAGTTTTTAGACCCAACATTGCAAGGCAAGCCTCATTCCTTTGATCATGTCTCACCCAATATTTTCATATGAAGTATATTCACTGTTTCTTACTATGCATGTTTAGTTGAAATACAAATTATGTTTGAATGACATGAGTAGATATTCCCTAAATGAATCATGAAACCCTTTTTGTTATTGAACCTTCTTATATATGCTTTTGTCACCCTAGGACTCATATACTGAATATCCACATTAAACTTAAAAGGGTCAAATGCATGAGAAGTTATAATGAAAACCGTTTTGACAAGAAAAATGATAAAAGGGATCAGTAGTGAGGATTGGATTGTATGGAGAGGGTGCGGTGCGCACCAGGGTATGTGAATGTTCCTCACTATTGGTTCATAAGGACAAGAACCTTGTGCTGTGTCTCTATACGAATTGTAAACGTACCAACCACTTGCCTGGTATGGGACAGGCACAACTTAGTAACTTTTTGGTATTAGCAGTTCCCTGCATGGTTTGACGATCTGGTTTCTCGCGTGGAAACTGGAAGGCCAAGGTTCGGCCATGAGTGATGTGAGTCAGAAAAATGATGAGAGAAAAAGGCGTAAATGAAGGAAGGCGCCCTAGACCTGATTAAGCCGTGAGCGGCTGTAATCTTAAATGGTCGTATGTCTCGCGTGGACATAGACCAAGGCTATGTGTCCTGAGGGAACATAGACCAGAGAGGCTAGGAAGTAAGGCAGTGGGTAAGACCCACAACGGTACTTGAGACTTAATTGTCTATTTACCGGGCAGGGATACTGTTAATACTGAACTGTAAAGCGTTGTGTGATCTCGGCCTTGTCACATGTGTATAAGTCACATGGAGCTGATCCGACTTGAAAGCCGAGTGAAACAGTGGATTTAAAAAGAGGTACACCTTTGCAAAGCGTAAAAGAAGTGTCAGATACTCTGTACTCCCAGGTTCAGGAGTCTTTTCGTAGTGGATGTTATCCATGGGTTATAGCACAAGTAATGTTTTGGAATGTTTTAATAATGCGGTTAACAAAGTAGTGACTCATGGGAGACCACTACATCTAATGTTTTGTTGAAAACCTGTTTAATGTTTAAAGTAACATTTTAGTGACAAAGTACTGTTTCGTTAAACAAATGACTTGGAAATCTATATATTTCTATCCATATGAACCATAAAACCCTGGAATCATATATTTCACTCTCATGTACATACAATTACAATAATCCCCGGAACGAGTGTTGCTGAGCACCAAGTGCTCACCCTTGCAATTTACTTCCAACTGTAGAAGAGGGATTCGAGGATCCCGATTCCTTCAGTTATGAGTTCCCGGCAGAAGATGGAAGTGCCCCGGACGAGCCCACGTTCTAGAAGGATTGCGCACCAAGTCAAGTCAGATGTGGGAAGAGCCACTTCAACCCCGCTGCGGATGGAAATCAAGCTTTTCGTCGTTGCTTTGTGTTTTATGCTGTGTGTTCGGTACTTAGATACCGACTCTGGTTCTGATAAACTTGTTATTTTCTTAGCAACTCTACTTAGCGCCATTTTCGGTGCTTTGGGTATGTAATATTGGCCAGGCTGGCCTGCTACCTGTTTAATGTTATTATTATGCTTGTCTGGTTTGGAGCTCATGTGTCATCCTGCTGTGTGTAACCTACCTGGGCGGTTACCAAGGTGATCCTCAAATGGGGGTCTGACAGCGAATGGTATCAGAGCATGAAGCTTGACTGTAGGTCGTGACCCTTACTAGAATGGGCGTCCCTAAAGTAGAGAATCGCTAGATTATTTGGTAAAAATCTAATTGTGAAAAACCTAATTTGTTTAAGAAAAGCATAATGAGTATTATTTGAAAATTTTCAAAACCGTTTTCCTACTTTTAAGTGTTCCGTGTCTCATCATCGCAGATGGCCCCTGGTAAGAAGCTGATTCACGGAGACGAGTTGGGATCATGGGCATTGATGCTTTGGATGATGTTACAATTTCTGGGAGCAAGAGACAACCAGCGACCCGTATACTACGTCCGTCGAGAAGAAGTCGATGGTAGACCTTTTGGTTTCCGTGCCTCGGTGATTGTGTACGAGATCCCAGAGATCGGGAGAGGATCAACAAGAAAGGAAGCTCGTAGACAGGAAGAAGAAGATGCCATCCAAGACGCTGCTCGTCGTGCCATAGGTACCATACGCCAACTGTACGATGATTTCCTTATAGGTTCTCCTTTCTGCTTTGTCCCCTACCAAATTCCCGGATCGGATCGTCGAACTGTTCATCCCTCCAACAACCAGAGAGACGCCATCCTGACTAAAACCAGAGATGTAGTCCAAGTCCTGGAATCAAGCTACACTCGGTTGCTGCGTGAGCACGAAAATGCTCGGGATGACCGTCACTATCTGGAAGGAGCGCTTGCGAAGGTTCGCTCAGAACTCCAAGAGAAGGAGAAACAGATTCAGGAGTTGGCTGAACCTAGCGGAGCTCGAGAAGTCGAAGACGAAGGATCGGTGAACAAGAGGAACCGCTTGAAGATAAGACTCACAGCCCGCAAGAGTGTGGGAAGACCTAGGGATTACCTGGGTTATTTCACGCCTGCTTCGCGTGGCATTGTGATCAACACCCCTGCACCAGAGTATCCTACTCTCGCGAAAGGGAAGGAAGTTCCTGAAGGCAAAGGAAAAGAGATTGCTACATGCGACACCAATGATTCATCCGAGGAAGAAGAGGACAACGACATGCAATGGGACCCTATGGATGCCGACGAAGATCAAGAAGAGGAAGACCCTGAAGAAGTGGAACCTTGTAGTTCTTCCAAGACCGACAGGAGATCGTAGTTTTCTCTTCAGCTTGACCCTTCTGCTCTAGCCCTTGTAACCGTTAGTCTTTAGCTCTTGTTGTAGTAGCTGCTTTGTTTGTATTGTTTGTTGGTAACTCCAAAGCTGTAAAGGTGAAAACCTTGTATCTTTAGAAAATCTTTGAAAATGGAAATTGCATGTTCCAATCCAATCTCTTGGATTGATCTTTCCTTTCAGCTTATGTTCAATCTGTGCTCTCTTGAATTAGTAGTCTTGTCTCAATTATCTTGGCAGAACAGAATGGTGAACACCAGAGGTAGAATCCAAGGTTCAGAAGAAGTCCCAAGAAACACATCAACAAGAAGGACTAGAGATGACTCAGATCAGCCAAATTCTTCAGCCTCAATACCGCAAGGAGGAAATCTGACGGAAATATTAATATGGATGGAGCAAAACAGACAGAGATCTGCAGAGGTACAGAGTCAAATTCTGGAACAGTTGATGCAAAACTCCGCAACACGCCGCGAGGAAGGTTCGAACATTGGAGCAAGACTGACAGACTTCCAGAAGACACGTCCTCCAACTTTCTCCTGCACTGAAGACCCAATTGTGGCAGACGATTGGTTAAGAGAGATCGAAAGGAAATTGGATACCGTCAGGTGTAGTGATGAAGAGAAACTGCTATATGGACCCCATCAGCTCACAGGATCAGCTGCAGCGTGGTGGGAGAATTACAAGACGGTACACCCTAATCAGAATTCAATTACCTGGAATGAATTCAAGGAACAGTTCCGTAGATACCATGTCCCCAAAGGAGCTATTCAAGCCAAACGCAGAGAATTCTTGAATCTAAGGCAAGGAGGAAGGACGGTGAAGCAGTATTTGCATGAGTTCATCAAATTGGCCAGGTATGCACCAGAAGACATCATGACAGAAGAGCGGAAGATCGACAGATTCTGTGAAGGCCTACAAAACTCATACCAGTATCACTTGTCAACGCACGAGTTCACGGACTTCCAAGTCCTTGTGAATCGAGTGCTTAAAATGGAGGAGAAAAGAGGCGTAGTAGAAGAGGACCGCAAGAGGAAAAGCATAGCATACCCTTTTCAAGGAAATTCTAGCCGAGGAAGACCAGCGCCATATGCCAGAGCCGCTTTCAGACCACCCGCACCACCAAGACCCCAGAGGACTTCATCGCCAACAACTCTAATATGCCCCGGATGCAAAGGGAGTCACCTCTATAGAGACTGTACACTGAAGAATGCAGAATGCTTCCATTGTGGCAGAAGAGGACACCACAGAGAGACTTGTCCATTTCGGCATTTACCTCCCAATGTTGCTAAAGCTCAGGCAGCCAAATCCCCTGCACCTGCACGAACTATTGCCAGAGGAGCACCACAAGCTAGAGGAGGAAGATTCCAAACCAACAGAGGAAGAGGAACACCAACCACCGGAGGAAGACTCAACTTCGTGACTGCTACAGAAGCAGGAGAGGCAACTGACGTCGTGATCGGTAGACTCTTAATCTCCTCTCAGATTTCAGTGGTTCTATTTGATCCCGGTGCAACTCATTCATTCATGTCGAAAGATTGCTTGTTGAGTAATAACTTGCCTGTGGTTGCTTTAGAGCATCCTATCATTATTCAGTCACCTGGTGCTAGGATGATTGTTAATTCTATCTGTAGAAACGTTGCCTTCTGTATCGGCAATCTAGAATTCCTGGCAGACATGCTAGTTCTAAACCTTCAAGGATTGGATGTCATTCTTGGAATGGATTGGCTGGCCAAGCATAAGGGATTGATGGATTGTGAGAAGAAAACAATCACCCTGACAAATGCCAGGGGAAAGCAAATTACATTCCATGCAGACAGAACTCCAATCTGCGACCACCTACAGAGATTGAACTGCATCGAAGAAGTGAAGCTTGAAGAGGTACCAATTGTCAACGAGTACCCGGAAGTCTTTCCAGAAGAACTTCCCGGATTGCCACCAAATAGGGATATAGAGTTCACTATTGAACTAAAACCCGGATCCGCGCCGTATGCTAGAAAGTTGTTTCGGATGACAGGCCATGAGCAAGAGGAATTGAAGAAGCAGATAGCTGAATTGGAAGAAAAAGGATTCATCAGATCCAGCTCATCACCATGGGGAGCCCCAGTGCTCTTTGTTAAGAAGAAAGATGGTAGTATGCGACTTTGCATAGACTACCGCAAGCTAAACAACATGACCATCAAGAACAAATACCCCTTACCAAGAATAGATGACCTTTTTGACCAGCTCAGAGAAGCTAAAGTATTCTCAAGAATAGACCTGAGATCGGGATACCATCAGTTAAGGATCCGAGAGCAGGACATTCCTAAAACTGCTTTCGTAACCAGATATGGGTTGCATGAGTTCACAGTGATGCCCTTTGGATTAACTAATGCACCCGCGGTATTCATGAATCTAATGAATAAGATCCTCATGGAATTCCTGGATAAATACATCATTGTATTTGTGGATGATATCCTTGTCTACTCTAAGACGGAGGAGGAGCACGCACATCACCTGAGGATTGTGCTACAGAAACTGGCAGACCACCAGCTATATGCCAAGTTTAGCAAATGTGCTTTTTGGTTGAAGAAAATTTCTTTCTTGGGACACATCATCTCAGGAGAAGGAATATTTATGGACCCGTTGAAGATTCAAGCTGTTACCGATTGGAAACAACCTGAAACCGCAACAGAAGTTATAAGTTTCTTGGGATTAGCGGGATATTATCGAAGATTCGTAGAAGGATTCTCAAAGATCACCAAACCGCTAACCCAGCTACTGAAGAAGAATGCCCCTTTTAATTGGACTGAGGAGTGCGAAAGAAGCTTTGAGGAACTGAAGAAAAGGTTGACAACTGCACCAATCCTGATACTGCCGGACGTCAAGAAGGATTTTCAAGTCTTCTGTGACGCCTCCAAACAAGGATTAGGATGTGTATTGATGCAAGAAAGGAAAGTAATAGCTTATGCTTCTAGACAGCTACGACCTCATGAGGAGAATTATCCAACACATGATCTGGAGTTAGCTGCTGTCGTACATGCACTGAAGATATGGAGACACTACCTACTAGGCAGTAAGTGCGAAATTTATACGGATCATAAGAGCCTGAAGTACATATTCACGCAACAGGAGTTGAATATGAGGCAGAGAAGATGGTTAGAACTGATCAAAGATTATGATCTAGAGATCCACTATCACCCAGGAAAAGCCAATGTAGTAGCTGATGCTTTGAGCAGGAAGTCTCGTTATAACCAGATAACACAGCTAGAAGTGCCGACACAACTGATCAAGGATTTCGAAAGGCTACAATTAGAATTAGTGGACCAAGGAACCATCGCTACGCTAAAGATGGAATGTGAGTTGAAGGATAAAATCCGACAAGCTCAAGCAATTGACCCAGATCTTCAAGAGATGAAGGAGGACATGAAGAGCAAAGATACAACCAACCTTCGAGAAGATGAACAGGGAATTCTATGGTACGATGACCGTATCTGCATTCCGAATGACCACGAGATCAAAGACTTAATCATGCAAGAGGCTCATCAGACCCCATATTCCATACACCCAGGCAGCACCAAAATGTACAAGGACTTGAAGAAAAATTTTTGGTGGAAAGGAATGAAGAGAGAGATTGCCAAGTTTGTCGCAACTTGCGACACATGCCAAAGAGTGAAAGCAGAACATCAAAAGCCTGCGGGACCGCTACAACCTTTACAAATCCCAGAGTGGAAGTGGGACGAAATCGGAATGGATTTCATTGTGGGACTACCAAGGACGAAGAAAGGATTTGATTCTATATGGGTCATAGTTGATAGATTAACAAAAGTGGCACATTTTCTCCCAGTAAAGACCCTATATACAGCTAAGGACTTAGCAGAGCTGTATCTCAACAGAATAGTTGTCCTACACGGAGTGCCGAAGGCTATCGTTTCCGACAGAGGAGCCCAGTTCGTTTCAAGATTTTGGCAAGAGTTGCAGAAAGCCCTGGGCACAAAGTTAAAGTTCAGTACCGCTTACCACCCTCAAACTGGAGGTCAGACGGAAAGGGTAAACCAAATTTTGGAAGATATGTTGAGGGCTTGTGTTTTGGACTATGGAGACTCTTGGGAGTTATTTCTACCTTATGCAGAATTCACCTACAACAACAGTTTCCAAGCAAGCCTGCAAATGGCACCATATGAAGCCCTATATGGAAGAAGATGCCGCACGCCACTGTATTGGACAGAAATTGGTCAAAAACAACATCTAGGACCCCAGTTAGTAGAAGAAGCCACAGCCCATGTCAGGATCATACAAGAAAAACTGAAAACAGCCCAATCTAGACAGAAAAGCTATGCGGATAACCGTAGAAGAGAACTATCTTTTGAAGAGGGCGATTATGTGTATCTCAAGGTTATGCCATACAAAGGAGTTCGAAGATTCCAGATGAAGGGAAAGTTAAAACCTAGATATGTGGGACCATATCGAATTCTGGAAAAGCGAGGTGAAATGGCATACAAGTTGGAATTGCCACCAGAACTAAGCGGAATTCATGACGTGTTTCATGTATCTCAGCTGAGGAAATGCTTGAGAAAACCAACAGAACAGATATCTCCTACAGAGAATGAGATTCAACCAGACTTATCTTGTCAAGAATACCCTATTAGAGTTCTGGAAACCAGAGAGAAAGTGCTGAAGTCAAGAACCCTCCGATTCTGCAGAGTTCAGTGGAACAATCACTCAGAGGAGGAGTCAACTTGGGAAAAAGAAGAAGATCTCCGACGAGAATTTCCCTCCCTATTCTCTGACCTGCCCTAATCTCGAGGACGAGATTGTTTCTAAGGTGGGTAGATTTGTAACACCCCTGTTTTTGCCAAACCCTAAAATAGCCAAAATCCACATCCGGACCCCAAAACCTAATCTGCTTCAGCCATTCCCTTCTAAATGCTGTTCAGAACATTTTTCCCTTCGGGACCATCTCCAAAATCTCACCCTAAAGCCGAGTTTCAAGCCTCGCCATTTTTTTAAAACCCTAATTACCCTGTTTTCCCCAATTTTGTCGAAACCCTTCAGATCTTGCCCGATCTTACCAAACTTTGGCCAGACAAGTTCTAAAAATCTTTTGCAACCTAGCTGCCAAATCAGATTTCAGATCGGACTCTTAGATCTCCAAATTTGCAAACAGGCCCAAGTCCTATTCAAGTTTTCTTCGCAGAAGAGCCCCTGGAGTAAGTTTCAGAAATAGCAAATCGGCCCAAACACTCTTTTCAGGCCCTTTTCGACCAGCCCTGGTCGTTGCCACGACCAGTGCACGAGCCCGTTGCAGCGCCGTGGATTTCTCGCCGTGCTTGCTCGCCGCCGGCCACCGTTTCTGTCACCTGTGCCCGTGAGTTGCTGAGCCACCCCGTGCGCACGTGATAGCCACCGTAGCATCGCCTCGCCCAGCGGATAAACGGCCGCGCTCCCGAACCTTGTTTTCGCGCGCGCGCTCCCGTTGCCGTGGCATTGCATGCGTGTACGTGTCGATTGCCGGAGCTACGTTGTCGCCTCCGCATCTGCGCCTTCCCGGACGAAGTTCCAAGACGCCTTGGCATCGCTGGCAAAGCTGCAGCACCGCCTGAGCGCAATCACATCGCCGGTCACCGCTGTCGCAGCTGCACCCGGCCGGTCTCGTCCCCGGCACAAGTTCTCTCGCCGTTCCCCCTCGCAAGCTCCGCCTCATCGCCTATTTAAACCCCTTCAGCGCTGTGAAGAAATGCAACGCCAGGACTTAGCCAAATTCCCGGTTCTTCACTGTTTCCCTTTCTTCTCCGGCGAGCTATTTCTGGAGCCACCGTCGCCAGAGCAAACCATAGCCCATCTCTCCAATCCAGGTTCACCAGTGAGTCCCCCTCGTTCCCCTCTCTGTGTCATAGCAACCAATTGCACTAGATCGATCCCCATCGCCGGTGATCGCCGGATTCCCGATTTGCCCTGTTCCCCCAATGCCACTCGATTCAGCCCAAATTAACCCTCAATCCTGTAGAAGAAGTTGATCAGTAAGCCTAGTAGAGCAAGCCTGTAGAACCAGAATCCCCAATTAAGCTCAAATCGAAGAAATCCCAAATTCGAACCTCGGCCGTCCGCCGGACTTCGGCGCCAAGCTTCTCCGGCCGATATCCAATGAAATTAACCTCCCCAGTAGCTTTGTTGCACCCTAGAGATCATTCCCAAGCTTGGAATTGAGCTCTTTCGCCCTGTATCAAAAATACCCAAGCTCCAGTGTCGTCTTATCCAGCGCCGGTCGCCGGAATTTGTTCCCGGCCGATCCAGCCGACACCACCTTGTCCCTTAGCTTCGCCTCACCTCCCTGAGCAATATTGTCCACTAGCTCGACACCTGGATCTGCCTAGATTGTGAGTTATGCCTATGCCAAGATCACTGTCCAGTAACTCAGTTCATGTCCAGGCCACCGTGGTTCATCGCCGGATTTGGCCACCCTCCGGCCACTTTCAGCCCTTGTGCCTGTTGAGTATATTGTTCCTGTTAGTAATGCCTACCTCCCAGACAAAGTGGTGCATCATTTGGAGCCCTAGATCAAAAGTTAAGCCATGCCCTAGTTTCTGGCCATGTCCAGCACCATGTCAGTGCATGTCAGCCACTGGCATTAGCCTTGTTTGACCCCTTCTGGTTGAGCAATTGAAATGCCACCTTGTCCTTTAGATTCCTGGAGTTGAGATCTACAACTTTCTCTACTATCACTTCTCCAGAAAACCATCCTAAGATTAGTTTCCAGTTATGTCAAAGCCATGAACTGAATGTCGACCCTTCGACGTTCAATCCTTTTTAGCCGTTTCTTCGACCAGAGCCCTCGTGACCTTACCCTAACCTTTTCCCCTGCATACATGGCTTATTTACTTAATACTTTCTATAGAAACTATTTTCAGTATGCTTATGTGGTATGTGTTTGTGTGTTAATTGTTTGCCGCAGAGTCAGAAGCGGAAGGAACGGAAGAAGTCTTTGAAGAGCCGTCTGAGTTTTTAGACCCAACATTGCAAGGCAAGCCTCATTCCTTTGATCATGTCTCACCCAATATTTTCATATGAAGTATATTCACTGTTTCTTACTATGCATGTTTAGTTGAAATACAAATTATGTTTGAATGACATGAGTAGATATTCCCTAAATGAATCATGAAACCCTTTTTGTTATTGAACCTTCTTATATATGCTTTTGTCACCCTAGGACTCATATACTGAATATCCACATTAAACTTAAAAGGGTCAAATGCATGAGAAGTTATAATGAAAACCGTTTTGACAAGAAAAATGATAAAAGGGATCAGTAGTGAGGATTGGATTGTATGGAGAGGGTGCGGTGCGCACCAGGGTATGTGAATGTTCCTCACTATTGGTTCATAAGGACAAGAACCTTGTGCTGTGTCTCTATACGAATTGTAAACGTACCAACCACTTGCCTGGTATGGGACAGGCACAACTTAGTAACTTTTTGGTATTAGCAGTTCCCTGCATGGTTTGACGATCTGGTTTCTCGCGTGGAAACTGGAAGGCCAAGGTTCGGCCATGAGTGATGTGAGTCAGAAAAATGATGAGAGAAAAAGGCGTAAATGAAGGAAGGCGCCCTAGACCTGATTAAGCCGTGAGCGGCTGTAATCTTAAATGGTCGTATGTCTCGCGTGGACATAGACCAAGGCTATGTGTCCTGAGGGAACATAGACCAGAGAGGCTAGGAAGTAAGGCAGTGGGTAAGACCCACAACGGTACTTGAGACTTAATTGTCTATTTACCGGGCAGGGATACTGTTAATACTGAACTGTAAAGCGTTGTGTGATCTCGGCCTTGTCACATGTGTATAAGTCACATGGAGCTGATCCGACTTGAAAGCCGAGTGAAACAGTGGATTTAAAAAGAGGTACACCTTTGCAAAGCGTAAAAGAAGTGTCAGATACTCTGTACTCCCAGGTTCAGGAGTCTTTTCGTAGTGGATGTTATCCATGGGTTATAGCACAAGTAATGTTTTGGAATGTTTTAATAATGCGGTTAACAAAGTAGTGACTCATGGGAGACCACTACATCTAATGTTTTGTTGAAAACCTGTTTAATGTTTAAAGTAACATTTTAGTGACAAAGTACTGTTTCGTTAAACAAATGACTTGGAAATCTATATATTTCTATCCATATGAACCATAAAACCCTGGAATCATATATTTCACTCTCATGTACATACAATTACAATAATCCCCGGAACGAGTGTTGCTGAGCACCAAGTGCTCACCCTTGCAATTTACTTCCAACTGTAGAAGAGGGATTCGAGGATCCCGATTCCTTCAGTTATGAGTTCCCGGCAGAAGATGGAAGTGCCCCGGACGAGCCCACGTTCTAGAAGGATTGCGCACCAAGTCAAGTCAGATGTGGGAAGAGCCACTTCAACCCCGCTGCGGATGGAAATCAAGCTTTTCGTCGTTGCTTTGTGTTTTATGCTGTGTGTTCGGTACTTAGATACCGACTCTGGTTCTGATAAACTTGTTATTTTCTTAGCAACTCTACTTAGCGCCATTTTCGGTGCTTTGGGTATGTAATATTGGCCAGGCTGGCCTGCTACCTGTTTAATGTTATTATTATGCTTGTCTGGTTTGGAGCTCATGTGTCATCCTGCTGTGTGTAACCTACCTGGGCGGTTACCAAGGTGATCCTCAAATGGGGGTCTGACACGGTACCTGGGTTTGGCCGCCTCCGGGCAGAAGCGTCGGGACGGTCGTGTCCCGGACAGGCGGCGCCGGGTCACCGGGACCGGCGTCACCAGGAAGGGCGCAAGCCCTCGTTCTTGGGGGAGCCATTGTGATTCGTCACGAGTCCCCACGATCGGCGCCAACTGTCGTGGTATTACGAATACCTCGGCAGGTTTTGTGGGAGATCCTAGCAAAGAAAAGATGACGCGAGCTGACAGCGTGACCGGTCCTCTCCCGTCGGACAAACACAACAAGTGACACGAAGATTTATATAGGTTCGGGCCTCAGTGGAGACCCTAGTCCTGTCGGCGTGCTCCCAACCGGAGTTGGCTAGGGGAGCTCTCTCAGGGGAGAGATGGCTCCGGAGTACACTTGTTAGATTGTCTATTCCAAGTGAAAGTGAATTGTTCCTTTACATGAGGTGTTACAAGGGCTTATATAGCCCCAAAAGACGCAAAAAGACTAAACTACCCTGCCTGCCACCGTTGGATCGAGGGGCAGCGATGTCCTTCTCCCGGTCAGGAACCCTGGATGCTTGATAGGTGTCCGCCGGTTCCCGAGGCACTTCTCCCGTGACCCTCACGTGACCCGGGACTGAGGACCCTTGCCTTCAGAAGACGGCGCCCGGGACAAGCCACCGGGGGACCTTGTCCCCGGCCAGAAGGCGGCGCCCGGGGCAAGCCACCGGGGGGGCCTTGTCCCTGGGCAAATGGCGGCACCCGATGACGAGGATTGATACCCGAGCTAGTTCAAATAAATACATAACTGGTTTAAGACAGATTCGAAATCAGATGTGTCCATTGATGCGAACTCAAGTTGCTCCGAGAAGCGCGGACATATGATCACAGGCTTTGCGCGATCAGACCATAGACAGTGCGCGGTCAGGAGTTCGTAGGCGATACACGGACAGAAGATCGCAGATAGTGCGCGGTCAGATGATTACAAGCAACGCGCGGTCAGGACACCTTCAACCAGGAGACGTGGGGTTACTCAGTCCCTACAACAGGGATATCCCGAGTATCCCGAAGATTCTTCCACGTATAAAGACAACCGTTAGGAGGTTAATACGTGCAGTTATTCCTTAATATCACGTGTTAAACCTGCGTAGAGGTTAAAACCAGTTATCAAAACTGCACCCGAGCAACTATTCGATGCCGTTAAGCCTTGGCACCCTTTCGATCAGTATAAGAGGGTAAGCCAATGCATCAAACAGGGGGATCAAAGGATCGAAGGATCGAGAGATCAGAAGATCAACAGAAGACATTAGACTAAGTTAGTTAGCTTTCATAAGCCCCCTGAGTATTGTCTTGTATAAACACACAGGAAAGATCTTCGCTTGTGAAGATCCTTTCCATAGTTTTGTAACTCTTTTCTCCTACACATAGTAAATCTCAACAGGACGTAGGGCTATTACTCCCACCATCGAGGGCCCGAACCTGTATAAATCTCTCTGTGCTTCAGTTACCATTGATTCATCATCCCTTCCCGGAGGGACACCCTGAAAGGTCTCACAACCTACAAATTCTGCATAAGTTCGACTAAGGACCCCGAGTCCGAATCGTCAATAGCTGGCGCCCACCGTGGGGTCTTTCTCAAGGCGTCCTAATTTTCATCTGGAGGTTCGGTGAATCATGGCTGGAGCATACGATTCCGAGAACGACTTCGATCTCGAGGATTATGCCCACATTCCGATGCCTTCTCCCAATGATCCTGTTCCGATGGAAGAAACCAGAGGCGAAGATGTCCCAGAGGTCGATTCGACCACTCAGGTCATGTCCATCGACCAGGAGGCGATCAACGCAGAATCAGAACCTACTGAGGTTCTCAATGCATTAGAGATTGAATCCGGTCCGTCATACGACCCTACTAAGGGGAGGAATGATGTTGACCAGGAAATCAGCCCGGGGAGGTTTGACCTTGATAACCTCCATCGTCTCTTTGATTTCGAGTCCGACTCGGAAAAAACGGAGATGTTTTCTCCCTCGGCGACTTCTCTCCCTAGATAGTTCGCTGCCTTGTCGGAAGAAACTCCCGATCAACAGGTTGCTAGAGAAGAACAGGAACACAAACAAAAGGAAGATCAAGATCGCGAGCAGCAAGACAACGAGCTTCGTAGAACAGCCCTAGAGGCTCTTCAAGATGCACAGGCTCCTTACGATGCTGCTCCGAGTTCTTCCCGGTGATCGCGTGGTGGCAAGCGCGACCAGACGCCGTCTTTGCCCCCGAAGCGTTTCCTGGTGGATGAAGAGACGGTAACGCCTGGTGCCCCTAGGAGAAGTACGCATGGCCGACTTCGATCTATCGCGGAGGTCTTGCGAAATTTCCCTCCTACGGTCACAGATGCGCAGAAACCGGCCTTCGCCAGAATCCTGGCGGAGAGGTTGGACGAGATCGCATCTGAGGCGACCCCAACGGCCTCTTCCAAGTCGGCAACACGTTCTCATAACCAAGAGTACTCTCATTCTGGTTCAGGTAGACGTAATCGTCCACCACCTGTCCCATCTCGGCGTGACGAAGCCAGTCGGGCGGAGGGTTCTCGAGATAGGGAACAAATTCCTGTCCACTCTCGCTTAGGACCACGAGTGACTTCTCCATTGCGTGAGATCACGCGTGATCAGGCCGAGAGTCGCAGGTCAATTCATGGTCCCTATGTTGGTTGTAAAGCTTTCTCACCCGGCCTTCGTGCGGTTGTTTGGCCAGACAAATTTAAACCAGGGGCCATAGAGAGGTTTGATGGAACTCAGAACCCATCCGAGTTCCTCCAAATCTACATTACTGCTATCCAGGCAGCGGGCGGCGATGACTGAGTCATGGCCAACTATTTACCCACAGTCCTCGAAGGACTGGCACGAACCTGGTTGTTCAATCAACCTGAGGGTTCGATTTATAAATGGGAAATGTTGTGCGATCCCATCCTCAACAATTTCCAGAACTGTTATCAGAAGCCGGGCAAGGAGGACGACCTTCATCAACTACGGAAAACTTCGACCGAAACCCTTCGCCAGTTTGTCAAGAGATTTGTCGGGGTGAGAAATACCATCCCAAACATATCTGATAGCTCCGTTATTAGGGCATTTAAACATGCCATTCGATATTGAAGATTTACTGAAGATTTGCTTATCCATCCTCCTCGATCAGTACCCGATCTCTTCGATATGGCTGATCGATACTCCGACGCAGCCGAGGCTATTGAATGGAATCGGATGGTGGATAAAGGTAACCTACCACCCCAACCAGGTCTCAAGGACGTTAAGAGGGAGGATTCAAGCAAGAAGCCAGAATCTTCATCAGGCGGGAGGTCGAAGAAGTCAAAAAGGAGTCGGTCTAGACAATACCGAGAGGTCGCGGTCGAAGGGAAGTCTCCTTCTAACAAAGGTAACAAGCCATCATTTAAAAATAAAACTACTTCTGGTGGTCGTAGTGCCGACCAGCCAGAAAAGTCGACTAACCCGCAGGAAGGCAAGAAATGGGGTCCGCTCCACAACTCCGCAGGCCACGACCTCAAGAACTGTAGGAGTTGGTTGAAGAAGTTAGATGACTTCTACCAGGGGATTGGACCGATGCCGACCTTACCATCTAAGGAACAAGCATGCGGGCTAAGAGACGCCAATGGGGATGAAGAGATGTCTTACCAAGTACTTCGTAATCATGTTAATGTTATTTTTGGAGGTTCCTCCTCTTTCGTTTCTAAGAGACAATTTAAAGCTTTTTATCAAGAGGTTAATCAAATGGAAATTTCCCTTGGTGAACCTCAGTAGCCCCGTTGGTCGAACACACCTTTGATATTTGATCGCTCTGATTGTCCGGTGGGGCTCACTCGACCATTGAGGCTTCCTTTGGTCATTACCCCGATTATCAGTAATGCAAGAGTCGAAAGGGTCCTGATCGATAGAGGTAGCTCCTTGATATTCTATTGGTCAAGGCGCTCGACGAGATGCAGATTCCTCGTTCAAAAATCAAACCCATAATCCATCCATTTTATGGGATAATTCCTGGTCCCTCCATGATGCCATTGGGACAGGTGGTCCTCCCGATCACCCTAGGAGAACCAGATAACTTCCGAATAGAATTAGTTACTTTTGATGTAATTGATTGTGATTCAGCTTACAACGCAATCTTTGGCAGGCCAACTCTTGCTAAGTTCATGATGGCAATGCACTATGCTTACCAATGCGGCAAGTTTCCTGGCCCCAAAGGTGTCATCTCGATCTGAGGCAGTCACAACGTGGCATTGACGTGTGACCAGCTATCTTTGGAGATGGTGGACCAACTTCCCCTCCGGGACGCTCAGGTCGCCACCGTCGCCGCTGACGCGATCAGGGCTGCTCCTCGACCTGATGAGAAACTCAAACTGGTTCCATTGTACCCAGATGACCCATCCAAGACAATCCGGGTTGGATCAGGCCTGGATGACAAATAGGAACTCGAGCTCATTGCTTTCCTCTGGGCTAACACAGATGTGTTTGCGTGGAAGCCATCCGACATGCCGGGGGTCCCAAGGGCAGTAATCGAGCACAGGCTAGCAATTCGACCTGGACAGCGACCAATAAAGCAAAAGCTCAGGCGTTTTGCTGTTGACCGGCAGGAAACCATCCGAGAGGAGTTAGACAAACTCCTAAAGGCCGGGTTTATTCGCGAGGTCGATCACTCGGAATGGCTTGCAAATCCGGTCATGGTCCACAAGTCAAATGGTAAGTGGCGCATGTACGTCGACTATACTAGCCTCAATAGTGCCTATCCGAAGGATGACTTTCCCCTTCCCCGCATCGATCAGCTGGTCGATTCTACTGCGGATTGCGAACTGATGAGTTTCCTGGACGCTTACTCAGGATATCATCAAATTAGCATGGCAGAAGAAGATGAAGAGAAGACTGCCTTCATCACCCCGTTCGGCACCTACTGCTACGTCAAAATGCCGTTCGGTCTCAAGAACGCAGGTTCCACGTACCAGCACTTGATGCAAAAGACCTTTCTTTCCCAGATGGGGCATAATCTTGAAGCTTACGTAGATGACTTGGTTGTAAAAAGCACCAAAAGATTGTCTCATTTAGACGATCTCGCTGAAACCTTCTGTAATTTAAATCAATTTGGAATAAAATTAAACCCGGAGAAATGTTCTTTCGGGGTTTCTTTAGGAAACTTCTCGGTTTTCTTGTTTGTTCCAGAGGAATTGAAGTCAATCCTGAAAAAATTAGGGCTATCGAACAGATGAGGTCTCCCTCGACCATCAAGGATGTTCAGCGCCTAGCAGGTTGCATGGCGGCCTTAAGTCGGTTTATATCATGACTAGGCGAAAGGGGACTACCTTTCTTCAAAGCCCTGCGCAAACATCACAATTTCGCATGGTCCGATGAGGCCGAAAAGGCATTTCAGGAGGTGAAAGCGTATTTATCCAGTCCGCCGGTCTTGGTGTCTCCCAACAAAGGAGAACCATTACTTCTCTACCTGGCGGCCACGCCATATGCGGTCAGCGCTGTCTTGATCGTGGATAGAGAAGGTATACACAGGCCCGTCTACTATGTGAGCGAAGTACTTCATGGTCCTAAGGAGCGATACCCTGAGGTCCAGAAGATACTTTACGCACTACTGATGGCTTCCCGTAAGCTACGACATTACTTCCAAGCACATAAGATTACAGTACCCTCATCTTTTCCATTGGGGGATATTATCCGTAATCCGGAGAAATCTGGTCAGATCGCCAAATGGGCTGTCGAACTCGGTGCAGTCGATATCCATTTCACACCCCGCACTGCGGTTAAGTCTCAGGTCCTGGCCGACTTCATAGTCGAATGGACTAATCCTGAGCCACCCATGCAGGTGTCCGAAGAATTGGAATGCCCCGATTACTGGACAATGTACTTTGACGGCTCTCGTAGTTTTCAACACTCGGGGCTGGAGTGGTCTTAGTTACGCCTCAGGGCAAACAGTTGAAGTTTGTCTTTCAACTACACTTTGTTGCGACCAACAATGCAGCAGAGTATGAAGGTCTTCTTGCAGGGCTCTGGGCAGCAAAATTCCTCGGAGTCCGTCGATTAGTGGTGAGGGGAGACTCACAGCTGGTCGTAAACCAGGTAAACAAGGAGTACAGCACCTCCGATGAGACAATGGCTCATTACCTGGGGGAAGTGAGGAGATTGAAAAAACACTTCAGTCATTTCGAAGTCCAATACATCCCGCAAAAGGACAACATTCTCGCAGACCAATTATCCAAAATTGGGTCCTCACGCACATCCGCTCGGCAGGAGTGTTCGTTGAACACTTGGAACATCCTTCGATTATGACTTCGGTCGAGGATGATCCAGTAACAGTCTGCGTTACCAACCTCGGACAGGAATGGGATTGGACTCATCCATTGAGGGTCTATCTCGAACATGGGACCTTGCCCGAGGATGAAACCGAAAGTGATCGGTTGATTCGAAAAGCGCATTTGTACAAGCTCATAGAAGGAGTTTTGTATAAAAAGGGTACTCAGGGAGTATTTATGCGCTGTGTATCTCAGGAAGAAGGTAAATCCCTCTTGAGAGAAATTCATGACGGTGTATGCGGTGCGCACGCGTCATATCGTACACTGGTCGGAAAAGCTTTCTGACAAGGATTCTACTGGCCTTCGGCACTCGATGATGCCAAGAATATGGTCAAAATGTGTCCTCAGTGTCAGTTTCATGCGAGACAAGTTCAACAACTAGCCTATGTCTTACAAACCATTCCCCTTGCATGGTCCTTCATGGTCTGGGGGATGGACATTGTTGGCCCTATGCCACAAGCGGCCAATGGATACAAGTTCCTGTTTGTAGCCATTGACACGTTTACAAAGTGGATTGAAGCCGAGCCGATACGCAATATTACCGCTGTTGCAGCACAAAAGTTCTTTCATAAGAACATTGTTGCTCGATTCGGTGTTCCAAATTGTCTCATCACGGATAACGGTTCTCAGTTCGCTAGTGGTCTTTTTCTGGACTACTGCGAGCAGATCGAAACCAAGGTGTGCTTTGCTTCTGTGGCTCATCCGTAGAGCAATAGTGCCGTTGAATGTGCCAACGGGCAAATATTGCAAGGCATCAAAAAACGTGTTTTCAATCGCCTTAAAACACGCTCGGGGGCTTGGGCAGACGAGCTCTACACCGTTCTATAGGCACTACGGACTACCTCTAGTCGAGCCACCGGTGAGACACCTTTCCATTTGGTATATGGGGCTGAGGCCGTGTTACCTATGGAAATTAGTATTAGTTCTGTTCGGACAAATCAATTCGAACAAGTAGATCAGAGCGAACAGCGATTACAAGATCTCATCCTCTTAGAAGAAAAACGTGATCGAGCTTTGATCAAATCCACAGTATACTTACAAGCTTTGTGTAAGTATCATAACAAAAGGGTGCGACCATGTAGCCTTCACGTGGGTGATCTGGTTTTACGTAAAATACAAGACCAATCTAGTCGCAACAAGTTCTCCCCAAAATGGGAAGGCCCCTACACTGTTGTTTCACTATCGCGACCAGGATCAGCTCAGTTAGCGATGGAGGATGGTCGGATCTTGACTAATACTTGGAACATCGATCAACTACGCAAGTTCTACGTGTAAGTATCCAATCCCTTTTCCTTTTCAATTAGCATGTTTTAACAAAACTAGTGCTTTTAGTTGTTTTATATGTGGGGTATTCCTTTTTTGCCCATATGTTACGAATTTGGCTGGGGGGCTAGTCGCCGATGGTTATATCGCCATAATACCCTAATCGGATTCACTGGCCGATCTCATGATCACTTCCAGACAAGACACCCCTCAATTAGCCGTTTCTCAACGCACACGGGGCTTGCTGGTATGTCCTTGGTCATCAGGGTGGTTGCCGGTTTGCAACAAGGTTGAGCATTGTATCAAATATGATTATTGGCCTGGTCGAGTATCCCTGGTCATCGTTACACCCATATCTTTCCTGTGCTTATAATACTAAGTCTCCAGTATACATAATCACAGGTGGGGGCTAGGGGAATATGGTCACAATATGAAACAAAAAGAAGTGCTTCCTTTCTAAATGAAAAACGCATGCATTTGCATTATATACATTGTATTTATACAGACACAAGAGTTTACAGTATGCCGAGATCGTTTAGGAGTTTCTCGACAAGAGGTTTAACTTCCTCCATGACAGACCCAAGCTGGTCTTCACTCTCGACCTCTGCTTCTTCCGCTGCTGCGCTCAGGTCCAGATCTGGGCCATGGCGAAGACGAAGTCGGCAAAGGATGGCGGAGGCAGTTGATCGAACTCTGGATTTAATCGCCTCTTTTTGCCGCCTAGTATCTTCAGGGAGATACTCGAGGAGTGACTCCGCTTGAGTCACGACCAGCGTGGTCCAGTCGCTAAGGCTAAGGTCGTCCACCGCGGTTTCGACCACATCAGCCCTTAGTAGACCGGCCACCATCTTCAGTTTTTCGAAGATGTCTCCTTGAGCACTGCTGCAGGCAAAGATTGACGTGCTCAAATCTTTATTTTCCCTGCGAACAAAATCAAGGGTCGCCTGGAGGGTAGTCTTCTCCTGATCGAGTCAGCTTATATGGTCATCTCGCGCTGCGACAAGAGGCCATTACAAACAATTCATACAAAGAAGTCAATTTACTCTGGATAGAGATATGCTTACAAGAGAGTTCTGATCACAATTTCTTGAGTTCACTCTCCAAAAACGAGATATGGGTAGTGTGGGACCCTCATTTGAGGATTCCGATGGCAACCACCCAAGTGGATTGCACACAGAAAGTTACATCACAAGCTCACAACAACAGGATTTACTTTAAACAATAAGGCAAATAGATAAAACAAGTACAAGGTCACGAGGACCAGTATTACATTATCATAATGCCAAGAATGGCATTAATTAAAGTTTGTTGGGGGAAATCTCCACGCGTTCAAGTCCAGGTAAGCTCATGATTGCCCGGGGACAGTGGCCTCCGGTGCCTGCCCCGGGCGCCGCCATTTGGCCCCCGGGACCGTGCCCCCCGGGCATGTCCCGGGCGCCGCCATCTGCCCGAGGACAGTGGCCCCCGGTGCCTGCCCCGGGCGCTACCATTTGGCCCCCGGGACCGTGCCCCCCGGGCATGTCCCGGGCGCCGCCATCTGCCCGGGGACAGTGGCCCCCGGTGCCTGCCCCGGGCGCCGCCATTTGGCCCCCGGGACCGTGCCCCCCGGGCATGTCCCGGGCGCCGCCATCTGCCCGGGGACAATGGCCCCCGGTGCCTGCCCCGGGCGCCGCCATTTGGCCCCCGGAACCGTGCCCCCCGGGCATGTCCCGGGCGCCGCCATCTGCCCGGGGACAGCGGCCCCCGGTGCATGTCTCGGGCGCCGCCATTTGGCCCCCGGGACCGTGCCCCCCGGGCATGTCCCGGGCGCCGCCATCTGCCCGGGGACAGTGGCCCCCGGTGCCTACCCCGGGCGCCGCCATCTGCCCGGGGACAGTGGCCCCCGGTGCCTGCCCCAGGCGCCGCCATTTGGCCCCCGGGACCGTGCCCCCCGGGCATGTCCCGGGCGCCGCCATCTACCCGGGGACAGTGGCCCCCGGTGCCTGCCCCGGGCGCCGCCATTTGGCCCCCGGGACCGTGCCCCCCGGGCATGTCTCGGGCGCCGCCATGTGCCCGGGGACAGTGGCCTCCGGTGCCTGCCCCGGGCGCCGCCTTTTGGGCTCCCGGGACCCTGCTCTCCGGAAGGGGTCCCGGACGTCACCGCCCTCCTAAAAGGTAAAATCCCTGTTTGTTTATCACGTGCAGGTCACGCGAGGGACGCCTCGGGAATCAGCGACCACCTGTCAAGCATCCAAGACGTTTGACCGGAAGAAGGACGGTCCTACCCTTCGATCCGACGGTGGCTTCCGGGGTAGTTTAGGCTTTTCGCTTCTTTTTGGGGGCTATAAATAGCCCTTGTACCCCTCTGTTGTAAAGATCAGTTCATTACTATTTGGAATAGCTAATCTCACAGACGTGCTCCGGAAGCCTCTCCCCCGGAGAGAGCCTCCCCAGCCGACTCCGGTCGGGAGCGCGTCGACAGGACTAGGGCCCCCACCGGGACCCGAACCTGTATAAATCCACGTGTCAATTCTTGTGTTTGTCCGGCGGGGGAGGACCGGTCACTCGGTCAACCCGCGCTGCGTGATCTCCGCTAGGATCGTCTTCGAAACCTGCCGGGGTATTCTTAATACCACGACAGTTGGCGCCGTCCGTGGGGACCCGTGACGAATCGCCATGGCTCCTCCGAGAACAAGGGCCCGCGCCCTTCCCGGTGACGCCGGTCCCCGTGACCTGGCGGCACCCGTCCGGGACGCTGCAGTCCCGGCGCTTCCGTCCGGAGGCGACCATTCCCAGGTACCGCCTCCCACCTTTCCTCTCAATCTAGGTGCCTCCACCTCCGGGTCGCTCCCGGCGGCCGCGGGGACCTCGGCCGGGACGAGTTTCCCCCCGACGGCTCCCCCGGCCCCTCGGGATGCCCTGCTGGAGGCTCTCGTAGAGGGCCAGCTCCGCGCCCAGCGCTCTATGGACGATCTCCTTAGTGTGTTGGCGCGGCCTTCGGCCCCCACATTTTCGCCGCACCCGTATCCGGGGATCATGCCCCCGTTCATGGGATACCCAGCGGCCCCTCCGGCGTCGGGGGGGCTGTCTACCCCGTATGATCCCGCTGGGGGGTTCCCTCCCCCCGCGGGATATACTTCCGGACGCTTCTCGGCACCCGGGCCTGTCCCGGTGCCGGGAGGCTTTTTCATGCCCGGGCCCTTCGTGGCACCAGGGGGGTACCCCGTCCCCGGCCCGCTTCTGGGGCTGGGGGGTCATTTCATGCCGGGGGTTATTCCTACGCCGGGAGCCAGTCCCGCCCCTCGTGTTGCGTTTACCGCACCGGGGCCGGTCGACAGAGCAGCTCCCGTGCCTCAGCGAACTTCCCCCCGCATTGGCTCCCTAACCCCGGACGTCGCCGAGGGGGCTCACCCCCCACCGGTTCCGGATGTCGCAGGGGCTTCCCCCTTTCCGACCCCGGTCGTTGCCACAGGGGCCCCCTCTTCGGATCCTAACGCCGCCCCGGGCGCCCCCTCCCCGGTTCCGGAGGGTGCAGGGGCTCCCCCCTTTCCGGTCCCGGGGGCCGTCGCAGGGGGCTCCCCTCAGCAAGCCCCGGTAGCTTCCGGGCCGGCTGCTACAGTGCAGGAGCTCCCTCCCCCGACGAAGCAGTTCCGCTTCTCCCGGGGGGAGGTTGAGCGAATGCATTCTCCCAGCCGCGGGGAAGAGCTTCCTCCCGGTCGTTGTCGCAGGGGGCCTCGCTCTCGCACCGGTCGGGGGAAGAGACCCGCCGAAGAACCATCCTCCCCGGAGGGAAGCCCGGACGTCCGGGAAATCAGTCCCAGCCCGGAAGAGAAGCGTCGTCACCACCACTCTGGCGGCCCTCTTGGGCCGCTACCTGACTCGGATAACGAGGGGGCATCCCCCGTTAAAGAAGACAGTGACTGGGGCTCCCCCCGGGAAGTGCAGGGGGCGAACCAGCCTCTATGTCGAAGACTCCGCAGCATCCGATGGCCGCGGCCCTACCGTCCCCCGCACATCGAGCATTATAATGGCGAGGCGGACCCTTACGAGTTCGTGCAGATCTACTCCACAGCCATCTCCGCGGCGGGGGGGGACGAGAGCGTCCAATGCAACGTCTTCCCCCTCTACCTTACCGGCATTGCCCGCTCCTGGTTTTACAATCTGAAGGCGGGCTCCATCAAGTCTTTCTCGCAGCTCAAGCGGGAGTTCTGTGCCAACTTCCAGGGGAACTACGTGCGTCCCCTGGACTCCTCGCAGCTGTATACTGTCCGGCAGAGAACGGGGGAGACCATCAGAAGCTTCTTCAAGCGCTTTGCCCAGGTGAAGAGCAAAGGGGCCCACGTCCCCGACTCTACGGTCATCGAAGCCTGCAAAAGCGGCATCCTCCCGGGGGAGCTCCACCGAAGGCTCTCCCGGAGCTGCCCCTCTTCCGCCGACGAGCTCTTCAACATGCTCGAAAAGTACGCTCGGGCGGAGGAAGACGACATCTGGAAGAAGACCCAGGGGGCTCCCGCCCCCGCCGAGCGGGGGGCCCGGGATCCCCCCAGGCGCCCCAGGCAGGGAGGCCGTAGCGAACCACGGCCTCGGGACACTTTTGTCCTCGAAGGCGGAGGCGGCTCGCGCGACCCCCCGAAGGGCAACCGCCCCTTTCCCAAGCCGAGAGGCCGTGGGGGAGGACAGTCTTCGCGCGGCCGCGAAGGCCCCGCGGGGAGAAGCCGGGAAGGACCGTGGTGCAGCTTCCACGGGTCCAGTACCCACGCCACCCGAGATTGCCACCAGCTGCTGCAGCACTTCGCGGCGTTCCTCGACCAGCGCGGGCAGGGGGGGGGACTCCGGCCTCCTTGCCCCCTCGGCCAGCTGTTCCGGCCCTTCCCGCTCCCGCGGGGGGGCAGCAAGTGCACGAGGGGGAGCCTTCAGACGCTCTCCCCTTTCAAACTTCTCAGCGCCGCATCAACGTCATCGTAGGGGGCTCCGCCTCCGGGCGGGACTCCAAGCGCCAGCGCAAGGAGTACGCGCGAGAAGTTAAGGTAGTGGGGGTGCTACACGCGTCCGTGCCGCCCAAGTGGTCGGACGTCCCCCTCACCTTTACGGCGGAAGACGCGCGAGGGGTTCGCTTCCCCCATGACGACGCGCTCATTGTCTCCGCGACTATCTACAACTGCCACTTGGCCCGCATCCTCGTGGACGGCGGAAGCTCCGCCGACGTCCTGTTCCTCAAAACCTTCAAGGAAATGCAGGTGGATGAGAAGCTCCTGCAACCAGCGGCAGGGCCTCTGCAAGGGTTTGTCCCAGGGAAGGCGATCCACCCCGTGGGCAAGGTAGATCTCCCGATCACCTTCGGCACCCCGGAGAACTACCGGACCGAGCTAGTCCGCTTCGACGTAGTGGACCTCCCCTCCTCCTACAATGTGATTATGGGGAGGACTACGATCAATCGGCTGGGGGCTGCCACCCACCAAAACTACCTGTGCATGAAAATCCCCGGGCCGCATGGCGTGATCAACGTCCGGGGGGATCAAGACATGGCCCGTGCTCTATACGAGCGAGCTGCTGCCACAATAGGAAGCGTCAACCTGATCAAGGCACCCGGGGGAGAGGCTCCTCCCCCAGACGTAGACGTCGCTGCGCCATCCCCTGGGAGGCCCCTCCTCAAGCCGCGTCCGAAGGGGGGCCTCCGGAAGGTCCCGCTGTCCCTGGACAGCAGAGACCAAACTGTCCAAATCGGGGCAGAGCTCCCCCAAGACCATGCAGCGCAACTCGCAGCCTTTCTGCGCGAAAACTCCGATGTTTTTGCGTGGAAGCCTTCGGACATGCGGGGCGTCGCCCGGGAGGTTATTGAACACAAGCTCGCGGTAACCCCCGGTCACCCCCCTATCAAGCAGAAGTTGAGGAAGCTCTCCCTCGAACGTCAAGAAGCCATCAAGACAGAGATAGCCCGGCTCCGAGAGGCGGGGTTCATCCGGGAAGTGTTGCACCCCGAGTGGCTCGCAAATCCCGTCCTCGTCAAGAAGTCAAGTGGCAAGTGGCGCATGTGCGTGGACTTCACCGACCTTAACCGCGCCTGCCCCAAAGACAACTTCCCGCTCCCGCGGATCGACCAGCTCATTGACTCCACCGCGGGGTGCGAGCTGATGAGCTTCCTAGACGCCTACTTGGGATACCATCAAGTCCGGATGGCGGAGGGGGATGAGGAAAAGACGAGTTTTATAACTCCCCTCGGAACCTTCTGCTACCGCCATATGCCCTTCGGGCTCAAGAATGCGGGAGCCACCTTCCAGCGCCTTATGACGCTGGTCTTCAAAGATCAAGTCGGCCGCAACGTCGAAGTCTACGTAGACGACGCGGTCGTCAAAAGACCCCGTGCAGCCTCCCACATCGACGACCTCGCAGAGACCTTCCGCAGCCTCCGCGCGTTCGGGCTCAAGCTCAACCCGGAGAAGTGCGCCTTCGGGGTGCGCGGGGGGAAGCTCCTGGGTTTCCTCGTGTCCCAGCGGGGCATTGAGGCAAACCCCGAGAAGATCCGGGCCTTCCTAGAGATGCCCCCGCCGCGCTCCGTCAAAGATGTCCAGCGGCTCTCCGGCCGCCTGGCCGCGCTCAGCCGCTTCGTCTCCCGTTCGGGGGAGCGGGGCCTCCAGTTCTTCAAGATCCTCCGAGGGCTTGAGGGGTTCCGCTGGACCTCCGAGGCCCAGGAAGCCTTCAACGACCTCAAGAAGTACCTCTCGAGCCCTCCAATGCTCGTGAGTCCGTCTCCGGAAGAGCCTTTGCTCCTCTACCTCGCTGCGACCCCCGTCGCCGTCAGCGCGGTTTTGGTGAAGGAGCAGGAGGGGCAGCAACGTCCCGTGTACTACGTCAGTGAAGCCCTCCAAGGGGCCAAGACTCGGTACACGGAGATGGATAAGATTTGCTACGCTCTCCTCATGGCGTCCCGGAAGCTCCGGCATTACTTCCTGGGGCACCCCATCACCGTTCGGTCGTCCCTCCCCTTGGGGGAGGTACTGCGGAATAAAGAAGCCACCGGCCGGATTGGGAAGTGGGGGGCCGAGCTTGGCCCCTTCTCCCTGTCCCTTACTGGCCGCTCCGCAATCAAGTCGCAGGTCCTCGCCGACTTCATCGCAGAATGGACTCCCGCCTCTGGGTCCGGGGACGAAGATCTCCCTGTGCCGCCCCGACGCAGTGACCATTGGACCCTGCTGTTTGATGGGTCGCTGTGTCTCGCTGGGGCTCGCGTGGGGGTAGTCCTCCGGAGCCCCGAGGGGAAGGAGCTCGAGTACGCCGCGCAGCTCGAGTTCCCCGCAACCAACAACGTCGCCGAATACGAGGCTCTGCTCCTCGGGATGCGCCTTGCGCGCTCCCTGGGGATCCAGCGCCTACTAGTGAAGGGAGACTCTCAGCTCGTTGTCTGCCAAATGGACAAATCTTACCTGTGCCATGATGTAAATTTAAGTCTTTACTTGCAGGAAGTACGAAAAATGGAGAAACACTTCGACGGCCTTGAGGCCCGGCATATCCCGCGAAGGGAGAATGACCGGGCTGATGCTTTGGCCCGGGCGGCAAGCGCCCGGGAAACGCTCCCCAAGGGGGCCTTCCTGGAAATCATCATGAAGCCCTCGGTGGCCTCCCCGGATGCAAGCCCCGAGCCTCCGGTCCCGGAGGTCGCCGAGATCGTCCGGCCTTCATCTTGGATGGACCCCCTCATCTCCTTCATCAAGGGAGAGGGGGACCCTCCCCACGAGACCGAGGCTAAGCGCCTCCGGGCCAAAGCCCGGGCGTATCTCCTGTTGGAGGGAAGGCTCTACAAGCGGGGGGCTTCAGCCCTTCTGCGCTGCCTCCCCCGGTCAGAGGGACTTCAGTTCCTGGAAGACGTTCACGCGGGGAGCTGTGGTTCTCACTTAGCCCCGCGTGCCATCGCCGCCAAGGCCCTTCGGTAGGGCTTCTACTGGCCTACAGTCATGCGCGACGCGCGAGACCTTGTCTCCGCGTGCGAAGCATGCCAGAAGATGGCCAAGGGCTCGAATCTCCCCCCTGTAGTGCTGCGGACTATCCCCATCACTTGGCCCTTCGTGCGCTGGGGGATGGACCTCTTAGGGCCCTTCCCCCCAGCGCCCGGGGGATACAAGTATGCGGTAGTCGCGGTCGACTACTTTACAAAGTGGGTCGAGGCGGAGCCCTTGGCTAGCATCACCTCCCGGGCCGTTCAGCGGTTTTTCTGGAAAAACGTCGTTTGTCGTTTTGGTGTCCCCCGGGAAATCACCGTGGACAACGGGACCCAATTCGACTCGGCTTATTTCCGGGAATTCTGCGAAGGCCTGGGGGTCGTCATCCACTTCGCCTCAGTGGCCCATCCTCAAAGCAACGGGGCCGTCGAAAGAGTCAACGGCGTAATCCTACAGGGGTTACGCCGGAGACTCGAGCAAACCACTTCCAAGCGGGGCGCATGGGCAGAGGAGCTCCCTAGCATCCTCTGCTCGATGCGCACGACCCCGTCCCGGGCCACAGGGCGTGCTCCCTTCTCCCTAGTCTACGGGGCGGAGGCAGTCCTCCCCCCGGAGATCGGCTTCCGGTCGCTGCGGGTCGAGCTCCTGAACGGAGCCACGACCGCAGCCTATCGGGCCAACGAAGACAACCGGCGGCTGGAAATCGACCTCGTGGAGGAGGAACGCGACCGAGCGCTCCTCCGCCACGCCATCTACGAGCGCGAGATGTCGCGCGCATACAACCAGCGCGTGCGCGAGAGAGCTTTCCGCCTTGAGGACCTTGTCCTCAAGCGCGTCACAGACCCCCAAGCCCAGGGTAAGCTCTCCCCCAAGTGGGAGGGCCCCTACAGGATCTCCGCTGTCCTAGGCTCGGGGGCATACAAGCTCTCCAACCTTCAAGAGCAGGAGCTGAAGCACACCTGGAACTTGCGTTTACTTCGCAAGTTCTACGTCTAGCCTAGCAGGCCTGTCCCCTCCCCCGGGGCAGTCACGCCGGAGGGGGAGAGGGGACACTGTAGCTACCCTTTTTCCCCCTTCGCGGCTTCGCAGGGGGGCTTTGTATATTTCATTAATAAATGCATAGCCTTTGTTCTTCAACTGTCTCACTGCAGGTTGTTTTTGTTTACCGCCCCTAGTGGTGATGCCCTCCCCGCGAGGATGCCTTCCCCGTGAAGATGCCCTCCCCGCGAGGATGCCCTCCCCGTGAGGCAGTGGGCCCTGCCCCAGCAAGTCCCTCCTGGAGGGCGGCTTACGAACAGCCCTCGTGGACTGAGGGTGTAAGCGGCAACCCGGTCCCCAGCGGCCGCGGTAACGAGTCACTTTGGGAGATTAGTCCCCTACCCAAACACTCAAGACCCGTCTCCGGGCACTTCCTCCTCCGGGTGTAGACGCTCTCCTCAGCGGGACGTCTAATGGCTTTCTGGATTATCTTCCTCCCCCGGGAGTCGACGATATTCCCGGCTCCCCGTTCTCACGGCGACCGGAAGATCAGCCCCTTGCGGCTTGATTGGATCTATCTTCCTCCTCCGGGAGTCGACGATATTCCCGGCTCCCCGTTCTCACGGCGACCGGAAGATCAGCCCCTTGCGGCTTGATTGGATCTATCTTCCTCCCCCGGGAGTCGACGATATTCCCGGCTCCCCGTTCTCACGGCGACCGGAAGATCAGCCCCTTGCGGCTTGATTGGATCTATCTTCCTCCTCCGGGAGTCGACGATATTCCCGGCTCCCCGTTCTCACGGCGACCGGAAAATCAGCCCCTTGCGGCTTGATTGGCTCTATCTTCCTTCTCCGGGAGTCGACGTTATTCCCGGCTCCCCGTTCTCACGGCGACCGGATGATTATCTCTCGAAGATACATTATTCCCGGTTCCCCGTTCTCACGGCGACCGGACGAACCCTCTAGGGAAGCTCTCCTCCGGAGGTCTTATTGGCTTTTCATGAACCCCTTCCGCGCCTTGTTCCCGGTTCCCCGCTCTCCTGGCGGCCGGATGAACCTCTCCCGGTGCCCCCGGGCACCCCGGAAGGTCCCTCCCTCGGAAATCCTGTTTTTACAATTTTCTAACTTAGAAAATATTTCTACAGGTTATGCTCCCCCCGGGGACCCTGTTACCCCCACAGCACGCGGAGGCCTCCTCCCGCCCGCTGTGGGCGGGGGGGGGACAGGGGGCCCCCGGGTCACCAACGAAGAAACTTAGCTCATCCTTGTTAAGATGAGTCGTCCAGACCATCCAAGAAGAAAACAAAGAGGCAATAAAAAGAAACAATGCGCTTTATTGATCAACAAACCCGGAGGACATCTTCCCCCTCCGGTGGGTTTCGGAAATGATACAACCCGGGTCCTAACCCGGGGGATTTTCTACGAGCCTAAGGCCCCTACGCCTAAAGCTCCCGGAGGCGCTCCCTCAGCTCCCGGGCCAGGTCCCGGTACAGCGCCCGGACGCGACGCTGAGAATCCCGAAGCACGTCCTCGGGCCAAAACTCGTACCCAGCCGGCGGAAGTATCCGGAGAGGAGGTATCATATGGGCCTTCGGACGCGGGGGAGTTAATTCAGCACGGCTGTTGTCAAAATTATCCAAGTGCCACTCCGGGCGCCACCTCAACCGGACAGGCTCCCGGGCAGTACCCCCGTCGCGCTCCCCGGAGACGAGGCTCAACAAAATCAAAGCCGCTTGGGCGTCCCCCGGAGAGCCCCTCCCGGACCGTTGCCCGGGAGTAACCCCCCGGGAACCCTGGTAACATTTCATTGCAAAGACTTAGAAAAATTTCAAATATATTTCATTGCAAAATGTTTTTGTACAAGTGCCCGGGGCTTCTCCTAAGAAGCTGCCGGAATCAAAATGTCTAACAAAATAAAAAGGGGTCCTAGCTAAAGACCCGGGGGAGGCTCATACTTTGGGATTGGGGTCCTCCCCCCGGGGAGCTTCCTCCGTGGCCGGGGCAGGGACATCCGCGGCCGAAGGCGCCGGTGTCGGGAACCAAGTCCGGATGATCCGGTCGTAGAACCCCTCCGCCAACAGCTCCACCTCGCGGCGCGTTGGCTCGAAGGCCTCCGGGAAGCCCCGCGGGATAAGCCCCCCGATCGCCCGGGCGCCGACCCCACGGTAGTCAACGAGCCCCGCAGCGGCCGCGATGACGGGGACCGCCCGGCCCCGTGCCCGGACATCCGCAGCCTCCGGGATGGCGGAGACTTGTGCGTTAAGAAAACGCACAGCCTCCGCGAGGGTCACCGGGGGCACCTCCGGGCCGCTCCCGGAGCCCAGGCTAACGCCAAGGCTTTCCAAGGCCGAGCGGATGGAGCGGCCCGCGTCTGACAGCGCCCGGACGCTGGAGCTCTCGAGCTCCCGGAGTGCCTTCTCCCGCACCTTGGCCTCCTCTCGGAGGCGGATGTAGGCGCCCTCCGAAAGGTGCACCTGCGCCCGGGCCCGGGACAGCTCATCCAGAGCTTCGTCCCGCTCCCGGAGGGCCGCCTCCCGCTGCTCGACGCAGGCCGCGGCCCGGCTCTCCGCCTCCTTGAGCAGCCGGGTGACCCGCTGCTCAAGGCCCCAGGTAACAGTCGCTACCTACAAAATGCATAAAGAGTTAGAAAAATCTTAAGTGCAGGAAAAAAGCCGATGTTGAGAGCTCGAGTTACCTGGGCTCCGAGGGACTCGAGCCCCTCAAAACGCTCATGGAGCGTTCCTCCTGCTACGAAGGCCTGCACCTTCCGGTTGTGCAGGCCCTCCGCGTAGCGGGCCACCTCACCCGCGGGAAGTAGGGGGGTGTCTTGCCCGGCCCTCCTGTCGCGGCCGGGAGAGGGCCCCCGGACCTCTGAATCCGGGAGCACGGCCGGCGTCGCCGGCGTCTTCGTCGACGAAGTTTCCTCCGAAGACGAAGACGAAGATTGGGCGGGGATCTCCGCCCGGGGGGGGATCATCGGGCCTTTCCCCGCCCCGGGCCGGAGGGCCCTCGGAGCCTCCTGCTCCGGGGGGACCTCGAAGACTGAGGGGCTCCCCCCCTCTTTGTCAACTGGCCAGAGGCGCGGGGGCGCCGCCCCCGAAAACCTCACCTCTAGCCTCTCCGGCGCCAATGCCGCCGGGAGAGGCGAGAGGAGCGTCACTCGAACTGGCGACGGGGCGTAGTCCGCCGAATCGGACCCCGCCCCATCGAGAACAATCTCCTTCCCCCGGGCCTCAACGGGGGCCTCCGGGGGCGGAGGCGTCGCCTCTGCCCGGGGCGCCGCCCGGGCATGTTCGGCTCCGGGAGCCGCGTCCCGGGCCCTCACCGGCGTCGTCGCCGGCGCCGTCGCCGGAGCTGGGGTCTTTTGGACCCGGGGCTTTTTGGGCTCCGAGCCCCCGGCCACGTCCTTCTCCGGAAGCCTGAGCCCGTAGGCCTCGGCCACCAAGTTCCGGGGAGGCCCCTCCCCCACGAGGCGCACGATGCGCTCGTGTTCGTCGGTGAAGTACCTCCCCAGGAGGTGCTCCGCCTTGTCCCTCGCCGCCGGGTACGGGCGCACTGCAAGAGGTAAAAAGTTAGTCAATTTCTCATAAAAAACTGCAAGTACAAAAATGCAGGGGACTTACGCCGCGTCACCGGTTTGACCGGAGGCCGCTGCTCCGGGCCCATGCCGATCCCCCTTCCCCCGCGTGAGAAGGGGGAAAGCCGCAGGAGCGCCAGCTCCTCCGCGGCGTCCCGCATCGAGCGGGCCTTCTTTGCCAACACCACCTTCCCGAGGAGCTCGAACTCCTCGTCCGTCCACACCGGCGGCTTCGGTGCGGATGATCGGCTGTAGGTGGGAGGCTCCGGGGCGTAGACCACTGCCTCGTCCCAGACCCGGAGGTAGAACCACCTCCGGAGCCAGTCCCCCCAGTGGTCCCGGGAGGCCGCCGCCGGGTAGTCCGCCACCCGGGAGGGCAGCATTTGGACCATCACCGAGCCGAAGGGGGACTTTGGTCCTCCCTTCACCAGGTGGGAGCTCCGCGCCGCCGGTTCATAGAAGTACCGGAAGGCGCGGAGGGTGGGCTCCCGCCCGGTCGCTGTCTCGTAGAACCATATAAAAAGGCCCATACGGACGAGCGCGTTCGGGGTGAGGTGGTTGAGAGCCACCCCGTACTCTTTGAGAAACTCCCGGAGCATCGGATGCACCGGGAGCCAGAGCCCCGCCTCGAGGAAGGCCTCGAAGGCCACGACCTCCCCGGGCCTGGGGCGGGGGGCTCCGTCCTTCTTTAGGGGGACCCGGATGTCCCCCTCTTCGACGACGCCCTTCTTGACCAGGGACTCCGCGTCCGAGGCCGAGAACTCGGAGGCCCAAAGGAAATCCACGGGGATTTCCTCCGGGGGCACCTCCGTGGTCTTCGCTCGACCTTTGGGCGCCATTAGGTGAGTTCTTTGTTTTTCGGTGGCTAAGTTTTCAGGTGGCTACGGCTACAACTCCCGGACGCTCGCTACCGGAGAAGGCTACCGGAAATGCTACCGGGAGAGCGCTACCGGGAGAGCTGAAGCTGGAGTTGGAAGATTTGGAATGAGCTACCGGGGCCCCCTAAGGCCCTATTTATAGAGGCTGGCCGTGATCTAGATGCGCGCCACGTGGCCCCCTCCGAGCAATCTGGACCACTGATTCAAACCGTGCGCGGGAAACGAAGGGACAGGCGCATAAATCGAGACGCCGGTTCGAACCGCGCGTGCATTTATTGCGAAAACGGCGCGGCCATAAAGCGCCCGGCACAGAAACCGAAGCGTCGCCGGGGCTCCGGCGATTTTCGTCCGGAGTTTTCGTCCGGAGATTTTCCCGGTACCGTAACCATTCCCTCCGGGGGCTCAAGCTTCGTCCCCGGAGGGCATGGGGGGCTGCTGTTGGGGGAAATCTCCACGCGTTCAAGTCCAGGTAAGCTCATGATTGCCCGGGGACAGTGGCCTCCGGTGCCTGCCCCGGGCGCCGCCATTTGGCCCCCGGGACCGTGCCCCCCGGGCATGTCCCGGGCGCCGCCATCTGCCCAGGGACAGTGGCCCCCAGTGCCTGCCCCGGGCGCCGCCATTTGGCCCCCGGGACCGTGCCCCCCGGGCATGTCCCGGGCGCCGCCATCTGCCCGGGGACAGTGGCCCCCGGTGCCTGCCCCGAGCGCCGCCATTTGGCCCCCGGGACCGTGCCCCCCGGGCATGTCCCGGGCGCCGCCATCTGCCCGGGGACAGTGGCCCCCGGTGCCTGCCCCGGGCGCCGCCATTTGGCCCCCGGGACCGTGCCCCCCGGGCATGTCCCGGGCGCCGCCATCTGCCCGGGGACAATGGCCCCCGGTGCCTGCCCCGGGCGCCGCCATTTGGCCCCCGGGACCGTGCCCCCCGGGCATGTCCCGGGCGCCGCCATGTGCCCGGGGACAGTGGCCTCCGGTGCCTGCCCCGGGCGCCGCCTTTTGGGCTCCCGGGACCCTGCTCTCCGGAAGGGGTCCCGGACGTCACCGCCCTCCTAAAAGGTAAAATCCCTATTTGTTTATCACGTGCAGGTCACGCGAGGGACGCCTCGGGAATCAGCGACCACCTGTCAAGCATCCAAGACGTTTGACCGGAAGAAGGACGGTCCTACCCTTCGATCCGACGGTGGCTTCCGGGGTAGTTTAGGCTTTTCGCTTCTTTTTGGGGGCTATAAATAGCCCTTGTACCCCTCTGTTGTAAAGATCAGTTCATTACTATTTGGAATAGCTAATCTCACAGACGTGCTCCGGAAGCCTCTCCCCCGGAGAGAGCCTCCCCAGCCGACTCCGGTCGGGAGCGCGTCGACAGGACTAGGGCCCCCACCGGGACCCGAACCTGTATAAATCCACGTGTCAATTCTTGTGTTTGTCCGGCGGGGGAGGACCGGTCACTCGGTCAACCCGCGCTGCGTGATCTCCGCTAGGATCGTCTTCAAAACCTGCCGGGGTATTCTTAATACCACGACAAAGTTGATACAAAGTAGAGAGTTTTTCATAAAAACAATAACACGAAAGCAATAACAAAGGTCTTCATTTCCTTCTGCAGCGGTTCGGCTCGGGCCTTTACCACATCGAACTCAACTTGGCGCATGACCCTCCTAGAAGCTCAAATCGTCTGGAAAGGTTCCTTCCTCTTCTTGGTGCTCAAGGCTAAAGGAATCAGGGTCCTTGAATCCTTTCTTCTGAATTTGTGTGAAAAGGCAAGGGTGAGCATGTTTTTACACAATGCTCAACAAGTCTCGTTATGAGAATGCAGGTATATAGATGAGGGGTTTTCAAGAAAAGGGGTCTTGGTTTTATATATATAAATAGAATAGATTTGCACATTTAGATTTGAAGAAAACATCTTTATTTTCGAAAGTGGGCCTTTTTAAAATCCTAAGCTAGATTTTCAGAAAATGTTGTGTGTGGCGGTCTTTCATGAGTCACCACTTTATTCAGATTTTGTGAAAAACTTTCCAAAGCTACTTGTGCTGCATCGACGTGGATAGAATCCACAGCACGCAGACTCCATGACCTGGGAGCTCAGTGTATCCGATACTTTTTAAACTTTGCAAAGGTGTACCACCTTAGTCCACCAATCACTCAGCTTTCAAGTCAGGCCAACTCCACGCAACTTTTACGCATGTGACAAGGCCGAAGTGACACAACAGTTTACAGTCCTAGCATTAACAATTCCCTGCCCGGTAAATAGACAGTCAAGTCTCAAGTACCGTTGTGGGTCCTCCCCACTCCCTTACTTCCTAGCCTGGGTCTATGTTCTCGCAAGACACATAGCCTCTCTTGATTACAGTTGCGCACGACTTAATCTGGCATAGGGCGTCTTCCTTCTTTCCACCTTTTCCTCTCATGATTTTTCTGAACTCACATCACTCATGGCCTTCTGCGGCCCACCAGCTCTCGCAAGAAACTGGATCGACAACCATTGCAGGGAAAAGCTAATACTAAAGAAAGCTACTAAGTTGCGCCCGTCCCATAACCGGGCAAGTGGTTGGTACGTTTTTCATGCCGCATAGAAGCACAACACAAGGTTCTAGTCCTTATGAATCTTTAGTGAGGAGTCTTTCACATTCCCAGTGCGCACACAGCACCATCCAATCAAACCATCCTCACTATCGATTCCAATCACATTTTCTTTCACAAAAGGGGTTTTGAATATACTTTTCTCATATGTGACCATTCAACATTTATCATATAATCTTGGGCATAGCATAGCCTAAGTATGATATTCTAGGGTGACAAGGGTGCATGATATTCAATGTCAAAAGGGGCTTTATAGTTATTTAGGTCATATCTAATCATTTCATTGAAACATAGCTCTTATTTGAATCTAAGGCATGCATATACTTGAAAACAGTTAACATACTTCATTTCAAAATATTAGGCTAGACATGATCAAGGGTTTGAGACTTGCCTTGCAATGTTGGGTCTAGTTACTTAGATGATTCTTCGAAGATTTCTTCCGCTCCTTCAATCTCTGGTTCCATGGTGGATACAGATAATACACACATACACTACATAAGCACACAAAAGATAGCCTTTATGGAAATGATACGTAAAATATATCATGCATGCAGGGGAAAGGTTTGGACAAGGTCGCTTGAATGCTGATTGAAGAGATGGGCTCAAAAGGAGCTGAATGTCGAAAGGCTGACATTCGGTCCACGGCTAGACATAGCCTTAAATTGGTCTTAGGTAGGTTTTCTGGAGAAATGACAGTAGAGAAAGATGTAGAGTACAACTCCAGGAATCTAATGGACAAGGTGGCATTTCAATTGCTCAAGTGAAACAGGTCTAAATCATTCAATGCCACTGGTGGACATGCACTGACATAGTGCTGGACATGGCCAGAAACTAGGGCATGGTATAACTTTTGACTCAGGGCTCCAATTGATTCACAACTTTGTCTGGGGTTTAGGCCTTGATAACAGCTACAAAACACTCAACAGGCTCAAGGGCAGAAAGTGGCCAGAGGGTGGCCAAATCAGGCGAGTAAACACGGTGGCCTGAGTTACTGGACAGTGATCTTGGCATTGAATTATCTGTTGATTCAGGTTGATTCAGAAGTCGAGCTAGTAGGAAATATTGCTCAGGGTGCTGGGCTCTATCTAAGGAACAAGGTTTCATAGGCTAGATCGGCCGGTGAGGAATTCCGGCGACTGGCGCTGGAGAAGACGACACTGGAGATTGGGGGTTTTCGATTTAAAGAGTTTGAACTCGATTTCTTGCTCAGGGAGTGACGGGGTGAAGTGTGGAGACTACTGGTGGGGTTAATTCGGCCGGGGGATGGCCGGAGAAGCTCGGCGACGTAAGCCGATTCACTGGTAGCGCGCAAACTACGGGAGGCTACAATCTTAGCTCGATTTTGAAATCCAAATTCGTGGGCTTGCTCAATTGAGTGTACTGATCAATTTTCATCACTGGCACGAGGGCTGATTTGGATTGAATCGGGCAGAATTGGTGAAACAGGGGTTTTCGGCTTTTCCGGTGATCACCGGCGTTGAGGTTCGCCGGGGGCCAATTGGATGCTATGATACGGAGAGGGGGATGAGAGTAACTCACTGGTGGCATTGGTTTGGAGGGAGAAGCTGCGGGCGAAGCTGGCGACGGTGGCCTCAAAAGCAGCTCGTCGGAGAAGAAGGTGCTCACGGCAGCGCTGAGGAATTGGCTACTCTCTGGTGCTAGAAGCTGAAGCAATGAAGCTACGGGGTGGTGTGAAGTGATTCTGGGCAAGGGAGGGAGCTTATATAGGCGAAGGGCTGGGGCTCTCGGGAGTTGAAGCACATCAGGAGGGATTCGCGGCTGACACCGGAGAAGGGTTCGAGGCGACGTTGGGACACGGCAACGACTAAGCCAGAGAAGGGGGAACACGGCAAATCAGCTGGAGCAGGGCGACGGGATCACTGGCTTCAGCATGGCTGCAACGTGGCGTTGCTTTGCTGCTGCAGGAGCACGCGTGCGCGCGAGGAAAACATGGCACAGGCGCGGCTACGGTGGCTCCACGGTTGCGCACAGGTGGTGGCTACGTGGCTGCGGTGGTGGTGGCAGCGCGGGAAACTTCGTCGGCGGCGAGTTCCTGCGGCGAGGCGAGGTGGCGGGTGCGGTTGAATGGTGCTGGAGCTCTGGTCGAGAGCAACGACCAGGGGCTGGAAAGCTAGGGCTGATCTGCAATTTCAGAAACCTGCACCAGGGATTGTTCTGCAAGGATTTGGACTAAACTGAAAGGAATTTAGTTTGGGAATTTGGGCCTATTTGCAAATCTAGAGATCTGGAGGGCTGATCTGAGTTCTGGTTTTGTAGATGAGTATTGCTAAATCTCTTGGACTCATCCAGCAGGAAAAATGGTAAAACCCGATAAGATCTGGTGGTTTTGACAAAAATCAAAAACAGGGTAATTAGGGTAAACAGGGTAATTAGGTTTTGAAACTTTGGTGAGGCTGAAACTAGGGTTTCGGTTGAGCTTTTGGAATTCTTCCAGAAGGGAAAAATGTTTAGAATAGTGAATGGGAGATATTCACTGAATCAGATCGGAATTTGAAGGTGATCTGAGACTTTTGGTCTTTTTGGGCTTCTGACAAATCTGAAAAGAACTGATCTGCGATACTTTTGAACTAAAAAGTGAAAATGGTCTGAAAGGCGGAATTTATCTGCCAACTTTTTAAATTAAGGTGGTGGCACACCTGAGATCATAATTCTGAGATAAAGATCAAAAATGGGGTTGAGACATCTGAGAATCTAATGAAGATATGCTGACTGGCAAGCTAAAGAGATGGCAAAATTTGGGATGTTACAGGTAGCCGCTCGGAATTCTTGATTTTCTCGATCAGCGAGGCTCTTCACTAGATAAGAATTGTCTCTGTGACAGAATGGATGATTATAAGGGCCTGCCCTTGAATGAGTAAAGAAAAATCTTCCTTACCGCTGCAAGCGACCTTTTTCCTCTTCTGTGCTTCGATACTATCTATCATAGCCATCGACATGGTCACCATGCGGGTCATTTCCTATGACAAGAAAGGAGATTGGTTTCAAAACATGGATGCTCTTATGCAAACACATAATCCCTACGGAATAATTGACATACCTCAGCATACTCTCGGAATGAGAGTTTACTCAGTGCCACTGAAGGTTGAACCGCTGCGTTCACCTTGTCTCCCACGGGGACAGCGGATGTTACTTCCCGCTGGCCCTTATTCTCGGCCAGAGTTGCAGATTCCAATATCTCTGATTGGACTTCTGCAGGAACCCTATCCACCACGACCTGAACGACTTCTCGAACCGATGGGGTGGAGCTTTGTTCCCCAAAGATTTCGGTCGCAGGGGAAGCCCCAACACTGGCCGAAGTCGCTAAAGGACTTGGCACTGGACTCCTGTGCCTGAGTAATAGAAAACGATGTCAGTTGGGTTTCCTATAAGCAACCATTGAAATTCAACCTTGTCCGTACAAGGGAAATTTCTTACCTTATTCGAACTCCCTCTAATTTTTGGGATTTCCAAGAGGGTTCCCCAAGGAAAAGGGGACAGTCCTCATCTATCCTGGTCTTCCTCTTCGTGAAGAGGACCTTGTCCTTTTCTCCCTGTGTGCACCAGATCATGAACGTACTCATGAGGAATGACAAGGACTGAAGCAGGGATGATCCTTACCCGGATAACCACTTCGGTTGGTAGGGATACAGCCTTGGGACCAGGTATTTCCTGGACCATAGGCGTCAGGACTTCATCCGCGACTGCGGGAGCACTGGCAGTCGCGGTGTCCTGTTCTGTCGTTTCCGCCCCAAGCGTTAAGAGCGGAGTGCTCACCACCCCAGGGCTGGCCGTAACCATCTCGGGGCAGACGGAGGGAATGTTTTCTTCCTCCTGCATGAATACTATTCAGTTGACATTCACAAATGGATAGTGACCATCAAAGCTGTGAAGAATCTTACCACAGTTATCCCCTCCGTCGGAGGGAGAGGTGTAGCGAGCCCTGAAGATTCTTGGGCTTCAGGTACTGAAACTTCACCCGCAACCACAGGATCATCAGTGGTCGCGGGGCCCGCTTTGGTCGTTCTAGGTCTCGCGGGCGAAGGTAAGACGTCACTGGACAGGGAGGCAATTGTTTTCCTCTTGCGGCGGATCAGAGGAACAGAGGGCATTGAGTATCTTACCGCGGTTCTTTTTGCGGTAGAAGGAGCCTTCGGTGAAGAAGTTTCTCCCAGAAGTCCCTTAGACTTCTTGGGAACGCCTTCCCTTGTCCCGCGCTTTGAAGAAACTTTCTTTATTCTCTTCGGAGCCGGCTTTCCCAGGAAGCCGACGTCTTCGACTAGGCATGTTGCCTCACCGAACCTTCCCAAGAGCTATATTATTCGAGTCATTCTCGTTGATACAAGGTCAGAGGATGGTCTGTAAATGGAGCTTGGCAAGAAAGTCCTTACCTTTCAACGCTCCTGTCGAAGGTCGTCACCGGCATTGATCAAACTCTGCGGGCGAGGCGACCCTCTAGCTTCCTCCACATCGGTACTGTATGCCTTGAGGAGGTAGTTCGTCCTTTTCTCGATTTCAGACGAACCCAGAGCTATGTCACAAGTATGCAAGGTAACAAATATAATATTTCGGAAGAAACTTGTGTCTTTGTTGGCTAGAAGGCATACCATTGTTATAGTCCAAGGTGCTATCCGCCATGGACTGAATCTCCCAAGCCGGATGAGCCCTTTCACGCAGGGGGCTCACTCGATTCTTCACAAAGTTGCGAACGATGTCGCGAGCCATTAGTCCTTGATAGACTAAGTGAAGAATCGCTTGGGCATGTTTTTTCTGCTCTGCATTCAGAGCAGGGAGAGAATCCAACTCGCTGGACTTCTCCGGCCGCGAGTTCTCGAACCATAACCTACTCTCGGATGGAGGGGTGCAGTAAAACCACTTCTGGTACCACCCGTGCACGGAATCGCGCAGGGGTGGGAAGGGATACTCCCTTATCCGGAAGTAAATGCATCCGGCGGCATTGGCGCTCTTCAACCATGCCGAATAATAGAAGCGCCAGAAGAGCTCCACGCTTGGGAGCACTCCGACGAAAGCCTCGCACAAGTGTTGGAAGATCGCCAGGATCAGGACCGCATTCGGGTGGAGATTCACCAGTTCCAACCCATAATGCTCCAAGATCCCCTTCAGGAACCTGCTCTCGGGGAATCGAAACCCACATCGCAGGTATTCTTCTGATGAGGACATCACCCCTAACGATGCGTCCATTCTTTCAATACCCGTTGTGCAAGGACCAATAACAAGGGCACGTGCATGTCAACTAAATCACCAGGTGAGCTCGTTTCTTAGTACACGAGAGAATATTGACAAGAGCGAGTTACTACCTAATAATATTGTGCTTGTGCTCAGGAATCATGGTGTTGATCAGCGAGGGTGTCACTTTGCGCCAACACGGGTCGGGAATCAAGTCTACCGCGAGCTGGAGTCCGGCTCGGCCACGGCGGAGCAGCCTGTCTTCAAACGGGTGTAGCAGATGCATACGAACTCCGTTTGGGGCGTTCAAGTATATTACGGAGAAGCCCTCGATGAGACCATTCCAACGGATCTGGTCCCACGTCCAAAATCCTTCTGAGTCAATTACAATCTTCGAAATAATTGGAGACCAGATTCTGTTGGGCCGTGCGGTGCTGCATCACCTATCTATTGGGCTTCGGCCCGTGTATCCTGCGTGGGGGGGTGCGCCCCAAACCCTAGACGCCACCCCTCTCGCATATTAAAACCTCGTAGCCGTCATTGTTAGGCTTGGGTTTTGCTTAGAATTTTCTGCTGTCGCAGTTCGCCGTCTTTCGGTTTGTGGAACCCCAACACTTCGTGATCTTAATACATACTTGCAATTCGAGATTGCTTCTTCTGTGTTCTTGCACGTGTTCTTCGATTCACTTGCAGGAACAGGCCTTCGTGGCTAGGTCAACCGCGCCTCGGTACGGTTGATAACGAATGGAGCAGTGGTGTAGCGATTGCAGGCCTAGATCGGTTCTGGTCGAAAGTCGGATCGTCAACGTCGAGTCTCCACCAATTGAACTATCCCTTACCTGTTGGAAGATCGGGACCCCGTTCCTCATCATCTTCGAAAATCACCAACTCGCCCTCTTGGACAATTGGAGTTTCTTGATCTTTCCCCGCAGGTCGCCAGTTGATCAGCAACCGTGGAGGAAGGATTTCTTCCTTTTCCAACGCTATCAGACTCTCCTCCGTGTGATGAACTGATCGGCTCCAAGACGCCATTTTAACGAGAAAAAGTTGGCTGCTTTGGGGGCGATGGAAGGCGAAGGATGAGGATTTTTTGTGCGGCGGAAGTTCTAAGGCTGAAGGCTGGATGTGTGGCTTCCTCAAGAAGCTACTTGCTCCTTTTATAGGCCCAAGGCGACGTTTTACTGAGAGTAACGTTCCATTGAATATTTTATTTATTTCCCATAATGGATGTTTTCTCTGGGAAACCCGTTATGCGTTCCCTGCACCAATCCGAAACGAAAAGGCTTCTTTGTTTCGAATTTGAGAATTAGGGTGAACACAAAAACGTGAAAAGTTCTACAAAGATTTTCGGAGGACATTATCCTTCATATTTTTTGTAAACTTTCACGTATTGGTCACAATATGTTCCTGTGATCTTTCCGGAATGTACCTTTCGATCATAAAGATGTTCTATGATCATGGCAAATAAGTTACTGCTGTGCATTGTCATTCGGTCAAGTTGTTGTGTTATCAGAACTGTGATTTTGATCAGACTTCAACTCTAGTCACAGTGAGAGTTCTGATCGGATTTTGGTTCTGATCGCGATAACAGTTCAGATAGAATTTTAGTTCTGACCGCGGCTTTGGGTCTGATCGCAGTATCAGTACTGGTCATGGTATAACATATTAATGTGTTTTTAATCATAGTGTTCAGATTTACCTGTGTATGTGTGGTCGTAAAGGCATTACTTGTGGCCATATTTTCACACAGAGATTATGAAGAATTTTCAAGTTATGTAAGATAAAAGAAATCTTTATTTCTGGCAATCTTTACATACAAAAGGGATACAGGCGACCAGAGCGTCGACCTGATCCGAAAGAAGTTTACAAAGTTCTCCTAGGGACATATTGGCGTCAGTAGGATCTACACTGATGGCCCCAAGAGAACTAGCAACTATTCTAAGTCTATCTACATCGTCCCTAATAAGAGACGCACTACCATCCCTAATCGAATCGGAGAGTTCTCGCTGCTATCGAGCGTAGTCCCTCTCCAGGCGGAATTGGTGCACCTCTTCGTGGGATCATTCAAAACATTCTGCCAGGTGCAGAATGGCCGAAGACATCTCTTCGGTCTTCTTCTCCAGAACTTCTTTTTCCCCTTGGAGAGTCTGTTCAAGGGGAGGAGGTTGAATCTCAGCAGGCTGGTCGCTGGGGGCTCCAACAATTTTCATCTCCTACATTTGCAGATGTTAGTTTTACTAACTATAACAACAAGCAAAGAGGATGGAGATAATTACCCATCCTTGCAAGTGACAGGTTGAAGTATTTCCCCTAAAAAGTAGATCGCCCGATAAAAAGTGAGGGCCATCAGGTGATGGGAGTGCAATCTTCCCACCAGAAGATTGTTTTCCCAGCACAAGTTGAGGATTATCTGCGAAAGTACCGCTTGCCAACCAGAAAATTGATCACTCGACAAAGGACGGGGATCACTGGGATGAAATGGAGAAAGCTGAGAATAACGTCCCGAGGGATTATCATGAACCTCCAAAGGTGGAGATGAAGATTCGACCTGCCGAGGTGCATGAACAGGAAGAACTACGGGAACCAAAGGAAGAGAGAGCAATGATGCGTCTCTCACCTTTGTCCTGCTAGATGATCCCTCGTCAACCTTGGGTTTCTTCCTTAGAGGAGCCAGATCTTCGGACTTCTGGGAATCCTGGTCAAACTCAAGTGCCGCTTCTTCTTCGTCACTTTCAATCTCAATGATGTTTTGATCTGCCATTGGAAGTGTACAAGAAAGAAGAAAAGGTGCCTTTGGAAAAGGCTTAGCCGGGATTCGGGAAGGAATTTGTGAAGTTTTAAAGTTAAGAGGCTTCGGTATTTATAGCCCCTGGGGTGATGGTTCGTTTTCCGAACGCTTCGAGCTTTTAAAACATTTACAATTTTACCTCGGGTTAAAAAATAGTTCTACGGCGTCATCATTACCTGTCAAATATTGCCCAGAGTCCGTCTCGGGAAATAAACCGCTATACTTAGTGCGCCACTAAGTGGTGGATTTGAAGCGTCGGGTTATGTATCCGATGAATGTCTTAAAATTTGAAGTAAACATGCCCCTTCGTTCTCTTCAAATTTGGGGGCTAGTTGACGAGGATTGATACCTGAGCTAGTTCAAATAAATACATAACTGGTTTAAGACAGATTCGAATTAGATGAGTGTCTGTTGATGCGAACTCAACTTGCTCTGAGAAGCGCGGACATATGATCGCAGGCTTTGCGCGATCAGACCGTAGATAGTGCGCGGTCAGGAGTTTGTAGGCGATACGCGGACAGAAGATCGCATATAGTGCACGGTCAGATGATTACAAGCAACGCGCGGTTAGGACACCTTCAACCAGGAGACGCGGGGTTACTCAGTCCCTACAACAGGGATATCCCGAGCATCCCGAAGATTCTTCCACATATAAAGACAACCGTCAGGAAGTTAATACTTGCAGTTATTCCTTAATAATATGTGTTAAACCTGTGTAGAGGTTAAAAGCAGTTATCAAAACTGCACCCGAGCAACTGTTCGATGCCGTTAAGCCTTGGCATCCTTTCGATCAATATAAGAGGGTAAGCCAATGCATCAAACAGGGAGATCGAAGGATCGAAGGATCGAGAGATCAGAAGATCAACAGAAGACATTAAACTAAGTTAGTTAGCTTTCATAAGCTCCCTGAGTATTGTCTTATATAAACACACAGGAAAGATCTTCGCCTGTGAAGATCTTTTCTATAGTTTTGTAACTCTTTTCTCCTACGCATAGTAAATCTCAACAGGACGTAGGGCTATTACTCCCACCATCGAGGGCCCGAATTTGTATAAATCTCTCTGTGCTTCAGTTACCATTGATTCATCATCCCTTCCCGGAGGAACACCCTGAAAGGTCTCACAACCTACAAATTCTGCATAAGTTCGACTAAGGACCCCAAGTCCGAATCGTCGACACCCGGGACAAGCCACCGGGGGGCCTTGTCTACAGGCAAAAGGCGGCGCCCTTACCTGGACTTGATCTCGTGGAGATTTCCCCCAACAATTTTAATTTTCAATTTTGAAGGTTTAAGGTCTGATAATTTGCATCTATAAGTTTCGAATTGGAATCATCAAATTTTGAACATTTCAAATTTCCAATATAACATTTTCTGATTTGAAATTTAAAAGTTAAAATTTAAAATTTTTAATCCTAAAATTTGAATTTGAAATTATGTTTACATTGAAATTCGGAATTATATAATCTCTAAAGTTTGATAACAAACTTTAAAATCCTTTTATCCAAATTTTTGAATTTTACGACTCCAAATAATTATATTTCTGAATTATCACATAACTATATTGTAATCTAAATAGCCTGTACCGAACGTTGTTTAGTTAATTATCAATAATTAGATTACTGCTAATCAGACTAAGAACATTCTTAAGATCATTGAGAATATAGAATTCTGTGTATCAAATGCATGTAAATAGAGAAGCTAGTGGGCCCACTTGGATAGACATGGAAGCCACACCTTCAGATGGCCAGTGGAAAGATTGCTCCGTTAGATAAACTATATTACAGGATACCTATATATTGCATTTGTATTGTGTGTGCTTGTTCTTGGGCATTCCTGTTGATTTTTTTTCCTTCTACTTTCTGTTAATATCAACCTCTGGATCTGCCATCCACGGCGCAGATTTCCATCCGGCGCATCATAAAGTGGTCTCGACGGTTTCACCTCCCATCTCTCTGCGCGAACGCCATTGCAATGCCGTTCTTGAGCCCGCTGACCGGCGACGACGCCGACGACTACTACTACGGCTACAGCGGCGGATACCCCAAGAAGGAGAAGGAGAAGGGGAAGGAGAAGGGCCTCTTCGCCTGCTTCCCCTGCTTCGTCCCCTGCTGTACTCCTCTGTCCCTTCTTCGTCAGTTCTTGGCTTCTTGCTTTCTTGTTCCAATCCGCGTGTTCTTGCTCCGCACATCGATCTAATTTCTTGCCAACTTCATCCAAATTTCGTGTTCTTGCGTATTCTTGCTCTTTGCTTGCTTATGTCGCTGCGATTTCTTGCGTTCTCAGTTTTTCTTGTGCTGTTTATTGGTGTTCTTAGCGCCCGGAGCTGTGGACCCAACCGTCCACCGCCGCCTCCTCTCCGACGACTGCAGCGACAGTGACAACGTCGGGAGCACCGACATCACGGGCGACCTGTCCCACCTCCGTGCGCAGTACTCCCGCCTGGCGGCGGGGCCTCCGGTCCGCCCACGCGACGTGGCTCGCCTCGTCGCTCGCCCCGACGACCCGCCGCTCGCGGTGGCCGCGCTCTCCTGGCTCGGAGGAGACCTCCGCCCGTCCTGCATCCTCCTCACCCTGCTCCCGGCCATGTTCCCCTCGCTCCCCGCCCACTCGCGCCACGCGCTCTCCGCTGTCACGAGGCGCCTCCACGCGCGCGAGGCCGCGCTCGACGGCGAGGTGGCCGAGTACCAGTCCACGTACGCGATGAAGCTGGCGTGCGAGCAGAGCAAGGACCAGATCGCCGAGACGGCCGCCGAGGAGATATCCAAGATGGCGCGCGCGGCCAGGCGGGCAGACAAGCTCCGGTGGCGCGCCGTGGAGGCCGCGGCTAAGGAGGCGCTCTCCCCGGCGCAGGCTAAGGAGTTCCTGATGGCCGTGGAGGACGTGCCAGGCATGGTGGCGCGGCACGGCGCGAGGTGGCACGCGCGCGCCGGGTCCGTCACGGTGCCCGTGGAGGCGTTCGAGCGCATCCGCGCCAATGCCAGAGCAGCCACCGATGCATGGTGATGGCATGTATAGTTTCTTCGACAAACTATGATGCTTTTACAGTCTGATGTTTTCATGTTGTTGTGAGAGGATTCTTTTTTCGAATTTACATCGTTTTGAGCATGGATTAATGTTTGAGTGATCATTTTGGAGGAATATGATATAGTGTCTCCCTTTTACCGTGATTTGATTTCTTGTAAATATGGTTACCTAGGAAATATTGCTGCCACATAGAGTTGAGCAAAGTGGTCTAGTTGGCCTCCTTAGTTAGATTATTGTAATGGTTTTTTCGTAAGTTCGAGCCGAATCGAGTTTTGAATTTTAGGCTCAATAATCAAATTAGGTCATGCTCTTCCCGCTTAGCCAAACATGCAGCTTAGCTCAATTGTCAATAAGATGATTGGGATTGGATAGAGCTCACTTAGTTTGAATGGATGTAGGTTATTCATGGCTGGTTCAAGCCCAATCTAAGTCCGAGGTTGCACAGGTCTAGTTTTATTTTGACTGACATGTCGTTCCATGGACATTTTGGTAATATAGACATATAGTTGCTATCTGACATTGGATGGCTTTGTTGTGCTTGACATGAATTAGGGCTTGTTTGGATTATCAAGCAAAAAATCCAAGGGGAAAAGGATCCTCACTAGAGTTTTGGTGATCCCACTGGAAAGCACTCAAATCCCACTTGAGATTGCATCCCCTTTGAAAACAATCCATACTGGTGTTTGGACGAAGCATGGAACATCACTAGGACCTCCAAGTCGGAGGTGAGTGCGGCTGTTGAGCTCATCCTCATTGCTATGCTCGCCGAACTTGGACTCGCTCAACCCCTCACTGTTTCAGCCCACGGACTCATCGTTTGCATCACCACTCTAATTGCTGCTGTATACAGACAGTGCTCTCCGTCATCACCCTAATCGGCATTGTCTATGGGGCTTGCTGTTGTTTCCACCTTGGCCGATGAAACCACCACCGCCACGGCCTTCACCGATCAGAGACCCTGTGGACGCCTTTGCCAATTGGAATTATTGATTGCACACGCCTCAGTGGACGAATCCGCCGACCAGAGCTACCGCCGTTGATCAAAGGAGAAGAGATGGGATAACGGAGAGGTAGTGGGAGACGGATAGGTGGCAGTTGGTATGTCACCGCGCGAAAGAGAGAGGAGTTCACGAGAAGAGAATATGAGAGGACAGGAAAAATAAAATGGGCTCCCTACACAATTTTTTTTAACTTGGTGGAGAATGAGCCAAAAATTTTCTATTCTAGCACACGTCCAAATACCATTTGAGCCCGATTTGGATCAATTCTTGGGTGTGATTTCATTTCTCATGTATTGAGTTGAATCCGACCCAAGCCATGGGTTCCAAACAAGCTCATTGAGTATGTTGGTGCATGCATACTAGGCTACTAAATACCGCTCTCTACATCTCGAGAAGAATGGTATTTTAGAATCTATAGAGTTTAATCTTGCCAGATTCAAGATCAATCTTGTGAAAATGATAAATTATCAGAGTTATGTTTGGCGTCAGTCGGGGGAATATGATAGGGATGTTACTTGTTAGACTTCTCACATCCTTGCATTTTGAATCCCACATAGTCCATGCCATTCCGAAAGTAGCAGCGCATTAATGTGATCTTGAAATTAATATACAAAGAGAAAAATAATCAAACATAAAACTTTTTCCGTTGCAGAAGATAAAATATATAATTTTTTTAATTTTATTACAAAATATAAAACATGTATATGAATTTATTACTATATTTTCTATTCTACTATTATTTACTTTCCACTTTTTCTGATATTTTTGATTTATCTTACACATTAACATTCTCTCATTTATTTCAAAGATATTTATGAATGAGAGTAATTTATTTATTTTACCTCAATATTCTCTCGAGTTATATTCTTCCAGTAGGTATTCCTACGGTTTCTTTGTCAAAAAAAAAATACTCTCTTGGATTTAGAATTTTTTTTATTTGTGTCTATGATAAAAAAATATATCTTATATTTTTCAACCGATGATATAACTATTAAATTTGTGAAACCACAAACAAAACACCTTGTGGAACTATAACTAAAAAACATCAAACACACCTTACGTCTTAAAAATGTAGAAATCCCAATGCCTATGAGGCTTATAAATCTATGTCAGAGAGATCACAACATGAAGAGGTAACGGCTGCAATGTTTTCTACCGTATTGATCAGAAGGATGGATTGATCCCTACCACCTCGGTGTATTTTTCACTTACTTGAACTCTTACTGCCTTCTTTGTGTTGCTTTTTAGGCTATGATTTTTGTGATCTGATATCGGTCTAGACCGTCTCATAAGAGAATGAGATCGGAGCAACAAAGTGACTATTCTAGTCGTTCTTTCCACAGGGACTAGATGTGAGACCCTCATTTGAGAAATCCGATGGCAACCGCCCAGGTGAATTGCACTCAGAAAGGTACAACATAAACTCACAACAACAGAAATACATTAAACCACAGTAGAGATAATTAAACAGGTACAAGGTCACAGTGACCAATATTACAATATCATAACACCAAGGATGACACTAATTAGAGTTGCTACAAAAATAACAAGTTTCTCAAAAGAAAATTTGGTATCAAAGTACCGAACACAAAAGACAACACAAAAAGCAACACCAAGGATCTTCACTTCAGTTGACAGCGGCGTTGGAAGGGCTTCCACCACATCTGACTCAACTCGGCGCATGACCCTCCTAGAAGATTGCATCATCGGGAACGCTTCCTTCATGTTCTTGGTAATCAAAACCAAAGGAATCGGGATCAACGAATCCTTCTTCTAAATTTGTGTGCAAAGGCAAGGGTGAGCATGTTTTTTCAAGATGCTCAGCAAGTCTCATTATAAGAATGCAGTTTTATAGATGAGGGGGTTCTCAAGAGATGAGGGCTTCGTTTTATAGATAAGAATAGAATAGATTCTCACTTTAAAGTTGTAAAGAAAGGCTTTTAGTTTCAAAAGCAATACTTTGAAATCTTAAGTTATACTTTAAGAATCGTTATGTGTGGCGGTCTTTCATGAGTCATCACTTTTATTAACCCATATTATGAAAATATTCCAAATATTACTTGTGCTGAACCACATGGATAAAATCCACTGCGAATAGACTCCATAACCTGGGATACAGAGTATCCGATACTTCTTTTACACTTTGCAAAGGTGTACCTCTTTTTAAATCCACTTCTTCAATTGACTTTCAAGTCGGGCCAACTCCATGCGACTTATACGCATGTGATAAGGCCGAGATCACACAACGATTTTACAGTCTAGTAATAACAGTATCCCTGCTCGATAAATAGATAGGTAAGTCTAAAATACCGTTGTGGGTCCTCCCCACTGCCTTTCTTCCTAGTCTTGGCCTATGTTCCCGCAAGACACAACCTATGGATGCAGCCGAGCACAACTCAAATCCAGGCGTAGGGCGACTTCCTTCTATCCACCTTATCCTCTCATTATTTTTTTGATCTCACATCACTCACAGCCAAACTGTGGCCCACCAGTTTCCACACGAGAAACCAGACCGACATACCATGTAGGGAACTGCTAATACCAAGAAAGTTACTAAGTTGTGCCTGTCCCATACCAGGCAACTGGTTGGTACAATTTTCATGCTGCATAGAAGCATAACACAAGGTTCTCGTCCTTATGAATCAATAGTGAGGAGGCATTCACACACCCGATGCGCACAAAGCAGCCAACCAATCAAACCATCCTCACTATCAATTCCTATTTCACATTTTCTTTCACAAAAAGGGGTTTCAAACATGTTTATCATTTAATTGACCATGTATTTAAGTATAAGCATAATCTCCTTGGGTGACAACGGTGCAAGTAATACACAAATACATGAAGGGACTTTACAAGAGATTAGGTTATATCTATTCACATTCTTTAAACATTACTTTTTACTTGAAGATAAAGAATGCATATATTCAAAACAGGATTTAATCTAGTTTACTTTAAAATATTAGGAGAGACATGGTCAAGGGAATGAAACTTGCCTTGCAATGCGGGGTCTAACTGATCTGTTGGATCTTCAAAGGTTCCTTCCAAATCTTCTGCTCCTGACTCTGCTCTCGAACGCAAACAACGAAACAACAACACACAAAGCATTCAGAAATTACTCTACAGAAAATAATAGGTAAAGTATAAACATGTATACAATGGAAATGATCTGGTCGAAGACACTTGGGTTTGGCTCAGAGGATTTGGCTCTGAAACGTCGAATGTCTAAGAGCTGACATTCGGTTTGCGGCCAGATAATGTCTGAGAATGGCATAGAGCTAACCTGAGGCTTCTGAAAGATCAAAGTGGGTGCAAACTGGGGTATTAGGTGCCAAACACAGTAAGGCATCTAGTTGACAAAGTGGAATTTGCAGAAAAGTCCAGGAGTTAAAGCAATTTGCAGCAAAGTCCCTGACACAAGAAAATTGCATGACATTGCACTGCAGTGAGCTAGGGCACACGCGTCTGGACAATACACGCATGCATTGCTTCGCCAACCTTGTCAAATGCATAGGCAGGGTTGAGACAAAGCTGTTGATAAATTTAATTGGGCTGAGATGGCTTGACGGCGGTGAACAACGAAGTTCAAGTTGTCAGTCGCGAGGGACAGAGATGAACTACAACGACAGGGCTCTGGAGAAGATTAGACCTAAAATTGGCTGAGGGTTCTACTACTGGGGTGGCACTGATCGTGTTGGAGCGAGGGATTTGGTTGCGATTAAACTTTGGGGCTTGCCGGCGTTGACGCCGGACTCGGGAACGATGGTGAAAAGGGGCGCCGTTGATACATGACACTGCACGTCAATTGGCTCAGGCTACACCATCTATGGAACACAAGGAAAATGTACATGGGATTAATTTGGCTGGAGGTACAGTGGAGCATGCCGGCGACGTGAACCGTCCATGGCAGCACGCGAAGAATCGGGAGACTCTATGAATCAAACTAATTTCAAAATGTGGCTGAATAGGCTTGCTAGAAATCTGCTAAGGATCACTTTGTCCTATAGAAAGGAGTGATGAAAAGGGTTGGAGAAGATTTAATTTTGGAAACAGGGCATTTGGCTTTTTCGGCGATCACCGGCGATGAGGATCACCGGAGTTCAATTGATCGCTATGACACAGGGAGATGGACATGGGGAACTCACTGGTGGTCAATTTAGAGTTTGGTGGAGTGAGAAGCTCTGGCGATGATGGCCTCAATGGTGGCTCGTCGGGGACGAAGAAGAAAAGGGAAGAAAGCAGTTGAAAATGGCTAAGTCACAAGCATAGCGAAGAAACAGGTTGCTGGGGGGGTGGTTTAAATAGGCGAGGCGACGGAGGTCGCGAGGGAAAAACAGCACAGGAACTTGGGCCGGGGACAAGACCGGCCGGGTGTAGGAGGAACAGCGGTGACGACGACGCGGCGGTGTGCAGGTGACTATCCAGCTTTGCAAGCAATGGTCGGGGACTTAGGAACTTGGTCCAGGATGGTGCAAAGGCGGAGACGATGAAGTTACTCTGGTGGTGACACATACGCGCATGCACATCAAATCCTCCCTCGAGTGCGCGCTGGTGATGGTGCTGCTTCTGTTGGTCGAAACATTGCAACGACAAGGAACCTGGTGCGGACACGAGTGCACATGTTGGTGCCGACGACCACGAGCACAGGCGACAACATTGCTTGGCCGGCGGCGAAGAAACACGACGAACTCACTGATCGAAACAGGCGCTGGAATTCTGGTAGAAACTGCAGCCGGGGCTCTGATTGAAAACGACGACGAGGAGCTGGTCGAAAAAGGGGCTGAAAAGATGGTTTAGGATTGATTTGCAATTTTAGAAACTTGATCCAAGGACTTGTTTGTAAATCTGGCAAATGGCTTAGGTAAAAAGAGAATTGGCCTCACCAATTGAGCATACTAAACTTAGCAAACAGTTTAGTAGTGACAGATGATAGTTTTAAACAAGTGCTGAGCTAAAACAAAAACAGAGTAATTAGGGTAATTAAAGTCTGGAAATTGGCGAGGCTGAAAACTGTGACTTCGGATGAGATTTTGGAAATCTCGCAGAAGGGAAACTTGCTAAGAATAGTGAATGGGAAACATTCCCTAGATCAGATCAAGATTTGGACATAAATTGTGGCTTTTAGCCTTTTCAGGCTTCTGGAAAATCTTAGAAGGACTAATTTGCGATACTCTTGGGTTGATTTGCGAAAAAGGTCTGAACGAAAGAGTTATGCTGCCAACTTTTTGGGTTAAGGTATTTGCATACCCTGGATTATAATTTTGAGACAACAAACTTAGATTGGGTCAAGGTTGGGGAAAACAGGGATGTTACAACCTACCCTTCTTAAGAATAATCTCGTCCTCGAGATTCTGGTAGGTCTGAAAACAGGTAGGGGAAATCTTGACGCAGCTGTTCTTCTCGTTCCCACGTTGATTCCTCCTCTAAGTGATTATTCCACTGAACTCTGCAGAAATGAATATTTCTTGATTTTAATCTTCTCTCACTGACTTCCAATATCTTAACGGGATATTCTTGGTATGATAAATCCGGCAAAACATCAGTTTTCATAGGAGATATCTGCTCTGTTGGCTTCTTTAGGCACTTTCTCAATTGGGATACGTGAAAGACGTCATGAATTCCTGCTAGTTCGAGTGGTAGCTCCAATTTGTAATGTACCTCTCCTTGTCTTTCTAGAATCTTGTATTGTCCAACATATCTTGGACCTAGCTTTCCCTTCATCTGGAATCGGTGGACTCCTTTGTAGGGTGTTACCTTGAGATATACATAATCACCTTCTTCAAAAGATAATTCCCTTCTTCTATTATCAGCATAGCTCTTCTGCCGAGACTGAACTGTCTTCAATCTTTCTTGTATAATATTTACATGGGCTGTGGCTTCTTCCACTAGCTGTGGTCCTAAAAATTTCTTTTGGCCTACTTTGGTCCAGTATAAAGGTGTATGACACTTTCTTCCATAGGGTGCTTCATAGGGTGCCATCTGCAAACTCGCTTGGTAACTGTTGTTGTATGTGAATTCTGCATATGGTAAGAATAGCTCCCAAGATCTCCATAATCCAAGGCACACGCTCTCAGCATATCTTCCAGAATTTGATTTACACTTTCAGTCTGGCCTCCAGTCTGATGGTGGTAAGCGGTACTGAACTTCAATTTTGTTCCTATTGTTTCTTGCAATTCTTTCCAAAATTTTGACACAAACTGAGCTCCTCTATCCGAGACAATCGTCTTTGGCACTCCATGCAGGATAACAGTCCTGGTGAGGTACAATTCTACTAATTGTTTGGTTGAATATTGGGTTCTCACTGGTAGAAAATGAGCTACCTTCGTTATTCTATCCACTATGATGCATATGGAATCATGACCTTTCCAGGTCCTTGGCAATCTAGTTATGATAGCCATTCCAATCTTGTTGAGGGAAATCCCGTATCTCCGGGAAGTCTTCGGAGTGGGCTCTCGAGCGCCCTCGGTCCTTTGTACGGAGGTCCCCGGTGGGTCCTGGGCCTCCGGGCCCTGGGTCCCACAGGGTCTCTAGAGCCCCTCGGTCCATGCGGAGAAGGTCCCCGGTGGGTCCCTGGGCCTCTGGGCCCTGGGTCTCGTGGGGTCTCTGGAGCGCCTCGGCCCTTTGTGCGGAGAAGGTCCCCGGCGGGTCCCGGGGCCTCCGAACCCCCGGTCTTGGGGGACTTCCGGAGCGCCTCGGTCCTTCGTGTGGAGAAGGTCCCCGGCGGGTCCCTGGGCCCCAGGGTCCCACAGGGTCTCCGGAGCGTCTCGGTCCTTCGTGCAGAGAAGGTCCCCGGTGGATCCCTAGGCCTTCGGGCCCTACGTCCCATGGGGTATCCGGAGCGCCTCGGCCCTTCATTCCGAGAAGGTCCCTGGTGGGTCCCGAGGGACTTTTGGAGCGCCTTGGCCCTTTGTGCCGAGAAGGTCCTTTGTAAGTCCTTGGGCCTTCAGGCCCTGGATCCCAGGTGTAGCTTCTAGGCCCCTAAAGAGTGTTTTAGTAATTAATGACAATTGCAAATGCTATACTAATGATACCTGCTAAGTTGTGTCAAGAGGAAACTCAAAAGACAGGTTAATGAAAGGCAAAGAAAGAGCCTCATGATGAAGAAAGGACATTGATCAAAGAGGCAAAGGTACGAAATAGGGTCTTTTCCATTTTACCGGTCGAAGGTGATTAGAGAAGAATTTTGACCGGATTTTTGGATAGTCGCCGTACTATTAAGAGGAGCATGTGGTGTATCACAAAATACTTCATCTATGTGCCACAAATCATAAAATCAACTTACATTGCATACTAGAAGGCCATATTCTTTGAAAATGCTTGTTTCAACTTATTTCTACCAAATTCAGTCTCAGTCGGTCTGACCGATTGTGAGCCGGTCTAACCGAATGTTTACTCGGACTGACCGACGTTATGTCTAAGTGTAGTTTATTCCTTAAAAAGGTCGGTCTGTCCGTAGTTAAGACCTAAGTCAATCTCCTGGAACTTCTTGATCTTTCTTTCTGATGTATTGTGTTATGACGGTCTGACCGTTTGTTAGACCGGTTTGACCGAGAAATCGGTCCGACCGTGCTTTTGAACTGCGGTCTGACCGTCTGGCCAGTCTATCTGTATTTATCGGCCTGACCGTATAAAGTGTCCAGAAACTATGTCGTCTCTGGACAGTTTCACGGTCTGACCGAAATTGGCTCCGGTCTGACCGTGAGTGTGCTTGACAAGGGCAGGTGGGCATTTATTGCACCTGTTTAATGCCGTTGCAATTGCGGCGGTCTGACCGGGCTTATACCTGCGGTCTGACCGCAAAGTGATCTTTTTCTCCCAACGGCCTGTAACGGCTATATTTATTGTGGGGGGTATATATACTCCCGTGCACGGCCCTGTTCACAACTTTTGGCATAATTTGAACATTGTCATCATCCTTGAGAGCTTAAGCAAGTTTCATACACTCTAGGGTTCTAATTCTTGAATCTGTGAGAGTGTTCATTTGAAATCTTCTAGTGCATTGCATTTAGATCACTAAATCAATCGTGTGGCACTAGAAGAAGGTTAAGTGATCATCACCGGCTTGTTACTCTTGGAGTTTGCCGGCTCCTAGACGGCTAGGGGAAAGGTTTTGGTGAGCTCTTCAAGGAAGATTGTGAAGAAGCCTCAAAACATCTTGTGAAGGGTTGAGCACGCCTTGCCGGAGCGGTAAAGTGCATCCTTAGTGAAATCGAGGTTTGGATAACTCATCACACTAATCCGGCTCAAGATCTAGGTCACTTCTCTAGAGAAGGTTGACAAGATAGAGGAGCGGTTAGAGATTTGAGTTTGCCTCAACGTGGATTAGGGATGATCGGCAAATCACCGAGACCACGGGATATATTCTTGTGTTAAAATTGTTCATTGTTCATCTTATGTTAGTTATTTGCTCTCTTTTACTATTAATTGTTTGATTAATTGTTATTTTGTTAAAATCGCCTATTCACCCCCCTCTAGTCGATATCCTAGATCCCTTTCAATTTGTATCAGAGCAAGGACTCCATTTTTAGAGGATTTAATCATCCCGGAGTAGGATAAAGATGGCTAGTGAGGGTCGGATCAATATTGGCAAACCACCACTCTTTGAAGGATCTATATATACTTATTGGAAAACTAGAATGATGGTTTATCTTAAAGCCATGGGTGGAAAGATTTGGAAAGTGGTGGATGAGGGCTTTGCAATTCTTGATGATGATGACATGACTAACCTAGATAGAGATAATGTCTTAGCGAATGCTCAAGCCATGAATGTTCTTTATAGTGCTCTAAATCTAGGTGAATTTAATAGAATTTGTAAACTTGAAACGGCCCATGATATTTGGAGAAATCTTATGGATATTCATGAAGGAACCTTGATGGTCAAGGATGCTAAATTATTTATCCATAAGGGCCAATTTGAAAAGTTTGTTATGTTGCCCAATGAAGATGTATCGGAGATGTTTAACCTATTAAATAACATAGTAAATGAGTTAAAAGGGCTTGGTATGGATGTCACAAATGTGGAATTTTGTCATAAGTTTCTTAGAGCTTTACCTTCAAAATATGATACAATTGTAACCTTACTTGTGCGTTCGAACTTGAAGAGTGTGACTCCGTTGGAAGTCTTGAGTGAGATTCTCAGTCATGACATATTCAAGAAATCTCAAGAAGAAGTGAAAGATGAGGCTTCCGACTCCAAGAAGAAGAACATAGCACTAAAAGTTCAAGCCTCCAAAAGGGAAGACAATGAAGAAGAAAGTGATGAGAGAGACACCGATGAGGAAATGGCTCTCTGTGTGAGAAGGTTCATGCGGTTCATGAAGAAGAGATATCAAGGAAAGTCCTTCAAGAAAGGACAATCATCCAAGAGGAACCCTTTTGAAGAGAGAAGATGCTTTGATTGCGGTGAAAAGGGTCACATCTCCGCACAATGCAAAAACAAGGAAGAAGAAAAATAGGTGAAGACGAAGAAGTACGAAAAGGAAGGAGAAAGCAAGAAGAAGGTTTTCAAGAAATATTATAAGAAGAAGAAGGATGGACAAGCTTGCTTCATTGAATGGGATTCGGATGCTTCAAGTTCCGATTCCGAAGATGAAGATGAAGCATCACCCAAAGGACTCGCCGGGGTAGCTATCAAGGAAGCTCCATCTCTATTCTCCACTTCTCATTGCCTCATGCTAAAGGAGAATCGAAGGTATCATGTGATAAAGATGAATATACATATGATGACCTAGTTGAGATGATCACCAGTTTTGATGACTATATGAGTAAAGAAAAAAAAAAATTCAAGGAATTGAAGAAGAGATACAAAACTCTTCAAAATTCCTATGAGGAGCTAAACACATCTCATGAGAGTCTCAAAGAAACTCATGAGATACTTAAGGAAGCTCATGACTCACTAATTACTCATAAAGCCAACAAAACGGGTAATGAAATAGGCATCACTTGCAATATTTTGAATGACTTGCCCATGATGTCTACTTCTAGCATATCTACATCTTGTGAAGATTTAATTGAATTCCCATCTAGACCTAAAATTGATGATAATGTGCTTAGTCTTGAAAACAATGAACTTAAGGACAAAATTGAAAAACTAACAAATGATCTAGCTAAATGCTATGTAGGAGAATCAAAATTAAGACATCTTCTAGATAGTCAAAGGTTCTCCTTAAGAAAAGAAGGACTAGGCTACATTCCTAAAAGGGGAAAACATGCATTTGTTCCATCTAAAACCGTATTTGTAAAAGAAAAGGGATATTGCAACAAATGTAAAAGTTTAGGTCACATTGAAAAGAATTGCCATGGTAACAAAAGTAATTCATCTCTTATATTCAACTCTTGCTATGTTTTAAAGAAAATGAACAATGGCGATATTAAAGCCAAATTTGTTGGAACCCCGATCATTGGTGCCAAAAAGAAAGCCATTTGGGTTCCAAAATCCTTGGTAACTAACCTCCAAGGACCCAAAAAGATTTGGGTACCTAAAAGGACCTAACTTTGTTTTGTAGGTAAATTACAAGGCCGGAGGACAACATTGGGTGCTCGATAGTGGATGCACTCAACATATGACCGGTAATCACAACATGTTCTCCTCTCTAAATAACGAAGGTGCGGAATATGACAAGATCACGTTTGGAGACAATAGCAAAGGAAAGGTAAAAGGTTTAGGTAAAATTGCCATCTCAAATGACCTCTCCATATCTAATGTATTGCTTGTTGAATCTCTAAATTTCAACCTCTTATCCGTAGCTCAACTTTGTGATCTTGGTTTTATATGTGCATTTTATCCAAGAGAAGTGATTAGCACTAGTATTGATGATAATAGGTTGATTTTCAAAGGTTTTAGACATGGCAACCTCTATTTAGTTGATTTCGATTCAAATGATGCTAATCTTAGTACATGCTTGTTCACTAAATCATCTAAAGGTTGGCTATGGCATAGAAGGCTTGGGCATGTTGGAATGAAACAACTAAATAGACTAGTTAAACATGATTTAGTTGTTGGATTAAAAGATGTAAAGTTTGAAAAAGATAAATTATGTAGTGCTTGCCAAGCCGGGAAACAAGTTGCAAACTCACATCCAACTAAAAGTACAATGTCAACTTCTAGTCCACTTGAATTATTGCATATGGATTTATTTGGACCAACTACTTTTGTGAGCATTGGTGGCAATAGTTATTGTCTTGTCGTTGTAGATGATTTTTCTAGATATACATGGATATTCTTTTTACATGATAAGTCAATTGTTTTTAACACTTTCAAAAGTTTTGCTCAAAGGGCCGAAAATGAATTTAATTTCAAGATCAAGAAAGTGAGAAGTGACAATGGCTCCGAATTCAAGAATACCAAGGTTGAAAATTGGTGTGATGATAAAGGTATCAAACATGAATTTTCGGCCAAGTATACACCGGAGCAAAATGGAGTAGTCGAACAAAAGAACCGGACATTGATAGACATGGCAAGATCTATGCTTTCGGAGTACAATGTTTCGGACACCTTTTGGGCCGAAGCAATCAACACCGCGTGCCATGCATCAAATCGTATTTATTGTCATCGACTACTAAAGAAAACTCCCTACGAGCTTCTCATCGGAAGGAAGCCAAATATTTCCTACTTCCGAGTGTTTGGATGTAAGTGCTATATCTTGCGAAAAGGTACACGCTTATCTAAATTTCAAAGTAAATGTGATGTAGGTTTTTTATTAGGATACTCATCAAATAGCAAAGCATATCGTGAATACAACCAAAACTCCCGTTTGGTTGAAGAGACACATGATGTTGAATTTGATGAGACTAACGGCTCTCAAGAGGAGCAAGACAACTTGGATGATGTAGGTAATGAAGGGTTGAGAGTGGCGATGAAGAACATGATCATTGGGGATATCAAGCCGAAAGAAGATAGTGATCAAGATGAAGATCCATCCACTCAAGCTATCCCCTCTTCATCAACTCCTCAACATGGAGATCAAATAGTTGAAGTGGTCAATGTGGAAGACTCCTCTCAACAACAACTGGAAGTACCTTCTACCTCTACTTCACAAAACCCGGTTGATCATCCAAGAATTCATCATTCAATTTCAAAAGATCATCCCGTCGATCAAATTGTTGGTGACTTGTGTAAGGGTGTCCAAACTCGTTCTTGTCTTGCTTCATTTTGTGAGAATTACTCTTTTGTTTCCTCTTTTGAGCCCACACTAGTAGATGAAGCATTAAAAGATCCGGATTGGGTGAATGCTATGCATGAAGAATTAAACAACTTCACCCGCAACGATGTTTGGGAATTAGTAGAAGAACCAAATCCGGATGAACACAATGTCATTGGAACCAAATGGATTTTCAAGAATAAACAAGATGCAAATGGAGTGGTAGTAAGAAACAAGGCAAGATTGGTGGCTCAAGGATACACTCAAGTTGAAGGTTTGGACTTCGGTGAAACCTTTGCTCCCGTAGCTAGACTTGAGGCTATTAGAATCTTGCTTGCTTTTGCTTCATCTCATAATATTAGACTTTATCAAATGGATGTCAAAAGTGCATTTTTAAATGGAAAAATTAATGAATTAGTATTTGTTAAACAACCTCCCGGATTTGAAGATCCTACAAAGCCGAATCATGTGTATAAACTCTCCAAGGCTCTCTATGGTCTTAAACAAGCACCTCGTGCTTGGTATGAAAGACTTAGATACTTCTTAATTTCAAAAGGCTTTAAAATTGGGAAAGTTGATACTACTTTATTTACTAAGAAAATTGGAAATGATTTCTTTGTATGTCAAATTTATGTTGATGACATCATATTTGGATCTACTAACCAAGATTTTTGCGAGGAATTTGGTAAAATGATGTCCAGGGAATTTGAGATGTCTTTGATAGGTGAACTAAGTTTCTTCCTCGGACTACAAGTTAAACAACTCAAGGAAGGAACTTTCATCAGTCAAAGCAAATATGTGAAGGACCTACTCAAGAAGTTCGGACTTGAAGAAGCAAAGCCAATTAAGACACCAATGGCTACAAACGGTCACCTTGTCTCTAACGAAGGAGGTAAACCGGTAGACTCAAAGCTTTATAGATCTATGATTGGTAGTTTACTGTATCTTACTGCTTCTAGGCCCGATATTATATTTAGTGTTTGTATGTGTGCAAGATTTCAAGCCTCTCCTAAAGAAAGTCATTTAATGGCCGTTAAGCGCATTTTGAGGTATCTAAAATATTCATCTAGTATAGGGTTGTGGTATCCTAAAGGTGCTAAATTCGAATTAATTGGATATTCTGATTCCGATTATGCTGGATGTAAAGTGGATAGAAAAAGCACCTCTGGCAGTTGTCAACTATTAGGAAGATCTTTAGTATCTTGGTCCTCCAAGAAACAAAACTCTGTAGCTTTATCGACCGCCGAAGCGGAATATGTTTCCGCGGGTAGTTGTTATGCACAATTGCTTTGGATGAGGCAAACCTTATTGAATTATGGAATAAAATTTGAAAAAGTGCCTCTTTTGTGTGATAATGAGAGTGCGGTGAAAATAGCCACAAATCCAGTTCAACACTCTCGGACCAAGCATATAGATATCCGACACCACTTCCTTAGAGATCATGTTAGCAAAAGTGATGTGGTGGTGGATAATGTGAGAACCGAAGATCAATTAGCGGATATATTCACTAAGCCCTTAGATGAAAGTCGTTTTTGCAAACTCCGAAATGAGCTTAACGTCATTGATATATCAAATGTGGCTTGAAATGTTGAACTCATATTGCTTGTACTTAAAGTATCACTTGATTGCTTGAACTTCCTCTCTTAGAGCTTTTTAGACTCTTTTATCGGCAATTGAGTAAAGTGAACCAAAAATATGTTGAGTTATAAGATAAATACTTCCACTTTGGTGATATTGTCTATATCTCTCTTATAATTATCTTATATATATATATATATATATATATATATATATATATATCACCCTATCCAAATCTCTTATGAGCATCAAATCAATCAAAAATCCTCCAAGATTTTTAGACCTTCCAGCGGTCGGACCGATCCAATTGCGGTCTGACCGAATGCATCTCCAGAGAGCATCTTAAATTTCCTGCTTCCAGCGGTCTGACCGGTAACTTGCCTAAGGTCTGACCGAACTTTCATGTCCAGAGACCTTTTTATCCCGAATCTCTGTCCTTTTCACCCTCTTCCCACTTGTCTTTTTCACGTGCGCCTCATTTTTTTTTTGTAATCTTCCTCTCCGGTCAAACTCTCGCAAAGCTCGGACAAACCGTGGTTCAAGATCACCTTCAAACCATGTCGTCTAGGTATTTTACTCAGATTCTTCTTTGTTATCAATTTCTTTTACTGTTCATCTTGAGGTTTAGGGCAAATGTGATGAATCTAGTCCAAATCTGGTCATTTCTTGAAATTGATTCATCCCATTGATGCTATAAGTATTTTCACACGTATTTGTGTCCAAATTGTGCCCTAAATTCTAGTAAATCTCAGGATTCAGGTCAAACCCTAACTCTACGGTTGCGCCGGTCTGACCGCCCCTGTTCGGTCTGACCGACTGCAACAGTAGAGCCAGGATTTGCAGTTGTGTTGTCTTCTCTATTCTCGTCATGCTTTCTTGTTTCCTAGTATCTTACCTCTGCATTTCTTCCAAATCTTATAGTGGTCGAGGTATTCAAGGCACTGCCTCCTTCCGGACCAATAAGAAGAAATTAGCTAAGCGGCCAAAAAGGGCTCTACCCTCGAGTAGCAGCGACAGTCACGATGATGATTGGGTGCCTTCGGCCGGAGACTCAGAAACAGAACAGTCGTCTCTTCGTGGCGGATCTTCTCATGAGGGCATGGACATCGAGAGCGAGGACGATGAAATAAACGTCCATGCTTATCAAGGCCCGAAAAAGAATTGGACGTCAAGTGACTATACGAAGGCTAGGACCACCTATGCCTACAATCATGAAAATGACGCCTCTATTCCTCATTTCCACACGATGACATAGCAAGATGCCTTCTATGGATATCTGATCCACAATAACATCTTCGAACACAAGTGGATCGAATGGGCGTATGTGGTAAATCAGCCCATCATGGCTCCTTTGGTGCAGATCTTCAAGGATATTGGGCTCTATGACTTTGTGGAGCACAAATGCCCATGGAATGCCATTGCCATCAGACAGTTTTATGCTACGATCGAGATCAGATGGGCGGACCAGAAGATCATGTGGATGACAGGCTCGAGGAGGTATGAGGCCACCTTTGAGGAGTTTGCTGCGGCAAACAAGATAAATTATGAGGAAATGAAGGAGGGGATCAACATGGAGGATGAGGATTACCTCCATGAGGATGACTGGCTCCAGTTTTATGAGCAGCTGGGAGGTGGACAGTGGATTGTACCTGGCACCGTTATAGGTCTCAAAGTCCTCCCTGCTGTGGTCAACAAAATCATCCGAGCCACGATCCATCCAAAGAGTGGAAATCGAGAAGCGGTCCGGGATTACTATGGGAACTTCATCGACCACATCCTCAAGAGTCATCGAATCAACATTGTCTCTTTTATCTTGAAGACAATTGAGGATGTCTCGGTAACCACTCTGCCGAACCTATACTATGCTCCATTTATCATGTCTTTGCTGCTCCAGAAAATGAAGTTCCCTCGCGGATCTTGTGATATCAGACATCTCGGCTATAAGCCGTTTAGTGTCAGCCCGTGCGTCTTGGCTCGAGGCCATGGAGCACAGCATCAGCAGCAGCAGCAGCCAGCTCAGCCTATGCCTCCTCCTCCTCCGCCTCAGGCACAGCAGGCAGCTCAGTCTAGCCAAGCCCCCGCCTGGTTTACACAGTTCCAGCAGCAGTTCCATCAGCCGATGATGGATCAGTTCGCTACTCTTCTCCAGGGGCTTGAGCTCGCTCGCTCGGACTTGGCGGCATTGAATGATCAGTTCCAGACTTTCTCGTCACGCCAGGATCAGTTCGAGCAGCGCTTCGACGCCTTCTCCGCTCACTTCTACACCCGTTTCCCTCAGACTCCTCCTCACCATCCTCCAGATGATGATGCTCCCGCCGATTCTTAGCTTTTATGGCAATTGATGCCAATGGGGGAGAGAAGAGAGTAGGGGAGAGAACTTTAAAGAACTTTTGGTGTAAAGTTTTAATTTAACTTGTTTAGTTGAATGTCTCATTTATGATCTATGTGGATGACATTTATGTTGGATGACTCTTTTGTGAGATTGTTACTTCATGATATATGAGATGTGCTTATGTTATTTTCATATGACCTTGTGATGATGATATCATGTGTAGAATTGAATGTCTTATTTATGATACTTCATGATTATATAGTGAATGAATTGAGATAGCATCTTATACACATGCTTGAACTCCACCAAAATGCCAAAATTCTCTTATTCATACATTTAGGGGGAGTGTGTCTTTTTCGTCGATGCTTATTGTAAAATTCCTTTTATGCTTAAAACTCATTCATCTACTCTTTATGTTGTCATCAATTACCAAAAAGGGGGAGATTGTAGCTTCTAGGCCTCTAAAGAGTGTTTTAGTAATTAATGACAATTGCAAATGCTATACTAATGATACCTGCTAAGTTGTGTCAAGAAGAAACTCAAAAGACAGGTTAATGAAAGGCAAAGAAAGAGCCTCATGATGAAGAAAGGACATTGATCAAAGAGGCAAAGGTACGAAATAGGGTCTTTTCCATTTTACCGGTCGAAGGTGATTAGAGAAGAATTTTGACCGGATTTTTGGATAGTCACCGTACTATTAAGAGGAGCATGTGGTGTATCACAAAATACTTCATCTATGTGCCACAAATCATAAAATCAACTTGCATTGCATACTACAAGGTCATATTCTTTGAAAATGCTTGTTTCAACTCATTTCTGCCAAATTCAGTCTCAGTCGGTCTGACCGATTGTGAGCCGGTCTGACCGAATGTTTACTCGGACTGAACGACGTTATGTCTAAGTGTAGTTTATTCCTTAAAAAGGTCGGTCTGTCCGTAGTTAAGACCTAAGTCAGTCTCCTAGAACTTCTTGATCTTTCTTTTTGATGTATTGTGTTATGACGGTCTGACCGTTTGTTAGACCAGTTTGACCGAGAAATCGGTCCGACCGTGCTTTTGAACTACGGTCTGACCGTCTGGCCGGTCTGTCCGTATTTATCGGCCTGACCATATAAAGTGTCCAGAAACTATGTCGTCTCTGGACAGTTTCACGGTCTGACCAAAATTGGCTCCGGTCTGACCGTGAGTGTGCCTGACAAGGGCAGGTGGGCATTTATTGCACCTGTTTAATGCCGTTGCAATTGCGGCGGTCTGACCGGGCTTATACCTGCGGTCTGACCGCAAAGTGATCTTTTTCTCCCAACGGCCTGTAACGGCTATATTTATTGTGGGGGTTATATATACTCCCGTGCACGGCCCTGTTCACAACTTTTGGCATAATTTGAACATTGTCATCATCCTTGAGAGCTTAAGCAAGTTTCATACACTCTAGGGTTCTAATTCTTGAATTTGTGAGAGTGTGCATTTGAGATCTTCTAGTGCATTGCATTTAGATCACTAAATCAATCGTGTGGCACTAGAAGAAGGTTAAGTGATCATCACCGGCTTGTTACTCTTGGAGTTTGCCGGCTCCTAGACGGCTAGGGGAAAGGTTTTGGTGAACTCTTCAAGGAAGATTGTGAAGAAGCCTCAAAACATCTTGTGAAGGGTTGAGCACGCCTTGCCAGAGCGGTAAAGTGCATCCTTAGTGAAATCGAGGTTTGGATAACTCATCACACTAATCCGGCTCAAGATCTAGGTCACTTCTCTAGAGAAGGTTGACAAGATAGAGGAGCGGTTAGAGATTTGAGTTTGCCTCAACGTGGATTAGGGGTGATCGGCAAATCACCGAGACCACGGGATATATCCTTGTGTTAAAATTGTTCATTGTTCATCTTGTGTTAGTTATTTGCTCTCTTTTACTATTAATTGTTTGATTAATTGTTATTTTGTTAAAATCGCCTATTCACCCCCCTCTAGTCGATATCCTAGATCCCTTTCACCAGGGGGTCTCCGGAGCGCCTCGGTCCTTCGTGCGAACAAGGTCCCCGGCCGGTCTCTGGGCCGCCCGGCCCCGGGTCCTGTGGGGTCTATGGAGAGTCTCCGCCCTTCGTGCGGAGAAGGTCCCTGGCGGGTCTTGGGGCCTTCGGGCCTCGGTTCCCGGGGGACTTCCGGAGCGCCTCGGCCCTTCGTGCGGATAAGGTCCCTGGCAGGTCCCTGGGCCTCCGTGCCCTGGGTCCCGGGGGACTCCTGGAGTGCTGAGTCCTTCGTGCGGAGAAGGTCTCGGGGTTCCCCGGGCCTCTGGGCGTTGGGTCCCGCAGGGTTTCTGGAGCGTCTCGGTCCTTCGTGCGGAGAAGCGTCCCCCTGATCCAGAAAGGACACTTGTCAAGTATCCAAGCCCTTCGGCCGGTGAAATGACGCTAACTCCCCTCGATCCAACGGCTATAGCTAGGGTTTTTTGGTCTTTTGCATGTTTTGGGGCCTATAAATACCCCCATTGTATCTCATTTGTAACCATCTCCAATTCATTTACATACACTCAAAAGAATAGGCTCCCTTGGAGACCTCTCTCCCCGAGAGAGTACCTCCCCAGCAGACTTGTGCCCGGAGGGTGCCGACAGGACTAGGGCCCCCACTGGGACCTGAACCTGTATAAAAACCACTGTGTCAATTGTTGCGTTGCCCAACGGGAGGTGACCGGTCGCTCAGTCAGCTCGCGCCGTTGTTCGCGTGTCAAGTCTTTCCGTGAAATCTGCCAGTAGTATATTTTATACCATGACAGTTGGCGCCGACCGTGGGGACTCGTGACGAATCGCCATGGCTCCACTAGTACAGAAAAGCTTTCTTCTATCGGTAAAAAAAACCTTCTACTATCGGTTTTCGTACCGATAGAGATAGACACGATAGAACAAGACAGAACATTTTCTATCGGTAAATAACCGACAGAAAAAATTAACAATTCTATCGGCATATTGGGAGTGTACCGATAGAAAACCCGTCGTAGTCTGACGATTAACGGTGGGAAAAATACCCATATTCTAACGGTTAATTACATGATTATCGACAGGAAAATATTACTTTTCTATCGGCACCTTATGATTGTACCGATAGAAAACCCGTCGTCGTCTGACGTTTAGCGTTGGGAAAAATACCCATATTCTAACGGTTAATTATAAGTTTACCGACAGAAAAAAGTGTAGCACTCTGTCGGTTGGAAATGACATTATCGATAGAAAAAATCTTAGTACTCTCTCGGTTGTGTATGAGTTCACCGGCAGGAAAAATCACACTCTTCTAACGGTTAATTATAAGTTTACCGATAGAAAAAACCACAGTAGTCTCTCGGTTGTGGATGAGTTCACCGGCAGGAAAAGTCACACTATTCTGACGGTTAATTTCAAGTTTACCGATAGAAAAATGGGTAGTATTCTCTCGGTTGTGGATGAGTTTTCCGATAGAAAATTTGTAGTGGTCTGTCGGCTATGAATGAATTTACCGATAGAACATTCACATATACAGTACGTTTACATTTACAATACAGTACATTCACATATACAGTACAGATGCAATACATTATAGATTGGATACACAATACAGTACAGATGCAAAGAAGGGTAAATTTACATAACAGATTGACACATTAGACAGTTATTCACATTTATTCACATATATATGGACAAATACAAATTTCAATCCAATGTGGACATTTATTGACATATATATTTATTCACATGTATATAAACAGTGTATGCACAGAGTACACGAAAAAGAGAAAATTATCATGGCGGATGGTTGGGCGCAACTTCCTCCATGACATATTGAGCCCAGATTTATCGAAGATCTCTAATCTTTGCATTTTCGTATGAGTCTTTCGACATGGCGATCTGCAAGCATATGTGAATACTTAGTAACTAACTTCCTAATTTAGAACGTGACACCCAATTTTCAAATTTGAGTTAGCTATCGATGCTTACCTGGGGAATTGGGCAAAGTTTGTCTGCACTAGGTCGTACATGTAGCGCAACACATAAAATCCGCATTCCCACGATTGCGGCTGCTGATGGCACTGAGATAATTGCATATGCGAAGACATGTTAGCTATTGTTTCCATAAACTAATTAAGCATAAACAAAAAGTCTCGTGAGTACCTCATATTCTTTCCAAGCTAGTAGGGAGCCCTGCGGTGCGGCATGCCTCCCTCCAGCGGACGCATATTTATCAAAAGCCCTGCATTTCAGTTAGTATTGCCCGTTAATGTATTATCATTAGCTAGTGAGGTGAAAATTTAAATCAAACATATAAGTTACTTACGCCTCCATATTCCCCTTGACCACATATTCGATCGATAATCTGTCACGCATCGAATCGAGGTAGTACACCTCGTTCCTCGGCGGACAGATCACGATGAGGATCCAGTGGCCACTGCATTGTACGTAAAAGAGAACCGCTAGCTCAAAGTATATCTCAGGTGTAACATACAAGATCGAGTTAAATTAGTACGAAATGCACTAACCTTTGGTGGTACGGCACCAGAATGAACTCCCTGTCCTGTTGCGCCATCAGCGCCTTGGATATGTACAGCTCAGCGTGCGCGGCGTCGTGCTCTAGCATCGTGAGGCTTATTTTCTCTGGGTCGAGGAAACCCACCTTGTCACACGCAGCCTCCGATGCTAGCCTGTACATGCACCTGCATGCAAAGGACGACATTAGTATTGCACAGAAAGTTACTATATTTCAAATGAACTACAACAATGCAGAGTTAGCAAACAGAGTTAGAAAGCAGCAATACATAACATCAACAAACTCACAGGACTCCAGTCCGTATGATGGACATATCGAGCTCCCGCCAGTTGTAGAGGTCGAACAGATCCTCGTGTACCACGGATATACTCCCGGGCTCACGGTGGAACTGCCCAGGCCTGTAGGGAACTAAGAAGTTCAGATTGCGCCGAGCTCGGTGTAGGTACCACTCGTGGAGGTCTCTGGTTGATCGATCCAATTTGCGCAAAGCTGCCTCCGACATGAGTGGGAACCCGTTCTTGAACCTCTCCGGCTGTCCCTGTCGCCCTTTTCCCTTGCCTTTGCCCTTGCCTTTTGCCGGGGACTGAGCGCGTACCTTCGAAGGCAAGGGCGAGGTGATGGCAGCTTTCTTCCGAGGTGAAGGCGTGGATGCGCTGGGTGGGGTCGAGGCCGTCTTTGATGTGTCCAGGGTCGCATGAGATCGGGCCTCATGCCCCGAGCTGGGGCCGCAGTCCCCTGGTAGCCCAGCGGCAGGCCACTTCAATTAATGAGCACGTATGTTAGATTATGCAAGTTGAGTGTACTGAGTAGGATGTAATCTAAAATGTGTAGGATTTACCGGTTGTATTACAAGACACTTCTTGGGCCACTGTACGTAGGAGCCCACTGCCTCAGCAAGTTTTTGCAGTTCCTCTGTTGGGACTGGTAACGGAGAATCGTTATAGCCCGGCATGGCCATGTCCACCTGTACCTTTGCGAAACCCAACCGCAGAGGTACACAGTGGACCCGGACATCCGGCGCAGACGGATATACGAAGCCGTGTCCAACCACTTCCTGCCCGGCGCCTACGTGATTCTGTAGGATGCAGCCCTCCGGCCTCTGCAAATTTGTAACAATTAAAATAGGTTAGCGAAACAATTCTAACAGAATGGGAGTGGCATCAACTTAAGTGCACAGATGAAGGCTTGCAGTACCTCAAGTAGATCCACTGGATCCGCGAGTACCTTCGAAGCGCAACTGCTTATCTGACCCCGCGGGGTACCGTCATCCTGGGGATCCGCATCTGCACTCTTGGCCAGCAATGCTTCTCTCAACCGTGCAAACTCTTCCCTCATTTGTGCGACCTCGGACTGCACCTCAGACTGTACCTCAGCCCGTAACTCAGCCCGCATCTCCGCCCGTATCTCCTCCTGTACCTCAGCCTGTATCTTATCGGAGAGGTCAGCTTCCTTTTCCTTCCAGGAGCGGGCCTTCTTCCTCGGTGGAGCCGGATCTACGAAACCGGCCTTCCACGACACAATGGCTCCCACGGCCCGTGTCCGCCCGGGATGCTCCTTATTTCCTAGAGCCCGGGTGAGGATGTCGTTCTCCCTCTGCGGGGTAAACAATCCCTCCGCTGCCTCCTTCTCAAAAGAGATCTGTTACATTTAAAGGTACCTTGTAAGACAAATTGCCTTATATACACTTGTGCGCACACAGTTTACGAGGTTAGCCAACTTACCATTCACCTTACAACGTCGGCGTCCCCAGGGGTTGCGAACTGCACAGACCCCCTCCCCCTCCACCATCGCTTGCACCTCTCATCCCGGATCTCGGAGAGCGGCAGCTCAGGGGTGTCGATGACAGGATTTTGCTCGTCTTCCTTCTTCCACTGCTCCTCCTTCCCCGCATAGCCCCGGGATCCGAGCCGATGCGGGTGGTCGTTCCTCTTCTGGATCGCCCTATTCTTCTCGCTAAGGGCCTTGAACTCCTTAGTCCCCTTTTGCTTGGTGAATTCCTCCCATACCTCCTCCGATATGAAGGGGTACTTCTCGCAAGGAGATTTCCCCGCAGCGAGGAAGTTACTGACGAGCCAGCTCTTAAAGGTTTTCCATGTTCCGTTCATGTCCTTCAAGCAGGCAGTCCTAGGTGTATCGTCGGGGATGTTCCACTTAGCCTGTTTCCGAAAAATGCATACAATTAATCACAAGTTAGTTAAACTTTAGTATAAGCCAAGAGAACGTGATTACGAAAGAGTTCAGCGATTTCAGTTAATTTAACCTTCACTTCCGCCCACAACCTATCCCTCTCGTCCGCCGTCACGTCCTTCCAGCTCTGGACGGTGATCTTCACCCTTTCTTTCGCCAACAGCCCAACGTAGGCCGCGTACCTCCCAGCATTCTTTCCAATCGGCCTCCCAAATTGGTTGAACTCACAAGAAAGATCCGTGCGTTTGGCCAAACGCCCCAACGTCGTCGCGCCTCGCCCCACCCTCTTGTGCTGGGATGTACCAGCTGCATCTTCAGTAGTTACGATGGGGTTGGCCCTAGTCGAACCACTAGAACCATCCGATGAAGATGACGACATGTCTTCCCCTACAAAACCTTCAACAAACCATATATATGGCAATTAATTCGCCTTGGAGTTCCATAACTCAGCCCAGGACTGGAGACTAACTAGGGCGGCAAAAGGGAAAATAATACAAAAAGAAAGGCATGCATAAATTACTTCCTGAACTCTTCAGAAATATTTTCTATCGGTAAACACATGAGCTGCCGATAGACCATAACCTCCACAGAAGACAATTTTTCTATCGGCAAACCCGTGAGATACCGATAGAACATAACAATGTTCTCTACATATGGAATTTTGTTGACAAGCCACCATTCACTGTCATCACATAACATTCTCGATGATTTGCTATACTAATATTCATGGGCCAGCATTATTATTTCACACGTAAATATGCACACAAGCATCTAAGTGCCACTGTGCATAATCTTTAGCCTAGCCTGTATGTAAGTCATCAGGACTTCACATCTATTAGGTTGGGAAAAGTCATGTATAGGCATTTGAAACATATACATCGAAGACCCATCCACATTGCCATATATTCATACCAAGTGAGTAAAATTTTCCAACCAAACTAGTACATTGCATGGCTCATGTCCTTCCAGATCCAAATTAAGTTTTACTACTTGTGCAGAAATATTTTCTATCGGTAAACACATGAGCTGCCGATAGAATATGTGTAAGAACACCTCCAACATATAATGTGCATTACATGGCAGTTGGATACAATTGATCACACATACAGCAGTATAGATAAGTTAAAATCTCAAAACAGGTTCATTACAGCACTGGAACATATTATGTAAACCCTAATTTAAATCAACATTGCGTGCTGAATGTACATAATCCAACACAATAGGGAACCCTAGTGTAATTGCAAAACTCGAAGAATTAGTACGTGCAAAACACTAGGATCAAATAAGGAAGATGCTGGAAATAGAACGACGAATTAGGGTATTTACGGTGGCGATCAGTTCTGGTGATGGAGAGGCGGTGTAGAACGCAGCGGCGGCCGGCGAACGACGAAAATAAGAACCGGTGGCAGTGGCGAACCAGTGTCCAGCCGGCGATCATCGTGTGGGAGAGAGGAAGTGAGTGGTCACGGCGGAGGTTGTGGTTTTCTTCGCTCTCGAAGAGACGCAGTGCTCTAAGGTGGAACTGTTGAGTGGAGGGAAACCCAAGGGCCGTGTATGAGTAATAAAGCAGTGGAGGAACTTTTCTAGCGGTACAACAAATTGATACCGATAGAATTATGTACTTTTCTATTGGCACAACACAATAGTACCGATAGAAAAAGTAAATTTCCCGGAAAAATATTTGAAGTAGTGGATGCTTTTTTCTATCGATATAAACAATAAAATCCCGTGAGACCAATTTTCCCCAGAAAATTTTTTTAATTAAGTGCTTGAGAATATAGTACTGTGTGCCTTTTTCTATCGGTAAAAACAACAAAATACCGTCAGAGTAATGAAAAGGTACACACAATTTAACATCAAACAGACCGTGGTTGAAAACTACAGAATGATAAAGAAAGAGGGAAGATAGCTGGAAAATTGGAAAATTGACATAAAAAGAAATTGTTCATTCATTGTTGTTTTATCACTTACAAAAAAAAAATAAAACCCAAAATGCTAGGTCAAGGGGTGGTCTTAGCCCTGGCTGCATGTAGAATAGAGTCAGTTAGACTTGCAGCCAGGACGCAGGACTCCTCTAGCGACAAGTTGTCCCTAGGATCAACTACTACCGCGTCGAGAAGGCCTGCGACCTCCCTCAGCTTCGCTATGGTATCCTTCATAGTCAAACCGCAGCCAGCGATGGTCATATCCGCGGCTTTCTTCTCCTCACGAAGACGCCTCGTCCTCGCCCTAGCATTGTCACCATCCGTCTTCATGCGCTGGAAGAGATCGTCAAGGTCAAGCCGTAGCTGAGTGTGCTTGTCTGTAAGGAGCTTGTGCTCCTCCTGGAGGGCCCTCAGGTCGGCCTTCACTTTGGCAGTGTCTTCCACGGCTACCATTCCCTGTGCAAATCAATAGGTCAAGAATGAACTGAACATGGATTAACAATACAGGGGTAAACCGAGGAGATTTAGAGTTCTTACCGGGGAGGGCGTGGCTGACGATCCCATGGAGGTTGCCATTGTGAAAGAGAAGATGAGGAGTCGAACCGTTCAAGAATTAGAAAAACAACAAAATACCGCGACGCATGGCGAGGTACTTATAGAGTTTCCAAGGCGACGCATGGCGACACGGTTGAGAATTCAAAGCGGCAGAGTATTCTTCTATTGGTAAAAACAGGAAAAAACCGTCAGACAACAAATACCGATAGAAAACGTTTTGAAGTGCCTGAGAGAAGTGCCTGAGACACATGAAAGTAGCGGATGTCCTTTTCTATCGGTATAAATAACAAAATACCGTCAGAAAAAAGGGATTTTTGCAGAACTTAATTTGAAGAAGCAAGAGGCAGCGATGAGATTTTTGCAAGTGCTATTTGAAGGGAAGAATTAAGTATTTACGGGATAAAGGTACTGCACATGTTAGAACTCATGCTGTCGAGTAAAATTGAGATGTATTAATGCTGTGAACTAGCTTATCATTAAGTTCTAAAGAAAAATGTACTGCCTAATGTATTAATGATAAGTTCCTCACCTTCTTGCAGAACTTGTGGGCTGTTTGCTTGGCATTTATCCCTGAAATAGAAATTAATCATCAATGGTTCTCAACCCATAATCCTTCTTCGTGGTCATCTCGCAGATACGTTGTTTCGTCGATATCTTCAGTACGGATAGATTGAATGTCCTCTAAAAATGGAGGTATTTCATCGAATTGGTTATACTCCTCTTCGTCGACAACATCTTTGACCCCAACAATACGTCTCTTGCTGTGGAGGACAACATGCAAGTTTGGATTGGCCGGGTCAACGATGTAGAATACCTGTGTGGCTTGCTTTGCAAGTATGAATGGATCGTCTTGGTGTCCGACTCTACCAAGATCGACGAGAGTAAACCCGTAACTGTCAACTTGAACACCTCGAGGGATTTCGACCCATTGGCATCGAAACAGGGGAATCTTAAGTAATCCGTAATCGAGCTCCCATATTTCGTCAATAGCACCGTAATATGAGTTCAGCGCCCTTACTGACCTGGCATCCTTGGAAATAGCAAACAGTGTCACTCCGCTACATTGCGTGCTACTCTTGGCGTCTTGAGCTCTTGTGTAAAATGAATACCATTGATGTCGTACCCCTGCCAAGTCCCTACAGTTAATCTTGGGCCTCTAGCCAACCATGTCACAGTTTCACTTACGGAGCCCTCGGCAGCTCGCGTGACTCTTTCTTGGATCCACTCAGCAAATTTCCTGTTATGTTCTCTGCTGACCCAAACGTCTGACTTCGAAGGATTCTGTGACCGTAACATTACCTTGTGCTCGTGTATGTATGGCTCGACCTCCGTCATGTGTTGTAAGACCCAAAAATGTGATTTTGCGTACACATCACGAGCAGGGACGATAGCTTTGAATCCAATCGTTCCGATTCCCTGAAGCCTACCCTCGTGTCGGGACCTAGGAACGCCAATTGGGTCAACCCCAGCCATATAATCTGTGCAAAATTCAATCACCTCCTCGGCGGCATAACCTTCCATGATACCCCCCTCGGGTCGACGACGAGTCCTTATGTATCCCTTCAATACACCCATAAATCTCTCAAATGGTTACATGTAGCGCAGGCACACGGTCCACAAAACTTAATTTCTCTGATAAGGTGAACAATCAGATGGACCATAACATCAAAAAAGGATGGAGGGAAATACATCTCGAGCTGACAAAGAGTTGTAACCACGTCGCGTTGCAAAGCGTCCAGTCCATCGGGATCAATTACCTACGAGGACACAATTGCGCCAAATATTCATATCAGAAAAATCTTCTAATTAAGCTCCACAAATGGAGGTAATGAACTTATAGTACGAGTGCACGTACTTACCTTGCAAGATATTGCGTTGAAGAAATAACATAGGTTTGTGATTGTCTCTCTGACTTTAACTGGGAGAATGCCTCTGATAGCAATGGGAAGCATCTGTGACAACAAGACATGACAGTCGTGGGACTTCATGCCAACCAGTCTTAGGTCCTTCATAGACACAAGTTTTTTCAAGTTCGCGGAGTACCCACATGGAACTTTAACACCGTGCAGGCACCGACAGAGTTCTGTTTTTTCGCTCTTGGACAACGTATAGCAGGCCGGGGGGAGGTATGTACACTTTCCATTCTCTAAAGGTGCAAGCTCAGTCCTTATCCCCATTTCCACCATGTCACGACGAGCTTTCACACCATCCTTTGTCTTTCCCGGAATGTTCAACAACAAACCAATCAAACTGTCACAGACATTTTTCTCTACATGCATGACGTCAATGCAATGTCGAACTTGTAAGTGCTCCCAGTACGGTAAATCCCAGAGAATCGATCTCTTCTTCCAAACATTTTTTTCTCGAGGTTTAGAATGCTTACCGAACTCAACTTTGATGTCGTTCACGCGCGAGTAAATCTCCTTACCGGTCAGAAACACTGGAGCTGATCCCTTCTCAGGCTTCCCGTTAAATGATTTCCTCTTCTTATGGTACGTGTGATGCACCGGAAGAAACCTGCGGTGACCCATGTACACTGTTTTCCGACAGTTTCGCAGCCACATGCTCTCAGTTTCATTTAGGCAAATAGGGCAAGCCTTGGCTCCTTACGTACTATACCCCGACAAATTGCCGTAGGCCGAAAAATCATTTATGGTGCAAAATATCAGGGCCCGCAAGATGAAATTCTCTTTCTTGTATGCATCCCACACCTGCACACCCTCGCTCCACAATTTCTGTAAGTCCTCGATTAAAGGCGCTAGAAACACGTCAATATCATTTTCGGGTTGTCTGGGTCCTGAGATTAGTAACGCCATCATGATGTACTTGCGCTTCATGCATAACCAAGGAGGAAGATTGTAGATGCATAAAAGAACCGGCCAAGTGCTGTGCCGGCTGCTCATATTACCATGTGGGTTCATACCATCTGTACTCAGCCCGAACCTTACATTCCTAAGTTCGCCGCCGAACTCAGCAAATGTTCTGTTGATGTTTCTCCATTGAATAGAATCAGCTGGGTGTCTCAGTTTTCCGTCTTGTTTCCGGGCTTCAGCATGCCAACGCAAGTGCTTCATGACTTTCGGATTTGCAAACAGCCGCTTCAATCTAGGTATCACAGGCAAGTACCACACAGTTTTTGCCGGGGGTCCTTTCCTTACCTCGTGATGTTCACTGTCAATCCGGTCCCTACGCGTATACCTCGATGCACCGCATCTTGGACAAACATGCAAACTGGAGTACTCGTTATGGTACAACACACAATCATTTGGGCATGCGTGTATTCTTTCGATTTCCATTCCCAACGGACACAACAGTTTTTTGGCTTGGTAAGTAGATCTTGGCAACTCATTTCCCTCTGGAAGCATGTCCGCTAGAAGATCTAATAGTGCCGTGAAACTCTTATCACTCCAACCGTTTCCTGCCTTCACGTTATATAATCTCAGCACAGAAGACAGTTTTGTAAATGTTGCACATCCAGGGAACAGAGGCTTCTCAGAGTCAGCAATCAGTTTCTCAAATTCACAGAAGTCATTTTCATTGTAATCTTCCTCTACATCACGTAACATCTCATCTAGATTGTCATCATCATCATCTACGTGCACATCGGAATGAACATTACCAAAATTGGGATGATCATCGATATTATTGAAATCCACATCCGAGTCGTGCTGATTGGTAGTAGTGGTGCTTGTTTCCTCAAGATCTTCGCCATGCCATATCCAACGGGTGTATCGCGCGTTAAAACCACGACGAATCAAATGACTCTTAATTTGATCAGAGTTGCTAAACCTCTTCAAGTTCATACAATCTGTACAAGGACAGAGCATATTTTCCTCTCCCTTCCTCTCCTTTTGTTGCTCAGCAAATTTAATAAACTCATTCACACCATCCAAATATTCAAGAGTAGTACGTTTTATTCCATACATCCAATATTTCCTGTCCATCTACAATTAACAAAATTTAACGAGTAAGCCATGCATGAAACCTGCCCGATTAAGTTATGTATATGTACATGTACAGCCTCTTACAACAGATACATGTGTTGAACCCTAGCCTGACGAAATTAACACTAATTAACCTAGCTAACTACACAATACAAGCTAGTTAGCTCCTAAAACATGACGCATTTCTAGCTACCAAGCTCCCAAGCTTAGAGCTACAAACTTGGAACTACACAATACAGCTAGCTTCCAAGTAGAGAGGAAGGGAGATCTAGAGGGAGAGACAGATAAGTGTCGACGATTAAGCGTACCTTAAAGAGGGGCGCAATCAACTTCCCTCCAGCCTGCGCTGATCACCCTAGCAGTGTAGCTGGAACTTTCGTCACAAACAGAGGGATACAGAGTGCAACAGAACAAATTAAAGAGCAGCACAGCAATGCACGAGTGGGGTTTTCCTTATAATGGACATTTTTCTAACGGTAAATACATGAAATAACCGTCAGACTAACTTAGGTAATTTACCGCTCACATATTCTATCGGTAAAAACACACACATACCGTTAGAGAATGTGCATTACCGAGCAAGTACATGACTTCTTCTTTCGGTAAATATGTGTATTGACCGTTAGATCATGCATGACACAGCACGCACATGAGTTTTTCTATCGGTAGATATGTGTACGAACCGTTAGAAGATGCATGACACACGAGCAAGAGTTTTTCTATCAGTAAATATGTGTATTTACTGTTAGAATATGCATGACTGAGCAAATATATGTGTTTTCCTATCGGTAAATATGTGTACTTACCGTTAGAGGAGGTACTGGTACCAAACTGGGACAAACATACACATGCCATTTCTCACATTCAAGGAATCATATCAATGTAACATCAAACAGATCTTACATCAAACAGATCTTACATCAAACGGATCTTAACTAGAAGATAAAACAATATATTTCAAGAAATGCTAATTTGTGGATTAACTAGGAGACACAAAAATACTTTTCTTAGGTACTTGGGACTTCATCTTGCCAAATAAATTACACATGCCAGTTCACAAATTCAGGTACAAACATACATATGCCAGTTCACAAATTCAAGTGCATGTCTGAAACAACAGTACAAATACACACCTACCTACCAAAACAATTAAATACACAAATACTTCCTGCACATTCAAGTTCATGTCCCAATTAGCAATACATGATACACAAATATACAATAATATACAAATACAACAATTCACACATTCGATGTATATTAGAAAAGCCACGTCTGAAATTAACAACAGATCACGACGAGGACCCAGTGGCTTATACATTTTACATAAAAGAGAACCTTTGCAGGTTGCCACAATGCAACTACTGACTACAAGTTAGACCTGATACATCACAAATCCATTCATACAAAACAGCAATGTCTGAACCACATTGGACTTAACCATAGGAGTTCAGTTCGAAGACGCCCGAGGAGCTGGAATTGCCGTCGACATACATTTGTACGTATTGGTGATTTCCTCGGACTCAAACTCGATCAACTCAACTCAACTCAACTCAACTCCATTAACAAAAAGAACCTACCTTCCAAGATGTTGTTCTGTGTAGTGATGGTGTAGAATGGCTGTGCAAATAACAACAATTCTTCTTCTCCAAGCAGGTAAGCATCTGGCCACAAGCTGGTGCATGCAAAAAAATGTAAGATGCTTTCTATAGGTCCTGATTTGAGAAACACGCCGGGCTTAAGCATCTTCTCGACCGAGCCAACCAAGATCTCACCCTTCACGTCCTTCCAGCTCTCGACGGTGATCTTCACCATTTCTTTCGCCAACAAGCCAACGTAGGCAGCGTACTGCGATGAAGAACCGTGAAATACGTTGCCCCTCATGAGCATCATCCAAGGACCTGAACAGATCATAATCATATTGAAAAGAAGACACATCAAAATGAAGGATACAAAAAAAGCAGAATTATTTCCATAATCGGATTAGAATAATCTAACAATATTGCAAAAATTTTACGTACCTTCCTTGGGATGCCGACGTCTAGAGGGCATCGATGGAGGTGCGGAGGTGCAGCGGTCCCCTGTAGAGGTGCGCCGGCCGTCCATGGAGCTTACGGGTTAGGACTACGAGCCCCAGATGAACTATGAGAATGAAAGAGACATACCCGTGTATTTATACAAATATATATTTTCTATCAGTACAAAAACAGAATACCGTTAGTACTAAAAATATCTGTAGAAGGCGAATGGTTCTATCGGCACAATAAATATTACCGATAGGAATTTTTGTACATACTCTATCGGTGTGTACGTACATTGCCGATAGAATATTACTAGTTGTAGAAGGCCAACAGTTCTAAGATATTTTTGCAATATTCTACCGGTATAAACATTCATTACCGATAGAATAAAACTATTTGAAGATGAACAGTTCTAAGCAATTTTCTATATATTCTAACGGTAAAAGAATCCATTACCGATAGAATAAAAATATTTGTGGAAGACCAACGATTCTATCGGCGCACTACATATTGCCGATAGGAATTTTTAATATACTCTGTCGGTATATTCATACAGTACCGATAGAATAAGTCTAGTTGTAGAAGTCGACCAGTCCTATCGGCGCACAACATTCTCCCGTCAGTACTTATGCATCTCTTCTAACGGCAAATATGTTCATCACCGCTAGAGTAAATCATACTATTTATTCTATCGGTAAGTTTCTTATAAACCGATAGGAAAAATACACCCGTCTCCCTTTTATGACCGCGAGGCACATTTTCTATCGGTTTTCAACTAAATCGCTAATAACCGATAGAAGATAGTGGTTAGTAGACTGCATTTCTGTACTAGTGCTCCCCCAAGAACGAGAGCTCAAGCTCTCTCCCTTTCCGGTGGTGCCGGTCCCAGCGACCTAGTGCCGCCCCAGCAAGACGTCGCCGTCGCAACCCTACCGTCCGGGGACACGCGGAGAGAGGTGCCACTTTCTTCTCCCGAAATCTCCGGTAGAGGTGTTTCCGTTTCCAGCTCGGCAACTGCGACCGCGATTGTGGGACCTAGCTCCCCCCAACTGGCAGTCCTGGTCTTCGGAGATCCCTTTCTTGGGGCTTTCATCAAAGGCTAACTCCATGCCCAGCGCACCATGGAGGAGTTGTTCTTAGCGCGGCCTCTGGCTCCCGTCTATCCGCCCTCATTCGCATTTATGGGGGCACCGCCTCCTTTTTTGTGGGACACTCGGCGGCCTTCCTAGCGCCGGGAGGTCTCTCCACGCCGGGGACTTACCCTGCGTCGGGAGCTCTCCCTGCACCGGGGCCTTACCTCGCGCCGGGGGACTCTCCCCACGCCGGGGGCTGCCCCACGCTGGGAGCTTACCCGTGTCGGGAGCTTACCCCGCACCGGGAGCTGTCCCTACGCCGGGGCCTCTCCCCGCGCCGGGAGCTCTCCTCGCACCTGGAGCTCTCCCCGTGTTGGGGCCTTTTTCTGCACCAGGGGCTCTCCCTGACCCCGCGCCACGGATGGTTGCAAGTGCGCCCGGAGTGGCTCCTCGGCCGGTGGTTTCCATTGCGCCCGGGATGGCCTCGGCGCCCGTAGCGAGCCTCCCCCACGAGGGCTCTCCTGCACCAGCTCTCGAGGCCGCCCTGGAGACACGCCAAGCGGCAGGCCTTTGTAACACCCTGGTTTTGGGGGAGAAAATTTCCTTTTTATGAAAAATCATGCATGCATGTATCTTGGTAGTCGTAGCCAAATCTTCCAATTTAAATGAGATCTGATCCCCAAAAATCTCAAAATCTATCTTGTAGATCCAATTCAAGATCAGATTGCTCAGATATGACCTACTATTTATCCTGAGTATAAAAGCCTTCAGAAGCCAGATCAAATTTGATCCCTAACTCTGTAACACCCTGAGTTTTGAGGTGAAAATTTCTTTCTTAAAAAGTCATGCATGCATATGTCTCTTCTAGATCAGCCAAATCAGCCCAGCTTTATTCTGTTCTAAGCCCAAAATCTTAAAATCTATCTTGTAGACTCAAATCAAGATCGGACTTCTCAGATTTGATCTATTATCTATCTTGAGTATAAAAGCCTTCAGAACCTAGATTCAATTCTATCTCTAACTTCCAGATTTAAACTCCTTTCTGTTTTCAAAAACAGAAATATCTTATATTACCCAAATGCCCTAAGTTTCAGAAATTCAGATTTAATCAAAATCTTAGCCAAGTTCAGACCAGATTATTCTTGGATTATGATCAAGGGTATGCCAATACCTTAATCCAAAAAGTTGGCAGTCAGATTTCATCATCTAAACCTTTTTCGCAAATCAATCCAAGAGTATCGCAGATCAGTCCTTTTTCCAGATTTTCTAGAAGCCTGAAAAGGCAAAATGTTACAAATCATATCCAAATCCAAATCTGATTTAGGGAACACCTCCCAAATGCTTTTCAACACAAAATCTTCTTTTATGAATATCTCAAAATCAAATCCTAAATCCCAGAATTCGAGATCAACAAAATTCAGATATATTTTACCCTAATCTACTCTATTTTCAGTTTATATCAAAAACCATTAAATTGTTCCAAATTTTATCTTCTATCTGTGCCAAATTATCTGTTGAATCAAGTTTTCCAAATCAGCAGAATCAAATTCAACCCTAATCTTCTAAATCTCCAGATTTTCAATTCAGCCCAAAGCCAAGAATCAGATATTACAAATCAGTCCAAATTCGACCAGGGCAGCAGCTAGTTTTCGACCAGAGCTCGCTGTGATTTTTGCACCGCGTTTGCTCGCCGCCGGCCAAGCCCCACCTGCACTTGTGCTCGTGCATGTTTGTGCTAGCTCTTGTGCACGCGTCCGCGCCTCAGCCATCGCCGTGGCAACGCCGTTGAACAGCCACTACTCCCGTGCGCGACCAGCAGCAGCCATTGTCAGCAACTCCATGCCACGTTGCTTCGCCATGACAGCTCTTGTTGCCACTGTTTGCACCGCCCGACATTGTTGAGTTCCAATGAGCCGACAATTGGATCAGTGTAGAGCCGCCTGCTCATCCTTTGTCGCTGTCGCTGTTTGTTCACCGTTGTCGCACCTGCGCCCCGCCAGTCAAGTCAGCGGCGCCAAATTCTTTGTTGTTCCCTCCTTGCCAACTTCGTCCCTGGTCTATTTAAGCAGCCCAATACTCTGTGTAATCTTCACTTCACCAGAACTTAGCCAATTCCAAATCTCCTCCTCGCTGCAGTCGTCTTCTCCGGCGAGTCTAGCACGAAGGCTCACGGTGCCAGCTCCAATCACTGAACCTCTTGCCAAATTGAAGCCAGCGGTGAGTATCTCTCATCCTCCTGATCGTTCTGTTGCATTCAATTGCTCTCCGGTGGACCCTAACGCCGGTGATCGCCAGAATTCCTGATTTGCCCTGTTCCGGCAATGCAGCCCGATTCAATCCAAATCAGCTCTCGATTCTGTAGAACAAAATGATCAGTGAGCTATTTGAAGCAAGCCTGTGCATCTAGATTTTCAAATTGAGCTCTAATCAAAGCTTTCCCCAAATTTGAATTTCTCCAGCCGCTGGCTCACGTCGCCAAGCCACACCGGCGATCCTTCAGCCAAATTGACATCGCCAGTAGCTTTCTTGTACCCCTCTTTCACTCTCTGAGCTTGGAATTGAGTTCAAATCTACTGTATCAAAAATCCCCAAATCTTGTCTTCTTCTCCGGCGCTGGCCACCGGAAATCTATTCCTGGCCGATCTGGCTTCAGCCACCTTGTCGACTAGATGTGCCTTGATCCTGAGCATTTTTGTCTTCTAGCCTGATCTCTAAAACTGTCCAGATCACAAGATATAGCTATGCCAAGATTTTGTCCAGTGGCTTCACTGTGCCGTGTCACCACCACACTTCTTCACATATTTTCATCACCTTCCAGCCATCTTCAGCCCTGGAACCTATTGAATCATTTGTTACTGTTATCAAGGCCTACCTCCCAGACAAAGTGGTGCATCATTTGGAGCCCTAGATCAAAATTTATAGCAAGCCCTATTTTCTGGCCATGTTAGTTCAATGCCAGGCTATGTCAGCCAGTGGCATTAGCCTTTTTCACTTCCGTCCAGATGTGCATTTTGAGCATAACTTTGTCCCTTAGACTCCTGAGGTTGTGATCTACAATTTCTTCTTCTATCACAACTTGATTTGAGCCCTTGAATTGTATTTGCTACTAAGCCCTAGTTTTTGACACTGTCAGCACTATGTCAGTGCATGCCAGCCAATGGCATTGGCCTTGTTTACCCACTTCTAGTTGTGCAATTTGAGAGCCACTTTGTCCACTGAATTTGTAGAGTTATGATCTACACTTTCTTCTTCTGTCACAACTTGAGATAAGCTCTCTAGCTTTCCTTGAAGCTATGTCAGAGTCTTGATCCGAATGTCAATCTGCTGACATTCGCTGTTTTTGATCAAACCAGCCACAAAATTGATGTTCTTATTGCAGCCTTGAGATCCTAAGAGTTTCTAACACCCATCCTTAGCCAATTCCTTGAAACCCTAGAATCTCGACTCAGTTCAGCTTGAAATCCCAATTATCTCCAGTATCGTTCAGTTATTCTGTTAAGCATATATGCATATAGATCATAAATCATTTTAACATAGTTAGTAATTATTGTATGCTTGTTTATCGCCGAGCAGATCCAGAAACTAAGTTCGAAGACTTCACTGCTGACTCGTCATCAACTGCTGTTTCTTACGACGCGGAAGGCAAGTCATATCCTTGGAAATCTTGAACCTATATTTTAAATGTTGCTATAACATAACCTTGAATATAGATAATATTGCATGTGAAAGATTGAGAATGGTTGATTTATGAACTGGCAGTACTAGACTGGTTATCTGTGAAATGTGAAATAAACAAGTTTTGAGCCATGAATTAATATATATTTATGTATTTATATATATTCATGAAATAAAACCCCTAGCCGTGACCAGAAAAATGGTATGGATGGCGGTAGCACTGGAGGTGCTAAACTGCGAAGGATAGCAGGCACTAAAGGTGCAGGGTTGTGGTTGGTCTAGTCACTGGTATATAAGGACTAGAACCTTGTGTTGTGCGTCTAGTGGCATGAACAACGTGCTAACTGCAAGCCTGGAATGGGACAGGCCTGAACAAGTACTTATGCGGATCGCACATGAAACCCCTGCTGGAGTTGTGTAGTGATGCACGTTTGGCACGGAGAATGGCTCCCACACATATCACTGAAGGTGATCTTGCACATTGACCCAGCAATGGGAATATACGTAGGGGTGGAGGTTTGGGTACAACCTGCCACAACTGTGGTTCACGAGAGATCCACCGGGTCAGGGGTGAATTGTGAGTGATACATAACAAAAGTTCTTGTTATCTCCACCTTGCCACTCACAATATGAAGTGAGCCAGGGGTCCAATAATTATGTTATGATAGGAAGGGCTTGAAAGTGGAATATCTTGCGGGTAAATTGGTACCTCTCTGCAGAGTTAAAAACGTATTCAAATACTCCGAGCTCCCGGGTTTATAGGAGTCTGCTGCGGTGGATTAAATCCACGGGGTGTGGCACAAGTATATTTTTCTAAATAAAATTTATTAAATCAAGATTACCCAAATGACATGTGTTGTCATGATAAGGAGTGCTGCCGTGGACTATCGTGTGTCGACGTGTCACGGTAGTGCTATAATCTAGTGAACATGAATAATGATGCTATATTATGAAAAGTGCTGCCATGAGATGAGATAAGGTATGAAAGAAAAAGGTTATTGTAGGAAAATAGTTGGCCGTGACACGGTCATCACCACTTGCTGCCTGAATAGCAGTGATGTAAATTTGAAGGAACTCAGATGGATTATGAGTTCCGTCAAATCTTTCTATGGCCCCCAGTTTGAACTTATCTGGTCAAACGACCGCACGAAGGCCAGGAGAGAAAGCTTTACAACCGACATAAGGACCATGGATGGCTCTGCGACTCTCGACCTAATCTCGGGCGACCTCACGCGAAGGAGAGGCCACACGTGGTCCCAGGCGAGAGTGGACAAGAATTCGTTCCCGATCACGAGAATTTCCCGCCCGTCTGGCTTTGTCATGCCGAGACGGCACTAGTGGTGGACGATTCTGTCTACCAGAACTAGAGTTAGATTATTCTCGGTCATGGTAACGTATCGCTAACCGGGAAGAGGCTGTAGGGGTCGCTTCGGATGCGACCTCGTCTAACCTCTCCGCCAAGATTCTGGCGAAAGTTGGTTTCTGCGCATCTGTGACCGTAGGAGGAAAATTATGCAGGACCTCTACGATGGATCGAAGCCGGCCATGCGTGCTCCTCCTTGGTGCGCCAGGTGTCACAGTCTCCTCGTCTGCCAGTAAATGTTCCAGGGGCAAAGATGGTGTCTGGTCGCATCTGCTATCACGCGGTCGGCGGGAGGAACTAGGAGCAACGTCGTAACGAGCTTGCGCATTTTGAAGAGCCTCTAGTTCTGCGAAGCTCATCATCTTGCTGTTCGCGATCTTGATCCTCCTTTTGTCTGCGCTCTTGCTCTTCTTTTTGCTTGCATTCCTGTTCCTCCCTAGCAGCCCGCTGATCGGGAGTTTCTTTCGATAAGGCAGCGAATTGCCTAGGGAACGAGGTCGCCGATGGAGAAAACATCTCTGTTTGTTCCGAGTCGGACTCGAAATCAAAGAGACGGCGGTGGTTATCAGTATCAAACCTCCCCGGGCTAAATTCCTGATCAACATCGCCCTTACCTTCAGCAGCGTCGTGCGATCGACCGGATTCAACCTCTAACGCAGTAGAAACAACAATGGGTTCCGGTTCTGCATCTGTTGTCTCCTGGTCGATAGACATGACCTGAGTAGTCGAATCGACCTTCGGGACGTCTTCGCCTCCGTTTTCCTCCATTGGAACAGGATCACTAGGTGAAGGCATCTGGATGTGGGCATAATCCTTGAGATCAAAGTCGTTCTCGGAATCATATGCCCCAGACATGGCTCACCAAACCTCCGGATAGAAAAAGAATGCCTTAAGAAAGGCCCCACAGTGGGCGCCAGCTGTTGACAATTCAGACTCGGGGTCCTTAGTCGAACTTATGTAGAATTTGTGAGTTGTGAGACCTTTCAGGGTGTCCCTCCGGAAAGGGATGATGAGTAATGTCGGATGGGGCACAGAGAGATTTATACAGGTTCGGGCCCTCGATGGTGGGAGTAATAGCCCTATGTCCTGTTGTGATTTCACTATGTATGGAAAAAAGATTTATAATATAGTAGAAAAGATCATCACAGGCGAAGATCTTTTCTGTGTGATTGTCTACAAAACGACTAAACTAGCCTATGAAAGCTTGAGTGTTCTTCTTGTGTTGTCTGATCTATTAGATCCGTCGTCTCCGTTCTCGTCTTGTACATCCGCTCACCCTTTTATACTGGTCGAAAGGGCACCAATGCACAACGGCTTTGAACGGTTTCTTGGGTGCAGTTTTGATAACTGCACTTAACTTCCACGCAGGCTTAACACATGCAATTAAGGAATAACCGCACATATTAACCTCCTGGCAGTTGTCTTCATACGTGGAAGGATCTTCGTGATTCTCGGGATATGCCTGTTGTAGAGCTTAAACAATCCCGAGTCATCCTGGTCGAGAGTAGTCAACGACCCTCTGACCGCGCACAGTCTGCGGCCTCATGATCGTGCAAAGCCTGCGACCATGTGTCCGCGCTTCTCAGGTTGTCTCAGATCATAGAAACGGACCTCCAGACACTTGTCTGGTTCGAATCTGTCTTGAACCATATGTGCATTACTTCGAACTAGCTCGGGTAACAATCCTCATCAGTCATGAATAGCACACTTATGGATTTCCTTGACAAATTTGTCATAGTTTTCGTGGATGACATTCTGATATATTCTAAAAGTACAGAAGAGCATGAGCAGCATTTACATCTAGTCTTGGGAAGATTGCGAGATAGGAAATTTTATGCCAAAAATTGGTAAATGTGAGTTTTGGATGACGAGGATCGCATTTCTTGAACATGTGTTATCAGCCGAGGGAATATCGGTGGATTCTGCTAAGATCACCGCTATAAAGGAATGGAAACAGCCAACCTCAGTTCCAGAAATTCGAAGTTTCTTAGGATTGGCAGGTTACTATAGGAGATTCATTGAAGGACTCTCCCAGATTGCCAAACCTCTCACTAACCTACTAAGGAAGAATGTGACTTTGAATGGACCGCAAAGTGCGAAGAAAGCTTTCAGAAGCTAAAGGAGAAGCTGAGAACAACACTAGTCCTTTTCTGCCAGATGGAAAGGAAGACTTCATAGTTTACTATGATGCTTCAAAGCAACGAATGGGATGTGTATTAATGCAGCAAAATCAAGTAGTAGCTATGCTTCACGCCAACTGAGGCCACATGAGGAGAATTATCCCACGCATGACTTGGAGTTAGTAGTAGTAGTACATGCCTTAAAGGTATGGCAACACTACCTGATCGGGAACAAGTGTGAGATTTATACCGATCACGAGAGTCTGAAGTATATCTTCACACAAACAGAACTCAACATGAGTCAACAACGATGACTAGAATTGATCAAGGACTATGATCTCAGTATCCATTGCCATCTAGGAAAAGCTAACATAATAGCAAATTCCTAAGCAAGAAGGCTTACAGCATACAGGGAAGAGTCATGCCAAGTAATCCACACTTACAGGAAGAGATACAAGATCTCAGATGGAAATGATATTGCAAGGGACGTTAACCGCCTTGGTAATAGAACCCCAACTGGAAAAATAGATAAGGAATGCCCAGAAAGAGGATAAAGAGATTTGCAAGATTAATAGCCGAATCAAGTTGGGAAGGGCTCAGGATTTACTAAAGTCAACAAGCAGGAAATTGTATGGTATCGGGGAAGGATATGTGTTCCCCAAAGCACAGATTCTAATATGCGGAATAACAGGATCTTACTCAGAAATACCGAAACCCAAAGGTCGATTGAAAACACAGTTCAAAGTAATTGCACAACTCTTTATTTCAAAGAGGGCTTTACACGTCGAACGTTAGACACACTTGCCTACGTCAAAGGAACTATAAGCTGGATATATGATCCAAGACTGTGATAATATTCGATGATCTAAACTAGTCCTATTACAAGGTATTTATAGTCCAATCGTATGAGTACGTATCAGACCCAATAACCTAAACATATTAGACTCATATAACTAACTAATCCTAAACAGATAAGCTTAGTTATATATATTCGGATCGGATTACAATTCCGAACAAGGAATGAATTCCTTTTCATGGTCGCGAACCAATCCATGGTCACGGACCCATCCATGGTCACGAAACATTTCCGAACACGGTTAAGGTCGCGAATCCGTATGCGATCAGGACTTGAAGATCCTCCCAGATCATAAGTACTCCTCAAAAACAGTAGCGAAAATCTGCTCAAAAGTGTTTTAAGTACTGCTCAAAAATAGTAACAAAAATCTGCTCAAAAGTGTTTTAAAAACTGATCAAAAACTGCTCAATGACTCTTCTAAAAACTGCTCAAAACTTCTTTTAAAACCTGCTCAAAACTGCTTCTAAAAACTGCTCAAAATGTATAGAATGCTCAAAAGTGTATACAGAGACTGCTCAAAAATGTGTATGAGAATGTAGCTTGAGATATGTGAAAATACTGCTCAAAACACCTATAATTATAGCCCAACATCTCAGTTAACCGTTAGGTTGAATAAGGAAAGAAATCAGGCCAATTTCGACCTCTAGCAGCTAGTAAATAGCCGTTGGAACCTCTGGTCGAATGAATAGTGTTACTGGTCGTATGAACAGTAACTGATCAAATTAACATTGCATGAATAGTATCTGGTCAAATAAACATTACTCGTGTGACCACTGGTCGAATGAACAGTACCTGGTCAAATAAACAACACTCGTTTGACCCGTTACAGTTCCTCTTTGAGATTCTTGACCAAGATTGTGAATGAATGCGAATGCAACATATGACCTAAGAGTTTCTCAGTTTTTGCTGGAACTAAAAGAGATTTTGCAACCCCTCTTAATAGCATGGTTTAAACTAAAAAAGAATTTCTTATAAAATCGGTCAAACTCCAAACTCCAAGACCGGTGCAATAAACAATCACTTACCTTAGGTCTTTGCAGCTTTCTTCTTGGCGACATTGCACTTGCGACTTTGGCTCGCATCCTCGGACTGCGACATCAGGCGACACTGCGACCTTGCGCTTACGACCTTGACTCGCATCCTTGCACTGCGACCTCGGACGACACTGCATACAAATAGCTCAAAGACACAATTAGTCCAAGACACTTAATGTCATCAATAATCAAAATCAACCCCAAGAAGGGCCTAGATGCAACATAATGTACCCCTGTGCTTAACTTATCCTGGAAAGTCAATGGTATGCATGTATGGGACTAGCTGCAGTGAGCTGGGTCCCCATGGGAGTAGTAGTTGGTCCCTTATGGGGGCGGCCGCGACAATAATAGCCTTACTCCTGTTATATTCTCATTATATGAATAATGGTATTACAGAATGTGTATTGACAAGTCTAATCCCCTAGTACTGTACTAGACTTCATGGATCTCTCTCTCTTGTCCTCTCTTTTTCCCCTCTTTATACTTGTTGAAGAGGCCATCAGTTACTTGACTAAAAGGGCGCTTGGAGATAACTGCACAACAGTTGCAGCCGGTTGCTATTCGCTGGTTAGGAGATGTAGTTGCTATTTGCCGGCTATGGTATGTGGTTATGGATAACTGCACACCCATTCACATCTTATTGACATTTATGAATAACTACACAGTCATGGATAACTGCATAATCATCCTTATCCTGTCAATGAAAAGAGTATTATTCTGGGAATATTGGCTAGAGTGCGGTTATCTTGTAACTATACAACTCTTGGATCATAGTCGGTAAGTATCGACCATACCTGTAACACCCTGGGTTTGGGGTAAAAATTCTTTTGCATAAAAGTCATGCATGCATATGTTTCTTCTAGATCAGTCAAATCAGCCCCAGCTTTATTCTATCCTAAGCCCAAAATCTTAAAATCTATCCTGTAGACCCAAATCAAGATCTGACTTTTCAGATTTGATCTACTATCTATCCTGAGTATAAAAACCTTCAAAACCCAGATTCAATTCCATCTCTAACTCCCAGATTTATCAACTCCTTTCTGTTTTCGAAAACAGAAACATATTATATTACCCCAAATACCCTAAGTTTCAGAAATTTAGATTTAATCAAAATCTTGATCAAGTTCAGACCAAATTATATCAAGATTATGATCAAGGGTACGCCAATACCTTAATCCAAAAAGTTGACAGCCAGATTTTATCAACTAGACCCTTTTCGCAAATCAGTCCAAGAGTATCACAGATCAGTCCCTTTTCCACATTTTCCAGAAGCCTGAAAAGGCAAAATGTTACAAATCATCTCCAAATCCAAAACTGATTCGGGGAACACCTCCCAAATGCCATTCAACACAAAATATTCTTATATGAGTATCTCAAGATCAAATCCTAAATCCCAGAAATTCAGCATTTGACAAAATCCAGATTTCAAATACTCTAATTTACCCTATTATCAATTTCACTCAAAAACCATTCAATTGTTTCAAATTTCATCTTCTATCTATGCCAAATTACCTGTTGAATTAAGTTTGCCAAATCAGTAAAATCAAATTCAACCCTAACCATCCAAATCTCCAGATTTACAATTTAGCCCAAAGCCAAGAATCAGCAAATTGCATTTCAGTCCAGCCTGTTGTTTCGACCAGGAGTGATGAGGACATCGCTGACAAAGTTGCGACCGCCGCTCCTTCCCCTACTACTTCTTCAACACATAGAGGCCTCAATCCACAAGCCATGCCTTTCAAGCCTTCATCAGTAGTCCAAAGCCTCATGCCAAAAGCCTCAATGCCCCAAGGAAGGTCCAACTCCAAGCCCAAGTCAACGTCGAAGCCCAAGTCGCAGAAAAGCCCGTTTTGGCAGTCCAGTAGCAGTCCAACTTCAAACGGCCGTAACTTTCGTGTCCGAAGTCCGTTTTCGACGATCCACCACTCCATGGAAAGCTTATCTCCTAAGCTTTCCAATGGTTCTGGTCCCACTGCCAGATTTGGCCAGGAACGACAGAAATTGCCAAAATACACCACGGGATAGAAGCTACCAGGTGCTGTGTCACCTCTTCTTTGGGCCAAAAGCCCATATATTCCTAGGGTTGCGTGTGTGTGGGTACCATCGTGGCCAGCGCCCCTCCTCTGGCCACCGCTCTATTTATGGCCGTCGTTACCCTTCTTCTTGCTCGGGTTTTGTTTTGTTTAGTTATCCACTGCGCGTGTGAGACTTCCTCGATTCCTTTTGTATCGGCTAGATCATCAGGAACGAGCTCGGAACCCCAAACTGTGTGAGCTTAGTATAATTCCAGCAAATTTAGTTGCTTTTATCTTGTTCTTGCTGTGTTTCTTTGGTTGCATCGCAGGAATCGACCTTCGTGGTCAGGTCAGCCGTGTTTGGCATGGTTGATAACAAATTGTGATCGTGGTTTGACGATTGCCGACGTCCACGCCTGTCTAGATTGGTAGCCGCTTTGCCTAGGTCACGTTCCACCCAACCAAACGTACCCTCTCACCAGAAGATCGGCATCCCTTGGCGCATCAAGGAGCAACTCCGTTCGACCTCGCCGTTTTCGACCGCGTCCAGCTGTGCCGCGCCACTGCGTTCTTCGTCGCTGGTGAAGTTTCGCCTGCACTTGTGCCCGTGCATGCTTATGCGCACGCGTCCGCGCCTCAGCCATCGCCGTGGCAGCGCCAACGACCAGCAACTGCTCCCGTGCGCGACCAGCAGCAACAACAGCAGCCTTTTGTCAGCAACTCCACGCCACATTGCCTTGCCGTGCCAGCCATTGTCGCCACTGCTTGCACCAGCCAGCGCCGAGTCCCGATGAAGCGACAATTTGATCAGCTACAGAACCGTTGTCGTCGTCGCATCGCACTGTTGTCGCGCCTGCGCCCAGCCAGTCAAGTCCCCGGTGCCAATTCCTTTGTTGTTCCCTCCTTGCCAACTCCGTCCCTGGCCTATTTAAGCACCACATCGCCGTGTAATCTCTACTTCACCAGAATTTAGCTAAGTCCCAAATCTCCTCCACCTTCGTCTTCTTCTCTGGCGAGCTCAGCACGAAGGCTCACGGTGCCAGCTCCAACCTTGCACCATTTGCCAAATTGACACCATCAGTGAGTATCTCTCATCCCCCTTATCATGTGATAGTATCCAATTGAGCTCCGGTGATCTCTAACGCCGGCGATCACCGAAATCCTCTAATGCCCTGTTCTAGCAATGCCATCTAAATTAGCCCGAATTTGCTTTCGTGATAATAGGACAAAATGATCAGTGAACTAATCTTAGCAAGCCTGTAAACTCAGATTTTAAATTCCAGCTCAAATCGAAGTTTTCCCCAAATTTTAGCGCCACCAGTAACTGGCTCACGTCGCCAGGCCACACCGGCGATCCTCCAACCAAATTGACTTCGCCAATAGCTTCCTCGTGTCCTTCTATCACTCTCCAAGCGAGAAATTAACTTCAAACCTTCTGTATCAAAAATGCCCAATTCAGTGCTTTTTTCTTCGGTGTCGATCACTGGAAAAGTGATTACGACCGATCCAGCTTCAACCACCTTGTCCTCTAGATGCGCCTCAATCCCCTGAACACTTTTGTCTTCTAGCTCGACATCTAGATCGACCTAGATTGAAAGTTATAACCTTGCCAAAATTTGTGTCCAGAACTGTTGCAGTGCAGTAAGATCACCGTAGTTCATCACCAGATTTCTTGCCGTCCGGCCATCTCCAGCCAAGGAACTTGTATGTCTTTTGTTCCTGTTACTTAGGCCTACCTCCTCGACAAAGTTAGCATAGCAGTTGAGCCCTTGAACTGCATTTTAGGCTTAGCACTAGATTTTGACATTGTCAGCCCTATGCCAGAGCTTGTCAACCAGTGGCATTAGCTCTTTTCACCTCTTTCCAGTTGTGCAAATTGAAAATAACCTTGTCCCTTAGACTTGTGCAGTTATGATCTACATTTTATTCTACTGCCACAAGTTGAGATAATCCCTCTATCATCCATCGACCCTATGTCGATGCCTTGAACCGAATGTCGACCTAAAGACGTTTGCTGTTTTTGAGCGAACCAGTCACAACCTTGATATCATTATGATATTTTGAGACATTTGGAACCTTGTAAACTTTTGACAACTAATCTTAACCCTGGTTTCCATAACTTAACCCTAATCGCTTTCCAGAACTCTTGAATCTTGTATCGCCTAAATGTTTCTCATTGCATTATTGCATCTAGTGAATTAGTAAGAGTAGGATTAATTGTAATGCCTATTTGCTTGCTTGATCTTTGCTCAGCGCCAGAGCCAGAGTTCGAGGACTTCACTGTCGACCCGACATCAACTGCTGTATTTTACGACGCGGCAGGCAAGTCATAGTCTTGATCATCTTGAACCAATATTTTAAGAGTTGCTATGATATGACCTTGAATATAAGTATTATTACATGTGAAAGAATGGTTGAGATATAATTTAGCAGTACTAAGCTGGATGCTTGTGAAATGTGAAAAGATCAATTAATGAGCCATTAACTATTATATGTATTTATATATATTCATGAAATAAAACCCCTAGCTATGACCAGAATTTTGGTATGGATGGTTGTAGCACTGGAGGTGCTTAACTACAAAGGATAGCAGGCACGGAAGGTGCATGGTTGTGGATGGTCTAGTCACTGGCATATAAGGACTAGAACCTTGTGTTGTGCGTCTAGTGGTATGAAACACGTGCTAACCGCAAGCCTAGTATGGGATAGGCCTGAACAAGTACTTATGTGAATCGCACATGAAACCCCTGCATGAGATGCGCTGTGATGCACGATTTGCACGAAGTACGGCTCCCACACATATCACTGAAAGTGATCTTGCACGCTGACCCAGTAATGGGAATATGCATAGGGGTGGAGGTTTGGGTACAACCTGCCACAACTGTGGTTCGCGAGAGATCCACAGGACCAGGGGTGAATTGTGAGTGAAACATAACAAAAGTTCTTGTTATCTCCACCTTGCCACTCGCACATGGTTGTGAGGAAGGGTCTAATCATATTGATAGGATGGGCATGAAAGTGGAATATCTTGCGGGTAAATTGGTACCTCTCTGCAGAGTTAAAAACGTATTCGAATACTCCGAGCTCCCGGGTTTATAGGAGTCTGCTGCAGTGGATTAAATCCACGGGGTGTGTGTAACATCCTGAGTTTTGGGGTGAAAAGTTCTTTCTTAAAAGTCATGCATGCATATGTCTCTTCTAGATCAGCCAAATCAGCCTCAGCTTTATTCTGTTCTAGCCCTAATTTCTCCAAATCTATCCTGTGACCCCAAGTCAAGATCTGACTTTCCAGATTTGATCTATCAGTTATCCTAAATCTAAAAGCCTTCAGAACCCAGATTCAATTCTATCCCTAACTTCCAGATTTATCAACTCCTTTCTGTTTTCGAAAACAGAATATCTGTTATTACCTTTTACCCTAAGTTTCAGGAATTCAGATTTAATTAAATCTTAGTCAAGTTCAGACCAGATTATTCCTGGATTATGATCAAGGGTATGCCAATACCTTAATCCAAAAAGTTGGCAGCCAGATTTTACCATCTGAACCTTTTTCGCAAATCAGTCCAAGAGTATCGCAGATTAGTCCTTTTTCCATTCCAAAAGCCAGAAAAGGCAAAATGTTGCAAATCATCTTCAAATTCAAATCTGATTCAGGGAACACCTCCCAAATGCTTTTCAACACAAATTCCTCTTTTATGAATATCTCAAAATCAAACCCTAAATCTCAGAATTCGAGATCAATAAGTTCAGACTTATTTTACCCTAATCTACTCTGTTTTCAGTTCATATCAAAAGTCATCCAAATGTCTCAAACTTTATCTTCTAGCTGTGCCAAATCATCTATGAAATTAAATATACCAAAACAGCAGAATCAATTTCAGATCAAACCTTCCAAATCTCTAGATTTACAGTTCAGTCCAAATCAGGAATTGGAGATTGCAATCAAGCCCAAATTCGACCAGGACAGCAGCTGCTGTGCACGACCAGAGATCGCCGTGCATTTGCGCCGCGCTTGCTCGCTGCCGGCCACGCCTCGCCTCGCCTGAGCTCGTGCTCACTTGAATCAGCATGTGCACACGCGTCCACGCCCCAGCCATCGCCGTGGCAACGCCGTTGAACAGCTTGCTCCCGTGCGCGACCGTTGTCAGCATTTTCTTGCCACGTCGCTGTGCTTTGCCAGCCCTTGTCGCCACTGCCTTGCACCGCCCAACAGCATTGCGTCCCGATGAAGCAATGGTTTGATCAGCAGTCACCTCACCAATGCACAGTCGCGTCGCCGCTCGCCGTTGCTGCTTCTGCGCCCGGCAAATCTTGTCATCTGACACAAATTCAATGCTGTAAATCCTTGCAAGCTTCGCCCACTGCTCTATTTAAACCACCAGTGCCTTGTATCATCTCCTCTTCATCAGGACTTAGCCAATTTTGCAAATTCTCTCGCTGTCGTCGTCTTCTCCGGCGAGTCCAGCAAGAAGCTTCACGGTGGCAGCCTCAACCGTAGCATCTCCTGCCAAATTAACAGCACCAGTGAGTTCCCCTTATCCCTCTCATCGTGCTGTATCACTTAATTGGATTTCCTTGCCTCCTATCGCCGGCGATCATCGGAATTTGCTGAAACTCAAAAAATGCCCTGTTCCGGCAATGCAGGCCAAATTACCTCGAATTAGCTTTCGATCCTGTGGAAGAAGTTGATCAGTGAGCCGTTTCCAGCAAGCCTGTACATCAAGATCTCCAGATTGAGCTTCAATCGAAGCTTTCCCCAATTTTGAACTTCTCCAGAAACCGGCGATCGTCGCCAGGCTTCTCCGGCCATCCTCCGGCCAAATTGATCGTGCAGGTAGCTTCCTCTTACCTCTCTTTCACTCTCCAAGCTTGGAATTGAGTTCATTCGGCCTAAATCGAAAAGCCCCAATCTCATGACTTCTTCTCCGGCGTCGATCACCGGAAACCTATTCCTGGCCGTTTCAGCTTCATCTACTTTGTCTTTCAGGTGTGCCTCAACTTCCTGAGCATAATTGTCTTCTAGCTCGATCTTTGAAACTGTCCAGAATTCCAGATACAGCCATGCCAAGATTTTGACCAGTAGCTTCACTGTGCCGTGTCGCCACCACACTTCTCCTTTGAATTTCATCACCTTCTGGCCATCTTCTGCCCTAGATCCTGTTGAATGATTTGTTCCTGTTATCATTGCCTACCTCCCAGACAAAGTGGTGCATCATTTGGAGCTCTAGATCAAAAGTTATGCCAAGCCCTAGTTTCTGGCCATGTCAAGATCAATGCCAGACTATGTCAGTCAGTGGCATTAGCCCTTTTCACTTCCTTCTAGATGTGCATTTTGGGCATAACTTTGTCCCTTAGACTCCTGAGGTTGTGATCAACATTTTCTTCTTCTATCACAAGTTGATTTGAGCCCTTGAATTATATTTGCCGCTAAACCCTAGTTTTTGACACTATTCTAGTGCATGCCAGCCAATGGCATTAGCCTTGTTTACCCACTTCTGATTGTGCATTTTGAAAGCCACTTTGCCCACTGAATTTGTAGAGTTATAATCTACACTTTCTTCTACTGTCATAACTTGAGATAAGCTCTCTAGTTTTCCTTGAAGTTATGTCAGAATCTTGATCTGAATGTCAATCTGCTGACATTCGCTGTTCTTGATCAAACCAGCCACAAAACTGATGTTCTTATTGTAACCTTGAGATCCTAAGAGCATCTAACACCCATCCTTAGCCAAATCCTTGAAACCCTAGATCTCAACTCAGTTCAGCTTGTAATCTCAATTATCTCCAGTATCGTTCAATCACTCTTGTAAAGCATATCTGCATATAGATCCTAAAACATCTTAATGTATAAGTAATATTTGTGTGTATTATTTGGTTTGTCGTCGAGCAGATCTAGAAGCTGAGATCGAGGACTTCGCTGTTGACCCGTCATCAACTGCTGTTTCTTACGACGCGGAAGGCAAGTCATATCCTTGGTCATCTTGAACCTATATTTTAAATGTTGCTAAAACATAACCTTGAATATAGGCAATATTGCATGTGAAAGATTGAGAATGGTTGATTTATCAATTGGCAGTACTAGACTGGTTATCTGTGAAATGTGAAATAAACAAGTTTTGAGCCATGAACTATTATATGTATCTATATACTTATATTCATGAAATAAAACCCCTAGCCGTGACCAGAAAAATGGTATGGAATGGTGGTAGCACTGGAGGTGCTAGACTGCAAAGGAATGCAGGCACTGAAGGTGTAGGGTTGTGGATGGTCTGGTCACTGGCATATAAGGACTAGAACCTTGTGTTGTGCGTCTAGTGGCATGAACAACGTGCTAACCGCAAGCCTGGTATGGGACAGGCCTGAACAAGTAATTATGTGGATCGCACATGACACCCTTGCTGGAATTGTGTAGTGATGCACGATAAACACGGAGTACGGCTCCCACACATATCACTGAAGGTGATCTCGCACGTTGATCCAGTAATGGAAACATATGTAGGGGTGGAGGTTTGGATACAACCTGCCACAACTGTGTCTCGCTGAGAGCCACAGGGTCGGGGGTGAATTGTGAGTGAGACATAACAAAAGTTCTTGTTATCTTCATCTTGCCACTCACACATGGTTGTGAGGAGGGGTCTAATCATTTTGTTATGATAGGATGGGCTTGAAAGTGGAATATCTTGCGGGTAAATTGGTACCTCTCTGCAGAGTTAAAAACGTATTCGAATACTCCGAGCTCCCGGGTTTATAGGAGTCTGCTGTGGTGGATTAAATCCATGGGGTGTGACACAAGTACTATTTTCTAAATAAAATATGTTTAATCATGATTACCCAAATGACATGTGTTGTCATGATAAGGAGTGCTACCGTGGGCTGTTGTGTGTCGACGTGTCGCGGTAGTGCTATAATCTAGTGAACATGAACGATGATGTTATATTATGAAAAGTGCTGCCATGAGATGAGGTATGAAAGAAAAAGATTATTTTATAAACATCCATAATTCTTGACTAGTCTAGGTTCATGTCACCACTACTATATGTATCTACTCTTACCTATGACTTGCTGAGTACGTAAGTGCTCACTCTTGCAACCTACAAATCAATAGACGGAGCGATCAACAATCAAGATGAAGGCGTGGAGAACTTATTGGATCCAGAAGGAGGAGCGTCAGTTCCGCCAGAGCCCTGATGTGTGTTGTTCTGCTGTCCACTTCTCTTTTGTGGGTGGGTCACCTACCTTCTGCTGTGTAGATGTTATTTTGCTAAACCATGAATGCCGTGAAGGCATTGTAATCTTCTTATGTAATATCAAGGCCAGCAGGCCACACTGCTTAACTATTTTGTAAGTTACTCTGTTGCAATGTGATATACTCCTGTGCTTGACTTATCCTGGGACGTCAAGGGTATGTGTATGCTATGCATATATGGGACTAGCTGCAGCGAGCTAGGTCTTTACAGGAGTAGTCGTAGTCCCAGTTTCGGGGCGCGACAGTGTGACACAAGTATGTTTTCTAAATAAAATTTGATAAGTCAAGATTACCCAAATGACATGTATTGTCATGATAAGGGGTACTGCTGTGGGCTGTCGTGTGTCGACGTGTCACGGTAGTACTATAATCTAGTGAACAAGAATAGCGATGCTATGTTATGAAAAGTACTGCCATGAGATGAAATGAGATATAAAAGAAAAGATTATTTTACAAACATCCATAATTCTTGACTAGTCTAGGTTCATATCATCACTACTATATGTATCCACTCTTACCTATGACTTACTGAGTACGTAAGTGCTCACCCTTGCAACCTACAAATCAGTAGATGGAGCGTTCAATGATCGAGATGAAGGCATGAAGAATTTCGTGGATCCAGAAGCAGGAGAGTCAGTCTTGTCAAAGTCCTGATGTGTGTTATTCTGCCATCAACTTCTCATTGTGGGAGGGTCACCTATCTTCTGCTGTGTAGATGTTATTTTGCTAAACCATGTATGCCGCGAAGGCATTGTAATCTCTTTATGTAATATTAAAGCCAGCAGGCCACACTGCTTAAATATTTTGTAAGTTACTCTGTTGCAAAGTAAATATACTCCTGTGCTTGACTTATCCTGGGAAGTTAAGGGTATGCATATATGGGACTAGCTGCAGCGAGCTAGGTCTCCATAGGAGTAGTCATAGTCCCAGTTTCAGGGCGCGACAATACCCTATTTATTTAGAGGTGCTTCCAATTCTAATAGCCCTTTTACTCCATGGTTGCGCACAGACTACGACCATGTATTGGGGACTATCATATCTCCGCAACCAAGGTGACCGTGGGTGGATATTTCCATGGCCATAGAGGTCGCGGATAGTGAGATCATAAATGATTGCGACCATGGAAGACCGCGGCCACTATCTATTTACGTCACAATTAATACTCATTCGTGATGGGCCCTTGTGCTTAATTGAAAAAATGGGTTGCGGTATGTCCAAAATAACTTGGACTATTCCAAGATCTCTCTCTGTTGTCTCCTGCAACTATGGAAAGGCATGACCGAATAGTGTAGCTCTCTTTCCGTGGTCTTCCACCACCTCGGAAAGGCATAGGCAGATAACCTAGATTTCTCTCTCCGTGGTCTCCTGTGACCATGGAAAGGTACAAACAAAGGACTTGAATCTCTCTCCGTGGTTTCCTATGATCACGAAAAGGTATAAACAAAGGACTTGGTAAAAATCCTCGTCAGACATCTGGTCGAAAAGAGTCACGACCGAACACAAACACGTCTGGTCGAAAAGAGTCCCGATCGAATACGACTGTCACCTGGTCGTTATTTCACCGAGCCCGATATGATCGAGGACACGACCCATGCTAGGCCTGGAGCATGACTCATGCCACAGGTCGTGCTCGGCTCGGTTTCCAAAGGTGTTTTTAGTCGAATCCGGTCGGTTTTGACTCGGATTTGTCTGTTCTTGCGCCGTTTGAAGTTGGATTTCATCGCCTTCACATCAAAGAGTTATATTTGGACACGTTAACCCATTGTATCATAAATAAAGAAGCTTTTGGCTCAATTAGTATGCCTTTTAGAGGCTAGATATGCTTTATGCTATTTTTTTTAGGTTTTTAATTTAGTTTAGCTTACTTTAGTTTAGTAGAGCCTCGCTTCTCTATTTTCCTGTGTTTGTAAGTCAGAAAGGACAACAGATTTAATTTTGATGCAATCAAGTATGTTTTTCCTTTACTTCTCATTATTTCTGTATTTTTATGGTTTTTTTAGAGTAATTCACTAGGGTTAGGAATGACCTCATCCGAAAGGCGTAATTCTTCTTCGGTCAAGATCTTAACTTTTGTAGTTAGTTCCATATGTTTTATTCCTCTAAACTCTAAATTCTCGTTTCGGTAATAGACATAATAGTTAAGTCTTAGCAAGAATTTAAGGGAGTTTTTGAGTCCTTAGTGCTTTAACGCGAAATCCTGTATAGGAGAGAGGCTCTCACCAAACATAACAGTGGAATTGATCCTCTGACCGTTGTACCAGCGACCGTACTGGCAACTTAATCTGTCTGGAAAAACAATTGAAATTAACTTGTAATTCTCAGATCTTGGATAGAATTATGCTTGATGGTAATGGATTTCCCGAAACCCTAAGTTTTCCTTCTTGCTTTTTAAACTCTAGATTTCATACTTGCTCTTTACTACTTTAAACCCTAGATTGATAGATTTAGTTGTAGTTTTAGTTGTAGCTCACAAAACCCCCAAATCGTTTAGAGTTAATCAGTGATCCATAACCTAAAAGACGAATACGCTTGTTCCTCGTGAAATTCGACCCTCAAGTACTCAACGTTCAACTGTTCGCTTGTAGTTATTACACACATTGTGCGCGCCCCTCCACGTGCGATCGATGACCTTCCAAAATGACTAGAATGTATGCTCCATGAATTCAGTCCTAGGCACTGATGTAAGATTGGCCCGATCTTCCGATGAGAACGATAACTTCGATTTGATGGTTGATGACTTTGATGGTGCAGCTACCAACCGATCACGATGGGACGCCAAGCAATCGCTAAACCACCACACCGAGTTCTTATCAACCGTGCCAAGAACGCGGTTGACCTGATCACGAAGATCAATTCCTACGAGTAACCGAAGAACAAGCAAGAACAAGGCAAAGTAATCTGAAATTGCACTCAAAATTTGAGGTTCTGTAACTCGATTTAATTGGTCAACTGACACAAGAGAAATCGAGGCAGTTTCACACACGGGAAAAGTAAACTAAACAAAACATAAAGAAGCAACAAGAAGTTTGGGCAAATATATGGAAGAGGCAGCAGCCAGGGGTGGCGCAAAACCCTAGACATGATACATGGGCCTTGGGCCCAAAGTGGAGACGACGCAGCACCTAAGAGTCCAAGACAGGTTCTGGCCACAGACTTGTTTTGATGATTGCGGCTGACTCAAAAAAAATTTGGAGATGGGGCTAGATCCGTTGGAAAGAGGACGAAGAAATCTTTCCATCAAATGCTCGCACATCCGAAACGGACTCCGTATGCAACTTCTATGCTCATTTGAAGGAGGACTACTCTTGGTGGCCGAACTGGACTCCAACACGTACATAGCTTGGAACTTGGCTTGACTTGGTGAAGAATTGCCTCCTTGCAGATCCATGTCGTGGTTCCTAAGTACAAGAACATCATTAAGTAACAATCTATCCTCCAAAATGTAATGATGCAACCCAAGGAACAAACTCACCTGATAATTCAACTGTCGCGCACATGCTCATGTAATTGGCCCAAGCCCTTGCGTAGGAGGTGATGGTGGTGAAGTGGTGCATGTCTCTGTAGCAGTGATGTCCTCATCAGTTGAGGTTGTATCCGAAGGAGTCATGTCCTCATTAGGCACAATGCCACCATTTGTGTCCATAACTAGCGTATAAACCATGTTCATTATGGTGCCAGCGTTGGTACCAATAATTTGCTGAAGGAGTCTAGACGCATAGTTATATGAATCATAAAAGGATCCGACGAGCATCTCAAGACCTAGTTGTTTTACTCTCCACGCCTTTATGTACCCAATTATATACCTAAATGTGTCATTAAGTTGATCAACAATCTCCTTTGGTGGCATATCGAGTATTTAAATGAAGGCTGCACAAAATTACACGTGCAACGAATACATATGACATATTTCTGAGACATTTATAACCGAACAGTCTTGCTCAGTAATTCTAGAAACAACAAAATGATCACTATCCTTGTAACGAGTACTACAAACATAAAATCGATGTCCCTCCACCGAACACTTCACTGCATATAGACTTGGATTTGTTTTGCCCATCCTAAAAGATAGACGAAAGAACATTTCCCATATCGCCACGCTTTGCTTAGCGTCCTCCTTGCTATGAAAATGTTGACCTAGTGTTAGCTTTTGCCCGTTGAATGCCTAGTCTGATCCATCATCCTCGTGCACTTAAACCGAATCAAACCCACTTGAGTTCAACCATTGTTAGGGAGGCCCTATTCAATAATAGTCCTCTTGTTCACTTGAGGAACCCTCATAATTTGGATCAATTTCAAAACCTTCATTGTCCAAAATTTCTAGTCTCTCCTCTTCACCTTTATGCACCTATTCTGCAAACATCAAAATTGTATGGCATGGCAATATTAATATTCATATATTGCCCTCTACTGCCCTAGTGTTTATGTTTGTAGGTGACCCATTATGTTTAATCAACACATACAATATGCATTAATCTGGTACATGATTAGGACTTTTCATGCTTCTAACATAAGAGCTCCAATGTATGTCACCTCTAAGTTTATGTAGTTTATAAGAACTTCCACCAATAGGCATCAATGCCTCTATATCAACATTGTATAAATTTTAATCGAGATTGAAGGTTTCTAGGACTCAGCTCTAAAGCTCCTCAAAATTTACAATATTCAAGTTATCCAATTCAATTTATGTACAGTACCATGAACTCAAGTCATCCCCATATGACCCATTTTTAATTTGTTCTCAGTGGAATTCGTAAATTGTTCTTGCTTCAGACATTTTCTACAAATCAATATGTCATACAAATAAAGAAGTTTAATATTGCAATTCCCTAATTACCATATCTCTGATTTAATTAGAAGATCTACAAATCATCATATCTAAAATCCTTAAATTTCAATTTTAAATACATAGTTTATACCTAATCTAATTATTTCATAAAATTCCTAAATTCTCAATTCACATAAATAATACTTCTCTAATCTATATTGTCTAAAAATCAATATGTCATATAGATAAATAACTCTAATATTACAAATCATTAATTTCATCATATCAAAATTTCTTACATTTCAATTTACAAGAACAATAATTATTTACAAATTATTAAGATCAGATCTAAACTTCCAACAAAAAATCTAAATTTTCTACAATAATTATTTATAGATTGCAATACCACCAATCTATATTTTCCATAATATTAACCTAAATATCAATTAAATTATTCAGATCTAAACTAATTCTTTACAGAAAAAATTAAATTGGTATCATTGGTGGTTTTCTTTCTCTTCTTCTAGACCTCTTCTTTCTCTTCTTACTTTCCTCTTCCTCTTCCTCTCCCCTCTCTTTTCTACTCTTTTTCTCACCCTTTTCTTCTATCCTTTCCTCTCTTTTGTTTTTTTATTTTTGCAATCATGTCAGTCACCAAGAGAGGGCCTATAGCCTTTTTATATACCCACATATCAGTTGCTAATCCAACTGACGATTGGTGGATATGTATAAGTCACCACCCGAGCTAGCAACTTACGGTCCAGTTGTAGTATGTTGTCAATCCAGTTGTCAACTGAGGTTATTTTTGAAATTTCTTTTAAATCTAGATTATTTCGCAATTTGGGTTTTTTTATTGGGTTATCTATACAAAAAATTCTAATGTGTCAATTGCAGAGTCAAAGAACAGATGACACAGTGGGTCCCTTTGTCATAGTCTCTTACTGCAAAAATAGGGGGTTAACTCTCCGCTGACTTGCATACAAGACAATTCTCCATAAGATTTAGTAAAAAGAACATCCACATATTGGACTCTACATTTGCATATCTACAAATAAAGTAAAATATCCAATACATCCAACTCATCCGATATTCCCATACACCCAACATCAAAATATCATGTAAATGGTCATAAGACTTCTACAAAGCACACTTTCTCACAATTTCTTGTAATTTTTCTTCATCTTTTTCATGATATTTTGAGATGAGATGCTCGGGTGCAACAAAAAGATAACACATTGGATATTTCCCTTATAAACTAGTTCATTATAATTGTTATCATGCTTGTGTTTTGCTTAAGACAATTCACAAGTAAAATCTTTGACCAACAGGTCAAACACAGTTTAATGTGCTGACTATAGAAGATATTACCTGTAATCAGAGAGAGAGAGAGAGAGAGAGCCAACTACCTATATAGAGAACTAGATATGTCACACCATTAGATAACATGCAATTCACAAAATCACATGCATTCTCCACTAAAATAAAATAAAAGATAGTAACGTAGCTAATCAACCACAGACCATAATTTTCGGACTACTAGATAACACATAGTCCACAAAGCGTAAAGAGCACTTTGCACATAACAAAACAAAAGATCTTATCTGTTGTATCCATTTAACAGAGTTTTTCACAACTCAACTTGGGATGCATTTAAGATTCATCTCACTTTCACTAACTCAACTTCATAGATGAGCCATGAATTTGGGGGTGCTTTTCCTTCTGCTTTATCACCATATCTGCAGAGAAATGCAAACCAGCCCAAAAAAAAAGAACATTATGGTTATGTTTTTGCTAGACAACGCATGAAATGCCAAAAGCTTACCCCATCGAGGGTGGAATAGTAAGTCTCCTCTTGCCACCAACACGCATACCTGCAACCAGTTAAAATAAACATTTGAACAAGAAATGGTTTCGAGAGCTAAGAATTAAGCTTTAAAGATTATTACCACAAATACCGACGTCCCATCCACTAATGACCCTCCCGGCGCCTGTAGCCAATAGAGAATGCCTTGTAAGTAATGTTTCAAAAGTCCAATGATGAAGCTTAAGTAGTTCAAGGGTTTGCCAATATTTTTACCAAGCCTGAATTTGTGAGGCTTTTTGTTGACACTCGATTCAATAACTTCCCCATTTAGCATCCTACAAAGATAATTGACAGAAACCTGCACAAGTGATGTTAAGTTGGGTTGCTGACACCTTTTCTTTTAAGAAGTGCGCCTGGCATATGAAAATTATAACTTGTTCTAACATTGTGATGTGTAAGATCGAAGAAAAGGCAACAGTATTCATCAACGATCTTGGTGTGCTAACTACTCATAAAGCTAAAGATGATCTTCATATGCTACCAAATTAAAGCAAGAGAACTTAATACATATATACCATAAACACAATAGCAGACACTGCAAACTATATCATACTAAATGAATAATGCAGGTAATAAGGTTGAGGATCACCTTGCAGCCATTAGAAGCCATTTTGGCATTAGCATCTCCCACAATCATGTCCACTATCATCAACCCATTGTCAAGTGTTTGTATTTTGTTGAACACTCTTTCTTCTGCCTTTTCACAGTTTAAAACCCCTTCAGTTTGTATTTTGAAATCATGTTCAGAAACAGGGGTCAAATGGTCATTTTCATCAGACATCCTACAAAGATAAAGATACATCCTGTGAGTCTGTGATACACAAATAAACAAGCACGGAAATGTAGCACAATAAAATAGACAGTTAATTAATTACATGATAATAGAACCACTTTGCTTGCAAATCTGATCTCTAGCATTAACAGGTCTCTCAATTTGTGGAGAATCTTCCTCCTGAGTTGCAATTAGAGGAGCATTGCTTTGCTGGATAATCTGATGATCATGATCTATCTCCAGTGTCTTGGATTTCCTACTTAAAAAAAATGTTGCATCAGGCAACAAACAGGAGCAAGAAGCAAATGTTGCTTCAAACAGGATGACTAAGAATCTAAAAGAAGTTATTCACATATGGAAGGATTTCTAAGACATATGGTAACATGATTACCTATGATATTTTGGGCTTCTTGTTGGACCCAAAAAAATGCTTCATGACATAGTAATGGAACTATTAAGGTGGCATTTGGTTCGGAACCGTAATAATAATCGTAATGAGTTTCAAAATCCATTGTAGTGGATGTGAAATGGAATAAACATACATTCAATTTGGATGTATTCAAAATTTTAATAAGATTATTTTGAATATATGTATTATGATTGTGGAATAATCCAATCAAACATTAACAAATATATTTTTTTTTGTGTACTTAATACGGAGTAAAATCTCCAAACCAGACGCCTCCTAAATGTTTCTTTAGAGTGGATGATAGAAAACCTAAAAGGCAAGGATTAAAAAGATATATACTTATCACATGGCAGCAGCTTCTCCGGCTCAGAAGAAAGACCTTGGATGACATCTCTTTTCCTTTTCCTAGCTTTATCCCTTGGCTTCAAAAGCATTGATGTCCCCTCGGTCTTGACAGTCTTTTTATTAGACAAAGCAACGGCAAACGGTAGGTCATCTCCATCTTCACTAATACTATCAAATATTGAAGGAAACTTGCGCTGGATGGTAGGTTTCCATGAAGAAACTTCATTCTCCTCATCAGTGTCGCTAGCTTGATGCTTTTTCCTTAAGTGTCGACGTCTTGCAACTTTAGCAGCGGACTTGATAAGAACTATGACACAAATGAGATATCCAACATGGTAAAATAGCTAGTCAACTAGGTTTAGTGCTCCTTATTAGTTAAAATGTGAAATTTCAACACTAGTCAGACCATAGTGGCACAGACATGTAAAACTCAACTTGGGTGCAAAAAAGGTAAAACCAAAAGCAATCAAACTTTGGTTCTATGATCCCACAGTACCTCATCCCTTATAATATTATCACATACAATATGTTATGCACTAGAATAACAGTTTTGATGAAGAAATAGACATAACAACTTTTTTTGAGCAAATCAATTAGCCAGCAAGATTCCGGATAAGAGGGAGCAATACCATTAAGAAAATAAGTTAGTTACGAAACACCAATCCTCCTTGCGCAGGAGTAATAACAGAAAAAAAAATTCAAAGAGCACTTTCTGCCCACAAGTCGGTGATCTGCATTAGCTCCTCCCTCAGCCCACTTTTCCAGGAAAGTAGGGTTTCTTAGCCCTTTTCTTCCAAGCTTGCATGGTGGGCGTCTAACACGGAAACACTGCACTGTTCCTTAGTTTAACACATCGGGCATGAATGCGGTACATCTGAGATAGCAATGATTAAGAAAAATATTTCACACTAAAATCAGACCAAAAACAACAAAATTGACAAGATGATTTGCTTCCAAACTTAGTTGTACTAAGTTTTAAGTACAGAGTTTCTTTAAGAAAGTTGAGTCCTTGATTTGATGAACAACACAAAGTGACACTGCACACTTCCCTGATTGACTTCATAGCAAACACATGCAATAAGAATTAAGTTGTCGCATATTAAGACGAAGTCGCAGAGATCAATCTCATACCATCTCTTTTGCTTTCAATCGGAGAAGAGGACATGGTGGCAGAATCGTCATCAATAAAATCGCTCTCATACCTGTCTTGACTTGCACGATACTCCTCATCAGTATCATGCTCCCCGATATCCTCCCCAAGAGTTTCCCTATTACAGTATTAAGAATAAACTAGCAATCCAACAAGTTGCATAAAATAAAGTGAAAAAATTGCAGTAGCAGAGAAGGATACGATTCAACATTGTCCCCTTCCCCACCATTACGAGCACGAATGAAGTATCCAGTCAGATGAATAGAGCTTTGTCCAAGCACTGACAGAACAACATCCTCATCCTCCTCAAATTCGACCTCAAGGTGGCACATCTCAATCATCTTTGGATTTAAAATACAAATTGTGACAGGTCTCTCCTTGCCGACATTGCACTGTATCAGGCTCCTTGTGGTCACATTGAAATTGCCTAGTGTAGCCTGTAACACACAAACCAATATATTTATGTCAAAGATATCTATTCAAATATGTTTTGTTTTCTTGGGATGAACCAGTAGGGAGAGCCCTACTGATATATATTATATTAAAGAACCTATTGAAATACGGTTTCCATGTTTATATGCTAGCTTCCAACCAATCCAGTAACTATCCTCAACTCCATAAAATAAGAAAAAAGGGAGAGAATTGCTAAAACACATGGGGGGGGTGGGTGCACAGGGATAGTGAGGGGTGGGGGGTCTGATAGTGTTACGGTTAGAGGTAGACTAGAGGTTGTAGGGCGAAGGAGCTTTGGTTCTGTTTGCCCGGCAAGTTTTTGATCTTGCTGTGGTGAACCATCGGTTAACAAAAGGGGAATAAGGAAGAAACCAACTTTATTGATGACGGTCACATCCTAATTCCATCCATTATATAGCTAGTCTTAAGTGATAAACTAATTGAATATAAATAAGTATCCTTCAAGGATAAGAGATCAAATCCTAATCTAATACAGAGAAAAGAGATCAATTCCTAATGTATCACGACCAAGAGTCCTAATCAAGTCCGAGGACCCCTTCCGTTGTAACCCTGACCCAGAAGGGGTTCATAACATTTCTTCCCTCCTATTCACCACTTATGATTGTCCAGCGGCGAGGATCTTCTATAAGATGTCACTACTACGTGGGATGATGATTTGTTTGGCCATTAGTAAAAAGTGGCCAACATATGACCACTTGGCGGTTCAGTTGCCTGTGTCAAACCATTGTTTAATTGTCTGAAAATCCGGATTGGCCTACAATACGTGGCGAAGGTTAGAGTAGGGCTTGAATTGAGGAAAGAACAAGGACAATAAGGAATCATCTATAAGCATTGATCTAGTAGGAATTTAAGCCTGTAATTGTCCTTACGGATGAGAAATGGTGTCCCCAGAGTTATGGATATGCCAGTGCTTAACCGCCATAACTAACCCGACCAGATTGCAGTCATACGCGACTAATTTTGCGTGACGAGGCAGAATTGCACAGCTGAAGAAAGTGAGAGGCCAGCCATCTTGATGCAGTACTACCCCGAAGCGTCGCACTCGATGATGAACGATGCACTAAAGTCCGACAATTGCAGGACAAGTGCACTGGACAGCACTTGTTTATGTGCATGGAAAGTGTCCTCAGTTGCGGTGGACAATGAAAACGCATCTTTCTTTAATAACTGCATGAGCAAGACGCAATCAGTCCAAAATCTTTGATGAACTTACAACGATAGCAGTCAACACCCAGAAATCTAAGCCGAAGTTAGCGAGGACCAATCTTGGATTGCTTGTGGACTTTTAGAGGGTCCATAGTGACACCATGTGTTGATATGATGTGATCAAGGTACGACATAGAAGATTCTCCAAAGTGGCACTTGGACCGTTGGAGAAAAAGCCCATGTTGTCGAAGAAGTTGTAAGACACGGCAAATATCGCGGAAATGCTGTGACCAAAAGTGCTTGTAGATGAGGATATCATCAAAGAAGACCAACACGAACTAACACAAAAACTGCCGTAGGGCATCGTTTATGACAACTTGGAAAGTTACGGGGGCGTTAGTGAGGCCAAAAGGCATCACAATGAACTCGATGTGCTCGTGGTGGGTTCGTAAAGCCGACTTCAAAATATCATCCGAATGCATGCACACCTGATGATATCTGGAACAAAGATCCAATTTACAGAAGAAACAAGTCATGAAGCTCCTCGACAATTGGGATCGGGAACTTATCCTTGATCGTAGCAATGTTGAAGGCTTGATAATTGACACAAAAACACCAAGTGCCATCCATTTTTTTATGAATAGTACCACAGACGAAAAAGGTGACTTATTGGGGCGAATGATACCTTGGGCGAGCATGCATGTGCACTATTTCTCAATCTCATTCTTGTGGCCTACTGAATGACGATAAGGTTGGATTGCTACAAGGGATATGCCCGGGACGAGGTGAATAAGATGGTTATTGGGCCGAATCGGGGGTAACCCATGTGGCTCATGAAATACATCCTCGAATTCTACCAATAATTCTTGTAGCAGATCCTCACGGATGGAAGGGACAGCTTGTGGTACCTTTGGCTTGCGCATGCCATGCCATGCCACATAATATAATGTGTGCCACCAAAAAACATTGTCAAATTATTGAAATTCCACAGGATCAGGCCCAATGTGTGTAACCATTACACACCGAAGACGATGTCAAAACTGTCCTATGTGATAGTAAAGCAATAAGTTGCAAAAGTCTGCTTGACCAATGCAAAAACTTAGCCCTGCACAGATGCCGAAGCTACATAGGCAATCACCCCATGCGCGGCTACAGTGGAACAACTGCTTTTTGCATGGTTTCGTCGCTGATACAGTGTGCTGGAACCTGAATCAAGCAGTGCCAAAAAATCGTGTCCATTGTGAAGCTGCATCATTTGGCAGGTATTAATGCCCATCTATGTGTGCAGTGAGATTTGCGTCACATTCTCGGCGACGTCTGACTGTTGTCCCGTGTCATCACCATCTTCGTCCGAGACCTCTAGCCAAAAGAGCCGTTTACATCTATGACCTCGCACATAAGTTTCATCGCAACTGAAGCAAGACCACATTTCCGGTGATCGGCTATCTCAGAAGATGATATGCAACGAATGGTCCTCGAAGTGGCTATCATGATGGCCCCTTGATTAGGGCTGGGCCTTGTAGCAATAGGGGTCGTGGTTGTGGATGACCGAGATCCGAGGATCGAAGCGTATTCGGCCCTCGGGACTGTTGGCGCTGGTGGGCACCTTCCTGGTGCGGTTGTCGTCGATGTTGCGGCTGGACTGAGTAGTGAGTCTGTAGGAAGCTTGTGGAGGCGTTCAAATGAGCACGCAAGGCTCACCGCCATCTAAAGTGTGGACGGATTTTACAGTTACATGTCCATCCGAAGCGGCTCGATTGGTCCTTCTGTAGAAATCTGCACTTGCTGCTGCGCATTGATAGCCTCTGTCCAATAGATAAGGGCGCCAAACTTCTTTGCATAATTTTCAACCAATGCTTCAGAGCGGAGATGCACTAAGGCTCTCTCCATCGCGGACGCTTCGACGTACTGCACGCGGGCCCCACAATTAAACAATTATTTTTTCCCGGAAAGAGGAGAGGGGAGGTGCCTACGGAGGCATCAAAATCAGGCTCTGCATGTGGGCCCGTGCACTGTTTTTCCTTGGTTTGCATGCTATCAAATTACATTTAATCTTTGTTTCTTAATTTATGATTAATTTAGTTCAAATTAGATGTTGATTATATTGAGAAAGTTGTAGATATTTAAATTATCTTCATATAGACACTAAACATCGTATATATTCGATTTTTAAATTAAAAGTTATTGATGTTTTATTAAACTACCTAAATTTAGTTTACTCGTGGGCCCGTACGAAGCGCCTCGCGAAGCGCCGATGGGTTGGAGTAGGGGGTGTTTAGATAGTGCTTCGCATACGTGGCACAGAATATACTGGAGAATATTCTGTTGAAGCGCCTCGCGAAGCGCCGATAGGTTGGAGACAGCCTAATTCTGCCAGGAGGTTAGTACACGTTGGCGGTCAAAAGGGTGACTGGCAGTATTCCTTGAAACATGACCATGTCGAAGTGCCTTCATCATACTTGATCTAGAAATACCACTAGTGAGCCACGTCCGTCATGTGGTAGGATGCAATCCAAACTTTCTCCTCCTCCATGATGCGTTGGCCACAAAAGAATTGCTCACATCAATTGAGCAACCCTAAGGGATCCTCCTTACCGTCGTATGTCGAAAATGGCAGCTTGTGATAATGGGGAATGTCTTGCAAATCGCGTGATTTATTGCCCCTGAAAGACTGGGCATCGGTCAGATCAGCGAATTTTTTTTCAGCTGTTCTTCATGGTGCTCCATGTGCCTAGCCAAATCCGCCTGGTTCCGCAAGATGGCTTCGAGTTTCTCGTTGAGTTCCACAAACAGATCAAGAGCCATGTGCTCTGATACCGATTTGTTATGGTTAGAGTTACACCGGAGGTTGTAGGGATGAGAATAGGAAGGAGCTTCGGTCCTGCTCGCCCGGTGAGTTTCTGATCTTGCCGTGGTGAGCTGCCGGTTAATAGAAGGGGAATAAGGAAAAAAACTAACTTTATTGCTGACTGTTACATCCTAATTCCATCCATTATATAGTTAGTGTTAAGAGATAAACTAATTGAATATAAATAAGTAGTCCTTAACAGATAAGAAATCAAATCCTAATCCTATACGGAGAAAAGAGATCAATTCCTAATCTAGCACTACCAAGAGTCCTAATCAGGTCCTAGGGCCCTTTCGGTTGCCCTGACTCCAGGAGTCGTCCGTGAGAGATAATCACCTTGAACATTTTGTAAACTTTCTAGAGACCTACAAGCAAGGTAGTGGTGTCCTACTATAGTAGTTGTTCCCAGTATATATGCCCAATTAAGCTCGTGTGCATTACAGGGACATCAAAAACACAAAAAATCTGGGAAGCGTTCGCAAATTAACAATTTATACAGTAAAAGAACTTAAAAAGTTCTGAGAATCCTCTTGAATCAAGATTTGATCCAACAGTACTCACTAGAACAAATGGCTCTGTTGGAGACACTTTATAAGTGACACAAGGTATAGTTAAAATTTTTTGTAATAATCTGACACATCGGGTGACTCATTTAGCAAGGAAGATAATCAATTTTGGTAGCACTTTTATACTAAAATTTCAAATTTTCAGGACAAGTTAAGAAAATACATTTAAAATTCCTTTGGATAAGCTCTTTAAACAGAAATTTTCAAGGAAAATAGGACATTCAATTTCATGGAAATATTTCCTTGTGGTATTCAAAGCAAATAACGACACACAGAGACACACCTGGCAGATGCGAAGGCGTCCATGGGAGGGGTCGTGGTGGTGTACGTACGGCCTCCCCGGCTTCACCTCCACTCCTGCATCAAATTAGCATGCATTAATTCAAGTAAGATATGAGAGATGGAAGGATGGCTTACAAATTTGTTTCTACCCCAGAACGCCATTGACAATGGAGTGTAGATGGAAATGGGATTTGGGAGAGATGAAAGGAAAGCAAGGTTTTAAGGTGCACGGCAGCCAGCGCGCCGCAGTCTCTGTGCATGCGCGGTTTTGTTGGGAAACCGCAAGTGCACTAATGGGGGAATTTCTTTTCACACGTCCCGTCGCTTAAGCTTTACGAGGGATGTTTACTGTTTAATTATCTAGAGGCGTCATAAAAATGACTGTACATATTACCGCGTGGTGCTGCGCTTGTTATTTGAATGACAAGTTTCACTGTCCCTCCAACGGTCCACCTTCCTTTCCAATTTTTACAAAGTACCAATTTAATCCAACATTTGATTTAGCATATGTAGATATGATATTTTGTTTAAAACAATTTGTCAGTCTCACCCGATATCGTAAGCATATGTTTAGTTTGTGACATAACATGGTCTCATCTTACTTTATTATCAATTTTTTGATGTCAATTTTTACAACTCTTGACAAGAAATAAATTGAGGGTTGAACAATTTTCATTGGTGTACTAAAATTTAGACAATAGATTAGACAATGCCAAGTTTGATGAACATGATGAACTTTTGATGGGATAACTTGGGATAAATTATAATTACAAACCATACATCTCCTAATTTCACCATCTATCCTTACTAAATCACCTAATATTTTTTGAAATTTTTTTATTAATAACCCAAAGTAAAAAAATAATTTGAAAAATAACCCACACTTTACCAAAATTGCGAAACTACACCGCCACCTCATCTATTTGCGCCTCACGACCGTGACAATATGCCACCGACAATTTCTCGTGCCTGATGACCGCGACATGTGCCAAAGGCCACGATAATATTTTATTCTTGAGCCAGTGCACGACAAAAGTTGGTCAGTGGTCTTTTCCCTCTCCCATCCGCGACCGAAAGCTGGTCGTTTTTTGTCGTATCTCCCACGCGCGACAGTATCTTCTGTCCCATTTTCTCGCGAGTTTTCGTGTTTTCGGCCATCTTTTAACCCCCCTCCGGTCACTCTCTCTCTCTCATTCATTTTACTCTCTCTCCCACACTTGCTCTACTTCAAAATTTGTCTGTTTGAATCAAATTTCTTCAAATCTGGTCGTTGTTTGAAGTCAGTGCAGTTGAGAAAGTTATAGCTTGAAGAAAGTTCTTCCAAACATGGTAAGTTTCATTGAAATGCAATTATTTTGTTGCTAATTTATGTGCTAACTATGTGATTAGTAATTAAGTTGATGCTAAAAGTTAATGTTAGCTGTTTATTTACGTTAGATGTTAATTAAGTAGATGATAACTAAATAGATGTTAAAAGTTTATGTTTAAAACACCTCTTCTATGTTTATCTAAGTATTTACGGTAGTTTAGTCACAGTTTTCTTTTGCTTTCTAAATCTTTCTTATGTTAAAGTCTTAGCATGAGGTGAAAAGTTGGTGAATCTTGGTCAGCAGGTGAATGTGGGTATTTGGTCATTATACTGTAGCATTAGTAATTTTATCAGGTTTAAAATGGTAATCTTATACTAATAAAGTCCAAAACTACATGCAAGGCCCTATTTTTAATTTTTAAAAATTTGTGGGTTGCAGTGAAAGGTGGAGTTTTGTGTAAAAGGGTATTTTGGTCAATTTACTATTCATTTAGAAAAATTTTAAGAGTATTTTAGTAATGGTCTAAGCATATAATCATGTCTTTATAATTTAATTCTAAAATTTTAATTATTTTTAGGACTACTTTGTAAAGGGTATTTTTATAAATATTTCCTTCAGTTTAGTTCAGGGTCATTTAGTAATAAAATTTATAAGGTTTTTCACTGTGCGGGCCTCCTTGCAATTTAATTCTTTTATTTTTATTTCATCGGGGCTTTTCTTTTATATTAATAATTGGCTAAGAGAGGTAATTGTGATTATACTTTTCACAATTAGATTCTTAAATTGGTAAAACATTAGTAATTGAATTTAGTTCAATTTTCCATGATTTTTATAAATTTTTCTTGTACACAATTTAACTTTAGGTTTTGAGTTTTATCTATCATTTTATGTAACTCAAATTCTTTTGATCTAATTTTAAATACAAGGGTTTACATGAAATTTTCTCGGGATTTCATTCAGAATTTGTACCTTTCCTATATATCCCCAAAAAATAGAAAGTTTTTGTAAAGTGAAAAGGAATCAAAGTGAAAATAATTTTGGTCAAATTACTGTTCATTTAGTGTATTTTTAAAGGTGTTTTAGTAATATTCTAGCATACAATCATTAAATTCTAAAATTTTAATTATTTTTGAGGGCTTCCTTGAAAAGGGATATTTTATAAATAATCTCTTCAGATACATGGTCATTTTTGTAATAAAAATTATAAAGTTTTTCGCCACATGGGTCTGCTTGTAATTTGATTCTCTTTTTTTTTTCAATAAGGCTTTTTTTTATGATGTAATTAATTAAGGGGCTAAATTGTGCTTATTCTTTTTGCAATTAAATCCTAAATTGGTGAAACATTAGTAATTAGGTTTATTTCAATTTCCCATAATTTTTAGAAGTTTCTCTTGTACATAGCTTAGCTTTAGGTTTAGGATTTATTCTATCATTTTATGTGACTCAATTCTTTTAACCCAATTTTAAATAAATGCAGGGTTTGTTTGAATTTATCCAAATTGCTCTACTTTCTCACATTATAGGTTTCTATATGATCATGCAATGAAATGCAAAAGAATTTGAAATTTAAAAGCTTTTTAAAATATTAATTAATTTGGGGCATGACAAGGGACCAGTTTGAGTCCATCTCGGCCAAAACTAACCAAAATCGGATGCAACTCGACCAATTCAACCAGTTCCGAGTCCAACTCGCTCAAACCGACCAAGTCCGAGTACAATTTGACCACATCCGACCACAAACGACCAGTTTTGCGCCTCCGAAACTGACTGGAGCTCGAGCATGACACGTGGCACCATGTGAACCATCCAAAAAATCAATCAAACGGCCGAAAACTAGGTCGTGCCCAAATCGGGCTACTCTTCGACCGCGGGTGCGTTTTGTGTTTGAATGAACTCCCTTTTCGACCGCGGGCGCGTTTTGTGTTCGAATGACGTCCCTTTTCGACCGCGGGCGCCGATTTTGCGGCGAAAAAGGTCATGACTAGGACTGAGCTCGTGTAGTAGTCGACCAGGAGTGTTTTTCTTGTCCCTTTAGTTTTCTTGGTCATTGGAGTGTCAAAAGTAGTCGAATTGAGCCAAAATTTGGCAGGATTGTTCCCTGAAATATGGTGAATACAACTGTGGAAGCAACTTGTGAAAATAATCAAATTTTAAACATAAAATGTCGCATCAAGGGAGTTTTGAGCATGAAATTTGCATGTTTTGATACTAAACTTAATGGTCTAAGCATATAATCATGTCTTTATTATTTAATTGCAAAATTTTAATTATTTTGTAGGACTTCTATGTAAAGGGTATTTTTATAAATATTTCCTTTAGTTCATGGGTCATTTTTGTTTTTCACTGCATAAGCCTCCTTGCAATGTAATTCTTTCATTTTTATTTCATCGAGGCTTTTCTTTTATATTAATAATTGGCTAAGAGACTCAATTGTGAATATTCTTTTCACAATTATATTCTTAAATTTGTAATTGGATATATTTCAATTTTCCATGATTTTTAGATATTTTTCTTGTACATAGTTTAAATTTAAGTTTTGAGCTTTATTTTATCATTTTATGTGACTCAAATTCGTTTGACCTAATTCTAAATAAAAACTAGGGTTTACTTGAAATTTATTCAGGATTTCATTCAAAATTTCTACATTTCCTATATATCCCGAGAACATAGAAGCTTTTGTAAAGCAAAAAGAATCAAAGGGAATTCCAAAGAACATACGTTTTTTCAAGAATATCGTCATGACTGTTTTGATTTTTGAAAACCGGCATTATCCATAAAACAAATGCTAAAAGTTACAGATGAGGAGAATGGAGCAACCCAGAAATTACCTATAATTGTTGCGTAAATATGTTCCATAGTCCAAGTCCTGATCGCATGCGGCTTCGCGACCAAGTCCTGATCGCATATGGCTTCGCGACCTTAACCGTGTTCGGAAAGGATTCACGACCTGGATGAGTCCGCGACCATGGATTGGTTCGCGACCAGGAAAAGGAATTCGTTCTCTGTTCGGAATTGTAATCCGATCCGAATGTGTATAACTAAGCTTATCTGTTTAGGATTAGTTATATGAGTCTAATACGTTTAGGTCTCTAAGTCTGATACGTACTCATACGATTGGACTATAAATACCTTGTAATAGGTCTAGTTTAGATCACCGAATTCAATCGAAGAGTCATAGAACTTATTTGAGTTTTAGACACTTATAATTCCTTCGACGTAGACAAGTGTGTCTAACGTTCGACGTGTAAACCCTCTTTGAAATAAAGAGTTGTGCAATTACTTTGGGTTTCGGGTATAAGATCCCGTTATTCCGCATATTAGAATCTGGGCGAGCCTAGTGCGAAAACCAAGGCTAGGTCTCAAACGGATCAAGTTGGTATCAAAGCAACTTTCCTATCCTGTGGATGGTGAAGACTCGCCAGGGTTACAAAACCTCCGGCGAAACTCCAGGCGATCAATTGACGGTTCCTACAGTCGCGTCTCCGACAATGTCTGGCGATACCTCCGTTCAAGCTAACCTAGCCGAACAAGTGGCTAAGCTCTCCACCGACATGGAAACCGTGCTTGCTTGGATTAAGCAGCAGGCCATGATTGTACCTCCTGAAGTAGGGAAGGGTATGGGTGCGAAGACTGGTGAAGACTTGCGCAGGGTAGACGAAGATGAAGACGAAGGCAACCACAAGACCGACGACCTCGCCAACACCTCCTTAGCTGTCGGATCTTTTAAGGTCGACGCTAAGATTGATATACCCATATATGATGGGGTGATCGATGCCGAGAAGCTGGATTCTTTGATCGATCAACTTGAGACCTACTTTGACCTGAAAGGGTAGCGCTCAAAAGGTCAAATTTGCACCTTTGAAGATGAAGGACCACGCCAAGACATGGTGGAAGGCCCTTGTCGCCAGTGGTGAAGCTGACGACCTTACGTGGGGTCAATTCAAACGACTTCTGCGACAAGAATTCTATCCGATGGGTTACCTTGAGGAGAGATGGGAGCGTTGGCACAGATTGTACCAACGGCGCGACCAGACCGTCCAAGACTATACAACAGAGTATCGGCGACAAGCAATGGTCATTGGCATCTCACTATCCGACCCTCAGGTATTTCGGAAGTACACATCTGGACTTCAGAAATCGATCAGTACTGAGCTAAGTCTGTTCGGCGTCCAAGACATCGCGACCGCAAGCACAACTGCTATGGCGATCTAGAAGAAGAACAAATCCCGCAGCGACAAAAGCACGAAGGAAAGTGCGACCTCGACAAAGAAAAAGTAGAGTCCGAAGAAGAACGCTTCAAAATCGGGCACGGGTGCCTTTTGCGAACATTGTCAAGTCGCGGGACATACCAAGGACCAATGCTACAAGCTTCATCCTGAACTTCGACCAAAGAAAAACGGACCAGGGAAAAGAACAGCCACGGCTACTGTGACTTCACCCGACGAAGAAGTTGTCCGAGTGAACTTGGTTAATGAGGCGGATACGACCTTGTCTCTGATGGCAATGCCGAAGGAGAAGGGTTCGGATCCACCAAACGACCATCGCCCAACAGAGGATTTGTTCACCATCAACGTCCAGGTGAAGCACGAAGTGGTCGCAGCGATATTCGATATTCCAGGAAGTCAGAAGAATCTGGTCTCCGCTGGACTGGTTCGGCGACTTGGTTTGAAGACAACCACACACCCGCGACCATATCCACTGGGTTGGTTTACATCCGACGTGAATCAACAGATTACGAGTCAGTGTGTGTTGAAATTTGCAATCTCTGCACGATATATCGATGAGGTGCAATGTGATGTTGTCCCTGTCGATATCTGTCAGGTGATATTTGGGAGTCCGTATATGTATGATCGAGACGCTCATTTCCATCGGCGAGCGCAAGAGTACGACCTCACCAAAGACGGAGTTAAGTTCGTGATCAGTAGAGACATCAACGTCAACACTTCGAACTTGATTACCGCAAATCAAGCCAAACGAATTGTTAATGCATGCCACAAGTATGTGCTTGTCATGATTCGACCCATTGGACAAAGTGAGGGTACTCGACCAGCATTGTCGTTGGCGTGCCAAGAGGATTCTGGTCGTTTGTCGAGACTATTGGAGAAATACAGTGATCTGTTCGAGACTACCCAGGGTCGTCTGCCGAAACGTCCAGTCGAGCACGAAATTCAGCTTGTGTTCGATGCGACACTGCCCAATCTGAGTATGTATTGCAACTCAGTATTGGAGAATGAAGAGATCAAGAGACAACTTGGTGAGTTGCTGAACGATGGTGTCATTCAACCAAGTAGTTCACCTTGTGGATCTCCTGTGGTGTTAGTACCAAAGAAAGATGGGACTTGGCGTATATGCATCGACTATCGAGCACTGAACAAGATCACCATCAAGAACCGGTACGCCCTTCCTCGTATTGATGACCTGCTAGATCAATTGAAGCATGCTGTTGTCTTCTCCAAGTTGGATCTTAAGTCAGGATATCATCAAGTTAGCATCCGAGAGGAGGATACGTGGAAGACCGCGTTCAAAACACGACAAGGTCTGTTCGAATGGCTGGTCATGCCGTTTGGTCTCTGCAACGCCCCGGCAACTTTCATGCGTCTTATGAATGACGTATTGAGACAGTTCATCGATGACTTTGTGATCGTGTACCTCGACGACATATTGGTTTATAGTCGTTCGTGGGATGAGCACCTCATTCATGTCGAAAAGGTGTTCGATCAGCTTCGGCAACATCGACTTCGCCTCAACCGTAAGAAGTGCGAGTTCAGCTAGCAAAATCTACTTTACCTTGGATTCCTGGTCGGCAACGGTACGTTGCAAATCGACCCAGACAAGGTAAAAGTGATTCGCGAATAGCCGCAACCGCAAACAGTTACGGATGTGCGTAGTTTTGTGGGAGCATGCCAATATCTTCGGAAGTTCATTCGACACTTCTCGATTATGGCTTCTCCATTGCATGCATTAACCAGGATCGATCAGAAGTTCGAGTGGACAGGGAAACATGAGGACACGTTTCTCTTGCTGAAAAGGAAGATCAGCGAGGCGCCTGTGTTAGCTTTGCCAAATCTCCAGAAACCGTTCGAGCTAGAAACTGATGCCTCAGGTTATGCGATGGGCGCAGTGCTCATGCAAGAAGGTCGACCAGTGGCATATCACTCCGGTTATTCCAGGGAGCTCAGAAGAACTACCCGACTTATGATAAGGAGTTATGCACACTGCATCAGGCCGTGAAACATTGGCGGTGTTATCTCTTGGGGAAAGAGACGGTTGTCCACACCGACCATCAACCATTGCAATATTTGCAAACTCAGTCCAAGCTACAGCAAGCTCGGCAGATAAAGTGGATGTCGTATCTGCAGCAGTTCAATCTGGTGATTAAGTACAAAAAGGGTGTAAACAATAAATTGGCGGACATGTTGTCGCGACCACCAGTTACGACCCTCTGTTTATCAGCGTTCATGCAGATCAAGCCTTCATGTCATGATGACTATGCCACTATGTACAGTGAAGACCCTGATTTTCAAACAGTACTGACTGAGCTCGAAACAGGGAAGCCTACGGAGTTCGTTCGTCGAGAGGGACTCTTGTACAAGGGAAATTTACTTTGCATACCTCGTGGAGCACCTCGAACTCAATGGATGCGAAAAGCGCACACATCGAAGGTAGCTGGTCACTTTGGGGTTACAAAGACGTTGCAAAATCTTCACCGACATGTGTTCTGGCCGCGTATGCAGCAAGATGTGGCTAGGTTTGTTCGAGGTTGTGGTCTCTGCAGCATCTCGAAACTGGCAAACCGAAAATTAGGTTTGTACACTCCTTTGCCAGTTCCATCGCGACCATGGGAGAGCATATCCATAGATTTCTTGGGAGGATTGCCTAAGACCTGACATGGCAACGACTATCTATTCGTGGTCGTTGATCGGTTCTCCAAAATGATTGTTCTTATACCTTGTCGGAAGATTATCACGGGAGAAGAAGCCGCTCGGGTATTCTTTCAACACGTTTGGACACACTTCGGACTGCTGACTTCTATTGTGTCTGATCGTGATACCCGGTTCCTTAGTCACTTTTGGCGATCGCTCTGGACGATGATGGAGACCAAGCTAAAGAGGAGTACTGCTTTTCATCTGCAAACTGATGGTCAAACCGAGGTGGTAAATCGCACAGTCGTTCATCTCTTGAGAGGATATAACTCGAAGCACCCGAAGACCTGGGATGAAAGCATACCATACCTGCAGTTTGCTTTTAATCGAGCAGTGCATGGTTCGATTGGAAAGTCCCCGTTTGAGGTTTGTTTAGGATTTCTACCCCAGAGTCCATTCAACATGGAGTTTTTGATCCCTACCTTAGCACAGAACAGCAAGGAAGCATCTGATTAGGATCGAGCACAAAAGTTCCTGGAAGGTATTCAACGAGTCCATCGTGAGGTTGAACAGAACTTGCTAAAAGCTCAACTCAAGTACAAGGCGCGACATGATCGGCACCGAGTTGATGCGCAATTTCAAGAAGGTGATATGGTATGGTTACATCTGAGTAAGGAGAGACTTAAAGGTGAAGGTAAGAAACTCAAACCCATTCGTTATGGTCCTTTTCGGATTTTGCGGAAAGTGGGTAATAATGCTTGTCAGCTCGAGTTACCTCCATACATGGATATCTACTCGGTTGTTAATATTGAGCACCTCAAACTCTTTGAGCCTTCAATGCTGGATGATAAGCCAGATACTATAGTACCATCTGTTGAAGACTTGGTCTATCAACGAGACAAACCTCTACGTGAAGATGTGATTCTGGAAAAGAAGGTGACTACCACCCGCAGTGGCACCAAGGAGACTTTTTGAATCGGTCGGAAAGATCAACGAGCACGTGCGGCAAAGTGGTACACCAAAGAAGATGGACAAGCCCAATTTTCACATCTCCAGTTTGATCGAGAGGTCGCAACAGGGGTTGGCTCCTTCTCAACAAGGGAGTCATGATCCGGGAGGATCTCCAAGTCCTGATCGCATGCGGTTTCGTGACCAAGTCCTGATCGCATGCTGCTTCGCGACCAAGTCCTGATCGCATATGGCTTCGCGACCTTAACCGTGTTCGGAAAGGATTCGCGACCTGGATGAGTCCGCGACCATGGATTGGTTTGCGACCAGGAAAAGGAATTCGTTCCCTGTTCGGAATTGTAATCCGATCCGAATGTGTATAACTAAGCTTATCTGTTTAGGATTAGTTATATGAGTCTAATACGTTTAGGTCTCTAAGTCTGATACGTACTCATACGATTGGACTATAAATACCTTGTAATAGGTCTAGTTTAGATCATCGAATTCAATCGAAGAGTCATAGAACTTATTTGAGTTTTAGACACTTATAATTCCTTTGACGTAGACAAGTGTGTCTAACGTTCGACGTGTAAGCCCTCTTTGAAATAAAGAGTTGTGCAATTACTTTGGGTTTCGGGTATAAGATCCCGTTATTCCGCATATTAGAATCTGGGCGAGCCTAGTGCGAAAACCAAGGCTAGGTCTCAAACGGATCAGGAATGGAGCAACCCGAAAATTTCTCCATATTTTATGGCGACAGTTTGATTCGTGATGGGCCAAATGGTGTAGATATGAGTCATTGCAAATATGTCATGGCCGATTTGAACATACATAACACATCTTTCACCGATCTTAAATCATGGATACTTAGTTTGTTCGGCAAGAGTGTAGAACATGAGATAATTCAAGTAGAGGGGCTCATTGTGAAGGAGACAGCCAACGGCCCATACTGAGTGTTGCACAAATTGAAAGGGAACAACTCATGGGGGTCGTTTGTGAGGAGAGTGAAGGGCCCTTATGGTGGTTTGGGCGGCCGGTTTTTTGTTTATGTCCAGTTCTGCGACCTAGAACTATCGGAGGGTGACATTGGAGACGGCCCTAGTAGCGGCGCATGGGCGGGAGAAATGAATGCACCGATTCCGCCAACATTCAGGGCTAGTGATTGGTCATAAGCTTTTTGCCACACAGGTGTTGATGTGTGTGAGTTCTTGGAGGGTCTTGAAACTATCTCCGACGAAGATGACGAAGATGACTTGACAGACTTTGAAGCATCTGAAGACTCCGATGAAGATCATTTCAGGATCCCCCCAACAATGGATTGATGAATTTGGATTTAGTTCGGCAGTGCTGCCGACAGACCAAAACTCAAGATGGTTTTTTGAGCAAAGTAGCATCCAGCTCGAGCAAGAGTTTCGAACGAAAGAAGATGTGCAAAATGTCGTGGCTAGATGGTGTCTTGCACTCAACTGACAGTACAAAGTGGTGAAGTCTACCCCCCCCCCCCCCCGCGTTATATGTGTAGGAAACCGAGTAAGCTACACTAGCAATATTTCAAAAATTTTACTTGAAGGATGCAAGTAATAGATCATAGATTAGATTATTACCAACAGCGGAAGCAGATTTGGTGAAGCGATCGAATGTTCACAGCAACCGTTTGCGGATCGTCCTGATCAGCAGATGTAGATGACAACGACCGCTCACAGATCGTTCTGATCAGCGCAACAATTGTAGCAACGCCTCTACCGGTATCCACACGTACCGGGATGGAACGTCGTGATGGTGTGCTAGAACCAACACGCACGACAAGGGTTTAGGGGCTGTCTAAATGAGATGGCAGCTATGGCTTTTGTGATGTTCTCAAAGCCCATCATACCTTTCTTTATATAGGGCCATGCAGAAGAAATCCTAACAGATTAGGTTTCCTGATGTGATATGAATCTTATCCGAATTGCCCATGCAGAAGAAATTCTAACAGATTAGGTTTCCTGATGTGATTCAAATCTTATCCGAACTGCCCATGCAGAAGGAATCATAACATATTAGATTTCCTGATGTGATTCAAATCTTATCCGAACTGCCCATGTAGAAGGAATCCTAACATATTAGATTTCCCAATGTGATTCAAATCTTATCCGAACTGCAGGATGAGTTTAATATTAAATCTTCGTATCTGATACAGAAACTCCATAATAGACTGTCGACGATTTGGACTCGGGGTCCTCAGTCGATCCTATGCAAATTTGTGAGTTGCGAAACCTTTCAGGGCGCTCCTCCGGGGAGGTAGGATGAGTAATATCTGTATGGGCACGAGAGAATTTATACAGGTTCGGGCCCTCGATGGTGGGAGTAATAGCCCTACGTCCTGTTATGATTTCACTATGTAGGGAAAAGGTGTTTACAAGAGAGAGGAAGGGATGATTACAGGCGAAAATCTCTCCTATATTAATGTCTATCTAACTATGCCTAAGTCTTCAAGTTATTCGGACTATTGGTAATGCTTGTATCCTTAACCGTCCCTTAGATCGTGCATTGACCACCTTTTTATACTGAACAAAAGGGCGCCAACGTGAGCGGCTTTAGATGGTTATTACTGTGCAGTTTGTGTAACCGCTCCTCTTTCCTACGCAGGTTTAACACGTGAAGTTAGTGGATAACCACACATATTAACCTCTTGGCAGTTGTCTTCATACGTGGGAGAAGTTATCTTGACGCTGGAGATGTGTTTGTGAAAGACTTAAACACCCTCGAATTTGTCTTGGTCATATGCAGTCATCAACCTTCTGACCGCGCATTGTTCGCGGCCTTGTGATCGCACAATGGCTGCGATCACAAACTACCTTTGTGTCCGCGCTCTCCTAGTATATAGAAGACTGGTCGTCTGAGATCATAGTGGCCATTTCAGACTCAGGCACATATCAGATTCGAACCTAACCTGAACCTAATGTGTGTTAATCAAACTAGCTCGGGTGATAATCCTCGTCACAGACCCAATCCGGATCTGATACGAAAACCCATAACAAACCCTATCCGAATGCATAAGGAGTCTAATATTAAGTCTCCCAGTCTGATACAAAAACCCAATCCAAATGCATAAGAAGTCTAATATTAAGTCTCCGAATCTGATACGGAAACTCATACCAAACCCAATCCAAATGCATAAGGAGTCTAATATTAAATCTCTGAATTTGATACAGAAACCCATGCCAAACCCAATCCAAATGCATAAGGAGTCTAATATTAAGTGTCCGAATCTGATACGGAAACCCCAAAATAGACTTAATCTGAATTGCATTGTTCCAACCCGTTAAGTGTGTGACCCTGTAGGTTCATGTATATTTAGTCACGACCCGGGAATACTTACCCGAATTGTAAGTCGGTAATGGCCCCTAGCAGGACATAACGACTATCCAAATACACACAAAGATCATAATCAACAAACCTATATAATGTCTTCATGTTGATCCTTTTGCTATACGATACCAGATTAAACCCAAGATAGGAAATGCACCATCCTTGCACAGTTCAATCCTTTCTCGATCTCATACTGAATTGATCTTCCCGTAGTTGACACTCAACCACAAATGGCATGGCCATGTACTTCTCAATTCATCTATATCGAGGGGCCCAGAGATATCTCTCTCATTATATGAGAGATGCAAATTCCATATTAACCATTCACATTCCTCCGCATGGCTCATAGCATACCCGAATATTACCTTTATTACCACTTAATTAAAAGTAGTGTTTATTAGTATCAAAGTATATTACTACACATGTAGAAAACTATGATGGTCTCAGGTTTAAGGATCAATCATAAACATTATTTGAGACCAACTGGTGACACTTAAATAACAAATCCAAACAGTGTCTCAAAATGGGTCTGTCCAACATTATATTCTCCAATATATGTCCACATTATTGATTTGATATCTTATATCCATGGTCCGTGAAACATAACCATCAATCAATATATGCGCTGATCCATTAATCAATAATGTCCTATTTAAAGATAATGGATCAGGGATTTTATTAGAATAATATCATCAAATAAATTTAGAGTCTCACGAACAAGTCACATACTTTTTGATCGAACCAAGATGATAATTTATTCAAAAATAACATATTATTCAAATGTTCATAAATATTACGAAGATAAATACATCTATGTGATTTTCCCTAGGACATATCACTAACAATATGATGTCGCATGTCTTACACCAGGCTGCGCATGGAGGGTTCGTGCCATGCAACCAAAGGATGACATTGGTTTTGTGGTCACGAGAGTTAACGCCCACACATGTGAGCTTACTGAGGCATTGGACAGCCATAGAAACATGACTGCGGCATATGTAAGCAACATCATCCAGCCCACAGTGCGGGAGAACTTATCGATAATGCCAAGCGAGATCATCAAGCAAGTGGCGGATCGATGTGGTTATCGTATCAGCTACAAAAAGGCATGGAGAGCAAAGTAGAAAGCAATTGAGGACATGTACGGCACATACGAGGATGCATACAACACAGTGGTGCGGTTGCTTCGAAACATCACACTAACGAACCCAGGCACATTTGTGGATATGCTTGATCAAACAGCTATTGCCCCGAATGGCAATACCATAGAGAACACAAGAGTTCTACATTGTTTGTTCTGGGCATACCAGCAGTGCATAGAGGCATTCACATGGTGCCGGCCAGTGTTATGTGTGGATGGCACGTTTTTGTCTAGGAGGTACAAAGGGACACTACTGATTGCGGTTGCTGCAGATGCTAACAATCAATTGCTTCCATTAGCATATGCAGTGGTAGAAGCCGAGAGCACAGAAAGTTGGTTGTGGTCCTTGGTGAACGTGAAGCGAGCGGTTGTAAAGGATCATGAGAAGATTTGCATTTTTTCTGATCGACACAGAGTCTTGCTTAGAGCCATTGAGATCATGCAGGGCGCTCTCGATCCACCTTACAAGTGGGAGGACGTGGTGAGCTGTTGGTGCATGCGACACCTTGCAGCCAACCTCTTCACCAAATTCCAGAGCAAACAAATCATGGACCTATTTAAGAGGCTATGCTCGCAGAACTAAGTGAGCAAGTACGGCACTATCTTCGAGAAGCTCGAGGAGTTGACACTGAAGTACACGGCTAATAAAGGGTCCGGGGCCGGCGATGGGGATGCTATAAGCAAATTTTCACAGTGGATCAGCGACAAAGAGAAAGAGAAGTGGTCATTGCTGCATGACGAGGGTGGGGCAAGGTATGGCATCATGACGACAAATCTATCTGAAGTTTATGACTATGTTTTGAAGGCGGTGCAATGCTTGCCATTGACTGCAATTGTGGAGATGACATGGTATCGCACTGCGCAATATTTCAACAATAGAAGCCTTGTAGCCAAGATGCTGGTCGATGATCCATTTAGAACCTTACCGAACGTGGTGCAGGAATACATGAATTTCTGGATAAATAAGGCCCAGACGCATGAGGTGGAGATCATCAACCGATTGCACAAGATAATTTTAGTCCGACTACGCCAGAAGTGGGTTAACGGCCATCTCAGAGCCGGCAGGGTACACGAAGTCATTCTGGGGGATGTTGCGGAGTGCACATGCAATAAGGCCATGTTATTACACAATCCATGTTCACATGTCATTGCTGCATGTGCGGCACTTGGTATAATCCCATCTCCATACCTTTCTGAGTTCTTCAGCCTTCATAACCTTCAGCAGACTAGGAGTGGTATTTGGAGGGTTTTCATGAAGGTTGGTGATTATAAAATAATTTCATCTGGTGAGACCAGGTGGATCCCACCTTTCAACCTCAGGAGAAAGGGACCTGGTCATCGGAAGGCGCGTTGCTTGCACAATGACATAGACGAATCACAGAAAGCAAGCACTCGAGGTAGAAAATGCTCGATTTGCAAACAAGCCGGGCATACCAGAAATAATTGTCTGCATGAAACCGGCCCATCCACCTAGTATTCACACATGTAATAGTGACGCATAACGAGTCATGTGATCGTTCATGAGTTCTGTATTATGTTGTTATTTAATATTTTCCAATATTTTGGTGGTCCTTTCACATATGTAGCAATGGTAGTCCTTTCACATATGTAAAAGTGGATGTTCTATGGATACTCTAATTGAGTCAGAAGCTTCTCTATTTATAGTACACAGGTAAACATGCCCAAAAACAACTCCTTGACAGACTATTGGTATTCCAATGAAACATTGCACATAAAATGACGTACAAAAGGAGATTTAAGAGTGATTTTTGCATGTTTTCAGAACTAAACTTGGTAGGCCTAATCCCTGCAACACAGAGAACACAATTGGGAAAGAATCTTGTAGAAATAATGTAATTTTGCACATAAAAAGTCATATGGAAGGAGTTTTAAGCGTGATTTTTGCACGTTTTTTAAAGCTAAACCTACGGTGAAATTCTACCAGATTAAGACTTATGAGGTGTCAAACCCAAACTCATTTCTTCGTTATATTTTGAATTGTTATGCTAACGGTAATTAATTTATGCAGAGATGGCTCACAAGGATGTACGGCTTCCAGAGCTACTCATGGTAGGTAGGACAATGCTCATCGTGGGCGTGTATTGTCACGAGGTGGATATCTTGAGCCACTTGTAATGAGGGCTCCCATGGAGTACTGACCTCTTGATGCGAGATATATCCCTATTCTCGCAGAGGTGGGTTTACCATCTTTTGCTCGTATCCTGCATACTGGTCATGGCCTCACATTGGACAGGTCATTGATCACCGCATTAGTGGATCGATGGCGCCCCAAGACACACACATTCCATTTCAGATGGGGGGAGATGATGATCACGTTGGAGGATGTGGGTATGCTCCTAGGCCTACCTGCCCATCGCTCCATCACCGCCACCTACAGACTAGCGCACTTAGGTAAACCTTAGGTTCAACATCGTTCAACAGGCAGATCAGATCCCATCAACTAGGTGTGGTGTGCCGCATAGGTTTTTGTTGCACTAGCTTGAATGCCCTCCTGATGCGCTGGAGCATGTTGTGCGCCGGCATTTGTTTGCATACATATTGGTAATGTTCCAGTATATCCTGTTCCTATCTACACACGGGGATACAGTTCACCCATGGTTCATTCCATTGGGGGAGAGCATTGTCGATGCCCAACCAAGGCATGTTCCCCAGTACAACTGGGTTATGTCCGTGCTTTGTGCAACATACCAGGGGTTGTGCGATGCGTGTGTCCGGATTGCGCCTGAGTCCGTATTGTCGGGATGCTACCTCCTACTGCAGCTATGGTCTTGGGAGCATTTTCCAATTGGTTGGCCATGCTTGGATTGACCGGTGCATCTGTACCCCGAGCCTGATGATGTCCATGATTGGGTGCATCACCCAACCATGGGCACAAGATGGATGCACGGTCGACCAAGATGGTCTACGTACCAGGTTCATCGGTGCTATGTCTTGTACCAGGGGGATTTCGATCTACTCGACGGGTCGTGAGTCATATGGTGTCCGTGGACACCAGATTTCATTGAGAGCATTGCACTGCATGGCATATCAATCATGTGCATAGCGGGCAGCGATTGTGGGATGACACGACATCATCTTGTGTTCTCCCATATGGTTGAGCCGTACTACCCGGAGCGGGTGATGCGTCAGTTTGGATTATATTAGCACACCCCACCTCCGGAGAGAGGACGTGACAGGGATCTCCCCAAGGAGGTGCACAGGTACACCCATGCGCGCAAAAGATTTGAATTCTGTTTTTCTGTTTCGATACCTACCATTAACTCCATTTTATTTTGTAGGCAAAGTAGGCAAGGAAGGCAGACTGACAATTGGGCGCACAAGAATGGCAGATGGGTGCAGGAGTGGAACGAGCTTACACAGACTGATGTAATTGCAGAGGTTCGAGTGTACGATCACAGTACATACCAAGTGTATCTTGACTGGTACATGCCCCGTACCAGCATGCGGCTTTCCCGTGTGCCTGAGGAGACACCAACACATATACCGCATTCGGAACATGTGCAATTAGGGTTTGATTCTGATTGGCCGGGCCAGTTACATCGCTCAGTACGTTTTTATGATATTTCCCCTTTTGCATCCATCATTTACTCATTTTACTAACTAATACACTATTTGTCTTTCTCAGTTCGACATTGCAACTGCCATCGAGCGGCAAACTAGATCGATTTTGTCTAGCACAGCACGCGGAGGTCACTGGTGCCGTATTGAGTTTACTGGAGGCATCCATGCGGTGAACACTGGTGTCCGACGACTCATGAGCGACCTAAGTTGCGGATGTACTACTGACGCATTCATGCAAAGACAGCCTGTGGCGCACCCACCAAGCCCAAGGTCTACTCGACCCTCCTTTGCACGCCCCAGTACCTCGGGTAAACGTCCTGCTCGACACAGCGCATCATCGAGGTGGGGGACTGACATAGCAAGCCCATCTAGCACCCCATCAATTCTTCCACGCTCATCATCAATGTTTTCCCGTAGAGATGGATCACTACATATAGGAGAGCCATCGACACATCATAGGCTAGGAAGCAATGATTCCGACGACTCCGACGACCCGGAGGACATCAGAAGAGCTCAAGAGGCTACTGATAGGACGTTTGTAGAGCAACTAGCCGCAGAAGATTGTTGGGATCAGCAGGAGTTGGAGAGGGTGAACCAACCCTACTCTGCTCCTTGGATGCCTCCGCAGTGAGCACAACTTGCTGAGGGGGCATCTTGGGTATCTTGGGGTCAGTCGTTGGAGCAAACAATACATGAGCCACAGGGGGATGAGGCGAGTGGGTGGCACAACAGAGGGAGCATGATGATTGGGTGTCCAACATGCTGGGGATGGATAATCCCTATGCACATCAGCACTACACGCATGACGAGCTTCAACCGAGTCAGCTCCACGATGCTCCACCACCCACACAACCTTCACAACCATTAGGGCTGTCAGACCGCTATGGACCTTCTACTGCAGCTAGTTGGAGACCACATAACCTGCCTGATCCTTATTCACCCTCGCCTTTTCAGAGAGATAGGCAGCACAAAAGAGGGAGGCGATTTAATAATTAGATATGTTAATGGGTCAGCACACCATACGATGTATTTTTAAATAATATGTACTAACGGTTTGTTTTGGCTTTTTAGTGTGGCATTCCATCTTTTCAAACAATTAATAATTTCCAAATATCGGACTTCAAATTTAAAATTGGCTGTGCCAGTGCCCATGTAGGGCTCGGTTGCTTAGGGTTTGGGCCCTTCATGACCCCGGTTCGTCCAATTTTCATCGTCTTCTTTGTTTTTTATCCAAAGAAACTGGAAATTCTTCCAAATTTTGTACGAATTATCTCTAAAACATAACAAACACAACCGTGAAAGCGGATTGTAAAAATGAAAATTCACATAAAATATCACGTCGAAAGAGTTTTTACCATGAATTTAGATGGAAACTTAGAGCAAAAGCTATACCAATTAAGCATTAATCAGAGATTTCCCAACTTTGAAGGTTAATTATTTGAAATTGATAAGGAAAGTATAAAAAAAGTTATTATTTTATGTAACATTACAGTAGAAACGACCAAAAGAGAAATTGGGGAAAATCTGTTTTCTTTCGTGGCTCCAAAATGGAAAAGGTTAATGTCGCGGTTCCAAAATGGAAAAGGTACATGTCGCTGGTCGAAAATGGGAAAAAGTGATGGCCCTAAAATGGGAAAAAGTGATGGCCCTTCTGTCGCGGTGTCGAAAAGGTTAATGTCGCGGCTCCAAAATGGAAAAGGTACATGTCGTTGGTTGAAAAAGGAAAAGATGGCTGTGCGTTTCTGTCGCGTCTTACACCCGCGATAAGCATCTTCTCGTGCCCGACTAGGTCAGTTTCGCAATTTCGTTACACTGTGTGTCATTTCTCAAATTATTTTTTTTCTTTGGGTTATTTATAAATTTTTTTCATGATTTTTGACATTATCTTTCCGTTTGTTTCATGTTCAATATTTTTACTCATCACCTCCAAGTTTGAGCTTCGCTATTAATCTTTCCAATCATCTTAGAAGACAAGCAGATAAGAAAGCGAGGATGACTAGCGATCTATTTGCGGAGGCGGCCAAAGAAAGAAGAGGAGAGGAAGAGGATTTAGAGAGGAAGAATCTATAAAATTTATATGATTACTATAATATCTAACATCTTATCTGTCTCTACAAAAGGCTTGGGATTTAGTATACACTACTACAGAAATACAGTCTAGTAACCCCTATCTTCTAACAGTTTTATGCAATCTGGAAGAAAACCATTAGTGTACATGGTGCATAGTGCAGAAGGGTATTTGTAGTAACGGTTGGGTTGTGAGAACCCATTAGTAAAACCACATGATTTTTTCTAACGGTTCTTATTAATATACCATTAGAAGAAACATACTTATACTAACGGTTATATTTTTAGAACAGTCAGAATAAATTTGATTTTATTCTGATGGGTTTTAATAAATAACCATTAGAAGAAACATACTTAAAGTAACGGTTCTTATTTGAGAACTGTTAGAATAGATTTGGATTTATTCTAACTGTTATGGATACATAACTGTTAGAAAAATTATTCTATCTTCTAACTGTTCTAGTGTTGCAAATCGTTAGTAAATGTTCCACTATAAGTCAAACCCAGTCGATCCTTGCTGTCCATCTCTCTCTATTTTCTTCTGTTCCACGCTCCAAGCTAGAGTGATCAGGGCAAACTGGAAGGAAGTTCGATTTCTCTGTCTAATGTAAGCTTCTCATCACCTCTCTCTTTCTATCTCTTTATCTCTCTCTCTACTTTGCAAGCTAGCTGCAGCTTCAAGCTAAGAAGCTAACTAGCTAGCTAGCTTGCTCTTAATTACAATGCATCATGATTTATGAGCTCACTAGTTTGCATTGTGTAGTTAGGTTAGTGTTTCATCAAGTTAGGGTTTCATATATCAGTTGTAAGTAGTTGTATGTATATATAGCTTAATTGCCCAGGTTTCATGCATGCTTGACTCATTATTTTTTAAATTTCTCAATTTTGTGAATTGTAGATGGATCGGGAATATTAGACGTATGGAATAAAACGTACTACTCCTGAGTATTATTTGGAGAGTGTGAATGGGTTTATTAAATTTGCTGAGCAAGAAAAGGCGAAGAAGGGAGAAAAAGATATGCATTGTCTTTCTACAAATTGTATGAGCTTAAAGAGATTTATCAATTTTGATCGGATTAAGAATCATTTTGTTGGGGGAAATCTCCGCCCGATCAAACCCGGTGATTAGCCCCGAGGACAACGTGACCTGGGGACAACGGTCCCAGTGACCCTTCCCGGGCGCTGCCTTTTACCCGGGGGCAACGGCCCCAGTGACCCCTGTCTCGGGCGCCGCCTTTGGCCCGGAGACAACGGCACCGGTGACCCCTGTCCTGACAACGGCCCTGATGACCCCTATCCCGGGCACCGCCTTTTACCCTGGGGCTACAACCCCAATGGTCCCGTCCCGGGCGTCGGGTCACGCAGGGATCACGTGAGGAACGCCTTGGGAATCTGTGAGGACACTTGTCAAGCATCGGGCTTCCTTGGCCAGTAAAAAGACGCTGGTGCCCTCCAATCCAACGGCTGCAACCGGAGTAGTCTAGTCTTTTTGCATCTTTTGGGCCTATATATGCCCTTGTATCCCTCTGTTTAAAAAAGGACAATTCATTTGCATCAATACACAAAAACCAACAAGCGTGCTTTGGAGCACTCTCCCCGTGAGAGAACTCCCCCAGCTGACTCAAGTCGGGAGCACGTCGACAGGACTAGGGTCTCCACTGAGACCTGAACCTGTATAAATCCTCGTGTCATTCTTTGTGCTTGCACGATGGGAGGTGACCAGTCATGCGGTCAGCTCGCGTCGTCTTTTCTTCACTAGGAACCTCCACTAAACCTGCCGGGTATTCACAATACCATCACAGTTGGCGCCGTCCATGGGGATCGTCTTGACGAATCACCATGTCTCCCCCAAGAATGAGGGCTCGCACCCTACCCGGTGATGCCGGTCCTAGTGACTCGGCACCACCCCCTCGAGACACTACCGCCCCGGCGCTTTCGGCCAGAAGCGGCCAAACCCAGGTACCACCTCTAACCCTTCCGGTTATTTCCAGTGGACAGACCTCCGGGCCCAGCCCGGTGACCACGGACGCCTCGGCGGGGACTAGCCTGCCCTCGATGGCACCCTCGGTTTCTTGGGACACCTTGCTCGAAGCTCTTGTCGAGGGCCAACTCTGCGCCCAACGCTCCATGGATGAGCTGCTCCACGTTTTGGCATGGCCGCTGGCTCCCATCTATCCGTCGCAGTTCCTGTTCATGGGGACCATGCCCCCGTTTATGGGACACCTGGTGGCCCCTCTGATCCTTGGAGGCCCAGTCGCTCCCGGGACCTACGACCCCACTGGGGGCTACGTCCCTCCGGCGGGTTCGTCGTCCAGAGCCTTCCCGATGCCAGGGGCTTACCATATGCCTGGAGCCTTCGCCATGCTGGGGCCTCACCCCGCACCGGGGATCTTCCCAAGACCGGGGGGCCATCTCACGCTGGGAGTTTTTCCCACACCGGGAGCCGGTTCCGCCCCACCGGTCGCGTCTACCACGCCGGAGGTGGTCCGCAGGACGGTTTCCACCATTGCGGGACCTCCCCTGTGAGAGACCCCCCACTCCGGTTCTGGACGTCGCTCCGGAGGCCTACCCGGTGGCGGATCCCGCCTGCGCCCCAGTAGTACCCTCCGGGCCTGTAATCGCCGCGCATGAGCTCCCTCCTCCCTCGGGGCCGTCCCCGAGGGCTCCCCCGGTGGATCAGGTCCGCTTTACTCGGGAGGAGGTTGAGCAAATGCATACCACGAAGTCCGGAGAGGCTCCCTTACTCTACCGGACGAAGCTCCCCCCGGCTCGCGGTCGCGGTGAGCCACGCTCCTGTCCCAGCAGGGAGAAGAGACCCGCTGAAGAAGCGACCGCCACCTCCGGGGGTTGCCCGGATGTCCAAGAGGTTAGTTCGACTAACCCGGAGGAGAAGAGACACCACCGTCACACCGGTGGACCTCTTGGACCCCTCCCCGACTCTGACAACGAGCGCGCATCCCCCGTCAAAGAGGACAGTGACGGGGACTCCCCCCGGGAGGTGGAGGGGGCCAACCAACCGCTGTGCCGCCTACTCCGGTGCATCCGCTGGCCGCGACCTTACCGCCCACCACACATCGAGCACTACAATGGTGAGGCCGATCCTTACGAGTTTGTACAGGTGTACTCCACAGCCATCTCAGCGGCTGGGGGGGATGAGACAGTGTAGTGCAACGTCTTCCCCCTCTACCTTACCGGGATCACCCGCTCGTGGTTCTACAACTTGAAGGCCGGCTCCATCAAGTCTTTCGCGCAGCTTAAGCGCGAATTCTGCGCAAACTTCCAGGGGAACTACGTGCGTCCCCTGGACTCATCGCAGCTCAACACCATCCAGCAGAGGACGGGGGAGACCATCCTTAGCTTCTTTAAGCACTTCGCTCAGGTCAAGAGCAAAGTGGCTCACGTCCCTTACTCCACAGTCATCGAGGTGTGCAAGAGCGGGATCCTCCCCGGGCAGCTCCATCGGAGACTCTCCCGGAGCTGCCCCTCCTCCGCCGACGAGCTCTTCACTGTGCTCGAGAAATACGCTCGAGCAAAGGAGGACGACCTTTGGAAGAAGAACCAGGGGGCCCCCACCCCCGCTGATCGGGAGGCTAGGGACCCCCACAAGCGTCCCAAGAGGGGCAACCGCAGCGATACACGGCCACCGGACACCTTTGTCCTCGAGGGCGGAGGCGGCTCGCGCGATGCTCCCAGGGGCAACTGTCCCTTCCCCAAGCTAAAAAGTCGGGGGGGGGGGGGACAACAGTCCCGCAGCCGCGAAGGCCCCGCGACGGGAGGCAAGGAGGGCCTGTGGTGCACTTCCATAAGTCCAATACCCACACTACCCGAGAATGCCACTAGCTTCTCCAACACTTCGCAGCATTCCTCGACCAGCGTGGGCAGGGGGGAGGGAGTCCTGCCTCCTTGCCCCCCAGCTGGCTTTGCCGGCTCTTCCTGCCTCTTCGGGGGAGCAGTAAGGACAAGCGCGGGAAGGGGGCTCAACAGAAGAGCTCCCCTTTCAAACCTCCCAAAGGCGCGTCAACGTCATCATGGGGGGTCCGCCTCAGGGCGAGGCTCCAAGTGCCAGCGCAAGGAGTATGCGCGGGAGGTAAAGGTTGTGGGGGTGCTACACACTTCTCGGTCACCAAAGTGGTCGGACGTCCCCCTCACTTTTACTGATCCGTTTGAGACCTAGCCTTGGTTTTCGCACTAGGCTCGCCCAGATTCTAATATGCTGAATAACGGGATCTTACTCGGAAATACCGAAACCCAAATTAATTGCACAACTCTTTATTTCAAAGAGGGCTTTACACGTCGAACGTTAGGCACACTTGCCTACGTCGAAGGAACTATAAGTTTCTAAAACTCAAATAAGCTCTATGACTTTTCGATGATCTAAACTAGACCTATTACAAGGTATTTATAGTCCAATCGTATGAGTACGTACCAGACTTAGAGACCTAAACGTATTAGACTCATATAACTAATCCTAAACAGATAAACTTAGTTATACACATTCGGATCGGATTACAATTCCAAACAGGGAAACGAATTCCTTTTCATGGTCGCGAACCAATCCATGGTCGCGGACCCATATGCGATCAGGACTTGGTCGCGAAGCCGTATGCGATCAGGACTTGGTTGCGAAGCCGCATGCGATCAGGACTTGGAGATCCTCCCGGATCATGACTCCCTTGTTGAGAAGGAGCCAACCCCTGTTGCGACCTCACGATCAAACTGGAGATGTGGAAATTGGGCTTGTCCATCTTCTTTTGTGTACCACTTTGCCGCACGTGCTCGTTGATCTTTCCGACCGATTCGAAAAGTCTCCTTTGTGCCACTGCGGGTGGTAGTCACCTTCCTCTCCAGAATCACATCGTCACGTAAAGGTTCGCCTCGTTGATAGACCAAGTCTTCAACAGATGGTACTATGGTATCTGGCTCATCATCCAGCATTGAAGGCTCGAAGAGTTTGAGGTGCTCAACATTAACAACCGAGTAAATATCCATGTATGGAGGTAACTCGAGCTGACAAGCATTATTACCCACTTTCCGCAAAATCCGAAAAGGACCATAACGAATGGGTTTGAGCTTCTTACCTTCACCTTTAAGTCTCTCCTTACTCAGATGTAACCATACCATATCACCTTCTTGAAATTGCGCTTCAACTCGGTGCCGATCATGTCGCGCCTTGTACTTGAGTTGAGCTTTCAGCAAGTTCTGTTCAACCTCACGATGGAGTTGTTGAATACCTTCCAGGAACTTTTGTGCTCGATCCTGATCAGATGCTTCCTTGCTGTTCTGTGCTGAGGTAGGGATCACAAACTCCATGTCGAATGGACTTTGTGGTAGAAATCCCAAACATACCTCAAACGGCGACTTTCCAGTCGAACCATGCACGGCTCGATTAAAAGCAAACTGCAGGTACAGTATGCTTTCATCTCAAGTCTTCGGGTGCTTCGAGTTATATCCTCTCAAGAGATGAACGACTGTGCGATTAACCACCTCGGTTTGACCATCAGTTTGCGGATGAAAAGCAGTACTCCTCTTTAGCTTGGTGTCCATCATCGTCCAGAGCGATCGCCAAAAGTGACTAAGGAACCGGGTATCGCGATCAGACACAATAGAAGTCGGCAGTCCGAAGTGTGTCCAAACGTGTTGAAAGAATACCCGAGCTGCCTCTTCTCCCGTGATAATCTTCCGACAAGGTATAAGAACAATTATTTTGGAGAGCCGATCAACGACCACGAATAGATAGTCGTTGCCACGTCGGGTCTTAGGCAATCCTCCCAAGAAATCCATGGATATGCTCTCCCATGGTCGTGATGGAACTGGCAAAGGAGTGTACAAACCTAATTTTCGGTTTGCCGGTTTCGAGATGCTGCAGAGACCGCAGCCTCGAACAAACCTAGCCACATCTTGCTGCATACGCGGCCAGAACACATGTCGGTGAAGATTTTGCAACGTCTTTGTAACCCCAAAGTGACCAGCTACCTTCGATGTGTGCGCTTCTCGCATCCATTGAGTTCGAGGTACTCCACGAGGTATGCAAAGTAAATTGCCCTTGTACAAGAGTCCTTCTCAACGAACGAACTCTGTAGGGTTCCCTGTTTCCCCCTCAGTCAGTGCTGTTTGAAAATCAGGGTCTTCACTGTACATAGTGACATAGTCATCATGACATGATGGCTCGATCTGCATGAACGCTGATAAACAGAGGGTTGTAACTGGTGGTCGCGACAACATATCCGCCAATTTGTTGTGTACGCCCTTCTTGTACTTAATCACCAGATTAAACTGCTGCAGATACGACATCCACTTCATGTGCCGAGCTTGCTGTAGCTTGGACTGAGTTTGCAAATATTGCAATGGTTGATGGTCGGTGTGGACAACCGTCTCTTTCCCCAAGAGATAACACCGCCAATGTTTCACGGACTGATGCAGTGCGCATAACTCCTTATCATAAGTCGGGTAGTTCTTCTGAGCTCCCTGGAATAACTCGGAGTGATATGCCACTGGTCGACCTTCTTGCATGAGCACTGCGCCCATCGCATAACTTGAGGCATCGGTTTCTAGCTCGAACGGTTTCTGGAGATTCGGCAAAGCTAACACAGGCGCCTCGCTGATCTTCCTTTTCAGCAAGAGAAACGTGTCCTCATGTTTCCCTGTCCACTCGAACTTCTGATCGATCCTGGTTAATGCATGCAACGGAGAAGCCATAATCGAGAAGTGTCGGATGAACTTCCGAAGGTATTGGCATGCTCCCACAGAACTACGCACATCCGTAACTGTTCGCGGTCGCGGCCATTCGCGAATCACTTTGACCTTGTCCGGGTCGATTTGCAACGTACCGTTGCCGATTATGAATCCGAGGTAAAGTAGAGTTTGCTGACCGAACTCGCACTTCTTACGGTTGAGGCGAAGTCGATGTTGCCAAAGCTGTTCGAACACCTTTTCGACATGAATAAGGTGCTCATCCCACGAACGACTATAAAACAATATGTCGTCGAGATACACGACCACAAAGTCGTCGATGAACGGTCTCAATACGTCATTCATAAGACGCATGAAAGTTGCCGGGGCGTTGCAGAGACCAAACGGCATGACCAGCCATTCGAACAGACCTTGCCGTGTTTTGAACGCGGTCTTCCATGTGTCCTCCTCTCGGATGCTGACTTGATGATATCCTGACTTAAGATCCAATTTGGAGAAGACAACAGCATGCTTCAATTGGTCTAGCAGGTCATCAATACGAGGAAGGGGGTACCGGTTCTTGATGGTGATCTTGTTCAGTGCTCGATAGTCGATGCACATACGCCAAGTCCCATCTTTCTTTGGTACTAACACCACAGGAGATCCACAAGGTGAACTACTCGGTTGAATGACACCATTGTTCAGCAACTCACCAAGTTGTCTCTTGATCTCTTCATTCTCCAATACTGAGTTGCGATACATACCCAGATTGGGCAGTGTCGCATTGGACACCAGCTGAATTTCGTGCTCGACTGGACGTTTCGGGGGATGACCCTGGGTAGTCTCGAATAGATCACTGTATTTCTCCAGCAGTCCCGACAAACGACCACAATCCTCTCGGCACGCCAGCGACAATGCTGGTCGAGTACCCTCACCTTGACCAATGGGTCGAATCATGACAAGCACATACTTGTGACATGCATTAACAATTCGTTTGGCTTGATTTGCGGTAATCAAGTTCGAAGTGTTGACGTGGATGTCTCTACTGATCACGAACTTAACTCTGTCTTTGGTGAGGTCGTACTCTTGCGCTCGCCGATGGAAGTGAGCGTCTCGATCATATAGATACGGACTCCCAAAGATCACCTGACAGATATCGATAGGGACAACATTGCATTGCACCTCATCGATATATCGTGCAGAGATCGCAAACTTCAACACACACTGACTCGTAATCTGTTGGTTCACGTCGGATGTAAACCAACCCAGCGGATATGGTCGCGGGTGTGTGGTTGTCTTCAAACCAAGTCGCCGAACCAGTCCAGCGGAGACCAGATTCTTCTGACTTCCTGGATCGAATATCGCTGCGACCACTTCGTGCTTCACCTGGATGTTGATGGTGAACAAGTCCTCCGTTGGGTGATGGTCGTTCGGTGGATCGGAACCCTTCTCCTTCGGCATTGCCATCAGAGACAAGGTCGTATCCGCCTCATTAACCGAATTCACTCGGACAACTTCTTCGTCGGGTGAAGTCGCAGTAGCCGTGGCGGTTCTTTTCCCTGGTCCATTTTTCTTTGGTCGAAGTTCAGGATGAAGCTTGTAACATTTGTCCTTGGTATGCCCCGCGACTTGACAATTTTCGCAAAAGGCACCCGTGCCCGATTTTGAAGCGTTCTTCTTCGGACTCGGCTTTTTCTTTGTCGAGGTCGCATTTTCCTTCGTGCTTTTGTCGCTGCGGGATTTATTCTTCTTCTCGATCGCCATAGCAGTTGTGCTCGCGGTCGCAATGTCTTGGACACCGAACAGACTTAGCTCAGTACTGATCGATTTCTGAAGTCCAGATGCGTACTTCCGAAATACCTGAGGGTCGGATAGTGAGATGCCAATGGCCATTGCTTGTCGCCGAAACTCTGTCGTATAGTCTTGGACGGTCTGGTCGCGCCGTTGGTACAATCTGTGCCAACGCTCCCATCTCTCCTCAAGGTAACCCATCGGATAGAATTCTTGTCGCAGAAGTCGTTTGAATTGACCCCACGCAAGGTCGTCAGCTTCACCACTGGCGACAAGGGCCTTCCACCATGTCTTGGCGTGGTCCTTCATCTTCAAAGGTGCAAATTTGACCTTTTGAGCGCTACTAAACCCTTTCAGGTCAAAGTAGGTCTCAAGTTGGTCGATACAAGAATCCAGCTTCTCGGCATCGATCACCCCATCATATATGGGTATATCAATCTTAGCGTCGACTTTAAAAGATCCGACAGCTAAGGAGGTGTTGGCGAGGTCGTCGGTCTTGTGGTCGCCTTCGTCTTCATCTTCGTCTGCCCTGCGCAAGTCTTCACCAGTCTTCTCACCCATAACCTTCCCTACTTCAGGAGGTACAATCATGGCCTGCTGCTTAATCCAAGCAAGCACGGTTTCCATGTCGGTGGAGAGCTTAGCCACTTTTTCGGCTAGGTTAGCTTGAACGGGGGTATCGTCAGACATTGTCGGAGACGCGGCTATAGGAACCGTCAATTGATCACCTGGAATTTAGCCGGAAGTTTTGTAACCCTGGCGAGTCTTCACCATCCACAGGATAGGAAAGTCGCTCTGATACCAACTTGATCCTTTTGAGACCTAGCCTTGGTTTTCGCACTAGGCTCGCCCAGATTCTAATATGCGGAATAACGGGATCTTACTCAGAAATATCGAAACCCAAAGTAATTGCACAACTCTTTATTTCAAAGAGGGCTTTACACGTCGAATGTTAGGCACACTTGCCTACGTCGAAGGAACTATAAGTTTCTAAAACTCAAATAAGCTCTATGACTTTTCGATGATCTAAATTAGACCTATTACAAGGTATTTATAGTCCAATCGTATGAGTACGTATCAGACTTAGAGACCTAAACGTATTAGACTCATATAACTAATCCTAAACAGATAAACTTAGTTATACACATTCGGATCAAATTACAATTCCGAACAGGGAAACGAATTCCTTTTCATGGTCGCGAACCAATCCATGGTCGCGGACCCATATGCGATCAGGACTTGGTCGCGAAGCCGTATGCGATCAGGACTTGGTCGCGAAGCCGTATGCGATCAGGACTTGGTCGCGAAGCCGCATGCGATCAGGACTTGGAGATCCTCCCGGATCATTTACAGCAGAAGACGCGCGCGGGGTTTGCTTCCCCCATGACGACGCGCTTATCGTCTTCACTACTATCTACAATTGCCAGCGTTGACGGCGGGAGTTCCACCGACGTCCTGTACCTGAAGGCATTCAGGGAAATGCAGGTCGACGAAAAGCTGCTGCAACCCGCGGCCGGGCCCTTGCAAGGGTTCGTCCCCGGGAAGACGATTTACCTGGTGGGGAAGGTCGATCTTCCCATGGAATTCAGCTCCCCGGACAACTACCAGACTGAGCTGGTCCATTTTGACGTTGTAGACCTCCCCACTTCGTACAACGCGATCATGTGGAGGACCACCATCAACAGTCTGGGAGCCGCGATCCACCAAAACTACCTCTGCGTGAAGATCCCCGGGCCTCATGGAGTGATCACCGCTCGAGGCGACCAGGACATGGATCGCGCCCTTTACGAGCGCGCCACTGCAGCAATCGGGTGTGTCAACGTGATCAAGGCCCCGGGGGGAGAGAACTCTTCCCTGGCGCCGGACGCCACGGCCGTCCCCTCTGGGAGGTCTCCCCCCAAGCCGCGTCCGGATGGGGACCTCTGGAAGGTCCCGCTGTCCCCGGACGACGGGGGCAGGACGGTAAAGATTGGGGTGGACCTCTCCGAAGAGCACGTAGAGCAACTCGCGGTCTTCCTATGCAAAAACTTCGATATCTTTGCGTGGAAGCCCGCCGACATGCAGGGCGTCGCCCGGGAGGTTATCGAGAATAAGCTCGCTGTGACCCCCGGTCACCACCCGGTCAAACAGAAGTTGAGAAAGCTCTCCCTTGAACGCCAAGAGGCTACCAAGGTTGAGATTGCCAAGCTCCGAGAGGCAGGGTTCATTTGGGAGGTCTTGCACCTCGAGTGGCTGGCAAACCCTGTCCTCATGAAGAAGTCCAGCTGGAAGTGGCGAATGTGCGTAGACTTCACTGACCTTAACCGCGCTTGCCCAAAAGAAAACTTCCCACTCTCGTGGATCGACCAAGTAGTTGACTCGACCACAGGGTGTGAGCTGATGAGCTTCTTGGACGCATATTCGGGCTATCACCAAGTCCGGATGGCAGAAGAGGATGTGGAAAAGACGAGTTTTATAACTCCCCTTAGGACCTTCCGCTACGTCCACATGCCCTTCGGGCTGAAGAACACTGGAGCAACCTTCCAGCGACTCATGTCACTAGTCTTTAAGGACCAAATCGGCCGCAACATCGAAGTCTACGTCGACGACGCGGTTTTCAAAAGCTCCTGCACAACTGCTCACATCGACGACCTAGCGGAGACCTTCCGCAGCCTCCGCGAATACGGGTTAAAGCTCAACCCTGAAAAGTGCGCCTTCAGCATACGAGGGGGGAAGCTGCTTGGCTTCCTTCTGTCCCAGCGAGGTATAGAGGCCAACCCCGAAAAAATTCGGGCCTTCCTGGACATGCCCCCTCCGCGTTCCATCAAAGATGTACAGCAGCTCACCGGCCGTTTGGCCGCGCTGAGCCGCTTCGTCTCGCGGTCGGGGAAACGCGGCCTTCAGTTCTTCAAAATCCTCCGGGGCCTCGAAGGGTTTCGGTGGACTCTTGAGGCCCAGGAGGCCTTCGACATCCTGAAGAAGTATCTCACAAGTCCTCCAATGCTCGTGAGCCCATCTCCGGAAGAACCCCTTCTCCTTTACCTCGCCGCGACCCTAGTCGCTATAAGCGCGGTGCTGGTAAAGGAGAAGGATGGGCAGCAGCGTCCCGTGTATTACATGAGTGAAGCCCTTTAAGGGGCTAAGACTCAGTACACGGAGATGGAGAAGATTTTCTACTTCTTGGGACACCCAATCACAGTCCTGTCATCTCTCCCTTTGGGGGAGGTGCTACGGAATAAGGAGGCCACCGGCCGGATCGGGAAGTGGGGAGCTAAGCTCGCTCCCTTCTCCCTCTCCCTCACAGGGCGTTCCGCCATCAAATCACAAGTCCTTGCCGACTTTGTGGCGGAATGGACCTCCGCTCCCGGGACGGAGGGGGAGAGTCTCCGCAAGCCGCTCTGGCACTATGACCATTGGACACTCATGTTCGATGGCTCCTTGTGTCTCGTTGGGGCCGGCGCGGGGGTTGTCCTCCGGAGCCACGAAAGGAGGGCGCTGGAGTATGCAGCAAGGCTCGAGTTCCCTGCCACGAATAATGTCATCGAATATGAGGCCCTTCTCCTGGGACTGCGCCTCACGCGCTCCCTGGGGATCCGACACCTCCTTGTTAATGGAGATTCCCAGCTCATGGTTTGCCAAATGGACAAGTCTTACTTGTGCCATGATGCGAACCTGATTCTGTACTTTGGGGAGGTGCTCAAAATGGAAAAATACTTCGAGGGCCTGGAGGCCCAGCACATCCCTCGAAGGGATAATAATAGGGCCGATGCCCTGGCCCGGGCAGCCAGTGCTCGGGAACCTCTCCCCAGAGGTGCCTTCTTGGAAATCATCGCGAAGCCCTCGGTGACCTCCCCGGACACAGACCCTGAGTCTTGTTGCATCTAGGCCTTTATGTCTGACCTAATTTTGATGATTAATGAAAACAAGCGTTTCAGACTAACTGTGCTCCTGAGTTGTTTGATACAGACCTAGCTGGAAAAACGTGCAAGATGTTCAGGATGAACCCGACATGAAATAAATAAAAGCACAGGTCGCAAAGAGCAAAAGATGAGACGTAAATTGCAAACATGAAGATGAAAAGGACCTAAGGTAATATGATTTTATTTTTACCAATCTCGGTGCTTGGAGGTTGATCGGTTAAGGATTTTATTTCTTAGTTTTAACCATACTATAAAGAGGGGTTGCAAGTCCTCTCTATATTTCCAGCATAAACTGAGAAACTACTAGGTCACTGCATTGCATTCATCTCGGTTGGATTTGGTTTAGAAAAATTTGGTTTTTCAGTTGCGTTTTTGACAACAGAAGAGTTTTTGCATTTTCTAGATAGATCTAGGTAGATCTGGCTTTTGCTTCTGTCGACAAAAAGATATCCCTTAAAATTATCTTTTAAATGAGCTATTAAACTCTTAAATCAGATTTCTGGATTAAAAGTTATGGATGTTTTTATTCATGTTGACTGTCAGTTTTCTATACTGACTGTCAGTTTGAATGTCAGTTTGTGTTAACTGACAGTTGTCCAGAGAGGTTTTTTTTTGAGCTGAAATTTTTTTGAACTAAACTGACTGTCAGCATGCCAAGACTGACTGTTAGTTTGCATTTCGACCTCAAGCCATTTTATTTGAGTTGTTGTTTTATCTGGTCATTTTTGTAGTCCATACTGACTGTCAGTATGAGGTATTACTTTCCATATATGACCACAAACGGCTAGCTATTTTTTATCCATAAATTTTGTCAGCCGTTGAGTTTGAGACTGACTGTCAGTGTCCCATACTGATGACGAGGATTGATACCCGAGCTAGTTCAAATAAATACACGACTGGTTCAGGACGGATTCGAACCAGATAAATGTCTGCTGATGCGAACTCAAGTTACTCCGAGAAGCACAGGCATGTGGTCGCAAGCTTTACGCGATCAGACCGTAGCTAGTGCGCGGTCAGGAGTTCGTGTGCCATATGCGAACAGAAGACTGCAGATGGTGCGCTGTCAGCAGACAACCCGCGGTCAGAATACCTTCGACCAGGGGACGCGGGATTGTTCTACCCCTACAACAGGGATATCCCCAGTATCCCGAAGATCCTTCCACGCATGGAGACAACCGTCAGGAGGTTAATACATGCGGTTATCCATGAGTAACACGTGTTAAACCTGCGTGGGAGTTAGGGGCAGTTGCCAGAACTGCACCTGAGCAACTGTTTGATGCCGTTATGCCCTGGCACCTTTTCGACCAGTATAAAAGGGTAAGCCAGTACATCGCATCAAGGGATTGAATCAGATCAAGAGATCGAGAGATCAAGCAATCAAAACACCCAAAGAATCAGAAGACAGTAGTCTAAGTTAGATAGCTTTCACAAGCCTTCCAAGCATTGTCTTGTATAAACACATAGGAAAAATCTTCTCCTGTGAAGATCTTTTCCATAACTTTGTAACACTTTCTACTATACATAGTGAAATCCCAATAGGACGTAGGGCTATTACTCCCACCATCGAGGTCCCGAACTTGTATAAATCTCTCTGTGCTCCAGTTATCTTTGATTCATCATACCTTCCCGGAGGGACACCCTGAAAGGTCTCACAACCTACAAATTCTGCATAAGTTCGACTAAGGAACCTGAGTCCGAATCATCGACAGCTAGCGCCCACCGTGGGGCCTTTCTCAAGGTGCTCTAATTTTCATCTGGAGGTTCGCTGAATCATGGCTGGAGCATACGACTCCGAGAACGATTTCGATCTCGAGGATTATGCTCACATTCCGATGCCTTCTCCGAGCGATCCTGTTCTGTTGGGGGAAATCTCCGCGAGGCTAAGCCCAGGTAAGTTGCGTCACATGCGCTCGGGGACGTGGCCTTCGTGCCTACCCTGGGCGCCACCTTTTGGCTCCTGGGACCTGGCCTCCGGTGCCGGTCCCGGGCGTCGCCATTTGCCCGGGGACCTGGCCTCCGGGGCGTGCCCCGGGCGCCGCCTTTTGGCTCCCGGGACCTGGCCTCCGGTGCCGGTCCCGGGCGCCGCCGTTTGCCTGGGGACGTGGCCTCCGGCGCCGGTCCCAGGCGCCGCCTTTTGGCTCCCGGGACCTGGCCTCTGGCGCCGGTCCCAGGCGCCGCCATTTGCTAGGGGAGGTGGCCTCCGTGCCTGCCCTGGCCTCCGGCGCCGGTCCCGGGTGCAGCCTTTTGGCTCCCGGGACCTGGCCTCCGGCGCCGGTCCCGGGCGCCGCCATTTGCCCGGGGAGGTGGCCTCCGGGGCCGGCCCCGGGTGCCGCCATTTGCTCGGGGACGTGGCCTCTGTGCCTGCCCCGGGCGCCGCCTTTTGGCTCCCGGGACCTGGCCTCCGGCGACGGTCCCGGGTGCCGCCATTTGCCTGGGGACGTGGCCTCTGTGCTTGCCCTGGGCGCCGCCTTTGGCCCGGGGACCTGGCCTCCGGTGCATGTCCCGGGCCTCATCGCCCTTCTAAAGGTAAAGTCTCTGGTTGTTGATCACGTGCAGGTCACGCGAGGAGCGCCTCGGGAATCAGCGACCACCTGTCAAGCATCCAAGGCGTTTGACCGGGAGAAGGACGTTGCTACCCCTCCATCCGACGGTGGTTTCCGGGGTAGTTTAGACTTTTTGCTTCTTTTTGGGGCTATAAATAGCCCTTGTACCCCTCTGTTGTAAGACAAGTGATTCATTTATTGGAATAGCCAAAACTCACAGGTGTGCTCCGGAAGCCTCTCCCCCGGAGAGAGCCTCCCCAACTGACTCCAGTTGGGAGCACGCCGATAGGACTAGGGCCCCCACCGGGACCCGAACCTGTATAAATCCTCGTGTCAATTCTTGTGTTTGTCCGGCGGGGGAGGACCGGCCACCCGGTCAGCCCGCGCCGCGTAATCTTCGCTAGGATCGTTCACAAAAGCTGCCGGGGTATTCGCAATACCATGACAGTTGGCGCCGACCGTGGGGACTCGTGACAAGACGCCATGGCTCCCCCAAGAACAAGGGCTCGCACCCTTCCCGGTGACGCCGGTCTCGGAGACCCAGCGCCGCCCGGAGGCAGTCAGGCCCAGGTACCGCCTCCCGCCTTTCCTCTTAACTTAGGTGCTTATACCTCTAGGTCGCTCCCGGTAGCCGCGGGGACCTCGGCCGGGACCAGTCTCCCCCCGACGGCTCCCCCGGCTCCCCGGGACGCCCTGCTTGAGGCTTTAGTGGAGGGCCAGCTCCGCGCCCAGCGCTCTATGGATGAGCTGCTCAGCGTGTTGGCGCGGCCTCTGGCCCCCACATTTGCGTCGCACCCACACCCGGGGACTACGCCCCCGTTTATGGGTTACCCGGCGGCCCCTCCGGCCTCCGGAGGTCTGGCCGCCCCGTATGATCCCGCCGGGGGGTTCCCTCCCCCTGCGGGATATACGTCCGGACCCTTCCCGGCACCCGTGCCCTTCCCGGTGCCGGGGGCTACTTCATGCCCGGGCCCTTCGTGGCACCAGGGGGGTACCCCGTTCCGGGCCCATTCTCGGGGCCGGGGGCCCATTTCATGCCGGGGGTTTTCCCTACGCCGGGAGCCAGTCCCGCCCCTCGCGTCGCGTTTACCGCACCGGGGGCGGTCGACAGAGCAGCTCCCATGCCTCAGCGGACTTCCCCCCGCATCGGCTCCCCGGTCCCGGATGTCGCCGCGGGGGCTCCCCCCTCGCCGGTCCCGGATGTTACAGGGGCTTCCCCCTTTCCGGTTCCGATCGTTGCCACCGGGGCTCCCTCCACTTCGGTTCCAAACGTCGCCGTGGGTGCCCCCTCCCCGGTTCCGAATAATACAGGGGCTTCCCCCTTTCCGGTCCCGGGAGTCTTCGCAGGGGGCTCCCCCGAGCTGGCCTAGGAAGCCTCCGGGCCGGTAGCTACAGTGCATAAGCTCCCTCCCTCGGCGGAACGGGTCCGTTTCTCTCGGGGGGAGGTCGAGTGAATGCATTCACCTGAGCGCGGGGAATAACTTCCCCCGGGCCGTGGGCATGGGGAGCCTCGCTCTCGCACCGGTCAGGGGAAGAGACCCGCTGAAGAGCCAGCCTCTCCGGAGGAGAGCCCGGACGTCCGGGAACTCAGCCCCGGTCCAGAAGAGAAGCGTCGCCACCACCACTCTGGCGGTCCCCTTGGACCGCTCCCAGACTCCGATAACGAGGGTGTGTCCCCCGTCAAAGAAGACAGCGACCGGGGCTCTCCCCGGGAAGTGCAAGGGGCTAATCAGCCCCTATGCTGAAGACATCGAATCATCCGGTGGCCGCGGCCCTATCGCCCGCCGCACACCGAACACTATAACGGTGAGACCGATCCTTACGAATTTGTGCAGGTATACTCCACAGCCGTCTCTGCAGCCGGGGGGGATGAGTCCGTGCAATGCAACGTCTTCCCCCTCTACCTCACCGGCATAGCCCGCTCCTGGTTCTATAACCTGAAGGCCGGCTCCATCAAGTCTTTCACGCAGATCAAGCGGTAGTTCTGCGCGAACTTCCAGGGGAACTACGTGCGTCCCCTGGACTCCTCGCAGATGTACACCGTCCGGCAGAGGACTGGGGAAACCATCAGAAGCTTCTTCAAGCGCTTTGCTCAGGTGAAGAGCAAAGTGGCCCACATCCCCGACTGTACGGTCATCGAAGCCTGCAAAAGCGGGATCCTGCCGGGGGAGCTCCACCGAAGGCTCTCCCGGAGCTGCCCCTCCTCCGCCGTTGAGCTCTTCAACGTACTCAAAAAGTACGCTCGGGCGGAGGAAGACGACATCTGGAAGAAGACCCGGGGGCTCCCGCCCATCGACCGGGGGGCCAGGGATCCCCTCAAACGCCCTAGGCAGGGGGGCGTGGCGAGCCACGGCCTCGGGACACCTTTGTCCTCGAGGGCGGAGGTGGCTCGCGCGACCCCCCGAGGGGCAACCGCCCCTTCCCCAAGCCGAAAGGCCACGGGGGAGGACAGTCTTCCCGCGGCCGGGAAGCCCCCACGGGGAGAAGTCGGGAAAGACCGTGGTGCAGCTTCCACGGGTCCAGTACCCACGCTACCCGAGATTGCCATCAACTGCTGCAACACTTCGCGGTGTTCCTCGATCAGTGCGGGCAAGGGGGGGGACTCCGGTCTCCTTGCCCCCTCGGCTTGCTGTTCCGGTCCTTCCCGCTCCCGCGGGGGGTCCGCAGGGGCAAACGCAGGAGGGGGAGCATTCAGAAGCTCTCCCCTTCCAAACTTCTCAGTGCCGCATCAACGTCATCGTGGGAGGGTCCGCCTCCGGGCGGGATTCTAAGTGCCAGCGTAAGGAGTACGCGCGCGAAGTCAAGATTGTGGGGGTGCTACACGCGTCCCCGCCACCCAAGTGGTCGGACGTCCCCCTCACCTTCACGGCGGAAGACGCGCGGGGGGTCGCTTCCCCCACGACGACGGGCTCATCGTCTCCGCCACGATCTACAACTGCCACCTGGCCCGCATCCTCGTGGATGGCGGGAGCTCCGCCGATGTCCTATTCCTGAAGGCCTTCAAAGAGATGCAGGTGGATGAGAAGCTCCTGCAGCCCGCAGCCGGGCCCCTGCACGGTTTTGTCCCAGGGAAGGCGATCCACCCCGTGGGCAAGGTAGATCTTCCTATGACGTTCGGCACCCCGGAGAACTACCGGACCGAGCTGGTCCGCTTCAACGTAGTGGACCTCCCCTCCTCCTACAACGCGATAATGGGGAGGACCACAATCAACCGACTAGGGGCTGCCACCCATCAAAACTACCTCTGCATGAAGATCCCCGGGCCGCATGGCGTGATCAGCGTCCGGGGAGACCAAGACATGGCCCGTGCTCTATACGAGCGCGCTGCCGCCACAATCGGAAGCGTCAACCTCATAAAGACGCTTGGGGGGGAGGCCTCTCCCCCGGATCCGGACGTCGCTGCGCCACCGCCCGGGAGGCCCCTCATCAAGCCGCGTCCGGAAGGGGGCCTCCGGAAGTTCCTGCTGTCCCCAGGCGATGAAGACAAAACCGTCCAGATCGGGGCGGAGCTCCCCGAGGAGCATGCACCGCAGCTTTCAGCCTTCCTGCGCGAAAACTCTGATGTTTTTGCTTGGAAGCCTTCAGACATGCGGGGCGTCGCCCGGGAGGTCATTGAGCACAAGCTTGCAGTGGCCCCCGGTCACCCCCTGATCAAACAAAAGCTGCGGAAACTCTCCCTCGAGCGCCAAGAGGCAATCAAGGTGGAGATCACCCGGCTCTGAGAGGCGGGGTTCATTCGGGAGGTCCTGCACCCCGAGTGGCTCGCAAACCCCATCCTCATGAAGAAGTCAACCGGCAGGTGGCGGATGTGCGTGGACTTCACCGACCTTAACCGCGCCTGCCCCAAAGACAACTTCCCGCTCCCGCGGATTGACCAGCTCGTCGACTCCACCGCGGGGTGCGAGCTCATGAGTTTCCTAGACGCCTACTCGGGCTACCATCAAGTCTGGATGGAGAAAGGGGACGAGGAAAAGATGAGTTTCATAACTCCCCTCGGAACCTTCTGCTACGTCCATATGCCCTTCGGGCTCAAGAACGCGGGGGCGACCTTCCAGCGCCTCATAACGCTGGTCTTCAAAGATCAAGTCGGCCGCAACGTCGAAGTCTACGTAGACGACGCGGTCATCAAAAGTCCCCGCGCAGCCTCCCACATCGACGATCTGGCCGAGACCTTCCGCAACCTCCACGCGTTTGGGCTCAAACTCAACCCGGAGAAGTGCGCCTTCGGGGTGCGCGGGGGGAAGCTCCTAGGTTTTCTCGTGTCCCAGCGGGGCATTGAGGCAAACCCCGAGAAGATCCGGGCATTCCTGGACATGCCCCCGCCACGCTCCGTCAAGGATGTCCAGCGGCTCTCCGACTGCCTAGCCGCGCTAAGCCGCTTCGTCTCCCGGTCGGGGGAGTGATGCCTCCAGTTCTTCAAGATCCTTCGAGGGCTCGAGGGGTTCCGCTGGACCCCCGAGGCCCAGGAGGCGTTCGACGACCTCAAGAAGTACCTCACGAGCCCTCCAATGCTCATGAGCCCGTCTCCAGAAGAGCCCTTGCTCCTCTACCTTGCCGCGACCCCCGTCGCCGTCAGCGCGGTCTTGGTGAAGGAGCAAGGGGGGCAGCAGCGTCCCATGTACTACGTGAGTGAGGCCCTCCAAGGGGCCAAAACTCGGTACACGGAGATGGAGAAGATCTGCTACGCCCTCCTGATGGCGTCCCGGAAGCTTCGCCATTACTTCCTGGGACACCCCATCACCGTCCCGTCGTCCCTCCCCCTGGGGGAGGTACTGCGGAACAAAGAAGCCACCGGCCGGATTGGGAAGTGGGAGGCCGAGCTCGCCCCCTTCTCCCTGTCCCTCACAGGTTGCTCCGCCATCAAGTCACAGGTCCTCGTCGACTTCGTCGCAGAGTGGACTCCTGCCTCCGGCTCTGGGGATGAAGACCTCCCTGTGCCGCCCCGACGCAGTGACCATTGGACCCTCATGTTCGATGGGTCACTGTGTCTCGCCGGGGCCAGTGCGGGAGTAGTCCTCCGGAGCCCGGAGGGGAAGGAACTCGAGTACGCCGCGCGTCAGGAGTTCCCCACAACCAACAACATCGCTGAGTACGAGGCTTTGCTCCTCGGGATGCGCCTTACGCGCTCCCTGGGGATTCGACGCCTCCTAGTGAAGGGAGATTCTCAGCTCGTAGTTTGCCAAATGGACAAGTCTTACTTGTGCCATGACGCAAACTTGAGTCTTTATTTGCAGGAGGTGCGAAAGATGGAGAGGCACTTCGACGGCCTCGAGGCCCGGCATATCCCGCGAAGGGATAATGACCGGGCCGACGCCTTGACCCGGGCAGCAAGTGCCCGGGAATCGCTCCCCAAGGGGGCTTTCTTGGAAGTCATCACGAAGTCCTCGGTGGGCTCCCCGGACACAGCCGACGAGCCTCATGTCCCGGAGGTCGCCAAGATTGCCCGGGCTCCGTCATGGATGGAACCCCTCATCTCCTTCATCAAGGGGGAGGGGGACCCTCCTAATGAGACTGAGGCTAAGCGCCTCCGGGCCAAAGCCCGGGCATACCTCCTGCTGGAGGGGAGGCTCTACAAGCGGGGGGCCTCCGCCCTCCTGCGCTGCCTCCCCCGGCCGGAGGGACTTCAACTTCTCGAGGACATCCACGCGGGGAGCTGTGGTTCTCACCTAGCCCCACGTGCCATCGCGGCCAAGGCTCTCCGACAGGGCTTCTACTGGTCCACGGTCATGCGCGACGCGCGAGACCTTGTCTCCGCGTGCGAGGCATGCCAGAAGATAGCCAAGGGCTCGAACCTCCCCCCCGTAGCACTGCAGACCATCCCCATCACTTGGCCCTTCGTGCGCTGGGGGATGGACCTCTTATGGCCCTTCGTGCGCTGGGGGATGGACCTCTTAGGGCCCTTCCCCCCAGTGCCCGGAGGATACAAGTATGCGGTGGTCGCGGTCGACTACTTTACAAAGTGGGTTGAGGCGGAGCCCTTGGCCAGCATCACGTCCTGGGCCGTCCAGCGGTTTTTCTGGAAAAACGTCGTATGTCGTTTTGGTGTCCCCCGGGAAATCACCGTGGACAACGGGACCCAATTCGACTCGACCTATTTCCGGGAATTCTGCGAGGGCCTGGGGCTCGTCATCCACTTCGCCTCAGTGGCACATCCCCGGAGCAACGGGGCCGTCGAGAGGGTCAACGGCGTAATCCTACAAGGGTTATGCCGGCGACTCGAGCAAGCCGCTTCTAAGCGGGGCGCGTGGGCGGAGGAGCTTCCTAGCATCCTTTGCTCCATGCGCACGACCCTGAGCCGGGCAACGGGACGCACTCCCTTCTCCCTGGTCTACGGGGCGGAGGCAGTCCTCCCCCCGGAGATTGGCTTTCGGTCGCTGCGAGTCGAGCTCCTGGACGGAGCTACGACCGCAGCGTACCAGGCCAATGAGGCCAACCAGCGGTTGGAGATTGACGTCATGGAGGAGGGACGCGACCGAGCGCTCCTCCGCCAAGCCATCTACGAGTGTAAAATGGCGCGCACATACAACTAGCGCGTGCGCGAGAGAGCTTTCCGCCTCGGGGACCTTGTCCTCAAGTGAGTCACGGACCCCCTAGCCCAGGGTAAGCTCTCCCCCAAGTGGGAGGGCCCCTACAGGATTTCCGCGGTCCTGGGCTCGGGGGCTTACAAGCTCTCCAACCTTCAAGAGCAGGAGCTGAAGCACACGTGGAACTTACATTTACTTCGCAAGTTCTATGTTTAGCCTAACGGGCCTGTCCCCTACCCCGGAGCGGTTGCGCCGAAGGGGGAGGAGGGACATTATATTTATTTTCCCCTCCCCCTTCGTGGCTTCGCAGGGGGAGGCACTGTATTTCATTTTGTTATCAATACATAGATCTTGCTCTTCAACTGTCTCATTGTAGGTTCTTATCATTACCGCCCCTAACGGCGATGCCCTCCCCGCGAGGACGCCCTCCCTGTGAGGAAGCCCTCCCCGTGAGGATGCCCTCTCCGTGAGGAAGTGGGCCCAGACCCAACAAGTTCCTCCTGTAGGGTGGCTTACGATCAGCCCTCGTGGACTGAGGGTGTAAGCGGCAACCCGGTCCCCAGCGTCCGTGGTAACGAGTCACTTTGGGAGACTAGTCCCCTACCCAAACACTCAGACCCGTCTTCGGGCACTTCCTCCTCCGGGAGTAGACGCTCTCCCCAGCGGGACGTCTAATGGTTTTCTTGGATATCTTTTCCCCGGAGACTTTATTCCCGGCTCCCCGTCCTCACAGCGACCGGATGATTGCCTCCCAGAGACCTTATTCCCGGCTCCCCGTCCTCACGGCGACCGGATGATTGCCTCCCGCAGACCTTATTCCCGGCTCCCCATCCTCACGGCGACCGGATGATTGCCTCCTGGAGACCTTATTCCCGGCTCCCCGTTCTCACGGCGACCGGATGATTGTCTCCCGGAGAAATTACGGATTTCTTGAACATTTCTTCCCCGGAGACCCTATTCCCGGCTCCCCGTTCTCACGGCGACCGGACGATCGTCTCCCCGGAAGCTCGCCTCCGGAAATCTCATCGAGTTTTCTTGGGTTTCTTCCACACGAGGCTTTATTCCCGGCTCCCCGTTCTCACGGCGACCGGATGATTGTCTCCTGGAAGGCCTGTCCGTTGGAAACCTCATTTTAGAATTTTCTAACTTGAAAAAATTCTTATGCTACAGGTTATCTTCACCCCGGGGGCCTTGTTACCCCCACAGCGCGCGGAGCCACTCTCCGGCCCGCTGTGGGCGGGGGGGACAAGGAACCCCCGGGTGTCGACCACACCGACCATGAGCAAACTTAGCTCACTCTTGTCAAAAGGAGTCGTCCAGACCATCCAAGAAGAAAATAAAAGAAGACTCTCAAAGAAGAAAGCAACAACACAGCTTTATTGATCACGACCCGGAGGACATCTTCCCCCTCCGGTGGGCATCGAAAACGGTACAACCCGGGATCTAACCCGGGGGATTCTCTACATCCTAAGGCTCCTACGCCTAATAGTCCCGGAGGCCCTCTGCTAGCTCCTGGGCCAAGTCCCGGTACAATGCGCGCACGCGACGCCGAGCTTCCCGGAGCACATCCTCGGGCCAGTACTCGTAGCCCGCTGGTGGAAGAATGCGAAGTGGGGGGACCATCCGGAACCCCGGACGCGGAGGGGACAATTCGGCCCGATGATTGTCAAAATTGTCCAAGTGCCACTTTGGATGCCACCTTAACCGGACGGGCTCCTGGACGGCGTCCTCGCTGCGCTCCCCAGAGATGAGGCTTAGCAAGATTAAAGCCGCTTGGGCGTCCCCCGGGGAGCCCCTCCCGGACCTTCGCCCGGGAGTAACCTCCCGGGAACCCTGGTAACATTGCATTCAATTCAAGACTTAGAAAAATTTCTAACTCCATTGCATTTCAAAATATCTTTTTACAAGTGTCCGGGGCTTCTTCTAAGAAGCTACCGGGATCAAAATCCTAAAAAAGCAAAAGGGTCCTAACTAAGACCCGGGGGGAGGCTCATACTTTTTCGTTGGCGTCCTCCCCCCGGGGGGCTTCCACCGGTGCCGGGGCCGGGGCATCCGCTGCCGGAGGCGCCGGTGCCGGGAATCTCACCCGGATGATCCGGTCGTAGAAGCCCCCGGCGAGCTGCTCCACCTCCCGGCGCGAGGGCTCGAAGAACTCGGGGAAGCTCCGGGGGATACGGCCCCCGATCGCCCGGGCACCGACCCCCGGTGCTCAACAAGCCCCGCCGCGGCCGCAACGCGGGGATCGCTCGGCCCCGCGCTCGGGCGTCGGCAGCCTCCGGGATGACGGAGACCTGCGCGTTGAGAAAACGCACGGCCTCCGCGAGGGTCGCCGGGGGCACCTCCAAGCTGCTCCCGGAGCCTAGGCTCACGCCAAGGGTCTCGAGGGCCGAGCGGACGGAGCGGCCCACGTCCGTCACCGCCTGGACGCTCGAGCCCTCGCGCTCCCGGAACGCCTCCTCCCTCGCCTTGGCCTCCTGCCGAAGGCTGCCGTTGACAGCCTCGGAGATGTGAACCTGGGCCCGGACCCGGGCCAACTCCTGGAGGGCTTCATCGCGCTGCCCCAGGTAGGTCGCGGTCCTGTCCTCCGCATCCTTAAGCAGTCGTCCGATCCGCTGCTCAAGGCCCTAGGTAATGGCCGCCGCCTACAAACTCTAGAGTTAGAAAAAATTCAAGTGCAGGGCATGAAGGAAGATGTCACCGACACGGGTTACCTGGGCCTGGAGAGATTGAAGCCCCCAGAAACGCTCATGGAGCGTCCCCTCCGCAACGAAGGCCTGCACCTTCCGGGTCTGCAGGCCCTCCGTATAGCGGGCGACCTCCCCCGCGGAAAGTAGGGGGGTCTCCCGCCCGGCGCCGGTCTTGTCGCGGCCGGTGAGGGGTCCCCGGACCTGGGCGTCTGGCAGCGTGGTTGGCGTCTTCGTCGCCGAGGAGGTGGCCTCCATGGAAGTGGCCGGGGAGCTCTCAGAAGAGGTCCCCGCCCGGGGAGGGACCATCAGCCCTTTCCCCTTCCCGGGTGGGAAGGCCCCCGGTGCCTCTACTTCCAGAGGAACCTCGAAGACCGAGGGGCTCCCCCCCTCGTCCACTGGCCACTCCATCCATGAAGGCGAGGCCTCCGCGAACCTCACCTCCAACTTCTCCGGCTCCAAGGGGGCCGGGGGTGCTGGGAGGGCCTCTACCGAAGGCGGCGACGGGGCGTAGTTCGCCGAGTCAGACGCCGCCCCGCCCGCGGCCGGTTCCTTCCCCCGGGCCTCAGCAGGGCTCTTCGGGGGAGGGGGAGTTACTTCCTTCCGGGCCGGCGCCCGTTCGCGCTCGGTCCCGGGGGTCTCGTCCCGGGGCTTCGCCGGTGTCGCCGCCGGCGTCGTCGACGGGCCGGGGGCTTTTTGGACTCTGGCCTTCTTAGGCTCAGAGCCCCTGGCCGCGTCCTTCCCCCGTTTGTGCGACCTGGGGTGGGGAGGGGCTTCCTCTCCGGCAGCTTCAGCCCGTAGGCCTCAGCCACGAAGTTCCGGGGAGGGCCCTCCCCCACGAGGCGCACGACGCGCTCGTGCTCGTCGGTGAAGTACCTCCCCAGGAGGTTCTCCGCCTTCTCCCACGCCGCCGGGTATGGCCAGACTACAAAAGGTAAAGAGTTAGTCAAATTTCCAAAAATTTGTAACTACAATGCATCAGGTAGCCGGGACTTACGTCGGGTCACCGGCTTGACCGGGGGCCGCTGCTCCGGGCCCATGCCGATCCCCCTTCTCCCGCGTGAGAAGGGGGAGATCCTCAGGAGCATCATCTCCTTAGCGGCGTCCCGCATAGAGTGGGTGCTCCGGGAGATGATCACCTTGCCGAGGAGCTTGAGCTCCTCATCCGTCCACACCGGAGGCTTCGGCTCGGACGACTTGCTGTAAGAAGGGGGCTCCGGGGCGTACGCCACCTCGTCGTCCCGGACCTGGAGGTAGAACCACCTCTGGATCCAGTCGCCCCAGTGGTCCCGGGAGGCCGCCGCCGGGTAATAGGCCACCCGGGACGGCAGCATCTGCACCATCACCGAGCCAAAGGGGGACTTGGGTCCCCCCTTCACCAGGTGGGAGCTCCTCGCCGCCGGTTCGTAGAAGTACCGGAAGGTGCGTAGGGTGGGCTCCTGCCCGATCGCCGTCTAGTAGAGCCAGATGAAGAGGCCCATCCGGACGATCGCGTTCGGGGTAAGGTGGTTTAGAGCCACCCCATACTCCTTCAGAAACTCCCGGAGCAAGGGATGCACCCGGAACCGGAGCCCCGCCTCCAGGAAGGCCTCGAAGGCCACGATATCTCCGGGCCTGGGGCGGGGGGCTCCGTCCTTCTTCACGGGGACCCAGATGTCCCCATCCTTAACGACCCCGCGTTCGACCAGGGACTCCGCGTCCTCGGCTGTGAACTCGGACGCCCAGAGGAAGTCCGGAGCGACCTCCTCCGGGGGCACCTCGGTCGTCTTCGCTCGACCCTTCGGTGCCATCAGGTTTGTTTTTTCTGGTGGCTAACATTTCAGGAGGCTACGACTAAATGTCCCAGACGACTGCTACCGGGAGCTCGCTACCGAGAGAGAGTTACCGGAAGAGAGCTACCGGGAGAGCTAAATGTGCTAAGATTGAGAAGTTGGAATGAACTTCCCGGGCCCCCCAAGGCCCTATTTATAGGGGCGAGCCGTGATCCAGATGAGTGCCACGTGGCACTCCGCGGAGCAATCTGGGCCGTTGAAGCTCAAACCGTGCGCGGGAAACGAAGGGACTGGCGCGCAAACCGAGGCACCGGTTCGAACTGCAAGCACATTTATGACGAAGCGGCGCGGTCATAAGTGCACGGCACGGGAATCGAAGCGTCACGGCTCCATTGGCTTGGTCCGGAGATTTTCCCAGTGACATGTACCATTCCCACCGGGGACTCGAGCATCGTCCCCGGGGGGTATGGGGGGCTGCTGTTGGGGGAAATCTCCGTGAGGCTAAGCCCAGGTAAGTTGCGTCACATGCGCCTGGAGACGTGGCCTCCGTGCCTACCCCGGGCGCCGCCTTTTGGCTCCTGGGACCTGGCCTCCGGCGTCGGTCCCGGGCGCCGCCATTTGCCTGGGGACCTGGCCTCCGGGGCTTGCCCTGGGAGCCGCCTTTTGGCTCCCGGGACCTGGCCTCCGGTGCCGGTCCTGGGCGCCGCCGTTTGCCCGGGGACGTGGCCTCCGTGCCTGCCCCGGGTGCCGCCTTTTGGCTCCTGGGACCTGGCCTCCGGTGCCGGTCCTAGGTGCCGCCTTTTGGCTCCCGGGACCTGGCCTCCGGTGCCGGTCCTGGGCGCCGCCATTTGCCCGGGGAGGTAGCCTCCGTGCCTGCCCCGGGCGCCGCCTTTTGGCTCCCGAGACCTGGCCCAGGGACCTGGCCTCCGGTGCATGTCCCGGGCCTCATCGCCCTTCTAAAGGTAAAGTCTCTGGTTGTTGATCACGTGCAGGTCACGCGAGGAGCGCCTCAGGAATCAGCGACCACCTGTCAAGCATCCAAGGCGTTTGACCGGGAGAAGGACATTGCTACCCCTCTATCCGATGGTGGCTTCCGGGGTAGTTTAGAATTTTTGCTTCTTTTTGGGGCTATAAATAGCCCTTGTACCCTCTGTTGTAAGACAAGTGATTCATTTATTGGAATAGCCAAAACTCAGAGGTGTGCTCCGGAAGCCTCTCCCCCGGAGAGAGCCTCCCCAGCCGACTCCGGTCGGGAGCACGCCGACAGGACTAGGGCCCCCACCGGGACCCGAACCTGTATAAATCCTCGTGTCAATTCTTGTGTTTGTCCGGCGGGGGAGGACCGGCCACCCGGTCAGCCCGCACCGCGTAATCTTCGCTAGGATCGTTCACAAAACCTGCCGGGGTATTCGCAATACCACGACATGTTCCGACGGAGGAAACTGGAGGCGAGGACGTCCTAGAGGTCGATTCGACCCTTCAGGTCATGTCTATTGACCAGGAGGCGACTAACACAAGGTCAGAATCCAATGAGGTTCTTAATGCGTTAGAAGTTGAATCCGGTCCGTCATACGACCCTACTGAGGGGAAGAATGATGTCGACCAGGAGATCAGCCCAGGGAGATTTGACCCTGATAACCTCCATCGTCTCTTTGATTTCGAGTCTGACTCGGAACAAATCGAGATGTTTTCTCCCTCGGCAACCTCTCTCCCTAGACAGTTCGCTGCCTTGTCGGAGGAAACTCCTAATCAACAGGCTGCTAGGGAAGAACAGGAACGCAAATAAAAGGAAGATCAAGATCTCGAGCAACAAGACAACGAACTACGCAGAACTGCCCTAGAGGCTCTTCAAGATGCGCAGGCTAGTTACGATGCTGCTCCGAGTTCTTCCCAACGATCACGTGGTCGCAAACGCGACCAGGCACCCTCTTTGCCTCCGGAGCGTTTCCTGGTGGACGAAGAAACGGTGACACCTGGTGCCCCTAGGAGAAGTACGCATGGCCGGCTCCGATCTATCGCCGAGGTCATGCGTAATTTTCCTCCTATGGTCACAGATGCGCAGAAATCGGCCTTCACCAGAATCCTGGCGGGGAGGTTAGATGAGGTCACATCTGAAGCGACCCCTACGGCCTCCTCCCGGTCGGCGACACGTTCCCACAACCGAGAGCACTCTCACTCTGGTTCTGGTCGACGAAGTCACCCGCCACCGGTTCCATCCCAGCAGGACAAGTCCAGGTGGGCGCAGGATTCTCGTGATAGGGATCGGGTTCCTGTCCACTCTCGTTTAGGACCACGATTGGCTTCTCCATTGCGTGAGGTTGCCCGCGATCCGATCGAGAGTCGCAGGATAGTTCACGGTCGGTACGTTGGTTGTAAAGCTTTCTTGCCTGGCCTTTGTGCGGTCATTTGGCCAGACAAGTTTAGACCAGGGGCCATAGAGAGGTTCGATGGAACTCAGAACACTTCCGAGTTTCTTCAAATCTACATTACTGCCATCCAAGCGGCAGGTGGCGATGACCGGGTCATGGCCAACTACCTGCCAACAGTCCTCGAAGGACCGGCCAGAACCTGGTTGTTTAACCAACCCGAAGGTTCGATCTATAACTGGGAAATGATGTGTGATGCTATCCTCAACAATTTCCAAAATTGTTATCAGAAGCAGGGTAAAGAGGACGACCTCCATCGACTACGGCAAACTTCGACCGAAACCCTTTGACAGTTTGTTAAGAGATTTTTTGGGGTGAGGAATACCATCCTGAACATATCTGATAGCTCCATTATTAGGGCATTTAAACATGCCGTTCGATATCAGAGATTCACCGAAGATTTGCTCATCCATCCTCCTCGATCAGTAGCCGATCTCTTTGATATGGCTGATCGATATTCCGACACAGCCGAGGCTGTCGAATGGAACCGGATGGTCGATAAAGGTAACCTACCGCCTCAACCAGGTCTCAAGGACTCTAGGAAGGAAGATTCAAGCAAGAAGCCGGAATCTTCATCAGGCAGGAAATCAAAGAAGTCAAAAAGGAATCGCTCTAGACAGTACCGGGAGGTCGTAGTCACAGAGAAGCCTCCTTCGACCAAAGGTAACAAGCCTTCGTTTAAAAGTAAAACTGCTTCTGGTGGTCGTAGTGTCGACCAGCCAGAGAAGTCAACTAACCCGCAGGAAGGCAAGAAATGGTGTCCACTCCACAACTCCGCAGGCCATGACCTCAAGAACTTCAGGAGTTGGTTGAAGCAGTTAGATGACTTCTACCAGGGGGTTGGACCGATGTCGACCTTACCAACTTAGGAACAAGCATGCGGGTTAAGAGACGCCGACGGGGATGAAGAGATGTCTTACTAGGTACCTCATAATCATGTTAATGTTATTTTCGGAGGTTCCTCCTCTTTTGTTTCCAAAAGATAATTTAAGGCCTTTTATCGAGAGGTTAACCAAATAGAGACATCCCTTGGTGAACCTCAATACCCCCGTTGGTCGGATACACCTTTGACGTTTGATCGCTCTGATTGTCTTGCGGGGCTTACTCGACCATTGAGACTTCCTCTGGTTATTACCCCTATTATCAGTAATGCGAGAGTCGAAAGGGTCCTGATCGACGGAGGAAGCTCCTTGGACATTCTATTGGTCAAGGCGCTCGACGAGATGCAAATTCCTCGTTCGAAAATTAAGCCCATAATCCATCCGGTTTATGGGATAATTCCTGGTCCCTCCATGATGCCGCTGGGACAGGTGGTCCTTCCGATCACATTGGGAGAACCGGATAACTTCCGAACAGAATTAGTTACTTTTGATGTAATTGATTGTGATTCGGCTTACAATGCAATCTTTGGCAGGCCAACTCTTGCTAAGTTCATGATGGCAACGCACTATGCTTATTAGTGCGGCAAGTTGCCAGGCCCCAAAGGTGTCATCTCGATCCGGGGTAGTCGCAATGTAGCACTGACGTGCGACCGGCTATCTTTGGAGATGGTGGACCAACTTCCCCTCAGGGACGCTCAGGTCGCCACAGTCGCCGCTGACGCGATCAAGACTGCTCCTCGACCAGATGAGAAACTCAAAGTAGTTCCATTGTACCCAGATGATCCATCCAAGACAATTCGGGTTGGATCAGGCCTGGATGACAAATAGGAACTCGAGCTCATTACTTTCCTCCGGACTAATGCAGATGTGTTTGCGTGGAAACCATCCGACATGCCCGGTGTCCCAATGGAGGTAATCGAGCACAGGTTAGCGATTCGACCTGGACAGCGACCAATAAAGCAAAAGCTCAGGCGTTTTGCTGTTGACCGACAGGAAGCCATCCGAGAGGAGTTGGATAAACTCCTAAAGGCCGGGTTTATTCGCGAGGTCGATCACCCGGAATGGCTTGCAAACCCGGTCATGGTCTGCAAGTCAAATGGTAAGTGGCGCATGTGCGTCGACTACTCCAGCCTCAACAGTGCCTGTCCGAAGGACGACTTCCCCTTCCCCGCATCGACCAGCTGGTCGACTCAACTGCGGGTTGCGAACTGATGAGTTTCTTGGACGCTTACTTAGGATATCATCAAATTAGCATGGCAAAAGAAGATGAAGAGAAGACTGCCTTCATCACCCCGTTTGGCACCTACTGCTACGTCAGAATGCCGTTCGATCTCAAGAACGCAGGTTCCACGTACCAGCGCTTGATGCAAAAGACCTTTCTTTCCCAGATAGGGCGTAATCTCGAAGCATATGTAGACGACTTGGTTGTAAAAAGCACTAAAAGATTGTCTCATCTAGACGATCTCGCTGAAACCTTCTGTAATTTGAATCTCTTTGGAATAAAATTAAACCCAGAGAAATGTTCTTTCGGGTTTTCTTTAGGAAAACTTCTTGGTTTCCTTGTTTGTTCCAGAGGCATTGAAGTCAATCTTGAAAAAATCAGGGCTATCGAACGATGAGGTCTCCCTCGACCATGAAGGATGTTCAGCGCCTGGTAGGTCGCATGGCGGCCTTAAGTCGGTTCATATCACGACTAGGCGAGAGGGGACTACCTTGCTTCAAAGCCCTGCGAAAACATCACAATTTCGCGTGGTCCGATGAGGCCGAAAAAGTGTTTCAGGAGGTGAAGGCATATTTATCCAGTCCACCAGTCTTGGTGTCTCCCGACAAAGGATAACCATTACTTCTCTATTTGGTGGCCACGCCGCACGCGGTCAGTGCTGTCCTGATCGCGGATAGAGAAGGAATACACAGACCCGTCTACTATGTAAGTGAGGTACTTCATGGCCCTAAGGAGCGATATCCTGAGGTCCAGAAGATACTTTATGCACTACTGATGGCTTCCCGTAAGCTACGACATTACTTTCAAGCACATAAGATCACAGTACCCTCATCTTTTCCATTGGGGGATATTGTCCGCAATCCGGAGAAGTCTGGTCGGATCGCAAAATGGGCTATCGAGCTCGGTGCCTTCGATATCCATTTCACGCCCCGCATTGCGGTTAAGTCTCAGGTCTTGGCCGACTTTGTGGTCGAATGGACCAATCCTGAGCCACCCACGCGGGTACCCGAGGAATTGGAATGCCCCGATCACTGGACAATGTACTTCGACGGTTCTCATAGTTTTCAACACTCGGGTGCTGGAGTGGTCTTAGTTACGCCTCAGGGCGAACAGCTTAAGTTTGTCTTTCAACTACACTTTGTTGCGACCAATAATGTAGCAGAGTATGAAGGTCTTCTTGCAGGGCTCTGGGCAGCAAAATTCCTCAAAGTCCATCGATTAGTGGTGAAGGGAGACTCACAGCTGGTCGTAAACCAAGTAAACAAGGAGTATAGCGCCTCCGATGAGACAATGGCTCATAACCTGGGGGAAGTGAGGAGATTGGAAAAACACTTTAGTTATTTCAAATTCCAATACATCTCGCGAAAGGACAACATTCTCGCAGACCAATTATCCAAAATTGGGTCCTCACGCACATCCGCTCCGGTAGGAGTGTTCGTTGAACACTTGAAACATCCTTCGATTATGACTTCGGTCGAGGATGATCCGGTAACAGTCTGCGTTACTAACCTCGGTCAGGAACAGGATTGGACTCATCCATTGAGAGTCTATCTTGAACATGGGACCTTGCCCAAGGACAAAACCGAAAGTGATCGGTTTATTCGAAAGGCACGTTTATACAAACTCATAGAAGGAGTTTTGTATAGAAAGGGTACTCAGGGAGTATTCATGCGCTGCATATCTCAGGAGGAAGGTAAATCCCTCTTGAGAGAAATACATGACGGTGTATGCGGTGCGCACGCGTCATATCGTACACTGGTCGGAAAAGCTTTTCGACAAGGATTCTACTGGCCTTCGGCACTCGATGATGCCAAGAATATGGTCAAAATGTGTCCTCAGTGTCAGTTTCATGCGAGACAGGTTCACCAACCTGCCTATGCGCTGCAAACCATTCCCCTCGCATGGCCTTTTGCGGTCTGGGGAATGGATATTATCGGTCCTATGCCACAAGCGGTCAATGGATACAAGTTCCTGTTCGTAGCTATTGACACGTTTACAAAGTGGATTGAGGCCGAACCAGAACGCAATATTACCGCTGCTGCAGCACAAAAGTTCTTCCATAAGAACATTGTTGCTCGATTTGGTGTTCCGAATCGTCTCATTACGGATAACGGTTCTCAGTTCGCTAGTGGTCTTTTTCTGGATTACTTTTATCAGATTGGAACCAAGGTGTGCTTTGCTTCTGTGGCTCATCCACAAAGTAATGGTGCTGTGGAACGTGCCAACAGGCAGATATTGCAAGACATCAAGAAACGTATTTTCGACCGCCTTAAGACTCGCTCGGGGGCTTGGGCAGACGAGCTCTACACTGTTCCATCAGCACTACGAACTACTTCTAGTCGAGCCACTGGTGAGACGCCCTTCCATCTGGTCTATGGGGCTGAGGCCGTATTGCCTATGGAAGTTAGTATTGGATCTATTTGGACAGATCAATACGAACGAGTTGATCAGGCCGAACAATGATCACAAGACCTCATCCTCCTGGAAGAAAAGCGTGATTGCGCTTTGATCAAGTCCGCGGTATACTTGCAAGCTTTGCGCAAGTACCATAACAAAAGGGTGCGACCACGTAATCTTCACGTGGGCGATCTGGTTTTACGTAAAATACAAGACCAATCCAATCGCAACAAATTTTCCCCGAAGTGGGAAGGCCCTTATACTGTTGTTTCAGTGCCGCGACCAGGATCAGCTCGGTTAGCGATGGAGGATGGTCGAATCTTGTCCAATACCTGGAACATCGATCAACTATGCAAGTTTTACGTGTAAGTACCTAGTCCCTTTTCCTTTTCAATTAGCATGATTTAATAAAATGAGTGCGTTTTTGTTGTTTCATATGTTGAATATTTCCTTTTGTGGCCATGTGTTACGAATTTGGCTCGGGGGCTGGTCGCCAGTGATTATATCGCCACAATGCCCTAATCGGATTTGCTGGCCGATCTCATGACCACTTCCAGACAAGACACTCCTCAATAAGCCGTTTCTCAACGCACACTGGGCTTGCTGGCATGTCCTTGGTCATCTGAGTGGCTGCCGGTTTGCAATAAGGTTATGCATTGCATCGAGTATAATTGCTGGCCTGGTCGAATGTCCCTGGTCGTTACACCCATATTTTTCCTGTGCTTATAATACTAAGTCTCCAGTATGTACAATCACAGGCGGGGGCTAGGGGAATATGGTTATAATATGAAACAACAAAAAATGCTTTCTTTCGAATAAAACCAAAAAATTGCATGCATTGCATTCTATAAATGCAGTTCGCATGTCAAGTCTTTCCGTGAAATTAGCGGGTGGTATATTTTATACCACGACAGTTGGCGCCATCCGTGGGGACTCATGACGAATTTCCATGGATCCCCCAAGAATGAGAGCTCAAGCTCTCTCCCTTTCCGGTGGTGCCGGTCCTAGCGACCCGGCGCCGCCCCAGCAAGATGTCACCGTCGCGATGCTACCGTCCGGGAACACCCGGAGACAGGTGCCACCTTCTTCTCCCGAAATCCCCGGTAGAGGTGTTCCCGTTTCGAGCTCGGCGACCGCGACCACGATTGCGGGACCTCGCACTCTACTCGGTGACGCCTGTCCCGGTGACCCGGCACCACCTCCTCAAGACACAACCGCCCCGGCGCTTCCGGCCGAAGGTGGCCAGACCCAGGTACCACCTCTCACCTTTCCAATTACTTTCGGTGGGCCGACCTCCGGCTCAACCACGGTGACCGCGGCCGCCTCTGCGGGGACTAGTCTCCTCCCGATGGCACCCCCGGCTCCCCGGGACACCTTGCTCGAAGCTTTGGTCGAAGGCCAACTTCATGCCTAGCGCACCTTGGAGGAGTTGTTGCGTGCCTTAGCACGGCCTCCGATTCCCGTCTATCCGCCCTCATTCCTATTTATGGGGGCACCGCCTCCATTTTTTGTGGGACACCCAGTGGACTTCCTGGCGCCGGGCATGTTCACCACGCTGGGGGCTCACCCCGCTCCGAGGACTTACCCCGCGCCGGGAGCTCTCCCTGCTCCGGGGACTTACCCCGCGCCGGGAGCTCTCCCAGTGCCAGGGCCTTTTTCCGCGCCAGGGCTCTCCTTGACCCCGCGCCGCGAATGGTTGCAAGTTCACCCGGAGCGGCTCCTGGGCCAGTGGTTTCCATTGCACCCGGGATGGCCTCGGTACCCACAGCGAGCCTCCCCCGCGAGGGTTCTCCCGCACCAGCTCTCGAGGCCGCCCAGTAGACACGCCCAGCGCCGGGCCTTGCCCGTGTGCCGGCAGCGTCCTTTGGACTGGCTGTCGATGCGCATCAGCTCCCTCCTCCCCCGGGGCCGCCCCCAAGGGCTCCCCCGGTCGATTAGACCCGACTCACTCGGGGGGAGGTGGAGCGCATGCGTTCCGTCAAACCTAGTGAAGCTCCCTCCCGGCACCGGCCCAGGACGTGTCCCCAGACCAGTCGGGGAGGGAGACCAGTCGACGAAGCCACTGCCACCTCTGGGGGACACCTGGAGGTTCAAGTAGCCAACTCCAACCCTGAGGAGAGAGGCACTACCGCCGTCCGGGCGGACCGCTGGGGCCTCTCCCCGACTCCGATAACGAGCGTGTCTCCCTGGCAAGGGGGAACAGCGACCGGGAACGTTCCCGGGGAGATGAGGGGGCCAACCAGTCCTTGTGCCACCGGCTCTGATGCGTTCGATGGCCAAAGCCGTATCGCCCACCCCACATCGAGCACTATAACGGTGAGGCCGATCCTTATGAATTTGTGCAGGTGTACTTCACAGCCATCTCAGCGGCCGGGGGGGACGAGACGGTGCAATGCAACGTCTTCCTCCTCGACCTCACCGGGATCGCCGCTCATGGTTTTACAACCTGAGGGCCGATTCCATCATGTCCTTCGTGCAACTCAAGCGTGAGTTCTACGCGAACTTCCAGGGGAACTATGTACGTCCCCTGGACTCGTCGCAGCGCTACACCATTCAGCAAAAGAAGGGGGAGACCATCCGGAGCTTCTTTAAGCGCTTTGCTCAGGTCAAGAGAAAGGTGGAGCACGTCCCCAACTCCACAGTCATCGAGGTGTGCAAGAGCGGGATCCTCCCCGGGGAGCTCCATCGGAGGCTCTCCCGAAGCTGCTTCTCCTCTACTGACGAGCTCTTCAACGTACTTGAAAAGTACGCAAGGGCAGAGGAGGACGACCTCTGGAAGGAAGACCAAGGGGTCCCCCCCCCCGCAAAGAGGGATGTTGGGGACTCACCCTGCAAACATCTCAAGGAGGGACATCAAAGCGAGTCGAGGTCTCGGGATGTCTTCATTCTTGAAGACGGAGGCGGCTCTCGCAAAGCCGATCGGGGTGGCCACCCCTCCCCCAATTCAAAAGGGGGGGAGGCAAGCCCTCCCGTGCTCGGGACAATCCCGCGTTGGGAAGCAATGAGGTTGGGGCCGACTTATGGTGCGCCTTTTCCGCCAGTCCACTTCCCATGCCACTCAAGAATGTAACGCGCTTCATCAATATTTCGTGGCATTCGTCGAGCAACATGAGCAGGGGGGAGAGACTTGCCTTGCCCCATCAGTCGGTACAGGAGGCCCCCCCACTTCCTATGGGGGACAACGGGAGCTGGCCAAAGAAAGGGGCTCAACCGACGTTCCCCCTTTCCAAAACTCCCAAGGACATGTCTCCTGACTTGGGGGAATCCTATCCGCAAGCCCCGCGCTGGACCCTTGAAGTGAGGCCCTCCCTATGAGGATGCCCTCACTTAGAGGATGCCCTCTCCCCGGGGATGTCTGCACTTGGCCTCCGGGCCTCGCCCTCACCCTCTCGCGCTTCGCAGGGGGTAGGCGCTGTATCAATTTACTGAATCAATGCAAATTAGTCGTTCCCGTATGAATCTTCTCTTGCAGGGTGTATTTTTTCCACCGCTTCCAAGGTGATGCCCTCCCAGCGAGGAAGCCCTCACTTAGAAGATGCCCTCCCAGCGAGGATGATCTTTCTGGGTGTTGGGAGAAATCTCTGCCCGATAGATCCCGGTGACCCGCATCCCGGGCGCCGCCACCATCCCAGTGATAAGTACCCCGGGGGCAGGTGTCCCCGTGTCCCGGGCGCCGTCACTATCTCTCGGTGATGGGTGTCCTCGCGTCCGGACGCCACCACCATCCCAACAACGCAGGTCTTTCCCCGCACCGGGGGCTCACTCCACGGCGAGAGCGTTCCTCGCGCCAGGGCCTCCCCCTGCGCCGGGGGTTTACTCCACGCCGGGGGTTGACCCCATGCCACAGGTGGTTCTCCCAGCGAGGATGCTCTCCCCGTGAGGATGCCCTTAAGAGGATGCCCTCCCCGGAGGATGCCCCTCAGAGGATGCCCTTGAATGAGGGTCACGGGCTCCTGCTTAGCCCAAGTCCCGATGGTGGCAGCCTTGCTCCCCTAGGGCAGCTTACAATCCCCCTCGTGTACTGAGGGCGTAAGCGGCAACCCATTTCCTAGAAACCACAGTAACGAGTCACTTTGAGGGGTGAGTCCTCCCCTCTAACACTCCAAAAGTCCTGATAACGGGAGCCTCGCTCCCTGGGTGGCTTACGATAACCCCTTGAGGACTGAGGGGGTAAGCAGCAACCCAATTTCTTAACTATGGTAACAGGTCACTTTGAGGGAATAGTCCCCCCTCAAATACTCTAGGGCCCATCATGGCGCTCACTCTCCTCCGGGAGCAAATTTCTGGACCCAAAAATTCTTGACCGGCTCCCCGTTCTGAGGGTGATTGGGGGAATTTTTGACCGGGTCTCAGAACTTTTTGACCAGGAAATTCTTCGCCGGCTCCCCGTTCTCATGGCGTCCGGAGCAATTTTTTACGAGCTATCCAAATGCGACAGCATTTCTCTCCCGGGGGGACTTTGTCCCGGGAGAAGGTTTTTCCCGTCCGGGGGCTCCGGGCCGCTCGAATGAGGTAACATCCTCTCTCGGTGGACTTTGTCCTGGCGGAACGTTTTCTCCCCCGGGTGGACTTAGTCCCAAGAGGAGGTTTTTCTCAACCGCGCTGCCCAGACACGGTAATTTTCTCTCCCGGAGAACTTTGTCCCGGAGAAGGTTCTCTCCCGTCCGGGGGCTCCGCACTACCCGGATGCAGCTACGTTCTCTCCCGGTGAACTTTGTCTCGGAGGAAGGTTTTCTCTCCCGGCGGACTTTGTCTCGGGGGAAGGTTGTCTCTCATCCGGGGCCTCCGCACCACCCGGATGCGGCTATGTTATCTCCCAGGGGGACTTTGTCCTGGGAGATGTTTTTCCCGTCCGGAGGCTCCGCGCCGCCTGGATGCGGTAACGTCCCCTCACAGGTGGACTTTGTCCCGGGGAAAGATGTCCTCTCCTAGGGGGCCTTTGTCCCAGGAGAAGGTTTTTCCCGTCTGGGGGCTCCGCGCTGCTCGGACGTAGTAACATTCTCTCCTGGGGAGACTTTGTCCTGGGAGAAGGTTTTTCCCGTCTGGGGGCTCCCCGCCGCTCGGACGTGGTAACATCCTCTCCCCGGTGGACTTTGTCCTGGGAGGAGGATTTTCTCAACCGCGCCGGCCAGAAGCGGTAATGTTCTCTCCCAGAGGACTTTGTCTTAGGAGAAGGCTTTTCCCGTCCGGGGGCTTTGCGCCTCCCGGATGTGGTAACATGCTCTCCCCGGTGGACTTTGTCCCGGGAGGAGGTTTTTCTCAACCACGCCGCACAGACGCGGTAATGTTCTCTCCTAGAGGACATTGTCCCTGGGGAAGGTTTTCTCTCCAGGAGGACTTTGTTCCGGGAGAAGGTTTTCTCCCGTCCGGACGCGGCTGTTCTCTCCCGGGGGGACCGTTCCAGGCGCCGCCTTTTGCCCGGGGAACAGGGCCCCGGTGACCCCGTCCCGGGTGCCCTCATTTGCCAGGGGACAAGGCCCCTGGTGACCTCGTCCCAGGGGCCGCCTTTGGCCCGGGGACCAGGGCCCCAGTGACCCTGACCCGGGTGCTGCCTTTTGCCCGGGGAATAGGGCCCCGGTGAGCCCGTCCCGGGCGCCGCCTTTTGCCCGGGGACCAGGGCCCTGGCGACCTCGTCCCGGATGCCGCCATTTGCCTGGGGACAAGGCCCCCGGTGACCCCATCCCGGGTGCCGCCTTTTGCCCGGGGACTAGGGCCCCAGTGACCCCGTCCCTGACAAGGGCCCCGGCGACCCCTTCCCGGGCGCCTCTTTTTGCCCGGGGACAAGTTTTTCTCTCCCGGAGGACTTTGTCCCGGGAGAAGGTTTCTTCTGTTCCGGGGCTTCAAGCCCTCCCGGGGGTGGATTTCTCTTCCTCACAGTGATTTTACATTACAAGTTCAGATCCTTTTGCCCGGAGATCCCCGGTCCCTCAGAAGCAAAAGGATTCTATCACAGCATTGTGTGGGAAACTTACCCCGGAGACCTCAGTGTCATCCAGGGAAGGGTTTTACACATACCCTCCGGGGCCGCGACGTGCCCCCGAGGGCCTTGGGGGCTCCTGTTGGAGGAAATCCTATACCTCCGGGCAGTCTTCAGAGTGGGCTCCCGAGCGCCCTTGGTCCTTCGTGCGGAGAAGGTCCCCGACGGGTCCCTAGGGCTCCAGGCCCTGGGTCCCGGGGGACTTTTGGATCGCTTTGGGCCTCCGTGCGGAGCAGGTCCCCGGCGGGTCCTCGGGGCTATGGGCCCTGGGTCCTGGGGGACTTCTGGAGCTCCTCGAGGCTTCATGCGGAGAAGGTCTCTGGTGGGTCCCTTGGCCTCCAGGCCCCAGGTCCGGCGGGGTCTCCGGAGCGTCTCAGCCCTTCGTGTGGAGAAGGTCCTTGGTGGGTCCCTGGGCGTCCGGGTCCCGGGTCTAGGAGGACTTCCGGAGAGCGTCTTGGCCCTTCGTGAGGAGGAGGTCCCAGGGGGGTCCCCGGGTCCCCCAGGAACCAGCGAGGACACTTGTGAAGCATCCAAGCCATTCGGCCGGTGAAATGACGTCAGCGTCCCTCGATCCAACGGCCATAGCTTGGGTTCTTGGTCTTTTGCGTGTTTTGGGGCCTATTAATACCCCCCTTGTATCTCATTTGAGGAGGACTCCAATTCATTTTCAACACTCTCAAACAATAGGCTCCCTTGGAGACCTCTCTCCCCGAGAGAGCTCCTCCCCAGCGGACTCACGTCCGGAGGGTGCCGACAGGACTAGGGCCCTACCGGGACCTGAACCTGTATAAAATCGCCGTGTCAATTGCTGCGTTGCCCGGCGGGGGGTGACCGGTCACTCGGTCAGCTCGCGCCGTTGTTCGCGTGTCAAGTCTTTCCGTGAAATCTGCCGGTGGCATATTTTATACCACGATAAGGGGTAAGTCTGAAAGATTGAGAGTTCTTACTGGGGAGGGCGAGGATGATGATGCCATTGAGGTTGCCATTGGCGCAGAGAAGCTGAGGAGTCGAAGAGTTTGAGAATAAGAAAAACTTGGAAAGTAGTTGGCAATTATTCCACTGTCAAGCTATTTATAGAATTTCCAAGGTGACCCTTCATGTTTGCCTAGGGCGCCACACGAAGATCAGAGACCGAAATGAACACATTTTTGAGAATTTGAAGCGCCGGCACTGTTTAGAACAGTCGGTTCTGATATTAGAATTGTCTCTAATACTACGCTATCACAGTCGGTTCTGGTCGGTTCTGAGTTCAGAACCGATTGTATCTATTACAATCGGTTTTGACTACGGAACCGTCTGTGATATTCTAGTTATCACATAACGTTCTTAGTTGAGAACCGATTGTATATATCACAGTCGGTTTTGAGTTTAAAACCATCTGTGATAAGTAGACTATGACAGACGGTTTCGTGGTCAAAACCATCTGGTTGACTATCACAGTTGGTTTTGACATCAAAACCGACTGTAATAACTTAATATATTCTCCCGATAGGCCTTCGTAGACGGTGTTCCATTGAAAAGTTCATAACCGTCTGTGATGTGCAGTCCTGGATGTCTGTTTCTGTGGTAGTGCTCAGACCGAACTCAAGCAAGCAACTAGCAATACAAAGGACTAGAACCAAAAGATGCATCACAGAAAATTCTCCTTTTTTTCTACACACATTTTCTTCTCTGATTTTTTTTTGTGCGGCTCTTTTTTTTTTGCACTTGCCTTTTTCTTACTTCTTTTCTTTTTATGAACAGTGCGGCTTTTGTTGCACTTTGCCTTTTTCTTTTGGGCTGAACAACTAGGACATAAATGTTGTTTAGCAATTTCGTGCCCTAAGAACTCCGAATTAGAGAATCTAGTCAACACCAAAGTTATAGAGGATCATTTTATCTTTCCAACAAGTATAAGAACGTCAAAAATGGTGTTGGAAATCAAAAGATATGGCAATTTTACCGAAGCTGTCTAACATTGAGTAATTTGAATCCAAATTAGACTAAAGTTTGAAGATTACAAAACTAAATTTGCCCAAATTTTAGCGTGATGAAAATGGCCGAATTTAACGATTACCCCAACTAACTTTTTTTGGGATTTCTTGCAATAATTCCAGAAAGTATAAATTTATCCCAATTTGGGTTCGGATGAAAGAATTATGATGAAAATACTGAAACAGATCTATTAGATTCAAACTCTACACCATCGACATTAACGGCCCAATATCTCAGAGATGGAAGCCGAATCTTACTTTGACGTCAACAGAAACGTTAGAGCACGATCTGATGTTTTCACCAAGTACAAGAATATGAAAATCCAAGTTCGTATGGAGAAGATATGATGAAAACAACGAACTAGACAGCGGCAGATTAGAATTGGACGCGACGACGAGGAGATCGATATGGAATTTGACTCGGCGACGAGATGCAAGACTAAAACTAGACCAAGACTGAAACTAAGAACCAGCACTCGACAACGATGGACAAAAATTCAAAGATGCAAGCTGACAAGAATGTTGCAAGGCTAATGATGATGGTTTGGACAGCAAAAAATAAATCTTTTTTTAGGGCAATTTTATGGACTCTAGGTATGACATCAATCTACTAAACTAAGATAGATAAATTCTCACTAGTCAACCGGAAGCTCTGATATCAACTGACAAAGACACGGATGCCCGATCTTCTGGTGAGAAGGATAACTTTGATTTGATGGAGAGTGACCTTAGCGATTCGGCTACCAACCAAACAAGACTGGATGCCCTGGCAATCGCTAAACCACACTCACGAGTCGTTATCAACCATGCCAAGACGCGGCTGACCTGATCACGAGGATCGATTCCTGCAAGCAACCAAAGAACAAGCAAGAACAAGATAAAAGCAATATGAAATTGCAAATATGGATGAAGCACATGATAAATTTGAGGTTGTGTAACTTGTAGTTGTTGGTCTAGCCGACACAAGAATACAAGGATGAAGTTTCACACATGGGGAAAACTAATCTAAACAAAACCTGAGGAAGAACGGGAAGGGTGATGGCCATATGTAACAAGGGTGGTGGTCAAGGAGGTGGACGTGAAACCCTAGGGGTACATGGGCCTTGGGCCCAAATTAGAGGTGGCACAGCACCCGGCAGAATCTGTCCATGAATTTTTTCATCGATTGTGGGTGATCCAGAGGGAATTTGGCAGTATGGCCAGATCCATTGGAAAGGTGGCGTCGTGGGCTTCTCCGTAAAGTGCTCATTCACCCCAAACAGACTCCGTACATGGCCTGGGCATCTGTTTGAAGTTGGACTGCTGCTGGATGGCCGAGCTGGACTCGCGGACGAGTTGGGCTTGATCTTGGGCTGGGCTTGATGCGTCGTGAGTTGCTCCACCATTGATGTAGCTCGCTGATCCTCTGGTGTGGGTGTAGTGAATGGCTCAGCACATGGATTCATGCCGACTTTCCGTTCTCCTTGATCTTCTCGTGGCGGCGAGGAAGTAGTGGAAGGAGTGGATGGAGCCTTGTTGATATCTAAGCTAGTGATGTCCTCGTCACCCTAGATTTCATACTTGCTCTTTACTACTTTAAAACCCTAGATTGATATCTTTGGTAACAGATTTAGTGAAGAAACACAAATCCCCAACTCATTTAGACTTAATCAGTGATCCATTAATTTAGAAAGATGAATACGCTTGTTCCTCATGGAATTCGACCCTTAGGTGCTTAACGTTCAACCGTCCACTTGTGGTTATTACATCACATCGCGCTCGCCGTTTCAGGTGTGTTTAGCGGGCTTCACGACATCAAAAAGATTGTATTCAATGCAGCCATCCCCGCTAGTGATCTGCATGCAAAAGCACATTTTTGGGTCTTACATACACGAGCACAAGGCAATGTTATGAAAACAGAATCCTTCGAAGCCAAAGATTTGGGTCAACAGAGAACATAACAAGAAATTTGCTGGGTGGATTGAAAATAGAGTCATGCGAGCTACTGAGGGCTCTGTAAGTGAAACTGTTACATGGTTGGCTAGAGGGCCAAGATTTACTATAGGGACTTGGCAGGGGTCACTACAACACGTAGGCCAGTGTAAGCTGTAAAACTACTAGGAAAACTGTTTTTTACCTGCGGTCCAATAGATGAAAATATAATTTTGATTTTTCACCGATGTGTAAGCTGGGAAAAGTTTTTATTTTTAGTAGATATACCGCTAGGAATAAATAATATATAGCAAGCTATAGATCAGTTTGGAAAAAGACATATAGGATTTGTGGAACAGTTGAGAATATTTTATACGCTGGGAAAAACTTTTTATTAGCAGCGGTCCTACAGGAGAAAATACAATTTTGATTTTTCATCGATGTGTCTACTACTAGGAATAAATAACATATATTTTTTTGGTGCAAAACAGAAAATTTTCAGTAGAAAAATAACATATTTATTATTATGTGAGGGAAAATTTTCAGAAAAAAGTAACAAAAATTTTCGACAGATTTTTTCTTGCGCCAAATATAAAATATTCCTGCTTTGAGCGATCACTTCGCCTCTCCCTAAAACCTCGAAGTCTTCAATCCCTCCCCAGCAAAATCTCCTCTCTCGCCTTTTGCCCACTGCTGGCCGACACCCCTACCTCTCTCCCACTGATCCCCACCAATTCTCCTACCGCAACCCAGCTTTGCTCTCCCACCGATCCCCCACCAAAGGCAGCACCATGCCACCTCTCTTCATGTATCTGCTCCACTCATCGGTCCTCCATTGCCTACCCCAGGCATACAGTGCACCGAGGTCGAGTTATTTGATGTATTGGATAGTGACGAGGATTGATACCCAAGCTAGTTCAAATAAATGCATGACTGGTTCTAGGCAGATTCGAACCAGACAAAGTGTCTGTTGGTGCGAACTCAAGTTACTTCGAGAAGCGCAAGCATGTGATCGCAAGCTTTACGCGATCAGACCGTAGCTAGTGCGCGGTCAGGAGTTCATATGCCATATGCGAACAGAAGACTGCAGATAGTGCGCTGTCAGGTAATAACAAACAACGCGCGATTAGAACACCTTCAACCAGGGGACGCGGGATTGTTCTGTCCCAACAACAGGGATATCCCGAGTATCCCGAAGATCCTTCCATGCATGGAGACAACCGTCAGGCGGTTAATACGTGTGGTTATCCATGAGTAACACATGTTAAACTTGCGTGGGAGTTAGGGGCAGTTGCCAAAACTGCACCCGAACAACTGTTCGATGTCGTTATGCCCTGGCACCTTTTCGACCAGTATAAAAGGGTAAGCCAGTGCATCGCATCAGGGGATCAAATGGGAAAGAGATTGAGAGATCAAGCAATCCAAACACTCAAAGGATTAGAAGACAGTAGTCTAAGTTAGATAGCTTTCACAAGCCTTCCAGGCATTGTCTTGTACAAACACATAGGAAAAATCTTCGCCTATGAAGATCTTTTTCATAATTTTGTAACCCCTTCTACTATACATAGTGAAATCCCAACAGGACGTAGGGCTATTACTCCCACCATCGAAGGCCCAAACTTGTATAAACCTCTCTGTGCTCTAGTTATCTTTGATTCATCATACCTTGCCGGAGGGACACCCTGAAAGGTCTCACAACCTACAAATTCTGCATAAGTTCAACTTAGGACCCCGAGTCCGAATCGTCGACAACTGGCGCCCACCATGGGGCCTTTCTCAAGGCGTTCTAATTTTCATCCGGAGGTTCGCTGAATCATGGCTGGAGTATATGATTCCGAGAATTATTTCGATCTCGAGGATTATGCTCACATTCCGATGTCTTCTCCTAGCGATCCTGTCCCGATGGAGGAAACTAGAGGCGAGGACGTCCCAGAGGTCGAATCAACCCTCCAGATCATGTCTATCGATCAGGAGGCAACTAACGCAAGGTCAGAACCCACTGAGGTTCTTAATGCGTTCGAAGACGAATCCGGTCCGTCATACGACCCTGCTGAGGGGAAGAATGATGTCAACCAGGAGATCAGCCCGGGGAGGTTTGACCCTGATAACCTCCATCGTCTCTTTGATTTCGAGTCTAACTCAGAACAAACCGAGATGTTTTCTCCCTCGGCAACCTCTCTCCCTAGACAGTTTGCTGCCTTGTCGGAGGAAACTCCTGATCAACGGGCTGCTAGGGAAGAACAGGAACGCAAACAAAAGGAGGATAAAGATCTCGAGCAACAAGGCAACAAACTACGCAGAACTGCCCTAGAGGCTCTTCAAGATGCGCAGGCTAGTTACGATGCTGCTCTGAGTTCTTCCCGACGATCGCGTGGTCGCAAACGCGACCATACACCCTCTTTGCCTCCGGAGCGTTTCCCGGTGGACGAAGAAACGGTGACACCTGGTGCCCCTAGGAGAAGTACGCATGGCCGGCTCCGATCTATCACGGAGGTCATGCGTAATTTTCCTCCTACGGTCACTGATGCGCAGAAACTGGCCTTCACCAGAATCCTGGCGGAGAGGTTAGATGAGGTCGCATCTGACGTGACCCCTACGGCTTCTTCCCGGTCGGCGACACGTTCCCACAACCGAGAGCACTCTCACTCTGGTTCTGGTCGACGGAGTCACCCACCACTTGTACCATCTCAGTAGGACAAGTCCAGATGGGCGCAGGATTCTCGTGATAGGGATCGGGTTCCTTTCCACTCTTGTTTAGGACCACGAGTGGCTTCTCCATTGCGTGAGGTTGCCCGCGATCCGATCGAGAGCCATAGGACAGTTCACGGTCCCTACGTTGGTTGTAAAGCTTTCTCGCCCGGCCTTCATGCGGTCGTTTGGCCAGACAAGTTCAGACCAGGGGCCATAGAAAGGTTTGATGGAACTCAGAACCCGTTCGAGTTCCTTCAAATCTACATTACTGCCATCCAAGTGGTAGGAGGCGATGACTGGGTCATGGCCAACTACCTGCCAACAGTCCTCAAAGGACCGGCAAGAACCTGGTTGTTTAACCAACCCGAAGGTTCGATCTATAACTGGGAAATGCTGTGTGATGCTATCCTTAGCAATTTCCAAAATTGTTATCGGAAGCCGGGTAAAGAGGATGACCTCCATCGACTACGGCAAACTTCGACCGAAACCCTTTGCCAGTTTGTCAAGAGATTTGTCGGGGTGAGGAATACCATCCCGAACATATCTAATAACTCCGTTATTAGGGCATTTAAACATGCCGTTCGATATCAGAGATTCACCGAAGACTTGCTCATCCATCCTCCTCGATCAGTAGCCGATCTCTTTGATATGGCTGATCGATATTCCGACACAGCCGAGGCTGTCGAATGGAACCGAATGGTCGATAAAGGTAACCTACCACCTCAACCAGGTCTCAAGGACGCTAGGAAGGAAGATTCAAGCAAGAAGCCAGAATCTTCATCAGGCGGGAAATCGAAGAAGTCGAAAAGGAATCGCTCTGGACAGTACCGGGAGGTCGCAGTTGCAAAGAAGCCTCCTTTGACCAAAGGTAACAAGCCTTCGTTTAAAAATAAAATTGCTTCTGGTGGTCGTAGTGCCGACCAGCCAGAGAAGTCGACTAACCCGTAGGAAGGCAAGAAATGGTGTCCGCTCCACAACTCTGCAGGCCACGACCTCAAGAACTGCAGGAGTTGGTTGAAGCAATTAGATGACTTCTACCAGGGGGTTGGACCGATGCTGACCTTACCGACTAAGGAACAAGCATGTGGGTTAAGAGACGCCGACGGGGACGAAGAGATGTCTTACTAGGTACCTCATAATCATGTTAATGTTATTTTCGGAGGTTCCTCCTCTTTTGTTTCCAAAAGGCAATTTAAGACCTTTTATCCAGAGGTTAACCAAATGGAGACATCCCTTGGTGAACCTCAATACCCCCGTTGGTCGGATACACCTTTGATGTTTGATCGCTCTGATTGTCCTGCGGGGCTTACTCGACCATTGAGACTTCCTCTGGTCATTACCACTATTATCAGTAATGCGAGAGTCGAAAGGGTCCTGATCGACGGAGGAAGCTCCTTGGACATTCTATTGGTCAAGGAGCTCGACGAGATGAAAATTCCTCGTTCAAAAATTAAGCCCATAATCCATCCGTTTTATGGGATAATTCCTGGCCCCTCCATGATGCCGCTGGGATAGGTGGTCCTCCCAGTCACACTGGGAGAACCGGATAACTTCCGAACAGAATTAGTTACTTTTGATGTAATTGATTGTGATTCGGCTTACAATGCAATCTTTGGCAGGCCAACTCTTGCTAAGTTCATGATGGCAACGCACTATGCTTATCAGTGCGGCAAGTTGCCTGGCCCCAAAGGTGTCATCTCGATCTGAGGCAGTCGCTACGTGGCATTGACGTGTGATCGGCTATCTTTGGAGATGGTGGACCAACTTCCCCTCCGGGACGCTCAGGTCACCACAGTCGCCGCAGACACGATCAAGGTTGCTCCTCGACCAGATGAGAAACTCAAACTAGTTCCTTTGTACCCAGATGATCCATCCAGGACAATTTGGGTCAGATCAGGCCTGGATGACAAATAGGAACTCGAGCTCATTAGTTTCCTCCAAACGCAGATGTGTTTGCGTGGAAACCATCCGACATGCCCGGTGTCCCAAGGGAGGTAATTGAGCACAGGTTAGCGATTCGACCTGGACAGCGACCAATAAAGCAAAAGCTCAGGCGTTTTACTGTTGACCGACAGGAAGCCATCCGAGAGGAGTTGGACAAGCTCCTAAAGGCCGGGTTTATCCGCGAGGTTGATCACCCGGAATGTCTTGCAAATCCGGTCATGGTCCGCAAGTCAAATGGTAAGTGGCACATGTGCGTCGACTACACCAGCCTCAACAGTGCCTGTCCGAAGGACGACTTTCCCCTTCCCCGCATCGACCAGCTGGTCGACTCAACCGTGGGTTGCGAACTGATGAGTTTCCTAGACGCTTACTCAGGATATCATCAAATTAGCATGGCAGAAGAAGATGAAGAGAAGACTGCCTTCATCACCCCGTTCGGCACCTACTGCTACGTCAGAATGCTGTTCGGTCCCATGAACGCAAGTTCCACGTACCAGCGCTTGATGCAAAAGACCTTTCTTTCCCAGATAGGGCGTAATCTCGAAGCATATGTAGATGACTTGGAGATGACTTGGTTGTAAAAAGCACTAAAAGATTGTCTCATTTAGACGATCTCACTGAAACCTTCTGTAATTTGAATCACTTTGGAATAAAATTAAACCCAGAGAAATGTTCTTTCGGGGTTTCTTCAGGAAAACTTCTTGGTTTCCTTGTTTGTTCCAGAGGCATTGAAGTCAATCCTGAAAAAATAGGGCTATCGAACAGATGAGGTCTCCCTCGACCATGAAGGATGTTCAGCGCCTGGCAGGTCACATGGTGGCCTTAAGTCAGTTCATATCGCGATTAGGAGAGAGGGGACTACCTTTCTTCAAAGCCCTACGAAAACATCACGATTTTGTGTGGTCCGATGAGGCTGAAAAAGCGTTTTAGGAGGTGAAGGCATATTTATCCAGTCCACCAGTCTTGGTGTCTCCCAACAAAGGAGAACCATTACTTCTCAATTTGGCGGCCACGCCGCACGTGGTCAGCGCTGTCCTGATCGCGGATAGAGAAGGAATACACAGACCCGTCTACTATATAAGCGAGGTACTTCATGGCCTTAAGGAGCGATACCCTGAGGTCCAGAAGATACTTTACGCACTACTGATGGCTTCCCATAAGCTACGACATTACTTTCGAGCACATAAGATCACAGTGCCCTCATCTTTTCCATTGGGGGATATTGTCCGCAATCCGGAGAAATCTGGTCAGATCGCAAAATGGACTGTCGAGCTCGGTGCTTTTGATATCCATTTCACGCCCCGCACTACGATTAAGTCTCAGGTCTTGGCCAACTTTGTGGTCGAATGGACCAATCCTGAGCCACCCGTGTGGGTATCCGAGGAATTGGAATGCCCCGATTACTGGACAATGTACTTCGACGGCTCTCATAGTTTTCAACACTCAGGGGCTGGAGTGGTCTTAGTTACGCCTCAGGGCGAACAGCTTAAGTTTGTCTTTTAACTACACTGTGTTGCGACCAATAACGCAGCAGAGTATGAAGGTCTTCTTGCAGGGATCTGGGCAGCAAAATTCCTCAGAGTCCGTCGATTAGTGGTGAGGGGAGACTCACAGCTGGTCGTAAACCAGGTAAACAAGGAGTACAACACCTCTGATGAGACAATGGCTCATTACTTGGGGGAAGTGAGGAGATTGGAAAAACACTTCAGTCATTTTGAAGTCCAATACGTCCCGCGAAAGGACAACATTCTCGCAGACCAATTATCCAAAATTGGGTCCTCACACACATCCGCTCCTGCAGGAGTGTTCGTCGAACACTTGGAACATCCTTCGATTATGACTTCGGTCGAGGATGATCCGGTAACAGTCTGCGTCACCAACCTCGGACAGGAACAGGATTGGACTCATCCATTGAGAGTCTATCTTGAACATGGGACCTTGCCCGAGGATGAAATTGAAAGCGATCGGTTGATTCAAAAAGCGCGTCTATACAAACTCATCGAAGGAGTTTTGTATAGGAAGGGTACTCAGGGAGTATTCATGCACTGCATATCTCCGGAAAGAGGTAAATCCCTCTTGAGAGAGATACATGACGGTGTATGCGGTGCGCACGCGTCATATCATACACTGGTCGGAAAAGCTTTTCGACAAGGATTCTACTGGCCTTCGGTGCTCGATGATGCCAAGAATATGGTCAAGATGTGTCTTAGTGTCAGTTTCATGCAAGACAGGTTCACCAGCCTTCCTATGCGTTGTAGACCATTCCCCTTACATGGCCTTTCGCGGTCTGGGGAATGGATATTGTCGGTCCTATGCCACAAGCGGTCAATGGATACAATTTTCTGATCGTAGCTATTGATACATTTACGAAGTGGATTGAGGCCGAATTGGTACGTAATATTACCGCTGCTGCAGCACAGAAGTTCTTCCATAAGAACATTGTTGCTCGATTCGGTGTTCCAAATTGTCTTATTACGGATAATGGTTCTCAGTTTGCTAGTGGTCTTTTTCTGGATTACTGCGATCAGATTGGAACCAAGGTGTGCTTTGCTTCTGTGCCTCATCCACAGAGCAATGGTGCCGTGGAACGTGCCAACGGGCAGATATTGCAAGGCATCAAGAAACGTGTTTTCGACCGCCTTAAGACTCGCTCGGGGGCTTGGGCAGACAAGCTCTACACCGTTCTTTGGGCACTACAAACTACCTCTAGTCGAGCCACTGGTGAGACGCCCTTCCATCTGGTCTATGGGGCTGAGGCCATATTACCTATGGAAGTTAGTACTGGATCTGTTCGGACAGATCAATTCGAACGAATTGATCAGGGTGAACAGCGATCGCAAGATCTCATCCTCCTAGAAGAAAAGCGTGATCGTGCTTTGATCAGGTCCGCGGTATATTTGCAAGCTTTGCGCAAGTACCATAACAAAAGGGTGCGACCGGGTAGTCTTCATGTGGGCGATCTGGTTTTACGTAAAATACAAGACTAATCCAATCGCAACAAATTCTCCCCGAAGTGGGAAGGCCCTTATATTGTTGTTTCGGTGCCGTGACCAAGATCAGCTCGGTTCGCTACTACAGAAATGCTTTTCACTATCGGTTAAAAATCCACTCTACTATCGGTTCTCTTACCGATAGTGGTCGGCACGATAGTAGAGGAGCAGAACACTTCTATCGGTTCAAAAACCGTTAGTAAAACACCTACATTCCCAACGTTCACTAATCGCTATCGACTATTTCTTCTATCGGCTCAAATTTAAACCGATAGTATTATATACATTTTTTCTATCAGCTCGTATATAAACCGATAGTATTGTTTAGTATTTTTCTATCGGCTAGGATCTAAACCGATAGTAATGTTAATGTTTTTTTCTATCGGGTATTATCTAAACCGATAGTATTGTCTGGACACAGTTAGTACGGGAAACTTTATTCTATCGGTTATATTATATAACCGATAGTATTCTGTAGACACGTTTAGAACTGAAAACTTTATTTTCTATCGGTTGTTGTGTATGAACCGATAGCACTGATATATTTATTCTATCGGTTGTAGTATATAACCGATAGTAATTTGTAGACACGTTTAGTACTGAAAACTTTATTCTATCGGTTGTTGCATCTGAACCGATAGGAATGTAATATTTATTCTATCGGTTGTGGTATATAACCGATAGTAATATTATTTTTTCCTATCGGTTATGTACTGGCACGGTTAGTACTGGAATCATGCACATATACATACAGCTATACAGAGATACATTGGATCATTCACAAATACATCAATATTTACAAATATTCAGCAATATTCACATATTGATCAATTTGTTCACAAATACGTACACTAATTCAGCAATATTCACATATTCACATATTGTTCACAAATTGAACAGATTGAATTTATGCACATATTGATCGAGTTTATTCACAAATACATCAATGAATCTATTCACATATTGAGTTTATTCACAAATACAGCAATCAACACATTCAATATATATTCACAAATACAGCAATCAACACAAGTCAGTTACTATCGATCGTTGATAGCCACTTCTTCCATGACATATTGAGCCCAAATTGTTCGCAGCTCCTTCAATTGAGGCAACTCATATTGCTCTTTCAACATGGTGCTCTTCATATATGCGTGTATGAAGTTAGGATCGTACGTCACATCCAATTAAAGTTCGACTTTGAGTCAGGAAAAATAGTTACCTTAGGGAATTGGGCAAAGTTTCTCCTGATCAGGTCATACATGAATCTCATGACATAGAAGCCACATTCCCACGATTGTGGCTGCTGATGGCACTGGAAAAATTGCATATGCAAAGACATAAACCCACATTAACTCGAAAGAACTAATTAAGCTTAAATTAAAGGACTCATCATGAGTACTTCCATCCGTATTAATTACCTCATATTCTTTCCAAGAAATTGTTGTGCCCTTCGACGCGTCATGCCTCCCTCCAGCACTAGCATAATTTTTGAAAGCCCTGTATTTAATTTAGCATTGCCGATTAATATCTTATCATTAATTAGCTAGTCAGAGAAAAATTTAAGACAACTATGTTACTTACGCGTCTATGTGCCATGTGAGGGTGAAAACATGCGCCACCTTGTCACTCATCGAATCGATGTAATAGACCTCATTCATCCATGGGCAAATGACGGCGAGGACCCAGTGGCCCCTACATTGCATATATAAGCGAACCGTTTCATACATATGTTAGGCGTAACATACAAGAATGAGTTAAATTAGTAGGAAATGCACTAACCTTTGGTGGTACGGCGCAAGGATGAACTCTCGGTCTTGCTACGCTAGTAGTGCCCTTGATATGTATTCCTCCGCATGTGCTTGGTCGTGGTCTAGCATCGTGAGGCTTATTTTCTCTGGGTCGAGGAAACCCACCTTGTCACATGCCCTCATCGACGCCAGCCTATACATGCACCTGGATGCAAAGTAGACATTAGTAAGTAGTGCATACAAAAAGTGATTAGATTTATGAAACGAACTGTGATAACTTCAGACAACAGCACACTCACAGGACTCCAGTCCGTATGATGGACATATCAAGCTCCCGCCAGTTGAGGAGGTCGAACAAATCCTCGTGGGCCACCGATATGCTCCCGGGCTCACGGTGAAAATGGGCTGGCCTGAAGTGAACCAAGAAGTTGATGTGGCGCCTAGACCGGGTCAGGTACCACTCGTGGAGACTTCTGGTTATTTGATCCATATTGCGCAGAAGGTACTCCGACACGAGTGGGGACCCGTTCTTGAACGTACCCGGCTGGCTTTGTTTGGCCTTGCCTTTGGCCTTGCCCTTGCCTTTGGGCGGGGAGCGAGTGTATACCTTCGAAGGTTGGGGTGTGGTGCCATCGGCCTCATTTGATGGCGAAGGGTTTGAGGCCGTCGGAGGAGGCATGGGGGCCGAAGGAGTTCGCTCATGCGTTGTGGCGGGGGTGGTGTCCTCAGGAAGTGTGCTGGTATCCATCGTCCACTTTAGTACAAACGCTTAAATTAGATTTTGCAAATTAAGTATATTAACTGAGTTGTAAGCTAGAATGGCTAGGGTTTACCTCCTGTAGTCTAACACCCTTCTTGGGCCACTGTATGTACGAGCCCAATGCCTCGCCAATTGTCCGCATTTCGTCTGTTGGGACGGGCAATGGAAAAGAGCTGTAGCCCGGGAGGGCCATGTCCACCTGTACCTTTGCGAATCCAGGCTCCAGAGGTACGCAGTGGATCCGGACATCCTCCCAAGACTGGTATACGACCCCGTTTGCAACCGCAACAGGTTTTTCGCCTATGTTGATCAATAGGCTACAGCTCTCCGGCTTCTGCAATTTGCAACAATTATAACAGGTTAGCGAAACAATTCTAACGTAACGGGAGTGGCATCAGCCGAACTGCATATATAGGTCAAGAGTTGCAATACCTCGATCAGGTCCACCGGATCCACGTGAACCTTCGAGCCAACACTACTCGGCCTAGCAGCGTCGACCTCGGCAGCTGGATCTAAACCCTTGGACTGCACAACTCGGCTGAGGCGTTCATATTTCTAGTTCATTTGAGCGAACATGTCCGCGAATTGTGCAGTCACATCTGCCCGTATCTTCTGAGATAGCTCCACTTCCCTTTCCTTCCAGCTGCCAGCCTTCTTCGCCTTTTGCCCGGGCTCCGAGAAGCCTTCCTTCCATGGCACCACAGCCCCCACGGTTCGCGTCCGCCCTGGATGCTCCTTGTTCCCTAGAGCCCGGGTAAGGATGTCATTCTCCCTATGGGGACTGAACAATCCCTCGGTCGCCTCCTTCGAGCAAGAGATCTGTTACATTGAAAGCTCTCCATTGTGAGGAAGAAATATATACAAACTTGTGCGCACACTAGTGATCATAGTTAGCCAACTTACGAGTCGCTGCACGACCTCGACGTCCCTGGGGTTTGGGAACGCCACAATCCCCGTGGCCGACACGGTCCCTCTGGCCAGCCACCAGCGCTTGCATCGCTGATCGCGGATCTCGGAGAGTGGTAGGCCAGGGGAGTCGACGAAATGCGACGCCTCGTCTTCAGCCTTCTTCCACTGCTCCTCCTTCCCCGCATAGCCGCGAGAGCCGAGCCGGTGTGGGTGGTCGTTCCTCCTCTGGATTGCCCTGTTCTTCTCGCTGAGGGCCTTCGTACCAGAAACAAGAAAATTAATGCACCACTGCTTACTGCATACAATGGTGTAACCAAGCAAAGAAACCATTCATACCTTGAACTCAGGAGTCCCCTTCTGTTGGGCGAATTGCTCCCATACCTCCTCCGTTATGAAGGGGTACTTCTCGCATGGAGATTCGCCTTTAACAAGGAAGGTACTGACGAGGACGCTCTTGAAGGTTTTCCACGTGTTGTTCATGTCCTTCAAGCAAGCTATCTTGGGACCATCGTCCGGGATGTTCCACTTGGCCTGTTTCAAATGGTGCATATAAGTAAGACTTACCTAATCTCTAGGATAAACCAAGGGAATGTGATTACTCAAGAGTTCAGTGATTTTGATTAATTTTACCTTCACTTCCGCCCACAGCCTATCCCTCTCGTCGGCCTTGACGTCCTTCCAGCTCTGGACGGTGATCTTCAACCTTTCCTTCGCCAACAAGCCAACATAGGCAGCATAGTGCCCGGCGTTCTTCCCGATCGGTCTCCCGAACTGGTTGAACTCACAGGAAAGATCCGCGCGTTTGGCCAAACGACCCAACATCGTCGCGCCTCGCGCCTTCCTCTTGCGCTGGGACGAGGCAGCGCCATCTACGTTCGCCCTCGCCGAATCACTAGTATCAGCCGAGGAAGATGCCGACATGGCTTTACCTAAAATACCATGAACAAACCATCCAATTGATATGAAGAAAGGTACATGACAAAGTTCATAACTAAAATTGTTGTGCTAATCTCTCTGCATGAAAATAAAGTCTGTTAAAATTTAAATGAACCTAAATTTGAGATGAACATTAGAAAATGGGAAGTAATTCACAGAATATTCAGATGAGCAGTGCAAACTAACACATACATTATTTCCTATCGGTTTTGAAAGGAAAACCGATAGTACTAAGGTCTGTATTCAGGAAAATTTAAAAGATTAGCAATGCAAACTATGCTAATCTCTCTGCAGGAAAATAAAGTCTGTTAAAATTTAAATGAACCTAAATTTGAGATGAACATTAGAAAATGGGAAGTAATTCACAGAATATTCAGATGAGCAGTGCAAACTAACACATACTATATTTCCTATCGGTTTTGAAAGGAAAACCGATAGTAATAAGGTCTGTATTCAGGAAAATTTAAAAGATTAGCAGTGCAAACTATGCTAATCTCTCTGCTGGAAAATAAAGTCTGTTAAAATTTAAATGAACCTAAATTTGAGATGAACATTAGAAAATGGGAAGTAATTCACAGAATATTCAGATAAGCAGTGCAAACTAACACATACTATATTTCCTATCGGTTTTGAAAGGAAAACCGATAGTACTAAGGTCTATATTCAGGAAAATTTAAAAGATTAGCAGTGCAAACTATGCTAATCTCTCTGCTGGAAAATAAAGTCTGTTAAAATATAAATGAACCTAAATTTGAGATGAAAATTAGAAAATGGGAAGTAATTCACAGAAAATTCAACTTAGCAGTGCAAACTATGATGGCACTACTATTTCCTATTGGTTTTCTAAGTCAAATCGATAGTAATCAAGTCTGAATTAGGAAAAATTTCCAAAATTGCTCAGCAGGAACATAAAGTAATTTCTCAGCAGGAACATAAGGTATGTTAAAATATAAATGAACCAAAATTTCAGATGAAAATTAGAAAATGGGATATAATTAACAGAATATTCAGTTTAAGGTATTTACTATCGGTTCTGAATAAGAAACCGATAGTGAACTACACTGTATGACAAACTGCTAGTGATTTTCATCAATTCTGTCATTCTCATAGCTATCAAGTTTGTAGTTCATGAATTTTACTCTAGGTTTATATTTGTAATCCATGGAATGGGATATGAACCATTGCATACAAAATTAAGCAATACACGCGAGCGATTTGGTCAAGAACACTTACAGTCGATCGTGGAGTGGCCGGAGGCGGTGGCGTAATGCAATGCCGGAGGCGGTGGAGAACCAGTGGCGCAAAGGAGCGAAGAAGCGAACGTCGGCGAATCTAGGGTTTTCCGCACGAGTATTTTTCTATTTGGAATGTGATCAGTTGCACTGGAGGGAAAATCGTGTAGGTTATAACCTAATAAATGAATATTTACTATCGGTTCATCACCACAAAACCGATAGTAAAAACATGTAAGTTAGGGTTTTCGTAACATAGTGTAAATCACTATCGGTTGTGAACAGTAAACCGATAGTAAACTAAGAACAGGGGATCATAACACAGTGTAAATCACTATCGGTTTTGAACAGTAAACTGATAGTAAACTAAGAACAGGGGCTCATAACACAGTGTAAATCACTATCGGTTGTGAACGATAAACCGATAGTATAGTTTAATTTCATATCGGTTTCACAGTTATAACCGATAGTAAAATACAATGCTATTGACCCTAAAGGATTTCCCTTAGAAGAATTACAGAGGATCTCAGTACATCATTTTGTATTGTATTTACTATCGGTTATGACAATAAACCGATAGTATATGTTAATTTCATATCGGTTTGGAGGTTGAAACTGATAGTATAATACTGTTAAATTGATCTAAAGGTATTTCCTGAGAACAAATACAGATGGGTTTCAGTACATCATTTTGCACTTGTAAAGACACCTGAAACCCCATGCAAATGGCTTGCAATAATTTTGAAATAAATTAACAGTAAAGACCAATCATGGAATGAAAATTTGCAGTTTTCATATATATTTGTGAAAAGAATCAATTATTGCTCAAATCAAGTATATACTCCAATTGAAATGAAAATTTGCAGAAATGATTCTCAATGCATCACGTATGTTTTCCCAAAGAATTTTTGAAAAATGATTTGAAGAATTCTTCGATCCAAGTAATATACGTCACTTACATATTGCAAATTAGTCAAGAATGGTTGTCCACCCATAATCCTTCTTCGTGGTCGTCTCGCAGGTAACTTGTTTCGTCAATATCTTCGGTAGGGACAGATTGAAGGATTCCATCTAAAAATGGAGGTAGTTCGTCGAACTGATCGTACTCTTCTTCATCCACAACGTCTTCGACCCCAACAATACGTCTCTTACTGTGAAGGACAACGTGCAACTTTGGGTTGGCCGGGTCAACGATGTAGAACACCTGTGTGGCTTGCTCAGCAAGTATAAATGGATCATCTTTGCGTGCGACTCTACTGAGATCGACTAGAGTAAACCCATAATTGTCGACTTTAACACCTCGAGGGATTTCTATCCATTGGCATCGAAACAGAGGAATCTTAAGTAATACATAATTGAGCTCCCATATTTCCTCAATAACACCGTAATATGAGTCGAGTGCTCTTACTGCCCTGGCATCCTCCGAAATAGCAAGTAGTGTCACTCCACTACATTGCATAGCACTCTTCTCGTCATGAGTTCTTGTGTAAAATGAATAGCCGTTGATGTCATACCCCTGCCAAGTCCCTATAGTAAATCTAGGCCCTCTGGCCAACCATGTAACATCTTCATCTACGTCACCCTCAGAAGCTTGCAGGACTCTATTTTTGATCCACCCAGCAAACTTCCTATTATGTTCTCTGGTGACCCAAATCTCTGGCTTCGAGGGATTCTGTTTCCGTAACATTTCCTTGTGCTCGTGTATGTATGGCTCCACCCCCGTCATGTGCTGTAAGACCCAAAAATGGGCTTTTGCATACAGATCACTAGAGGGGACGACTGCTTTAAATCCAATCGTTCCAATGCCCTGAAGCCTGCCCTCATGCCGAGACGTAGGAACGCCAATTGGGTCAACCCTGGCCATATAGTTGGTGCAAAATTCGATCACCTCCTCGACGGCATAACCTTCAATGATACTGCCCTCAGGCCGATGTCGATTCCTTATATATCCCTTCAAGATACCCATAAATCTCTCAAATGGATACATGTAGCGCAGGAACACGGGTCCACAAAACTTAATTTCTCTGACAAGGTGAACAATTAGATGGACCATAACATCAAAAAAGGATGGAGGGAAATACATCTCCAGCTGACAAAGAGTGGTAGTCACATCGCGTTGCAAATCGTCCAGTCCATCCATATCAATTACCTGCAAGGACACAGTTGCAGCAAATATTCAGATCCAAAAAATCTGACAAGTTCCACGAATGGAGCTAATTAACTTGCTAGGAGTACACGCTTACGTACCTTGCCAGATATTGTGTTGAAGAAATAACATAGCTTTGTAATTGTCTCTCTGACTTTGACTGGGAGAATGCCTCTGATAGCAATGGGAAGCATTTGTGACATCAGTACATGACAATCATGGGACTTCATACCAACCAGTTTCAAGTCTTTCATGGACACAAGTTTTTTCAAGTTCGCAGAATACCAGGATGGAACTTTGACACCATGTAGGCACTGACAGAGTTCTGTTTTTTCTCTTTTTGACAAAGTATAGCAGGCCGGGGGGAGGTATGTCCGCTTTCCCTTCTCCAACGGTGCAAGCTCAGTCCTTATGCCCATGTCGAGCATGTCACGGTGAACGTTGATGCCATCTTTCGTCTTTCCTGGAATGTTCAACAACAAACCAATCAAACTGTCACAAACATTTTTCTCTACGTGCATGACATCAATGCAATGTCGAACTTGTAAGTGCTCCCAATATGGCAGATCCCAAAGAATCGATCTCTTCTTCCAAACATTTTTTCCTGGAGGTTTAGAACATTTACCGAACTCAACTTTGATGTCCTTCACGCGCAAGTAAAGCTCCTTACCAGTCACAAACACTGGGGCTGATCCTTTCTTAGGCTTCCCATTGAATGACTTCCTCTTCTTACGGTAGGCGTGATGCATCGGAAGGAATCTGCGGTGACCCATGTACACTGTTTTTCTGCAGTTCGATAACCACATGCTTTCAGTTTCATCCAGGCAAATAGGACAAGCCTTGACTCCTTTCGTACTATACCCCGACAAATTTCCATAGGCCGGGAAATCATTTATGGTACAAAATATCATGGCCCGCAACATGAAATTCTCTCGCTTATGTGCATCCCACACCCGCACCCCTTCGCTCCACAATTTTTGTAAGTCCTCGACTAACGGTGATAGAAACACGTCAATATCATTCCCGGGTTGTCTGGGTCCTGAAATTAGTAACGACATCATGATGTACTTACGCTTCATACATAACCAAGGAGGAAGATTGTAGATGCATAAAAGAACCGGCCAAGTGCTATGTCGACTGCTCATATTTCCGTGTGGATTCATACCATCCGTACTCAGCCCAAACCTTATATTCCTTACTTCGCCGCCAAACTCACCGAATGTTCTGTTAATGTTTCTCCATTGAATGGAATCAGCTGGATGTCTTAGTTTTCCGTCTTGTTTCCGACCTTCAACATGCCAACGCAAGTACTTCGCATCTTTCGAATTTGCAAACAGCCTTTCAATCTGGGAATCACAGGCAAATACCACACAGTTTTGGCCGGAGGCCCTTTCTTTACCTCATCACATCCATTGTGATAAATTCTGTCCCCATGCTTATACCGCGATGCACCGCATCTTGGACAAACATGCAAATCCTCGTACTCGTTACGGTACAGAACACAATCATTTGGGCATGCATGTATTCTTTCGATTTCCATTCCCAACGGACACAATAGTTTTTTGGCCTGGTAAACCGATCTTGGCAACTCATTTCCCTCTGGAAGCATGTCCGCTAACAGATCCAATAGCGCCATGAAACTCTTATCGCTCCAACCATTGCTTGCCTTCAAGTTATATAATCTCAACACAGAAGACAACTTTGTAAATGTTTCACATCCGGGGAACAAAGGCTTCTCAGAATCAACAATTAATTTCTGAAATTTAGCTAAATCGTTTTCGCTGTAGTCCTCTTCTACATCACGTAACATTTCATCTAAATTGTCATCATCTACATGGACTTCCGAATGAACATTATCAATGTTTTGATCATGATCATCATTACTGCAATCCACTTCCCGGTGCTGCTGAGTGGTAGCGGTAGTGCTCGTTTCCTCAAGATCTTCACCATGCCATATCCAACGGGTATAGCGTGCGTTAAAACCACGACGAATCAAATGACTCCTAATCTGATCAGAGTTGCCGAACCTTTTTAAGTTCATACAATCTATACAAGGACAATGCATATCTTTCTCTCCCTTCTTCGCCTTTTCTTGCTCAGCAAATTTAATAAATCCATTCACACCCTCCAAATACTCAACAGTAGTACGTTTTATTCCATACATCCAATATTCTCGGTCCATCTACAATTATTTCACAAAATTTACAAATTCAAATAAATAATTAATGACTCAGGGCATGCATATATGAATGAAACATAATTAGCTAGGCCATATGTGTGTACATGAGCTGTTTAATTACATTAAATGGATTTGTATATATGAAACCCTAATTAACTTGATGCATGCATTAATTGGAAGAGCCAGCTAGCTAGCTGCTTAAATTCAGCAAGCTATAGCTAGCTAGCCAACCCAGCCTTCTAGCTAGTTTGGAGATACATGTATCTAGTTTAATGAATTGCAAGTAGAGAGAGAGAGGGAGAGTGTGAAAGAGTGATAGAGAGAGAGAGAGAGGTGATGAGAAGATGACAATACCGAGGGGGATGGAAATATGATCAACCTCTCAGCTAGCTTCTCCAGATCACTCTAGCTTGGAGTTGTGCGCGGCTGAAATGATTCCAACATGTAGAGCGCAGAGCAGGGGTCGACCTAATTAAGTTGTCTAATTTTACTATCGGTTCAAAAAGACAAACCGATAGTAAAATAAGGTCCCCACTGTCATAACCATTAGTGTATATGAAGTCATTTTACTATCGGTTTGTTTTATATAACCGATAGTAATATTTCATATATTGTATCGGTTAGTACAGTAATAACCGATAGTAAAAAGTCAGTAATTTCACTATCAGTTACCCGAGAAAAACCGATAGTACTATTCAATATATTATATCGGTTAATACAGTACGAACCGATAGTATAAAGTGAGTAATTTTACTATCTGTTACGAACGAAAAACCGATAGTACTATTGTAATATATTATATCGGTTGGTACAGTAATAACCGATAGTAAAAAGTCAGTAATTTCACTATCAGTTAAAAATGGAAAACTGATAGTACTATTTAATATATTATATTGGTTTGTACAGTAATAACCGATAGTATAAAGTTCGTAATTTTACTATCAGTTACAAAAGGAAAACCGATAGTACTATTTAATATATTATATCGGTTTGTACAGTAATGACCGATAGTAAAAAGTATTTGCATTTCACTAACGTTGGATTAGTGTGTAACCGATAGTAAAATGATGGTTTTCCGCCGCTGTCGTCCTATTCTATCGGATTTTTCCTAGATTGCTTACAACCGTTAGAAAATAAGGGTTAGTGGAATGCACTTTTGTAGTAGTGGTTAGAGATGGAGGATGGTCGAATCTTATCCAATACCTGGAACATCGATCAACTACGCAAGTTTTACATGTAAGTATCCAATCCCTTTTCCTTTTCAATTAGCATGGTTTAATAAAACGAGAGCTTTTTCGTTGTCTCATATGTCGAATATTTCCTTTTATGCCCATGTGTTGTGAATTTGGCTCGGGGGCTGGTCACCGGTGGTTATATAACCACAATGCCTTAATCGGATTCGCTGGCCGACCTCATGACCACTTCCAGATAAGACACTCCTCAATAAGCCGTTTCTCAACGCACACGGGACTTACTGGCATGTCCTTGGTCATCAGAGTGGCTACCGGTTTGCAACAACGTTAGGCATTGCATCAAATATAATTGCTGGCCTGGTCGAATGTCCCTGGTCATCACACCCATATTTTTCCTGTGCTTATAATACTAAGTCTTCAGTATATATAACCACAGGCGGGGGCTAGGGGAATATGAATACAATATGAAGCAAAAAGAAGTGCTTTCTTTCGAAACAAAACCAAAAAATGCATGCATTGCATCCTATAAATTGTATCTGTACAGGAACAAGGTTTACATAATGCCGAGCTCGATCAAGAGTTTATCTACAAGAGGTCTAACTTCCTCCAGGATAGCCTCAAGTTGGTCTTCACTCTCGATCTCTGCCTCCCCTACTAGTGGATTCAGATCCAGATCTGGGCCATGGTTTGAGACGAAACCAGCAGAGAATGGCGGAGGCTGCTGATCGGACTCTAGTTCTGATAGTCTCTTGTTGTCACCTAGTATCTTCAGGAAGATACTCGAGGAGTGATTCCGCTTGGGCTACGACCAATTTAGACCAGTCACTAGGGCTAAGGTCGTCTGCTGTGGTTTCGACCACATCAGCCCTTAGAAGACCGGCTACCATCTTTAGCTTTTCGAAGATGGATATGCTTAAGTCTTTGTTCTCCCTGCGGACAGAGTCGATGGTCATCTGGAGGTCTACTTTCTCTTGACCAAGCTAGCTTATTTGATCTGCTTGCGCTGCAGTAAGAATGTCGTTATAAACAGTCCAAGCGACAAAGTTAATTCGTTCTGGTCGAAAGTTGACTTACATGAGAGCTACGATTGCAGTTTTCTGAACTCGGCCTCTAGATGTGAAATTATGGTGGCCGCCCTGAGCTCATCATTTTCCCGATCAACAAGGCTCTTCTTCAGGAAGGCGTTTTCTCTGCAACAAAAAAAAAGACAATTGACATGACATGTCTATATTCAGGCAAACTAAAGAACATTTTCCTTATTGTTGCAAGTGATCCTTTTCCTCTTGCATGGCCTCGATGCTATCTGCCATAGCCATCGATCTGGTCGCCATACGGGTCAGTTCCTATGGCATAGAGGGAAGTCAGTTGCAAAATCTAAGGGTTCTATGCAAGACTCAGATACCGTGAGGGGTTCAACATACCTCAGTATATTCCCGGAACGACTTGTTCTTCAGGACGGTTGGAGGCCGAGTCGATGGACTCGCCTTATCCCTGATGGGAGCAGCAGATGAATGTCCCTGCCGAGCCTCGATCGCAGATTTTAATACCTGCGATTGGGCCTCCATGTCAAACTCATCCACAACGGCCCGGACGACTTCCTGGACCGGAGGGATAGAGCTTTCTTCACCAGAGGGAACTTCGACCCTCGTCGAGGTTGTTGGGAGGTTTGGCGCTGAATCTCTACCCCTAAGCAAGAAAAGAAACCGTCAGTTTCACGGATGGTTGCCACAGCCCAATACGGTATAAACAGAGGGGAATTCTTACCTTAACTGAAATCCCATTAGCTTCTGGGATTTTGAAGACGACTCCCCAAGAAAAAGAGGACAACCATCGTCCGTACTGGTCTTCCTCTTTGTGAACAAGACCTTCTCTTTTTCTCCCTATGTATACCAGCCTGTAAGCATATATGTGAGGAATGATGGAGATCTAAATGGTAAGAATTCTTACCAAGGTAACCTGCTCAGTTGGCAGGGATGCACCTGATGGTCTAGATGTCTCGTGAACCACCGGTGCTGGCACCTCATCAGTGGTCGCAGGATCTTGCTTTGTTATACCTGCCCCTGTCGCCAGGAGCGGAGTACTCGCCTTCCTAGGACTAACAGAGTTGTAGGAGGAATTTCTTCTCCCTGTACAAGCGTGGCTTGATGAACACACATACAGATGAAATTTTAAACTCAAAACTGCGAGGAATCTTACCGCGGTCGTCCCTTCGACCAAGGAGGGAGAAGTTATAGACCCTGAAGGCTCCAGGGCTTCAGGGCAGAGGTCTCACCCGCGACCACAAGGTTCTCGGTGGCCGCAGGGTTTGCAGTAGCTGTCTCTGCGGGCCGAGGCAGCTCTTCGCCGGCTTGAGGAGTGATCGCCTTCCTCTTCCGGCGAACCAGAGGAATGTTATCTTCCTCCTCCTCGCTTCCTTTACCCTGTACGACGAAGAAGTAATTCCAGTTCGCACCTGGGGTAATAGGAGGCACATGATATCTTACCGCAGTCTTCTTCGCAGTAAGGGGCGTCCTATGCGAGGTGCCTTCCCCGAGAAGTTTCTTGGATTTCTTGGGGGCAGGCTCCCTTGTTCTAGGCCTTGAAGAGACTTTCTTTACTCTCTTCATTGTCAGCTTTCCCAGGAAACCGACGCTTTCACCTGGATACGTCGCCTCGGCGAATTTCCCCAAAAGCTATGCCGTCCCAGTGCCCTTGTTAGTACAAGACACACATATGACTTACAGACAGAACATAATGAGAGATGACATACCTTTCGATGTTCTTGTCTAAGGTCGTCTCCAGCATGGATCAAGCTTTGGGGGCGAGGCGATCCCTTGGTTCCCTCCACTTCGGCACTATATGCCTTGAGGAGGTAGTTTGTCCGCTTCTCGACTTCGGACGAAGGCAAAACTGTGTCACCAGCAGACCAGTTATCAAACATGAAAGAAAAGTATAAGACTTCATTGGCTAAGTTACATACCATCGTTATAGTCCAAGGTGCTGCCCACCATGGACTGTATCTCCCAAGCCGGATGAGCCCTTTCGCGCAGGGGGCTCACCCGATTCTTCACTAAGTCACGAATAACATCGTGAGCTGTCAGTCCCTGCTGGACTAAGTGAAGAATCACCTCGGCTTTCTTCTTCTGCTCTACATTCAGAGCAGGGAGGGAATCCAACTCGCTGGACTTCTCTGGCCGCGTATTCACAAACCACAACCCGCTCTCGGACGGAGGGGTGCGTAGAACCATTTCTGGTACCACCCGTGCACGGAGTCTCGCAGGGGTGGGAAGGGATACTCTTTTTTCTCCCTTATTCGGAAGTAAATGCATCCAGCGGCGTTGGCGCTCTTCAACCATGCCGAGTAATAGAAGCGTCGGAAGAGATCCACGCCGAGATACACTCCGATGAAGGCTTCGCACAGGTGCTGGAAGATCGCCAGGATCAGGACCGCATTTGGGTGGAGATTCACCAACTCCAAACCATAGTGCTCCAAGATCCTTTTCAAGAAGCGACTCTCAGGAAATCGGAACCCGCACCTCAGGTATTCTTCGAAAACCAACAACTCGCCCTCTTTGGACGATTGGGGTTTCTTGATCTTTCCCCGCGGGTCACCAGTTGATCAGCAATCTTGGGGGAAGAATCTCTTCCTTCTCCAGCGCCATCAGGCTCTCCACCGTATGATGAACTGATCGGCTCCAAGATGTCATTTTTGGACGAGATTGTGAGGGCAAAGCTGGTGGCTTTGGGGGCGATAGAAGATGAGGAACGAGGGTTTTGAGCGGCGGAAGTTCTAGGGCTGGAGGCTGGATGTGTGGCTTCCTCAAGAAGCTACCTGCTCCTTTTGTAGGCCCGAGGAGACGCTCCTCTGAGGGTAATGTTCCATTGAATATTCTATTCATTTCCCATAATGGATGTTTTCTTTGGTAAACCCGTTTTGCATTTCCAGCACTGAATCCAAAATGAAAGGTCTTCTTTGTTTCGAATTTGAGGATTAAAAATGGGCACAAAAACGTGAAAAGTTCTACAAAGGATTTTTGAAGGACGTTTTCCTTCTTGTTTCTTGTAAACTTTCACGAGTTGATCATAAAGATATTCTATGATTCAACTGTTGGGTATACAGTTGCTTTTTGATCAGATTGCTGTATTATCGGAACTATGTTTCTGATCGGACTACAATTCTAGTCGAAGTAGTGGTCTGATCGAATTTCGGTTTTGATCACGGTAATCTTTCAGATCGAACTTCATTTCTAACCGCGGCTTTAAGTCTGATTGCGGTATCAGCACTAGTCGCGGTATAACATATTAAATGCGTTTCTGGTCATAATACAGGGACTTATCTATATATGAGTGGTCGTAAAAATACTACTTATAGCTACATTTTCACACAGAAATTATGAAGAATCTTCATGTTATGTAAGGTAAAAGAAATCTTTATTTCTGACAATCTTTACATACAAAAGGGATACCGGCGACCAGAGCGTCGACCTGATCCAAGAGGAGTTTACAAAGTTCTCCTAGGGACATGTTGTCATCAGTGGGATCTACACTGACGACCCCAAGGGAACTAGCAACTACTCTAAGTCTATCTACATCATCCCTAACGAGAGACGCACTATTATTCCTAATCAAATCAGAGAGTTCTCGTTGCTGTCGAGCATAGTCCCTCTCCAGGCGGAATTGGTGCGCCTCTTCGCGGGATATTTCAAAACAATCTGCCAGGTGCAGAATTACCGAAGACATCTCTTCGGTCTTCTTCTCCAAGGCCTCTTTTTCCCCTTGGAGAGTCTGTTCGAGGGGAGGAGGTTGAACTTCAGCAGACTGGTCGCTGGGGCCTCCAACAATTTTCGTCTCCTACATTTGCAGATGTTAGTTTTACTAACTATAACAACAAGCAAAGGGAGATGGAAGTAATTACCGATCCTCGCAAGTGACAGGTTGATGTACTTCCCCCAGAAAGTAGATCACCCGATAAAGGTCGAGGATCATCAGATGGTGGAAGTGCAACCTTCCCACCAGAAGATTGCTTCCCCAACACAAGTTGAGGATCATCTGGTGGTGGAGGTACAGCTTGCCAACCAAAAAATTGATCACCCGGACAAAAACGGGGATCATTGGGTGAAATGGAGAAAGCTGAGAAGAATGTTCCTCCAAAGGTGGAGATGAAAGTTTGACTTGCCGAGGTGCATGAACAGGGAGAACTACATCAACCAAAGGAAGAGAGAGCAATGATGCATCTTTCACCTTTGTTTTGCTGGAGGATCCCTCATCAACCTTGGGTTTCTTCCTTGAAGGGGACAGATCTTTGGACATTTGTGAATTCTGCTCGAATTCAAGTGAAACTTCTTCTTCATCACTCTCAATCTCGATGATGTTTTGGTCTGCCATCGAGAGGTGTAAGGAAGGGAAGATGGCTTTGGAAGAGACTTAGCTGGGAAGAAGAATTGTGGAGCTTTGAAGTCTAGAGGCTTCGGTATTTATAGCCGCTGGGGTGACGGTTCAGTTTCTGAATGCCTCGAGTTTTTAAAGCATTTACAATTTTACCTCGGGTTAAAAAATGCTTCTACGGCGCCATCATTACCCGTCACATATTACCCAGAGTCCATCTCGGGGAATCAATCGCCACACTTAGTGAGCCACTAAGTGGAGGATTTGAAGTGTCGGATTAAGTATCCGATGTAAGTCTTGAAATTTGAAGCAAACACATCCCTTCGTTCTCTTCAAATTTGGGGGCTAGTTGACGAGGATTGATACCCGAGCTAGTTCAAATAAATGCATGACTGGTTCTAGACAGATTCGAACCAGACAAAGTGTCTGTTGGTGCGAACTCAAGTTACTTCAAGAAGCACAAGCATGTGATTGCAAGCTTTACGTGATCAGACCGTAGCTAGTGCGCGGTCAGGAGTTCGTATGCCATACACGAACAGAAGACTGCAGATAGTGCGCAGTCAGGTAATAACAAACAACGCGCGGTCAGAACACCTTCGACCAGGGGACGCGGGATTGTTCTATCCCTACAATAGGGATATCCTGAGTATCCCGAAGATCCTTCCACGCATGGAGACAACCGTCAGGCGGTTAATACGTGCGGTTATCCATGAGTAACACGTGTTAAACTTGTGTGGGAGTTAGGGGCAATTGCCAAAACTGCACCCGAGCAACTGTTCGATGTCGTTATGCCCTGACACCTTTTCGACCAGTATAAAAGGGTAAGCCAGTGCATCGCATCAGGGGATCGAATGGGAAGGAGATCGAGAGATCAAGCAATCCAAACACTCAAAGGATTAGAAGACAGTAGTCTAAGTTAGATAGCTTTCACAAGCCTTCCAGGCATTGTCTTGTACAAACACATAGGAAAAATCTTCACCTGTGAAGATCTTTTCCATAATTTTGTAACCCCTTCTACTATACATAGTGAAATCCCAACAGGACGTAGGGCTATTACTCCCACCATCGAGGGCCCGAACCTGTATAAACCTCTCTGTGCTCTAGTTATCTTTGATTCATCATACCTTCCCGGAGGGATACCCTGAAAGGTCTCACAACCTACAAATTCTGCATAAGTTCGACTTAGGACCCCGAGTCCGAATCGTCAATAGATAGTGTCTCCTATACTTTGCAGAGGCACATGTCATATGCTCGCCGCGCCTACAATTCCAACCAACTACGCAACCTCAGAAGGAAGTACCACAAGGTGCATGATATGCAGGAGCAACTTGGTGCCCCAATTGCCTATGTTGCTATTCCTGGGGAAGATTGGTCGCTGGCGCAAATGATCTCATTGATAGAATCTACCAGCAACCACACAGGACGACACCGCCATATGATTTGTTCCCTGATGAATGGTTGTGGCAGCCCAGCAAGATCAAAAGTTCATTAAGACTTGCCATTATGAGAGAGTTCTGGAGGCGCCACTCTCCCAAGCGAACGAGAATGCCTGGCCCGACTGCTTCTTACACCCTCGAAGTTAAAGTGAGTGGTTGGGTTTCATACTGTCATGTTTCTACTGAAGCTGGCCCATCCATAAGTGATGACAAGTTCGCAGTGTTGCTGAATGAAGTAACTGCTCCCACACTAATGAACTACAACAACAACTTCAACAACTTTGAGCACAAATAAGAGGTCTACAAGAGCGGTTGCGAGGTCGTGACATGTCTGATTCCTCCTGTCAATTTAGAAGGAGTTCAGGATTTGACACCTCAAGACACCATCCTCAACATATGCACCAATCTTAGGCGCCTTGCCAAAGGCCTGCACCTACATCAACTTATAGGCCTAAACAAGCACCACTATCACCTCGTAGGAATTAGTGGTCTCGTCGGCAAGAGCAACTGCCACGTGTTCAGTAGCAATGGTGTGTGCGGACTACCCTGTCAGTGCCGACTTCATCTAAGCTAGAGATTGGCTCCTTTATTCGATAGTCATCTACTTCTCCTAGAATGAAAGTCAACTTATCACCCCCTGCCATAGTTCCACCTCAAGTTGTTGGGCAAAAGCAGCTACAATCAGCTACTCCTTCAAAGGGAGCTGTGGAAGTTCACACCCCTTCTATTGCTTCTAGACAAGAAGTTGAACCCGTACAAGCAATCCAAGTCATTGAAGATGATGTGATGGTTTGCAGGATTATGAAACCTCAACCCGAGGGTGATACTAACTTTGATTGGAGGCCTCCTCCTGTTAATCAAGAATTCTTGTACCCTTCAGATGAGGAGATAGTTCCAAACCCGAAACATGTGTTCCCCAAGGAATTTTTGCCCCGCTTGAGAAGTGTTCACTCTTGGTCGAAGTCTGTCGAGGGGCAAGAAAATCAAGAAGCATCAAAAGAAGCAGTGGCAAAAGCCCCTTGCCTTCCAATTTCTTCTTGAAAGGATTCACGAGGCAAAATGCCTGCTGATGAGGGGCAATCTTTCACCCGTATGTTGACATTGCATCCCGTCTTCCGGATGACCCTACAAAATTACAGCAAGTTGCAAGCTGACATGGAATGGAGACTCGTTTGAGGGTGAGGGCACGTCAAAACACCATTGGCTCTACGACTGGGGTATCGCAAAAAGATGTCAAATTTGATGCGGAGAGTGAGTCTTCTGGTTCCGCTTCAACCTTTTTGCAACGACTCCCTTGTTCACCACACTAGTCTGATCTTGCTCATTCCATCGCTTCTGATGAGGAACATTATCTTGGATTTGGTGCTAGTGATGAGAAGACCACACAAGTTAACATGGCTATAGGCCAAGGCGGCTCAAGTAATGGAACCAATGTGGATGAAAATCAAGGGGCAGCTGTTGATCCGTCTACCCTTGATCCTTCTATGTGCCTTGCTTTTGAAGAGCGAGACTATGAATATAACAGGATGATTGGTGAATGAGGAGCAAAGTTTGATCGTTTGGTTGAAGCCCTGACAAGTTCTGGTCATGGAGCATGGCATCAGCTCCACCTCAACCCATTGTTGATCCACAAGTGGCAGAATTGGAGGCCACTAGAAAATCCTACCCTGCAGGTAGTGTTGAGCAACACGCTGTAACAACAGCTACTCAACTCCTACTTTTAGCAACTCCCACAATAGCTGCAAATACTACACCGACGCCAAGTGCATTGAAGGATTGCCACAACTACGTCGAAAATTTGATAAATGAAAGGTTAAAGCAAATTATAGCAGAGAAAGCTCCTCAAACTCCTGAAAGTGAGCTTGAAAAGCCTTATGAAGTATGGCATGATTTGGTGCTCTTCCCATCTGGATGGCATTTGATAAGTACTAAATTGATAGTATCTTTTACCCTAAGTTTGCTATTGAAAATGTGCAAAAACATGCTAAAAACTCTTTTGATGTGGTATTTTATGCATATTTTTATATTATTTTTACAATCCACTTTCACGATTGTGTTTGCCATATTTCAGGGATCAAACCTACTGAATTTGAGGAAATTTCGCCTTCATTTGGGACAAATTCGACAAACGATACCAAAACTTGACAAAAAAGCAACCCTAATTGAATATTCCGCGGTTGAAACAACATGGTCAAATACACGTAGCCAAGAGGGAACCATAATCGAACACACCTAGACTAAAAGGAGCATTGATCGAACACGAAGGCACCTGCTCGAATAAAGTCCCGATCAAACACAAAGATGTCCAATCAAAAAGAGCCTCGATCGAACACGAGCACAACTGGTCAAACAGTCCCGATCGAACACGATTATCTCTTGGTTGGTTATTTGGCCGAGTGGAGCACGATCGATGGCATGACTCGTGCTTGGCCTGGAGCATGATCTGTGCCACAGGTCGTGCTCGACTCAGTTTCTAGAGGCATTATTGGTCGACACTATTCGGATTTGACTCAGATTTGTCTGTTCTCACATTGTTTGAAGTTGGATTTCACTGCCTACACATCAAGGAGTTATATTTGGGCATGTCAACCCACCGTGTTAGAATTAGAGAAACTTTTGGCTCAATTAGACATGCTTGCATGCTTTTATGCTATTTTTTAGGGCTTTAGTTTAGTTTACTTACTTTACTTTAGTAGACCCCTCTTCTCTACTTTTCCTGAGTTTGTAAGCCGGCAAGGACGACAGACTTACTTTTGAATCAATCAAGTAAGTTTTCATTTATTTGTTATTATTCTAGTGTTTTTATGGCTTTTTGCGAGTAGTTCACTTTTAGGGTTAGGGATCATCTAATCCAGAAGGATTGATTCTTCCTCGGTCTCAATCTTAAGTTTTCAAGTTATTTTCTGATGTTTTCTTCCTTCAAACTCTAAATTCTCATTTCAGCAATAGACGTAACAGTTGAGCCTTAGCGAGAATTTAGAGGAGTTCTTGAGTCCTCGGAGCTTTGACGTGGGATACTGAACAAGGGAGAGGCTCTCGCCAAACATAATAGTGGAAGCGATCCTCTAACCATTGTATCATCGACCGTTCTGGCAACTTAATCTATCTTGGAAAACAATTGAAATTAACTTGCAATTCTCAAACTATGCATAGGATTACGCCAGATGGTTATGGAACTCATGAAACCGTAGGTTTTCCATCCTGCCCTATAAACCCTAGATTTCATACTTACTCTTTACTACTTTAAACCCTAGATTGATAGCTTTAGCTGTAGATTTAGTTGTTGAAAGACAAACCCCTATTTCGTTCAGACTTAATCAATGATCTATTAACTTAAAAAGATGAATACGCTTGTTCCTCATGGAATTCGACGCTCAAGTCCTCAATGTTGAACTGTTCGCTCACGATTATTAATACACATCCACCATACCACGCCGTGTGGCACGATCAAGTTTTTGGCGCTGTTGCTGGGAAAGAACGGTAATTCATCTTTTTAGATTAATTTTCACTGATATAAGTCAATCTCACTTCTCACTCTTGCTTCTATTTTTCTTTTTCTTCTTTTTGTGTAGCACTAACCTTTTAGTGAAGTAGTGCAAATCAGGATAACTCGGACAAACCTATCAAAGACATGCGCTGACTTCTGAACAAGGCAAGGCAGGTAAGATTGGAACAAAATTTGCAACAAATTTTTGAAGAGATCATAGAATAACCATCAATGAAGAACCAAAAGACACTCAAGGATTCTGCAATCCCCCTTAGCATGGGGTTGCAATCAAGTATTCTTAGACCACCAATTGAATCAAATAACATTGAAATAAAACCTGCACTTTTGAATTTGGTTCAACAAAATCAATTCAGCAGTCTCCCACTGAAGATCCATCTTTATATTTACACATGAGCATTGTGATACTTTGAAGATGCACTTCGTTTGAGGCTCTTTCCTTTACAAAGAAAAGACCAAACGAAAAAGAAAAATAGAAGCAAGATTGAGCAGTGAGACTCACTTATATCAGCAAAAATTAATTGAAAAAGATGAATTGCCGTTGCTCCCCGACAATGCCACCAAAAACTTGATCGCACCTGAAACGGTATGATTTGTGTAATAACCTCAAGTGGACTATTGAACGTTGAGCACTTGAGGGTCAAATTCCACCAGGAACAAGTGTATTTGTATTTTTAGGTTAATGGAACACTGTTTAAGTCTGAACGATCTGGGGGTTTGTTTGTCTACAACTAAGTCTACTACTAAATCTATCAATCTTGCTTTTAAAGAAGTAAAGAGAAAATATGAAATCTAGGGTTTATAAAGAAGGAATGAAAACCTAAGGTTTCAGGAGTTCCATAACCATCTGGTGTAATTCTATTCAAGGTCCAAGGATTGCAAGTTAATTTCAATTGTTTTCCATGACAGATTAAGTTTCCAGTATGGTCGCTGGTAAATGGTTAGTGGATCGCTTCCACTGTTACATTTGGCGAGAGCCTCTCTCCTATTCATGATCCCGCGTCACAGCACAAAGGACTCAAGAACTCCCCTAAATTCTTGCTGAGGCTCAATTGTTATGTTTGTTGCCAAAACAAGAATTTAGGGCTTGTAGGAAGAAAACATCAGGAAATAACTGCAAAACTTGAGATCAAGACAAAGGAAGAATCTCACCTTCCGGATTAGGTCATCCCTTTTGTGGTATTATGAATACCCCGGCAGGTTTCTACGAATGTACGTGACACGTGTACAACATTGCGAGCTGACCGTACAATCGATCACCTCCCGCCTTGCAAGCACATAGATTAACGCGAGGATTTATACAAGTTCAGGCCCCAGTGGGGACCCTTGTCCTGTCGGCACCCCCCGGACGTAAGTCCGCTGGGGAGGATCTCTCGTGGGGAGAGGTCTCCAGGGGATGCCTATTGCTTTTATTGTACTAAGTAATCATGAATCAATCCATCACAAGAGGGGGGTACAAGGGTATATATAGACCCCAGAAGATGCAAATTACTAAACTACCATATCTGCAGCCGTCGAATCAAAGGGCACCAACGTCAATTTACTAGCCGAAGGGCCTGGATGATTGACAAGTGTCCTCACTAGTTCCCGAGGGAAACCTTCCCATGGGACCCTGATCACCGGGACCGTGGTCACCGGGTGGCGGCGCCCGGGACACGGGGACGCCCGTCCCTGGGGCACCGATCGTCTAGGCCGTAGTCACCAGGTGGCGGCGCCCGGGACACAGGGACGCCCATCCTTGGGGCACCGATCACCCGGGCCGTAGTCACCGGATGGCGGCGCCTGGGACGAGGGCGGATCGTAGGTGCTGGGTGGTGGCGTCCGGAACGCTGGGACGCTTGTTCCCGGGGCACCAATCACCGGGATCGTGCTCACTGGGTGGCGGCATCCGAGACGCGGGGACGCCCATCCCCGGGGCACCGATCGCCCGATCCCGTAGTCACCGAGTGGCGGCGCCCGAGACGAGGGTGGACCGTAGGCACCGAGTGGTGGCTCCCGGGATGAGGGCGGACCGTAGGCACCAGGTGGTGGCACCCAGGACGCGGGGACGCCTGTTCCTAGGGCACCAATCATCGGAACAGTGGTCAGTGGTTGGCAGCCCCTGCGACGAGGACGGACCGTAGGCACTGGGTAGCGGCGCCCGAGACTAGGATACACCTATCCCCGAGGCACCAGTCGCCAGGACCGTGGTCACCGGATGACGCCGCCCGGGGTGAGGGGACGCCTATCTCCGGGGCACCGATCGCGGGGACCGTGGTCGCCGGGTGGCGGCGCCCAGGACTGGAGCACGCTTGACCCCGAGGCACCAATCGTTGGGACCATGATCACAGGGTGACGACGCCCGGGGCGAGGGGACGCCTATCTCTGAGCCATCGATCGCCGGGACCGTAGTCACCGTGTGGCAACACCCAGGGTGAGGGAAAGCCTCTCCTTGGCGCATTGATGGCCGGGACAGTAGTCATAGGGTGGCGGCACCCTGGACTAGGGCACGCCTATCCCCGGGGCACCAATCGCTGGGACCATGATCACCGGGTGGCGGCGCCTGGGACGAGGGAGTGCCTGTCCCCGGTGGCGTCATTCATCGGAATGCGAGCGGGCGGAGATTTCCCCAACAGCAGCCCCCGATGCCCCTCGGGGACATGTGCTACATCCCTGGGGGGATGGTTTAGACCACCGGGAACATCTATCCCAGGAGGGGGCTTTTCGATGGTAGGGACGCCTCGGCTTCCACGCGCCGCATTAATGATGGTGCTGTTGATCATCATGGCTCCGCGCTCATCAATTTTCGGCGCCATTGGCCATTATGGCTTCACGTACTTCAATATTTGGTGCTTTGTTTCCCGTGCACCACTCCGATTCTTGCGCGGCATTTGAAATCAGCTGCTCAGATCAACCTTGAAGGGACACGTGTCGCCCATCGGGGCCAGACCAGGCCCTATAAGTAGGGCCGTGGGGGGCCTGGAGGGATCACAACCAAATTTAAGCCCCACAGTCCTCTCCAGTGCAAGGAGCTTCTTCTGTAGACCTAACTCTCAATAACCCTTGCCCGGTGGTCCTCACCCAAACGGATGCCCCCTAAAGGATGCGCAAAGGCTGCCAAAATGCCTCCGGAGTAGGTCACCGCGGACTTCCTCGTGACTACCGAGTTCACTCTAGGGGATCTCGAGTCCCTCGTGGACCGGAGGGTCTTCACTGATGGGGACGTCCGGATCCCTGGGAGGAACGAGATGACCCCTCGCCCCTGGGCCGGGGAGTGGTTGTATTTGAAGCCTTCATGGAGGCCGGCCTTCGACTCCCGGTGCACCCATTGCTCTGGGAGTTCCTTCGGGAGTATGGGGTGGGGCTAAATCACTTAACACCCAACACCCTCATACGAATGGGCCTCTTTATTTGTTTATGCGAGACAGCCACCGGATGGGAGCCGACGCTCTGGTTGCTTCGGTACTTCTACAAGCCCTCGGCGAGGGGCTCACACGTGATCAAGGGAGGGCTGAGGTCTTTGTTATTTTGGCTAACACTTTTTTATTTTTGTAGTCCGAGCATACCCGACCTCCCAGGAGAAGGCGGAGAACCTCCTCAAGAGGTACTATGGCTACGAGCATGAGCGTGTCGTGCGAATCATCGGGGAGGTCCCCCCCCCCCCCCCCCGTAACTTGGTGTTGGAGGCCTCCAGGCTGACATTACCAGAGAGGGAGCCTCTCCCCACACCCAGCTCGCATAAGCGGGGGAAAGAGGCCGCCGGGGGGCCGGAGCCAAAACGCGCCAAAGCGCGGAAAGCCCTGGGCCCGGTCACGACACCAGGCTCTACGCCTGTGAAGGCTCCGGCCCTACCGGCGGGGCCAGACACTCCTTCCTCTGCTCGCAAGGTAGCTCCCGAGCCGGGGCACCCATGGGCTACCCCGGTGGCCGGGGCAACTTCGCCCCTCCCGGAGGGAGAACTCTCGACTGGTCGAGGGGTGACAGCGGAGTTCATGCTCCTCCTTGAAGCTTCCGCCAAGTCTGGTGAGTAGGGGAGGGCAACTGGTGACGGAGGGGAGTCCGACTCGGCGGACTACGCCCAGTTGCCTTCTCCGGTGGCCACTCCCCCGGTGGTTCCAAACCCGGCGAGCCCGAACCGCCTAGTGGTGTGGCTCCCGGTGGTGTCCCCGCCACGCTTCGAATGGCCGGTGGATGAGGGAGCGAGTCCCTCGGCTGGGCCGCTACCGGTTGTCTCGACGGTCCCGCAGCCCGGGAAGGGGAAAGAACTTTTCATCCCCCAAGGCCCAATTCCCCCAAAGGAGCTGACGTCCGACTCTTCAGACGATGAGTCCCCGGTGGTGGGGGCCGCAATCAGGGGCGAGCAGGCCCACATCACCCCCGGGGACAGATGGAGGGGCCCACCGGCTAGGATGGGTCCGATGCCGTCGGGAGGAAGACCCCCTTGCTATCCCCGGGCGATCCTTGGAGATTTGCCGCGGGCCTCCATACCCCGACTGTTGGGGCCTACATCCGGATGGGGACTCTCTGCGAGTGTTGCTCAGAGTTGATTTCCCTCCACCTCCAGGTGAGTTCACCCCCATAGCGTCCAGGGACTTTCCCTCGAAAGTTCACTTTGTGCATTGCGCACGTCTAACTCTTGGGTCCGCAAGGGGCAGCCATCGCCCGGGGCATCGAAGAGAGTTTTGAGGAGGCGTTGAAGGTGGCCAAGGACAAGGACGCCACCGGGAGAATGGGGAGCCGGTCAAGGATTTCCCGATCAAAAAATTCCGAAGGTAACCGAGAATTCCATGACCCGCGGAGAGGGAGACTCACTCCCGGAGGAGAATTGGCTGATGACCCGTAACGGGATTGTTGGGGGAAATCTCCGCCCGATCAATCCTGTTGAGAAGTGCCCCGGTGACTGTCGATTGTATGCAGATTTGTTAGTTGTATGTGAGACCTTTCAGGGTATTCCTCAGGTAAGATAGGATAAGCAATATCGTGAGGGACCCGAAGATTTATACAGGTTCGGGCCCTCGATGGTGGGAGTAATAGCTCTACGTCTTGTTGTGATTCCATTATATAAGGTAACAGTGTTTACAAGAAGAGATTATCACAGACGATGATATCTATTGTATCGTTTTCTATCTAATCTATGCCTAAGTCTTCAAGTTATGTTGACTCATGCTTGTTGGTTGACCTAACCGCCCTTTATATCATGCATTGATCATCCTTTTATACTGAGAAAAAGGGTGCCAATATGAAGCGCTTCTGGACGGTTACTCAGGTGCAGTTTGTATAACCGCACTCCTCTCCTACGCAGTTTTAGCACATGCAATTAGTAGTTAACCACACATACTAACCTCATGATAGTTGTCTTCAAACGCGGGAGAAATTATCTTGAGAACATGTTTGATAAAGACTAAAACACCCTCGAAATATCCTGGTCGCAAGTAGTCAGCGACCTCCTGACTGCGCACTGTCTGCGACTCTCTGACCGCACATTGTCTACATGTTTGGGGGAAATCTCCGCCCGATCGGTCCCGGTGACCATGTCCCAGACGCCGCCATGTGCCTAGTGACCAAGGCCCAGGGTGGTCTGGTCCTGTCCCGGGCACCACCTCTGGCCTCGGGAAAGGGCCCCCGGTGGCCCTGTCCCGGGAGCCACCATCTACCCGGTGGCCCCGCCCCGGGCGCCGCCATCTGCCCGGTGGCAAAGGCCCCCAGTGGCCCGGTCCCGGGCGCTGCCATCTGCCGAGTGGCAAAGGCCCCCGGTGGCCCGGTCCCGAGCGCCGCTGTCTGCCCGGTGGCAAAGGCACCTAGTGGCCCAGTCCTGGGTGCCGCCATCTGCCCAGTGGCAAAGGCACCCTGTAGTCCTGTCCCGGGCGCCGCCTTTGGCCCAGGGACAAGGACCCCCGGTGGCCCCTCCCTGGGCGCAGCCATTTGCCCGGTGGCCAGGCCCCGGGTGCCGCCATCTGCCAGGCGGCAAAGGCCCCCGGTGGCCTGGTCCCGGGCGCCGCCTGTCACCCGGTAGCAATGGCTCCCGGTGGTCCTGTCCCGGGTGCCGCCTTTGTCCCGGTGGCCCGTTCCCGGGCGCGACCATTAGCCCGGGGACAAGAGCCCCCGGTGACCCGTCCTGGGCGGAGGCCGCAAGTGCCTCTCGCGCAGGGTCACGTGGGGGGTCACGTGAGGAGTGCCTCGGGAACTCGCAGGGACATTTGTCAAGCCTCCAAGCCCCTTGGCCAGTGGAATGACGTTGGTACCCTCCGATCCAACGGCTGTGACCGGGGTAGTTAGGTCTTTTGGGCCTATATATGCCCTTATACCCCTCTTTTGTAATAGAGGACAATTCATTTGCAGCAATACACAAAAAACCAATTGGCGTGCTTTGGAGTGGTCTCCCAGCGAGAGAACTCTCCCAGCTGACTCAAGTCAGGAGCAAGTCGACAGGACTAGGTTCTCCACTAAGACCTGAACCTGTATAAATCCTCGTGTCATTCTCTGTGCTTGCCTGACGGGAGGTGACCGGTAACGCGGTCAGCTCGCGTGATTGTTCATTAGCTAGGATCTTCTTCAAAACCTGCCTTGGTATTCGCAATACTACGACAGTTGGAACCGTCCATGGGGACTCGTGACGAATTGCCATGGCTCCATCAAGAACAAGGGCCAAAGCCCTCTCCCTTCCCGGTGGTGCTGGTCGCAGTGACCCGGCGCCGCCCATGCAAAAAGACGCCGTTGTGACAACACTACCGGCCAGGGACGTCCGGAGAGAGGTACTTCCCCCAACTCCTGAAATCCCCAGTGTAGGTATTCCCACTTCTAGGCCGCCAGACGCAACCGCGCTTGCGGGGTCTAGTGCCCCCCAACCGGTGGTCCGGACCCCCGTAGACACCTTGCTTGGAGCTTTGGTCGAGGGCCAACTCCGTACCCAGCACAAGCTGGAGGAGTTGTTACGTGTCTTAGCGTGGCCCCCGGCTCCTGCTTACCACCCCCATATCTGTTTATAGGGGACCACCACCGTTCTTCATGGGGCTTCCGGCCACCTCCCCCACACCGAGAACATCCGGAGCTTTCTCCGTGCCGAGAGCGTTTTCGGTCCCAGGAGGCTTCCCCGCATCTGGGGCCCTCCCCGTGCCGGGGATGTTCCCCACGTTTGGAGCTCAACCTATGCCCAGGACCCTCCCCTTCACTGGAGGCTATCCGGCGTCCAGTCCGGAACCCCCGTTACCTGGCACCGAGCCCCGGGTGGCTGCGCAAGCACCGGAGGCAGTGGCTTTCGGTGCACCGGCGGTCCCCCCGCGCCGGAAGCCTTCCCCATATCTATGGTCTCCCACATATATGGATGCCTCCCCGGGTTAACACCCGGGAGTGCACTGGCACCTACTCCGGTCGCAGCTCCAGGGGCATACATCACCCTCGCACCTACCCCCGTCGCCATTTCGGGTGCTCACCCCACGTCGGGCCCGTCCTATGCACCGGTGGCCTCCCTCGAACTGGCGACCGTTGCACATGATCTCCCTCCTCCCCCGGGGCCGCCTCAGAGGGCTCCCTCGGTAGACCAGACCCGCTTCACCAGGGAGGAGGTCGAGCAAATGCGCACCGCGAAGTCTGGGGAGGCCCGCTCCCACTACTGATCGGAACTCCCCTCGGCCCATGGTCGCGGTGAGCCACGCTCTCGTCTCGACCGGGGGAAAAGACCGGCCGAGGAAGCGACTGCCACCTCTGGGGGACACCCGGACATCCAGGAGGTGAGCTCGACTAACCCCGAGGAGAAGAGGCGCTACCGTCACGTCGGTGGACCGCTGGAACCCCTCCCCGACTCCGATAACGAGCGCGCCTCTCCGGTCAAAGGGGACAGCAACCGAGAATCTCCCAAGGAGGTTGAGGGGGCAAATCAGCCGCTGTGCCGCTGTCTCTGCTGCATCCGCTGGCCACGGTCTTACCGCCAGTCGCATATCGAGCATTACAATGGTGACGCCGACCCTTACCAATTTGTGCAGGTGTACTCCACCGCTATATTGGCAGCTGGGGGGGGACGAGACGGTGCAATGCAACGTCTTCCCCCTCTACTTCACCAGGATCGCCCGCTCATGGTTCTACAACCTGGGGGCCGGTTCCATCAAGTCCTTCGCGCAACTTAAGTGTGAGTTCTGCCCAAACTTCGAGGGGAATTACGTGCGTCCCCTAGACTCATCGCAGCTTTACACCGTCCGACAGAGGATGGGGGAGACCATCCGAAGCTTCTTCAAGCGCTTTGCTCAGGTCAAGAGCAAAGTGGCTCACATCCCCGACTCTACAGTCATCGAGGCGTGCAAGAGCGGGATCCTCCCCGGGGAGCTCCATTGGAGGCTCTCCCAGAGCTGCCCCACCTCCGCTGATGATCTCTTCACTGTGCTCGAGATGTATGCCCATGTGGAGGAGGACGACCTCTGGAAAAAGAACCAGGGGGCTCCTGCCCCCGCTAGCCGGGAGGCTAGGGACCCCCTCAACAAGAGTCCTAGGAGGAGCGATCATAGTGAGCCACGGCCTTGGGACACCTTTGTCCTCGAGGGTGTAGGCCGCTCGAGAGACAGCAACAAGGCCAATCTCCCTTTCCCTAAGTCGAAAGGTTATGGGGGGGGGGGGGACAGTCGTCCCGCGATCGTGAAGGTCCCCCAAGGGAAGGCAAGGAGGGCACAACCAACTTGTGGTGTGCCTTCCACAAGTCAAATACCCACGCTACCTAAGAGTGCCACCAGCTCTTACAGCACTTTGCCGCATTTCTCGACCAGCGTGAGCAAGGGGGAGGGAGCTCTGCCTCCTTGCCCCCCGCAATGGCTTTGTCGGCTCTCCCAACTCCTGTGGGGGAGCAGCAAAGACCAGCATAGGAAAGGGGCTCAGTTGAATAACTCCCCTTCCAAACCTCCCAAAGGCACGTAAACGTTATTACGGGGGGATCCGCCTCGGGACGGGACTCTAAACACCACCACAAGGAGTACGCGCGGGAGGTAAAGGTTGTGGGGGTGCTACATACGTCACGGCCACCAAAATGGTCGGACGTCCCCCTCACCTTTACAGCAAAAGACGCGCGCGGGGTTCGTTCCCCCATGACGACGCGCTCATCGTCTCCGCCACTGTCTACAACTGCCACCTGGCGCGTATCCTCGTCGACGGCGGAAGTTCCACTGACGTTCTGTACCTGAAGGCATTCAGGGAGATATAGGTTGACGAGAAGTTGCTACAGCCCATAGCCGGGCCCTTGTAGGGCTTCGTCCTGGGGAAGACCATCCACCCAGTGGTAAAGGTGGATCTCCCTATGACCTTCGGCACCCCAGACAACTACCAGACGGACATGGTTCGGTTCGATGTAGTGGACCTCCCCTCTTCATACAACGCAATCATGGGGAGGACCACAATCAACTGTTTGGGGGCAGCGATCCACCAGAGCTATCTCTGCGTGCAGATCCCTGGGACTCACGGCGTGATCACCGCCCAAGGCGACCAGGACGTGGCTCGTGCTATGTCCGAGCGTGCCACTTCGATGATCGGGAGCATCAACCTGATCGAGGCCCTGGGGGGAGAGGACTCTTCCCTGGTGTCAGACACCCCGGTCGTCCCCTCCGGGAAGACTCTTCCAAAACCGCACCCTGAGGGGGACCTCCGGAAGGTCCCACTGTCCCCAGACGACGAGGGCAGGACCGTCAAGATCGGGGCGGACCTCTTTGAAGAGCACGCGGAGCAACTCGTGGCCTTCCTACGCAAAAACTCTGACGTCTTTGCATGGAAGCCCGCCGACATGCGCTGTGTCGCTCGCGACGTCATCGAGCATAAGCTCGCTATGACGCTTGGCCGTCCCCCGGTCAAGCAGAAGCTGAGCAAAGTCTCCCTCGAGTGCCAAGAGGCCATCAAGGTGGAAATCGCCAAGCTCCGAGAAGCTGGGTTCATTCGGGAGGTCTTGCACCCCGAGTGTTTGGCGAACCCTGTTCTCGTCAAGAAGTCGAACAGCAAGTGGCGGATGTGTGTTGACTTCACCGATCTCAACAAGGCTTGTCCAAAGGATGACTTCCCACTCCCCCGGATTGACCAGCTGGTCGATTCGGCCGCAGGGTGCGAGCTTATGAGCTTCTTGGGCGCTTATTCAGGCTATCACCAGGTCCGGATGGCAGAAGGGCACGAGTAAAAGATGAGTTTTATAACTCCCCTCGGCACCTTCTGCTACGTTCATATGCCCTTCGGGCTAAAGAACGCTGGAGCAACATTCGAGCGACTTATCTTGTTGGACTTCAAGGACCAAATCGGCCGCAACGTCAAAGTCTACATCAACGACGCGGTTGTCAAAAGCCACCGCGCACCCACTCACATCGACGACTTAGCGGAGACCTTCCGCAACCTCCATGCGTACGGGTTGAAACTCAACCCGGAGAAATGCGCGTTCGGCGTACGCGGGGGGAAGCTGTTGGGCTTCCTCTGTCCCAGCGGGGCATAGAGGCCAACCCCGAAAAGATTCGGGCCCTGCTGGACATGCCCCCACCGCGCTCCATAAAAGATGTACAACGGCTTACCGACCGCATGGCCGCACTAAGCTGATTCGTCTCGCGGTCGAGGGAGAGGCCTCCAATTCTTCAAGATCCTTCGAGGCCTCGAGGGGTTTCGTTGGACCCCCGGCTTTCGAAGATTTGAAGAAGTATCTCATGAGCCCCCCAATGCTTGTGAGCCCATCTCTGGGGGAAACTCTGCTCCTTTACCTAACCACGACCCCGATCGCTGTAAGCGCGGTACTAGTAAAGGAGCGGGATGGGCAACAGCGCCCGGTGTACTACATGAGCGAGGCCCTTCAGGGGGCTAAGACTCGGTACATAGAGATGGAGAAGATTTGTTATGCCCTTCTCATGGCATCCCGGAAGCTCTGCCACTAGTTCCTGGGGCACCCGATCATGGTCCCGTCGTCTCTCCCCTTGGGGGAGGTACTGCTAAATAAAGAAGCCACCGTCCAGATCGGAAAGTGGGGAGCCGAGCTCGCTCCTTTCTCCCTCTTGCTGACCGGCCGCTCCGACATCAAGTCACAAGTCCTCGCTGACTTTGTGGCGGAGTGGACCCCCGCCTCTGGGAAAGAGGGGGAGAACCTTCCTAAGCCGCCCCGGCGCGACGACCAATGGACCCTCAGGTTTGATGGCTCCTTGTGTCTGGCTGGGGCCGGTGTGGGGGTAGTCCTCTGGAGCCCTGAGGGAAGGACGCTGGAGTACACGGAAAGGCTTGAGTTCCCCACTATGAACAACGTCGCCGAATACGAGGCCCTGCTCCTGGGGCTGCGCCTCGCGCCCTCCTTGGGGATCTATCGCCTTCTTGTCAAAGGAGACTCCCAGCTCGTGGTTTGTCGAATGGGCAAGTCTTACTCGTGCCATGACGTGAACCTGAGCCTATATTTGGGGGAGGTGTGCAAGATGGAGAAGCACTTCGAGGGTCTGGAAGCCCAACATATCCCCCGGAGAGATAATGATCGGGCCGACGCCTTGGCCCGGGCGGACAGCGCCCAGGAACCTCTCCCGGGGGTGCTTTCCTAGAAATTATCGCGAAGCCCTCGGTGGCATCTCCGGACACGGACCACGAGTCCCACGCCCCAGGAGTCTCCGAAATCACTCGAGCAGTATCCTGGATGGATCCCCTCGTCTCCTTCATAAGGGGGGAAGGGGACTCTCCCAACGAGACCGAGGCGAAACGCCTCCGCGCCAAGGCGCGGGCGTACCTCCTACTAGAGGGAAAGCACTACAAGCGGGGGGCTTGAGCCCTGCTCCGCTGCCTCCCGCGGGCAGAAGGACTTCAACTCCTTGAGGAGATCCACTCGGGGAGTTATGGGTCTCAACTAGCTCCGCGCGCTGTCGCGGCGAAAGTCATTCAACAGGGCTTCTATTGGCCCACCGTGGTCTGCAACGCGCGGGACGTCGTCTCCGCGTGCGAGGCCTACCAAAAAATGGCAAAGGGCTTCAACTTTCCCTCCACAGCGCTGCAAACCATTCCCATCACCTGCCCCTTTGCGCGGTGGGGAATGGATCTCTTAGGTCCCTTCCCCCCAGCGCCCGGGGGCTACAAGTATGCGATGTCACAGTGGACTACTTTTCCAAGTGGGTGGAAGCTGAGCCATTGGCCAGCATCACCTCCTGAGTAGTGCAGTGGTTTTTCTGGAAAAATGTCATGTGTCGTTCCGGGGTCCCCTGGGAAATCATTGTCGACAACAAAACCCAATTCGACTCCACACACTTCCGGGAATTCTGTGAGAGCTTGGGAGTTACCCTCCAGGCGGGGCGCATGGGTAGGGGAGCTTCCGAGCATCCTCTGTTCCATGCGCACGACCCCGAGCCGGGCAACGGGACGCACGCCCTTTTGGCTCTTATACGGGGCTGAAGCAGTTCTCCCCTCGAAGATTGGTTTTTGGTCGCTGCGAGTAGATCTCCTAGATGGAGCCATGGCAGCACATACCAAACCAATGAAGACAACCAGCGACTGGAAATCGACCTCGTCGAGGAAGAACGTGACCGAGCGCTACTTCGCCACGCCATCTATGAGCGTGAAATGGCGCGTGTGTACAATCAGCTCGTCCGCGCGAGAGCTTTCCGCCTTGGGAACCTTGTCCTCAAGTGCGTGACTGACCCCCAGACCCAGGGTAAACTCTCCCCCAAGTGGGAAGGCCCTTACAGGATCTCCGCGGTCTTGGGCTTGGGGGCTTACAAGCTCTCCAACCTCGAAGACCAGGAGCTTGACAAGGATTGTTACCCGAGCTAGTTCGGAGTAAATGCACGTCTGGTTTAAGACAGATTTGAACCAAGCACGTGTCCGTCGCTATGATTTCAGATAGCCTGAGAAGCACGGACACATGGTCGTAGGCTTTGCGCGATCATGAGACCACAGACAGTGCGCGGTCAGGATCCCATAGGCGATGCATGGACAGGAGGTCGCAGACAGTGCGCGGTCAGGAAGGCAGTGTGCGGTCAGAAGCACATTGTCTACTCTCGACGAAGATGACTCGGGGTTGCTTAAGCTCTACAACAAGCATATCACGAGGATCCCGGAGATTCTTCCACGTATGAAGATAACTGCCAGGAGGTTAATACGTGTGGTTATCCCTTAATTGCACGTGTTAAGCCTGTGTGGGAGTTAAGTGTAGTTGCCAAAACTACACACGAGCAACCGTTCAAAACCATTGTGCATTGGCGCCCTTTCGACCAGTATAAAAGGGTGAGCAAATGCACCAGACAGGGATAACAAAAAAACAGATTCAACAGATCCCAGAGATCGACAACAGCAAGCTTTCATAGGCTAGTTTAGTCATTTTCTAGATAATCAAGCGGAAAAGATCTTCGCCTATGATGATCTTTTCCACAACTTTGTAACCTTTTTCCCATACATAATGAAATCATAACAGGAAGTAAGGCTATTACTCCCACCATTGAGGGCCCGAACCTGTATAAATCTTTCTGTGTTCCAACCGACATTGCTCATCATCCCTTCCCAGAGGGACACCCTGAAAGTCCTCACAACTCACAAAATTCTGCATAAGTTCGACTAAGGACCCCGAGTCCAAATCGTCGACAGTTGGCGCCCACCGCGGGGCCTTTCTCAAGGCATTCTTATTTCTATCCGGAGGTTCGGTGAGTCATGTCTGGAGCATATGATTCTGAGAACGACTTCGATCTTGAGGATTATGCCCATATCCAAATGCCTTCACCTAGTGATCCTGTTCCAATGGAGGAAACTGGAGGCGAAGACGTCCTGGAGGTCGATTCGACCACCCAGGTCATGTCTATCGACTAGGAGCCAACCAACGCCAAACCAAAACCCACTGTGGTTCTTACTGCGTTAGAGGTTGAATCCGGTCCGTCGCACAGCCCTATTGAGGGTAAGGGCGATGTCAACCAGGAATTTAGCCCGGGGTGGTTTGATCCTGATAACCTCCACCGTCTCTTTGATTTTGAATCCGAATCAGAACAAACAGAGATGTTTTCTCCATCGGCGACTTCACTCCCTAGACAATTCGCTGCCTTATCAGAAGAAACTCCCGATCAACGAGCTGCTAGGGAAGAACAGGAACGCAAACAAAAGGAAGATCAAGATCGTGAGCAACAAGATAACGAACTTCACAGAACAGCCCTAGAGGCTCTTCAAAATGCGCAAGCTCGTTACGACGCTGCTCCGAGTTCCTCCCGTCAATCACGTGGACGCAGACGCGAGCAAACACCATCTTTACCCCCGGAACGTTTGCCGGTGGACGAAGAGACAGTGACACCTGGCGCGCCCAGGAGGAGTACGCATGGCCGGCTTCAATCCATCACAGAGGTCTTGCGTAATTTTCCTCCTACGATCACAGATGCGTGGAAACCGGCTTTCGCCAGAATCCTGGCGGAGAGGTTGGACGAGGGCCTCTTCCCGGTCAGCAACACGTTCCCATGACCGAGAATACTCTAACTCTAGTTCTGGTAGACAGAATCATCGACCACCAGTGCCGTCTCGGCATGACAAAGCCAGAAGGGCAGGGAATTCTCATGATCGGATTCCTATCCACTCTCGCCTGGGACCACGTGTGACCTCTCCTTCGCGTGAGGTCGCCAGAGATCAGGTCGAGAGTTGCAGATCCATCCAGGGTCCTTATGTTGGTTGTAAAGCTTTCTCGCCCGGACTTCGTGTAGTCGTTTGGCCGGACAAGTTTAAACCAGGGGCCATAGAGAGATTTGACGGAACTCAGAATCCATCGGAGTTCCTTCAAATTTATATCACCGCCATTCAGGCACAGGCGGAGATGATCGGGTCATTGCCAACTATTTGCCTACAGTCCTCGAGGGACCGGCAAGAACCTGGTTGTTTAATCAACCCGAGGGTTCAATCTATAACTGGGAAATGTTGTGCGATGCCATCCTCAATAATTTCCAAAATTGTTATCAGAAGCCGGGTAAAGAGGACGACTTCCATCGACTACGACAAACTTCGACCGAAACTCTTTGTCAGTTTGTCAAGAGATTTGTCGGGGTGAGAAATACCATCCCGAACATATCTAATAACTTCGTTATCAGGGCATTTAAACACGCCGTTTGATATCGGAGGTTCACCGAAGATTTGCTCATCCATCCTCCTCGATCAGTAGCCGATCTCTTTGATATGGCTGATCGATATTTCGATGCGGCCGAGGCCGTTGAGTGGAATCGGATGGTACATAAGGGTAACTTACCACCTCAACCAAGTCTCAAGGATGTGAAGAGGGAGGATTCGATCAAGAAACCGGAGTCTTCGTCAAGCGGGAAGTCGAAGAAATAAAAAAGAAGTCGATCTGGACAGTACCGAAAGGTCGCAGTCACAGAGAAACCTCCGTCGACCAAAGGTAACAAACCTTCGTTCAAAAATAAAACTGCTTCTGGTGGTCACAGTGCCGACCAGCCAGAGAAGTCGACTAACCCATAGGAAGGTAAGAGATGGTGTCCACTCCACAACTCTGCAGGTCACGACCTCAAGAATTGCCAGAGTTGGTTGAAGCAGTTGGATGACTTCTACCAGGGGATCAGACCTATGCCGACCTTGCCACCAAAAGAACAGACTTGCGGGCTGAGGGACGCCAACGGAGATGAAGAGATGTCCTACTAGGTACCTTGTAATCATGTTAATGTTATTTTCGGAGGTTCCTCCTCTTTTGTTTCTAAGCGGCAATTTAAAGCCTTTTATTGAGAGGTGAACCAAATGGAGACTCCCCTTGGTGAACCTCAGTACCCCTGTTGGTCGGATACACCTTTGACGTTTGATCGTTCTAATTGTCCTGTGGGGCTTACTCGACCATTGAGGCTACCTTTGGTCATAACCCCAATAATCGGCAATTCGAGAGTCAAAATGGTCCTGATTGACGGAGGTAGCTCCTTAGACATTTTATTGGTCAAGGCACTCGATGAGATGCAAATTCCTCGTTCGAAAATCAAACCCATAATTCATCTGTTTTATGAGATAATTCCAAGTCCCTCTATGATGCCATTGGGACAGGTGGTGCTCCCAGTCACGCTGAGTGAACCAGATAACTTCCGAACAAAATTAGTTACTTTTGATGTAATTGATTGTGATTCGGCTTATAACGCAATCTTTGGCAGGCCAACTCTTGCTAAGTTCATGATGGCTACGCACTATGCTTACCAGTGCGGCGAGTTGCCTGGCCCTAAAGGTGTTATTTCGGTACGAGGCAGTCGCAACGTGGTATTGACGTGTGATCAGTTATCCCTGGAGTTGGTGGACCAACTTCTCCTCCGAGAAGCACAGATCGCCACAATGTCTACTGATACGATCAAAGCCACTCCTCGGCCAGATGAAACATTAAAACTGGTTCCATTGTACCCAGATGATCCATCCAAGACAATTCGGATTGGATCAGGCCTGGACGACAAATAGGAACTCGAGCTCGTTACTTTCCTCCGAGCTAATGCAGGTGTGTTTGCGTGGAAACCATTCTATATGCCCGGTGTCCCAAGGGAGGTAATTGAGCACAGGTTAGCAATTCGACCTGGACATCGACCAATAAAGTAGAAGCTCAGGCGTTTTGCTATTGATCGGCAGGAAGCCATCCGAGAGGAGTTGGATAAACTCCAAAAGGCCGGATTCATTCGTGAAGTCAATCATCCGGAATGGCTTGCAAACCCGGTCATAGTCCGCAAGTCAAATGGAAAGTGGCGCATGTGCGTTGACTACACCAGCCTAAATAGTGCCTGTCCGAAGGATGACTTCCCCTTCCCTGCATCGATCAGCTGGTCGATTCTACTGTGGGTTGCGAATTGATGAGTTTCCTGGACGCTTACTCAGGATATCATCAAATTAGCATGGCGGAAGAAGATGAAGAGAAGACTGCCTTCATCACACCATTCGGCACCTACTGCTACGTCAGAATGCCATTTGGTCTCAAGAACACTGGCTCCACGTACCAGTGCTTGATGCAAAAGACCTTTCTTTCCCAGATGGGCATAATCTTGAAGCTTACGTAGACGACCTGGTTGTAAAAAGTTTAAAAAGTTCATCTCATTTAGACGATCTTGCTGAAACCTTCTGTAATTTGAATCGATATGGAATAAAGTTAAACCCAGAAAAATATTCTTTCGGGGTTTCATCAACTTCTTGGTTTTCTTGTCTGTTCCAGAGGAATCGAAGTCAATCCTGAAAAAATTAGGGCTATCGAACAGATGAGGTCTTCCTCGATCATCAAGGATGTTCAGCACCTAGCAGGTCGCATGGTGGCATTGAGCCGGTTCATATCGCGATTAGGCGCAAGGGGACTACCTTTCTTCAATGCCCTACACAAACATCACAAATTTACATGGTCCGATGAGGCCGAAAAGGCATTTCAGGAGGTAAAACCATATCTATCCAGTCCGCCGGTCTTGGTTTCCCCCGACAAAGAGGAACCATTACTCCTTTACTTGGCGGCCACACCTCACGCGGTCAGCGTCGTTCTGATTGCGGAAAGAGAGGGTGTGCACAAACCCGTATACTACGTAAGAGAAGTACTTCATGGTCCTAAGGAGCGATACCCTGAGGTCCAGAAGATACTTTACGCGCTACTAATGGCTTCCCGTAAGCTACGACATTACTTCCAAGCACATAAGATCACATTGCCCTCATCTTTTCCTTTGGGGGACATTGTCCGGAATCCGGAGAAATCTGGTCGAATCGCCAAATGGGCTGTCGAACTCGGAGCATTCGACATCCATTTCACGCCCCACACCGTGGTCAAGTCTCAGGTCCAGGCCGACTTCGTGGTCGAATGGACTAACCCTGAGCCACCTGTGCAGGCGTCCGAAGATTTGGAATGCCCCGACCACTGGACAATGTACTTTGACGGCTCGCGTAATTTTCAACACTCAGGGGCTGGAGTGGTCTTAGTTATGCCCTAGGGCGAATAGCTGAAGTATGTCATTCAACTACACTTTGTTGCGACCAACAACGCAGCAGAGTATGAAGGTCTTATTGCAGGGCTCCGGGTAGCAAAATTCCTCGGAGTCCGTCGATTAGTGGTGAGGGGAGACTCACAGCTGGTCGTAAACTAGGAAAACAAGGAGTACAGCACCTCCGATGAGACAATGGCTCATTACCTGGGGGAAGTGAGGAGATTGGAAAAACACTTCAGTCATTTCGAAGTCCAATACATCCCACTAAAGGACAACATTCTCGCAGACCAATTATCCCAAATTGGATCCTCACGCACATCCGCTCTGGCAGGAGTGTTCATCGAACACTTGGAACATCCCTCGATCACGACTACGGTCGAAGATGATCCGGTAACAGTCTGCGTTACCAACCTCGGACAGGAATGAGATTGGGGTGTCCATTGAGGGTCTATCTCGAACACGGGACCTTACCCGAGGATGAAACCGAAGGCGATCAGTTAGTTCAAAAAGTGCGTCTATACAAACTTATAGGAGTTTTGTACAGAAAAGGTACTCAAGGAGTATTCATGTGCTGTGTGTCCGAAGAGGAAGGTAAATCCCTCTTGAAAGAAATCCATGACGGTGTATGCGGTGCACACGCGTCATTTCATACACTAGATGGAAAGGCTTTCCGACAAGGATTTTACTGACCTTCGGCACTTGATGATGCCAAGAATATGGTCAAGACATGTCCTTAGTGTCAATTCCATGCGAGACAGATTCATCAACCCGCCTACGCTCTACAAACCATTCCTCTCATGGCCCTTCGCAGTCTGGGGGATGGATATTGTTGGTTCTGTGCCACAAGCGGTCAATGGATACAAGTTCTTGTTCGTAGCTATTGACATGTTTACAAAGTGGATTGAGGCCGAACCAGTGCGCAACATCACTGCTGCTGCTGCACAAAAGTTCTTTCATAAGAACATTGTTACTCGATTCGGTGTTCCAAATCGCCTTATCACTGATAATGGTTCCCAGTTCGCTAGCGGTCTCTTTCTGGACTATTACAACACCGTTGGAACCAAGGTGTGCTTTGCTTTTGTAGCTCATCCGCAGAGCAATGGTGCCGTCGAACGTGCCAACGGGCAGATATTGCAGGGCATCAAAAAGTATGTTTTTGATCGCCTTAAGACACGCTCGGGGGCTTGGGTAGACAAGCTCTATACCATTCTGTGGGCACTATGTACTACTTCTAGTCGAGCCACTGGTGAGGCACCTTTCCATTTGGTATACGGGGCTGAGGCTGTGTTACCTATAGAAATTAGTGTTGGTTCTGTCCGAACAGATCAATTCGAACAAAGAGCTGGCAACGATTACAAGATCTCATCCTCCTAGAAGAAAAACGTGATCGAGCTCTGGTCAAGCCCGCGGTGTATTTGCAAGCTTTGCGCAAATACCATAACAAAAGGGTGTGACCACGTAGTCTTCACATGGGCGATCTGGTTTTACGTAAAATACAAAACCAAACTAATCACAACAAGTTCTCCCCACAATGGGAAGGTCCCTACACTGTTGTCTCGGTGCCGCGACCAAGATCAGCTCGGTTAGCGATGGAGGATGGTCGGATCTTATCCAATACATGGAACATCGATCAACTACGCAAGTTCTACGTGTAAGTTCCCAATCCCTTTTCCTTTTCAATTAGCATGATTTGACAAAATCAGTACTTTTAGTTGTTTCATGTGTTAAGTATTCCTTTTGCCCATATGTTACGAGTCTGGCTCGGGGGCTGGTCGCCGATAGTTGTATCACTACAATACCCTGATCGGATTCGCTGGCTAATCTCGCGATCACTTCCAGACAAGACACCCCTCAATAAGCCGTTTCTCAACGCACACGGGGCTTGCTGGCATGTCCTTGGTCATCAGAGTGGCTGCCGATTTGCAATAAGGTTGGGTATTGTATTGAATATGATTGTCGGCCTAGTTGGGTATCCCTGGTCATCATTACACCCATATCCCTCCTGTGCTTATAATACTAAGTCTTCAGTATACATAATCATAGGAGGGGGCAAGGGGAATACGGTTGCAACATGAAACAAAAAGAAGTGCTTTCTTTCAAAAAATAATGCATACATTCGCATTGTATAAATTGTATCTATACAGGTATAAAGATTTACATTAGGCCAAGCTCTTTCAAGAGATTTTCTACGAGAGGTTTGACCTCCTTCATTATGACCTCAAGCTGGTCTTCACTCTCGACCTCTGCCTCTCCCACCACTGGATTCAGATCAAGATCTGGGCCATGGTGAAGACGAAGCCGGCAGAGGATGGCGGAGGCTGCTGATCGCACTCTGATCTTGATCGCCTCTTTTTGCCGCCTTGTATCTTCAGGAAGATACTCAAGAAGTGACTCTGCTTGGGTCGCGACCAGTGTGGTCCAGTCGCCTAGGCTAAGGTCGTCCATCTCAGTTTCGACCACATCAGCCCTCAGCAAACCGGCCACCATCTTCAATTTTTCAAAGATGTCTCGTTGAGAACTGCTGCAGGTTGAGAGTGATGCACTCAAGTCCTTGTTCTCCCTGCAGACAGAATCAACTCTCGAGTTTTGCAACTCGATGGTCGCTTGGAGAGCTTTCTTCTCTTGGCTGAGCTGGCTTATTTGGTCGTCTCACGCTGCGATAAGAGACCATTACAAACAGTTCACATGACAAAATTAATTCACTCTGGTCAGAAGTATACTTACAGGAGAGCTGTGACCGCAATTTTTGGAGTTCGGTCTCTAGGAATGAGATCTTGGCAGCTACCCAGAACTCCTGGTTTTCCTGATCAGCGAGGCTTTTGATCAGAAAGGCGTTTTCTCTGTGACAAAAGAAACAATTGTCATGATAGGGTTTACATTCGGGCAAATGAAGAAACGTCTTCCTTACCGCTGCAGGCGACTCGCTTCCTCTTGCGCGACCTTGATGCTATTTTCTATAGCCATCGACCTGGTCGCCATACGAGTCAGTTCCTATGACATGGAAGGGGATCAGTTTCAAAGCCCGGGCCTATCCAAATGCGAACTTAAAAAATCACAAGGGGTGTTCGACATACTTCAACATACTCACTGAACAAGCCACTTGCCAGTTCAGCCAAAGGCTGAGTCTCTAGACTCGCCTTGTCCCCAATAGGAGCAGCAGATGAGTTTTCCTGCTGAGCCTCCTCCATAACTGGGGTCGCAGATTCCAATCTCTACGATTGGACTTCTGCGGCCATCCCGTCTATAATGGCCCAAAGAACTTCCCTGGCCGAAGGGATGGAACTTTGCTCCCTCGTGACCTCGGTAGTAGGGGAAGCTTCTACGCTTGCCGAGGCCATTGGAGGGCTTGGCGCTGTATCTCTGCGCCTAAGCAAATAGAAGGACCATCGGTTAGAATCTTTTCAATCGATCATTGTAATCTGACCCTGTCCAAGCAGGAGAGATTCTTACCTTACTCGAAATCCTACCAACTTCTGGGATTTCGAAGATGGTTCCCTGAGGAAAAGAGGACAGTCATCATCTATCCTGGTGTTCCTCTTCGTGAATAAGACCTTGTCTTTTTCTCCCTATGTGCATGTAAATCTATAAGAACACACATGGGGAATGGTAAAGACCAAAGCTGTAAGAGTCCTTACCGGGGTAACTTTTTTGGTCGGTGGGGATGAAGCAATTGGTCCGGATGTCTCCTGGACCACCGACGCTAGGACTTCATCCGTGACCACGAGGTTGGTAGTGGTCGTGGTGTCCTGCTCAGTTATTCCCACTCCTGTCGACAGGAGTGGAGTGCTCGCCGCCCCAGGACTGGCAGGAGTCACTTCGTGGCGGATATGGGGGATGTCTTCTTCTTCCTGTACGAGCATAACTTAATGGATGTACACAGATGAATGTGAACATTTAGGATTGTGAGAAATCTTACCACAATCGCCCCTTCTGTCAGAAGGGGAGGAGTTGCAGATCCTGAAGCTTCCTGGGCTTCAGGCACTAGGGTTTCACCCGCACCACAGGATTATCAGTGGTCGCAGGGCCCATTGCACTTGTCTCCGTCCCTGTGGTCAGGGACAGGACCTCGCTGGTTTGAGGAGCGATCGCCTTCCTCTTGCAGCGAATCAGAGGGACGTCGTCCTCCTCGTCCTCTCTCCCTTCACCCTGTACAACGAAGAAATAATTTCCACTCGTACCTGGGGTTATGGGAGGCACTGAATATCTTACCGCAGTCCTTTTCATGGTAAGGGGTGTCTTTTGCGAAGAGGCCTCTCCCAGAATCTTCTTGGACCTCTTGGGAGCAGGATCCTTCGCCGTGCGCTTTGAAGAAATCCTCTTCACCCTCTTCGTAGCCGATCTCCCCAAGAGACCAACGTCCTCGGTTGGACGCGTCGCCTCGGCGAACTTCCCCAGAAGCTATGTCATTCCAAATGTTCTTGTTAGTACAGGATAAGCGAATGGTCTATAACAGAGCCTGTTGAGAAAGGCCATACCTTTCGGCACTCCTGTTTGAGATCGTCGCTGGCATTGATTAGGCTCAGGGGGCGAGGCGATCCCCTGGTTCCCTCCACAGTAGCGCTGTACGCCTTGAGGAGGTAATTTGTCCATTTTTCAATCTCGGACAAAGGCAGGGCTGCGTCGCAAACAAGCATGTTAGAAAATATGACGTTTTTTTAGAAAAAATGTATGTTTTGTTGATTGGAAGACATACCGTTATTATAGTCCAATGTGCTATCCGCCATGGACTGGATTTCCCAAGCCAGATGAGCTCTTTCGCGCAAGGGGCTCACCCAGTTCTTCACAAAATCGCGGATGATGTCGCGCAGTTAGTCCTTACTAGACTAGGTGAAGAATAACTTGGGCCTGCTTCTTCTGCTCTGCGCTCAGAGCAGGAAGGGAGTCCAACTCACTGGACTTCTCCGGTCGGGAGTTCTCAAACCACAACCCTTTCTCCGACGGAGGGGTGCAGTAGAACCACTTCTGCTACCACCTGTGTACAGAATCTCGGAGGGGTCGGAAGAGCTCCACACTTAAGAGCACTCCGATGAAGGCTTCACGCACGCCAAGATAAGAATAGCATTTGGGTGGAGATTCACCAACTCCAACCCATAATGCTCCAAGATTCCCTTCAAGAATTGGCTCTCAGGAATCGGAACCCGCAAGGCAGGTACTCCTCAAAAACCACCAACTCGCCCTCTTGGACGATTGGGGTTTCTTGATCTTTCTCCACAGGCCGCCAGTTGATCAGCAGCCACGGAGGAAGAATCTCTTCCTGCTCAAGGGCCACCAAACTTTCTTCGGTATGGTGGACGGGTCGGCTCCAGGAGGCCATTGCTTTTGAAAGATTGAGAGGAAAGGTGGTGACTTTGCAGGCAATGGAGATGAGAAGTGCAAAAGAGGGTTTTGTGCGGCGGAAGCTCTAAGGCAAGTGAAGGGTTTCTGGTTGTGTGGCTTCCTCAGGAAGCTACCTTCTCCTTTTATATGCCCGAGGCAACCCTTCGTTGAATACTTTATTCATTTCCCATAATGGGTGCCTTCTCTCTAGAAACCCGTTATGCACTCCCTGCAGTAAATCTAAAACGAAATATATTTTTTAATTTCTGTTTCGAATTCGGGGGCTAGGGTGCACATAAGAACATGAAAATTTTGCAACGATTTTCAGAGGAAGTTATCCTTCATGTTTTTGTAAGTTAATTTATATGTATTGATCACGATGCGTTTTTGTGATCACTTCAAAATTTGCATGTTAATCACAATGCCATTCTGTGATCACTGCAAGTACGTAATCGCAATATAGACGGTTATCATCCGGTCAAAGAATTATGTTGTCGTGACTTCAGTTTTGATCGCGATGTCAATTTTGATCGCGATTTCAGTTCTGATTGCAGTACCAGTACTGGTCGCAGTATAACACATTAAGGCATTTTTTGATCAAAAAGACTTGTTACTTCGGATTTACCTATGTATGTTTGGTCGTGAAGGTATTCATTGTGACCATATTTTCGCACATAGATTATAAAGAGTTTTAATTCAAATTAACTCTTGCGTAATTCTTCTCAAGAAGGCAAGTTATGTAAGGTAAAAGAAATCTTTATTTCTGACAATCCTTGCATACAAAAGGGATACAGGCGATCAGAGCATCGACCTGATCCGAGAGAAGTTTACAAAGTTCTCCTAAGGACATATTGCCATCAGTAGGATCAACACTGACTGCACCAAGAGAACTAGCAATTACTCTAAGCCTATCTACATCATCTCGGATCAGAGAAGCACTACCATTCCTGATCGAATCGGAGAGTTCTCGCTGCTGCCGAGCATAGTCCCTCTCCAAGCGGAATTGGTGCGCCTCTTCGCGAGATCTGTCAAAATATTCTGCCAGGTGCAGAATGGCCGAAGACATCTCCTTGGTCTTCTTCTCCAGAACCTCTCTCTCCTTCTGCAGAGTCTGTTCAAAGGAAAGAGGTTGGATCTCAGCAGGCTGGTCGCTGGGAGCTCCAGAGATTTTCATCTCTTGCACATACATGTGTTAGTTTTACAAGCTAAAACGACCAGCAGAAGAGATGAAAATAATTACCAATCCTCGCAAGTGAGAGGATGAAGTATTTTCCCCAGAAAGTATATCACCCGACAAAAGTCGGGAACTATCAGGTCGTGGGAGTGCAACTTTCCCAGGAGAAGATTGCTTCCCCAACAAAAGCTGAGGATCATCTGGTCACGGAAGTACAGCCTTCCAACCAGAAAATTGATAACCCTTCAAAAGACGGGGATTGCTTGATTGCAATGGAGAAAGTTGATCAGAAGATGGAGAAGGCTTTGAAGGATTATTATGGACCTCCAAAGGTGGAGATGAAGGTTCGACCCGTCGAGTTGCATGGACAGGAAGGACTACAGGGGCCAAAGGAAGAGAGAGCAATGATGCATCCCTAACCCTTGTGCCCTTGGAGGATCCCTCGTCAGTCTTGGGTTTCTTTTTGGGAGAAACCAGATCTTCGGTCATCTGTGAATTTCTGAAAAGCATTTTGGAGATGATCAGAACATAATATGGCAACTTGAACTAGGGCATCCAGGGAAGACTTACCTTCTGGAAGTCCTGGTCGAATTCAAGTGCCTCTTCCTCTTCATCACTTTCAATCTCAGTGATGTTTTGATCTGCCATTTGAGGTGGAAACAGAAGAGAGGGAAAGGTAGCTTTGGAAAAGACTTAGCCGGGAGAAAACTTGTAAAGTTTTAGGGCTAAGAGGCTTTGGTATTTATAGCCCCCAGGGGTGACGGTTCATTTTTTGAATGCCTCGAGTTCTTAAAACATTTACAATTTTATCTCGGGTTAAATGACAAATTCCGCGGCGCCATCATTACTTGTTAAATACAACCCAGAGCCCGTCTCGGGAAATAAACCGCCACACTTAGTGCACCACTAAGTGGAGAGGTTGAAGCGTCGGATCACTTATCCGATGTAAGATTTAAATTTGAAGTAAATATGTCTTTCATTTTCTTCAAATTTGGGGGCTAGCTGACGAGGATTGTTACCCGAGCTAGTTCGGAGTAAATGCACATTTGGTTTAAGACATATTTGAACCAAGCACGTGCCCGTCGCTATGATTTCAGATAGCCTGAGAAGCATGGAGACATGGTCGCAGGCTTTGCGCGATCATGAGACCGCAGACAGTGCGCGAACAGGAGCCCGTAGGCGATGTGTAGACAGGAGGTCGCAGACAGTGCGCGGTCAGGAAGGCAGTGTGCGGTCAGAAGCACATTGTCTACTCTCGACCAAGACAACTCGGGGTTACTTAAGCTCTACAACAAGCATATCCCGAGGATCCCGGAGATTCTTCCACGTATGAAGATAGCTGCCAGGAGGTTAATATGAGTGGTTATCCCTTAATTGCACGTGTTAAGCCTGCGTGGGAGTTAAGTGCAGTTGCCAAAACTGCACACGAGCAACTGTTCAAAACCGTTGTGCATTGGCACCCTTTTGACCAGTATAAAATGGTGAGCAAATGCACCAGACGGGGATAACAAAAAAACAGATTCAACAGATCCCAGAGATCGACAACAGCAAGCTTTCATAGGCTAGTTTAGTCATTTTCTAGATAATCACATGGAAAAGATCTTCGCCTGTGATGATCTTTTCCACAACTTTGTAACCTTTTTCCCATACATAGTGAAATCATAACAAGACGTAGGGCTATTACTCCCACCATCGAGAGCCCGAACCTGTATAAATTTTTCTGTGTTCCAACCGACATTGCTCATCATCCCTTCCCGGAGGGACACCCTGAAAGGCCTCACAACTCACAAAATTCTGCATAAGTTTGACTAAGGACCCCGAGTCCGAATCATCGACAGAGCTAAAGCATACTTGGAACATAGGCTTGCTCCTCAAGTTCTATAGTTAGCCTCTGGGCTTCCCCTCCCCTGTCGCGATTTCGCAGGGGGAGGCACGGTGCAATGCTCACCACTCCATCCCCCAACGCGATCACGCGGGGGGATATTGTATTCACTATTCCCTCCCCCGCCGCTGCTCTGCGGGGGGAGGCGTTGTATTTCATCTTCGTTAATACAAATGGTTTTTTGCCCATGAGTTTTTACAGATTCCTGGATTACCGTCTCTAAGGCGGTGCCCTCTACGAGGATGCCCTCATTGCGAGGATGCCCTCCCCTGAGGACGTAGGCTATCGAAGTCTAAAAGTCCCTACGATGGGAGCCCCGCTCCCGTAGGGCGGCTTATGGTAACCCCTCGTGGACTAAGGGGGTGAGCGGCAACCCAGTTCTCATGAACTGCGGTAGCAAGTCACTTTGAGAGACTAGTCCCCCCTCAAACACTCAAACCAGTCATCGGGCTCATCCTCCTCTGGGAGCTTCCCCCTCCGTGGGTTATCAAGCTCGTCCTCCCTAGGGAGCGAGCTTCCCCTCTAAAGGGCCTTGGAAATCTCAATTGTTGGAATCCTTCGGAATTTTTCAGCCGGGAGTTTCTTTACTGGCTCCTCATTCTCACGGGGTGTCGCGCCCCCGCCTGGGGACTATGACTACTCCCGTGGGGACCCAGCTCACTACAGCTGATCCCATACATGCATACCATTGACTTCCCATGATAAGTCAAGCACAGGAGTATATTTATATCACAGCAGAGTAACTTACAAAATATTTAAGCAGTGTGGCCTGCTGGCCTTAATACAACATAAAGAGATTACAATGCCTTCGCGGCATACATGGTCTAGCTAAAGCAAAATAAAAACAACTACACAGCAGAAAATAGGTGAACCCCCACAGTAAGAAGTTGATGGCAGAACAACACACATTAGGACTCTGGCAGAACTGGCTCTCCTCCTTCTGGATCCAAGAAGTTCTTCACGCCTTCATCTTGATTATGGGACGCTCCTTCTACTGGGTTGTAGGTTCCAAGGGTGAGTACTTACGTACTCAGCAAGTCAAAGGTAAGAGTAGGTCATATAGTAGGGATGATATGAACAAATGCTAGTAAGGATGTGTGGATGTTTGTAAAATAGTCTTTTCCTTCATATCTCATCTTATGGTAGCACTTTTCATAAGATAGAATCGCTATTCATGTTCCACTATTTATAGTACTACCGCGACACGTCGACACACGACAGCCCACGGCAGCACTCCTTATCATGACAACACATGTCATTTGGGTAATCTTGACTTATCAAATTTTATTTAGGAAACATACTTGTGCCACACTCCGTGGATTTAATCCACCGCAGCAGACTCCTATAAACCCGGGAGCTCGGAGTATTCGAATACGTTTTTAACTCTATAGAGAGGTACCAATTTACCCGCAAGATATTCCACTTTCATGCCCATCCTATCAATATGATTAGACCCTTCCTCACAACCATGTGCGAGTGGCAAGGTGGAGATTGTCAATGATTCAGACTCGGGGTCCTTAGTTGAACTTACGCAGAATTTTGTGAGTTGTGAGGCCTTTGAGGGTGTCCCTCCGGGAAGGGATGATGAGCAATGTCGGTTGGAACACAGAAAGATTTATACAGGTTCGGGCCCTCGATGGTGGGAGTAATAGCCCTACGTCCTGTTGTGACTTCTCTATGTATGGGAAAAAAGGTTACAAATTTGTGGAAATGATCATCACAAGCGAAGATCTTTTCCGTGTGATTATCTAGAAAATGACTAAACTAGCCTATGAAAGCTTGTTGTTGTCGATCTCTAGGATATGTTGAATCTATTCCAGTTGTCTCTTCAATCCATTGAAGATGATCCCGACGTCTGGTACATTTGCTCATTCTTTTATACTGTCTGCGGCCCCATGATCGCGCAAAGCCTGCGACCATTTATCCGCGCCTCTCAGACCATTTGAAATTATAGCGACGGACACGTGCCTGGTTCAAATCTGTCTTAAACCAGATATGCATTTATGCCGAACTAGCTTGGGTAACAATCCTCGTCAGCTAGCCCCCAAATTTGAAGAAACCGAAAAGACATATTTACTTCAAATTTAAATTTTACATCGGATAAGTGACCCGACGCTTCAACTCCTCCACTTAGTGGCGCACTAAGTGTGGCGGTTTATTTCCCGAGACGGACTTTGGGTTGTATTTGACAAGTAATGATGGCGCTGCGGAATTGTCTTTTAACCCGAGATGAAACTGTAAATATTTTAAGAACTCGAGGCATTTGAAAAACGAATCGTCACCCCTGGGGGCTATAAATACCAAAGCCTCTTAGCCCTAAAACTTCACAAGTTTTCTCCTGGCTAAGTCTTTTCCAAAGCCATCTTTTTCTTCTCTTTTGTTTCCACCTCAATGGCAGATCATGGCTCCAAGAACATCATTGAGATTGAGAGCGATGAAGAGGAAGTAACACTTGATTTCGACCAGGATTTCCAGAAGGTAAGTCTTCTCTGGAAGCCCTAGTTCAAGTTGCCATCTTATGTTCTGATCATTTCCAAAATGCTTTTTGAGAATTCACAGATGACCTAAGATTTGGTTCCTCCCGAAAAGAAACCCAAGACTGACGAGGGATCCTCCAGTGGCACAAGGGTTAGGGATGCATCATTGCTCTCTCTTCCTTTGGCCCCTGTAGTCCTTCCTGTCCATGCAACTCGACGAGTCGAACCTTCATCTCCACCTTTGGAGGTCCATAATAATCCTTCAAAGCCTTCTGCTTCTTCTAATCAGCTTTCTCCATTGCGGTCAAGCAATCCCCGTCTTTTGACGGGTTATCAATTTTCTGGTTCGAAGGCTGTACTTCCGCGACCAGATGATCCTCAGCCTTTGTTGGGGAAGCAATCTTCTCGAGGGAAGGTTGCACTCCCACGACCTGATAGTTCCCAACTTTTGTCGGGTGATATACTCTCTGGGGGAAATACTTCATCCTTTCACTTGCGAGGATTGGTAATTATTTTCATCTCTTCTGCTGGTCATTTTAACTTGTAAAACTAACACATGTATGTGCAGGAGATGAAAATCTCTGGATCCCCCAACGACTAGCCTGCTGAGATCCAACCCCTTTCCCTCAAACATACTCTCCAGAAGGAGAAAGAGGCTCTAGAGAAGAAAACCGAAGAGATGTCTTCGGCCATTCTGCACCTGGCAGAATGTTTTGACAGATCCCGCGAAGAGGCGCACCAATTCCGCTTGGAGAGGGACTATACTCGGCAACAGCGAGAACTCTCCAATTCGATCAAGAATGGTAGTGCTTCTCTGATTCAGGACGATGTAGATAGGCTTAGAGTAGTTGCTAGTTCTCTTGGGGAGGTCAGTGTAGATCCTACTGACGCCAATATGTCCTTAGTATAACTTTGTAAACTTCTCTCGGATTAGCTCGATGCTTTAGTCGCCTGTATCCCTTTTGTATGCAAGGATTGCCAGAAATAAAGATTTCTTTTACCTTACATAACTTGCCTTCGTTGAGAAGAATTACGCAAGAGTTAATTTGAATTGAAGCTCTTCACATTCTCTGTGCGATAACATGGTCACAACGAATGCCTTCATGACCAAACATACACAGGTAAATCCGAAGTAACAAGTCTTTTCGATCAAAAATGTCTTAATGTGTTATACCGCGACCAGTACTGGTACTGCGATCAAAATTAAAGCCGTGATCAGAACTGAGATCGCAATTAGAACTGAAGTTGCGATAACATAATGCGATGATCGGATGATAACCGTCTATATTGCGATTACCCATTTGTAGCGATCACAGAATGGCATTGTGATCAACATGCAAATTTTTGAAGCGATCACACAAATGCATTGTGATCAATGCAAAAAACATGAAGGATAACTTCCTCTGAAAATCTTTTCAAAATTTCCATGTTCTTATGTGCACCCTAGCCCCCGAATTTGAAACGGAAATAAAAAATATATTTTGTTTTGGATTCACTGCAGGGAGTGCATAACGGGTCTCCCGAGAGAAGGCACCCATTATGGGAAATAAATAAAGTATTCAATGAAGGGTTGCCTCGGGCATATAAAAGGAGAAGGTAGCTTCCTGAGGAAGCCACACAACCAGAAACCCTTCACTTGCCTTAGAGCTTCCGCCGCACAAAACCCTCTTTAATTTGCACTTCTCATCTCCATCGCCTCCAAAGTCACCACCTTTCCTCTTAATCCTTCATAAGAAATGGCATCCTGGAGCCGATCCGTCCACCACACAGAAGAGAGTCTGGTGGCGTTAGAGAAGGAAGAGATTCTTCCTCCGTGGCTGTTGATCAACTGGCAGCCCGCCGAGAAGGATCAAGAAACCCTAATCGTCCAAGAGGGAGAGTTGGTGGTCTTTGAAGAGTACCTGCGTTGCGGGTTTCGATTCCCTGAGAGCCAGTTCTTGAAGGGAATCTTGGAGCATTATGGGTTGGAGTTGGTGAATCTCCACTCAAATGCTGTTCTTATCTTGGCGATCTTCCAGCACTTGTGCGAAGCCTTCGTCGAAGTGCTCCCAAGCGTGGAGCTCTTCCGACGCTTTTATTATTCGACATGGTCGAAGAGCGCCAATGCCGCCGGATGCATCTACTTCCAAATAAGGGAGAAGAAAGAGTATCCCTTCCCATCCCTCTGAGATGCTGTACACAGGTGTCACCAGAAGTGGTTCTACTGCACCCCTCCATCGGAGAGTGGACTGTGGTTCGAAAACTCTCAACCGGAGAAGTCTAGTGAGTTGGAATCCCTTCCTGCTCTGAGTGCAGAGCAGAAGAAGCAGGCCCAAGTTATTCTTCACTTAGTCTAGCAAGGACTAACTGCGTGCGACATCATCCGCGACTTTGTGAAGAATCGGGTGTGCCCCCTGCGTGAAAAGGCTCATCCGGCTTGGGAAATCAAGTCCATGGTAGATAGTACCTTGGACTATAATAACGGTTTATCTTCTAGTCAACAAAACATACATTTTTACTGAAAAATGTCGTATTTGTCATTATGGTGGTTTGCGACGTAGCTCTGCCTTTGTCCGAAATTGAAAAGCTGACAAATTACCTCCTCAAGGCGTACAGCGCTGCTGTGGAGGGAACTAGGGGATCGCCTCGCCCCCAGAGCCTAATTAATGCCAGCGACGATCTCAAATAGGAGTGCCGAAAGGTATGGCCTTTCTCAAGAGGCTCTGTTATAGACCATTCGCTCGTCTTGTATTAACAAGAACATTTGGAATGACATAGCTTCTGGGGAAGTTCGCTGAGGCGATGCGTCCAAGCGAGGACGTTGGTCTCTTGGGGAAACTGGCTACGAAGAGGGTAAAGAGGATCTCTTCGAAGCGCAGGGCGAAGGAACCTGCTCCCAAGAAGTCCAAGAAGATTCTGGGAAAGGCCTCCTCGCAAAATACACCTCTTACCGTGAAAAGGACTGCGGTAAGATATTCAATGCCTCCTGTAACCGTAGGTACGAGCAGGAATTATTTCTTCGTCGTACAGGGTGAAGGGAGAAAGGACGAGGAGGATGACATCCCTCTGATTCGTCGTAAGAGGAAGACGATCGCTCCTCCGACCAACGAGGTCCTGTCTCGGCCCGCAAGGACAAAGACAACTACAACGGACCCCGCGACCACTGATAATCCTGTGGTTGCGGGTGAAACCCCAGTACCTGAAGCCCATGAAACTTCAGGATTTGCAACATCTCCCCTTCTGACAGAAGGGGTGTTTATGGTAAGATTTCTCACAATCCTGAATGTTTTTGTTTGTCTGTGCACATCCATTAAGTTATGTTGTGCTCACATAGGAAGAGGAAGGCGATGTTCCCCTCATCCACCGCCAAATGACTCCCGCCAGTCCTGGGGCGGTGAGTAATCCACTCCTGTCGATAGGAGTGGGAATAACAGAACAGGATCCAGCGACCACAACCGACCTTGTGGTCGCGGACGAAGTTTCGGTACCAGTGGTCCAGGAAGCTTCAGGACCAAGGACTTCATTTGTACCAGAAGAAGTCACCCCGGTAAGGATCGTTATAATCTTTGTTTTCATCATTCCTCATGTGTATCCTTATAGATTTGCATGCACATAGGGAGAAAAGGACAAGGTCTTGTTTAGAAAGAGGAAGACCAGAACAGACGATGACTGTCCTCTTTTCCTCGGGGAACCCTCTTCGAAATCCCAGAAGTTGATAAGATTTCGAGTAAGGTAAGAATCTCTCCTGTTTGGACAGGGTCGGATTACAATGATCGACTGAAAAGATTCTAACGAATGGTCCTTCTATTTGCTTAGGCGCAGAGATACAGCGCCAAGCCCCCCAACGGCCTCGACAAGTGTTGAAGCTTCCCCTACTACCGAGGTCACTGGCGAGCAAAGTTCCATCCCTTCGGCCAGGGAAGTTCATCGGGCCATTATACACGGGATGGCCGCATAAGTCCAATCGCAGAGATTTGAATCTGTGACCCAGCCATGGAGGAGGCTCAGCAGGAAAACTCATCTGCTGCTCCTGCTGGGGACAAGGCGAGTCCAGCAACTCAGCCTCTAGCCAAACCGGAAGGTGGCTCGTTCAGGGAGTATGTCGAGGTATGGCGATCATCCCTCGTGATTTTTAAATTCGCATTTGCATAGGGATACCCAGGCTTTGAAACTGATCCCCTTCCATGTCATAGGAACTGACTCGTATTGCGACCAGGTCGATGGTTGTGGCGAATAGCATCGAAGTCGCGCAAGAGGAAACGAGTCGCCTGTAGCGATAAGGAAGACGTTTCTTCATTTGCCTGAATCTAAGCCCTATCTTGACAATTGTCTCTTTTGTCACAGAAAAAATGCCTATCTGATGAAGAGCCTCGCTGATCGGGAAACCAGGAGTTCCGGGCAGCTACCAAGATCTCATTCCTGGAGACCGAACTCCAAAAACTGCGATCACAACTCTCCTGTAAGTATACTTCCGACCAGAGTGAATTAATTTTGTCATGTGAACTGTTTGTAATGGCCTCCTATCGCAGCACGAGACGACCAAATAAACCAGCTCGATCAAGAGAAGAAAAATCTCCAGGCGACCATTGAGTTGCAAAACTCGAGAGTTGATTCTGTCTACAGGGAGAACAAGGACTTGAGTGCGTCAATCTCAGCCTGCAGTAGTGCTCAACGAGACATCTTCGAAAAACTGAAGATGGTGGCCGGTTTGCTGAGGGCGGATGTGGTCGAAACTGAAAGGGATGACCTGAGCCTTAGCGACTGGACCACACTGGTCGTGACTCAAGCAGAGTCACTACTCGAATATCTTCCTAAAGATACAAGGTGGCAAAAAGAGGCGATCAAAACAAGAGTGCGATCAGCAGCCTCTGCCATCCTCTGCCGACTTCGTCTTCACCATGGCCCAGATCTTAATCTGAATCCAGTGGTGGGAGAGGCAGAGGTCGAGAGTGAGGACCAGCTTGAGGTCATAATGGAGGAAGTCAAACCTCTAATAGAAGATCTCTTGAAAGAGCTTGGCCTAATGTAAATCCTGTACCTGTACAGATACAATGTATACAATGCGAATGTATGCATTATTTTTTGAAAGAAAGCGCTTCTTTTTGTTTCATGTTTTTTGTTTCATGTTGCGACCATATTCCCCTAGCCCCCTCCTGTGATTATGTGTACTGAAGACTTAGTATTATAAGCACAGGAAAAATATGGGTGTAACGACGACCAGGGATACCCGACCAGGCCGACAATCATATTCGATACAATACCCAACCTTATTACAAACAGGCAGTGACTCTGATGACCAAGGACATGCCAGCAAGCCCCGTGTGCATTAAGAAACGGCTTATTGAGGGGTGTCTTGTCTGGAAGTGATCAAGAGATCAGCCAGCGAATCCGATCAAGGTATTATAGTGATACAACTATCAGCGACCAGTCCCCGAGCCAGACTCATAACATAAAAGGAATACTGAACACATGAAACAACTAAAAGTATTGATTTTGTTAAATCATGCTAATTGAAAAGGAAAAGGGATTGGGAAATTACACGTAAAACTTGCGTAGTTGATCAATGTTCCATGTATTGGATAAGATCCGACCATCCTCCATCGCTAACTGAGTTGATCCTGGTCGCGGTACCGAGACAATAGTGTAGGGACCTTCCCATTGTGGGGAGAACTTGTTGCGATTAGATTGGTTTTGTATTTTACGTAAAACTAGATCGCCCACGTGAAGACTATTTGGTCGCACCCTTTTGTTATGGTATTTGAGCAAAGCTTGCAAATACACCACGGACTTGACCAGAGCTCGATCACATTTTTCTTCTAGACAATTTGTTCGAATTGATCTGTTCGGACAGAACCAATACTAATTTCCATGGGTAACATAGCCTCAGCCCCGTATACTAGATGGAAAGGTGTCTCACCAGTGACTCGACTAGAAGTGGTATGTAGTGCCCACAGAACGGTATAGAGCTCGTCTACCCAAGCCCCCGAGCGTGTCTTAAGGCGATCAAAAACACGCTTTTTGATGCCCTGCAATATTTGCCCATTGGCACATTCGACGGCACCATTGCTCTACGGATGAGCTACAGAAGCAAAGCACACCTTGGTTCCAACGGTGTCGCAATAATCCAGAAAGAGATCGCTAGCGAACTGGGAACCATTATCAGTGATGAAGCGATTTGGAACACCGAATCAAGTCACAATGTTCTTATGAAAGAACTTTTGTGCAGCGGCAGCAGTAATGTTGTGTACTAGTTCGGCCTCAATCCACTTTGTAAACGTGTCAATAGCTACGAACAAGAACTTGTATCCATTGACCGCTTGTGGGATAAGACCAACAATATCCATCCCCCAGACCGCGAAGGGCCATGATAGAGGAATGGTTTGTAGAGCGTAGGCAGGTTGATGAATCTGTCTCGCATGGAATTGACACTGAGGACATGTCTTGATCATATTCTTGGCATCATAAAGTGCCGAAGGCCAGTAAAATCCTTGTCGAAAAGCCATTCTGACCAGTGTACGAAATGACGCGTGCGCACCGCATACACCACATGAATTTCTTTCAAGAGGGATTTACCTTCCTCTTGGGACACACAGCGCATGAATACTCCTTGAGTACCTTTTCTATACAAAACTCCTTCTATAAGTCTGTATAGACGCACTTTTCGAACTAACCGATCAATTTCGGTTTCGTCCTCGAGCAAAGTCCCGTGTTCAAGATAGACCCTCAATGAATGGGTCCAATCTCGTTCCTGTCCGAGGTTGGTAACGCATACTATTACCGGATCATCCTCGACCATAGTCATGATGGAGGGATGTTTCAAGTGTTCGATGAACACTCCTGCCGGAGCGGATGTGCGTGAGGACCCAATTTTGGATAATTGGTCTGCGAGAATGTTGTCCTTTCGCGGGATGTATTGGACTTCGAAATGACTGAAGTGTTTTTCCAATCTCCTCACTTCCCCCAGGTAATGAGCCATTGTCTCATCGGAGGTGCTGTACTCCTTGTTTACCTAGTTTACGACCAGCTGTGAGTCTCCCCTCACCACTAATCGACGGACTCCGAGGAATTTTGCTGTCCGGAGCCCTGCAATAAGACCTTCATACTCGGCTGCGTTGTTGGTCGCAACAAAGTGTAGTTGAATGACATACTTCAGCTGTTCGCCCTGAGGCGTGACTAAGACCTCTCCAGCCCCCGAGTGTTGAAAACTACAAGAGCCGTCAAAGTACATTGTCCAGTGATCAGGGCATTCCAAATCTTCGGACGCCTGCACGGACGGCTCAGGATTAGTTCATTCAACCACGAAGTCAGCCAGGACCTAAGACTTGACCGCGGTGCGGGGCGTGAAATGGATGTCGAACGCTCCGAGCTCGACAGCCCATTTGGCGATCCGACCAGATTTCTCTGGATTGCGAACAATGTCCCCCAATGGAAAAGATGAGGGCACTGTGATCTTATGTGCTTGAAAGTAATGTCGTAGCTCACGGGAAGCCATCAGTAGCGCATAAAGTATCTTCTGAACCTCAGGGTATCGCTCCTTAGGACCATGAAGTACTTCGCTCACGTAGTAGACGGGTTTGTGCACACCCTCTCTTTCCGCGATTAGAGCAGCGCTGACCTCGTGAGGTGTGGCTGCCACATAAAGGAGTAATGGTTCCTACTTATTAGGAGAAACCAAGACCGGCGGACTGGACAAGTATGCTTTAACCTCCTGGAATGCTTTCTCGGCCTCATCGGACCAAGTAAAGTTGTGGTGTTTGCGTAGGGCTTTGAAGAAAGATAGTCCCCTTTCACCTAGTCGCGATATGAACCGGCTCAACGCCGCCATGCGACCTACTAGGCGCTGAACATCCTTGATGGTCGAGGGAGACCTCATCTGTTCGATAGCCCTGATTTTTTCAGGATTGACTTCGATTCCTCTGGAACAAACAAGAAAACCAAGAAGTTTTCCAGATGAAACCCCAAAAGAGCACTTCTCCGGGTTTAACTTTATTCCATATCGATTCAAATTACAGAAGGTTTCAGCAAGATCGTCTAATTGAGACGAACTTTTTAAACTTTTTACAACCAGGTCGTGTACGTAAGCTTCAAGATTACACCCCATCTGGGAAAGAAAGGTCTTTTGCATCAAGCGCTGGTACGTGGAACCTGCGTTCTTGAGACCAAACGGCATTCTGACATAGTAGTAGGTGCCGAATGGGGTGATGAAGGCAGTCTTTTCTTCATCTTCTTCTGCCATGCTAATTTGATGATATCCCGAGTAAGCGTCCAGAAAACTCATCAATTCGCAACCCACAGTAGAATCGACCAGCTGGTCGATGTGGGGAAGGGGAAAGTCATCCTTCGAACAGGCACTATTTAGGATGGTGTAGTCAACGCACATGCGCCACTTGCCATTTGACTTGCGGACCATGACCGGATTTGCAAGCCATTCCGGATGATCGACTTCACGAATGAATCCGGCCTTTCGGAGCTTATCCAACTCCTCTCGAATGGCTTCCTGCCGATCAACAGCAAAACGCCTGAGCTTTTGCTTTATTGGTCGCTGTCCAGGTCGAATTGCTAACCTGTGCTCGATTACCTACCTTGGGACATCGGGCATGTCGGATGGTTTCCACGCAAACACATCTGCGTTAGCTCAAAGGAAAGCAATGAGCTCGAGTTCCTATTTGTCATCCAGGCCTGATCCAACCCGAATCTTCTTGGATGGATCATCTGGGTACAATGGAACCAGTTTTAATGTTTCATCCGGTCGAGGAGCGGCTTTGATCGTATCAATGGACACTGTGGCGATCTGGGCTTCTTGGAGGGGAAGCTGATCTACCATCTCCAGGGATAACTGATCACATGTCAATGCCACGTTGCGACTGCCGCAAACTGAAATAACGCCCTTGGGACCAGGCAACTTGCCGCACTGGTAAGCATAGTGCGTAGCCATCATAAACTTAGTAAGAGTTGGCCAGCCAAAGATAGCGTTATAAGCCGAATCACAATCAATTACATCAAAAGTAACTAATTCAGTAAGGAAGTTATCTGGTTCTCCCAGCGTGACAGGGAGCATCACCTGTGCCAATGGCATCATAGAGGGACCGGGAATTATCCCATAAAACGGATGAATTATGGGTTTGATTTTCGAATGAGGAATTTGCATCTTGTCGAGTGCCTTGACCAATAAAATGTCCAAGGAACTACCTCCGTCGATCAGGACCCTTTCGACTCTCGCATTGCTGATTATTGGGGTTATGACCAAAGGTAGTCTCAATGGTCGAGTAAGCCCCACAGGACAATCAGAGCGATCAAACGTCAAAGGTGTATCCGACCAACGAGGGTACTGAGGTTCACCAAGGGGAGTCTCTATTTGGTTCACCTCTCGATAGAAGGCTTTAAATTGCCTTTTAGAAACAAAAGAGGAGGAACCTCCAAAAATAACATTAACATGATTATGAGGTACCTGGTAGGACATCTCTTCGTCCCCGCTGGCGTCTCTTAGCCCGCAAGTCTGTTCTTTTGGTGGCAAGGTCGGCATAGGTCCGATCCCCTGGTAGAAGTCATCCAACTGCTTCAACCAACTCCGGCAATTCATGAGGTCGTGACCTTTGGTCGATGGAGGCTTCTCTGCGACTGCAACCTCTCGGTACTGTCCAGATCGACTCCTTTTTTATTTCTTCGACTTCCCGCCTGATGAAGATTCTGGATTCTTGTTCGAATCCTCCCTCTTCATGTCCTTGAGACCTGGTTGAGGTGGTAAGTTACCCTTATCCACCATCCGATTCCACTAAACGGCCTCGGCCATGTTGGAATATCGATCAGCCATATCAAAGAGATCGACTACTGATCGAGGAGGATGGATGAGCAAACCTTCGGTAAACCTCCGATATCGAACGGCGTGTTTAAACGCCCTGATAACGGAGTTATCAGATATGTTCGGGATGGTATTTCTCACCCCGACATATCTCTTGACAAACTAACGAAGAGTTTTGGTCTAAGTTTGTCGTAGTCGATGGAGGTCGTCCTCTTTACCCGGCTTCTGATAACAATTTTAGAAATTGTTGAGGATGGCATCGCACAACATTTCCCAGTTATAGATTGAACCCTCAGGCTGATTAAACAACCAGATTCTTGCCGGTCCTTCGAGGACTATAGGCAAATAGTTTGCCATGACCCGGTCATCGCCACCTGCTGCCTGAATAGTAGTGATGTAAATTTGAAGGAACTCGGATGGATTCTGAGTTCTGTCAAATCTCTCTATGGCCCCTAGTTTAAACTTGTCTGGCCAAAAGACCGCACGAAGGCAGGGTGAGAAAGCTTTACAACCGACATAAGGACCATGAATGGACCTGCGACTTTCAACCTGATCTCGAGCGACCTCACGCGAAGGAGAAGCCACGCGTGGTCCTAGGCGAGAGCGAACAGGAATCCATTTCCGATCACGAGAATGCCCTGCCCGTCGGGCTTTGTCATGCCGAGACGGTACTAGTGGTGGACGATTCCGTCTACCAAAACCAGAGTTAGAGTATTCTCGATCATGGGAACGTGTCGCTGACCGAGAAGAGGCTGTTGGGGTTGCTTCAGATGCGACTTCGTCCAACCTCTCCGCCAGGATTCTGGCGAAAGCCGGTTTCTATGCATCTGTGACCGTAGGAGGAAAATTACACAGGACCTCTGCGATGGATCAAAGCCAGCCATGCGTACTCCTCCTGGGTGCGCCAGGTGTCACCGTCTCTTTGTCCGCCGGCAAACTTTCCAGGGGTAAAGATGGTGTCTGGTCGCGTCTGCGACCACGTGATCGACATGAGGAACTCGGAGCAGCGTCGTAATGAGCTTGCGCATTTTGAAGAGCCTCTAGGACTGTTCTGTGAAGTTCGTTATCATGTTGCTCACGATCTTGATCCTCCTTCTGTTTGCATTCCTATTCTTCCCTAGCAGCCCGTTGATTGGGAGTCTCTTCCGATAAGGCAGCAAATTGTCTAGGGAGCGAGGTCGCCGATGCAGAAAACATCTCCGTTTTTTTCGAGTCAGACTCAAAATCAAAGAGACAGTGGAGGTTATCAGGATCAAACCTCCCCGAACTGAATTCCTGGTCGACATCGCCCCTACCCTCAGCAGGGCCGTGCGATGGACAGGATTCAACCTCTAACGCAGTAAGAACCATAGTGGGCTCTGGTTCTGCATCCGTTATCTCCTGGTCGATAGACATGACCCGAGCGGTCGAATCGACCTCTGGGACGTCTTCGCCTCCGGTTTCCTCCATTGGAACAGGATCACTAGGTGAAGGCATCTGGATGTGGGCATAATCCTCGAGATCAAAGTCATTCTCGAAATCATATGCTCCAGACATGGCTCACCAAACCTCCGGATAGAAATAAGAACACCTTGAGAAAGGCCCCACAGTGGGCGCCAGCTGTCGACGATTTGGACTTGGGGTCCTTAGTCAAACTTACGCAGAATTTTGTGAGTTGTGAGGCCTTTCAGGGTCTCCCTCCAGGAAGGGATGATGAGCAATGTCGGTTGGAACACAGAAAGATTTATACAGGTTCGGGCCCTCGATGGTGGGAGTAATAGCCCTACGTCCTGTTGTGGCTTCTCTATGTATGGGAAAAAAGGTTACAAAGTTGTGGAAAAGATCATCACAAGCGAAGATCTTTTCCGTGTGATTATCTAGAAAATGACTAAACTAGCCTATAAAAGCTTGTTGTTGTCAATCTCTAGGATCTGTTGAATCTGTTCTAGTTGTCTCTTCAATCCGTTGAAGATGATCCCCACGTCTGGTACATTTTCTCATTCTTTTATACTTGTCGAAAGGGTGCCAATGCACAATGGTTTTGAACGGTTGCTCGAGTGCAGTTTTGGCAACTGCACTTAACTTCCATGCAGGCTTAACCCATGCAATTAAGGGATAACCGCACATATTAACTTCCTGGGAGTTATCTTCATATGTGGAAGAATCTCTGGGATCCTTGGGACATGCTTGTTATAGAGCTTAAGCAACCCCGAGTCGTTCTGGTCAAGAGTAGCCAATGTCCTTCTGACCGCACACTATCTTTCTGACCGTGCAATATATGTGACTTCCTGTCCGCGCATCGCCTATGGGCTCCTGACCGCGCACTGTCTGCTGCCTCATGATCGCGCAAAGCCTGCGACCATGTATCCGCGCCTCTCAGACCATTTGAAATTATAGCGACGGACACGTGCCTGGTTCAAATCTGTCTTAAACCAGATATGCATTTATTCCGAACTAGCTCGGGTAACAATCCTCGTCAGAGATAACATGAACTTTTGTTATGTTTCACTCACAATTCACCCCTGACCCTGTGGTTTCACGCAAACCACAGTTGTGGTGGGTTGTACCCAAACCCCCACCCCGAATGCCTCTTCCCACTACTGGGTCAGTGTGCAATAACATCCAGTGATATGTGTAGGAGCCGCACTCCGTGTTAAATCGTGCATCACTTCCCATCTCAAGCAAGGGTTTCATGTGCGATCCGCATACTTACTTGTTCAGGCCTGTCCCATACCAGGCTTGCGGTTAGCACGTTTTTCATGCCACTAGACGCACAACACAAGGTTCTAGTACTTATATTCCAGTGACCAGACTATCCACAACCCATGCACATCCAGTGCCTACATATCCTGTACTAGTACCACCATTCCATTCCAAAATGCTGGTCACGACTAGGGGTTTTATTTCATGAATATACATAAGTACATATATAATAGTTCATGGCTCACTATTTGATCATTTCATATTTCCCAGGCATCCAGCCTAGTACTGCCAAATTATATCTTAACCATTCTTTCACATGCAGTATTACTTATATTCAAGGTTATATTATAGCAACTCTTAAGATATAGGTTCAAGACTTTCAAGAATATGACTTGCCTTCCGCGTCGTAAAAGTCAGCAGTTGGTGTTGGGTCGACAGCGAAGTCCTCGAACTCTGCTTCTGGATCTACTCAGCAACAAATCAAACACACAATGATTACTAAATATATTAAAATATTTTATAATCTATATGCAGATATACTCTAAAGAGAATAACTAAACGATACTGAAGATGATTGAGATTGCAAGCTGAACTGAGTCAAGATTCTAGGGTTTCAAGGAATTTGGACTAAGATTAGGTACTGGAGGTTACTAAATTCTCAAGGCATCAATATTGACATATGGTTCACGGCTAGTTTGGTGAGAAACAGAGAATGTCAGCTGATCGACATTTAGTTCACGGCCTGACATAGCTTCAGAGAAAGCTAGAGGACTTATCTCGAGATATGACAGTTGAAAGAAATGTAGAACATGGTTCTACAAACTTGGTAGACAAGGTTGATTTCAATTTGCACAGATAGAAGTGGTCAAATTGGGTAATGCCACTGGCTGACTCAAAGCTGACACCGGCTGGCATGAACTAAAACTAGGGCATAGTTGTTGGAGTGTTTTAGGGCATCAATTGCTTCTCCAACTATGTCTGGGAGGTAGACGAAGATAACAAAAACTCATTGGTGGTGGTTTCAGGAACTAAGATGGCTGGACGGTGATGAACGGCGATGAGGAAGTGTGGTGGCGACACGGCAAGACACAGGTACTGGACACGATCTTGGCATAGCGATATCTGGCAATTCTGTGCAGAACTGAAGATCGGGGTAGAAGAGAAATATGCTTAGATGGTCAAGGCAGACCCACTGGACAAGGTGGTGTCGACGGCAGTGGCAGGCGACGACCGGGCGGCATGCTGGCAGCACGGCAGCGATGGGTAAAACACTCAAATCAGGATTTGGTGCTGTGCTTACGAAACCTGGAGTTGCTGGAGCTAGTTAGGGCCATAAGATATTGTTTCATGTACTGGACTTGGCTGGAAATTGCACGACAACGAATGGCGACGAGCTACGCCGGAGAGGGAGACGGCTTCAACGACGACAAGGCACTGGGGTGATTTAAACTCAAAATTGAAAATACAGATGAGCTTCTAGGTTGCTACAGATGATGGAGCTGAGAGGAATCAACCTGAGGCAGCACCGGCAAGCAATTCGACGTCGTGGTCGGAGAAGAAGGGCTGAATTGGGCAAAATCGATACATAGCTCCAAATATCAATTGTTCCCTGTGAGAGCAGTAGGGAGGTGAGGTGAAGCTTTTGACAAGGTCAATTCGGCCGGAGGAACGACGATGCGGCCTGGAGACGTGAGCCGGTCGTCGGTGGCGCGCGAGAAAGGGGGAAACTCCAATCCAAGCTCAATTTGAAATCTCGATGCACAGGCTTGTTAAGAGTACTTCACTGATGGATTTATTTTACTACAGAGAAGGCCAATTTGGATTGGGACGAATTCAATTGCTGGAACCGAACAATTGCCAATTACGGCAATCGCCGGCGATAGGGTTCACTGGAGATAGATTATTTGCTATGGTGTGAGAAGATGGGTACTTGGAATATACCAATGAGGTCAATTTGAAGTTTGGTGGTGTGGATTGCTCTGGCCTCGTTTTCCTCCTCGGCGGCTCATCAGAGAAGAAGAAGAAGGCGAAGAAAAAGGAGATTTAACGGCCAAGGAGGTCTGAGTGCAGTGGTGAGGATGAAGCTGATCTGGGTTGCTATTTATAGGCGTGGGATGAAGCTTGCTACACTGGAGGCCGTGTAACTTGTGCCGGTGAAGCTTCTGGCAACGGCGGCAATGATGAGATGACAATGGCGGCTCTGCAACTGCGTTGGAACTTGGTGTTGAATAGTCCAGTAGCAAGGTGACGTAGCTGGCCCGACAACGACATGTGCATGCTAGCGCACGCCGCTGTTGAGCTGGTCATCGGTGCTGCCACGGCGACGATCCTGGCACGGACACATGGGCACATGCAAGCACAACCGAGTACGAGCACAGGAGAGGGCGGTGCTTGCCGGCGATGAGCAAGCACGGTGGAATGGCGCACCTAGTTGCGGTCGAAAACGGCATAGCTCTGGTCGAAGGCAGGCTGTGTAGGAAATCGAGTAAGCTACACTAGCAGAATTTCATAAATTTTTACTCAAAAAATGCAAGTAATAGATCATCGATTAGATTGTTACCAGTAGCAGAAGCAGATTTGAAGCAACGATCGAATGCTCGCAACAACCATTTGCGGATCATCCTGATCAGCAGATGTAGATGACAACAACCGTTCACAGATCGTTCTAATCAGCGCAGCAATTGCAGCAGCACCTCTACCGGTATCCACACGTACCGGGATGGAATGTCATACGATGGTGTGCTAGCACCAACGCATACAACAAGGGTTTAGGGGCTATCAAAAGAGATGCCAACTATGGCTTTTGTGATGATCCTCAAAGCCCATCATACATCTCTATATATAGGGCCATGTAGAGGAAATCCTAACATATTAGGTTTCCTGATGTGATACGAATCTTATTCGAACTGCCCATGCAGAAAAAATCCTAATATATTATGTTTCCTGATGTGATACGAATCTTATTCGAACTGCCCATGCAGAAGAAATCCTAACATATTAGGTTTCTTGATGAGATTCAAATCTTATTCGAATTCGTATATGATACGTATATTCTATAATAGACCTAATCCGGATCTGATACGAAAACCCATAACAAACTCAATCCGAATGCATAAGGAGTCTAATATTAAGTCTCCGAATCTGATACGGAAACCTATACCAAACCCAATCCAAATGGATAAGGAGTCTAAACCCAATCCAAATACATAAGGAGTCTAATATTAAGTTTCCGAATCTGATACAGAAACCCAAAATAGACTTAATCCGAATTGCATTGTTCCAACCCGTTAAGTGTGTGACCCTGTAGGTTCATGTATATTTAGTCACGACCCGAGAATACTTACCCGAATTGTAAGTCGGTAGTGACCCCTAGCAGGATATAACGACTATCCAAATACACACAAAGATCATAATCAGCAAACCTATATAATGTTTTCATGTTGATCCTCTTGCCATACGATACCAGATTAAACCCAAGGTAGGAAATGTGCCACCCTTGCACAGTTCAATCCTTTCTCGATCTCATAGTGAATTGATCTTCTCGTAGTTGACACTTCAACCACAAACGGCATGGCCATGCACTTCTCAATTCATCTATATCGAGGGGCCCAGAGATATCTCTCTCATTTTATGAGATATGCAAATTCCATCTTAACCATTCATATTCCTCCGCATGGATTATAGTATACCCGAATATTACCTTTATTACTACTTAATTAAAAGTAGTGTTTGGTACTATCAAAGTATACTACTACACATGTAGGAAACTATGATGGTCTCAGGTCTAAGGATCAATCATAAACATTATTTGAGACCAACTGGTGACACTTAAATAACAAATCCAAATAGTGTCTCAAAATGGGTCTATCCAACATTATATTCTCCAATATATGTCCACATTATTGATTTGATATCTTGTATCCATGGTCCGTGAAACATAACCATCAATCAATAAATGTGCTGATCCATTAATCAATAATGTCCTATTTAAAGATAATGGATCAGGGACTATATTAGAATAATATCATCAAATAAATTTAGAGTCTCACGAACAAGTCACATACTTGTTGATCAAACCAAGATGATAATTTATTCAAAAATAACATATTATTTAAATGTTCATAAATATAACAAAGATAAATACATCTCTGTTATTTGCTCTACGACATATCACTAACAACAGGCTGGCGGTTGCTGGTCGAAAAGGCTGAGCCCTGGTCCAAACAGCAGGCTAGGCTGATTTGTAATTTTTGAATTTTGATTTTGGATTGATCTGTAAATCCTGAGATTTGGAGGATTTGGGCAAATTTGAACTTCGCAATTCTGGCAAACTTTATTCAACAAATATTTTGGCAACAGTATTTGATGAAGCTCAGATCATTTGAATAGTTTTCATATAAAACAAAAACAGGGTAATTAGGGTACTAAGGACCCCGAGTTCAAATCGTCGACAGATACGCTTGATGAAGTTGCATCTGATGCAACTCCAACGGCGTCATCCCGGTCTACGATTCGCTCCCATGAGAGAGAGATTATTCTTACTATCGACGATTTGGACTCGGGCTCCTTAGTCGATCTTATGCAAATTTGTGAGTTGCGGGACCTTTCAAGGCGCTCCTCCGGGAAGGTAGCATGAGTCAAGTCTGTAAAGGCACAAAAGATTTTATACAGGTTCGGGCCCTCGATGGTGGGAGTAATAGCCCTACATCCTATTGTGATTTAACTATATCAAATAAGATGTTTTACAATAGGGAAGAAGAGATTATCATAGGCGATGATGATCTCTTCAATGTTAGTGTCTATCTAACTATATATAAGTCTTCAGGTTTGTTGAATGCCTGGTAGTACTTGTATGCTTGACTAAATTCTTCACCGCCCTTAGAACGTGTATTGACTACCTTTTTATACTGGACAAAAGGGCACCAATACGAAACGGCCTTGGACAATTGTTAAGATGCAGTTTTGTTAACCGCACTTAACTTCCACGCAGGCTTAACACGTGCAATCAAGGGATAACCGCACATGTTAACCTCCTGGCAGTTGTCTTCATACGTGGAAATATCTTCGTGATTCTCGGGATATGCCTGTTCAAAGAGTTAGGCCTTCCCAAATTGTTCTGGTCATAGATAATCAACGACCCTCTGACCGCGCACTATCCGCATTTTCCTAACCGCGCACTGTCTGCCACCTCATGATCGCGCAGGGGCTGCGATCATGAAATATCTCTGTATCCGCGCCCTTTAGGTCGTCTGAGACCATAGCGAAGGACTTATAGACACACGTCTAATCTGATTCTGTCTTAAACTAGACGTGTATTACTTTGAACTAGCTCGGGTGATAATCCTCGTCAGCTAGACCCCAAATTTGAAGAAAATGAATGAACATATTTACTTCAAATTTTTATCCTGCATCGAATTATGAACCCGACGTTTTAACTTCAGCTGATACTGTTCCACCGTGTGACGATTCATATCCCAAAAAAAACTCTGAGTCTTTCTTGGCTGGTAATGATGACTTAGGCGACTCATCGTGAGGGCAACCGTAAATGCGGTTTAATAACCCAAGACGTGTGTGGAAATGAACCGACGCCTTCTGGCTCTATAACTTTGAAGAGCCTTTCGGTTCTTTGAACTCACGAATTTCTCACCACGTCTAAGTCTTTTTAAGAGTTTCTCTTTTGCCCCAGCCACACCTTCTGAGCTTTAGTTCTTATTTTGATGGCAGATCAAGACCCCAAGAACATCATTGATATTGAGAGTGATGAGGAAAGAACAGAAGTACTGTTAAAAATTGATCAAGATCCTCAGGAAGTAAGTTTTTTTTTAAAAGTCCTGGTTCAACTTTTTTCCTGCATTCTGGTTGGTTCCAAAGTAATGCTTTTTGAAACTTACAGGTGTGCGAAGAACTAATTCCTCCAAAGAAGAGATCGAAGAATGACGAAGGATCCTCCAATGGGACTGCATCAAAATTGGTAAAAGGAGCTGAGACCTAGGCTGTCACATTACCCTATCCTTCAGCCCCATCAGCTCCTCCAGTCGCATCATCTCCACCTTTGGAGGTCCATAATAATCTTTCCCACCTTTCTTCTTCTGATCATCTTTCTCTATCACGATCAAGCGATCCCCAGCTTTTGTTGGGTGATCAATTTTCTGGTGGGAAGGTTGCATTCCCGCGACCAGATGGTCCTCGACTTTTGTCGGGTGATCTACTTCTGGGGGGAAGCGCTTCATCCTCCCGTCCAATCTTATTGCGAGGATTGGTAATTATTTTCATTCTCTCTGTTGGTCGTTTTATCTTGTAAAACTAACACATACATGTGCAGGAGACAAAAATCTCTGGAGCCCCCAGCGATCAGCCTGCTGAGGTCCAACTTCTTTTTGGTGAGAGTATTTTTCTCGAGAGAACTCTCCAAAAAGAAAAAGAGGCCCTAGAGAAGAAGACCGATGAAATGTCTTCGGCCATTCTACATCTGGCAGAATGTTATGACAACTCCCGCGAAGAGGTGCGCCAATTCCGCTAGGAGAGGGACTATGCTCAGCAGCAGCGAGAACTATCCGACTGATGTTAATATGTCGGATAGTTCTCTAGGGGTAGCCAGTGTTGATCCCACTGATGTTAATATGTCCCTGTGAGAACTTTGTAAAAGGCTATCAGACCAAGTTGACGCTTTGGTCGCCTGTGTCCCTTTCGTATGTAAAGATTGTCAAAAATAAAGAATTTCTTTTCCTCACATACTTGATCTATTAAAAGGATTATGTAGAACTTATAATCCGAATTAAGGTTCTTTACATTCTATGAGCAATAGTTACACGAGAATGCTTCTGCGACCAAAAATACACAAGTAAACTTCTGTCCAAAACTGGCTCAGTTCTTCGATCTTAGAATAGCATTAAAGCCGTAGACTGCGATCAGAACAAGAGTAACGATCAGAAAATAGTTCTCCTATCTCAGAATAGCATTGAAGCCGTAGACTGCTATCAGAATGATCACAGAACAATTTTTTGGTCTCACAAGAGCATTGAGACCGTAGATTGTGATTGGAACGATCACAGAACAACAGTCTTTTGACCATACGGCGACCACAACTGTTATGATCACACATATCCGTTATGATCACAGGATTACGTTGCGATCAGTATAGAGGTTATAAACTTATTCCAAAGCCATAAGGAATTATTCCCATAATAAAGATTTAGGAATTTCCAATATTTTTATCTAAACCATAGCCCCCGAATGCGAAATAAAATGATAAAAACACATTTCATTTCAGATTCATTACTGGGTATGGATAACGTGTTCCAAGAGAAAAGACACCCATTATGGGAAATTAATAAACTACTCGGTGAAGGGTTGTCTCGGCCATATAAAAGGAAGAGGTAGCTTACTGGAGAAGCCAAAAACCCTTCGTCGCCTTAGACCCTCCTGCCGCACAAAAACCCTTTTTTGCATTCCTCGTCTTCGTCGTCTCCAAAGTCACCACCTTTCTTCTCAATTCTTCATAAGAAATGGCGTCCTGGAGCCGATCCGTCCACCATACATAAGAGAGCCTAGTGGCACTAGAGAAAGAAGAGATTCTCCCCCCACGGCTGCTGATCAACTGGCGGCTAGCGGAAAAAGATCAAGAAACCCCAATCGTCCAAGAGGGCGAATTGGTGATCTTCGAAGAATACTTGCGCTGCGGGTTCCGATTCCTAGAAAGCGAATTTCTGAGGGAAATCTTGGACCATTACGGGTTGGAATTAGTAAATCTCCACCCAAATGCAGTGCTTATCTTGGCGATTTTCCAACACCTCTGTGAAGCCTTTGTCGGAGTGCTTCCAAGCATGGAGCTTTTTTGACGCTTCTACTTTTCGGCATAGTCAAAAAGTGCCAATGCCTCTGGGTGCATCTACTTTCGTATACAGGAGAAGAAGGAGTACCCATTCCCGCCCCTATGGGACTCTATTCATGGGTGGTACCATAAATGGTTCTACTGCACCCCTCCGTCGGAGAGCGGATTATGGTTTGCGAACACCCGACTGGAGAAAGCCAGCGAGTTAGACTCCCTTCCCATTCTGAGCGCAGAACAGAAAAAACAAGCTCAAGCTATTCTTCACCTAGTCCAGCAAGGCTTGACCGCGCGTGACATCATACGCGACTTCGTGAAGAATAGGATAAGCCCCCTGCGTGAAAGGGCACATCCAGCTTGGGAAGTGGAGTCCATGGCGGACAACACCCTGGACTACAATAATGGTATGTCCTTTAATCAACAAAACATACATTTTTACTGATTAAAAGACATTGCATTTATTAACATGCTTGTTTGTGACACAGCGCTATCGTTGTCCGAGATTGAGAAACGGACAAACTACCTCCTTTGGGCGTATAACACCGCTGTGGAGGGAGCTAAAGGATCGCCTCGCCCCCAGAGCTTGATTAACGCCGGCGATGATCTTAAGCAACAACACCGAAAGGTATGATTTATTCAAACAAGCTCTTGGAAACCATCCATTTGTTTTGTATTACCAAAAACATGTTGAATAATACAGCTTCTGGGAAAATTTGCTGAGGCAATGCGTCCAAGTGACGACGTTCGTCCTTCGGGAACACCGACTGCAAAGAGGGTGAGAAGGACCCCTTCAAAGCATGAAGTGAAGGAGTCTGCTCCCAAAAAACCCAAGAAGATCCTAGGAGAAACTTCTTCGTGAAAGAAAAACATTACCGTGAAAAATACTACGGTAAGATTTTCAATACCTCCTGTAACTCCAAGTACGGGCGGAAATTACTTCTTTGTCGTACAGCGCGAAGGGAGCGAGGACGAGCAAGACGACATTCCTCTAGTTCGCCACAAGAGGAAAACAACTGACCTCTTGGGAACAAGCATCCCAGAGAGGTTGACTTCCCTTCTGGTCGACAAAATCTTGTCCCTGACCGCAGGGACAGAAATGGCTATAATGGGCCCCGCGACCACTGACAATCCTGTGGTTTCAGGTGGAACCCTGGTTCCTAAAGCTCATGAAGCCCCAGGGCTTGCAACACCTCCCCTACCAATAGAGGGAGCGACTGTGGTAAGAATCCTCACAATCCGCATGTTTTCGTTCCTCTGTACACACCCATTGAATTGTGTTCATACAGGGAGAAGAGGATACTGTCCTTTTTAAAAGAAGGAAGACAAGGACAGAAGAAGACTCTTTCTCGAGAGCAACCAGTAGGCTTCTTTCTCTTGGGAGCTCATCATCGGAACCCAAACCTTGGGTGGGGTTCCGAATAAAGTGAGAACTTTTCCTATCGCCATCTAAATATGACTCACGGGAGGCATCTTCACCTTACAATGTGTTTGTTGGTGCAAGGATGCTGCACCTAGTACCCCGGCGACCTCGACAAGCCATGGTACAACCACTATGGAGGTCGCGGGAGAGCCAAGTCTGATTCCCATGGCCGAAGAGGTTCTTTGGGCCATCGTGGATGGAATGGCAGCGGAAATCCGATCTCAAGGGACGGAAACCGCAGTCCCGGTCATAGAGGGGGAACAACAGGAAAAATCATCTGCTACCCCTACTGCGGACACAACAAGCCCTGAGATTAGACCTCACGCTAATGTTGAGAGCGGCTCATTCAACGATTACATAGAGGTATGAACAACTATCTTTTTGTTTTTCAAACTCACAAAAATTTAGGAATATTCAAGTCTTAAGAGCAACTTCTTATCTTGTTCCAGGACTTGACCCGGGTGGCGACCAAGTCGACAGCTATAGCAAAGCATATCGAGGTCGCGCAACGGGAGATCAGCCGGCTGCAACAGTAAGTATAGTGCTCTTTATTCATGTTAACTTGAATCCATATTTAAGCATAACTGATCGTCCTTCTTGTTACAGAGAAAATGCCTTTCTAAACAAGAGCATGGCTAAACGAGAGAATCAAGAAGAAGCTGCAGCTGCGAGATATTCTTCTCTGGAGAAGAACTTTGTGAAGCGCAGTCAAAGCTTTCTTGTAAGTATACTCCCAACCAGAAGAAATCTTCTCATCATATGAACTTGTTTATAGCAAATGTTCACTGTATTCATATAGCACAAGAGGATCAAATAAGCCATCTTTCAGAAGAGAAAAGAAACCTTCAGGCGACCATCGATTGCAAAGCTCGAAAATTGATACCGCTAGCCTGGAGAATGAAGGTCTAAAGGAAACAATTTCCTCCTGTAGCGGTACTCAATCGAACATCTTCGAAAAGCTGAAGATGGTGGCTACTCTGCTAAAAGCAGATGTGATCGAGTCACAAAAGGACAATCCAAGCCTTAGCGAGTTAGCCACACTGGTCGCGGCCCAAGCCAAATCACTCCTCGAGTACCTTCCTAAAGATACCAAACGACAGGAAGAGGTACTGAGGTCAAATGTTAGATCTGTAGCCTCTACCATTCTCTGCAGATTACGATTTCGCCACGGCCCAAATTTGAATCTGAAGCCAGTGGTAGAAGATGCAGAGATCGAGAGTGATCGACTTGAGGCCATATCTGAAGAAGTCAAGCCTCTAGTCGAAGATCTATTGAAAGAGCTAGGTCTTATTTGATTCCTTGTAATGATCTCTCTTAGTAATTATACATGTGAAATTACATTTATAACATGCAAATGCATGCCTTAAATTTTTGGAAAAGAGTGATACTTTATTCGTTTCATAGTATGACCATATCCTCTTAGCCTCCTCCTGAGATCATAAATACCGAAAATCTAGTATTATAATCTCTGGAAAAATATGGGCATTATGAATACCCAAGAAATGCTTTAACTTAGATATGATCATCCGATCAAACTGATACTGACCTCAATACAACATCCGACCTTATTACAAACTGGCAGCCACTCGAATGATCCGGAACATGCTCGTAAGTCACGTGTGCGTTGAGAAACGGCTTATTGATGGATGTCTTAGCTGGATGCGACCACGAGATCGGCCAATGAATCCGGTTAAGATATTCGTAACAAGATGATCATCGGCGATCAGCCCCCGAGCCAAGCTCGATTTAGGTATGGCAAATAAAGAAAACGAACATAACATGAGCCGAAGAAAAGTACTCACGAAGTTTTTGTTAAACCATGCTAATTGAACAGAAAAAAAAGATTGGGAAACTTACACGTAAAACTTGCGCAGTTGATCGATGTTCCACGTATTGGATAAGATTCTATCGTCCTCCATCGCTAGCCGAGCCGATCCTGGTCGCAGTACTGAAACAACAACGTAAGGGCCTTCCCACTGAGGAGAGAACTTATTGCGGTTAGACTGGTTTTGTATTTTTTGTAAAACCAGATCACCCACGTGAAGACTACGCGACAGCACCCTTCTGCTGTGATATTTTCGTAAAGCTTGCAAATACACTGCTGACCTTCAAGGAAGGCTAAATCCTTAGTACGTTGTTCGATCTAATCAATCTAGTCAAATTGATCTGTTCGGACAGAACCAATACGAATTTCGGTAGGTAACACTGTCTCGCCACCGTATACCAATTGGAAAGGTGTCTCAGCAGTGGCTCGACTACAGGTAGTGCATAGTGCACATAGAATGGAGTAGAGTTTATCTACCCAAGCCCCCGAGCGCATCTTAAGGTGATCGAAAACACATTTCTTAATGCCTTGTAATATCTGCCTATTAGCACGTTCAACAACACCATTGCTCTATGGATGAGCTACAGAAGCAAAGCACACCTTGGTTCCAATATTATCACAATAGTCCAGGAAGAAGCCGCTAGCGAACTGGGAACCGTTTTCAGTGATGAGACGACTTGGAACACCAAATCGAGTGACGATGTTATTATGAAAGAACTTCTGTGCCACAGCAGCAGTGACATTACTGACTGGCTCAGCCTCAATCCACTTTGTAAACGTGTCAATGGCTACGAACAGAAATTTGTAACCATTAACGGCCTGTAGCATAGATCCCACAATATCCATCCCCTAGGCCGCAAAGGGCCATGTTAATGGGATGGTTTGCAAGGCATATGCGGGCTGATGAACCTGTCTGGCATGAAATTGACACTGGGGGCATGTCTTGACCAAATTCTTGGCATCATCGAGTGCCGAAGGCCAGAAAAAACCCTGTCAGAAAGCTTTTCCGACCAGTGTGTGAAATGACCCGTGCGCACCACACATACCGTCATGGATTTCTTTCAAGAGGGATTTACCTTCCTCTTGAGAAATACAATGCATGAATACCCCTTGAGTACCCTTCCTATACAGAACTCCTTCTATAAGTTTGTATAGACACACTTTTCGAATCAACCGATCGCTTTCGGTTTCGTCCTTGGGCAAGGTCCCATGTTCGAGATAGACCCTCAATGGATGGGTCCAATCCCCTTCTTGTCCAAAGTTGGTAACGAAGACTGTCACCTGGTCATCTTTGACTGTAGTCATGATCGAAGGATGCTCTAGGTGTTCGACGAACACCCCTGCTGGAGCAGATGTACGTGAGGACCCAATTTTAAATAATTGGTCTGCGAGAATATTGTCCTTTCGTGGGATGTATTGGACTTCGAAAAGGACTAAAGTGTTTTTCCAATCTCCTCACCTCCCCCAGGTAATGAGCCATTGTCTCATCGGAGGTGCTGTACTCCTTCTTTACCTGGTTTATGACTAGCTGTGAGTCTCCCTTCACCACTAATCAACGGACTCCGAGGAATTTAGCTACCCGGAACCCTGCAATAGGACCTTCATACTCTGCTGTGTTGTTAGTCGCAACAAAATGTAATTGAATGACATACTTGTGTTGGTCGCCTTGAGGCGTTACTAAGACAACTCCAGCCCCCGAGTGTTGGAAACTACGAGAGCCGTCAAAATACATCGTGCAATGGTTGATACACGACAAGTCTTCGGATTCTTACCTTGGAGGGTCAGGGTTAGTCCATTCGACCACAAAATCTGCAAGGATCTGAGACTTGACCGTAGTGCGAGGAGTGAAATGGATGTCAAATGCTCCAAGTTCCACCATCCACTTCACAATTCGACCAAATTTCTCTGGGTTTCAGATAATATCTCCCAAGGGGAAGGACGAGGGCACTGTAATTTTATGTGCCTGAAAGTAATGTCGTAACTTGTGGGAAGCCATCAGTAGCACGTAAAGTATCTTCTGGACCTCAGGGTAATGCTCCTTACCATGAAGTACCTCGCTTATGTAATAGACAGGTCGTTGCACACCTTGTCTTACTGCGATCAGAACAGCGTTGACCGCATGAGGTGTGGCCGCCAAATAAAAAGTAGTGGTTCCCCTACGACCGGGGAAACCAATACCGGCGGACTAAATAAGTGTGCTTTAACCTCTTGGAATGTTTTCTCGACTTCATCCGACCAGGTAAAACCATGGTGCTTGCGGAGAGCTTTGAAGAAGGGTAATCCCCTCTGGCCTAGTCGCGATATAAATTGACTTAAAGCCGCCATGCGACCTGCTAGGCACTGGACATCCTTCATGGTCGAAGGAGACCTCATTTGCTCGATGGCCCTAATTTTCTCGGGATTAACCTCAATTCCTCTGGAACAAACAAGCAAGCCTAAAAGTTTACCAGATGAAACCCCGAAAGAACACTTTTCTGGGTTTAATTTTATTCCAAATCGGTTTAAATTACAGAAGGTTTCAGCAAGATCATCTAAATGAGTCAAGCTTTTCAAGCTTTTTACAACCAAGTCATCTACGTAAGCTTCAAGATTACACTCCATCTGGGAAAGAAAGGTCTTTTGCATCAAGCGCTGGTAGTGGAACCGGTGTTCTTGAGACCAAATGGCATTCTGACATAGCAGTAGGTGCCAAATGGTGTGACGAAGGCAGTCTTCTGCTCATCTTCTTCTGCCATGCTAATTTTATGATATCTTGAGTAAGCATCCAGAAAACTCATCAGTTCGCAACCCGCAATAGAATTGACCAACTGATCGATGCGGGGAAGGGGAAAGTCATCCTTCGGGCTGTTTAAGCTAGTGTAATCGACGCACATGCGTCACTTACCATTTGACTTACGGACCATGACCGGATTTGCAAGCCATTCCGGATGTTCGACTTCTCGAATAAACCCGACTGCTTGGAGTTTGTTTAACTCCACGCGGATAGCTTCTTGCCGATCAACTGCAAAGCATCTAAGCTTCTGCTTTATTGGTCGCTGTCCAAGTCAAATTGCTAACCTGTGCTCGATTACCTCCCTTGGGACACCGGGCATGTCGAATGGTTTCCACGCAAACACATCTGCATTAGCCTGGAGGAAGGTAATGAGTTCGAGTTCCTATTTGTCGTCCAGGCCTGACCCAATTCGAATTGTCCTAGATGGATCATCTGGGCATAATGGAACCAGTTTTAGTTTTTCCTTTGGTCGAGGGGCAACTTTGATCGTATCCGCAGCCGTGGTGGTAATCTTGACATCCCGAAGGGGAAGTTGATCCACGAGCTCCAGTAATAACCAATCGCAAGTCAATGCCACATTGCGGCTGCCTCAGACCGAGATTACACCTTTGGGGCCAGGTAACATGATGCACTGATAGGCGTAGTGCGTCGCCATCATAAATTTAGCAAGAGTTGGCCTGCCAAAAATCGTGTTATAAGCCGAATCACAATCAATTACATCGAAAGTAACTAACTCTGTTCGGAAATTATCCAGTTCACCCAGCGTGACTGGGAGCACCACTGTCCCATCAGCATCATCGAGGAGCCAGGAATTATCCCATAAAACAGATGGATTATGGGTTTGATTTTTGAACGAGGGATTTGCATCTCGTCCAATGCCTTGATCAGTAAAAGGTCCAAGGAACTGCCTCCATCGATCAGGACCCTTTCAACTCTCGCGTTACTGATTATTGGGGTAATGACCAGAGGTAATCTCAATGGTCGAGTAAGCCCAACGGGACAATCAGAGCGATCAAACATCAAAGGAGTGTCCGACCAACGGGGGTATTGAGGTTCACCAAGGGGAGCTTCCGCTTGGTTAACTTCTCGATGAAATGCTTTAAACTGTCGTTTAGAATCAAAAGAGGAGGAACCTCCAAAAATGACATAACATAATTACGAGGTACCTGGTAGAATATTTCTTCGTCATAGTCGGTGTCTCTAAGCCCGCAAGTCTGCTCTTTCGATGGCAAAGTTGGCATCGGCCCAATTCCCTGGTAGAAGTCATCTAGTTGCTTCAACCAGCTCCGGCAATTTTTGAGGTCGTGTCCCAGAGAGTTGTGGATCGGACACCTCTTCTTGCCTTCCTGCGAGTTAGTTGGTTTTTCTGGCTAGTCAGAATTGTGACCACCAGAGGCAGTTTTCTTTTTAAATGAAAACTTATTACCTTTTGCCGGCGGCGGCTTTTCCGCGACTGCGACCTCTCGGTACTGTCTGGTTCGATTATTTTTGGTCTTCTTCGACTTCCCGCTCGATGAAGACTCCGGCTTCTTGCCTGTATCCTCTTTTTTCACGTCCTTGAGACCTGGTTGGGGCGGCAAATTTCCTTTATCGACCATCCTATTCCATTCAACGACCTCAGCCGCGTCTGAATAGAATTCAGCCATATCGAAGAGATCGGCGACTGATCGAGGAGGGTTGATAAGTAAATCTTCTGTAAATCTCTGATATCGAACAGCGTGCTTAAATGCCCAGATAACAGAGTTATTAGATATGTTTGGGATGGTATTTCTCACCCGACAAACCTTTTGACAAACTGTCGGAGAGTCTCTGTAGAGGTTTCTCGTAGACGATGAAGATAGTCTTCTTTCCTGGGTTTTTGATAACAAGTCTGAAAATTGTTGAGGATAGCATCGCACAACATTTCCCAGTTATATATCGAACCCTCAGGCTGATTGAATAGCCAGGTCCTTGCCGATCTCTCAAGAACCGTCAGCAAGTAGTTGGCCATGACGCGATCATCCCCGCCAACCGCTTGGATAGCGATAATGTAAATTTGAAGGAACTCCGACGGATTCTGGGTCCCATCAAACCTCTCAATAGCCCCTGGCTTGAACTTATCCAGCCAGATGACCGCACGGAGGCCTAGCGAGAAAGCCTTGCAACCTACATAGGGACTGTGGAGAGTTCCGCGGTTTCCAACATATCCACGAGCGATTTCACGCGATGGGGATGCACCACATGGTCCCAGACAAGAATGCATAGGAATTCGATCTCGATCACGAGAACTTTCCACGCGCCTGGATTTGTCATGCCGAAGTGATCCGGATGGTAATCAATTACGCCTACCATGACTAGAGTAAGAATACTCTCTTTCATGGGAACGTATCATAGACCGGGAGGAAGCTGTAGGGGCTGCATCAGATGCAACCTCGTCCAGTTTATCCGCCAGGATCCTAGCAAAAGCCGGTTTGTCTGCGTCAATGAGGGTAGGAGGAAAATTATGCAAGACCTCCACGATAGATCGAAGTTGGCCATGCGTACTCCTCTTTAGTGCGCCAGGTGTAATCGTTTCTTCATTCGCCGGTAAATGTTCCGGTGGTAAAGAGGGCGTCTGGTCGTGCCTGCGACCATGTGGGGGATGGGAGGAAGTAGGGGCGGCATCATAATGAGCCTGCGCATTTTGCAGAGCCTCTAGGGCTGTCCTGCGGAGTTCGTTATCTCGTCGCTCGCAGTCTTGATCCTCGTTCTGCTTGCGTTCTTGTTCCTCTTTTTTTCTGTGCTCCTGTTCTTCCCTAGCAATCCGCTGATCGGGATTTTCCTCCCACAAGGCAGCGAATTCTCTGGGGAGCGAAGCTACAGAAGGAGTGAACATCTCTGTTTGCTCCAAGTCGAATTCGAAATCGAAGAGAGAGTGGAGGTTGTCAGGATGAAACCTCCCTGGACTGAGTTCCTGGTCGCCGCCATCCTGGTCCCCGTCGGGAACACATGGCAACCGAGACTCGATTTTACATATGGTGGAACTGACATCAAGTTCCGGACCTGTCTCTTCCATCCCCTGGTCGATGGACATGACCCGGGTAGGGGAAAACGCGTCCTCTTGATGTCCCTTCGGAATGTCTTCGCAACTGACCTCTTCCATTGGAACGGGGTCGCTAGGCGAAGGATTTTGTATATGGGCATAATCATCGAGATCGAAGTCATTCTCGGAATCATATGCTCCAGACATTGCTCACCAAACCTCCAGATGAAGGGAAAGCACCTTGAGAAAGGCCCCACGGTGGGCGCCAGCTGTCGACGATTTGGACTCGGGGTCCTTAGTCGATCTTATGCAAATTTGTGAAACTACTTGAGGTCTTCCATACTCTATACCTTCGACTTTCTATACTAACTCGACATAATTACCTGATACTTATGTATAGATCAGAAGATTTTATAAACAAAACAGTAGAAAGGAAAATTAAAATTAAAAATATTTTCACATAACTATTTTCCATATCAAATTAGGTTTTAGTAAATTAAGTATATTCCAAAATAGTTTTTTACTAAAATGCTAACAAGTTCTATCTACAAGGGGCACTCCTAGAGTCGAGGGAGCTTGGGCTTTGATACCACTCTGAGGTGTTGGTCAAAGGATGTCGACTAGAGGGGGGATGAATAGGAGATATTGAAATTTTAAGCCCAATTTACAATTTTAAATTCAATGGTTGAAGACAATAGTTCTGAACGAAAGTCAACTAAATAGCAAAAGAAGAACTTTAAGTAAAGCAGAGTTAGAAAGAGATAACCGATGACACGATCAGAACTATTGTCTTCGGTTCATTATCGGTCAATCGACGTCTTCGGTTCATCCGTGTCATCCGCATGGAGCTCACCACCTCACCCACGTCATCACCGTGTTCCTGTCCGCCCGATTGGCCTTCCTGCTTTATCTCGGCCGGCCACGTGGCCACATTACCCACTTTGTGCGGCACTGTTTGAACGCTACACCCACGTTCGGCCACACCGTCACTTCGTTCATGGCCCACGTTGAGCCACGTTGTCCCTTCATTCGTAGCTATTCGATCGGCCCGTTCCCTTCATCTAGGCTGTCGAACGTGCTCCCCCACAGGCCAGCTGTTTCCCACATTCGACCAAGACCAAGTCTCACGATTCGACCAACAACCCAAATTCGACCAAACACCAAAATTTGACCAAACACTGTTTTGCACTGTCCAGCTGTGCTGTTTCCCACATTCACCCACAACAAAAACTACAGATTCGACTAGAGAAACGTTGTTTTGCACATTCACCCAAAACCAAGCCTACTGAATCGACCAAAAAACGCAAAAGATTCGACCAAAACAACCAAAATGCGACCATCAGAAAAAACAAAACCGTCAATTCAACTAGGATGGTGCGACCAAGTTTTTTTAACTGCCATGCTCAAAAACACAAATGATGCAACTATTACAAAAAATAAAACGCTGTTTCGATCAAGCACAAAAAATGTTGAATCAACCAAAAACAAAATCTCCCCCCCCCCCCATAACCAAACAACACCAACACAAACAAATCTGCTAGGAGACCAAACACAAAATACGATCATCAACCAATAGCAAGAACATCGAACACTTTTACTGATACGACCACTCTGGCCCAACCAAATTTGTTTACTATCATGTCCAACTATTTATTTCAATTATTCCATATGCTCTTTTATTGTCAAGACCATTATTTTAACTGCCACGACCAATATTTTTACTATCAGCACATGACCTGATCATAGTTGCTCAGTTCAAAACTGCTCGTGTAAGTATAAGTCTTGGTCATGGTCGTCCAGTCCAAAAAATGGTTGTAGCAGAACCAGTTTGGTCTTGGTCATCCATTTCAAAATTGCTCGTATCAGCCCAAGTCACCGGTCGTGCTCGTCAATTCAAAAAATACAAGTTCTGTTAATGGTCGTTCAATGCAAAATTGATCAAATCAAGATAAAATCTGGTCGTGGTCGTGCACTTCAAAACTGGCCATATCAGCATATAACCTAGATATAATCATTCAGTTCTAGATACAATATCTTATCATCTACAAATCTATTTCTTCAATACCCGCGGTAACGCACGGGACCACCTAGTTTATCAAAACAATAGACAAGTGTAAAAGAATCTCAAACACCTATACTGTCACCTATCCATAAATTTTCTCCTTCCAAGTGGATAATCATAATTCAAAAAATTTTGACGAGAAGGAATTTTTTTCCTCATGCGAGTTTTGATGTAATAGCCAAACAATAGAGAACAAGTCTTCTGGATGGTGGGGATCAAGAAAAAAGGACGGTCAGATTTTAACGAAGGGTGGATAATAGGGGAAAAGCAACTTTTGCCGTAGATGAACAATGCTTGTAGAGCCACGTCCCGTTAGAAGTGTGATCCTCATACCTAAACTTTTTCGAATTTGGGTTAGTTGGAAAAAAAAAACTCAGATCCATTAGGCTATTTTAAATTTGGTTCAGCCCAACATGTTTAGTCGGTCAGATTCAATATAGGCTTGGGCTAGGGCTAGTGGACTTGACCAAGCCAATTAGACTGTGCTAAATTTGTATTGAACTTTTTATGTTTTGGGGGCCTCTGGGTCAGTATAGGGAGGCCAAGACATGACCCTAACCTCTCGAGTCAGGTCTAGTCTAATACATAATTGTATTTAGGTAGTGCATAAGTAAAGAGGATTTCTAAAGTCTATTTGGTTGAAGTGTAAAAATTTATTACACATTTCTAATAAATTAGAGTTGTTTATATTTATGAATACATAAACATCATGCCTAACGTTGCTTGGAAGTTATCAGCTTCACATCCTCACCGGTTCCATGCATTAGCATGCATGCATGGTCAACAAAAGCTCTCTCAGTTCCAAGCAAGTTCCTGACAATGCTTGTAAATCGGATATATTGACAAAAATGTGAATCAAATGGCCATTGAATCAAAACTGAACTGAACCAAACTTAACTGAATTAATTGATTTTTTTTGGTTAATTTGGTATGCACTGTTTAATTTGGTTTTTATTTTCAAAAACTGAAATTTATGCAAAACCGAATTAATCAAATCGAGAAGACCGAATTAACCGAATTTACTGAATTATAAGGAGTATAAATAATTTAATACTTGCATTTTACTATTAAAATATATGATAATTTAAATTTTACTTTCAAAATTACTACATCATCTACGTGTAAAAATACTAATTTGATAAATTTACTATTTAATGAACCGAACTGAATTTTATTTGTTATCTACCAAACCAAACCGAATTATAGTATAATTAATTTGATATCGATTTTACACAACGAAAATATTAAAAAACCAAAAAAACTGAATTGAATAAATTAAAATAATAAAAAACACACCCCTAAATAGGATATATTCAAAATCGTTCACACAAAATCTAACCGATCTTCCTACACATAAAAAAAATTTCTTCCAACATAATTTTCATCACATATTAGCCAGTAAAAAAAAGAAAAGAAATATGGACAGGTATCTCGTCCTATCACGTTGGGTGAGAAAAGAATAGGAAACAAAGAAAAGGCGAGGACAAGTGTTTGGCTGCAGTTCATTGCATCCGATCTTACCTCTTCTGCTGGCACCTGTCCTCCATTTAAGTGCCACCTTTCAATCATCTCGTACCGTCCACTATATAAAAAAAGCTCCCAAGTTGAAACCAAATACGTCTCTTTGGAGCCATGCGATGCGATTGAATCGAAACAATACCGACAAGATTGACGCATAAATAGACTAAAGAACCAAGCACATCTCACGCTACTTAAGCAAGATTTCTGCCTCATTGTCATTGCAACATGTCGACCACCAATGCTTCCAAGGTATGTATCACATCCATGGCATGCATGCAATGCTACGTGACTTGTTTGGGATTATTTAATTTGCTCCCCTCTTTATCTTGCAATCTTAATTTTAGGACACTCCGGCGGGCGTCCCCGACGGCGATAACGCGACGACGGTGAAGAAGACGGTGCAGACGGTGGAGAAGCGGGAGTCAGCGGGGCAGGAGCAGAGCCAGGTGAGACCTGTGCAGGTGGTGCACGAGATCCCGGCCAAGGAAGCCAAGGAGCCCGTCAAGCAAGAGTAGGATTTAGACGTTTGTAAGACTCTTACGGCGTGTGTGTGTGTAAAGGGATGGTTCCGGATAACTTGGTAAAATCTCTTCCTGTCTTGTCTGTACGAGTCTTTTCGCACAAATAAAATGACGGATTCTAATGATCCATTTTATTGAATGTGTTGGTCAAGGAGTTTGATGGATATATCTATGTGTTTTTGTGCGTTCACAGAAAATTGAAGTCTTGTTTGTGCAAATTTGATGTTTGGGTATGAAAAAGGAGAAAATCTTTGTTTTTTTAAGGGTATTTTTTGGTTTGTAAAAACAATCAAGTGACTAAATATGTGGTACAACCAATAAATTGTACCAAAAATTTTGGTCCATCGCCAAAAATTCATGGCCTATCTCTTAAGTAAAGCGGAGGATTTGACTTAACTGATTCTTGGATAGTTAAATTCCATGTCAAGATTTGGTAATAAAATTAGTAAAAAAAATAATCAAATTTTGGCCGTTCTGTCATATGATTAAATTTTGGTTTGGTTATTGTTGATGGGAACAAAACATATTTTAGGTAAATTGTGTTATGGGTTTTTACATTTATATTATTGTGTTTTTGAGTCTGAATTTAAATTTAACTTAAAAAGACATTTTTCAGGTCTCTAAATTTAAAATTTTAGTTTGATCAGTATCTAAAATTGTATCTAGTCCGTAAACTTTTATACATCAGTTAATTTTGTTATTTTCTCCATTAAATATTAGAAATTAAATGCAAAATTTGTGTTAAAAGCCAAACATATTTTTTATTTCTTGAATTTTTATTTTTTTATCTTAATTTAAGTGTTCTTAATCAAAATAGTATCATATTTTATTCTCTATTTCTTTGTGCCACATATCAAGAATTAATGTGGTATGTCATGTTACGTTGGTGAAGAAAATTTCTTTCTTTTCTTTTCACCGCTGAGAGTTTTGTGTCCTTTTTATTTAAATTGTATGTCACATGTCACCTTGTTTGGCAGGGACAGAAAAAATGTAGAGCACGCAAAAAGACAAGAAATTTGCACAAGCAAATTTGTTCTTTATTAATTTTCATTGAATTACAAGAAATACAAGTTTGTGTTTTCTTTATTCTTTCACATCATAGTGGAATTTGATATCAGGGTCTCATACGGATCTTTGATTTCTGGGGTTTTGTAAAGCTCTTAGTTAATTACCTCTACTAATTAAGTGACCTTCAATTAAACTGCATTTTAGGTCGTTTTCTTCGAGCTTCAATTCTGCTCTTCATGGAGTGGATGGAAGATGCAATGCAATACACAGTAGTCTTCGCTTCATCACTTTTGACTGTGGAATTGTCTGGCTTCATCGGCACCCAGACAGAGATAAGGTCACATGACTAGCCTCGTTGGCACCTAGTCATGTGTCTGCCCAGTCTCATCGGTCAAGGACAGACTTGCTATCTTTGTCTCATTAGTACCTGGTAACAAGTTTCTTTTGTCGATGGAAAAAATCTGATGCAATACAGAACGGAATTGACCTTCGCCTAATCGTCACTTAGTCAATTAATTGTCTGGTCTCATCAGTCGCGAACAAATATAGATATGGAGATGATAAGACTTACGTAGTCTTGTATAATGCACATGATAAGCAGAAATGGTGCTTTCATAAATAAGTTGTGCTCTCTTGAAAAATGGGGCATGAGCAGCTTGACAGGAGAAGTAACTTGCTAGTCGCGTTTGGCCTTATAGGCTAGGCGGACGTGCACATATCACAAAGATCACCTGTTAAGGGCTCTTTTTAGGTGCCACGCATCTTCAGATCTTTTATGAAGATCGATCGAAGGTTTGCCGTCTCTCTGTCTTGTTAAGATGGACTACAGAGATGGGGTACTGATTGCGCTCCCGAAATGAAGACGTCACAGATTTATCTATGACTCAACATTGGGGATGGAGGCCATCGTAGTGTCGCTGAACGGAAATAGGCCTAGGCTTAGAAATATTTTTCTAAAGTCTTACTCTTGTCTTTGTCTTCTGATTCTTTCGGCTAGCAGTGGTCTTCTTATAGGACTCAACTTTCACTATTTTTTAGGAACAAATCTTTTGTTACTTAAGTGTTGGGGGAAATCTCCATGCGGTCAAGTCCAGGTAAGTTCATGATTGCCCGGGGACAGTGGCCTCCGGTGTCTGCCCCGGACGCCGCCATTTGGCCCCCGGGACCGTGCCCCCCGGGCATGTCCCGGGCGCCGCCATTTGGCCCGGGGACAGTGGCCTCCGGTGTCTGCCCCGGACGCCGCCATTTGGCCCCCGGGACCGTGCCCCCCGGGCATGTCCCGGGCGCCGCCATTTGGCCCGGGGACAGTGGCCTCCGGTGCCGGCCCTGGGCGCCGCCATTTGGCTCCCGGGATCGTGCCCCCCGGGCATGTCCCGGGCGCCGCCATTTGCCCGGGGACAGTGGCCTCCGGTGCCCGCCCCGGGCGCCGCCATTTGGCTCCCGGGATCGTGCCCCCCGGGCATGTCCCGGGCGCCGCCATTTTGCCCGAGGACAGTGGCCTCCGGTGCCGGCTCCGGGCGCCGCCATTTGGCCCCCGGGACCGTGCCCCCCGGGCATGTCCCGGGCGCCACCATTTTGCCCGGGGACAGTGGCCTCCGGTGCCCGCCCCGGGCGCCGCCATTTGGCTCCCGGGATCGTGCCCCCCGGGCATGTTCCGGGCGCCGCCATTTGGCCCGGGGACAGTGGCCTCCGGTGCCTGCCCCGGGCGCCGCCATTTGGCCCCCGGGACCGTGCCCCCCGGGCATGTCCCGGGCGCCGCCATTTGGCCCGGGGACAGTGGCCTCCGGTGCCTGCCCCGGGCGCCGCCATTTGGCCCGGGGACAGTGGCCTCAGGTGCCTGCCCCGGGCGCCGCCATTTGGCCCCCGAGACCGTGCCCCCCGGGCATGTCCCGGACGTCATCGCCCTCCTAAAAGGTAAAACCCCTGTTTGTTTATCACGTGCAGGTCACGCGAGGGACGCCTCGGGAATCAGCGACCACCCGTCAAGCATCCAAGACGTTTGACCGGGAGAAGGACGGTCCTACCCTTCAATCCGACGGTGGCTTCCGGGGTAGTTTAGGTTTTTTGCTTCTTTTTGGGGCTATAAATAGCCCTTGTACCCCTTTGTTGTAAAAGATCAACTCATTATTATTAGGAATAGCTACTCACAGACGTGCTCCGGAAGCCTCTCCCCCGGAGAGAGCCTCCCCAGCCGACTTCGGTCGGGAGCGCGTCGACAGGACTAAGGCCCCCACTGGGACCCGAACCTGTATAAATCTTCGTGTCTTCTATTGTGTTTGTCCGGTGGGGGAGGACCGGTCGCTCGGTCAACCCACGCTGCGTGATTTCCGCTAGGATCGTCTTCAAAACCTGCCGGGGTATTCTCAATACCACGACATTAAGAGTGGCTATCCTTTCTCTCATAATAAATGGGGCTAATTAAGAGGCATCGTTTATCTATAAAAATTTTTGTTTATCTTGATGATTAGTGGAATTTAATAGATTTTTGATGCGCCTTCTCTTGTGACACGTGGAGTCTATCTAACCAGAGGGACTCATTTTTTGTTATTTTATTTTTTTCATATTTTTGGTATAAAAATTCATTCAACAAAATGTCCCTCACTGAGTCGAGTTGGTGCACAAAGCAACTTGAGCTCGGGTTTGCAATATTTGATTTCATGTCTCAGGTTGCGACGGTTGAAATTAATGTTAAGCAACATATCATTAACTCAGGAATATGTCGGCATTACCAAAGTTTTATTATCCGAGGCTCTAGTTTAGAGCTTGAATTAAGAGATCGTAGAATGCAACTTTAGGTATGCCTTAGAAAAAAGAAGGAACATAGGGGCACTTAGGCAAGCTCCCTAGAATTTTTTTAAGTCAAGTCATGTAATGCAAGTACAATAAGAGTACCTCTCTCTTTTTAAGAGTTTTATTATCACCGTCATTCATACGCCTCTTCTCTCTACTTCATGTATAAGAGAGAATTCTTCCTTTTTTTTTTTTACTTCAAACAAAGTAAAGCATGCAGACTATCAAGTCTACTACACCTTAAGAGGAAAAAAAAGTTCAATTTGATCAATACTGATCACTTTATTAACTCACACTTCTTTACATCATTGTGAAGTGACACATGAAATAGTCTACAGATGAGACTTAACTTCTAACTTTCCTTAAGTAATGCGAATATTCATGCATTGAACATGAACTTATCTTTTATAGGTGACGAATGAGGTCCATATCATCCCCTTAAATAAATTTACCGCATGTTTTTGATGCCACAACATTTGCTACTGCATGATGATAATTGCCATGACCACGGCCAGTCATGTGGTGCGATTAGGCAGAAAGGCCAACATCTTTTAATATTTTCGAAGTGTTTATGGTGAATGTCCATGCCAAGTCTAGGGAAGCTCCACCTTTGTTGCAATCTATTGCTGCGACACCTGTAGGCAAATGAGGCAATTGCTTTTTACGTCCCAAGTATGGCGAATACTCGTGCCATAACTTACGGGATTTTATTAGGCTTGTCGATCGTCTTGCTGCTACGGTGCCCACCAACAACCCTAAAGGGTATTACAAATCTGCATGGACTGCACTGACATATTTCACTGCTCCCGCCGGAAGACGAGACAGTCACTCATCTTTATGTTCTAAGTATGGCGAATGCTCATGCCATGGCTTAGACGGATTTATCAGGCCTATCGACCGTCTTTCTGCGATGGTGCCTACCAGCAATCTTGAAAGGTTTCATAGTTCCGCATGAACCGCACTAGCATACTGCTCCCATCAATAGATGAGTTAATCTCTCATCATTGTGTCACAAGTATGGCAAATGTTCATGCCATGAGTTGGAAAAGTCACATCTTTCTTGCTGCACTCTTTTATGGTGCTAGCTTGCATGAAAGGGAAAGTTGAAAAGCAATGGTGAAAGACCATACCATGATTGTAACGATTTTTTTATCACATCTGCTGTAACCGTATTTCTACCACATTGCCGGTCAACAGAGTGGAGGGATTTTTTTATCACATCTGCTGCGACCGTGTTGCTACCACGATGCCGACCAACAAAGTTGGAGGAGATGGATAGCTACGTGTGTACGTACCGTTGTCTAACACCTTAAAAGAGTTTTGGTGAAAGTTTATGCCTTAACTCATTTTGCTACTTTGGTGTAGTAGTGGAGATGGAGAGACTTGGAAACTTCACTTAGACACGACATTGGCCCAGTCTTTAGAAGCCGACGCGACATTGCATCTGGTCTTCAAAAACTGTGGTGGAAGGCCATACCACGATAAGAGTATATTTGACTTCCCCGTGGCCGCCTTGCTGCTACGGGGCCAACTAGTGAAGACAAAAGAAGTAAAGGGACTTGGAAGCTTCTCACATGTGTGTTGCCTCTGATCCTCAAGATTCATGGCGCAAGACCATACCATGATGTAAACAACTGCAATGTCACTGCTATTGCCTTGCCACTGTAGCACCAGCCAGTAGGGGAAGCAAGATGCGACAACTTTACATGTAGGTGCAATTGTCTCTAGACTTCAGAAGTGTCAGCGAAAGATCATGCTTTTCTTTTAATGACTTCAACTTTACTACAACCGCTCTACCGCTGCAATGCCAATTATTGGAGTTGACGTGTCGGGCGACTTCATGAAGGTGTGTTTTGCCCATGTCTTCCCAAGTTGTAGTGCAAGATCATGTCACAGCTTGAGGGTATTTCATCAACCCTGCTGTAACCATCATGTTACCATAGTGCCAACCAGTGGAGTTGAAATATTTTGTAGGTCTACATGGATTGCACTGCATGCTTCACTCCTTCCAAGTGATGTTATTACCGGAAGACATGTGATGATATGAAAAGGGACATGGAATTTTATAGCTCGCCCCTTGAAGTTGACTCCTCAATCATGAGGTGCTTTGTGTATTGCTGCATGTGAAGGTTGTTGCCATGAATGCATGAGCATGCAAATGTTATGATGTAAAGAGAAACAAATGAAACAATTTCTTTAGGCCCTTCTTCTGGTTGCCAAACTGTGAAGTAGCCATTAATAAAGTTGCAAAAGGACTAAATTTTTTGAAGTCATCGGATGACCATAACGACCATCTTGTCATAACTTCATTTTCCTTCGTGCATGTGTATAGATGGCATCGTGTTTCAGTAGAACTACCAAGAGTGGTAGAGGGCTTTCCCGAACCTCTTCTTCCACTAGATATCATCAAAGCCATACATTTCCAATCTTTTTCCCCATCAAATCGGGAAACTTGGAATATGGCTGATTTAGCTAAGTGATTGAACTACAGAGGCTTAAGGGTAGAAGGCTCATTGAACTTTTGCCTTACTGTTGCCGACAATGGTGGATGGCTTTCCCCAATCTTGCACTGCTTTACTTGGGTATTTCTTTAAAGCTTCTTTGGACTTTACTTCTTTGGTTTTTTACTTCTTTGGCTTTGAGGTTCTGGGGGCATCTTGTCCACATCTTTATGTGACTAAGTAATTCTCACAGGCATATTATTTTAAGGCCCTTGTTTATGCCTCGCAGGGGTGACAAGCGGTTGCACACTGAATCATGACTTGTGTCGAGCCAGATAGCCCTTTCATGATCTTCAATCTATAGTTTTCCCCCAGGGCTTACATGCCTCCATTGATCTGGTGTAGATTAAAAAAAACACAAGGCGCATGACGAGCTTTTCGCTTGGGAATTAGCTCAAGTCAGCACTATACCACTCTTGATGGTTCGTACTTTACACGTGCCGTGTGTAAGTGAAAAAGGCCATTCCATTGCTAAGATGGATCAACTACACCCATACTCAGACTTCATCAAACAATTCCTTAGGCAGCTTTCCTATTGGCAAGCAGTTTGGGGTAGTGAGAAAGGGCCACACACTTTGGCTCCCTTTTATGCAATAGAAGATCATGATATGTGAATGCCATGCACCATCTGGAAGATGAAATATTGAAAAATTTTATAAAAATTTATTTCTCATTTTTTTTATTTTACATAAATGAGGGAAACAATGCATGCATTTATGTGAAGTGCTCGTTTAAAAACATGAGTAAGTGGAGACAACAAAATAAACTCCTTTACATCACTAGAGGGCATTATTAGTGGGATTGTAATGGTGCCAATGCTAACAGATGTGCCCCAAATTACTATTCCCATTCTCCCCTATTTGAGGTGGGCATAGTCGCTTAAGGAAGCCATTCCTCATCAGCACTGGAGCTAGTGTCGACGATTGGAACTAGGGTTCCTAGTCGAACTTATGCAGATTTGTGTTGTTTAATGTGGAGGCAATTTCGGACGTGTACCAAGTGAATCACAATATCTATGAATCTAATGACACAAAATTTATATAAGTTCGGGCCCTCAAAGGATTAAGTAATAATCCTACTTCCTGTTATGCTTTCACTATAAGTGTGATGAATTACAAAGAAATATTGTTATAAAGTCTAACAATCTCCTATTATATCTATCTAAGAATTTGTCTTTTTTATCTCCCAATACCCTTTCATGATCCTTTTTCCCCTTTTATACTTATCGAAAGGATGCCAATAAAGAGAGAGTCTTAGCAGTTGTTAGTAACTTCCAGTAGTTGTGATGTGCGGTTGAGATATAGGGTTTATAGCATAACTGCACACTCGTCCTTATCTTCTTTGATGGTTTTCACATCTGTGAGGAAGTTACCTTATCCTGGGATCATGTTTTGGGAGAGCCTCAACTGTTACTCAAGATTGATACAAATCTTCAATAGCCAAGGTCGCGTACTGGCTATGACCATGTATTGGTTTTGTTCTCGTCTCCACATTCTCTATGGTTGTAGGAAGATGTTTCCTCGACCATAGTACTTGTGGGTATATGAGACCATAATCTCTTTCCATTGTTTCAGCGACCATGGAAAGGTATAAATAATTCAGGTCTCATTCTGCAATCTTTTTGACTATGAACGATATGAGCAATTAACTCAGGTAATAATCTCCGTCAGCTAGTATACTTGTAAAGCTCCATAATTTCTGGAGACTTCTCAAACTCCAACTTGGTAGCGGCCACTGCAGTGTTAAGAGTGCTAGAGGTCTTGGGTTCCCATCAGGACACCTCAATTGACTAGTGTTGCAGCATGCCATGGGCACACATCTTTATGGCTTCTTCAGGATGCATCTCCCTAGCAAGATGCACAAAGCTCTTGTGGAAGCGAATGAGATAGTCATCAATTGCCTCGTTGTGCTTCTATCTAACTTTGGCCAACTCCAAGACTAAGATATCCTTCTGCATAGTGATGAAGTGTGTATTGAAAAGACTCTTCATACTTATCCAATCATGGAAGGATCCAATCGGGAGGCGGATGTACCAATGGAAGGCAGTGCCAGTTAATGATCCAGAGAATTACCGAAGGAGAAGTGAAGGGCTGTTGGTAGTATCGCCAAAAGCTGCTTCAAAGTGAGCGAGATGTTCCCTCGCATCTCCAATGCCATCAAATTAGTGAAAATTCGTAGGGTGCCACCCAAGAGGAAAAGGCACTAAGTCTTGCCAAGCCTCATAAGGCTTCTCAAGTTCACTTTTAGGAGTTTGCGGAGCTTGTACAGTAGTTAATTGCTTCAGCTTTCGATTGATCAAGTCTTCCATGAAGTTGTGGCACTCCTTCAACACACTTGATGTCGGTGCGACTTTTGCCGACGTCAAGAGAATGGTCGTAAATAGAGACCATGCCCCTGCTGTTATGGCATGTTGATCAACACTGCGCATAGGTTGGGGTTGTGCGGTAGCTTCTAACTCCATTTGTGGATAAAAAGATGTCTGAGACGACTTTGGTGGCACTATGTTGTGGCTAAGTCCTGCTAAAAGTTTAGTTAGATGATCAAATTTTACCCCAAGTTCATTGAAATTTTCATTGTATTCACAATCTCTTTCTTCAAGGGCTGTGTGAAGGAGTTCGTTGGCAGAGGGATCAGTTGAAGCCTCCTTTAGATCGGGAGGACACGATCCCGAGGCATTAGCATCATCTTGACTTGCAACCATGTGTACTAGCACAGTGTTTATTGTCGACGATTCGGACTCGGGGTCCTCAGCCGAACTTATGCAAAATTTGTAATTGTGAGACCTTTCAAGATGACCCTCCGGGAAGGTATGTAGAACAATGGTGAACAGGAGCACAGAGAGATTTATACAGGTTCGGGCCCTCGATGGTGGGAGTAAAAGCCCTACGTCCTGTTAGGATTTCACTATATGTGATAAAGGTTTGCAAACTAGCGGGAAGAAACCTTCACAGGCGAAAGTTTTTCCTATGTAAGTATACAAAAAGAAGCTCTAGGAGACTTGTGAATATTATCTAATCTAAGCTGTAGACTTGGCTGTTTCAGTGGTTGAGATAAATTGTATCTCACATGTCTCAGGGGTCTTGTTCTTCCAAATGGATTGGATCTCCCCTTTGATGTACTTTGCCGCCCTTTTATACTGGTCGAAAGGATGCCATATGAAGAAAACTGCGTCAAACGGTTGGATGCGGTTTCTGGAGAACTGCTGTTAACTTCCACGGAGGTTATTAACACGTGTTAATCATGAATAACCGCATATATTAACCTCTGACGGTTTGTCTTCAACGTGGAGGAATCCTCGGGATGCTTGGAATATCCTGATATAAGGATAACCGAATAAACTCCAAGCACCCTGGTCGAGAATGTTCTGACCGCGGAATGTGGGCTGACCGCGCAACATCCCGGGTATCCAGTCCGCGTATAGCATACGAACTTCTGACCGCGGAAGGCTGTCGGCCTGATCGCACGAAACCCGCGACCTGATCGCGTAAAGCTTGCGACCTCATGGCGATGTCCCTCAGAATAGCTTGAGTTCGCATCGCCAGATACATGTCTGGTTCGAACCTGTCTTGAACCAAAAGTTTATTAGAAGTGACCCAGGTGACAATCCTCGTCAGCTAGCCCCCAAATTCGAAGAAAACGAAGAGACGTGTTTATTTCGAATTTTAAGACCATGCATTGGATTTTTAACCCGACTCTTCAATTTTTCCATTTAGTGGCGCACTAAGTGAAAAACGGTTGGTTTCCCAAGACGGGTTCTGACATTATGTGACGAGCAATGATGGCGCCGTAGAACTGTTTTTATCTCGAGGTAAAATTATAAATGCTTTGACAAAACCCGAGGCGTCTGGAATGCAAACCGTCACCCAGGCGGCTATAAATACCAGGCTCCTGGATTTGTAAAACTTCACAATTTCCCTCCACGCCTAAGTCCTTTTCTTGTTATCCTGCCTTCTTCCTTTTCACATACTCCTCCTGATGGCAGATCACGATATCATCGAGATTGAGAGTGATGAAGAGGAAGTTGTCGAACAAGGGCCTCAAACGATTGAAGACCTGTCTCCATTAAGGAAGAAACCCAAGGTTGACGAAGGATCTTCCAGTGGAAAAAAGGTGAAGAATGTAGCAAGTTTCTTTCTTCCTTCAGTTCCTTTGACCCTCCCCGTTCATGCCTCTCGGCAAGTTAGGTCTTTGTCCTTGGAGAAAGATCCCATCACATCCAATTCTCCCATCCTTTTGGGTGATCAACGTTCTGGTCGGCAAGCGGTGACTATCCCTCGATCAGATGATTGCCATATTGGGTTGGCGAAGCAATCTTCTGATGGGAGGGTTGCACTTCCACCATCTGATGATCCTCCTCCCAAGATGGGTATATCAACGGGTTATGTACCGGGACAGGTAACAATTCTTCTCCCCTTTTGCTGATAATTATAGTTAGTACGACTAACTTTTGCAAAATGCAGGAGGTTGAAGGCTCCAGCGATCAGCCTTCTGCTGTTCCATCTCTTCCTTCCGGACAGACTCTTCTGGAGGAGAAGAATGCCCTGGAGAAGAAGACCGAGGAGATGGCCTCGAAGATTCTGCGTCTAGCAGAATGTCTTGATCGGTCCCGGGAAGAGGCGCACATTTCCGTCGAGAGAGGGACCACGCTCAGTAACAGCGAGAACTCTCTGACTTGATTAGGGACAATAGTGCGTCTGTTGTTAGGGACGATGTAGATAGACTTAGGGTAGTTGCTAGTTCCCTGGGAGTTGCCAGTGTAGATCCTACTGACAACAACATGTCCCTTGGGGAACTTTGTAAACTTCTTTTGGAGCAAGTCGACATTTTGATCGACTGTATCCCTTTTGTATGTAAAGAATGCAAGAAATAAAAGTTTCTTATTTCTCACGAATATTCTTCACATCTTCTGTGCGAAAATATGGCCATAAACTTTATGTTCGCGACCACTCATACACAGGTAATTCTAGTTCTGCGATCAGAATCATGCTTCCAGAAGCACCGCGACCTGCCCTAATACCGCGATCAGTTTCAGGGCCGCGATCAGAACTGAATTGCGACTAGAGTTGGAATTCGGCCAAACTGTCACTCCGATTAGAATCGAAGTTTGGTCTAAAACACGGTTTCGATCAAACCATAACCCAATTAGAAACATTCCAGTACGTCAAAAATTGAGTTGCATGATTTTTTCGTAAAAAATGTTCAAAGCATACAAAGAAGAAACATCTTCCGAAAAGTACTGAAAATTTTTCAGTCCTTTTGCACTTTCAGTTTCCGAAACAAAGAAGTCTTTTTGTTTCAGATCCGATGCCTGAACACTTTATCGGGTCCGCCAGATGCAGTATCCATTATGGGGAAATGAACAAAGCATTCAATGGGATGTTTGAAATGAAACGTTACTCACATTAATGCGCTACCTTGGGTCTATAAAAAGAGCAGATGTCTTCTCAAAGAAGCCACACAGCCAAAAACCCTCATCATTCTCGCCGCACAAAACCCTCATTTTCTTCAGCCTTCATCTTCCCAAAATCGCCAACTTTTTCTTTGATTCTCCACCAAAGATGGCATCCTGGAGCCGATCCATTCACCATTCTGAGGAGAGCCTAGTGGCGTTAGAGAAGGAGGAGATCCTTCCTCCGTGGTTGCTCATCAACTGGCGGCCCGCGGAGAAAGACCAAGAAACCCCAACCGTCCAAGAGGGCGAGTTGGTGGTTTTTGAGGAGTACCTGCGCTGCGGGTTCCGATTCCCTGAGAGTCGGTTCCTCAAAGATGTCCTTGAGCACTATGGGTGGGAATTGATTAACCTTCACCCCAACGCGATGCTGATCCTTGCGGTGTTCCAGCATCTCTGTGAGGCGTTCGTCGGAGTGTATCCCAGCGTGGATCTTTTCCGGCGATTCTACTTTTCGGCGTGGTCGAAGAGTACTAACGCCGCCGGATGCATCTACTTCCGGCTGAGGGATAAAAAGGAGTATCCCTCCCCACCCCTGCGAGACTCTGTGCACGGGTGGCACCAAAGGTGGTTCTACTGCTCTCCACCGTCTGAGAGCAGCCTGTGGTTTGAAAACTCGCGACCAGAGAAGAAGTCGAGCGAGTTGGATGCTCCCCCGGCGATGAATTTGGAGCTTTCGAAGCATGCCGAGGTGATCCTTCACTTGGTCAATCAAGGATTGACGGCTCAAGATATTATCCAAGACTTCGTGAAGAACCGGGTGAGTCCTCTGCGCGAAAGGGCTCATCCGGCATGGGAGATTAGGTCCATGGAAGACGGCACCTTGGACTACAGTAAAGGTATTTATTTCTTTGGCGCTGAGCTTTGCCATTCTTGAATTGCGCAAGTTCTGACTCGAATTTGGAAACAGTTCTGCCTTCATCTGAAATTGAGAGGCGGACCAACTCCCTCCTTAGGGCCTACAATGCCGATGTAGAGGGCCCTAAGGGATCGCCTCGTCCACAGAGTATGATTCACGCCGGCGACGACCTTAAACAAGAGCGCCGAAAGGTACATTCTCTATCTGGCCTCCGTTTTTCAGGTCTAATGCATGTCCAGCGTTAAACAATTCCATCGGTAATGTGAATCAGCTCCTAGGAAGGTTCGCCGAGGCGACTTTCCCGAGTGAGAACGTAGGCTCTCATGGGAAGCCAACGGTGAAGAACGTGAAGAAGGTCTCCCAAAGACCTAGGACAAAGAGTCCTGCTCCCAAGAAGGCCAGGCCAAATCTCGGGGAGGGGTCTTCACGGAGCGTTCCTCCTATCTCAAGAAAGACGGCAGTAAGATATCACATCCCTTCTGTTTCACCAGGCGCAGATTGGAATCACTTCTTCGTCGTATAGGGAGAGGGGAGCGAGGAGGAAGAGGATGATGTTCCTCTGATCCTTCGGAGGAGGAAGATCGCGGATCTCCCATCCGGCGATGCTCCAAGCTGCCCCGCAGAGACAACTGCTACCGAAGAGGTGGTCGTGGCAGATCCTGCCACCGCGGAAAATCTTGGGATCGCGGATGACCTCCAAGTTCCTGAAGCCCCCGAGGCTTCAGGGTTAATTGTCTCCGCTTCCCTGGTCGAAAGGACGACCTCGGTAAGGATTCCTTACGGTCATACTTTCTTCAATTCCTTCTGTATATTTTGTTGAGTCAATGTTTATACAGGGAGAAGAGCTTCTCCCCGCGACTACCGCGAGTCCTAGGGAGGAAAATCCTCCTCCTCTGCGGACAGAGGGGGAGGTAGTTGAGCAAAGGCCGGTTGCGGCGGCTCCAGCGACCCAGGAGTTGCCAAGGCCTTCGGATGTAGCCCCACCAGCCAGTACGGTAGCCCAGGTAAAAACCTTGCTTTTTGTCTCTATCTTTTTCTTAGAAATATGCTCATAGCAGAACACATCCAGGGGGGAGCTGCCTTGTTTGCCATGAGGAAGGCAAGAACTGACGATGGTTCTCCTTCCCAAGGGGAACCTTCCCAGAAATCTCAGGAGCGAATGGGATTTCAAATAAGGTAAGAACCTTAAACTGGCAATAATCTTAAATAAAAACTGCTCAAATTGTCTTTCTTGTCAGGCAAAGAAAGACGGCGCCCAGCTCTTCAACCGCCTCTGGAGGGGTTGAAGCAGTAGCTGGTACAGGAGCTTCCAACGAAGAACGCTCCACCCCTGTGGTCCAGGAAGTCGTCCAGACCGCAGGGGAAGGAATAAATGCAGGGACCCAGTCACGACCGATGACTACTGGGGGTAGCGCCCAGCCGGCACTCCCACCAACTGTCCCTGTAGTAAGCACATTCGGGGCTCTGGCGAGGATCCCCGCTGGATTGGATGATGCTGTCTTACAAAAGTTTATGAAGGTATAATAAACCTCTGCTCTCGTGTCTGAATTGTACTTAGGACACCTTTGATCCTCTTCCTTTGCATCACAGGGGTTATCCTGGCTAACAGGCCAGTCGCATGTTGTGATGGCTAGTACAGAAGCCATTCAGAAAGAACGCGACAGCTTGCGCAGGTGAGGATCATTACCCTTTGGTTAGTATGGGTGCATTTTGGTTGTGACTGCCTTAATTTCGCTACAGAGAGGTTACATTTTTGAAGAAAGAGGTGGCCAAAATGAGGCTCAATTCAGTCTCGATGTTTAAGAAACAAGAGACCGAAATCAACAAACTTCGATCAGAAAATGCTGGTAAGCCGATTCCTGATTAAGAAGACTTGAATTCATAACATGCAAATAATCTCCTCTCTCTGTACAGCGCAAGCAGGTCGAATTACACAGCTTAGTCGGGATAAGGGGATTCTTGAATCCTCGATTCGCTACACCGATCGGGCGATCAAAGAGCTGAGCCTCCTAGTCTTCGAAAAACTGAAGGCCGTGGCTAATCTTTTGAAGACCGATGTGGTAGAACCGAAGAAAGACAACCTCAGCGTAAGTGATTGGACATCGCTGCTCACTGCCCAGGCAGAATCACTGCTTGAGTATCTCCCTGGAGATACACGGCGACGCGAAGAGGTGATCAGAACCAGGGTTCGATCAGCCGCAGTAACCGTACTCAGCCGGGTTCGACTTCACCATGGCCCAGATGCAGATCTGAGCGCACTGGTGGGTCCGGTTGAGGTCGAGAGTGAAGAGCTGCTCAATGCCGTCATGGAGGAGGTCAAGCCCTTCGTAGATAGGCTCCTGACTGAGCTGGGGATCGAATGATCCTTATTTTTGTATCCAGACAATTGTGTATAATGCAATGTATGTAAAAAATCATTTTTGACAGGAAGTACATATTTTGCAATTTTATATTATGAGTTCCATACTATAAGCATATCCCCACTAGCCCCCGCCTCTGCTTATGAATACTGAAGCCTTAGTGTTATAAGCAGAGGAGAAAACATAAGCGTAACGACCAGGGGTGTGCGTTTTAAACCAACGATCAGGATCAATGTAACGTCTAATCTTATTGCGAACTGGTAGCCACTCAGTTGACCAAGGACTTGCCAGATAACCCCGTATGCGCTGAGAAACGGCTTATTTAGGAGTGACTTATCTGGAAGTGGTCATGAAATCGACCAGCGAATCCGACTAGATTGTTGTAATGATCTGATCGCCGGCGGTCAGCCCCCAGGTCGAATGCATATGATACGGGCTTAAAGAGAAAAACTCATTGTATGAAAGCAAGACATATTTTCTTTTATGAAAAGATGCTAATTGAACAGGAAAAAAGGAATTGGAATACTTACACGTAAAACTTGCGAAGTTGATCGATGTTCCAGGTATTGGACAAAATCCGACCATCCTCCATAGCTAACCGCGCCGATCCTGTTCGCGGCACTGAGACAACAGTATAAGGACCTTCCCATTTTGGGGAGAATTTGTTGCGATTAGACTGGTCTTGAATTTTCCGTAAACCAAGTCACCCACGTTGAGATCACGTGGTCGCACCTTTTTACTGTGATACCTGCGTAAAGCCTGCAAGTATGCCGCGGATTTAACCAGGGTGCGATCACGCCGTTCTTCTAAGAGGATGAGATCTTGCTCCCGCTGTTCGGACTGATTAACCTGTTCGAATTGATCTGTCCGAACATAACCAATACTTACTTCCATAGGCAATACAGCCTCGGCCCCATAGACCAAATGGAAGGGTGTCTCACCGGTGGCTCGACTAGAAGTAGTCCGTAATGCCCATAGAACGGTATAGAGCTCATCTGCCCAAGCCCCCGAGCGGGTCTTAAGGCGATCAGAGACGCACTTTTTAATGCCTTGCAGTATTTGCCCATTGGCTCGTTCTACGGCACCATTGCTTTGTGGGTGTGCCACAGACGCAAAGCACACCTTGGTCCCAATCTGATCGCAGTAGTCCAGGAAAAGACCGCTGGCGAACTGAGAACCATTGTCTGTGATGAGACGGTTTGGAACACCAAATCGTGCAACAATGTTCTTATGGAAGAACTTTTGTGCGGCTAATGCGGTAATGTTTCGTACTGGTTCGGCCTCAATCCACTTTGTAAATGTGTCAATGGCTACGAACAGAAACTTGTACCCATTGACCGCTTGTGGCATAGGACCGACGATATCCATCCCCCAGACCGCGAATGGCCATGCGAGAGGAATGGTTTGCAACGCATAGGCAGGTTGATGAACTTGTCTTGCGTGGAACTGACACGGGGGACACGTCTTAACCATATGTTTGGCATCATCAAGTGCCGAAGGCCAGTAGAATCCTTGTCGAAAAGCCTTTCCGACCAGTGTCCGATATGACGCGTGCGCACCGCATACACCGTCATGTATTTCTTTCAAGAGGGATTTTCCTTCCTCCTGAGATATACAACGCATGAATACTCCTTGAGTACCCTTTCTGTACAGAATCTCATCTATGAGTTTGTACAGACGCGCTTTTCGAATTAACCGATCACTTTCGGTTTCGTCCTCGGGTAGGGTCCCATGTTCAAGATAGACCCTCAATGGATGAGTCCAATCCTGTTCCTGACCGAGGTTGGCAACGAAGGCTATTGCCTGATCATCCTCGACCGAAGTCATGATCGAAGGACGGTCCAAGTGTTCAATGAACACTCCTGCCGGAGCGGATGAGCGTGAGGACCCAATTTTGGATAATTGGTCTGCGAGAATATTGTCCTTTCGCGGGATGTATTGGACTTCGAAATGACTGAAGTGTTTTTCCAACCTCCTCACTTCCCCTAGGTAATGAGCCATTGTCTCATCGGAGGTGCTGTACTCCTTGTTTACCTGGTTTACGACCAGCTGTGAGTCTCCCCTCACCACTAATCGACGGACTCCGAGGAATTTTGCTGCCCGGAGCCCTGCAAGAAGACATTCATACTCTGCTGCGTTGTTAGTCGCAACAAAGTGTAGTTGAATGACATACTTAAGCTGTTCGCCCTGGGGCGTAACTAAGACCACTCCAGCCCCCGAGTGTTGAAAACTACGGGAGCCGTCAAAGTACATTGTCCAGTAATCGGGGCACTCCAGTTCCTCTGCCAACTGCACGGGTGGCTCAGGGTTGGTCCATTCGACCACAAAGTCGGCCAAGACCTGAGACTTAACCGCCGTGCTGGGTGTGAAATGGATCTCGAAGGCACCGAGTTCGACCGCCCATTTGGCGATTCGACAAGATTTCTCCGGGTTTCGGACAATATCCCCCAAAGGAAAAGAGGAGGGTACTGTGATCTTGTGCTCTTGAAAGTAATGTCGTAGCTTATGGGAAGCCATCAGTAGCGCGTAAAGTATCTTCTGGACCTCAGGGTAGCGCTCCTTAGGACCATGAAGTACCACGCTCACATAGTAGACGGGTCTATGTATTCCTTCCCTATCCGCGATCAGAACGGCGCTAACCGCGTGCGATGTGGACGCCAGGTAAAGAAGCAATGGTTCTCCTTTGTCGGGAGACACCAACACTGGCGGACTGGATAGATATGTTTTTACCTCCTGAAATGCTTTTTCGGCCTCACCCGACCATGTAAAGTTATGATGCTTCCGCAAGGCTTTGAAGAAATGCAATCCCCTTTCGCCTAATAGCGATATGAAGCGACTTAAAGCCGCCATGCGACCAGCCAGGCGTTGAACATACTTCATGGTTGAGGGCGACCTCATTTGTTCAATAGCCCTGATTTTCTCAGGATTAACTTCAATGCCCCTGGAACACACAAGAAAACCGAGGAGTTTTCCTGAAGAAACCCCGAAAGAGCATTTCTCGGGGTTTAATTTTATTCCAAAGCGATTCAAATTACAGAAGGTTTCAGCGAGATCGTCCAAATGAGACAATCTCTTGGTACTTTTTACAACCAAATCGTCTACATATGCTTCGAGATTACGCCCTATCTGGGAAAGAAAGGTCTTTTGCATCAAGCGCTGGTACGTGGAACCTGCGTTCTTGAGACCAAACGGCATTCTGACGTAGCAGTATGTGCCGAACGGGGTGATGAAGGCAGTCTTCTCTTCATCGTCTTCTGCCATGCTAATTTGATGATATCCTGAGTAAGCGTCCAGAAAACTCATCAGTTCGCAACCCGCAGTCGAGTCGACCAACTGGTCGATGCGGGGAAGGGGAAAGTCATCCTTCGGACAGGCAGCGTTGAGGCTAGTGTAGTCGACGCACATGCGCCACTTGCCATTTGACTTGCGGACCATGACCGAATTGGCGAGCCATTCCGGGTGATCCACTTCGCGGATAAACCCGGCCTGTAGGAGTTTGTCCAACTCTTCTCGGATGGCTTCCTGTCGGTCAGCAGCAAAAAGCCTGAGCTTTTGCTTTATTGGTCGTTGTCCAGGTCGAATTGCTAACCTGTGCTCAATTACTTCCCTTGGGACACCGGGCATATCGGACGGTTTCCATGCAAACACGTCTGCGTTAGCCCAGAGGAAAGCAACAAGGTCGAGTTCCTATTTGTCATCCAGGGCCGATCCGACCCGAATTGTCTTGAATGGATCATCTGGGTACAAAGGAACTTGTTTGAGTTTTTCATCCGGTCGAGGAGCAGCCTTGATCGCATCGGCGGCGACAGTGGCGACCTGAGTGTCCCGGAGGGGAAGTTGATCGACCATCTCCAAAGATAGCCGGTCGCACGTGAGTGCCACGTTGCGACTGCCTCGGACCGAGATGACACCTTTGGGGCCAGGCAATTTCCCGCACTGATAAGCATAGTGCGTTGCCATCATAAACTTAGCAAGAGTCGGCCTGCCAAAGATTGCATTATAAGCTGAGTCACAATCGATTACATCAAAAGTAACCAATTCTGTCCGGAAGTTGTCTGGTTCTCCCAGAGTGACCGGGAGGACCACTTGTCCCAATGGCATCATGGAGGGGCCTGGGATTATCCCATAAAACGGATGGATTATGGGTTTGATTTTCGAACGAGGAATTTGCATCTCGTCGAGTGCCTTGACCAATAAAAGATCAAGGGAACTCCCCCCGTCAATCAGGACCCTTTCGACTCTCGCGTTACTGATGATTGGGGTAATGACCAAAGGTAGCCTCAATGGTCGGGTTAGCCCCACAGGACAGTCAGCGCGATCGAACGTCAAAGGCATATCCGACCAACGGGGGTATTGAGGTTCACCGAGGGATGTCTCCGTTTGGTTAACCTCTCGGCAGAAGGTTTTAAACTGCCTTTTGGAAACGAAAGAGGAAGAACCCCCAAAAATGACATTAACATGATTTTGAGGTACCTGGTAAGCCATTTCTTCGTCTCCGTCGACGTCTCTAATCCCGCACGCCTGCTCTTTAGGCGGTAAGGTTGGCATCGGCCCAACTCCTTGGTAGAAATCGTCCAATTATTTCAACCAACTCCTGCAGTTTTTGAGGTCGTGGCCTGCGGAGTTGTGGAGTGGACACCACTTCTTGCCCTCCTGCGGATTAGTGGATTTTTTTGGCTGGTCGGAATCCCGACAACCAGAGGCAGTTTTACTTTTAAATGAAGACTTATTACCTTTGGTCGAAGGTGGCTTCTCTGCGACTGCGACCTCGCGGTACTGTCCAGAGCGATTCCTCTTCGACTTCTTTGACTTCCCACCCGGTGAAGACTCCGGCTTCTTGCTTGAATCTTCCTTCCTGGCGTCCTTGAAGCCTGGTTGGGGTGGTAGGTCCCCCTTGTCGACCATTCGGTTCCATTCGACCGCTTCGGCTGCATCGGAATATCGATCGGCCATGTCGAACAGATCGGCCACTGATCGAGGAGGGTGGATAAGCAAGTCTTCAGTGAATCTCCGGTATCGAACGGCATGCTTAAATGCCCTGATTACGGAGCCATCAGATATGTTCGGGATGGTATTCCTCACCCCGATAAACCTCTTGACAAACTGCCGAAGTGTTTTAGTTGAAGTTTGCCGCAGTCGATGCAGGTCGTCCTCTTTTCCCGGCTTTTGGTAACAATTTTGGAAATTGCTGAGGATGGCATCGCACAACATTTCCCAATTGTAGATGGAACCCTCGGGCTGATTAAACAGCCAGGTTCTAGCCGGTCCTATGAGGACTGTAGGCAGGTAGTTGGCCATGACCTTGTCATCGCCTCCCGCCGCTTGGATGGCAGTAATATAGATCTGAAGGAACTCGGATGGGTTCTGAGTTCCATCAAACCTCTCAACGGCCCCTGGTCGAAACTTATCGGGCCAAACGACTGCTCGTAGGCCAGGCGAAAAGGCTTTACAACCAACGTAAGGACCGTGAATCGCCCTGTGACTCTCGGTTGGGTCTCGAGCGACCTCACGCAATGACGAGGTTACTCGTGGTCCCAAACGAGAGTGAACAGGAATTCGATCCCTACTACGAGAATCCTGCATTCGCCGGTACTTGTCCTGTCAGGATGGTACAGGCGGCGGGTAACTCCGCCGGCCGGAGCCAGAATGAGGACCCTCTCGCTCGTGGGAATGTGTTACCGAGCGGGAGGAGGCCGTTGGGGTCGCCTCGGACGTGACCTCATCCAGTCTCTCCGCCAGGATCCTAAAAAAGGCCGGCTTCTGCGCATCCGTGACCGTAGGAGGAAAGTTACGCATGACTTCCGCGATGGATCGCAGTCGACCATGTGTACTTCTCCTAGGGGCACTAGGTGTTATTGTTTCTTCGTCCACTGGGAAATGCTCCGGTGGCAAAGAAGGGGTCTGGTCATGTTTTCGACCACGCGACCGTCGAGAAGAACTCGGAGCAGCATCGTAACGAGCCTGCGCATCTTGAAGAGCCTCTAGGGCAGTTCTGCGCAATTCGTTGTTTTGTTGCTCGAGATCTTGATCCTCCTCCTTCTGCTTGAGATCTTGTTCTTCCCTGGCAGCCTGTTGATCGGGAGTTTCTTCCGACAGCGCAGCAAACTGCCTAGGGAGAGAGGTTGCCGATGGGGAAAACATCTCAGTTTGTTCCAAGTCGGACTCGAAATCAAAGAGACGGTGAAGGTTGTCAGGGTCGAACCTTCCTGGGCTAATTTCCGGGCCATCATCATATTTTCCCTCAGCGGGGTCGTATGACGGGCCGGATTTATCGCCTAGCACATTAAGAACCTCCGTGGGTTCTGACCTTGCACCAGTTGCTCTCTGGTTGATTGACATGACCTGGAGAGATGATTCAACCTGTGGAAGATTCTGACCTTCGACCTCCTCCATCGGGACAGGATCGCTTGGAGAAGGCATGGGTATATGGGCATAATCCTCGAGATCGAAATCGTTCTCGGAATCATATGCTCCAGCCATGTTTCAGCGAACCTCCGGATTTCAATTAGGACGCCTTGAGAAAGGCCCCACGGTGGGCGCCAGCTGTCGACGATTCGGACTCGGGGTCCTCAGCCGAACTTATGCAAAATTTGTAATTGTGAGACCTTTCAAGATGACCCTCCGGGAAGGTATGTAGAACAATGGTGAATAGGAGCACAGAGAGATTTATACAGGTTCGGGCCCTCGATGGTGGGAGTAAAAGCCCTACGTCCTGTTAGGATTTCACTATATGTGATAAAGGTTTGCAAACTAGCGGGAAGAAACCTTCACAGGCGAAAGTTTTTCCTATATAAGTATACAAAAAGAAGCTCTAGGAGACTTGTGAATATTATCTAATCTAAGCCGTAGACTTGGCTGTTTCAGTGGTTGAGATAAATTGTATCTCACTTGTCTCAGGGGTCTTGTTCTTCCAAATGGATTGGATCTCCCCTTTGATGTACTTTGCCACCCTTTTATACTGGTCGAAAGGATGCCATATGAAGAAAACTGCTTCAAACGGTTGGATGCGGTTTCTGGAGAACTGCTGTTAACTTTCACCGAGGTTATTAACACGTGTTAATCATGAATAACCGCATATATTAACCTCTAACGGTTTGTCTTCAACGTGGAGGAATCCTCGGGATGCTTGGAATATCCTGATATAAGGATAACCGAATAAACTCCAAGCACCCTGGTCGAGAATGTTCCGACCGCGGAATGTGGGCTGACCGCGCAACATCCCGGGTATCCAGTCCGCGTATAGCATACGAACTTCTGACCGTGGAAGGCTGTCGGCCTGATCGCACGAAACCCGTGACTTGATCGCGTAAAGCTTACGACCTCATGGCGATGTCCCTCAGAATAGCTTGAGTTCGCATCGCCAGATACATGTCTGGTTCGAACTTGTCTTGAACCAAAAGTTTATTAGAAGTGACCCGGGTGACAATCCTCGTCATTTATATCACCAAAGCCAATGAGGCTTTCATCTTCGGACGCAATGGAGGGAGAAAGTTGAAGTAGTGGGATGAAGTTGGCATCTTCTGAAGTAAAGTGGATTCAGCCTCTGAGGCATAGCCTTTCTCATTGTCTAGTAGTGCTTCATCTAGGGAGCTAGCAATGCTTTGACGTGTCGTTGCCTTCAAACGAGTCATACCCCAGGGCACCTTGCAACTTTTTGCAATTGCATTGGATTATCTGGCAATCGCATTTCCAAACCGACATATGAGCAAGAGGGTTGCACCGCTCTTGGAATTTCCTTGTCATCAGATGGTGTGCCTTTCTCTGTAGTTATGGGGAGACAAGGTGCGGTGGTCGTCTCATCAATGAGTGTTGCACCTTAACGCTCTTATGTTCCTTTGAATCTTCAGACAGAGAACATCTACCACTTAAGTGGGGTAAGAACTCTCTAGGAATGATTGGTTTGGGATTGGGAAGTACCTCTTTATCTGAAGGATACGTGAATTCTTGAGTGATTGGAGGTGGAACTAGGTTCATGGTGGGTTGTCATAGTACCACAGACCCTGACTTCTTCATTGGTGACCATTGGGTCAGCCATCTCGGTTGTTGATGCAGAGGTGATTGCCCCTTGGGGACAAGGAGGTGTTGAAGATGCTTTCTTTGGGGAGAGGCAATCATAGTTTTCTCTTCTGCAGGAGTACTCCAGGTTCGTGGTGGGTTGTCATAGTACCACAAACCATGACTTCTTCATTGGTGACTATTGGGTCAGCCATCTCAGTTGTTGATGCAAAGATGATTGCCCCTTGGGGACAAGGTGTTGAAGATGCTTTCTCAGCTTTTTGGGGAGAGGCAATCAGAGTTGTCTCTTCTGTAGGAGTACTTGAGGTAGAAAGGAGACACATCAACTCATCCTCTTCTGAGGAGGTACTTAGTGGTATATGGGCTTATACTACTCCTTCCATGGAAGCAACTTGTTCAAGTTGCACTTGCTCCTCAGATGGCAATGGAACGGGTGCATGTGTCGGTGAAGGTGACTTTGCCTTCTCTTGTCTCAAAGACATGTCATTGTCTAGTTGAGCATGATGCTGCCTTGGTGTTAGGCAAGTGAGAAGATAATTGCACCTTCTACTCTGCTATAGATATAGAGATTCAGAATATAATCCTGTCATCAGTGGATGCCATCTGGTTGAACGCAAATTTGCACATTCTTTAGCACAAGATCTTCTAGTCCTCAGTGTAGTGCTTCATGGTTCTTCCTGTGCCTCTCACGCTTGTGTTGACTGACAGCAGGGAAACGAAGGGTAATTGGCAAGCCATGTGGTGTTGGCAGCAAAGGAGGTTCTTTTGATGCTGGCAATTGTCGAGAGGTTGAGGCCTCATTCTAGTGTAGTGGAGGCAGAGGTGGCAAGTTCACTTCTTGCTTGGATGAAGTTGATGTTGGTGGTGGCGGCGGAAGATATCCTCTCACCTAAGTGAAGCCACTTCTTGTTGGGGTGGAACATCATCTTGTTGCCCCAGTGGAGTAGGTGCTGGAGTAGTTATGTGAACACGCCATTGAGGTTGTGGTTGTTGTTGGGGCAAAAGATGATTGCTCCTGTCAGCGCGACCAATGATTCCAGTGATGCAGCAATGGAGCCTACCTTTGTTGGTAGGATGGTGTGGGGGGCGATTTGCGGTGAGGTGCCCAAGTCTGGTGATCATGTTGAGGACGGTGACTTGGAGCATGTCACCTTGACCCATTCTCAGGTCTTAGTAAAGACCTGGGTGCTTTACAATCTTGAAGCTGCCTTTGGAAACTTCTCATCTGATCTTGTAATTGTTGAAGTTGTAGTTCGCCGGCACCGAGAGCAGGTACTTTGCTTGGTAGCACTACGAATTGGTTGCTAGTCGTGGATTACCCTACTTCTGTAGAGGCATGGCAACATGAAACCCAGCCAGTCGCTTTGACCTTTGGGGTGTAAGAGAGAGTCAGGCTAGGCATTGTTGCCCGCTTGGGCAAATGACGCCTCCAGAACTATTTCATGATAGCGCATTGTAGCAAAGACTTGATCATGCCTGGTTGACATACCCACTCACTAGGGAACAAGGCATATGGCAGTGTTGTGATGTAATGTTCTTGGCAGGTTCGATCGATGAAGTCATTTGCACCAAGTGACCAGTCTTCTTTCGGGACGGCCATACGGGTGATTTGGGCAGCAAGCTGCCCCTGGAGCTCCTTGATCTGTTTGAGACCTAGCCTTGGTTTTCTCACTAGGCTTGTCCAAATTCTAATATGTGGAATAACGGGATCTTATTCGGAAATACCGAAACCCAAAAGTTGATCGAAACCACAGCTCAAAGTAATTGCACAACTCTTTATTTCAAAGAGGGCTTTACACGTCGAACGTTAGACACACTTGCCTACGTCGAAGGAATTATAGGTGTCTAAAACTCAAATAAGTTCTTTAACTCTTCGATGATCTAAACTAGACCTATTACAACATATTTATAGTCCAATCGTATGAATACGTATCAGACTCGGTAACCTAAACATATTAGACTCGTATAACTAACTAATCCTAAACGGATAGACTTAGTAATCTATATTTGGATCGGATTACAATTCCGAACAGGGAACGATCGCGAAACCTTTCCGAACAAGGTTAAGGTCGCGAAGCCATATGCGACTCGACCTAAAGATCCTCCCGAATCATGACTCCCTTGTTGAGAAGGAGCCAACCCCTGTTGCGACCTCTCGATGAAACTGGAGATGTGGAAATTGGGCTTGTCCATTTGGTGTACCACTTTGCCGCACGTACTCGTTGACCTTTCTGACCGATTCGAAAAGTCTCCTTTGTGTTACTGCGGGTGTTAGTCACCTTCTTCTCTAGAATCACATCTTCGCGTAGAGGTTCGTCTCGTTGATAGACAAAGTTTTCAACAGATGGTATTATAGTATCTGGCTCATCATCCAGCATTGAAGGCTCGAAGAGTTTGAATCCTTCCCAAGGTCACAAACCTTTCCAAAGTCGCAAACCTTTTCGTGGCCGCGAATCCGTTGCGAACTCAACCTGAGATCCTTCCGGATCATGACTCCCCTGTTGAGAAGGAGCCAACTCCCGTTGGTGACCAACTGTAAAGATGTAGAGAACGACTGGGAGTTTTGGAACAAACACACGATGAGCAATGCTACAATTGTCGGATCGAATGTATGGATAGACGCTCATAGAGCTTGGCACCTCCGTCATGGATTGTGGCCTTGGCCACTCGCGGATAGCCTTCCCCTTGTCGAGGTTGATACCATCACCGATCCCAAAGCTAGGATTGCGAAATTTGAATAGTGGCGCCGTAGAGACAAGTTGCATGTCGTTTTTGACTAGTCGTTGTGGTGATCAACTATGTACCTCTGGGAATAGTGCGTTGTTTTCTTCCGGCAAGCTTGCTAAACAACCACCACTTTCCATACTAGATGCAGCACAATCCTCTTGGCTAATTGAACGCATCACGCTCAGCACACACTTTGAGCATGCATTGACAATCCGTTTCGCCTGATTTGCTATCAACAAGTTCTTAGTGTCGACGTGGTCATTTTTGCTGATGATGAATTTCGTCCCATCCTTTGTAAGGTCGTATTCTTGAGCTCTTCGGTGGTAATGGGCATCACGATCGTACAAGAACAGACTTCCAAACAGCACTTGGCAAATATCGATGGGGATGACATCGCATTGAACCTCGTCGATGTAATGAGCAGATATTGCAAACTTCAACACACACTGACTCGTAATCTGTTGGTTCACGTCGGATGTAAACCAACCTAGCGGATATGGTCGCGGGTGTGTGGTTGTCTTCAAACCAAGTCGCCGAACTAGTCCAGCGGACACCAGATTCTTTTGACTTCCAGGATCAAATATCGCTGCGACCACTTCGTGCTTCACCTGGATGTTGATGGTGAACAAGTCCTCCGTTGGGTGATGGTCGTTCGGTGGATCCGAACCCTTCTCCTTCGGCATTGCCATCAGAGACAAGCTCGTATCCGCCTCATTAACTGAATTCACTCGGACAACTTCTTCATCGGGTGAAGTCGCAGTAGCCGTGGCTATTCTTCTCCCTGTTCCATTTTTCTTCGGTCGAAGTTTAGGATGAAGCTTGTAGCATTTGTCCTTGGTATGTCCCGCGACTTGACAATGTTCACAAAAGGCACCCGTGCCCGATTTTGAAACGTTGTTCTTCGGACTTGGCTTTTTCTTTGTCGAGGTCGCATTTTCCTTCGTGCTTTTGTCGCTGCGGGATTTGTTCTTCTTCTCAATCTCCATAGCAGTTGTGCTCGCAGTCGCGATGTCTTGGACGCCAAACAGACTTAGCTCAGTACTGATCGATTTCTGAAGTCCATATGTGTACTCCCAAAATACCTGAGGATCGGACAGTGAGATGCCGGTGACCATTGCTTGTCGCCGAAACTCTGTTGTATAGTCTTGGACGGTCTGGTCGCGCCGTTGGTACAATCTGTGCCAACGCTCCCATCTCTCCTCAAGCTAACCCATCGGATAGAAATCTTGTCGCAGAAGTCGTTTAAATTGACACCACGCAAGGTCGTCAGCTTCACCACTAGCGACAAGAGCCTTCCACCAAGTCTTGGCGTGGTCTTTCATCTTCAAAGATGCGAACTTCACCTTTTGAGTGCTACTGAACCCTTTCAGGTCAAAGTAGGTCTCAAGTTGATCGATCCAAGAATCCAACTTCTCGGCATCGATCACCCCATCATATATGGGTATATCAATCTTAGCGTTGACCTTAAAAGATCCGACAGCTAAGGAGGTGTTGGCGAGGTCGTCGGTTTTGTGGTCGCCTTCGTCTTCATCTTCGTCTGCCCTGCGCAAGTCTTCACCAGTCTTCACACTCATAACCTTCCCTACTTTAGGAGGTACAATCATGGCCTGCTACTTAATCCAAGCAAGCACGGTTTCCATGTCGATGGAGAGTTTAGCCACTTGTTTGGCTAGGTTAGCTTGAACGGAGGTATCGTCAGACATTGTCGAAGACGCGGCTGTAGGAACCGTCAATTGATCGCCTGGAGTTTTGCCAGAAGTTTTGTAACCCTGGCGAGTCTTCACCATCCACAGGATAGGAAAGTTGCTCTGATACCAACTTGATCCGTTTGAGACCTAGCCTTAGTTTTCACACTAGGCTCACCCAGATTCTAATATGCGGAATAACGGGATCTTATTCAGAAATACCGAAACCCAAAAGTTGATCAAAACCACAGCTCAAAGTAATTGCACAACTCTTTATTTCAAAGAGGGCTTTACACGTCGAACGTTAGACACACTTGCCTACGTCGTAGGAATTATAGGTGTCTAAAACTCAAATAAGTTCTATGACTCTTCGATGATCTAAACTAGACCTATTACAAGATATTTATAGTCCAATCGTATGAATACGTATCAAACTCAGTAACCTAAACGTATTAGACTCGTATAACTAACTAATCCTAAACGGATAGACTTAGTAATCTATATTTGGATCGGATTACAATTCCGAACAGGGAACGATCGCGAAACCTTTCTGAACACGGTTAAGGTCGCGAAGCCGTATGCGACTCGACCTAAAGATCCTCCCGGATCACTCCTGCACTTTGTGGAACTTCCTTCTCAAGCTGCGAAATCGATTGGGGTTGTAGGCACGATGAGCATAAGACATGTGCCTTCGTAAATTATAGGACATGGTGTCTGATGTGTCGAATAACTCGACCTCAGTGCACTACACACTCGGAACAGGTGCAAGGACAGAGGTGGTGTGCTGCCGTCTACTATTGGCCTGAACATGAAGTTGTTGAGCCACTTCCACATCACCTCGAGTGTCAGCAATCATAGAGTTTTTTCAAGAGTTTGCAAGCCTCCAACATCAAGGTGCGGTGCTCCCTCTTGGCCTTGGCAGCAGCATGCTTATGACCTTTTTAAACTCCATTGCTTGCAATTCCAAGGGCTCTTGTGTCAGATGCACATACGTCGTGTGGTTGTACTCAAAGATTGCTACCAGAGGTAGCATCCAGAACTCAATCATTAATGGCACTGGGTGCTGCCAATCAGTGTTAGCGATCTTGTTGAGAAAGGATCGACCTAAAAAGAGGGATCCTTGGTTAGAATTTCTATTATGTAAAAGTCACCATGCAGAGTGTATCATGGATAGAACACCATTTTTGCATGACAAGGGGAAGGCAGAAGGAGCAAAGCAGACAACCATTGAAGCACAGCAAAGATGGGAGGAAAACCATGTCCTACCGGGTGTGTCATTTTGTTTGGCGAAGAAAATTTCTTTCTTTTCTTTTCACTCCAGGGAGTTTTCTCTCCTTTTTATTTTAATTGCGGGTGTGCCATTATGTTTTAACAGAAAAAATGTAAAGAATGCAAAAAGACAAGAAATTTGCACAAGCAAACTTGTCCTTAATTAATTCCCATTGAATACAAGAAATACAAGTTTGTGCTTTCCTTATTCTTCCACATCATAGTGGAATCTGACATCAGGGTCTTGTGCGAATCTTTGGTTTCTAGGGCTTCATAAAGCTCCCAATTAATTACCTCTACTAAATCATTAACTTAGTAGAGAACCTCCGATTAAGCTGCACTTTAGGTTGTGTTCTTCAATATTCAATTCTGCTCTTCATGGAGTGGATGGAAGTTGCAATGCAATACAGGCTGTGATAACAATGGCCTTCGCTTCATCAGCTTTGGCCGTGGAATCGTTTGGCCTCATCAGAACCCAGACATAGATAAGGTCACATGGCTAGCCTCATCAGCACCTAGCCATGTGCTTGTCTGCCCTCATCAGTCATGGACAGACTAATTGTCTTCGTCCCATTAGTATCCAGCAACAAGTTTCTTTTGTCAATGGAGAAAGCTTGATGCAGTGCAAAATGAAATTGACCTTTGCCTCATCGGCACTTGGTCAATTAATTGTCTAGCCCCATCGGTCGTGGAAAAATGAAGGTATGGGGGTGACAAGACTTATGTAGTCCTGCACGATGCACATGACGAGTAGAAACGGTGCTTTGATAAATAAGTTGTTCTCCCTTGAAAAATGGGGCATGAGCAGCTTGATAGGAGAAGTGACTTTCTAATCGTGCTTGGCCTTATAGGCTGGGGGGACGGGCACATGTCATGAAGATCATCATCTGTACAGGGCTCCTGTGAGGCGCAATGCATCTTCGAATATTTTGTGAAGATCGATCGAAGGCTTGTCGTCCCTCTACCTTGTTGATGGACTATAGAGACGGGGCGCTGATTGCGCCCCCGAAGTGAAGATGTCACAGATTTATCTATGACTCACTATTGGAGACAGAGGCTATCTTGGTGTCGCTGAACGAAAACAAGGCATAGACTTAGAAACATTTTTCTAAAGTCTTACTCTTGTCTTTGTTTTTTGATTCTGCCCTTCCCTCTGAGTCTCTCTATGTGTTGAAAGACTCACAAGGGGTCTCTTTATATAGGGCTCAATCTCCCCTATTTTTTAGGAACAAATCTTTTGTTACTTATGGGTGGGTTGTCCTCTCTCTTATGATATGTGGGGCTAATTATGGGACATTGTTGATCCACAAGAACCATCATTTAGCCTGATGATTGGTGAAATTTTACAGACTCTTGATGCGCCCTCTATCATGACATGTGGAGTCTATCTAATCTCAAGGAGCCACTTTTGTTATTTTATTTATTATTTTATTATTTTGCATATTTTTTGGTACAAAAATTCATTCAACACATGTTAACTTAAAAATACTATATCATGAAACTAAATCATTTTCTGTTACTTTAACTGATGAATGGTTTAAATATTATTTTAACTAATGAATTGACTTAATGATGCGACTGAGTAAGTTTAAGGATATGACAAACTAAAATTTAAATTTAGATACCTAAGTTACATAACTACACAAATTAAGAGATCTGAAGTGCAATTTAGCCTTGTTCTTGATTTCTTTCTTTGCACAAAAGGCAGTTTTCTTGATTTTTTTTCTTGACACAAAAAGTAGTTTTCTATGTCATTTTTTTAAGAAACCTTCTGTGTTATGTCACCATGTTTTCTTGATCATTTCCCTAAGCTTGCTTAGGTGATTATCAAAATGTATATAAAAAACAGGTTGAGTAGTAAAGTCTTGTGCTATGAATGCATAAGTAGGTAAAGAGTACATATGTTGAGCTACTAAGGAAGTAATAACCCCAAAAGAAGTTAGAGCAAGACTTAATTGAAAATGAGTCGAATTATTGACTGTATCATGAAGGCACTTATGCCCCCGCCCTAATTGACCCCAGAGGAATATGTGCTTCTAAAAGATCTTTGATATTATGCTCAATTCCAAAGTTAGTACGGTACATATGACTGGTAATGAGAAAAATAAATGCAATAGTTAAATGATGATGAGAAATATCAATGAGCCACAAAATTTGTATTTGTGGATGGAATCCCCCAAGAAGGGTTAGAATGACAGTTCTGACCTCTTGGGCAATACCAAATAAATGATTATTCGAATCAGAGCTTTGGGCATAAAGATTCTACTGACTCATAAGAAGGGTCCCAACCATTGGGGATAGGGTAATATATTTAAGAAATTCTAAATATGGATGAGCCGATAAGTCTTATATTTTCAACCTTTGATTCACAAATTCAATTTATTTTGTTTTATATTGAATAAATAGCTGCAACAATGAATTTTGATCTACTTTTCCATGCCCTGCCCTTATGTTGAGGGGTTATCTTTAGGTACCCACAATACTTTTGTTATTGATATTCATATGGCTTTTTTTTTTGGTGACGAGAGAATAGAAGTCCTTATCAGAAAGAAATTCTTGCAATTTTTTCAAGAATTGATTTTTGCATTTCTAGGTGTCAAAATAAACAAAACCCATCCTATTTGATAAGCATGGTAAGGAAATACGAATAATCTATTCCTTAAAAAAAAATCATGGAGATTATGTAATGCTTACTCTTAAACTTTTTGTATCAAAATGAAACAACTCTAAATTCGAACCACAAATAAAAAATTCAAAGAAATTGATCCAAGTTCATCCCTCAATGCAAATAGGACCCCAAGAACTCAGATTCCATAAATTTTCACAAAAAGAACCCTAAACTTAATCAAATTCTAGAAGAACTATACCAAAGCCCTAGTCATCGTGAACACCGCTATGATTTGTGGTGACCCGACAGTTGTACGGTGCTAGCACAGCCCCCACATCACCCTGGCAACTAACTCGACGACTAATTGGCCCTGGACCTAACATGCAAAGCCGGGCTCCCCAGCAGATGCGTCAGTTAAAGGTGGGCGTCAAGGCCGTGACGTATGCCCATGCCATGAATAGGATGAGACGGTGAGGAGCTATTGACCGGGCTCTATAAATGGTGATGAACGGCGGTTGGAAAAACACACACACACTCAAAAGCGCGCACACACAAATACTCACATAGAAGGAGTAGGAGGACTCAAGGAGTCAACTAGGCTCTCTCGGCGTCGATCTCGACGTTGCAGTCGTTCCACCTCACGCCAATATCGTCTCAAGCTCCAACAACCACTGTACTATTGGAAAACAAACAGGCTACGCTAGCAAAATTTCAAAAAATTTTACTCGAATACTGCAAGTATCAGACCATGGATTAGATTGTTACCAGTAGTGGAAGGAGAGTTGGTGAAGAGACCGATCCAACAATGTACACAACGATCGCTCGTAGGCCGTCTAGATTAATGCACGTAGATGATAGAGACCACTTATGGATCATCCTGATTAGCACAGCAATTGTAGCAGTGCCTCTACTAGTATCTACACGTTCCAGGATGGAACGTCGTATGTTGGTGTGCTAGCACTAACACGCACGACAAAGGTTTAGGGGCTATCGCTCTAGTGGAGGTAGCAGCTAAAGTTTTCTTGATGATCTCTGAAAGCCCACCATGCCTTCCTTTATATAAAGCTCTGCAAGAGGTGTTGAACATAAGTCCAGTCATGGTTTATAGTTTCGGTGATTAATGACGACAAATAGAGTTAATGATAATAAACTGAACTAACATGTTTACTATGAGCATTGTCAAGTTGCAAATCAAAACATGATGAATCCATGACAAAAGCAACGACCTGGAAACCTCAAAACTAATAAACACAAACTCTGTGAGAAGATTGTTGAATGTAAACTTGGTTGAGGTTTAGGGGAGATTATTGAAAATAAGCCCACTTAGGGTTTGAACTTTGAAGGAGTTTAATAAAGCTTTAGAGTTTCAATGATTAATGACAACTAACAAAGCTATCCTGTTTGTTATGAGAGTTGTCAGTTTGCAGATAAAGCATGATGTGTTCATGTCGAAAGCAACATGCTCGGAACCCTCAAGCCACATGGAAGATGGCCAGAATCTATGACTGCGACCTCTACAATCGAAATATCAATGGTCACAGCATTCATGGTCTAAAAATCTGGGAAGACGACATCTATGATCGAAGTATCCATGGCACTGGCCGAAGGAAAGATAAAGAGTGGGGTTCTTCTAATGGTCATCAATGGTATAGTCTGTAGGATCGAGGATGCCAACTAGGGGGGGTGAATAGGAGGCTTTAAAACTTTTCAAAACAGACAACATTTTCAAATTGAACAAAATATATATTGCAAAAATAAAAGAGGAAGAGAAGACAAACACAAAGATTTTTCCCGAGGTCTCGAAGACTCGCCCGGTCTCCCCTACTCCTCGTTGAAGCACTCAAATGAATGAGTCTTGCTTCAATATCCATGAAGGATATTTTTCACTAAGGTTGCTCCTTCTCCACTCTGGATAGGTGAGCACCGATGCCTTTCACAAAATATGCCGACCCTCTCCGACAATCTCCGTTAATGGAGAGGTCAACGGCCACGCCTCCAAACCGTCTAGGTGAGGGCGTTCACCAAGAGTAACAAGTTGCAAGATTTTCTCTTGATTCTCAACAAATACCGAGAAACTTCTAAGGATGCAAATGATGCGAATGAATACTCTCAGAAGATCTCTCTCAATCACAATGAATGATACTTAATCAAAAGATCAAGATTTTGACACTTGGGCTCAAGTATATATCAAAAATTATATCTCTTGATTCTTTAGAAAAACTGCTCAAAACAATGTTTATAAACATTGATTAAAATCTGCTCAAAAAGTGTTTATAAAACTGATCAAAAATGTGAATAGAAGCTTCTCAAAAATCTGCTCAAACACTACTCAAATATCTGCTCAAAAGTGTTTGTAAAACTGATCAAAAAATAGTAGAGAAATCTACTCAAAAACTGCTCGAAAATGTGAATAGAAACTGCTCAAAAATCTGATAAAAAAGTGTTTTAAAACAGCTCAAAAACAGTAGAGAAAATCTGCTCAAAAATATTTTAGAAAACTGCTCAAAAACAATAGAGAAAAATCCGCTCAAAAGTATTTTAAAACTGATAAAAAACAGTAGCGAAATTCTACTCAAAAGTATTTTAAAACTGATAAAAAATAGTAGCAAAAATCTGCTCAAAAGTGTGTACAGAGACTGCTCAAAGATGTGTATGAGAATGTAGCTTGAGATGTGTTTGTGAATGTGTGAGAATACTGCTCAAACCACCTCTATTTATAGCTCAACCTCTCAGCTAGCCGTTGTGGTGATAAGGAAAGAAATCAGGCCAACTACCAGCCAGCTTCGACCTCTAACGGCTAGTAAATAGCCGTTGGAACCTCTGGTCGAATGAACAATGTACTGGTCGAGTGAACAATGTTACTTGTCATATGAACAGTAACTGATCAAATGAACAGTACTCGTGTGACCTCTGGTCAAATGAACAGTACTAAAAAGACCAGTTTCAGTTCCTCTTTAAGATTCTTTACCAAAATTATGAATGAATGCGAATGCAACATATGACCTAACAGTTTCTCAATTTTTGCCGAAACTAAAAGAGATTTTGCAACCCCTCTTAATAGTACGATTAAACTAAAAAAGAATTTCTTATAAAACCGGTCAAACTCCAAACTCCAAGACCGATACAATAAACAAGCATTTACCTTAGGTCTTTGCTGCTTCTTTCTTGTTGACCTTGCGCTTACGACCTTGGTTCGCGATCTCACGCCTTGCGACCTTGGGCGACACCGCGACCTTTCCACTCCCATTTGACATTTCTTCTTTTCACCTAATATTATTGATTATACTTAAGGCAAATAGATTAGCCTAAGACACTTGTTGTCATTTATCATCAAAATCAAGATTAAAGGCCTAGAAACAACATAGTCGACCTGTTTAATCTTTCGGGTTCTAGATTTTATGGTTGTACTATTAAGAGGGGTATTGATCCGTTTGAGATGTAGTATTGATTTTCGCACTAGGCTCACCCAGATTCTAATATGCGGAATCACGGGATCTTACTCGGAATTACCGAAACCCAAAAGATGATCGAAACACAATTCAAAGTAATTGCACAACTCTTTATTTCAAAGAGGGTTTTACACGTCAAACGTTAGGGCGCACTCGCCTACGTCGATTAATGAACTATAAGTGTCTAAAACTTAAGTAAGTTCTATAACTCTTCGATGATCTAAACTAGACCTATTACAAAGTATTTATAGTCCAATCGTATGAATACGTATCAGACTCAATAACCTAAACGTATTAGACTTGGAAACTGATTAAACCTAATAGATAAGACTTAGTTATATATATTTGGATCGGACTACAATGCCGACCAGAGATTGAAACCTTCCCAAGCTCGCAAACCTTTCCAAAGTCGCAAACCTTTTCATGGTCGCAAATCCGTTTCGAACTCGACCTGAGATCCTCCCAGATCATGACTCCCCTATTGAGAAGGAGCCAACTCCCGTTGGTGACCAACTGTGAAGATGTAGAGAACAACTGGGAGCCTTGGAACGAACACACGATGAGCAATGCTACAATCGTATGATCGAATGTAAGGATAGGCGCTCATGGATCTTGGCACCTCCATCATGGATTGTGGCCTTGGCCACTCACGGATAGCCTTCCCCTTGTCGAGGTTGATACCATCACCGATCCCAAAGCTAGGATTGCGAAGTTTGAACAGTGGCGCTATAGAGACAAGTTGCATGTCGTTTTCGACTAGTCGTTGTGGTGATCGACTATGTACCTCTGTGAATAGCGCGTTGTTTTTTTCGGGCAAGCTCGCCAAACAACCACCACTTTCCATACTCGATGCAGCACAATCCTCCTATTTAATTGGACGCATCACGCTCAGCACACACTTTGAGCATGCATGGACAATCCGTTTAGCCTGATTTGCTGTCAACAAGTGCTTGGTGTCGACATGGTCATTTTTTCTCATGATGAACTTCGTCCCATCCTTTGTGAGGTCGTACTCTTGAGCTCTTCGGTGGTAATGGGCGTCACGATCGTACAAGAACGGACTTTCAAAAATCACTTGGCAAATGTCGATGGGGATGACATCGCATTGAACCTCGTCGATGTAACGAGCAGATATTGCAAATTTTAGAGTACACTGACTCTTGATTTGCTGATTCACATCAGAAGTGAACCATCCCAGAGGATATGGTCGAGGATGATGAGTCATCTACAAACCAAGTTGTCGAACCAGCCCGGCGGAAACCAAATTCTTTTGGCTTCCAGGGTCGAAGATGGCTGCGACCACCTCGTGTTTCACCTGTATGTTAACAGTGAACAATTCCTTTGTCGGGTTGTGATCAATTGATGAACCCGAACCTTTCTCCTTCGGCATTGCCATTAGAGACAAGGTCGTGTCCGCCTTTTCAACCAAATCCAACTGGATGATTTCCTCTGCGAGCGGAATAGAACCATAGTTGTTCGTGTGCTTGGTTCATCCCTCCTTGTTCTTTCTGGTCGCAGTTCAGGACGAAGTTTATAACACTTCTCCTTTGTGTGCCCAGCAACATGACAATGCTCACAAGTATTACCCGTATCGTGGGTACCCTCTCCAGAGCTCGTCGTGGTTGAAATCTCTCTCACGTTCTTGTCGTTGCAGGTCTTATTCTTCTTCTCAATCACCAAAGCAGTCGTGTTCGCGGTTGAGATGTCTTGAACTCTGAACATACTTAGCTCAGCATTTATTATCTTTTGAAGTCCATATGTGTATTTTCTAAATGTATGGGTGTCAGAAAGTGAGATGCTAAGGACCATTGCTCTTCTCCGAAACTTCGTCGTGTAGTCCTGGATAGATTGGTCGCGGCGCTGATACAGCATGTGCCACCGATCCGATCTCTCCTCGAGATAACCCATCGGGTAGAATTCTTGTCGTAGGAGTCGCTTGAATTGACCCCACGCAAAGTCGTCAGCTTCACCAATGGCGACAAGGGCCTTTCACCATGTCTTGGCGTGGTCCTTCATCTTTAAAGGTGCAAACTTCACCTTTTAAGCGCTACTGAACCCTTTTAGGTCGAAGTAGGTCTCAAGCTGATCGATCCATGAGTCTAGCTTCCCGGCATCGATCTCCCTATCATATATGGGTATATCAATCTTAGCTTCGACCTTGAAAGATCCGATAGCTAAGGAGGCGTTGGCGAGGTCATCGGCCTTATGGTCATCTTCTTCCTTGTCATCTGGCCTGCGCAAGTCTTCAGCAATCTTCACACCGTAACCTTCCCTGCTTCAGGAAGTACGATCATGACTTGCTGCTTAATCCAAGCAAGCACGGTTTCCATGTTGGTGGAGAGCTTAGCCACTTGTTCGGCTAGGTTAGTTCATACGGAGGTTTCTTCAGACATTGTCAAAGATGCGACTGTAGGCACCGTCGATTGTTCGCCTTCAATTGCAAGATGCTCTTGCGGGATCTCATCAAAGGCTTTGTAACCTTGATGAGTCTTCATCATCCACAAGACAGGATAGTTGCTCTGATACCAACTTGATCCGTTTGAGTCCTAACCTTGATTTTCGTACTAAGCTCACCTAGATTCTAATATGCGGAATTACGGGATCTTACTCGGAATTACCGAAACCCAAAAAATGATCGAAACACAATTCAAGGTAATTGCACAACTCTTTATTTCAAAGAGGGCTTTACATGTCAAACGTTAGGACGCACTCGCCTACGTTGATCAATGAACTATAAGTGTCTAAAACTTAAATAAGTTCTATAACTCTTCAATGATCTAAACTAGACCTATTACAAAGTATTTATAGTCCAATCGTATGAATATGTATCAAACTCAATAATCTAAATATATTAGACTTGGAAACTAACTAAACCTAATAGATAAGACTTAGTTATATATATAAATATATTTGGATCGGACTACAATTCCGACCAGAGATCGAATCCTTCCCAAGGTCGCAAACCTTTCCAAAGTCGCAAACCTTTTCGTGGTCGCGAATCCATTTCGAACTCGACCTGAGATCCTCCCGGATCAGGTATACCTGCTTGATCTATCTTATGCACCTTGAAGCTCAAAATGCATATCATATACTTTACATGCAATTAAAAGCTTATCTGCATATCTTGGATGCACATTCTGGAATTTCATTGTCCATAGTCGCACAGTCTTTGTTCTCATTATCCATGGTCGCATAATCTGTGATCGATCTGCGACCTTAGTGGTCTCAAGGACCGTGTCTACGACCTTAGTGGTCTCAGTGATTGTATTGGCGACGTCAGTGGGCCCAGCGACTGTGTCTGTGACCTTGGTAATCTCAGCAAGTGCGTCTGCGACCATAATGGTCCCAGCGACTATGTGAACTTTAGTGGTCATCTCAGTGACTTTGTTTGCGACTTCATGGTTTTAAGACTATGTGAGAAACTTTAGTGGTCTCAAAGATTGTGTTTGCGACTTTCATGGTCTCATGCCTGTGTCTGTGACATCCATGGTCTCGGTGACCTTGTGTGCGACCTTAGTGGTCTTCTGTCAGGTTCTGGGACCGGTGTGATCTCATTACCTTTGGTCACTGAGTCCGTGGTCGAGTCAAGACCCAATCATGATCGTTGTGTACAAAGCTCATCATAAAAGTATTGAACTTGATCATGGTCGTATCAGCTCAATACTGGTTATGGTCACGCCTATACTGGGAATTGCATGTGGTTGAATATGATCAGTACTGGTCGTGTCTTACTGAACTTTGTTGTGTTCGTACCAGATGTTACTGGTTATTGTTCAGTTCAGCAAGTTTACGATCAGAGAACATTCTCTTAAGAGGTAAGCACAAGAAACAAGAGAGGGTATAAAGATGCTAGAGATGCTTGGATATCTCAAATATAGCTATCCCCAATCATAGCACCACCTCTCTTGATAGTCAAAAATCTCCATAACAAAAAAAAGAAAAAGGAGAAATAAAAAGAAAACAAGAAACAATCAATTGCAAGTATTTAAACAATCAATTGCGAGTATTGAAACAACCAATTACGAGTATTTAAATAAGAAAGAAAGAGAAGATTTAACAACTTAAAAATATTCAAGAACCAAGAAAAGGATCAAGAATATAAAAGTTTCAAAGGCTAAACACAATAGCCAAAAATCTCTCTCAAAAGGGCAAGTCTTCTCCCTAGCACTCCCCCTTCTTATATAAAGCTATCCTCTACTTAGAGTAGTCTCCACAACTAATATGGGAATAAACCAACAGCTGGTGGAGATTGGGCCCAAAGCCCAATTCGGCCCAACTCTCAACAATCATTTTTACAATTTTTGGATTTACAATTTCAGAATTACAGTATTTTCTGAACAGCAGACACTAAAACAGTAATAACTTCATCATCTGAACTCCGATTTTGATGTTCTTGGATCCGTTGAAAGATAACTTCTAGATCTACAACTTTTCTGTTAATGCCTTTCTGAGAACAAGTCTAGATCAGTGCAGAATTAGCTCACTAACAGAACCTTTTACATAAGCTTCCACTCGGAGTCCATAAACCATCTTGATGATTCCTCAGGCATCATGAACACCACTTTTGCTCACCACCAAGTCATCACATGTCCACCACGATGTTGAATAGCCCTCCACATGCCAGGAAGTCTCCCGTTCTGAACCCCGACCGGCAACCTCCACACTTCGATCGGCTCGAGCTACTTCAACAATCTCGGTGCAACGCCATATCCGGGTGTTGGATTAGTCATGTAGAGCGTTCCCGCAAGTCTCTAGTACCTCCGACATCTGTTGGACCAGTCAAGTCTTCGGTACCTCCCTAAACACTACTCCGATGACCTATCCTTGCCGCAAGCATACTATAACTTCGGTATACCTGCAACATGCACTAAAATCAAACAAACCCATCACATAGCACTATTCACACATAATGACAACACAAACGAATACAAACAATTCAAAACATTGTCAAAACATACATCACTCAAGATTATACAATCACATGGGGTTTACAGATCGCAGTTCACTTGTGTTTGCACCAAGCTTCTTCAGCAAGCTTGAGTTCAAACGGTCACTGACAAGTGCATTTAAGGCCTAGCGGCTAGTGGACATCTTGTCAGAGAGAGAGACAAATGGCTAGTTTTCATCTAAGGGCTTTAAATATAGCTTGTGTGGCTTTCTAAAGAAAAATGTTGTTGCATTCTAGTGCTGTTGCATTTACACCGATTATTCATAGCACTCATATTTGCTGCTAGTTGTTGCTAGCAAAGAGCAAAAGGCTTAGAGCATTCAAGTCTCAATCCTTTACATTCTTGCATCTGGAGCTGGCATAACTGTACTCAATTCATTCGTTATTTTGAGGAGCCGATCTAGAGAGTGGAGTGAAGAGCATTTATAGCTAGTGCACTTGCATTCAATTCATCTGTTGTTTTGAAGAGCTAGCTCAGAGAGAGTAAATTGCATAGCATCTTGAGTTTCAGGTGTATGAAGTAGATCAAGGGATAGTGCTATATTTATTACTCTTGGTGATTGCCGTCACCTAGACGACCAGTAAAGAACTACGATCTCTCCATAGACCATACTTGTCGGAGAGGCCTGCTATACTGCTGTGAAGGTTCGATGCTCGCCTATCCGAAGAGAAAAAAAGCAACCAATAGTGGATTTGAGGCGATACTCTTGTGTAGAGTGTTTCAATAAGGACTAGTGGAAGTCAGCAAACTTCCGGTATCTCGGGAAAAATTGATCGTGTCATCGGTTATCTCTTTCTTACTTTGTTTTACTTGAAGTTATATTTCCGCTAAAAAGTTGTTTTTCGATCAGATCTTGTGTGCTATTTGATTTTTGAACAGAACTCTTGTTTTCGGTATCTGTACCTAAATCAGTCAATTGTGTTTGATATTTGTGCTCGAATTTGAAATTGTCATTTGTGTTTAGGTTTTTAATATCTCCTATTCACTCCCCTCTAGTCGACAACATTCGACCAACAAGAGGAGTCCTACTTCATTAGGTTTCCTAACATGATACGAAATTACATAATAAATCCTATTTGAATGAGGAGCCCTACGTGAGGTGATCGTGTCCCAAGGGCGTGGTTGGGTTTGTAATAAGCGCAAGGGAACGGTTGAACATTGAGCACTTGAGGGTCAAATTCCATGAGGAACAAGAGTATTCGTCTTTTAGGTTAACAGATTACCGATTAAGCCTGAATGATTTGAGGGGGGGGGTTGTTTTTGTACTACTAAATCTACTACTAAAACTTTCAATCTAGGGTTTAAAGCAGTAAAGAGCAAATACGAAAACTAGGGTTTTAGAAACAGAAAAGAAAACCTAGGGTTTCGGGAATCCCATAACCATCAGGCGTAATTATATCCAAGGTCTAAGAATCGCAAGTTAGTTTCAATTGTTTTCCAAGACAAATTAAGTTGCCAGTACAGTCGCTGGTACAACAGTCAAAGGATCGCTTCCACGGTTAAGTTTGGCGAGAGCCTCTCTCTTATTCAGGGTCTCGTGTTAAGGCGCAAAGGACTCAAGAACTCCCATAAATTCTTACTAAAGCTTAACTGTTACGTCTGTTGCCACAACGAGAATTTATGATTTAGAGGAAGAAAACTTAGAAAAACTAACAACAAAACTTAAAATCGGGACCAAGAAAAAATTACGCCTTCCGAATTAGATCATCCCTAACCCTAGAAGTGAATTACTAGCAAACAGTCATAAAAATACATAAATAATACGAAATAAATGAAAAATTACTTGATTGCATCAAAGAATTAGGTCTGTCATTCTTGCCAGCTTACAAATGTGGAAATTAGAATAAAAATAGAGAAAGGGGCTCTTCTAACATAGAACTAAACTAAATTAAACTAAGAAGAGTCTAAGAAAGCCTAAAAAACATGTTTAATTGAGCTAAAGAGTTCTTTATTTATAATACAATAGGTCAATGTGTCCAAATATAACTCTTGACATGCAGACGACGGAATCCGGGTTTAAACGGTGCGTGAAACAGATAAATCGGAACCAAAATGACCAAAAACCAGCTGGAGGCCAAGCTGGGCACAACCTGTGGCATGAGTCATGCCCTGGGCTGAGCATGGATCGTGCCCGCGATTGTGCTGAATAAATCGACCGAGACAGAGCCTGGTCATGTAGAGCTCACATATCAGTGACTAAAATTCTAAAAATTTTTTGTTCTCTCTCCTTTCCATCCTCTCTCTCGTCTCCACTCTATCAGTAGTAGCAAAAGTAGCTCAAGAGGGCGATCGCAGCGGGAAATGTGGCAACAATAGCAAGAATGGATAATATAATGATGCGGCATGGTGGCGACGAAGCAAATAAACCATAACAATGCGGTAAGCAATAGTGGTCATGTTGCGTCACATCCGCTATCTCTTGCCTTGCTCCGTACACTGCTGCCTTTGCCACTGCACTCCACGTTTGTCAATCTCCATCGCCATCCTACCCTTTATTGTCACTACTGTACACTTCGTCACTACTAATGTTGGTTGGAGGGGATGAGAGAGTGTATGCGAGAGGTATAGGAGTCCTGGAAAGAGGAGAGGAACGAGGGGGAGAGAAGAAAAATTAAAATTTTAGTCCTTGATATATGGGGTCTAGATGCTAGTGACTATAAATTATTTATTTTTTTGCTTTTCAGTTGGACTAACTATAGCTAAATATAAGTGGATTTTTAAATCAGAAAATCTTTATAGGGGTAAAGTATTACAAAATTTAGGCCCCGTTTGGAAACACAGCATTTGAAACCACAGTATTTGAAAACCATGGCTTTGAAATTGTCATGCAACCAAAACCACAGTATTCTGTGGCATTTCAAAACCACAGTTTTTGATAAAACTACAGTTTTTTAAGGTGTTTGGATACACAGTTTTTTTCAAAGTTTTCAGTTTGATGTTTAAATAAACTAGTTGTTATGAGTTTAAAAAACTAGCTGTTGGACAATCTCTACAAGTATTTGGATATCATAGTTTTTAGTATAATATTTTATTTAAATAATTATATTGAACAATTTTATACAATACGACATAGTATTTAAAAAGCCATGATTTTTTCAACAGTATTTGAAAACCATAGCATCTATACTGTAATAAAAAGTTTGTGTTCCATTGATAAAAAAGAACATTATCCCAATTGTCATTATTAGTATTGTAGGAACGACATAAAGTAACATTGACATAAAGTAACATAACAAAAATTAACATTGTCAAGACATAGCAATTACATAAAGTGACTAGAGAGAGATAACGACTTTGAGATATTCATAAACAACATCACGAGCACTAATGCACATCATTATTTCACGAGCTTCTTTATCGTACTTAAAAAAGTTGATTGCCTTAACCATCTCACTTGGTGTGAGAATTGCTAGGTCTTCTAGTTTTAAAATGCACTTTGCCATGGAGTAAGGATCATTCTTTGGATCATTCATTTCCAATTGCTTAAGTTTAACTTCCTTATAGCTCTCAATTTGCTCCTTTTTGAGTTGTTTGTAGCTCTCAAGTTCTTCTTTCCGCAATGCTATCAAATTCTCTAATAGAGCATCATTGTTCTTTTTAGGCCTTTTCCTCTCTTTTCCCTCACTACTCTCCCTACTACGACGAGACAACACACTTGGTCCTTCGCTACTTGCTCCAACATGAGAAGGCACATCAATTGGTGGTGAGAACTCATAATGTGATTGCTCTTGAGTTGACAAATGATCTTGGGTATTTGTGGAACTTGACTAGATATCGGATTTGTAAAACTTGTGCCTTCATTGTGGAAGTAGTCATCCTCCCATTCAAAAGAAGTATGTGTGGCTCCTAGAGCTGGTATGGTTGGATTAGGTGACCGATTGCCAATATTGACATGATGTAGAGACGTTGGGACGTCAATGGCCTCCTTGTGCTTATCAGTCGACCTCCGACAACGTTTTCCTTCAGCAATTTTCCCTATAGTTGAGAAAACATAATACTAAAAAATATAATTAATATGCACAAGTATACTAGCGGAAACAAAGTTAAAAAAACGCACCATTGTAAATATCAAAAAGGTCATCATATAGTGGAAAAGATTTATTTTTTCACTTTTGCAAATCTTTTTCTAGTTCATTCCATTTTTCATCAATAGTTGTCACCATTCTCAACTTATGATCCCATCCAAATCCACTCTTTGAACAGAGGAACTTTACTACGTTGTGGTCCTTCTTCAGTCGTTGTTCTCAGTCTTTTAGTTGTGTGACATTGAACTTGGATTTAGTAAATTTCTCATTCATATGAGTCGTCACACTATTCCATGCCTCCTTCGTCCAACCGTTCTGAGCACGATATTGTGCTGAATTATATTCTTTCATCATCGATACAAGAAAATTTGTTTGAACTTCACTCCATGTTACTCTATCTTTCTTGCCTGCAATTTAAAATTGAAAATTGTAGATAAATCAAAGGACTAGTGAAATCAAAACATTTTCATTTCCACTTCCATCAGGGTTCGCAGTGATTTTGCAATGTGAGATGTTTAGTCAGAACTTTTTCAGTACGAAAACCTCACATTTATGCTTCTGACTGAGTTAGAAACAATAATTTATTTAGTTTTTAGCCACAACAATTGGAAGATCTCATCAGTCCAAGTAGCATTTGGATGATGGCATATTCTTCAGAATTGAGCAACCAAACCTTGGAAGAAAGGAGTATACACTATGGATTATAAAACACAGCGTCTAATAGCAAAATGATAAAAACTAACCATGTAATACCTAAAATTACAAACTCACACGCCTACAAATAATACTCCTTAGATCAAACATTCTACAATCTAACTAAACAATATTAGCATACGAGGGTTCAAATCTCAAATGGCCACCGTTGCGAATCAGTAACATCTAAACACTACGAACTAGTAATAAATCACACATCCAGCAGTAAGCGACTCAATACGAGGAGATCCAAACCAGGCTCAATTCCAACCAAAATTCATAAAAAAATACAAATTAGGCTCAGATCCAACCAAAATTCGTAAAAAAATAACAAGAAATCCCACCTGCAAGCAGGATGCCGAGCAGGATCGTAGATTCGCGAGCTCGGGTAGATGGGCGACGGCGCGATGCTCGGGTGCATGAGATCGGTGGAGAGGTGGCGGCGGCGTGGAGCGGCGGCGTGGCGCAGGGGCGTGGAACGGCGGGCGCTGCAGCGTGGAGCGGCGGCGTGGTGCGGCTGCGTGGAGCGGCAGGCGCGGGGGCGTGGATCTGGCGACAAGAGGAGGAGGAGGAGGAGGAGGGGAAGGAGGTGGGGAAGCAGCGGCTCACCTTTTTTAGGCTCCTCCATTTGACCTTCGGTCGCCGATGTTTCGTCGGAGAGATGCCGATGCCGACGCTCGCCGCTGCTAGAGAGGAGACTCCGGATGTGGTGTGCTAGGGAGGAAGGAGAGATGGTTTGGTCAAAGTTTTGGGGAAAAACTTTGTACCGAACCAAAGTTTACAAAACTTTAAAAAACTATGGTTTTGAAGAAACCACGGTTTTAAAAATCATAAAATATTTTGTAATCAAATATGACTGTGGTTTTCAGTACTACAATTTCTTTCAAAACCACAGTATTGAAGAAAAACTCCAAAAAAAACTTTGTTTCCAAACAAGGACTTATAAGATTGCAATGGTTAGTTGAGGTGGGCCAGACTTGCCAGTCGCGGCCGATTTCCCCGTAGACTTACCAGAAAACCCCCCCTCCCCCTCCCCCAAAAAAAAAAAACAAGAAAAGAGAGGGAAAAAAAAAAGCCAGATCTCGCCGTGGAAGAAGCAGCAGGAAAGAAGAAAGAAGCGCATCAGCATCAGATCCCGAGAGGAGGAGGAGAAGTCCAGCAATGCTTCCGACGGCGTCGAAGGGGCGGGCCGCGCGCTCGGCGCCGCCACTCTTCGGCCCGTACCTCCGCCGAATCATCAAGGTCTCCCAATTCCCCCTCTCCTTATTGGTTTCTTCAAGCTTCTCTGATCTGAGAAGCTGTGGCAAACAGCGCGATTCAGTGCAATTTTGTGATCTGATGTGAGGTGTAGGTGGTGGGTTCGAATTCTTGTTGGTTGTTAGGGTTCGATCTTTTTTTGGAAATGTCGGCCAAGGCTCCCATTTGGATGTTATGTTCCAGGATTTTAGTTCTTTTCTTGTGTAAAAATTTGAGCAGGGATGTTAGGAATTGCCTCGGACTTTAGTAGCAGGTGGTGTTCGTGGATTACCTGATTCAGCTAAAGATGTGTGGAGTGCTATAGGAAGGCTGCAGAACTCCAGCAGGGGTAGCTGCTTCATAAGGAAAATTGGAGACATTAAGGTGGTGTTTGGTTTGGAACTGTAATCGCAACTGTAATGGGTTTTAGAATCTTTAGAAGTGGAGGAAAAATGTATTAGGAATATATTCGACTTGGATGTATTTAAATTTCTACTAATATGTATTTTGAATATATGTATTATAATTACGGAGTGATCCAACTAAACATCAATTAACGTATTTCTATGAGTAATCAAAATATGGAGCTAAAAACTTCGAATCAAACCCCACCTAGGGTTTATAATCTCTTATGCATCGAGAATGTAAGGATGTTTTATTGTCGGTTGAAGCATATTTTTAGATTGTGTTCATGACTGTTTTGAATGGTAGGTGGTTCTCTTGTGGATCCGGGAAGGTGGTACATTGTATTTGATTTTGGAATTTTTTTTCTCAATTGTGGACAGGACATCCACTGAATTTGGTGTTATGTCCTTTATGTTGTTTTTAGTTTTTACTGTAACTAAGTTGTAGTTTGTTCAACTGAATTTTGTATGATTTGTTGCCAAAACGACTTACTTCCCAAGGTTGCAAAATTTGAGTAACATTGAGATTGGCTCATAACCAATAATGGGCAAGAACTTTAGATGGTACTGAGTACTGACCCATTCTTAAAAGATGTTTTACTAATTCCCATGATTATGCAGGTAAACTTTATTTCAAAGTATGGTATTAAGCGGCGCATTATCCAGGGAGAAACCTTCTCCATGTAAACTTATACAATGTGCGTACTGGCCTTAAACTATTAAAAAGTTTCTTAAAAAATTAGGGGATGGATGAGAATGTAATATCCTGCGGTGATATATGAAGTGTGCCCTAGAGTACTCTATAAAAGCAAGTAAAATGTAGAAAAATGAAGAGAGCAAGGCTTCCTCTTTTTGTTTCTTCTTTTCTAGAGTGATCTAAGCATGGGGTTTCACCATGGAATACTTGATGTCTGCCCCTCTTCCATAGTTTATAGCAACAGTTTAAGGGTGGTTCATAAGCACTTGCATGAGGGAGGGATTCTCACTGAATATTTCCCACAGTATGAAATTAACATCTTTGGTGGAAATGTAGGTAATAGTTCAAATTTAGGTAGATATGCAAAACTTGAACCCCTTATCTACGTCGAGGAAGCCTAAATGATTAGGACCAGTCTAAAGCTATTTTGTGCCTACGACTATAATAACCAAGACCAAATGAAAAGGAGTTATGCTAATTAGTAGGTATCTATTTTTTTTTTATTTTACATATAACTTTCTTCACAATTGGATCAAACCCTTCTTTGTAGATCTAGCCCCCTTAGTTTCTTTGTTGACGGGCGGAGGTGGTGGCCGGTGATGGCTGGTAGGGGAGACATGCGACGGAAGACGCAAGGTCATGGTGGCAGTACGGCGAGGTGGCGGAGGCACTGCTGACCGCAAGCGGAGGTGGCTTGTAGGGGATAAGAGGTGGGAGGCGGTAGTGGCGGTAGGGGATCGGGAGGGGAAGAGGAGGGAGAAGTGAGGGGGAGAATAGAGGGTGAAGATTAAATTTAGTTTTAGTTGTGTGGTGTAAATGGTACAAGTTTTTTTAAAAAAAAACAAGTAGCTGCACCTAGATAGCCCCAAGAGAAAAACTGTCATGTTATTATGCTATATACACCTTTTTTGATATTGGTAATACATGTTCCAACATGTGTGCAAGATAAAATGAACCACATGGTACATTTCATGCAAGCAGGTGATTGGTTGGTTCTTAATCGTATGTTTGTTCTTACGCTACATATCTATATATCTTCAATTCTTAAGGTGCTTTATTTGCGAAACATAATCTAATATATTTTTTTGGTTGACAGTGGCAACAAATGGATATTGAGTACACATTTTGGCAAATGGTTCATCTCTGTACTTCACCAAAAGTAGTGTAAGCATCTTGCCTTCGTCCAGTTCTATATAGTTTACACTGCTTCCCTTTTGGATTAATACCTTTTGTAAAGATTGTTCTAGTAACAGTGTAACACCACTTGCATAATGATGGATTGATATCATGCAACTTCTGAATGCTAATGATAGAACTTTATAATTGTTATATCCATCTAGGGATATTTTTTTGTGGCTGCCCAATTCAAAAATGGTACATTATGGAATACCAGTTTTTGGTGTAATTTGTTTAGCAATAAGCCAATAACCAGCTTAATAAAAACATGCCAAGCCATTTTTGAAATTTCATTTTCTTAAATCCATTAAAGTTGTTTCATTTTCAGCGGCAAATATGATAGATCATCCCCCTCCCCCAATGCGCGTAACACTCCCCCCCTTACCCCCCACCCCACCCCCACCAACCAAAAGGAAGGAAAAAAGAAAAACCCACCCCCCATATGCTTGTTAACACGAGGGGGGAAGTTGGGTGGTGTTCCGATGCATCACTTGCTGAAGTTTTACGGAAAAGATGTAGAAGTGTCCACTTCCCTTATCTGGATGTTTTGCTCTATGGATAATACGGTTAAACATCTGACTTTTTTTTTGTCTATTTATGTGCATGTTGCAATTCTGGAAGACAGCTATCAGCACACCAAATATCACAAGCGTAAGTAATCTATTTTATTTTACTTATTGTTACTTCATAAACAATTGAGTTGCAATAGAATTTATTATTAGCATCTCAAAATGGTCTCTGCTTTGATCAGCAGTTTGTTGTGAAAATTTTTGTTTAAAAATTCATCTCTTTTTTTTTGGGACATAATATCTCTCTGTTGCTACTACTAGTGCTGCTGTCATTGAATTTCATTAAGATATGTCACAGTGTGGTGCTATTTAATTATGAAGAGAAACTGCCTGAGGGGTTTCCATATTTTCAACTCCAAGGGACTCTTTTTGAATTTTTTTTTGGGGTCTTTCTTACCTGTTCAGATCCTTGGGTATGTTGAATGTTGAATGATTGATGTACTCAAGGGTATTATTTGATTTCTTCGGTTTAAACATAGTTGAAATAAATTCCATGTACCCTCAGCAATGGAAACATCTGTATGTTTGCACACTTCCTCTGTATGTATGAATTTCAGATAAGCATTTATATGAACCCTTATAAATTTAATCGATGCTAATATGTCAAATTGATGAAAGACTCGAGTTGTATTTTCCATGAGATGTGTGCTTGTTATTTCCATTCATTATGAAAAGTTGATGCACTACTATCTATTGCTTATGATGAATTACTAATAAATAATGAAGTGAATTATTTTAAGAAAAACATGAGTGCTCTAATATAGGAAAAATTGAATCAACACCTGGCAGCTCCACCAGCTGTTATTATTTCATTATGCATCCATTGTCATTGCTGTGGGAGCCACTCAAGAAAATTTATCTTCGATGTTGAAAATATACATGCCTTTTGATCTCTCCCTTAACTTTCGTATACTTGTTGGAATTTGTGCTTTGTATTTCTAGACAATTCTTCTCCATAGTATGAAACTCTCCCATTTTTTATTTAGAATTATTGTGTAACTCTGATTTCTCTTATCCTGATTCTCCAGAAACAAAGAACCAGTGGGCTCGGGATGATCCTGCTTTTGTTGTCATTCTAATCCTTTTTCTCATTTTCGCAACTTCAGCTTACTGTGCAGCGTGAGTTCTTTATGGTATTCTATTATGTTTGTGGTGCAAGTTCATATTATATGCATGGGTTATATCTTTGATAGTTGAAATCTCATTTATTTATGCTGTGGATATACTTTCACCTTTAATTGACTTCCAGAGCGATTCCTTTTTTTCTTTTTTATGATGTATGCTCAACCTATTAGCTCATTTTTACTATGTTTTGATAAATATTTGTTTTCTTTTATCAAAAAGTAATATCCTTGCCTTTGTTTTGTAGATATGGAGAGAGTGCCGCACTTGCCGCTTTAACAATTACTTCAGTTGTGTTTGTCCATTTCTTGTTTGCTGGAATAGTTTTGGCTACACTTTGTTGGTAAGGCTCTTAAAGTAGTAATGCTGTGTTTTCTGGAACTTAATGACTGGTTTAACATCATCTTTTTCATACTTCCCTGTGAACATGATGCAGCAATGACATCCAGATTATGAATGACCAAGTTTACTCTTGTGAATTGTGATGATGTAATGATAATCTGTCTGAAGACTCAGAACACATATCTGCAAATCAAAAAATTAGAACTGAGAACATCTGCTGTGCTTTCATGTAGGTTTCTTACAAATTCTTATTTGAGGGAGGAACCTAATAGCCATGTGGTTGAGCAACGTGTTGAGTGGTAATTTTTCTATTTCCTCTTCATATGTATATTTTATTTGACTTCATGTTTCTACTTCTTAGAGGTAATACTGTTTTCTGTTTATCATTTATCGGTGTGCCAAAATTATTCTTATCTGAAATTTAGGGATCCATCACATATCTACGACTCCTATGAGAGTAAACATTTTGATAAATTGGACCTAGCTCAGGAAACTAAACATGGCTGGGTCAAATTATACTTCAATCTTTTCTCTTTTTTTTTTTCGAGAAGTACATTTCACTTTCCCCTCTGAAATTCGTCCTGTGATGTGCTGTTAAGAGGTGGACATGACTTCCATGTTTTCTTAAAACTGAAGAGACGAGGAGATGAGTGTGCACCACCCTGCCTATAGCTTTTGTATGAATAGTTATTACACTGGTTTCTATGGTTGTTGAGCCTTATCTTTTCTGGGTAGTTATTAGGCTGGTTTCCTTTGTTCTAGGGACTAATTCTTTATATGGAATATATTAAGTGAGTATTTGTTAAAAGGAAAGTATTTCTTTTTGCTTTGGATTTACTTTCAATAGATTTTGTCTTTTTGATTCTTTTGTATATCGAATTTGGATTTGAAATTTTATGACATAGTAGGTTGATTTTATCTCTATATTCTCAAATTCATGTGGAATTTTTCATGACTATCTACATTGTATTTTGCCAGGGGAGTATGGGAATACTGAATATGAGGGATACATTATATACAAACTTCCCCTTGATCTTGATATTTTACAAGTCATTGTATCTGCATTGTTTTTAATAATAATAATAATTATTATTATAATAATAATTATTGTTATAATATCTCCTTCCAGGCTCTATGCTTTTGATGTTCACTGCAACTCGTTCTTTCCAGCATTTGTCATGCTATATGGTAAGAAAACCTTTTGCTCATTTAACATCAGTTACAACTTGTATAATAATGTATCTGACATGTTCTCTTCTCAGTGCTTCAATATTTTTTGTCGCCCCTCTTGGTCGCACATGGTTTCTTTCCTGCTCTCTTGTCAAATATCCTGTTCATGGTGGCAATTGCTTACTACCACTACCTGAATTTTCTAGGATATGACGGTATGTGCAAGTTAATCGTTTCAGAAACTTCATCACACACATATATGTACATTCTCATCCTGACAGAAACTTTGATTTACTGCTGCAGTGTTGCCATTTTTGGACAGAACGACATTTTTCTTGTACCCAATTGGGCTGGTCATCATACTTTCTCCACTTAGTAAGTGCAGTGCATACACGGTACTGAAATTGATTCTCATGTCAGTTATCTCACACATCTCGTGTCTTGCAGTGATACTCATAGGATTCAATCCTACAAGATACTTTTTGAGCTTGTACTTCCGTTAAGGCCTATCATTAGCAGGCAGCTAAGGAAAAGAAGACCGCTATGATTAAACTAATGGCAGAGTGGCATACATAATTTTAAATAGCTGTTTAGATGTCTTCTGTGTGAATTCGAGGAGAGCACTGTTCAGAAAATCCCAGAGCTTTCTTGAATGTATCAGTTCTTGAATGTATCACTGTTCAGAAAATCCCAACACAAGTCTTTTGATGGAAATCCTTTTTGGCGCCAACCTGTTCATAAATTGTGTTGTTTTTGTTTGATTTGAGCCCAAGAAAATAACCATTGTAAAATTTTAATAGGAACTACAGTCCTCTATTGTATCAGATTGGCATCATTCGCATTGCACTTACAGCCCTACTCTCTTCCAGTCCCATTTTTTTAACTTGACGAATGACTTACTAATGTTTAAAGGTAGCTTGCAAGCATGCACTTTTAACATTAGTAGTTATACTATAGCACTTTACTAATCATGGTTTTGTTAAGCCGGCCTAGTAATGGGGATCTTTTTTTTTTTGTCTTTTTGTGCTGCTATTTACGGTTTATCCTGAGAACTTCGTTAGGGTTTATTATATTGGGAACCGGCTTGCTACTCTAAAGCAATTTCAAAAATTTTTATCCAAAAAATTCAAGAAATTTGCAAGCAGTACATCATAGATTAAGAAATTTACTACTGGACGTGCAGATGCGGCAACACAGCAGCAGAAAAAGAGTCAATATCACAACTGGATCGTGATCAGTAGTAGCAGTCGCACTTCTACGGAAGTTCACACGTCCGGTGATGGAGCACTGTATGTTCGTGTACTAACACAAACACACGTAGTTATGGTTTTACGAGATCTATCTCGTGGATGGTGGTGACAGCCATAATAGATCAAATTAGATATATTTTGTATGCCCACCTTGATCCTTTTATAAGACTTTACAGATAAGTCTTACTCAAATGCGAACTCTAATTTTAATAGTAAACCTGTTACCAATAGAAGATTCGTTTCAGATCTTATCTGAATTAATGCTCCAACTCATTAAGTGTGTGACACTGTAGGTTCGTGTATAATTTTCTACGATCGGAAACAACGTCCTGAATCACGTCATAAGTGGTCTCTAGCAAGACATTATGACTACCTGCATATACACGAAGATCATATCCGACGAACCTATACAATTTATTATGAATTATCTCTTTGCCTCACGATATCAGATCAAACTCAAGGTGAAAAATATGTCATCCTTGAATAGATCGGTCCTTTCTTGATCTTGTAATGGACTAACATTAATACATAATTGACTCTCAACTATATTCAGCATGGTCATGCACTTTCTTAGTCCAGTTACATCAAGAGACCCAAAAATATCTCTCTCAAAATATGAGGGGCAAATTTCATCTCGACCATTCACTTTTAACTACATGATTCATAACATATATGTATGTTACCTTTATGATTACTTAGTTAAAAACAGTGGTTGATGACACCAATGTATGCTACTACGCATGTATGAAATCGTGACGACCTCAGGTCTAAAGATAAACCAATATAACTGTTAAAAACAAATTGATGACACATAAAATCTCAACAGTGTCTCAAATTGGGTCAATCCTACCAACATGTTCTGCAACATGTGTCCATAACATTGACTTATATCTCATATTCATCATCCATGAAACTTGACTATCAATCAATGATCGTGCTAACTTATCTTCCATTATTAGCTCATGTAATGCCGAAAGTCAGAAATGTTTAGAATAAATATCACTGATAAAGCCGTAAGTAAATTGAGACAATTCATACATCATTATAAAGAGTTCTATGAACAAGTCATATATTTATTGATCAATAAAAATGATACTTTATTCAAAAAATGCAATAACATTTTATTCGCAACAATTCATAAATATATCATGATATAACTATCTTCATAATTGTCTCTAGGGCATATCTCTGCCATATTAATCATGGTTAGAGGGGGAAAAAATCAAAGGACACTAAAATATTCTACTAAATTGTTATGTAAAAATGTGCCATCAACTACTAAGTGAAGAGAATGAAAAAATTGTAGAGAAAATGAGAGGATTTTCTCATTCTCAAGTATTCATATTCTCATATCAAAGTGTACAAAGAGTATCTATTTATAAACCAACATGGATGGATGGATAGGATTGGAATACTGATAGTCTTGAGAGTAACAATAATTTGATAGATTGAGTTATCAAATTTATGGAAAATCTATGGTATTAAGGTTAAAAACTTGATGGTGTGAAGGATTATACTATTCATGATATATGAGAGTATGGACATTTACTAAAAGAGAAATTTCATAACATTCCTCCTTGCATGTTCATTCCCTATGAATATGAATGTCTCGTTAAAAACTGTATCAGGAAAAACCTAGTGAGAAAAAACCATGACTAAGGAAAGGACAATACATATTCAGTTCTCTGATGATTAGATTAGTAAAGATCTTTAATTGATGTAACCCATTTTAAGCCAACTTCTTGAAGTTGCTCTCGAAAGTGTCTTAATAAATGAATCCACCAAATTCTTGCTTAAGCAAATATGATAATATCATCCTTTTAAAGATGAGAAGTGGTGAAATATGTTATGTTCTGTCTTCTTTGAATATCCTTCTCTCGTTTGGGTGATGAATGCTGTATTGTCCTCATAAAATTAAATTACTAGATCTTCCAATATATTATGTCAGATAATTAGATTCCATAACCAAAAAATTCTATGTTGAATTTATAGACTTCAAAAATTTCTATATAATTAGATGATGTTGCAGCAATAGCTTGCTTCATCGAATTCAATAAAAAAGAGTTGTGAGTTGTGTCAACAGAAGTGAAAATATATCCAATTCATGATCAATCATTTACAAGGATCAAGTCGATACCTTGCATTTGCAAAACCAACTAAATCTGTCTTGGATATGTTAGAAAAAAAAATATTAACATATCTCCTTTATACTTTGAAAGTAACAAAATATATATTTCACTTTGTTCTAATATTTTTCTACATAGCAATAGCTATATCAAACTAATAAATTAACATAAATAATATATTATGTCATATATAAGAAACAAGATATATATATATATGCTCTTATAACACTTAAATATAGCACTTTAGAGTCAACGATTTTCATACCATTAACAACCATTAAGTATTTAATTATCATAAATTCATATCTGGATCTTTTTATAAAAATACGAGGGCACATTATTTTGTATCTTTCTTTCCTTAAATATTTAGTAACATGAATATACCACATTCTCTTAGATTGACTTATTCAATTTGATTGAATATTATTCTCAAGATCTTCTTTTATTGCCAAACATATATATATATATATATATATATATATATATATATATATATAATTTCTCATTTTTTATTTTATTTTTTCCAGAAAAAACATTTATAACTCACATTTTTACACTATTAGGTGTACGGGCTATAGACCCAAAAACTTTTTACTACATGAGAGAATTCAATCTTGCTACCATTGCACATTTCAGTTTTGGCCAATTATTTCTATGTTTGTATTTCTTGAGGTATTTAAGTTATTGATTCTCGTTATCATTCATAATTTATATATGACGCTAGATTATATGCAAATGCATATTCGATGTCGATTTTATTTTGGTTTCATAATTTTTTCTGACATGATATAATTAGTGAGATCTTATTTTCTTTATAAGAACCAGGTACCTGAGTCATTTAGAAACATTGTTATTAGCCATATCTACCATATCTTTAGGAGATTTTTTTGAGATCATTATTTTCTTGATTTATGCTTTCTTTTGTCTCATTAGTGGTAGATGGTTGTCCTTGGGACAACAATTTTCATAGGAGCAATAACAGCTATTATATGTGAATTAGTTACTCTTTTTATCTATAAAAGCGTCTGGCAAATAATATGTAAATGAATTATCCTTTGAATTTATTGTTCAATTATTAGTAGCTATTATATGTAAATTATAATCAACATATTTAGCTGTAAATAAATCTCCCATTGATGACTCTAAGATATTTAATTGTAGAGGGGATTCATTCCCAACATATATTCCCAAACTTTTTTTTTTATCATCCCATCTTGAGATGTTTTTCTAGAGCAATTGAACATATACCGCACATCTAAAAATATTTGATTATTGACAAAACCAATCGTTAAGGAGAAGTATGATAATTTGTTGGCTTGATGTGAATCCATACTGTTACATGTAGAATATCATGATCCCAAACATACATTAAGAGTTTTGATCTCATCAGCAATGGTCTTGCTATCAACTCAAGCCAACAAATTATCATACTTCTTCTCTTCGGCGGTCCATCGAGGGGCTTGGGGCCCCGAGGTCTGGGAGTAAGTTGTCGGCTCAGCGGAGTAAACTATCTCCGGGTACTCCACCTGGAGATAGAACCATCTCCAGGTTTCCCACCTGGAAATAGAACTATCTCCGGGCCCAGTCCTCCCAATGGTCTTGAGAAGACATCACCGGCTACTCGTTGACCTAGGAGGGAAGTAGCTTCATGACGACTGAGGTGAAGGTAAACTTCCGTTCTTCACCACCGATGAACTTCTCACCATGGCCGTGTGGAAATATTGGAAGAGCCGGAGGGTGGCGTCCTTTCTGATTGTGGTCTTGCACAACCAAATGAACAACCCCATCCGGACAAGGGCGTTCTCAGTGATGTGGTTGAGGGCCACTTGGTACTTCAAGAGGAACTCCCAGAGCATTGGGTGCACCGGGAGTTGGAGGCCCGACTCTAGGAAGTCCTCGAAAACCACCACCTCCCCGTCCTGGGGGGCTGGGGGTTACCTCCTCTCCGGGGATCCAGACGTCGCCTTCTTCGACAACCCTACGGGTGGTAAGGGCCTCCAAGTACTCCGAAGTGAAGTCAGTGGCCCTGAGAAAGTTCGAGGTGACATTCTTTGGGGCCAGCTCCACTGTTTTTCCCCGCACCTTTGGGGCCATAACGGGAAGATCTAGGTGTTCGGGAAAGTGATGTATCAGGAAGCAAGCTAACCGGGGCTTCTGGTCTTCGGGAGAGCTCTAAGGTTACCAGATGAGAAGTTAAGGCTGGGTGTTCGAAATGAACTCCTCCCATGCTGAACCCCCCTTAGAGCCGCCATGTGTCCCTCAAGGAAATCCTAGCCGTTGAATGCGAAGAGTTGTGCGAAAGCTGAAGCGTCGCTTGGGGAGATGAACGGTCGCCTTCTCTGGGATGCATCCCTAGAAGGTACTATCCCGGAGGGAGAGGCCTAACCCTCCGGATAGGCAATTGTCTCCCATAGAGTGTCATTACTAGACGCAAGTTTGTGCTCCCGTAGAGAGTCATCGCTGGAAGGGCCTAGGCCCCTAGTTAGAGTTCCCTGGGAAGGGTCCTAGCACTTGGGCCCCAGTTCATCGAGTGGTTTCTTGAGAAGGGCCTATGTCTCCAGGCCCCAGTTCATTGAGTAGGTCCTGGGAAGGGCTCATGTCTTTGGCCCCATTTCCTTGACTGGTTCTCTAGGAAGAGCCCAGATCCCTTGACCCCAATTCCCCTGTAGGCTCCCCAGCAAGGGCCTAGATCTCTAGGCCCCAACTCACTGGGTGGTTCTTTAAGAAGGCCCAGGACATTGGGCCCCAGTTCCCTGAAAAGGGCTTAAGCCTTTGAGCCCTAGTTCTCTAGGTGGTTCCTTGTGAAGGGCCAAGATCCCTGGACCCCAGTTCACCGTGCACGTCTCCCCACAAGACAACCTCCCCAGTTGGCTTACCCTAAGGCTGCATCGACATAAGGCTACGTCGAGTGAAGTAGTGTTCTCACTGGAATCCAAATCTGTATAAATCCTTGATGTCACTCTCTCTGTGATTGCCAATGTGAGATGACTTGTCTACAGTGAGCTCACTTTGTTGAACGCGTGTTCCGCATAAGAAAACCTGCCAACCACGATAATCCCTCCCTTCATTGATCTTTCTTCCAATGTCCCAAGCTCCCAAGCTCCAAAATCAAGCATACAAAATAGAAATTTAGGATCTCTTAGCACTAGAATTACAGGGGAAGAAGGGCTGGAGAGGAGGGGCAGCAGCCCGGCGTGGTGGTGGCCGGCAGTTCGGCGTGGCGACTCCCTTGGCTGACGACCTGGCGGCTCTCGTGTGGCCGTGCAAGGGCGACAACAGCGCCTAGGCTCGGCTCTTCCTCTTGCCTTATGGTTTGGTGGAGTTGTTTTGTGGTTTTGATGTGCTAGAGGAGTTAGAAATCAACCATGACTTGAAGCTTTGAGAGAGAGAGGAAAGGCTAAATCGTAGAAAAAACCATGTTTCATACATACATGCAAACAAAAATCATGTTTCATTGAGAGAGTAAGAAATTTGAAAAAAAAATAATGTCGGCCCCTCTTCGGACGACGAGGCCGGTCCCGCTGAAACAGTGAGGGTGAGAAGGTGGTGCGTCCCCGCACCATCCTCTGTGACGGCTGTCGATGTGGTGGTGGTTGGGCGCTCGCCCGATCGAGACCTGTATCAGGAGGGTCCTGTGATGGCGGAGGCGCATCACCAAGCTGTGCGGACGCCAACTGATGTTGGCTCTGGTGGGTGTCGTCTCCCCTCTACAACATGTCAGCATAGTCCGCGTACGCAGGGTCGAGGACCACGTCCGGGTCGGAATGGGTGAACTGAGGCAGAATGCAGGGCGGGCGCCTACTGGACGGTGTAGATGGAGCAGACGAGGACGTACTGGCATTCTCGTGCACCGTACGCTATGACATGGTGACGTACTCGTCGTCTAGGTCGAACGTGATGTCGAACCCCAGGCTGGAATCAGAGCTCGTAGGCCGCGTAGGAGTACTCTCAGAGATCTGTACACCACCACACGACGCCACGTCCACGTGAGGTGGAACACTTGAACGGTAAGAGCGGGCTGGGGGCGCACCGAGATAAATCGGGGCGTCGATGGCCGTACCTGAGGGTCCGGGTGCATCGGGTGGATGAGTGGCCAGCTGCGACGGCGTCTGAATGGGAGGGGCCCTCGGCAGAGGAGGTGCAACAGATGTCGACGAAGTGGCGGAACTCTCCCGCAACAGCTGGGTCGCGACTCGATGAATGAAGGCGATGGCCTTCTTGTACTCCTCGGGTGTGATAGGTAGACGTGACTTATCCCGATGGAGTAGCAGCTGCGTGGTGGAGGTAATCGCACGAAGGCCGTCAACGTACAAGACCACAACACAATGGTAACGGAAATAACAATAACAAGCAAGAAACGGAGTATTTTTGCGTACCTAGCTGTGCACACGAGATGCGTGGTGTGGATCGTACGTCTGCTGCACACTCGGGGTAGGGATTTCGGCAGGCGTTGGAGCTGGTGGGACAATGCGAGCAATGGTGTGGGGGATATACCATCGGAGGTAGTCGCCATATGTCCTCGGATCATATGGCCTCTCCTCGCGCACTAGATCTATCCCTGGTCTCTGCTCCCAGTGGCGAGTGTACGGAGCCTGCCGATCCTCCCGAGTGAAAGCCTTCTTGCCCTTACGGGTTTGCCTGTAAGAAAAACAAAAGTGTTAAACATTTTCGTGGAGACGAAGCACTATGCGTAGAGATGATGGCGAGCTTACTCGTGCTGGGCGTGTGACAACCAATGTGCAGCGTCGACAGGAGGGACCGGCTGAAATAAGCCAAACTGCCACATCACCCTCCATGGAGCGTATACTTGCAACATATGGCTGAAGACAAGAACACATCGGGTGAGCCATAAGTCCCGATCCCTGTACATATCGATGAGATCTCGCCTGCAGCTGTGCTCTCAACGTAGGTGGCCATCCAGGCCCTCCAGACAACACGCGAGGGATGGAGCAGCTCCAGCTCATCGCTATACGCCCCATAGCATGCGTGCACCTGGATGGTGGCCCATTGCAGCTCGTGCTGCAACCAGCGATCCCCCATGGTCGGGTGATCGACCTCGTCCTCCGCATCCCTGGGCGGGTACCCCTCCGGCAGAGGCACGGGCACATCAGTGCCGAGCGGTCGTCCTACAGGAAGGTGCTTGTACGACCATAGCAGAATAAGCAGAGGACACCCAGCCATAACCGCCTGTCGGGCACGACAAACGCAGGCGTCGCACAACGCTCGATACGTCGCACACAGAATCGCCGAGCCCCAGTTGATTTGTGGAATCTGCTCGATCGGCATGTCTGCGAGCATCTGCGCCAGTGGAACAAGCCAACGGTCCATCGTGTCGCCGTGCGTACCTGCAAACAAAAACAAACATAAAGTTAAGATTTAAATGCAGTAAGTAAAATATATGTGTATGTACCATGAGTAAGCGTACAAGTGAACATGAAGCCACCAAATAGGTGTAGTAGGTAGGCCTCGAAGTGTGGGCTGACTGTCTACTCATCAGCATTTGCTGGGCATATTTGAAAGTGAGCGAGCCAGGCTGCAGAAACTCCCACGTCATGGTGGAAGGGCTCGTGTCCTAGAGGCAGGGGGTGAAACCTCTGTGTGAATGCGACATCCCATCCGGCAGGAGTGGGTGGTGGTACCCAGGCCTGTCCGCGAATCGGCAGGCCGAATAACATTGCCACATCCTCCAGGGTGATGGTCATCTCCCCCCACCGGAAGTGAAATGTGTGTGTCTCAGGTCTCCATCTGTCCGCCAGAGTAGAGACCAGTGATCGACCGTGCCTGAAGGACTCTGCTCTGGTGATCGTCCTGACAAAAGGAAGAAGTCCCACCGCCCTCAGCCGTGCGTTGTATCTCTTGTCAAGAGGTTAGGCCGTGCCCAGCGATCGTAGGCGGAACGGCTAAAGCTCCTCTCCGGACCTAAGGGCTCGAGCTCGATGACGATCATGGTAGTACTGATCCAGTAGCTCAGGAAGCTGTCTACGATCATGAGCCATGTCTGCAAGCAGGAATATTGAGTTAGTACGTCATACGAAATGAGTGAAAAAACAAACATAAAATACATGAGAGGAATGAATACGCATTGCACAACATTGCTGATTGATTCACGTTCAGTGCGATCCGGATGCATTATGACATGTCCTCCTTGTGTGGCCAGGCTGTTGACAAACAGCACACTTTCGCAGCTCATTGCGTTTTGCATTATCCATGTCGTTGCTGATTTGAAGTCTTCGTCGTCGTCCAGGGCCTCTCCGCTCTAGGTGTGGTGGTGGAACATACAAGATCTGGCCTGCTCTGCCTGACAGCTCTCTGTAGTGCTCCTGAGTTCCCCAGACCTCGAAGTCTGCAGTTCATGTTTTAGCGAGGAACCATGAGCCATAGTAAAGTGATATGTATGTCTCACTCGACTTGTTGTCATGCGCACACGCTGCCATCACATGGGAGCACGATTTATGCAACAAAGCAGGCTTGTTACAAGTGCACTTGATGCGACACCTTGCTTTCTGATCGACCGCATGTATCCTCCCCCCACGTTCTTACTCTTCAGATAAACAACCCATCTGGAATGCACTGGGCTGAGTGTTTCTGAGCGGCCGCAGCTTTCATTTCTAAGTACCACTGCACTTCGAGAGGATATTTTGATGGTGTGACCCCAAATAGTGCTCTTGCAGATGTACCCCTCTCATGGAAGTATTTAGCAGTGCGATGCCATGTAAATTCCACAATTCCTGTGAGCGGAAGCCCTCGCACCCCCCTCAACACAAAGTTGTATACCTCCGCCATATTGGTTGTCATTATTCCATATCTAGCTCCTCCCTCATCATGCAGTAGTGACCATTTCTCTGGAGCTTTGTCACTGATCCATTCACTAAATTTCTTTGTTCTTGATCTCCGGCTGTGACGTATCAGCCCATCTGATGTTCCCACGGCATTTTCTCCATCCTCCGCCTGTTGCGAACTGCTTGCCTCAGATCTTTGAGCTTTAGCTAGGTCCGAGATATTTTTCTCTAGCTCGTCCCAAATTCGTTGGAACTTATGGCCCTGGTTCTAATCACACAACCACTCGAACTTCTTCATCAGGCCTGTGTTTCTGTAATGAGTGAAAAAGTTTGCCGCAAGATGTTGTTTGCACCATCGACTTATCAAGTCATTACATCTGTACTGCGGGTCCTCTGTGCACAAAATAAACTCAATGCCACTCAACAGACTCTTGTGTCTATCATGGATGACGAACACATTCTGTCTATCCTTCACAATAGCTTGTTTCAGATTTGTAAGAAACCACACCCAGCTGTCTGTGCACTCACCTTCTACGATGGCGTACGCCATGGGAAGTAGCTGATTATTTGCATCTGCGCCAACAGCTGTCATTAAAGTTCCCTTGTACTTTCCAGTTAAAAATGTGCCATCCACGCAAAGTACTGGCCGCATGTACTTGAATACAGAGATTGCCTGCCTGAATGACCAGAATATACGCTCCATGTACTCCGCTCCATGCACTATGTCACCGTTTGTGCCCACAACTGGCCTATGAACCATGTCCATTACAGTGCCAGGGTTGGTATCGACAATTTGCTGTATCAGTCTGGGCACGTAGTTATACGAATCGTAGAAAGATCCAAAAAACATCTCAAGACCAAGTTATTTTGCTCTCCATGCCTTGCTGTATTGAATGCTATATCCAAATGTGTCGGCGATTTGAGCGACAATTTCTTTTGGTGCCATGTCCAGATTTGCATGCAGGTTCGCCAAAATAACATTTGCCACAAAAGCAGATGATATATTCCTGTGGCTCCGTGAGGCTTCTGTAACCGAACAGTCATGTTCGGTGATTCTCGAAACAACAAAGTGCTCACTGTCCTTGTACCGGGCAACACGAACATAAAATCTACATCTCTCCACCGTACACTTCACTGCGTACAGACGCGGATTTTTTCTATCCACCTTGAAAGAGTGACATAGTGCAATGGACCACATCGCCACGTCTTGCTTAGCCTCCTCCTTGATTCGGAAATGTTGCCCTAAAATTAATCTTTGCTCATCCGATGCTGAGTTCAAACTGCGATCATCGTGGATTCGTGCGTGATCAAAACCACTTGGATCTAACCATTGTTGCGGAGGTCCCATCCCACGATAATCTTCTTCGCTAGATGAATCCGCATAGTCTGCGTCCACATCCGAACCTTCGCTTCCTGAGTATTACATACCCTCGTCTTCACCTTCGTCGGCGTAGGCCTCGTCCCCAGGCCAGAAATGCCCACTCACAAATCATGTGTTCGAGACACCCGCAGAATCCTATGCCATTGTTGGATTAATGAATGGGTCAGGTACCTCTTCCGCCGGTTCGATGTTTAGTACCGTTGTGGGACCCTCATTTGAGGAATCCGGTGGCAACCGCCCAGGTGGGTTGCACTCAGAAATGGCACATTGCAGCTTACAACAGCCAGATGCATTATATAAGAATGCGAGTAATTAAAAACAAGTGCTGATCACAAGGACCAACATTACAATAACTTAGCGCCAAAATGGCGCATTTAAATGTTGATACAAATTAAGGAGTTTTCGACACAAAGGTCGGCACGAAATAAAACAACAATAATAAACAAAAGGACTTCATCAGTCTTCTTCTTCTGCAGCAGCGGTGTTGTACGGGCCTTCTCCACATCGAACTCCACCTTGGTACATAACCCTCTAACAAGCTTGGTCTTCAGTTTCTTCTTCTTGTTCCACATTGGGTTCAAGACCGTAAGATTCAGGGTCGACGAATCCTTCTTCTAAATTTGTTTGTAAAAGCAAGGGTGAGCACGTTGTCCACATGGTGCTCAACAAGTCCCAAGTAAGAATGCATGTACATATAGATGAGGGGGAAATTTCTCAAAGAATAGCTCTTTAGCTTTATACATGTATATAGAATAGATTTTTGCACTTGGTTTTGAAGAAAAGATCTTTACTTTCGAAAGCGAGGCTTTTAAAATCCTAAGCTAGGTTTTCAAAAGATGTTGTGTGTGGCGGTCTTTCATGAGTCACCACTTTATTCAGATTTTGTGAAAAACTTTCCAAAAGCTACTTGTGTTGCATCAACGTGAATAGAATCCACAGCGCGCAGACTCCATAACCTGGGAGCTCAGAGTATCCGATACTTTTTAAACTTTGCAAAGGTGTACCACCTTAATCCACCGATCATTCGGCTTTCAAGTCGGTACCTCTCCATGCGACTTTCACGCATGTGACAAGGCCGAGATGACACAACAGTTTACAGTCCTAGCATTAACTATTCCCTGCCCGGTAAATAGATAGTCAAGTCTCAAGTACCGTTGTGGGTCCTCCCCACTGCCTTACTTCCTAGGCTGGGCCTATGTTCTCGCAAGACACATAGCCTCTCTTGATTACAGTCGCGCATGACTTAATCTGGCATAGGGCGTCTTCCTTCTTTCCATCTTTTCCTCTCATAATATTTCTGAACTCACATCACTCATGGCCTTCTGCGGCCCACCAGCTCTCGCAAGAAACTGGATCGACAACCATTGCAGGGAAAAGCTAATACTAAAGAAAGCTACTAAGTTGCGCCCGTCCCATAACCGGGCAAGTGGTTGGTGTTGAATCTTGAGCCCTAATTAGGGTTTTGGTGATTAATGACATCCGTAAGATTTGCGACTAACCTCTGTATGTAAGACTCACGTAAATCAAAGGAGAAAGCATCAAGGAAAGACAAAGCAAGGTTATCAAGACTCCATGAAGCGAAAACGACGAAAATCTCGACAAGAGTACAAATACCTAAACCTAGCGCCTTCTTGTTTTGAAATTTTCTAGGTTAGATGGTCGTACTATTAAGAGGGGTCTTAGCACAAGTATCTTAATCAACCTTGAAGATTTTAGAAGCATATTTGCATTTGCATTTGCCCTAAATCAAAGTTGAGTAAAAAATTCAGAAGTCTGTTTTCATTTTGTACTGGCCGGACAGTGTCTGAAGTGACCGGACAATGTCCGGCCAATACAAACAATTTCAGAACTTTGCAAACAAGTGTAACAGAGACAAATACATTTGTCCGGTGCATCTGTCCGGTGAAGGCCGGACATTGTCCGAAGTGACCGGACAATGTCCGGTCAGTACAAATGTTAAAAGCATATTGAATTAAGACAAATGTATTTGTCCGGAGGTTTTGTCTGAAGTGACCGGACATTGTCCGAAGTGACCGGACAATGTCCGGCCAATACAAAATCTGGGCTATTGTAAGGGCTGTGTTAACAGAGACAAATCTATTTGTCCGGACAAATCCCATATGTCCGGCCTATACAAAAATCTGGAGTGTTTTATGTTAAGTGTCAACAGAGACAGATACATTTGTCCGGACATTTTGTCCGGACAAATGTATCTGTCCGGCGTGTACAAATCATTTTAAACAGGGGTGTCAACAGAGACAAATGCATCTGTCCGGACAAATACATTTGTCCGGCCTTCACAATTTAATCCAAACGGCTACTGACACTCTCATTTCACGTGAATAACGGTCAAAATTTTTGTACTGACCGGACATTGTCCGAAGTGACCGGACAATGTCCGGCCAGTACAACTTTGGCTCAATCTTCTTGATTTTGACTGATCCGGGAGGATCTCCAAGTCCTGACCGCATGCGGCTTCACGACCAAGTCCTAATCGCATACGGCTTCGCGACCAAGTCCTAATCGCATACGGCTCCGTGACCATGGATTGGTCCGCGACCAGGAAAAGGAATTCGTTCCCTGTTCGGAATTGTAATCCGATCCGAATGTGTATAACTAAGCTTATCTGTTTAGGATTAGTTATATGAGTCTAATACGTTTAGATCTCTAAGTCTGATACGTACTCATACGATTGGACTATAAATACCTTGTAATAGGTCTAGTTTAAATCATCGAACTCAATCGAAGAGTCATAGAACTTATTTGAGTTTTAGACACTTATAGTTCCTTCGACGTAGGCAAGTGTATCTAACGTTCGACGTGTAAAGCCCTCTTTGAAATAAAGAGTTGTGCAATTACTTTGGGTTTCGGTATTTCCGAGTAAGATCCCGTTATTCCGCATATTAGAATCTGGGCGAGCCTAGTGCGAAAACCAAGACTAGGTCTCAAACGGATCAAGTTGGTATCAGAGCAACTTTCCTATCCTGTGGATGGTGAAGACTCGCCAGGGTTACAAAACTTCCGGCGAAATTCCAGGCGATCAATTGACGGTTCCTACAGCCGCGTCTCCGACAATGTCTGACGATACCTCCGTTCAAGCTAACCTAGGCGAACAAGTGGCTAAGCTCTCCACCGACATGGAAACCGTGCTTGCTTGGATTAAGCAGCAGGCCATAATTGTACCTCCTGAAGTAGGGAAGGTTACGGGTGAGAAGAGTGGTGAAGACTTGCGTAGGGCAGACGAAGATGAAGACGAAGGCGACCACAAAACCGACGACCTCGCCAACACCTCCTTAGCTGTCGGATCTTTTAAGGTCGACGCTAAGATTGATATACCCATATATGATGGGGTGATCGATGCCGAAAAGCTGGATTCTTGGATCGATCAACTTGAGACCTACTTTGACCTAAAAGGGTTCAGTAGCGCTCAAAAGGTGAAGTTTGCACCTTTGAAGATGAAGGACCACGCCAAGACATGGTGGAAGGCCCTTGTCACCAGTGGTGAAGCTGACGACCTTGCGTGGGGTCAATTCAAACGACTTCTGCGACAAGAATTCTATCCGATGGGTTACCTTGAGGAGAGATGGGAGCGTTGGCACAGATTGTACCAACGGCGCGACCAGACCGTCCAAGACTATACGACAGAGTTTCGGCGACAAGCAATGGTCATTGGCATCTCACTATCCGACCCTCAGGTATTTCGGAAGTACACATCTGGACTTCAGAAATCGATCAGTACTGAGCTAAGTCTGTTCGGTGTCCAAGACATTGCGACCGCGAGCACAGCTGCTATGGCGATCGAGAAGAAGAACAAATCCCGCAGCGACAAAAGCACGAAGGAAAGTGCGACCTCGACAAAGAAAAAGCCGAGTCCGAAGAAGAACGCTTCAAAATCGGGCATGGGTGCCTTTTGCGAAAATTGTCAAGTCGCGGGGCATACCAAGGACAAATGTTACAAGCTTCATCCTGAACTCCGACCAAAGAAAAACGGACCAGGGAAAAGAACAGCCACGGCTACTGCGACTTCACCCGACGAAGAAGTTGTCCGAGTGAATTCGGTTAATGAGGCGGATACGACCTTGTCTCTGATGGCAATGCCGAAGGAGAAGGGTTCCGATCCACCGAACGACCATCACCCAACGGAGGACTTGTTCACCATCAACATCCAGGTGAAGCACGAAGTGGTCGCAGCGATATTCGATCCAGGAAGTCAGAAGAATCTGGTCTCCGCTGGATTGGTTCGGCGACTTGGTTTGAAGACAACCACACACCCGCGACCATATCCGCTGGGTTGGTTTACATCCGACGTGAACCAACAGATTACGAGTCAGTGTGTGTTGAAGTTTGCGATCTCTGCACGATATATCGATGAGGTACAATGCGATGTTGTCCCTATCGATATCTGTCAGGTGATCTTTGGGAGTCCGTATCTGTATGATCGAGACGCTCACTTCCATCGGCGAGCGCAAGAATACGACCTCACCAAAGACGGAGTTAAGTTCGTGATCAGTAGAGACATCCACGTCAACACTTCGAACTTGATTACCGCAAATCAAGCCAAACGAATTGTTAATGCATGTCACAAGTATGTGCTTGTCATGATTCGACCCATTGATCAAGGTGAGGGTACTCGACCAGCATTGTCGCTGACGTGCCGAGAGGATTCTGGTCGTTTGTCGGGACTGCTGGAGAAATACAGTGATCTGTTCGAGACTACCCAGGGTCGTCCGCCGAAACGTCCAGTCGAGCACGAAATTCAGCTTGTGTTCGATGCGACACTGCCCAATCTGAGTATGTATCGCAACTCAGTATTGGAGAATGAAGAGATCAAGAGACAACTTGGTGAGTTGCTGAACAATGGTGTCATTCAACCGAGTAGTTCACATTGTGGATCTCCTGTGGTGTTAGTACCAAAGAAAGATGGGACTTGGCGTATGTGCATCGACTATCGAGCACTGAACAAGATCACCATCAAGAACCGGTACCCCCTTCCTCGTATTGATGACCTGCTAGACCAATTGAAGCATGCTGTTGTCTTCTCCAAATTGGATCTTAAGTCAGGATATCATCAAGTCAGCATCCGAGAGGAGGATACATGGAAGACCGCGTTCAAAACACGGCAAGGTCTGTTCGAATGGCTGGTCATGCCGTTTGGTCTCTGCAATGCCCCGGCAACTTTCATGCGTCTTATGAATGACGTATTGAGATCATTCATCGACGACTTTGTGATCGTGTATCTCAACGACATATTGGTTTATAGTCGTTCGTGGGATGAGCACCTCATTCATGTCGAAAAGGTGTTCGATCAGCTTCGGCAACATCGACTTCGCCTCAACCGTAAGAAGTGCGAGTTCGGCCAGCAAACTCTACTTTACCTTGGATTCCTGGTCGGCAACGGTACGTTGCAAATCGACCCAGATAAGGTAAAAGTGATTCGCGAGTGGCCGCGACCGCGAACAGTTACGGATGTGCGTAGTTTTGTGGGAGCATGCCAATACCTTCGGAAGTTCATCCGACACTTCTCGATTATGGCTTCTCCGTTGCATGCATTAACCAGGATCGATCAGAAGTTCGAGTGGACAGGGAAACATGAGGACACGTTTCTCTTGCTGAAAAGGAAGATCAGCGAGGCGCCTGTGTTAGCTTTGCCGAATCTCCAGAAACCGTTCGAGCTAGAAACCGATGCCTCAGGTTATGCGATGGGCGCAGTGCTCATGCAAGAAGGTCGACCAGTGGCATATCACTCCGAGTTATTCCAGGGAGCTCAGAAGAACTACCCGACTTATGATAAGGAGTTATGCGCACTGCATCAGGCCGTGAAACATTGGCGGTGTTATCTCTTGGGGAAAGAGACGGTTGTCCACACCGACCATCAACCATTGCAATATTTGCAGACTCAGTCCAAGCTACAGCAAGCTCGGCACATGAAGTGGATGTCGTATCTGCAGCAGTTTAATCTGGTGATTAAGTACAAGAAGGGCGTACACAACAAATTGGCGGATATGTTGTCGCGACCACCAGTTACAACCCTCTGTTTATCAGCGTTCATGCAGATCGAGCCATCATGTCATGATGACTATGTCACTATGTACAGTGAAGACCCTGATTTTCAAACAGCACTGACTGAGGTCGAAACAGGGAACCCTACAGAGTTCGTTCGTCGAGAAGGACTCTTGTACAAGGGCAATTTACTTTGCATACCTTGTGGAGCACCTCGAACTCAATGGATGCGAGAAGCGCACACATCGAAGGTAGCTGGTCACTTTGGGGTTACAAAGATGTTGCAAAATCTTCACCGACATGTGTTCTGGCCGCGTATGCAGCAAGATGTGGCTAGGTTTGTTCGAGGCTGCGGTCTCTGCAGCATCTCGAAACCGGCAAACCGAAAATTAGGTTTGTACACTCCTTTGCCAGTTCCATCACGACCATGGGAGAGCATATCCATGGATTTCTTGGGAGGATTGCCTAAGACCCGACGTGGCAACGACTATCTATTCGTGGTCGTTGATCGGTTCTCCAAAATGATTATTCTTATACCTTGTCGGAAGACTATCACGGGAGAAGAGGCAGCTGGGGTATTCTTTCAACACGTTTGGACACACTTCGGACTGCCGACTTCTATTGTATCTGATCGCGATACCCGGTTCCTTAGTCACTTCTGGTGATCGCTCTGGACGATGATGGACACCAAGCTGAAGAGGAGTACTGCTTTTCATCCGCAAACTGATGGTCAAACCGAGGTGGTTAATCGCACAGTCGTTCATCTCTTGAGAGGATATAACTCGAAGCACCCGAAGACTTGGGATGAAAGCAGACTGTGGAGGTGAGAGGGAGTGTGGTAACTAGTTGAGCTATGAGTCTTTGGCTGCTCTAATGCCACTGGATAGGCTAATATTGAGTCACTTGTCGAGTGCTCGACAAGCTGGCAAAAATTAGTTTTAATTGTGGTAAGCATAGGATTCGAATCTAGGCCACACATGTGAGAGGGGGTGTGGTAACCAGTTGGGCTAAGAGTCTTTGGTTGCTCAAATGCCACTGGACAGTGTAATATTAAGTCACAAAGAGTCATCTGAAGTTCCATTGTGTTTGCACAGGATTCTTTTGTTTTGTCTTGGATAAGTTTATCAGAAATTCACCAATTTTTGTATTAAAAATATAATTTTATACAATCATACTCGACTAGAAATTTTTTTTGAATTGTAGGAGGCAGGATTCGGACCCAAGACCAGGGGTGAGAGAGTAGTGTGCTATGATTCGTACCGGATTATGGGAATATTCCGACATTCATATCTTTTAAATTGTAACTTAGATAGATGATTCGTTTTGACCATTCAAACTACGAAGTCTAAACAATAAGATCGCCGAAAACCTAATTAACTGGAGTTACATATCTCAGAACAACCGAGCACAATTTAATCCTGAAAATAATACATTTACTAAAATAAATAATGTAACACGTTGAAAAATAAAAGCAATAGTACATGTTCGCTATGGGTTCGGACGACCCCTCTTATGCCCATGCCTATTTCTCTGACAAGGCTATGGTGAGTACGGATCAAGTGGCACATATGACCGCCGCCCAGCCGTGGTAGAAGGACCATGCCGCTCAGTACCTGCATGACCCTGAGATGGCTGTGTCGGTGGGGGGGGGGATCTTCGAGCTCGCTCGGCACTAACTCATCCGGTTGGTAGTACTGATGCGCATGAGGGTCTTGTATCCCTAGCATGCTCGAGACCCAATCCTCGTTGTCTCGCTGTTGTGCTACTCAATCGGCATCGCTCTCCTGTGGAGCGTAGTACTCAGGATCACCGTGTTGATACATCTGGTCGTGGGCAGGCTCCCATGGTACCCAAGGAACTGAGTGTCCCTGTCCCTGAGCTGCCTGCTTAATACGAGTCTGATCCCAATCTTTGTCAGCCGTAAGCAGCTCTGCCAACACCCTACTAACATCCTCCTCATCTTAATGGATGTCGTCCTCATCGTCGGAGTCATCTAAAGCGGGGGTGCGATGTCTCAATGAGCCCCCAATCTACAGATCTCTGCATTGAGCAGTGTGCATTGATGAGGAACGATGAAGCCGAGATGGGCCAGCGAACGTACTTGGTACGTCACCTCCCCAAGTCGACGATGTGCCGGACAGCAGGGAGCGCATCTGCCTCTCGATGGCCACCGCTATGTCAACCTGTACATGCGAAATTCATATGGGAACTCTGGAAAATAGATAAGATAAGAGACCAACATAAGGATCCAGCCAAGATGAACATACCGAACGATGGATTCGGCCTGGGAACTCAACATCAAGGCATGATCGAAGACTGTCTTGATGCGATAATTCTGTTGGCGAAGGTGGGACCACACGAGCAAGTTGCGTACGGGTGCGTGGCACGTACCACTGAAGATAAGCCTAGTACGTCGCAGGGTCGTACGACCGCTCCTCCACAACAACATCCGCCGTTGTGTGGTCCTCCCACTCGTCGACACATTTGGCATTCTTGCTCTGCCAGTTGTCGGAGTGTTTTCCTTTACGTGTTTGTCTGCAAAAAGTGATGCGATGCACATAAAGCAAGGAAACAAAAAAATGTTCAGTACGTAACCAAGATATAGAAAATGTTCCAGGCATACACGTGAATCTCCCGCGGGAGATGGCGTTGTCGATTTCTTTTCGAGGGCGATATCTACTGGTGTAGCCCGAACTGGCGTATCACCCTCTCCGAAAAATACGGCTCCACTACATGTGAGAACACCATGTGTCAGCACGTAAGCCAGCAGTCTTGGCCCACGGTGCAATGCGAGGAAATGCCGTGCGGTGCAACCTGGGAGATGTGCTCATGTGTCCACGGTCTCCATATAACACGTGCATCTAGCAGGAGATCAAACTCTCCCTGGTACGCCACGTAACAACGATGAATCTGAGATGATGATCACCTCGGCTGACCTCCCAGCCAATGGGCTCCCATGGTCGGTCGATCAACCCAATTCTTGTAGTTTGCTGGCGCACCGTACGGATGTATGGGCCGCTCCAAACACGGTCGACCAATGGGGAAGTGCTCCCATGACCACAGCTGCAGTAGTACAGGGCATTCGGACAACGATGATCTAGTCGTGGTCCTGCAACATGCCTGGCACAGCCCCCGGTATGTGGCACACAACACTACCATCGCCCAGTTGTAATGTGGCATGGCCCCTGGGTCCACATCAACAATACTCTCCACCAGGAGAATGAGCCACGTGTACACAATGTCACCATGCGTCGAAGGGAACAGGATATACTGCAGTGTCACCAGTAAGTAGGCGAAAAGATATCGTCGAACTACATCACCAGGGGCATCATCGGGCACTCACGGTAGCGTGTCAAAAATCTGTGAGGGACACCATGCTTAGATGCCGGGATCTCATCACCGTGGTTACCGATGTCGAATCGGAGGTGCATCTGCGCGTGCGGGCTGGGACACCATTATGTCTGACAACCCTATAGACCCATTTTTCTTTTAAGTTCAACAATCATCAATCATGCATCCATGTGTTTTCATAATTTACGAATACATTCTTTTCTATCCTAAAAACTTCCAACTCCTTCCTACTAGCTCAGATCTGCGTTCAAGCTGCACAAATGTGCATTATTCTGTATGTTATACAAATTTTACTTCTGAGAGCATGCATGCATACACATAATTAAAAATAACCTAATTTCATAATTTCTAAAAACATACACATATACATTTAAAAAACCTAATTCCTAAACATAGTTGCACATAATTAAAATAAACTAATTTCATAATTTCTAAAAACAAACACATATACATTTAAAAAAACCTAATTCCTAAACATAGAGCATGCATACACATAATTAAAAATAACCTAATTTCATATTTTCTAAAAACATACACACATGCACATAATTTCTAAAAACATACGCATATATATTTAAAAAACCTAATTTCTAAACATACACATTGTCGCGCCCCGAAACTGGGACAACGACTACTCCTGTAGAGACCTAGCTCGCTACAGCTAGTCCCATTCTTACAAACCTTTGACTTCCCAGGATGAGTCAAACACAGGAGTATATTACATTGCAACAGAGTACTCACAAAATATTAAGCAGTGTGGCCTGCTGGCCTTAATATTACATAAAGAGGATTACAATGCCTACAAGGCATTCAGGGTTTAGCAAAATATTTAACTACGCAGCAGAAGTTAGGTGACCCTCCCACAAAAGAAGTTGACGGCAGAATAACACACTTCAGGGCTCTGGCGGAACTGATTCTCCTCCTTCTGGATCCACGAAGTACTCCGTGCCATCATCTTGATCAAGGTAGGCTCCATCTATTGAGTTGAATGTTGCAAGGGTGAGCACTTACGTACTCAGCAAGTCATAGGTAAGAGTAGATATATATAGTAGTGATGATATGAACCTAGACTAGTCAAGAATTATAGATATTTGTAAAATAATCTTTTTCTTTCTCATCTCATCTTATGGCAGCACTTTTCATAATATAACATCATCATTCATGTTCACTAGATTATAACACTACCGCGACACGTCGACACACGACAGCCCATGGCAGCACTCCTTATCATGACAACACATGTCATTTGGGTAATCTTGATTAAACATATTTTATTTAGAAAATAGTACTTGTGTCACACCCCGTGGATTTAATCCACCGCAGCAGACTCCTATAAACCCGGGAGCTCGGAGTATTTGAATACGTTTTTAACTCTGCAGAGAGGTACCAATTTACCCGCAAGATATTCCACTTTCAAACCTTTCCTATCATAACAAAATGATTGGACCCCTGACTCACTTCATACTGTGAGCGGCAAGGTGGAAATAACAAGAACTTTTGTTATGTATCACTTACAATTCACCCCCGACCCTGTGGCTCTCAGCGAGACACAGTTGTGGCAGGTTGTATCCAAACCTCCACCCCTTTTCTTATTCCCATTACTGGGTCAGCGTGCTTGATCACCTTCAGTGATATGTGTGGGAGCCGCGCTCCGTGTTTATCGTGCATCACTACACATCTCATGCAGGGGTTTCATGTGCGATCCACATAATTACTTGTTCAGGCCTGTCCCATACCAGGCTTGCGGTTAGCACGTTGTTCATGCCACTAGACGCACAACACAAGATTCTAGTCCTTATATGCCAGTGACCAGACCATCCACAACCCTGCACCTTCAGTGCCTGCATTCCTTTGCAGTCTAGCACCTCCAGTGCTACAGCCATCCATACCATTTTTCTGGTCACGGCTAGGGGTTTTATTTCATGAATATAAGTATATACATACATATAATAGTTCATGGCTCAAAACTTGTTTATTTCACATTTCACAGATAACCAGTCTAGTACTGCCAATTCATAAATCAATCATTCTCAATCTTTCACATGCAATATTGCCTATATTCAAGGTTATGTTTTAGCAACATTTAAAATATAGGTTCAAGATGACCAAGGATATGACTTGCCTTCCGCGTCGTAAAATACAGCAGTCGATGACGGGTCAACAGCAAAATCTTCAAAGTCAGCTTCTGAATCTGCTCGACGACAAACAAACACACAATAATTACTTATAATATTTAAAATGTTTTAAGACTTATATACAGAAATGCTCAATAAGAATGATTGAACTATACTGGAGATAATTTGAACTGCAACTGAACTGAGTCAAGATTCTAGGGTTTCAAGGAATTTGGGCTAAGGATGGTGATTAGATAATCTTAGGGTTTCAGGATTACAATAGGGATAACAATTTTGTGACTGGTTTAATCAAAATAGCGAATGTCAACAGATCGACATTCGGATCAAGACTTGGACATAGCTTTAAGAAAAGCTAGGATGCTTATCTCAAGTTATGGTAGTAGAGGAGAATGTAGATCACAATTCTACAAATTCAGTGGACAAAGTGGATTTCAAATTACACAACCAGAAGTGGGTAAACAAGGTCAATGCCACTGGCTGACAAGCTCTGGCATAGAGCTGACAATGCCAAAAACTAGGGCTTAGCATAACTTTTGATCTGGAGCTCCAAATGATGCACCACTTTGTCTGGGAGGTAGGCTTGAGTAACAGGAACAATTAAGTCAACAGGATCTAGGGCAAGAAATGGCTGGAAAGCAAGAAATTTGATGATGAACAGAGATGAACTGGCTGCACTGGAGCAGTTCGGGACAAAAACTTGGCAAAGCTATAACTTCCAATCTAGGCTGATTTAGGTGTCGGGCTAGAAGACAAAAATGTTCAGGGAATTAAGGCACACACAGTGGACAAAGTGATTTGAGTTGAAACGGCCGGGAACACTTTTCCGGTGAATTGTGCCAGAGAAAAACACTGCTATTTGGGGGTTTTCAATTTAGGCCGAATGAACTCGATTCCAAGCTTGGGAAATGATATATGGGTAAGAGGAAGCCACCTGCACGATCACTTTGGCCGGAGGATGGCCGGAGGATGGCCGGTTTCTGGGGAAGTTCAAAATTGGGGAAAGCTTCGATTGAAGCTCAATCTGGAGATCTTGATGCACAGGCTTGCTGGAAACGGCTCACTGATCAACTTCTTCTACAGAATCGAGAGCTAATTCGAGGTAATTTGGCCTGCATTGCCGGAACAGGGCATTCTTCGAATTTCAGCCATTTCCGGCGATCATCGGCGATAAGGTGTAAGAGAGTTAAATTAGTTGGTACAACACGATGAGGGGGACGAGGGGGACGAGGGGAACTCACTGATGCTGTTAATTTGGCAGGAGGTGCTGTGGAATGAGCTGGCACCGTGAAGCCTCTTGCTGGACTCGCCGGAGAAGACGACTGCAGCGAGGGAATTTGGAAATTGGTTAAGTCCTGGTGATGAGAAGATAACACAGGGTACTGGTGGCTTAAATTGGCCGGAGGGCAAAGCTTGCAAGGAAGTAATAGCAGTAAATTGGCGCCAGTGATTTGATTTGCCGGGCGCAGAAGCAACAACGGCGAGCGGTGAAGCGACGGTGCTCAGGCGAGGTGACTACTGCTCAGCTTGTCGGCTCTTTGGAACTCCACATTGTCGGGCGGTGCAAGCAGTGGCAACTGGAGCTGGCAATGCAAAGCAACGTGGCAAGAAAATACTGACAACGGTCGCGCACGGGAGCAAGCTGTTCAACGGCGTTGCCACGGCGATGGCTGGGGCGTGGACGCGTGCGCACTGGCATGCACGGTCACAAGTGCGGCGAAGCTTGGCCGGCGGCGAGCGTGCACGGCGCAAGGAAACCACGACGAGCCCTGGTCGTGCGCACAGTAAACGGCCTGGTTGAATGCTTGCTGCTGTCCTGGTCGAAATGGGCTGATTTGCAATATTTAATTTTCACATTTGGACCAATCTGTAATTCTGGAGATTTGGAAGGTTAGAGTTGAATTTGATTTCACTAATCTGGTAGATTATATTCAATAGGATATTTGGCAAAGGTAATTGATAAGATTTGACACATTTGAATAGTTTTTTATACAAACTGAAAATAGGGTAAATTAGGGTAAAGTAGGATTTGAATTTTGTCGATTTCGAATTCTGGCATTTAGGGTTCGATTTTGATATCTGCACAGAAGAGAGACTTGTGGCAAATAGCATTTTGAGAAGATTTGCCGAAGAAATTCTGAATTTGGAGTTAATCTGGAGATTTTAGCCTTTTTGGGTTTTCAGATATCCGATAAGGACTAATTTGCGATAACTCTTGGACTGATTTGTGAAAAGAGTCTAGATGATAGAATCTGGCTGTCAACTTTTTAGATTAAGGTATTGACATACCCATGATCATATTCCAGAAATAATCTGGTCTGAACTTGGTCAAGATTTTGATTAAATCTGTATTTCTGAAACTTAGGGTATTTGGGTAATATAAGGTATTTCTGTCTTCGAAAACAGAATGGAGTTGATAATTCTGGGAGTTAGAGATAGAATTGGATCTGAGTTATGAAGGCTTTTAAGTTCAGAGTAACTGATAGATCACATCTGAACAATCTGATCTTGATTTGAGGTCACAGGATAGATTTTGGAGATTTTAGGGCTTAGGATAGATACTGATCTGGCTATTACTACAGATACATGCATGCATGCTATTGATGAAAAAGGAAATTTTCACCCCTAACTCAGGGTGTTACACACATGCACATAATTTCTAAACATATATCCTAATTAAAAACATAATACCTACAATACATACATAAACCCTAGTTGTTCTATACACATAAACATAAATCCTAATTACGTGATTAGCAACATACTTAACGAAATCGTAAATGCATTTAAAAAAAACCTCCTTTCGAAGAGCTCGAAATTCTCTACAAATTTCTCTTCTACACCAAATCAATTTAACGGATGGATTTTGCTAGATCTAAACCTAAAGAAAAATGCGAGAGAGAAAAGAGTGAGTGTGTGCTGGTTGTTTTGAAAGTAACAGAGAGGAATAATGGAGAGGGAGAGGGGAACCAGTGCTTAAGTAGGAGACCAACAACAACTTGTTGAGTGCTAGGTACTTGACAAGTGACTCAATATTACACTGTCCAGTGGCTTTTGAGCAGCTAAAGACTCCTATCCCAGCTGGTTACCACACCCCCTCTCACCTTCGCGGTCTGGGTTCGAATCCCATGCTTGCCACAATTAAAACCAATTTTTGCCAGCTTGTCGAGTGCCTAGAGGCTGTGGTCGCGGTCGAGGAAAGGCTTGTCGAGCCTAGAGCTCAACAGGCTGACGTGGCAGGCCATTTGTGCAATTGATTATTTTATGTTGGTTATTTATAAAAAAAAAACTGCTAAAGCGATAAGTAGAAAAAGACTAGAGCCAGGACAAATATGAAAAAAACACACTTGGTCGATAACAACTCATCTTGGATCATCATGATTCATGCATATATGCTCGCCCTTGCAATAGTACTGCTACTGCATCTTGTATGCCAGGTGGCAGGGCCAGCTAGTTAGATGCATGGACACATCACATGCAGCCCCACCAGATCTTAGGCTATCTCCAACAGATTTGGTTTTTGTTTGGCTCTTAAATATAATATTCCCTGTCAAGTGTGCGAGGACAATCTCAGAGAATCAAGCAAGAGTCAAGCCTCCAACAGTTTGGCTCTTAATACAGGTCCCACACTCTTGCAATAATCAAGCCATCAGTATAGGACCAATCTACAATTTTTCTTAAACCTGAGACCCAAAATACAAAAAAACTAAGACTCATCAAATAGTGGCAGTTAGGTGGAAGGATCTTTATGAAAATATATGAAAAATGAGGGCAAAAATGAAAAATGAGAGCTAAAATATATAAATACAATGGTCAATTTCTATTTCATTCACTTACAAGTGGGCCAGAGAAAACATGGACCCACTAGTCAGCGAGGCAGCGCACTCAACACAGTTGGTGGGGTCCACTTTTATCAATTTTACTATGACGCGCCCCGTATTTACTCCTTCACTGAAATGTAGGGACAAATTAAATGGGACCCAACTGTCATTGGGACAAGTCGAAATACGAGCGGTGTGTGTGCGCTGACACAAAGCAAATTCAGTAGTGGTGGGACCCACACTATACGGTTTGTTACGCACGCACCGTAAACACCTCTCATTGACAGTGGGACATTTTGTTCCGTAGACCCAATTGTCATATTTAAAAATTCGTGAGTAACGTTAGATAGTTTTAATTTTGGTGGGGCCCGCAATCACGTGTGACAAAGCATCTTCTTCCCCTCCAATGGCAATGAGTTCGTTGTCGCACGCTCGTTCGTCACTCGCCTCCGCCCGAAGCACGCGCGCGTCCCATCACACCAAGCAAGTGGCGAGCACACGTTTGCCTCCATCGACACGCGCCGACGATTGCGCCGTCGTTGGAGACAACTTTAGGCCATTTCCAATATATATAGACTTTTGGAAAGTGAGAGTATCTCATAGCCAAGTAAGAACTAAATATCCCATTACACTGGTGTTGAATATGGCTTTAAAAGAAAAGATCAATTCAGTTTTGACAGACCATGCACATCAATTAACCTGCCCCTGGCTAGCCATGGCTAGCTTTGTGACTTGTGAGGCACTCAAAACCAAGTGTTAGTCATTTTCAGACATGTCTGACAACTTATATTTATCCCGTCCACTTACATAAAAAATTGAAACATCAATCAAACAACTCAAACAACTCCACTAGACCGGCCATCTCAAATACATATTGACTTTTGGAAAGAAAGAGTATGCTATCTAAGTATAGAGTCAAGTAAGAATTATATACTCCAATACGCTGATGTTGAAGATAACCTTAGAAGAAAATATCAATCTAGCTTTGACAAACCATGCACATCAGTTAATCTTGCACTAGCTAGTCATGGCTGGCTTTGTGACTCGTGAGGCACTCAAAATCAAGTGTTAGTCATTTTTAGATATATCTGACAACTCATACTTATACTTCCACTCACATGGAAAATTGAGATACCAACCAAACAACTCAAAATTATGAATGCTTCAAGCAAGCCCAACTAACAAGGCACCCATATGTTTTAACGGAGACTGGAGTTCAAATCCTAATACCTATAAATTATGAGTTTAAGTTCCGTGTTGTAACTTGACCTCTCAGCTTTAAGTTTTAAATAACACATGCTCATTAATCAATTATTCCGATACTCTCGTGACAAAAGGTAACTTTTTAGACATGTCATATAGTTAGAGGTGGCAATTTTTACCCACTTACCCTTTTATTTGTGTGTAATTATCCTAATTGAAGTGTGTATGTTCTAATTTTTACCCCATGTGTATGTTTGTAGCAAAAAAATTAAAGCTAAGATAAGTCATAGGTATGTTTCATCACCACTTGTGCTCGTTTACTTATTTGATACCCGCTAAAAGAAATATGTAGATGTTATATTCTAACACCTTGTGGAGCTAAAAAGTAAACCTATATAAACTAATTTTAACCTATCAAAATTAGTATTTTTCTTATTAGTGAAATTAAATAACATCACTATATTTTTTTTATTGTTATTATATGTGTCTCAATTGCCTTCCCCCAAATACTTTCTTCTACTATTTAATTGAGTAGTTGGATGTCCAAGAGTAGTAGGTATCCGCTGATAGTGAATATAGGTGAATTCTTCACCTACGATGGATAGCAGGTGTGGATGATAGGTGAAAATATCCGACGAGTGGCAGTGTGTTCTGCTACCCTCGTGCCTCTCTACTTGTAGTCAAGTATATTACAAGGTCAATAACCAGACCTCTCGAAATGGCTGGCAATGTCATGTAAGAGTAGTACTGTTGCCAAGTGAGTAGTGTACAAGTAGTACAGGTCGTACTGGGGAAATTAAACAACAAATTAAGACCAGCCTGAACAACGGCTCCGGTGGCCTAGAAACGTCTATCCGACAAGAATGCAAATTATGGTCCAAGCTATTCGATCGACGAAAATACCCATATTATGAGAAGTTATAATTGTGAGCGTCCCGCATTAGGACACTAATTTGTGAGCTTCCCATGGAGAACAGCAAGCAGCAGCTGTTGCTGGGGCTAGGCTAGATGAATTAATATTTTTTGGCGTCGTGTTGGGTGTCGGCACAACATTACAGCCAGACCACGAAGAAAACAACAGTGGTACGGCTGGGATACACAGGCCAACTAATTGTCCATACGTACGTGCATGGAGGAGCAAAATATCTAGGCGTCTAGCTCACAAACAGCCGCACCGAGAGTTCGTGAAACCTTCTTAATAATATACGTGGGCGACACTGATGAATATGTTACTGGTAATATGTCGTGTATGTACATACCTTTCTTACATTTCGTCCAAGGGTGGTTCACGGTCCAGAGGGTTCACAGTATAGGATTCAAAAAAAAAAAATTAAATAAATAAAAAATCCTAACTAGCTCCCGCTAGTACGGAGGAAAAGCAGCCAATTTCTATTCCTGAATCCTTGCTTTTCATCTAGATTTTAACAGTAGTTTGTTTGTACTTGTCAGTTTGCTCTATAGGCTGAGGATCTTTAAATAATGCATATGCTGCCATGGTGTGTGGAAGCTTTATCAAACTTTGATGTTTCTTTTTGCACCCACTGAATGTACTGAAATGTGATATCCCAGTATTTCAGTATATAATTTCGGTTTAGAAATAACACCTTACAAAACTGATGGCTGCAAGTTAGAAGTTTTCTAATTATCTTTTGATAGTACCCATTATAGAGGGGGAGATTCTTGTTCGGTGTAGATTCTTATTGATGTAGTTTCCTTTCAAGTTTAGCATTTGTCAATTGCATCGAAGTCATGACAAAGGAGGAGAGTTCTAGAGCTTCTTGGAACCCTAGGTATGAAAGATGGCTTGTTGATTTGCTCTATGAGTACAATATCCCGATATTTAAGGGACAAAATGGGTGGTCAACAGAAGCATGGAATAAAATTGTAAAGGAGTTCAATGAGAAATTTTCGGAAGCTCAATTCTCAAAAATGCAGATTCAATAATATGAGAGGGAGCTGAAGAGTAGTTATAAAGTACTAAAAGAGGCAAGAAAACAAAGTGGTGTTGGGTGGGATAGCGTCCGTTGCATGATCTTAACTGAACCACTCATTTGGAGTAACATTATTCAGGTAGCACTACTTGATCATAAGTCTCATTCGTACTTCTAAGTAAGATTACTAACATTGATTTTTCTGTTATAAAATAGTCGCATCCTAAGGCAAAAAAGTTTCGTTCCAAAACTTTCCCCTTGTTTGATTCATTAGGAGCTCTATATGAGGGTAAGTCTTACTAATATTAATCATTAGTTGCATTTTTGTTTGTTTCACTAATATTAATTTAAGTTTGTCAAATAGGGAGCATCGCTGAGAGTAGTATGAATTTCACATCAATTGAGCACATCGAAATTTCATCTGATCAAGTCAACACTGACAATAATACTGCCTCAAAAGTCAATGTAAACACCCTCTTTGAAGATCAAGATGCTGATGTGGAGTATGCTGCAAATCATTGTGACCTTGTATTTGCAACTTCTTCTGGAAACAAGACTGAAATTTCTTCTGGAAACAAAGAGAAAAGAGAGAAAAAAACAGAAGCAAAGTGGTGACTGTAGTATTTTGTTTGAGAACTACTTGGAGTTTAGGAAGGAACGAGTTAATGAGATAATGAAGGACACAAATGAGGGTGAATTCTCAATCAAGAGGTGTATTGCTGCTTTGGATTCAATCGAGGAGATGTCGGATGAATAAAAAGCAAAATCTTATCATCTCTTCAAAAATCCGCTGAATAGAGAGATTTTTCTCAGTGCACTACCATCTGCTCTTCTCATTTGGTTGAGATTACCCCACATGAATAATGATTAACAGGTACGCTGACAGTTTTATTTATTGTTTTGCTGCTCTGTATCAAACTACATGACAGTTTTATTTTCTTGCTATTTTGTATGTGCTTCAGTGCTAGTGTTGGAGGATGCCTTCATATTTTTTTTTTTTTTTTGCTTCAGTGCTAGTAAGTTCTATCTGTATAATGCCTTCACATTTATATGAGATGATTAGTTATAGTTTTTTTGGGCATTTCTAAAGCTGATGCATTTTTTCCTCCATTGCCTATGGTGTGAACAGCCAGGGCCAAGGGAGTTCCCTATCTGGTGCTTCATCAAGCGAAACTAGAAGAACTATGCGTTCTTGAAAGGGATCTAGGATATCGACTAGAGGGGGGTGAATAGGCGATTTTAAATAATTAACAATTAATCAAACAATTAATAGTAAATGAGAGCAAATAACTAACACAAGAAGAACAATGAAAAATTTTAACACAAGGATATATCCCGTGGTCTCGATGATTTGCCGATCACCCCTAATCCACGTTGAGGCAAACTCAAATCTCTAACCGCTTCTCTATCTAGTCAACCTTCTCTCGAGAAGTGACCTAGATCTCGAGCTGGATTAGTGTGATGAGTTATCCAACTTCGATTTCACTAATGATGCACTTTACCGCTCCGGCAAGGTATGCTCGACCCTTCACAAGACGTTTTGAGGCTTCTCCACAATCTTCCTTGAAGAGCTCTCCAAAACCTTTTCTCGAGCCGTTTAGGAGCCGGCAAACTCCAAGAGTAACAAGCCGGTGATGATCACTTAACCTTCTTCTAGTGCCACAAGATTGATTTAGTGATCTAAATGCAATGCACTAGAAGATCTCAAATGCACACTCTCTCAAAATCAAGAATTAGAACCCTAGAGTGTATGAACCTTTCTTATGCTCTCAAGGATGATGACAATGTTCACAAATATGCCAAAAGTTATGAACAGGGCCGTGCATAGGAGTATATATACTCCCATAATAAATATAGCCGTTACAGGCCGTTGGGAGAAAAAGATCACTTGGCGGTAAGACCGTCGCAATTGCAACGGCATAAAACAGGCGCAATAAATGCTCAACTGCCCTTGTCAGGCACACTCACGGTCAGACCGAACCCAATTGCGGTCAGATCGTGAAACTGTCCAGAGACGACATAGTTTCTGGACACGTTATATGGTCAGGTCGAAAAATACGGATAGACCGGCCATACGGTCAGACCGTAGTTCAAAAACACGGTCAGACCAATTTCACGGTCAGACCGGTCTAACAAATGGTCAGACCGTCATGACACAATATATCAGAAAGATAGGACATGAAGTACCAGGAGACTGACCTAGGTTTTTACCTACGGACAGACCGACCTTTTAAAGGAGTACACTAGACTTTGACATAACGTCGGTCAGTCCGTCTATTCGGTCAGACCAGTCTAATAAACGGTCAGACCGACTGAGACAGAGTTTGGCAGAAATGAGTTGAAACAAGCATTTTCAAAGTATATGATCTTCTAGTATGCAATGCAAGTTGATTTTATGATTTGTGGCACATAGATGAAGTATTTCGTGATACACCACATGCTCCTCTTAATAGTACGGCGACTATCCTAAAATCCGGTCGAAATTCTTCTCTAATCACCTTAGACCGGTAAAATGGAAAAAGATCATATCCCGTACCTTAGCCTCTTTGAACAATGTCCTTTCTTCATCATGAGGCTCTTTCTTTGTCTTTCATTAACCTGTCTTTTGAGTTTGTTTTTGACACAACTTAACAGGTATAGTTAGTACAGCATTTGTAATTGTCATTAATTACTAAAACACTCTTTAGGGGCCTAGAAGCTACAGTTCTATCAATATCCCAGGTTAGTTCATGCGAGTGATGCAAATGTCACTTTTTCCCTAATGTTTTTTTTCAATATTGCTTACTGGTGGGGATCAATTTGAACTGAATATAGTTTGAACAATCTGATTTGCTGTCTAAATATGATGTGTGAATCAATCTAGTTTGCTGTCTGAATATAGTTTGAATCAATTACCTCCTGTGTCCAAGTTTGCTATCTGATTTGCTATCTGATTTCAAGTAAAAGAACAAGTGGCATGTGGGGTAGCATGGTTGGTTGAATAAGATATAAATTAGAAAGAACAAATTTTGAGAAGAGTTTTACTTTTAAGAGTTTGAAATCAGAGTAATGCATACAGATGAACCGGAAAAAAGGATGTGATGATCATGCAATTTTTCTCTTGGTATCTTTAGGTCTAAAAACTTATGGGCCTGTTTTTATGCCTCTCCTGAGTTTATTTACATGTTCGTAGAACTGGAATTCCAGGGAGAGGCATTCCAATTTGTCCACTTTAGTACATTTAATTAACTCTAATGATTCGTGCATGCTACATATTCTTGAGTATGCGCACTGGTAGACATATGATGGCAACTCAGTACTATCTGCAGTTGTTGGTAAAATTGTTAGGAGACCATTGAGTATGGAGTATGAAACAAAAAATAAACAGATTTTCAGTATTATAATGCCTGCTTCTATCTATTTTGCCATTTAACAAACATGCATGGCAATTACTTATTTGCGCAGACAGCATCCTTTGGTTTATATCTTTATGGAATTGATAATGGTGATGATTGACAGGTCCAAATAACCTGTAGTCTAGTGCTTTATCTTCTTTTACTTATCATTTTAGATCATGTGATGTGATGCAAATGTCACTTTTGCCTTAATGTGTTTTTTCAATGCTGCTTTCTGGTTTGCTATCTAAATCTCCAATTTGGTTTGCTGTCTAAATACGATGCAAATCTTGTTTCTACTTTGCTGAGCTGTTTTCTTCCTGTATACTTTATGCTGTTGCTAGACTTTTCTATAATTGCTATTCTTATTTCACTAGAAATCTGAGTATATCTTTATTTAACACCTGTTGAAAGGACATCATGTTGTTGTTAATAGGGAAGCAGTTTGAGACTTCTAGATGCGCACAAAGTGAAATATTTTTAGTAATTGGAAAGAACCACAGCGATCTCAAAGTAATGTTCACATGCTTTTTGGATGCTAAGTACCAACTAATTTGGTTTTGCTAATATTCACAAGGATTTCAAAATAATGTTCTTCTCATTCAGTTTTGCTAATTTGATTTTGGTTTTCACATGCTTCTTCAATGTGTTAACTATATAACAAATTTCAGATCTTTTGGAGTCAATCAACTTGTGCTAGCTTGTTTTGGAATCAACAAAAGTTGCATTACTTCAATTTTGTAATTAATTGGGACAATTCTTGATTATGTACTGGATTATTGTATACTGAAAATATTATGTATTTGATGTAATTGATTACTTCAATTCTGGATTATGTACTGAAAATATTATGTTTTTTTTTAATCTCCCTCTTGAACTGCGTAACCAAAGTAGCGATCTGAAAGATTGAAATTAGGTGTTGGTTCGAGCCCGGCTCGCGACAAGGCCTTTGTTCATATCATATCTCGACGCCTCTGTTTTATTAGTAGGTAGAAATTTTTTCCCAGCCACTCAAACAATCGGTGGGAAATTTTCCTACCGGAATTTTTTGACATCCTATGAGATTACAAAAATCCCGGCCGGGAATTTTTTGACATGGAAAAAAAATCCTGGTCACCCAAACAAACCCTAAAGAAGCTATAGCTGAAATTTGGCCAACCAGGGTCTAAGACTCACGGCCTACAGTGAAGTTTGGGCTTCGATACCACACCTGCGGGACCCACCAGTTTGGCAAACTCCGTACCTTACTGCCCAGGATACAATCATAGCAACAAGTCCTTAAGTGATACAACTTAAGACCTTCTAACCATAATTTACATTACGAAAGGTCCGACATGGCCAAATTTTAAGAGTTCATAAAAGATATATTTTAGAAAAAGAAACTACAATGTAGTCTAAAGATCCACCGCAGTCAAAACTCAACTGCGGTACACAACCCTTCAAGATTCCTAGCCATCACCATTGCTTTCTTCCATCCTGGGACAAACTCGTAGTGCTCTTGATCGGCAAGTTCCTCTTTGACTGAATTTGTTGTTGAGTAAAGATAAGTACAAAGTACTAGGCAATCACAATATAACTATTGATGGAATAGAAAGTAAGTTTTGCACTAAACCTAACTTCAAACATACAAATCATACATAGATAAATCAAAGAATCAAAACACATTTAAAAGCAATTGCATGAAATCTCAATTCTTAAACTTTAAAGTCCAGCTGCTGTGGTTATCCAATAACCAACCCAAATTTTAACCATGAGCCAAAACCATAGTAATACTACTTGTACCGCATCAACGTGGGTAGAACTCATCGCCACGAATCCGGGGACACGAAGTATTCGAATAATTTTTTTAACTCAATTGACCCATAAGATTTATCAACTTATTCCTATCAACCTCGACTCATCATGGTCAAACCATATCATGCATTAATAAGCGTGTGACTAAATTGAGACACTAAGACCTTTCACTTACATTGCACTAATTTAGCCCTGCTCGATGATGGAACATCCAACTGTCTTCATATCATTGTGGGGTAACTACCCCACCCCTCCTGGCTATCAAACCAAGAGATATTCCCGGAGGCGCACCAATATTACAAATAATATCGGCATTCCCATCACTGACTTACCAAAATCATATTTATATATACATCGGCCTTCCCAAAACTGGTTGTCAAACTCATACCATTCCAACCATGCAGGATTACCTTGGATATGTAGTAGGTTATTTAGTCAGATCCGTCTCATACCGGACTTATGATTAATACACTTGTGTGATACTAGAAGCATGACAAAGGGTCTAGTCCTTGATTGATCTTGGTGAGGGCACTTAATCCGCCATCCCAACCATGCACCATAGCTTATCCGACCCATTACTCCAATCACAATTCTTAGAAGTGAACCATAAACATTTATCAACATTTCGCGAAACATAGCCTCCCCTTTCACATATTTTAACCAAGATTTCAGTATGACTGTATACTAAATAATATTAAAATGATTCAAGTACGGTTCACGATACTAGGGTGTCAAAGCATAAAACGGCTTGTGGAGTCAAGGATGGCTCATCAATATAGGTTTCTAGCTAAGCACTTTAATTCTCAACATACATGTATATTAACATATCATGCATAATATTTACAAAGTGTAAAATAACAAGCATATCAAATTAATAGGTTCTATACGATCAAGGTTCCCGTGACTTGCCTCGCTCGGTTGGATGTCGCTAAACACCAAGGGCGCGGCGAAGTCTTCAACTCCTTCGTACTCAAGACCTAAAGGTAAGACTGCAAACCAAAACATGAGTTCGACAAGCAGAATATATATATATATATATATATATATATATATATATATGCTTGATGAAGGAATGGATACAAATACGGCTAGGATGCAGAGGGTATGAGTGCAAACAATGGCAAAAAAGTGGGCACAGGTGCTGTCCAGACACAAAAATGGCTGAAGGAGGGTTTCGGCAATGTCAAACATGACATGTGAGGGTGCCAAGATGGTCTAGGACAACGTGCACATGCAAGGGTCTTGGGTCGCCGGGGGCAACATGCAAAGTCTCTGGAGCGGACAAACATGATATGTAACCACAAAGAAAATTCCAGGGACTAACATGCAATGAACGAAAGGTGCACGAAATGCGCATGCATGCAGGAAAAGGAGATTGCGGCTAGGCTAAGACTCGGAATCAGCTCGGTTAAGCTTGCAAGACGCGACAGGGATGCCGGCGAGGCTGGGCACGACGTGCACAAATGCGGACGGCTAGCGAACAAGTGATGCAGCTAACATGCAGATGAACCAGCTGACATGCATGCATGTCGGCTGGCATCATCCAGCCACTGGTGCGCGGCTTCTGCTGGACAGGGCTCGGCTCAGAGCGGCATTACACCCATCATCGCAGTCCTAAAAATAATATGAGAAAAATATTTAATTTATTGACTAGAGAAAGAGTAACCTGACATATTGAATCCCTTTGGGACAAAGCATTCGCAGCCACCTTGCAAAACTATTATACAGACAATGAGTAAGATAGTTGTCAGTCCCCTATATTTCAATTTAAATGCTAATATTGGCTAACTGATACAAGTATGCAGAAATACCTCACTTTCACCTTTTGGATGTCTTGTTACCTTGGCAAGCAAGCAGTTTGCTTGGGTTTCACATAAGTGAACCTGACTTTGCTTCTTCTAGGAAGCCATGCACTAATGAGATGTTTCCTCGCTCATTTTTGTGTCATGCAGTGCCTATGTTGACCATGTCAAGTTGCAGAGCTTTTGCTGAGGGTTATGCCTGTAACAGCCTAGCCACAAGTAATGCTGATCGAACTTTCCTCACATCATTTTTAAATCCAGAACTGCGAAGTCCAGCAATGACAGCACGCTTTGCAGATGCAAGAACATTGTTCCCTTCATGCAAGCAGATCCGTAAGAACTTTGACGCCATATGGTATCTACCAACCTTGCATAGGCCATGTACTAGTGATGTGTAAGTGAAGTCATCTTTTAACTTCATTCTATGAAGTAACTTAATGGCAGCATCCACCTCACGACATTTGCAGAGTGTGTCGATCAAGCAATTGTAGGCAACCACATTTGACTGCATGCCTCTCATCTCCATATACTGTAATTGCTGCTCTGCGGCCTCGATGTATCCCATCTTACACAAGCCATTGACCAGAATTGAGAAGGTGTACTCGTCACTCTCCAGGCCACCATCTTCCATCAAGCTCAGCAGCTCAAATGTTTCATCCAACTTCCCTTCTCGGCATCGCAGGTAAAGTAGAGTGTTGTAGCACACATTGTCGAGCCTAGTCCCATTTTGGATCATGAGTTCACAATAGGTATTTGCTTCTCCCATTCGACCCCTCTTGACTAATGCACTGATCACTGTACAGTACGGAAAGACATCTGAAATGTACCCTCCATCTAACATTGATGAGAAGATATCCAGGCCCTGCTCAAACTTGCCATATCTAAAGCAGCATTTCATAACCGTTGTGTATGTCACTGCATTTGGTGCATGACCAGTCCTCCCAAGTTCCTTGAGGATCTGCCTGGCATGTCCCAGCTTGCCAGACTTGCATAGTCCATTGATCATTGTGTTGTAAGTGACAATCTCCATGGGGAGATCCATCCTCTTCAAGTACTTAAACAGCCAGTAAGCATTCATCGCATTACCCGACTTGCACAATCCGTTGATCAGTGTGTTATATGTTGCTGCACTGGGCACGACATTCTTCTCAACCATGTCAACAAACACCCTATACGCGTCTTCTGGGTGCCCCGACTTGAATAAGCAGTGCATCAAGATGTTATAACTCCACACATCGGGCGTGATGCCCCTCTGAAGCATTTCCTCAAACAGGTCAAGGGCCTGTAGCGGGAGACAACGGTGAGCCGCCGCAGCAATCAATGAGTTGTACGTCACGACGTCCGGCCTCACGCCAGCCTCCTGCATCCGATGCAGGATGTTGTAGCTTTCGTTCAGCCCAACAAGGCGGCAGTAAGCGACCACAAGCGTGTTATAAGTCACCACGTCCGGGGGGCACCCTAAGCAGATGGAATCGACAAGCACAGCCTCCGCACGGATGACATTGTTAGCTCGGCAGAGAGCCGCAATGCAGATGTTCATCAGCCGGGTCGACAGCGGCCGTCCCCAAACCATCCCTCACCGCCAGGGCGGATGCACCTTGCGTCCTTTGGGGTCACAGGACCTCACTGCGTGTTCGAATCAACTCATATAGATTACATTGCATTGCAGCTAATCCAATCCAAACATGAGCGCAGCCAAGAACTGTTCTTGATGGAATCTCGCATAAATAAATAAAGATTTGTTTCCTCCCAAATTAGTTGCGGGAAAAGTGAAATTGATCAATCAATCAATCAATAAAGGCTTAGGCATACCAAGACGCCAGGGCGGCGGGATGAGGGTGAAGGCCCACCAGGAGTGGCGGGTAGGTGATGGAGTGCTGGACAGGGACGGCGGGGAGAGATCGCCCCGCGAGGAAGGCCCAGAGCGGCTGGACGTGGAAACGGCGGCAAGGGGACGGCGCGCGACAGGGAGGGAGGGACGCGGAGTTAGGGTTGAGAGGGAGGAGATCAGCCGCTAACATTCAATCCGACGGACGCGGGGTAAGGAGCTGCCAGATGCCACAGCTGATCAGCCGGACGGCCCAGATTTTTCAGGTGATGTGGCGCGAGGAGTGCCACGAGGCACTGCATTTTTTCATCCTTTAACCTTTTTGTTAATCAATAATCAATGATAAATAATCAAAATACTAATAAGACTCATCCCCACTAATTGCTGTAGTGTGATGCCCCTTAAATTTGCTTGGAACTCTAATTCTCAAATTTCTCAATTTTTCCCTAAATTCAAAATCCTTAACCCTAGTTTTGGATTGGGCTTAATTGGGCTCGTTTGAACTTGGATTCGAACACAACCGAGCAAGTCTAAATTATGAAAGATCAAATTTGAGAAGAAATCCGAATTTTGAAGAAAGGAAAGTAATCACAAGAAAATGAAAAACCAAATATTGAATTGGATTCGAATGGATTGACATTATTTAATCTCTTGAAACTATAGATAGAGGGGAATTCAATCCTTAAGAGCACAAACAATAAATTTGGGATGAACCGGTTGAGAGGAAGCGAAATCATCCATGTTTGGAGCCACCGGAGTCATGCCGCCTGCTGTCATCGGAGCTGAGCCGCTGTCGTCTCCTCTCTATGGGTGTGTGTTCATGTGTTTTAAGGTCCGTGAGAGAGGTAAGAGATAGATCAATTTTAGAGGCCAAAGTCTTTCCAGTAAACATTTTGTTTGCAATTTAGTTCTTGGATTAGTTTCTATTTAGTTTATTAGATTAACAATTTGCAGTTCAAATCTGAACCATAGACCTTTAGCTAGCCACAAAACCCTGGATTGAATCCTTACACAATTTTATTTAATTCTTTTCTTGATTTAGTAGTTATTTACTGGTTTTTTTTTTGCTGAAATCATTAGATCCTTCCCCTGATGCCAGATCAATTTTTGAGGAAGAGTTCTCAGATCTAACTGCATCAATTAACTTCTTGATTATGAATTTTCGAGGAAGAGCTATTCCCTACCTCATGTCGATATCCTCCTCTAGATCATCTCAAGAGAAGCCACAAGAGGGGATATCAATTAACTATATACTATAATCAAGATTATGAGTACAGATCAAGATTACAAGACACTTGCAAATCGCTCGGAAGCATTAACTAGTGGTTTGGTGGGTAACCTATATAAGATTTCTACCCTAAACTCAAAGCATGGGAGCTGCATGACTGCAGGACCCTCATTTGAGGAATCCGGTGGCAACTGCCCAGGTGGGTTGCACTCAGAATGATACATCACAAGCTCGCAACAACAAACTGCATTATATTGCAATGCAAATAATTAATACAAGTACCGGGTCACGAGGACCAATATTACAATATCATAGCGCCCAAGATGATGCAACCTGTAACATCCTGAGTTTTGGGGTGAAAAGTTTCTTTCTTAAAAGTCATGCATGCATATGTCTCTTCTAGATCAACCAAATCAGCCTCAGCTTTATTCTGTTCTAGCCCTAAATCTCCAAATCCATCCTGTGACCCCAAGTCAAGATCTGACTTGCCAGATTTGATCTATCAGTTAACCTAAACCTAAAAGTCTTCAGGAGCCAGATTGAATTCTATCCCTAACTTCCAGAATTTTCAACTCTTTTCTGTTTTCGAAAACAGAATATCTGTTATTACCTTTTACCCTAAGTTTCAGCATTTCAGATATAATCAAATCTTAGCCAAGATCAGACCAGATTGTTCTTGGATTATGATCAAGGGTACGCCAATACCTTAATCCAAAAAGTTGGCAGCCAGATTTCACCATCTAGACTCTTTTCGCAAATCAGTCCAAGAGTATCGCAGATAAGTCCTTTTCCAGATCTTCCAGAAGCCTGAAAAGGCAAAATGTTGCAAATCACCTCCAAACCTTGACCTGATTAAGTGAATATCTCCCGTTCACTATTCTGAACATTTTTTCCTTCTGGAAGAATTTCCAAATCCTGCCCTAAATCTAAGTTTCGACCCTCGCCGTTTTTGAAACCCTAATTACCCTGTTTTACCCTAAAGTCGTTTTCCCCACTTTTGTCGAAACCCTCCAGATCTTGCCCGATCTTGTCAAACTTTGGCTAGATAAGTTCCATTAATCTTATGCAACTCATTCCTGAAATCAGATTTCAGATCAGCCCTCCAGATCTCCAGATTTGCAATCAGATCCTTTTCCTATTCAAACTTTTCCTCGCAGATCAGTCCCTGGAGCAAGTTTCAAAATTGCAAATTAGCCCGAGCCTTCTTTTCCAGTCCCTGTTCGACCAGTTGCGCACGACCAGAGACCCTCCTGTGCGCGATCTCGACCAGCTGCCGTGGATTTCGCCTGTGCCCCTGTCGCCATGTGTGCCTTCGCCGTTCGCCACCGTGGAAGCCACCTCAACCGCGCAATCGCTGCCAGTTTTCCCCGCGCACAACGCGCGCGCTAGCTGCAGCAGCGCAGCACCGCAGAGAACGCTCGACACGTCGCAGCCATGCTCGAGCTAGATGTCTCCTCGCCGTTGCCTTCGTCGCCTGCACCTGCACCGTCCAGCTGCAAAGCTGCAACGCCGCGCCGTCAGTCGCCTCGCCATCACCACCCCGTCCCGTCGCTTCAAAGTCACCTCGTGGCAGCAACACTCCAAATTGTCGGCCCTTTTGCCTCACCCGTGCCTATATAAAGCCTTCTGTAGCCGTTGCATCTTCACCCAGCGCCAGAAACCACCTAAGCTCTCAGCTCCGCGGTGAAATCTTCTTCCCCGGCGAGTCATTTTCGGAGCTCTCGGTGCCAGCCTCACCCGTTGCTTCCCTCAGCAATCCAAGCCTCCCAGTAAGTAACCCTCATCCACTTACCTGTGTAGTAGCAACCAATTGAACTCTAGCGCACCACCTCGCCGGGAATTGCTGATTTTCCCCGACAACTCCGGCGAGCAATTAAACTCTAACCAGAGTGAATTAGCTCTCGAGCCTGTGATCAATCTTGATTAGTGAACTTATCTAAGCACATCTAAGCAACCAGAATCACCAATTTTGCTAAAACTTGGAAAACCCCAAATTTACACCATGCATGCAAACTGGGACTCGCCGTTAAGCTTCTGTGGTGATTCTCCAGTTAAATTGACTTCACACCTAGCTTTGTTATGCCCCAGAGACCCTCCTCAAGCAAGGACTCGAGTTCAATTGCCCTAGAACAGAAATACCCAAATCAGGATTGAGTTCATCCTTCCTCCAGCCAATATCTTCTAAATTCAGCCACTCCAACTCAAACCACCTTGCTATCTAGATGTTTTGGACCATTTTGAGCAACTTTGTCTTCTACCACGACCCCTAATTCGGCCTACAACAGGAGTTATGGCTATGCCCTAGTTGCTGCACTGTTTGTGCTGCAGGTACTCCAGGCCAGTCAACTTCTACGCTGGTTTTCATCATTTTCCAGCCATTTTCAGCCTTGGATCCTGTTGAATGATTTGTTCCTGTTATCAATGCCTATCTCCCAGACAAAGTGGTGCATCATTTGGAGCTCTAGATCAAAAGATATGGCAAGCCCTAGTTTCTGGCCATGTCAAGATCAATGCCAGAGCATGTCAGCCAGTGGCATTAGCTCTTTTCACCTCTTTTCAGTTGTGCAAACTGGAAATAACCTTGTCCCTTAGACTTGTGGAGTTGTGCTCTACATTTTATTCTACTGCCACAAGTTGAGATAACCCCTCTATCATCCATCGACCCTATGTCGATGCCTTGAACCGAATGTCGACCTAAAGACGTTCGCTGTTTTTGAGCGAACCAGTCGCAACCTTGATACCATTCTGATATTTTGAGACATTTGGAACCTTGTAAACCTTCAACAACTAACCTGATCCTAATCAATTTCTAACCTAATCATCTCAGAATCATCAAGACTTCATCTTTGCATTATTGCATATAGTATAATAATGTATTGAAAAGATTGTGATTATTGGTTATTTGTTGGCTTGGAGAGCAGATCAAGAGCCCCAGTTCGAGGACTTCACTGTTGACCCGACATCAGCTGCTGTATTTTACGACGCGGAAGACAAGTCATATTCTTGGTCATCTCGAACCTACATTTTAAGAGTTGCTATAACATAACCTTGAATATAGATAATATTGCATGAGAAAGATTGGAAATGGTTGATTTATGAATTGGCAGTACTGGACTGGTTATCTGTGAAATGTGAAATAAACAAGTTTTGAGCCATGAACTAATATATTATGTATATTTATATTCATGAAATAAAACCCCTAGCCGTGACCAGTATTTTGGTATGGAATGGTGGTAGCACTGGAGGTGCTAGACTGCAAAGGATGTGTAGGCACTGAAGGTGCAGGGTTGTGGATGGTCTGGTCACTGGCATATAAGGACTAGAACCTTGTGTTGTGCGTCTAGTGGCATGAACACACGTGCTAACCGCAAGCCTGGTATGGGACAGGCCTGAACTAGTACTTATGAGAATCGTACATGAAACCCCTGCATGAGATGGAAAGTAATACACTAAACTCACGGGGTTCAGCTCCTCCACGTATCACTGAATGTGATTTGATCAAGCACGTTGACCCAGTAATGGGAAGAGGCTTATGGGTGGGGGTATAGCCCGCCACAACTGCGGTTTGTGTGAAGAAAACTGCAGGGTCAGGGGTGAATTGTAAGTGAAACATAACAAAAGTTCCTGTTATCTCCACCTTGCCGCTCACAGTATGAAGTGAGTCAGGGGTCCAATCCTTGTGATAGGAAGGGCATGAAAGTGGATATATCTTGCGGGTAAATTGGTACCTCTCTGCAGAGTTTAAAAATGTATTCGAATACTTCGTGCTCCCGAGTTTTAGGAGTATGCTGCGGTGGATTAAATCCACGGGGTGTGACACAAGTACTATTTTCTAAATAAAATATGTTTAAATCAAGATTACCCAAATGACATGTGTTGTCATGATAAGGAGTGCTGCCGTGGGCTGTCGTGTGTCGACGTGTCGCGGTAGTGCTATAATTTAGTGAACATGAATGACGATGTTATATTATAGAAAGGTGCTGCCATGAGTTGAGCCAGGAAAGAGAAAGATTATTTTACAAACATCCATAATTCTTGACTAGTCTAGGTTCATATCATCTCTACTACATGTATCTACTCTTACCCATGACTTGCTGAGTACGAAAGTGCTCACTCTTGCAACTTACAATTCAGTAGACGGAGCATTCTACAACCAAGACGAAGGCATGGAGTACTTCGTGGATCCAGAAGGAGGAGCGTCAGTCCCGTCATTTCCCTGATGTGTGTTGTTCTGCTGTCCACTTCTCTTTGTGAGTGGGTCACCTACCTTCTGCTGTGTAGATGTTATTTTGCTAAACCTGAATGCCGTGAAGGCATTGTAACCTCCTTATGTAATATTAAGGCCAGCAGGCCACACTGCTTAAATATTTTGTAAGTGACTCTGTTGCAATGTGATATACTCCTGTGCTTGACTTATCCTGGGAAGTCAAGGGTATGTGTATGCTATGCATATATGGGACTAGCTGCAGCGAGCTAGGTCTCTTCAGGAGTAGTCGTAGTCCCAGTTTCGGGGCGCGACAGAAAAGTTGGTATCAGAGCCACATGAGAACTTGACTGTAGGACGACACCTCTAGGGGATTGGCCGTGCCAGGAAGACGTAATTTATTTAGAAAACTATTTGATGAAAATCGTATTTTGATAAAAACAATGAGCTTTGTAGCTCTTGAAAACTTTTATTTCAAAATTTGTTTGCAAAAGCAAGGGTGAGCATGCTGTCCACATGGTGCTCAACAAGTCTCAATTAAAGAATGCATGTATATAGATGAGGGGAAATTCCAAGAGATGGGCTCTTTGGTTTATAGATAAGGATAGAATAGATTTTTACTCTAAAGTTTTGATGAAAGGTTTTGCTTTCAAAAAGCGGGACTTTAAAATCCTAAACTAGATTTTTAGAAGATGTTATGCGTAGCGGTCTTCCATGAGTCACCATTTTCATCAATGTTACAAAAATCTTTCCAAAGCTACTTGTGCTGCATCGACGTGGATAGAATCCACCGTGCGCAGACTCCATGACCTGTGAGCTCAGAGTATCCGATACTTTTTATAACTTTGCAAAGGTGTATCACTTTAATCCACCGATCACTTAGCTTTTAAGTCAGTACCTCTCCATGCGACTTTTACGCATGTGACAAGACCGAGATCACACAACAGTTTGCAATCCTAGCAATAACAATTCTCTGCCTGGTAAACAGACATTTCAGTCCTCATTATCGTTGTGGGTACACCCCACAGCCAATTCTACTTAGTCTTGGTCTATGGTCCTGTGAGACACATAGCCTGTGGATTCAGCCGCGCACGACTCAGAATCCAGGCATAGGGCGCCTTCCTTCTTAACTCCTGATTCTCTCATTAGCTCACACCACTTGTGGCCCTCTGTGGCCCACCAATTTCCTCTCGAGAAACCGGACCGACAACCATTACAGGGAAAAGCTAATGCCGGGAAAACTACTATGTTGCACCCATCCCATACCGGGCAAGTGGTTAGTATGTTTTTAATGCCGCATAGAAGTACAACACAAGATTCTTGTCCTTATGAATCTTTAGTGAGGAGCCATTCACATTCCCGATGCGCACACAGCACCAACCATTCAAACCATCCTCACTATCGATTCTAATCACATTTTCTTTCACAAAAGAGGTTTTAAGCACATTTCCATACACAAGACCATTTAGCACTCAACGCATACATTTAAGCATAATCATAGCCTAAGCATGATATCCTAGGGTGACAAAGGTGCATGAGATGTACGAACATGATGGGCTTTACAAAGAATTAGGTCATATCTATTCATATTCTTCCAACATAGCACTTAATTTGAATATACAACATGCATATACTTAAAACAGTAAATAACCTAATTTGCTCAAATATTGGGAGAGACATGATCAAGGGGGAAGAGAGACCTGCCTTGCAATGCGGGGTCTGACTGCTCTAAGGGATCTTCGAAGACTTCTGCTGCCTCTTCTGCTTCTTTCTCTACTCTCACACGCAAAACACGATACGACACTTAAGCACACATAAATTATATGTATATAATGTATAGACATGCATGCAAGCGAGATGATCTGGTTGGGAATGATCTTGAGAGGGAGAAGACGCTCTGGGTTTGGCTAAAAGAACAAGGGTTGGCTCGGACACAGCGAATGCCTGCTGCCCGACATTCGGTTCGCGGCCTGACAATGTCAGTGAGTGGCATTGGGTCAATCTGGGGCTCTCAAAAAGTCAAGATAAGCTAAAACTAGGGCATTAGGTGCTGATTGATAAATTGGTTTTTGCAGAAAAGTCCAGGGAATCAATGAAATTACAGAAATAACCCTGGCACAAAGAGAATCGTATGCCAGTGTACTATTGAGTCTAGGGCATGCGCGTCTGGACGATCCACGCATGCGCTGCTTCGCCAAATTTGTCAGTCATGTAGGCAAGGTAGAAAGGGTGCTGCTGACAAGATTGATTGGAAGATGGCGGCTTGACGGCGGTGAACGGCGAGGTTTAAGTCGTTGGCCACTGGAACAGAAGATGGGCTATGGTGACAGGGCACAGGGGTTGATGATTCTCAAAATTGGTTGGGGGGTTTCGATCCTGGGACGATGTAGATGGTGTGGGAGTGAGGAATTTGGCTTTGGTGGCGGCTAGAGGCTTGTCGGTGTCACGACCGGACTCAAAGACGACGGTTGTGGTGGTGCTGCTGGTTCATGGCAATGCCGGGCAATTGGCCTTGGCTACACGACCCACGGGACACAAGGAAGGTGTAGGTAAGGTTAGTTTGATCGGGGGTACAGCGAGGTGTGCCGGCGACGTGAGGCGTCCACGGCAGCGCGGGAAGGAACGAAAAATCTCAACTACGGGCTAATTTCAAAATGTGGCTGAACAGGCTTGCTCAACTGGCTCTAGGGATCAATTAACTCTACTGGAGGGGAGGCTAATTTGGTCGGGAACGGCATCAATTGCAGGAACAGGGCAATCTGGGTTTTTCGGCTTTGGCCAGCGGTGAGGTTCACCAGGAACAAATTAGTTGCTAAGGAGCAAGGAGATGGACGAGAGACACATACTGGTGAAATTGGATTGAAGCTTGAAATAGTGGAGCTCCCTGTCGTCGCTCTCCTCCTCGGTGGCTCGTCGGAGACGAAGAAGAAAACGAGAGAAGAACTGGGACTTAGTTGGTTCTGGAGGGTGTGAAGAAGCTCTGGGCGAGGAGGGGGATTTAAATAGGCAGCGGGCTGGAGCTCTCAAGATTTGAAGCAAATCGGGAAGATATCAAATTTGACTGGCGACGGTGGTGACGATCGAGACGGCGTGCAGCGGCGACGGGATGGCTGCTGCGGCTGTCACGGCTTTGTCAGCTAGGAGAGGGGCAATCACGCAAGCTCCTGGCTGGCGCAAAGGTGAAGTGATGGCCGGCCTCGGCATGTCAACGACGTGGCGAAAAAGCTCTGATGGTTGTAGGCATGTGCGCGTGCGGGACAAGACGGCAGTGCTGCTGCTGGTCGTCATGGACATTGCCACGGTGGCTGGCTCTGGTGTGACAGGTGTGCGACACGTGGACACGTCGGACACGAGCATTGGTGAAGGCGGTCGCTGGCCGCCGGCAAAGTTCGCGGCGGCGCTTCTGGTCGAAGACGGCTGGTCGAGCCTTGGTCGAAACAGCTGGGGCTCTGGTCGAAAGGGGTGGAAAATGATTAGGACTGAATTGTAAATCTGGAAAAATACTTGGATTTTGCTGAAACTGATTTCACCAGTTGGGCTTAATAAATTCAACAAGCAGGTTTGCAAGGATAGATGACACAATTGGTGTTTTTTATCAGGTTTTGAGCAAAACGAAAACAGGGTAGTTAGGGTAATTAGGGTAATTAGAGTCTGAATTTTGTCGAGGCTAAAATCTAAGATCTAGGATGAGATTTTGAGATTCTCTCAGAAGAAGATTTTGTTCAAAATATCGATTGGGAGATATTCCCTGAATTAGATTAAGATTTGGAGCTGATTTTTGGCATTTAGACTTTTAAGGCTTTTGGGAAAATCTAAAAAGGATCAATCTGTAATACTTTTGGACTGAAATGCAAAAATAGTCTGAATGGTGGAGTTCTGCTACCAACTTTTTAAATGAAGGTAGTGGCATACCCTAGATCATATTCTTGAGATAACTGATCTAGATTAGGTCAAACTTGGGGATTGATCTAGGGTTCAATCTGATATGGGGTCAAGACATCCGAGGAATCCAATAGAGGTGCATTGACTGGCATGCTAAAGAGGTAGCAAAAGCTGGGGTGTTACAACCTACCCTCCTTAAGAATAATCTCATCCTCGAGATTCTGATTAGTCTGAGAACAGGTAGGGGAAATTCTGACGTAGCTCTTCTTCTCTTTCTCATGTCGATTCTTCCTCTGTGTGATTATTCTATTGAACTCTACAAAATCTGATGGTCCTTGACTTCAATTTCCTTTCTGATACGGGGTGCCCGATCTTCACGACGTAGGATCGTTGATAACTCGTTGATTCGTGTAACCTGACGAACCGATGGCGCCAACCACTGTCAATACAGCAACCTGCGACAAAAGAATTCGCCCAACTACACGCTTTGATCGTTGTCTACTTGACCACGCAAAAGTAGACACACTGTTCCTGCAATCAACGAAGAAATTACAAGAACAATGGTAAAGAGAATAACTCTCAATTCTAGGCGGTGGCTTATGAGCACAAACCCTAGAACAAGAGCAAAAGCTTCTCTGAAAATATTTGTGTATTCAATTCGTGGTTGTCTGAAAACTATGACCATGCCTCTCTTTTATAGAGGGTGGTATTTATAAAAGATAGAATGTTTAAAACCAGAATTCTAAACTAATTTGAAACAAAATAGAATCCTAACAAACTATAAAAAGAAAATCCCGAGCTACTTTTCACGGATCCGAACAGGACTCTTCCCCCTCGTGCACTTGCCATTGTTTTGGGTCTCCTGGCTGCATACAATGTCGGAATTTGATGATTCTTGATGCGTTGGAAATCTCTTTCGATTACCTTTCCAACAAGTGCTCACACGACCTACTTGGAAATTTGTGCTGACATTGCCGCTTGGTTGAAGTCGCTGAACAATTATGCTTGATTGGCAGACTGGATGGTCCTCAGGTTGCGACCATGTGTCTTCAGGCTTAATCGGTTGCGACCTTGAGCAATGCTGATTATGCACAGAGTTCTTTTGATCGAGAACAAAATTCTTCTGATCGATCGTTGATGCGAAGGATGTCCTCATCACTTGCTCTGACCTCTAATACTTTAACAGGGTACTCTTGATATGTCAAGTCCAGTTGAACTTCAGCTTCTGTAGATGATACTTGCTCTGTTGGTTTCCTCAGACATTTCCTCAGTTGAGATATGTGGAAAACATCATGAACTCCTGCTAGTTCAGGTGGTAGCTCCAATTTGTACGCTACTTCTCCTCGTCTTTACAAAATTTTATATTGGTCCAACATATCTTGGGCTTAACTTTCCTTTCATCTGAAATCGACAGACTCCTTTGTATGGTGTCACTTTGAGGTACACATAGTCGCCTTTCTCAAATGATAACTCTCACCTTCTGCTATCGGCGTAGCTCTTCTGTCGAGACTGGGCTATCTTCAATCTTTCCTGTATAATCTTCACATGAGCAGTGGCATCTTCCACTAGTTGTGGTCCCAAAAATTGTTTTTGACCCACTTCGGTCTAATATAATGGTGTGCGGCATTTCCTTCCATAGAGCGCTTCATAAGGAGCCATCTGCAGACTTGCTTGATAACTATTGTTGTAGGTAAACTCTGTGTATGGTAGGAACTGTTCCCAAGAACTTCCGTAGTCTAAGGCACATGCTCTCAACATGTCCTCTAGATTCTGATTCACTCTCTCTATTTGGCCTCCAGTCTATGGGTGGTAAGCAGTACTGAACTTCAATCTTGTACTCAAGGACTTTTGCAACTCTTCCCAAAATTTTCACACGAACTGTGCTCCTCTATCTGAAACAATTGCTTTTGGCACTCCATGCAGAACAACAATTCTGGTAAGATACAGCTCTGCTAGCTTACTGGTTGTGTACTGAGTTTTCACTGGTAGAAAGTGAGCTACTTTCGTCAATTTGTTGACTATAACCTATATAGAATCATAACCTTTTTGGGTTCTTGGCAATCCAATTATAAAATCCATCCCAATTTCATCCCATTTCCATTCAGGGGTTGCAGTGGTCCTACAGGTTTTTGATGCTCTGCTTTCACCCTCTGATAGGTTTCATAAGATGCTACAAACTCAACAACTTCTTTCTTCATTCCTTTCCACCAAAATCAATCCTTTAAGTCCTTATACATCTTTGTACTGCCTGGGTGGATTGAATAAGGGGTATGGTGAGCTTCATGTAATATTGAATCCTTGATTTCCTTGTTGTCTGGGACACAGATTCGATTGTGATACCATAAGATTCCTTACTCATCTTTATGGAAGTTGATTGCATCTCCACACTTTATATCTCTTTTAGTTTCTGAACATTCTGATATGTTTCTTGAGCCTTTTGAATTTGATCCTTCAACTTGCAATCTACCTTCAAGGCGGCGACGGTCCTTGCTCAACAAACTCTAAGCTCAGCTTTTCAAAATCCTTGAGTAATTGGGGTGGCACTTCCAGGGTCTTTACTTGATTGTAGTAGGACTTTCTGCTTAAAACATCTGCTACTACGTTTGCTTTACCGGGGTGGTAGTGTATTCCAAGGTTATAATCTTTAATTAATTCTAACCACCTTCGTTGTCTCATATTCAAATCTTGCTGGGTGAAGATATACCTCAGACTCTTGTGGTCAGTATAGATCTCACATCTATTTCCTAACAGGTAGTGTCGCCAAATCTTCAATGCATGAACAACGGCGGCTAATTCCAAATCATGCATTGGGTAGTTCTCCTCATGCGATTGCAGCTATCTTGATGCATATGCTACAACTCTTCCTTCTTGCATAAGAATGCAACCTAGTCCTTGCTTTGATGCATCACAATAGACTTCAAAATCCTTCTTATTGTCTGGCAACGTAAGAATAGGTGCGGTTGTCAATATCTTCTTCAGCTCTTCAAAGCTCCTTTCACAATCCTCAGTCCAGTCGAATGGAACATCCTTCTTCAATAGTTTGGTGAGCGGCTTAGTGATCTTGGAAAATCCTTCAACAAATCTTCAGTAATAACCGACTAGTCCTAGGAAACTTCTCACTTCAGTCACAATTTCCGGCTGCTTCCATTCCATGATAGCTTGAATTTTTTACGGATCTATAGATATTCCTTTGCCAGAAATGATGTGACCTAGAAAAGAGATTTTCTTCAACCAAAAGGCACACTTATCAAATTTGGCCTATAATTGATGATCTGCAAGCTTTTCTAGCACTATTATGAGATGTTGTGCATGTTTTCCCTCTGATTCAGAAAAGATAAGAATGTCATCGACAAATATGATGACAAACTTGTCTAAGAATTCCATAAGGACTTTGTTCATCAAGTTCATAAACACTGCTGGTGCATTTGTTAAACCGAATGGTACCACAGTAAACTGATGTGGTCCATATCTTGTTATAAATGCAGTCTTTGGGATGTCCTCTTCTCGAATCTTTAACTGATGATATCCGGACTTGATATGCACGCGCCTCGCTTTAAGATGCGTGCATGAAATTTGGTCCCAATCTTCCGTCGTAGGAGAAATCTGTGGATAAATGCGAGTTGTGACCTTGACGAAGGGGCGGCTAACCACGATCCAACACGCGACCAGCAACCTCACAATCGCTAAACCACTCCTCAATTGATTATCAACCTAGAAAAGCTAGGTTGACCTGTTCACGAAGAACAACTCAAGCATATCAATAAGAAAAGCAAGAGCAATAGCGGAATGATAACACTCAATAATCTGAATAATGAATTGAACATTGAGACTCCGAATTGTACAAGTTGGCAAAGGCACGAGCATACAATCTGTATATCAACGAAGTCTGCCTAAAATTAATACCATGCCTTCTCTTTTATAGAGGATGATGTCTACAAAAGATAGAAGGTTTAAAACTAGAATTCTAAACTAATTTGAAACAGACTAGAATCCTAACAAACTATAAAAAGAAAATCCGGAGCTAATTTTTGCGGATTCGAATAGGACTCTTTCCTTTCGTGCGCTTTCCATTCTTTCGGGTCTTCTGGTTGCATACGATGTCAGATTTTGATGATTCTTGATGCATTGGAAAACTCTTTCAATTATCTTTCCAATAGATGCTCATATGAACTACTTGGACATCTGTGCTAAAATTGACGTTTGGTTGAACTCGCTGAACAATCAAGCTTGGTCGGCAGACTGTATGGTCCTCAGGCTGCGACCATGTGTCCTCAGAATGCAACCAGGTGCTTCCGATCATGGGCTGCAACCATGGGTCCTCAGGCTTGGTCGGCTGCAGCCATGTGCCGATCATGGGCTGCGGCCTTGAGTAGTATGGCAAAGTTGTTGAGCAGTTAAATTTGTCCATAACTCCCTCACATGTAACAACAAGCAAAGGACAATCATTCGGTAATATTATTTGTTCTGTAATTAAATAATTAATTTACCCAAGAAACAAATTCACCTGATGTTCAAGGCGACGCGCATGCGCTCGTGTTAATACTTGGGAGTGCGTGGTCGTGATATCCTCATCATACTCCCCTTCTTGAAAAAGAGTTGTCCTCGACTCTTGCCCGTCGTTCTCATCCAAGTATGGAGATAAATCAGCAACATTGAATATATCACTTACTCCATAGTCCTCAGGTAGCTCCAATTGGTGAGCATTAGCATTGATCTTGGCAAGAATCTTAAATGGACCATCACCGCGCGACATTAGTTTGGACTTGCATTGTTCTGGAAAGTGATCATAACGCAAATGCAACAAAACTAAATCTCCTTCGAACACAACTTCCTTTCTGCCTTTATTCGCATGCTTCTTATATTGAAGTTGCATCTTCTCAATATTTGCTTTGGTCGTCTCATGTATCTTACGAATCATTGCAGCGCGCTGTTTGGCATCAAGATTACCTCTTTCGGAAAGCGGTAGAGGTAACAAATCAATTGGCGCAGTAGGGTTAAATCCATAGACGACCTCGAATGGACAAAACTTGGTAGTAGAGTGCACAACATGGTTGTATGCGAATTCAATGTGTGGAAAACACTCCCCTAAAGCTTCAGATTTTGCTTGAGAACTGCCCGTAGCATGGTACCAAGTGTTCGGTTGACGACCTCGGTCTGGCCATCAGTCTGGGGATGACATGTCGTGGAAAACAACAGCTTTTTTCCAAGCTTCCCCCAAAGCGTCCTCCAAAAGTGACTCAAAAATTTGGTATCACGATCAGAAACAATTGTCTTCGGCACTCCATGGAGACGAACGACCTCGCTGAAAAACAAATCAGCAATGTGGGTAGCATCATCGCTCTTATGACAAGGTATAAAATGAGCTATTTTAGAAAACCTATCAATGACAACAAAGATACTATCCCTCCCCTTCGTAGTCTTTGGTAATCCCAACACAAAATCCATAGAAATATCCTCCCAAGGTACTTTCAGAATAGGAAGAGGCATATATAATCCATGTGGGTTTAAGCGAGACTTAGCTGTTTGACAAGTAGTGCATTGCCTTACGTAGCGCTCGACATCTCGCCTCATCTTCAGCCAGTAGAAGTGGGTGGCCAAAACATCTTCAGTTTTGCATATCCCGAAATGTCCCATCAATCCTCCGCCATGAGCCTCTTGTAACAACAAAAGACAAACAGAACTCATAGGAACACATAGCTTGTTAGCCCTAAACAAATAACCACCATTTAGTACATATCGAGCCCAACATCTTCCTTCTTTACAATTAATGTAAATGTCTTTGAAATCCAAATCAGTTGAATATAATTCTTTCAGACTCTCTAACCCAAGAATTTTGCAATCGAGTTGGGACAACAAGATGTAACATCTAGACAAGGCATTAGCAACCAAATTATCTTTACCTTTCTTATATTTGACAACATACGGAAAGGATTCAATAAATTCAATCCACTTAGCATGTCTATGATTCAACTTACTTTGGCTACGAATGTGCCTCAATGCTTCATGATCTGAATGTATGACAAATTCTTTCGGCCAGAGGTAATGTTGCCATGTTTCTAAGACTCCAAACAATGCATACAATTCCTTGTCATAACACTACCATAGAAACAGACATCCTGGACGGCACATCACAGACGGGTATGAACTGTTCAATGGAAAACCGTCTGTGAAGGCCTGTCGGGAGAATATGTTCAGATATCACAGACGGTTCTGACGTCAAAAACAACTGTGACAGTAAACCAGACGGTTCTGAACACAAAACCGTCTGTGATAGTATACTTATCACAGACGGCTCTAACCTAAAAATCGACTGTGATATATACAATCGGTTCCCAGCTAAGAACCGTCTGTGATAGTCTAATTATCACAGACGGTTCTAACCTAAAACCCGATTGTGATATATACAGACGGTTCTGAGTTCCGAACCGTCTGTGATAATTAGACTATCACAGACGGTTCAGAACTCAGAACCGACTGTGATTTATACAGTCGGTTGTAAACCACGAAGCGTCTGTGATAGTGTAGTTATCACAGACGGTTATGATGTATGAACCGACTGGAAAAGTACCAGCGCTTCGAATTCTCAACTGTGATCATTTCTGTCTCTGATCTTCGCGCGCAGAGCCTACACCTAGGAGAACACGAAGCATCGCTTTGGAAGTTCTATAAATTGACAGTGGAAAAATTGTCATTTATTTTACAAGTTTTTATAGTTCTCAGACTGTTTGACTCCTTAGCTTCTCTGCGCCAATGGCATCCTCGATGGCATCATCAGCCTCGCCCTCCTCGGTATGAACTCTCAATCTTTTGGACTTACCCCTGTATTGTTAATCCATGTTCAATACATTCTTGACCTGTTGATTTGCACAGGGAAGGGGAGCCATGGAAGACACTACCAAAGTCAAGGCCGAGCTGAGGGCCCTCCAGGAGGAGCACAAGCTCCTCACGGAGAAGCACACTCGGCTACGGCTTGACCTTGACGATCTCTTCCAGCGCATTCAGCGCATGAAGACGGATGGTGACAATGCTAGGGCGAGGACGAGGCGTCTTCGCGAGGAGAAGAAAGCCGCGGATATGACCATCGCTGGCTGCGGTTTGACAATGAAGGATGCCATCGCGAAGCTGAGGGAGGTCGCAGGCCTTCTCGACGCTGAAGTAGTTGATCCTGAGAAGGACAACTTGTCGCTGGAGGAGTCCTACGTCCTGGCTGCAAGTCAAACTGACTTTATTCTAGATGCAGCCAGGGCTAAGACCACTCCTTGACCTAGCATTCTGTATTTTTACTTTTTTTTGTAAGTGATGAAACAAATTATTGAAAACTTTGTTCTTATGTCAACTTTCTAATTTTTCAGCACATTCTTGGACTGCATGCAATCTTCCCTCTTTCTTTATCTTTCTTTAGCTTTTGTCAAACATTCGACCATACAAAGGTATGTACACTATGTGCGATCAAGGAACGACTATCGCGATCTTTGGCTTGTGATCGGAGCCCTTGAAATAATATAGAAACAATATAGAAGTCGCAGGTCCCATGCAAATAATATAAAAAGAATATAGAAGTTATATATCAACGTGCTTTGAATATCACAAACGGCTCTGAGGTAAAAAAACATCTGTGATAGTCACATTAGAGACGGTTTTTATGTAAGGCCCGACTGTGATAGTCCCAACAGGGTCCTCGCCTCGAATTCTCAACCTCTATCAATATCACAGACGGTTTTTAACTCCAAACCGTCTGTGATAGTAATATTACAGACGGATTTTATGTAAGGACCGACTGTGATTGGAGAACAGTTATCGACGCTTCAAATTCTTAACTTCTTTCAAATTCTCAGCGGTTCAACTGGAAGCAAAACTCCAGGGAGGGAACAAGTATTTGTAGAAGTCGAACAGTTCAATATTCAACAGACATATTAAAGACGGTTCAGACATCAGAATCGTCTGTAATATTAAAGCAGACGGTTTTGATCTCCCAACCGTCTGTGATAGTCCCAACAGTGCAATTCTCTACATGCAATTGTTGATAATCGCACATAATAACTGAGTAGATGAAGAGACTTAATTATTTACTTTAAATTTAATTTGCATCGAATTATGTAATCTGACTCTTCAACTTCCTTTGCCGTGTTGCAGTTTATCTCCCGAGAAGTTATATATCATGAATTTATTGACCTTGAAAACCAGTAGTGCGCTTTTTAGAACTCGAGGCACCCGCGCATATGAACCGTCACCTTCTGTTTCTATAAATAGCGAGGCTCCTAAATCCCTGTCTTTATTCCCTCCTCAACTCCCACCTTGATGGCGAGCCGAGATTCCAGTGAGGTTATTGAAATTGATCAGAGTGATGAGGAAGAGATAAGGAATGAACTCGATCAGGATCTTCAGAAAGTAAGTCCTCTCTGAAACTCTAATGCAGATCTTTCTTTTATGACTTGATTACCTCGAAACAAATGCATTTCGAAATCCACAGGTGCTTGAGGAAATGCTCCCTCCAAAGAAGAGACTTAGAAATGATGAAAGATCGTACAGTGGAGCTGCAGCGAAGACTCTAGAGGGTGCTGAGGCCTGTGTTGCCACATTGCCCCTTGCAACCCTTCCAGTTGCATCGACTCCACCTTTGGAGATCCACAACAATCCTTCCAATATCCCCTCTTCAACAGCTTTGTATCATCAGCTTTTCTGGGGTAAGGCTCACACTTCCACTCCGAAGCTTGGCAATCATCTTCACCCTCCCAGCATACGGTCCCTAGGAGAAGCTGGAGAAGCATATGTGCAGGAGGAGAAAGCTGCCTTGTGCTGATGTGCAGAACTCTCCAAAAAAAAAGAGGCGCTGGAGAAGCATTATGAGGGGATGTCTTTTGCCATTCTGCACTTGGCAGAGTGCTTTGAGTTGCAGCTTCATCTCCACCTTTGTTGTATCAACTTTAATTTCTTGGATGATCCTACTGATGCCAAATCCACTCCTTTGCTGAGAGATGATGTTGATAGTCTTAGAGCCATTGGTAGTTCTCCTAGGGCGGCCAGTGTAGATCCTACTGATGCCAATACGTCCCTAGGAGAACTTTGTAAATTACTTTCGGAACAGGTCGACACTAATCAATTGGTCGCTTAATTAATAGTATCTCTTATGTATGGAAAGATTGAAAGAAATAAGAAATTTCTTTTCCTTATATATCTGGCTTTCGATTGATTATGTAACTGATAATCACCAAATGATGTTCTGTGTAAAAATGTTAACAAGAAAATACTGCTGCGATCAAGACGGTTTTTAACTCAAAACCGTCTCTGCTTGAAAGATTACAGACGGTTTTAATTTCAGACATATATATAAAACAAATATAAAAAACAAGATAAAACCAAATAGTCTGAACGTTCATTTTTTTAAATGCTAACATTGAAATAAGATAGAACCAAATATAAAAAACAAGTGGAACAACTGATGACCAGTAGTCGAATGCAAACAAACAATCTGGGATATTATAGACGGTTCGGACCTTAAAACCATCTGTGATAACACAGACGGTTCTGAGGTAAAAACCGTCTGTGATAACCACATACACAGACAGTTTTGAGGTAAAAACCGACTGTGATAATCAAATACACAGACGGTTCTGAGGTAAAAACCGACTGTGATAGCCACATACACAGACGGTTCTGAGGTAAAAACCGACTGTGATAATCAAATACACAGACGGTTCTGAGGTAAAAACTGACTGTGATAGTAAAGCGGACGGTTTGGAGTTCATAACCGTCTGTGATATTTCTTTCATAGTTACACAAATTGCACCGATATTACCGCGATTAATAGAGTGAAACCCGTCAGTAATATTCTGTTCTTCAATAATGCACCGATATTACCGACGGTATCATATAGAACCGTCTGTATTGAATCTGGTATAAAAGGTCTTTTGGCGGATGTTTTGAGCTAGTCGTACTCTCTTCCTCGACCTACACTGTCCAGTTCGAAGAGATTTGGGGCAAGGAAGAGCGAAATCTCGAAAGGCAGGGGGAGCATTTGGGGGCAAAAATTTGAGGATCGAACCAAGGTTGGTACTTGCTCCTAAGGCATACACATTACTTGATTTCATCATCAATATCGATCTCCATTGATTACTAATTAGCATGTGTATGAATTTGATTAATTGCAGATGGTCTGAGACTGGATGTATAATGACAACCGAGTGGGTGAGGAATACATGAAAGGTGTTTTTGATTTCGAAAAGGTTGCTGAGCAAGACATGACGAAGAAGGGTTTACCATATATGTACTGTCCTTGTGTAGACTGCCAGAATATTAAGATGTTCACCAACTCATCTCAAATTGTCGCCCACTTGATTCGACGTGGTTTCAAAAAGGGGTACACGTGTTGGGTCCACCATGGAGAAGAGCCAACTGCAGAAACAACTGCCACTCAGGTTGAGGAACAGGACATGTCGGATCCAAACAACGACTTCGACGAGGAAATGCCAGAGGATGACCATTTAGATGACATGTTGCGTGATGTGGAAGGAAATTACAGTGAAAGAGAGTTTGGAAAATTCAAGCGCTTGATTGAGGACTCAGAAAAGCCGTTGTTCCCTGGTTGCAAGTCGAAGTACACAAAGTTGGCCTCTGTGCTTGAACTGTTAAAATTGAAGGCAAGCAACAGCTGGACCGACAAGAGTTTCACAGCACTGTTAGATCTTTTGGCGGACATGCTCCCGGAAGGAAACGAGTTGCCAAAAAACACCTACCAAGCGAAAAAGCTGTTGTGTCCTTTGGGAATGGAAGTAGAAAGGATACACGCATGCCCTAATGATTGCATCCTTTACCGTAACGACTACAAGAATATGCATGTTTGTCCGGTGTGCGGTGCATCCCGCTATAAGCGTACTAAGGACCGAACAGACGACGGCGACTGCGCGGAGATAAAGTAAGGACCTCCTGCTAAGGTGTTGTGGTATTTGCCAGTCATTCCCCGCTTGCAGCGTTTGTTTGCAAACCGTAAAGAGGCAAAATTACTGCGTTGGCATTCGGAAGACCGGAAGAAGGATGGAAAGCTGAGACACCCCGCTGATTCTTCGCAGTGGAGAAACATTGACAGGGAATTTGTTAACTTCGGAGCAGAATTGAGGAATATAAGGTTCGGGTTGAGTACCGATGGAATTAATCCTTTTGGTAACATGAGCAGTCGGCATAGCACTTGGCCGGCTCTTTTATGTATCTACAACATTCCTCCTTGGTTGTGTATGAAGCGCAAGTACATCATGATGTCTCTACTTATCTCAGGACCAAAACAACCCGGAAACGATATTGATGTGTACCTAGCACCATTGATAGAGGATCTCCTAACAATGTGGAACGAAGGGGTGCAGGTATGGGACGCATACAAACGAGAGAACTTCATCCTACGTGCTATGATATTCTGCACCATCAATGATTTCCCTGCCCTTGGAAATTTGTCGGGCCGTACTACGAAAGGAGCCAAAGCCTGCCCCCACTGCGAAGATGAGACTGAGAGCGTGTGGCTGAAGAATTGCAGGAAAACAGTGTACATGCGTCACCGTAGGTTTCTTCTGAAGAATGACGCGTACCGTAAGAGGAAGAGGGAATTTGACGGCCACAAGGAAGATGGTTCAGCCCCGAAGCCTACGTGCGGGAAAGATGTTTACTCACGGGTGAAGGACATAGACGTTGTGTTTGGAAAGGGTGGTAAATTGAAACCCCTCACGAAGAACACTTGGAAGAAGAGATCGATATTTTGGGACTTACCGTATTGGGAGCATTTAGAGGTTCGTCATTGCATTGATGTCATGCATGTAGAGAAGAATGTTTGTGACAGTTTAATCGGCCTATTGCTGAACATTCCAGGGAAGACAAAGGATGGCGTCAATGTGCAGCGTGACATGATCGAAATGAGAATCAGGCCCGAGCTAGCACCGAGAGAGGACGATAAAGGCCGTATATACCTCCCCCCCGCATGCTACACTTTGTGCAAGGTTGAGAGGACAGAACTCTGTAAGTGTCTTTATGGTGTTAAAGTTCCATCGGGTTACTCCGCAAATATGAAAAAGCTTGTGTCCATGGGCGATTTGAAATTGCTGGGTATGAAGTCTCATGATTGTCACGTGTTGATGACACAAATGCTTCCTGTTGCCATCCGGAGTATTCTGCCGCATAAGGTCAGAGAGACGATCACGAGGCTATATTTTTTCTTCAATGCAATTTCTTCGAAGGTCATTGATCCTGATGGACTGGATTCTTTGCAGAGCGAGGTGGTTCGAACTCTCTGTCAGTTTGAGATGTATTTTCCTCCATCGTTTTTTGATATCATGGTCCATCTCACCGTCCACCTTGTCAGAGAAATCAAGATATGTGGACCCGTGTTCCTATGTTATATGTATCCATTCGAGAGGTACATGGGTGTACTTAAGGCCTACGTGAGGAATCGGTGCCGGCCCGAGGGTAGCATTGTCGAAGGTTATGCAGCGGAAGAGGTTGTTGAGTTCTGCGTCGATTACATGGCCGAGGTAGAAGCAATAGGAGTTCCTGTGTCTCGTCACGAGGGGAGGCTTGATGGTGTTGGCACTATTGGACGGAGAGCCATCACTCTTGATTTTGATATGTACTCGAAAGCTCATTTTTGGGTCTCGCAACACATGACGGAGGTGTCTCCGTACATCGACGAGCACAAGGAGATGCTACGACAAGACAATCCTTGCCGATCCGAGGTTTGGATCACGGGACAACATAACAGTCGATTCAACGCGTGGATGAAGGTACGAATCACTGGAGAGTCCGCAAGTGAGAACCTTAAATGGTTGGCAAAAGGGCCCACGTTTACTGTACAGACATGGCAGGGATACGACATCAATGGGTACACATTTTACAAGAAAGCTCAAGATCGAAAGAGCACTGTGCAAAATAGTGGAGTGAGCGTAGAAGCTTTCCATGAGGGGTTCACCAAGACAGGCCCAACAAGGGTAGTACGTGGATTGAACTCGTACTACGGGTTCATTGAAGAAATTTGGGAGCTCGATTACGTACTGTTCAAGATTTCCCTGTTTCGATGCCGATGGGTCCAAATCCCACAGGGTGTGAAGGTTGACAGTTACGGTTTCACTTCTGTGGATCTGGATCGCGTTGCTTATAAAGATGAGCCATTCATACTTGCAAATCAAGCCATTCAGGTCATTTATGTCACTGACCCGGCCAATAAGAAGTGGCACATCGTCCTTCATGGCAAGAGAAGGATTGTTGGAGTTGAAAATGTCGTAGACGAGGAGGAATACAATCAATTTGATGAGATTCCTCCATTTGGAGATGGCGTACAGGTCGATACTGAAGACACCGATGAAACCAGTTACGTGCGTATGGATCACCAGGAAGGGTTATACTTTAAAGGTAATGAACTGTACGTCTTATCTCTCTGTTTCCATCGGTATAGCTTATATCTCCTGTAATTCTCGTCTTTGCAGGGCCGCGGCAAGTGGAAAGTTGAGGATAACATGGCTGTGTACGTGGAAATTGTCGGTGAAAGTTCCCATTTGTATGTAACATTAACTTGAGCATGCTCCACGTACATTGTATGTTAAATTTATTTGAGCATGCTCCACATTGTAACCAATTATCGGATCTACGTACACAGTAACCAATTTACAGAGCATTTGGACTACATTTGAAATATCTGAGTGTTCATTTAAAACAAGTTTTCGAGCATTCAGAGTTGAAAGCTACAGATCAGTTTTAAGTTGTAAAACTAACGTTCAATAGAGAGATTATCAAGGACGGTTTTGACCTAGCACAGACGGGTATGATTCTAGAACCGACTGTGATAATCTCAGTCACAGTCGGTTCTCAACTCACAACCGTCTGTGATAATCTCTCTCTATGTAGATTACTACAGACGGTTTTTATTTGAGAACCGACTGTGATAATATTACTATCACAGACGGTTATATATATATAACCGACTGTGATGTTTTCAACAGTGTCCGACTCTTCGAGTTCTTGACGTGCACCGTCGGTTTTCAATTCCAAACCGTCTGTGATAATCAGAGTCACAGTCGGCTCTCAACTCAAAACCGTCTGTGATAATCTCTCTGGTGACTATCACTATGTCGATTATTACAGACGGTTCTGATGCGAGAACCGACTGTAATAATATCGTCGCGGTTAATAGTTCAAGGCGGGTTTTGTCCCGCTCATTCCAGTTTGCAACTGTTTGCCCTAGCTCTCTCCGCCCTCGTACCGTCCGTCGCGATCACCTCCATCACCTCCCACCTTCTCCTCCTCTCCGTCCATCGCGATCACCTGCATCGCCTTTCCACCGTCATGCATGATCACCTCCATCGCCCTCCCACCTCCGACGCGATCACCTCCATCGCCTCCCCACCGTTTCTGTCATTCTTGGTTAATTATAAGTATATGGGTTTTGTTATAGAATTATTAGTTGCAGATTTACTTAAACTGTTCTCTCTTTCACTTATGTTAGGAACTATGTCTGGTGACGAAATGCACCACTCGGGGAGTCAGGGTGACCTTGCTGGCGATGAGACGCTTGGGCCGGAGGTCGCCTCGTCCGCCGTGACCCCGCAGAAGAAGAGAAAGGGGCGAGGCCGGACGACATGCGCGCGTCTGAACAAGCGGGAAAAGCAGCACGTCCAGTTCGACGACAATGGTGTGCCGGAAGCTCCGGACAAACTTGTCGGTCAATACCGCTCACTATGCGGCAAAGTGGCAAGAGAGTGGGTGCCCATCACCACCTCCGACTGGGGTCAAGTGCCCCCAGAGTGCAAGGATGCGCTGTGGGAAGAAGTGCAAGCGGCGTTTCACATTGCGGAGGATCGCCATTTCACCTTCCGCCGGAGGACACTTATGTCAATAAACAAGGCGTGGAGGAACTTCAAGAGCGAACTTGTCAGGCACTATGTGAAGGAGTCGAAGACCCCCTTCAATGACTACCCTTTCGTGACTACCGAGGCATGGCAGCAGTTTGTGGAGATGAAGGGCAAGCCTGAGTTCCAGGAGCTTAGTGCGAAGGGCCAGGCTAACCAGGCCAAGAACACCCACCCACACAGACTAGGCACCGGTGGGTATGTGGGGAAGAAGGCGCTGTGGAGGAAGTAGGACGAGGAGGCTTCCCAGTCTTCGGCCGGCAGTCCTTATGCGGGCATAACGGACGTGCGTGCCCGCAATTGGTGCCGAGCAAGATCGACGATGAACTCCTCCGGAAGCGTCTCCGTGAGTAACCCTGCGGACAAGGAAGTGATCGATCGGCTGGTAAGATTGTCCGATCACGTACTATCCTCATAACACGCATGCAATGGGCTGTATTGCTAAGTTCTCCTGTTGCAGGTGACGCTAAGTGCGCAGGCGGCATCCGAAGAGTTCAACCCGAGGAGGGACAGGGATATCCTCACAGCGGCGCTAGGAAACAAGGAGCATCCAGGCCGCGTGCGTGGCCTTGGCGCCACTGTGCCTTGGAGGCATGGTTTCCCTGATGATGAGGAGGCGGCTAAGAGGAGAAAGAGATCCCACCAAGCCCGCGATGAACGGCTCAAGGAGGAGATGCGATCGGAGTTCGCTGTTCGGGACAAAGCACTCCTGCAGCAATTGTCGGAGATGCGGTCCATGTATGAAGAGCTAAGAAAGGCGACCCAGGGCACCCCCGTTCTAGCAGCGGAAGTACCGACCCCCATTCTTGGCCACCGTAGTAACTGCGCGTCTGCGCCGGGGTCTTCGCAGACGGAGCCCTCTCCAAAGTATCCGGTGGACTCTCTGCAGGTAATGACCGTTAATGCGCACTGTTTGTCTATGTTAATTCATTCGAAAGTGAGAAGCGGTGAAATTTAACATGTTAATGTGCACTGTTTGTAGGAACCCGCCTCCTGCAAGCTTATGGTGCTGGCCGGTGTCTTCCCGATCGAGGCTGCCCGTGGGATGGTGCAACCATGCACGGCGGGGGCCACAATCCATGGTGCCCCTCTATGTGAGGGTTTTGCACGGGTCCAGGTGGACAGTGTCTTTGACCATTGCAAGGGTTTTCCGTTGGAGAAGCCGCCGAACGATGAGATTACCACTCTCGGGGATGCGGTGCACACGTTCGTGCAATGGCCCAAGAAAGACATTGTCCTGTATGAGGTAATTCCCCCACCAGTTTCATAATTTGTACTGTAATAATAGCCTTCAGAGTTAGTGTCCTAATACATAGGTTCTTACATCACAGACATCACAGACCGACACGCGGCCTACTAGCCAGCATACCCCTCCGATGACGAAGCTGACTCCGAGTAAGAGGCAACCATTCAAGAAGCTGGCTATGAGGGGAAAAGCAAAGAAGAGCTCGGTGAAGGAGAGCGAGAAGAGTGCACCAGCTCCATGCCGTTCTCTCTGGGGATGCCCATGGCCTCCGATACCGCAATTTCGAGCATGGGGTTAGCATGCCAGAGCCTGCATGCTTGGTACATGAGGAGGACAAACCAGACCAGGACGCAGCGTCCGACGCACATCATGGTCAAGTACACCGTGGCAGAGTTCCATAACGACGTTGGGACCTACTCGGTGACCTTCGAAGACCTGCACAATTTACTGAACAAAGATGCGCTCGACTTGTCAATCCTACTGTCTTGGGTGCTGTAAGTATCCTACTATCCGTGCATATACGGATATATGCCATTTATTAATTGGTTACTTCCGTGCAGCTGCATGGCCAACTATGCCAAATCCAAGGGCATACCTGTTGGTTTCTTGGACCCCCAGATTGTCGCCGAGGTGATGTTTAGGACCGACACAGACTTCGTTGTCGACTACATCAAAAGAGGGTTGCTTGCTCAGGTCGACAAGGAGTATATACTTGTACCCTACAACCAGAGGTGAGTGCTTTCATCAGTACTTCACCCGTAGATTAGTGTCTCCATGTGCACACCCCCAAATTTAGATTAAATTTTTAATTCTCTACATGTAATATGTAGCTACCACTGGATCCTGCTGCTACTTATTCCGAAAAGCAACAAGGTGTTCTACCTTGACTCATTGCAGAGGAAAGGGTACTCGTATTGCGGCGCACGAGATGTATTCGGAAGGTGATGTGGACCTGTCTTGCATGCATCTAGATTTACTGTCCTCAAATTGTCAATTTCGGCTAACGTCAAACTGTCAATTTTGACTATCTACAGGGCTTTCACGAAGTACTTTGCCGAGGTAGGGAGACAACACGAGCGGCGAGCCGATAAGTTTCAGTGGTTACAATTTTCGATACAAATTTCAACTGGCATCTGTTTTACTTTATAACTTGTCCCCACCTAACTCTCGGTCTGTAAATTGGCAGTGCCATCAGCAGCCGGACGACAATACATGTGGGTTCTGTTGGATCAAAGATGCCGACTAGAAAGGGGGGTGAATAGGAGGCTTTTAAAAACTTTAAAACTTAAAGCAAATAAAGAACAAATCAAGAACAAATAATATAAGCAAGGGAAAGAGAGAACGAACACAATAATTTTTACCGAGGTATCGGAGACTCGCCCAGTCTCCACTAATCCTCGTTGAAGCACTCAAATTACTTGAGTCTTGCCTCAATATCCACAAAGGATATTATCACTAGTGGTTGCTCCTTGTCCACTCCGGAAAGGCGAGCACCGATGCCTTGTACACACTTGCCGAGCCTCTCCGACAATCTCCGAACGGAGAGATCAACGGCCACGCCTCCGAACCATCTAGGTGAGGGCGCTCACCAAGAGTAACAGGCAGCGAGGTCTTCTCAAGACCTCCAAACACGCACCGAGAAGCTAAGTAAATGCAAAATGCAAAGAACTGAAATGCTCGGTGGATCGGAAAGCACTCGACTTGATCAAAAGATCAAGATTTTATATAAGAAACTAATGCTCAAGAGTGTATATGAAATGCTGCTGCTTATTGTAAGAAACACATGCCCAAAGCCCCTATTTATAGCCTCAAGAAGCAAATGAACCGTTGGAGCTAGGGCTGAAAATCAGCAACCCAAACTGACAGTCAGTTTAGTGCACAACGGCCGACAAAATTTACGGACGAAAACTTTGCTAGCCGTTCGTAGTCGAAAAAGGAAAGCTGAAACCCACAACTGACAGTTAGTTACAAAAACTGACAGTCAGTTACACAAACTGACAGTCAGTTCGACCACAAACTCGACCAAAATCAAATAGAAACTCAGTTAAAAGCGCTGTGGTCGAAACCCCAACTGACAGTCAGTATGGACAAACTGACAGTCAGTTTAGTACAAAAATTTTGAGCCCAAAATACACCCTCTCTGGACAATTGTCAGTTTAAACTAACTGACATTCAAACTGACAGTCAGCATGAACAAAAATAGAGATAACTTTAAATCCAGAAATCCAAAAGAGGTGTTTAATAGCTCGTTGGAAAGATAATTTTAAGGGCTACAATTTTGTCAACAGAAGAAAAAGCCAGATCTTCCTAGATCTTTCTGAAAATTGCAAATACTCTTCTGCTGTCAAAAACTGAACTGAAAATCCAGATTTTTCAAATAAGTTCAAAACCAAATCCAACCAAAAAGGATGCAATGCAATGACCTAAGTTTCTCGGTTTGTGTTGGAGATAAAGAGAGGACTTTCGCCACCCCTCTTTATAGTATGGTTAAAACTAGAAAATAATTTCCCTAACCGATCATCTCCAAACGCCGAGATCGGTAAAAATAAAATCTCATAATACCTGAGGTCTTTCGCATCTTCATGATTTGCGTCTTGTATTTTGCTTTCCTGTGTCTTGTGCTTCACTTCAAGTCGGGTTCTTCTTGATCATCTTGTATTTCTTCCCAACTGATCCCTGTATCAATTTATCTCAAAAGCACAATTAGTCCGGAACACTTTGTTTTCATTAATAATCAAAATTAGGGTTAGGCATGATGGCCTAGATGCAACAGGTTCTACGTGATGCGCCACATGTATGACCTGATCATCACCCCTCACCGGCCAGATTTCCCCGAGGTATACAACTGCTCCCCTTAATTTGTCTCGATTTGACAGAATTTACAACTTCAGCTAATTTTTTATGTACCAACTCTTGCTGCAGGGGGTCGACTTCCCTTCAGAAAGCCTTGACCCTCGGCAGATTGGTAATGTCCGAGGGATGCTCGTTGAGTTTTTCCTTTCGGAGGTCATATCACCCAAGGGGAAGTTTAGGGACCCGCAAGGTTCGTATTAGTGCGGCCTTACATTTATTTGTACATCTAACACACTTTAATTGTCGATTACATTTATTTGTTCAATTGTATATATTTCTGAGTTCTGTGCTGTATATATGAAATGCTATACAAATATATTTGAGTACTGTGCATATGAAACTGTATATATTTGAGTACTGTACAAATATAATTCTGAATTCAATTGTACAAATATATATGAGACTGTATATATTTGAGTACTATGCATGTATGAAATTCATGAACCGTATATATGAAAATGCAATTTGTACAGAGGACATCTGTGACTGTTATAATCTCAGACGGTTTGTAAGATCAAAACTGTCTGTGCATGCACAGACGGTTTTGATCTTACAAACCGTCTGAGATTATAACAGTCACCGATAATAACCCATCGCAGATGGTTTGGACCTCAGATCCGTCTGTGATATCACACTATCACAGACGGTTCTGAGATTATAACACTATCACAGACGGTTTCAAGATTAACACCGTCGCTGATATCGCAGATTGGTTTAATATGAGTATCACAGACGGTTTTGATCTCAGAATCGTCTGTGATATCCAAAGGCGTCTGTGGTAATCCTGAGTACCACAGACTGTTCTGATATCCAAACCGTCTCTGGTAATCTGAGTATCACAGTCTGTTATGACATCAAAGGCGTCTGTGATACTCATACTAACACAGACGGTTCTGATGTCAAAACCGTCTGTGGTAGTATGACTATCACAGACGGTTCTGACCTTATAACAGTCTGTGAATGGATAGATCACAGACGGTTGAAAACATCAAAAACCGTCTGTGATAGTACATGATTATCACTGACTCGAATATCACTGACGGGTAAGAACCGTCTGTGGTAGTATGACTATCATAGACGGTTCCGAGAACAGAACCGTCTGTGATAGTATGACTATCACAGACGGTTCTGACCTTATAACAGTCTGTGAAATATGAGTATCACAGACGGTTCTGACCTTATAACAGTCTGTGAATGGATAGATCACAGATGGTTGAAAACATCAAAAACCGTCTGTGATAGTACATGATTATCACTGACTCGAATATCACTGACGGGTAAGAACCGTCTGTGATGAATGTTTTGACCCGACTGTGATGATGAATTCTGTAGTAGTGTTTAAAGTTGGACCACTAAGCTTCTCACTAAAATAAGCAATGGGTTTTCTATCTTGCATGAGAACACCTCCAATTCCAATACGACTAGCATCACATTCTATTTCAAAAGTTTTATTAAAATTAGGAAGTTGTAGAAGTGGTGCATTGGTTAACTTATCTTTCAATGTGTTGAAAGCGTCCTCTTGTGCCTGTTCCCACTTGAAAGGCATGTTCTTCTTGGTCAACATATTGAGTGGGGCGGCGATTGTACTGAAATCTTGTATGAACCGACGGTAGAAACCAGCAAGTCCGTGAAAACTCCGCACTTGTGTGACTGTTGTAGGTGTAGGCCATGCTCGAATTGCTTGCACCTTTTGTTCATCCACCTCAATGCCCTGTGCAGTCACAACAAAACCAAGAAACACGACTTGATCCTTGCAGAAGGTGCACTTCTCAAGGTTAGCAAACAAACGTGCCTCTCTCAAGACAGCAAAAACTTGGTGTAAATGCCCCAAATGATCATCGAAAGTCTTGCTGTAGATCAAAATGTCATCAAAGTAAACCACCATGAATTGTCCGATAAAAGCACGCAACACTTCGTTCATTAAGTGCATAAACATACTAGGTGCATTAGTAAGACCAAATGGCATGACCAACCATTCATATAATCCAAATTTAGTCTTAAAAGCAGTTTTCCATTCATCACCTACCTTTATTCTAATTTGGTGGTAACCACTACGCAAATTGACCTTAGAAAAGATGGTCGAACCACTCAATTCGTCAAGCATATCATCTAACCGAGGAATCAAATGTCGATAATGAACAGTGATATTGTTGATAGCTCGACAATCTATACATATCCTCCATGACCCATCCTTTTTAGGCACAAGTAAAATAGGAACAACACAAGAACTTAAGCTTTCGTGTACATACTCTTTGTCGAGAAGCTTTTGTACCTGGCATTGAATTTCTTTTGTTTCCTCAGGGTTGGTACGATATGGAGGTCGGTTAGGCAAGGGTGCTCCTGGAATGAGGTCGATTTGATGCTCTATTCCTCGCAATGGTGGCAGCCCCGCAGGTATCTTGTTTGGAAAACGTCCTCAAATTCCTGCAGTAAAGAAACAACCGAAACAGGCAAAGTAGAGGGTAAAGCATTAGTAGAAAAGAGAGCGTCTTTGCACACAAGCACAAAGCACTCTTGGGGATGGGTTTCAAGCTTTCGCATCTCACGTTTGGTGGCTAACAGAACCTGTCCCTGAAGCTGAACCTCTCTTTTCTTTTCACTCTTTTCTTTCTTTTCTCTCAATTTGGTTTGGTGGCTCTCACTCCCCGATTTTTGACTCTCACTCATCTCTCTTTCTTTTCTCTCACGCTTAGCCCTATCTAAATCATCTTTGAGAATTTCATCAGGAGACATTGGAACCAGTGAAACCTTCTTGTTGTTGTGCACAAAAGAGTACTTATTGGAATGCCCATGATGTGTAGTATCCTTGTTGTATTGCCATGGCCGTCCAAGTAGTAATGCACAAGCTTGCATCGGTACCACATCATAGTCCACAAAATCAGAATAGGAACCTACAGAGAAGTGGACACGTACCATAGCGGTCACCTTCAACTTGCCACAAGAATGGAACCATTGAATGTAGTATGGCTGTGGGTGTGTTTGTGTGGTCAAGCCAAGCTTGGCGACCATCTCTGAACTTGCGATGTTGTTGCAGCTTCCTCCATCAATGATGACTTTGCATGAGTGCTTCATGATCACAAACTTTGATTGAAATAAATTGTGGCCCTGCCCCTGCTCCGCCTTTTCCATCTGCGAGCTAAGAACACGATGAACAATAAGGCTAGTATGACCAGCATCAAAGGTGATCTCCTCTGCGTCAGAGCCCAACATGTCATGTTGCTCCTCATGGTTGGATTCTTCTTCGACCTCTGTCGCGCCCCGAAACTGGGACTAAGACTACTCCTGTAGAGACCTAGCACGCTGCAGCTAGTCCCATATATGCATAGCATACACATACCCTTGACTTCCCAGGATAAGTCAAGCACAGGAGTATATTACATTGCAACAGAGTAACTTACAACATAGTTAAGCAGTGTGGCCTGCTGGCCTTGATATTACATAAGAAGATTACAATGCCTTCACGGCATACATGGTTTAGTAAAATAGCATCTACACAGCAGAAGATAGGTGACCCACCCACAAAGAGAAGTGGACGGCAGAACAACACACATCAGGGCTCTGGCGGAACTGACACTCCTCCTTCTGGATCCACAAGGTTCTTCATGCCTTCATCTTGATTATTGAACGCTCCATCTATTGATTTGTAGGTTGCAAGAGTGAGCACTTACGTACTCAGCAAGTCATAGGTAAGAGTAGATACATATAGTAGTGATGATATGAACCTAGACTAGTTAAGAATTATGGATGTTTGTAAAATAACCTCTTTCTTTTATACCTCATCTCATCTTATCTCATGGCAGCACTTCTCATAATATAACATCATCATTCATGTTCACTAGATTATAGCACTACCGCGACACGTCGACACACGACAACCCACGGCAGCACTCCTTATCATGACAACACATGTCATTTGGGTAATCTTGATTTAACACATTTTATTTAGAAAATAATACTTGTGTCACACCCCGTGGATTTAATCCACCGCAGCAGACTCCTATAAACCCGAGAGCTCGGAGTATTCGAATAATTTTTAACTCTACAGAGAGGTACCAATTTACCCGCAAGATATTCCACTTTCAAGCCTTTTCTATCATAACATAATGATTGGACCCCTGACTCACTTCATATTGTGAGCGGCAAGGTGGAGATAACAAGAACTTTTGTTTTGTATCACTCACAATTCACCCCTGACCCTGTGGATCTCTCGCGAACCACAGTTGTGGCGGGCTATACCCCCACCCTTACTCATATTTCCCCATTGCTGGGTCAACGTACCAGATCACCTTCAGTGATAGTGGGAGTCATCCTCCATGTCAATCATGCATCACTACACATGTCATGCAGGGGTTTCATGTGCGATCCGCATAAGTACTTGTTCAGGCCTGTCCCATACCAGGCTTGCGATTAGCACGTTGTTCATGCCACTAGACGCACAACACAAGGTTCTAGTCCTTATATACCAGTGACCAGACCATCCACAACCCTGCACCTTCAGTGCCTGCATTCCTTCGCAGTTTAGCACCTCCAGTGCTACCGCCTTCCATACCATTTTCTGATCACGGCTAGGGGTTTTATTTCATGAATATAAGTATATAAATACATATATAATAGTTCATGGCTCAAAACTTGTTTATTTCACATTTCACAGATAACCAGTCTAGTACTGCCAATTTATAAATCAACCATTCTCAATCTTTCACATGCAATATTATCTATATTCAAGGTTATGTTATAGCAACATTTAAAATATAGGTTCAAGATGACCAAGAATATGACTTGCCTTCCGCGTCGTAAGAAACAGCAGTTGATGACGGTTCAACAGCAAAGTCCTCGAATTTAGTTTCTGGTTCTGCTCGGCGACAAACAAACACATAATAATTACTTATTATATTAAAATGATTTATGATCTATATGCAGATATGCTTAACAAAGATAACTGAACGATATTGAAGATAATTGGGATTGCAATCTGAACTGAATCAAGATTCTAGGGTTTCAAGGAATTGGCTAAGGATGGGTGTTAGATGCTCTTAGGATCTCAAGGTTGCAATAAGAACATCAGTTTTGTAGCTGGTTTGATCAAAAACAGCGAATGTCAGCAGATTGACATTCGGATCAACGGTCTGACATAGCTTCAAGGTAAGCTAGAGAGCTTATCTCAAGCTATGACAGTAGAAGAAAGTATAGATCATAACTCTACAAATTTAGTGAACAAAGTAGTTTTCAAATTGCACAATCAGAAGTGGGTAAACAAGGCCAATGCCATTGGCTGGCATGCATGAAACAATGTCAAAAACTAGGGTTTAGCAGCAAATATAATTCAAGGGCTCAAATCAAGTTGTGATAGAAGAAGAAATTGTAGATCACAACCTCAGGAATCTAAGGGACAAAGTTATGCTCAAAATGCACATCTGGAAAGGAGTGAAAAGGGCTAATGCCACTGACTGACATAGTCTGGCATTGAACTGACATGGCCAGAAACTAGGGCTTGGCATAACTTTTGATCTAGGGCTCCAAATGATGCACCATTTTGTCTGGGAGGTAGGCATTGATAACAGGAACAAATCATTCAACAGGATCTAGGGCAGAAGATGGCTGGAAGGTGATGAAATTCAGTGAAGAAGTGTGGTGGCGACACGGCACAGTGAAGCCACTGGACAAGGTTTTTGGCATGGCTATAACTTGAAATCTGGACAGTTTCAGAGATCGGGCTAGAAGACAAATATTCTCAGGAGGTTGAAGCACACCTGAAGGACAAGGTGGCTAAAGCTAGATCGGCCGGGAATGGATTTCCGGTGAATGGTGCCGGAGAAGAAGACACGGGATTTGGGGCTTTTCGATACAGGCTAAATGAACTCAATTCCAAGCTTGGAGAGTGAAATAGAGGTATGAGTAAGCTATCTGTACAATCAATTTGGCCGGAGGATGGCCGGTGTGGCCTGGCGACGTTTGCCGGTGGTTGGAGAAACTCAAATCTGGGGAAAGCTTCGATTGAGGTTCAATTCTGGAATCTTGATGCACAGGCTTGCTTATTAGAGATCACTGATCATTTTGTTCCACAGAATCGAAAGCCAATTCGAGGTAAATCGGCCTACATTGCCGGAACAGGGCAATTCAAGGATTCCGGCGATCACCGGCGATAGGATGCAAGATAATTCAATTAAGTGGTACAGCACGATGAGTGAGATGAGATATACTCACTGATGCTGTTAATTTGGCAGGAGGTGCTGTGGATTGTGCTGGCACCGTGAGCCTCCTCGACAGCTCGCCGGAGAAGACGACGACAGTGAAGAGGTTTGGAAATTTGGTTAATTTCTGGTGATGGGAAGATTGCACAAGGTAATGGTTGCTTATATAGACCAGTGGACGAAGCTTGCAAGGAGGTAGCAGCAATGAATTTGGCGTCAGTGACATGATTTGCTAGGCGCAGATGCAACAACGGCGAGCAGTGACGCGATAGCGCTCAGGCGAGGTGACTACTGATCAACTTGTCGGCTCATTGGAACTCAACATTGTCGAGCGGTGCAAGCAGTGGCAACAGGAGCTGGCACGGAGAAGCAACGTGGCAAGAAGATGCTGACAATGGCTGCTGCTGATCGCGCACGGGAGCAAGTGCTGTTCAATGGCGTTGCCATGACGATGGCTAGGACACAGACACGTGCGCAACAGAAAGAGCAAGCATGCACGAGCACAAATGCAAGCAGGGCTTGGCCGGCGGCGAGCGTGCACGGCGCAAAGATCACGGCGAGCTCTGGTCTTGCGCACAGTAGCTGCTGCTCTGGTCGAAATAGGGGCTGATTTGCAATTTCAAATTATTGATTTTGGGCTGAAATGCAAATCTAATGATTTGGAAGGTTTGATCTGAATTTAATTGCATTAATCTGGTAGGCTTGATTCAACAAATGACTTGGCACAAATAGAAGATAAAATTTGAGATGTTTGAATGATTTTTGATATAAACTGAAAACAGAGTAAATTAGGGTAAAATAAGTCTGAATTTTATTGATCTCGAATTCTGGGATTTAGGGTTTGATTTTGAGATACTCATAAAAGAAGATTTTGTGTTGAAAAGCATTTGGGAGGTGTTCCCTGAATCAGATTTGAATTTGGTGATGATTTGTAACATTTTGCCTTTTCAGGCTTCTAGAAAATCTAGAAAAAGGACTGATCTGCGATACTCTTGGACTGATTTGCGAAAAAGGCTTATATGATAAAATCTAACTGCCAACTTTTTGGTTTAAGGTATTGGCATACCCTTGATCATAATTTGAGAATAATCTGGTCTGATCTTGGCTAAGATTTTGATTAAATCTGAATTTCTGAAATTTAGGGTATTTAGGTAATATAAAATATTTCTGTTTTCGAAAACAGAAAGGAGTTGAGAAATCTGGATGTTAGAGATAGAATTGAATCTGGGTTCTGAAGGCTTTTAGGTTTAGGATAACTGATAGATCACATCTGAACAATCTGATCTTGATTTGGGGTCACAGGATAGATTTGGAGATTTTAGGGCTAGAATAGAATAAAACTAGAGCTGATTTGGTTGATCTAAAAGAGACATATGCATGCATGATTTTTAAGAAAGAAACTTTTTCACCCCAAAACTCAGGATGTTACAACCTCACTGGCCGATGTGTACTCTCCATCATCCCGGACGATGAGGGCACGTTGATTTGGGAAATCACGTATGTAATGCCTCTTCCCTTTGCATTTGAAGCACTCTATCTCCCTTGTTCATCCTGTAGAAGCAACCGATGATGAACTTTTGGTGGGGACAGCAGCGGTCGTCTTCGAATCGGCAACCTTGGATGTTGAAGTAGTAGGGCGGCTCGCAGATTGCACTCGACCAGTGGAGGTAGTAGCTCCGCCCGCGGGTGTCGCACTCTTTTGCTGTGACGTAGTGCTCTTCCAAGGCGTGGTTGCACTAGGGTAGCTTCGACCAGTTTTGTTGTAGCTTGGTTGTTTCCCTTGTACTTGCTTCTCAGCTTTGCATGCGTAATGAAATAGCTGATCCAAAGAGGTGTAAATCTGAAAATCAAGGATGTCTTGCATCTCACGATTCAATCCACCCAAGAATCTGGCCATCTTTGCATTCTCCTCCTCTTGCACATTAGCATGAAGCATGCCCACTTGCAGCTCTTGGTAGTAGTCTTCCACAGATTTGCTACCTTGATTCAATATTTGAAATTGATTAAGCACATCTCTCTCAAAATAAGCAGGTACAAGTCTGGACCTCATCAAGCGCTTCAGATCGTCCCAAGTGTGAGGAGCTCTATCTCTCTGGCGGATTTGACTCCACCAAATAGAAGCATAATCAACAAACTCACTTGTGGCGACACATACTCGGCGATTTTTTGGATACCGATGACAACTGAATTTTTGTTCGATGAGCAGTTCCCAATCAAGATATGCTTTTGGATTAAACTTCCCATCAAAGCTAGGGACAGTAAACTTGATCTTTCCCAAAGCATCATCCCTTCTGTCTTCCTGGTGGTGACATGCATATGCTCCCATGCCTTGACGGTTTTGTGCAAGTCGTTGTTGATCAGGATCCAAAACGACTTCCTCATTATTAGCCACATAATTATCATATCTCTCTTCATTGGCGGCTTCCTGGAACGCAGTGTTCAAGTTCGCCCTTGGTTGAAGTGGAACGGCAGCCGCATCATGATTATTGGCTTCGACTGGACCTCGAGGGAATCGAGGTGGTGGATGTTGTCGTGGCGGCGTCCGCTCGACTTGCTCAAGTTGAACGTCTATTCTGTCAAGATGATTCTCCAAGCCGGTCAAACACGGTACTATTTGTTCGTGCAGCCTCCGCTCGAAGTGACCCAACATCGTTTGAGATCGCGGAGACGACGGGAGCACTGGTGGTCGATCCACGCTCTCCAGAACATCAGCATCACTATCATGTAATGAACCGCGTGAACCCGATCCTGCCATGGTTAGTGAAAACAAGAAACACAAAAATTTCCTACCAACTACTGAATGTATGTGGAGCTCTCAACCTCACAAACCTTACGAACCGAAGCTCTTACCCCTCTTAATGTTTGCGACCAACTTGCTAGGTCGTGATAACCAGAAAAGGAGATAAGTACATCGATTGCAAAGTGAGGTATGTGCGAACCAGTGGTGAAATATGTGGAATTGTAGGTAGGGAAAAATTATGTGTATCAAGGAGAAGCAATCAGTTATTCCAGAAATTGTGAAATTGAATAGTAGTTCACACGAGTACTAGTCCTAATTGCTGATCAAACAATGCAAGGCTTGGTTTCTAGCAACAGGTTATAGTACTCCCTCAATATTTTCCTTTCTTTCACCTCCTTTTTTTTGACACTTTTTTTGACACTTTTTTTGAGACTTGTTTATGTGTGCTTGCCTCCTTTTGGTATTTTTGTTTTAGGATTCACGGCAAGATGCAATCTATTAACTTAGCAGCAAGGGCTTAATCTAACTTTGGATTTTCGGCCAACAAGATTAAGACCAGCAATTGGACACGACTCAACGGAACGAAAACTCAATTAAGCAAACCGAAAATAACAGATTGAAGCAACAATGGGTGAGGAAACTTTTTATTTTTGTTTGGCAATTTTTTGGACTCTAGGTAAAAAATCAAACAACTAAACTAGGGATAAATGAATTCCTACTGGCAATGTGAGCTCTGATACAAATTGATATGCACACGCCTCGCTTTAAGATGCATGCATGAAGTTTAGTCCCGATCTTCCGTCGTAGGAGAAATCCGTGGATAAATGCGAGTTGTGACCTTGACGAAGGGGCAGCTAACCATGATCCAACACGCGACCAGCAACCTCACAATCGCTAAACCACTCCTCAATTGGTTATCAACCGAGCAAAGCTAGGTTGACCTGTTCACGAAGAACAACTCAAGCATATCAATAAGAAAAGCAAGAGCAACAGCGGAAGGATAACACTCAATAATCTGAATAATGAGCATACAATCTGTATATCAACGAAGTCTGCCTAAAACTAATACCATGCCTTCTCTTTTATAGAGGATGATGTATACAAAAGATAGAAGGTTTAAAACCAGAATTCTAAACTAATTTGAAACAGACTAGAATCCTAACAAACTATAAAAAGAAAATCCGGAGCTAATTTTCGCGGATTCAAAGAGGACTCTTTCCTCTCGTGCACTTTCCATTCTTTGGGGTCTCCTGGTTGCATACGATGTTGGATTTTGATGATTCTCGATGCGTTGGAAATCTCTTTTGATTATATTTCCAACAAGTGCTTACACAACCTACTTGGACATTTGTGCTGAAATTGGCGTTTGGTTGAAGATGCTGAACAATCAAGCTTGGTCGGCAGACTGTATGGTCCTCAGGTTGCGACCATGTGTCCTCAAACTGTGACCAGGTGCTTCCGATCATGGGCTGCGACCATGGGTCCTCAGGCCTGGTCAGCTACGACCATGTGCCGATCATGGTCTGCGACCTTGAATAGTGTGGCAAAGTTGTTGAGCAGTTAACTTTGTCCAGAACTCCCTCACATATAACAACAAGCAAAGAACAATCATTAGGCAATATCATTTGTTCTGTAATTAAATAATTAATTTGCCCAAGAAATGAATTCACCTGATGTTCAAGGCGACGCACATGCGCTCGTGTTAATACTTGGGAGTGTGTGGTCGTGATGTCCTCATCAAGACCTCAAGTTAATTCTCGAAAATATCTTAGCTCCTTTGAGCTAATCAAAGAGATCGTCGATTCTTGGCAGAGGGTACTTGTTCTTTATTTTCATGTCATTCAACCTTCGGTAGTCAACACAGAATCGTAGACTACCGTCTTTCTTCTTGGCGAAGAGTAGCTCCCCAAGGTGAGGAACTTGACCTAATAAATCCTTTTCTTTCCAACTCTTCCACTTGTTTTCTCAACTCCTCTTGCTCTTCACTCGTCATGCGTGCAAGTTTCCTTGCATATGGAATAGATCCAGGCTTTAATTCAATTGTGAACTCTATATCTCAGTCTGGTGGCATTCCAGAGAGTTCTTCGGGGAAAACTTCTAGATATTTATTCACTATCAGGACCTTTTCAAAATCAACCTTCCCCATGCTATTCAAACTACACACTTGGTCATTCACTATGGGTCTTTCCGAGTAGAACGTGACTTGCTCTCCTTCAGTGTTTGTCAGAGTGATTGCCTTCTTCTCACAGTCCATTTGGCCTTTGCGTTTCGCTAGCCAGTCCATTCCAAGGATAACATCTAGCCCTTGAAGATCCAGAACTAGCAAATTCGCTGAGAATCCTATGTTGCCAATACTAAAGGCGATATTTCTACAGATAGATTCAACAGGCATTCTAGCCCCGGGGGATTGGATTAAGATAGGATACTCTAATGCAGATACAGGTAACTCATTTCTGAGCACAAAAGATATTGACACAAAAGAATAAGTAGCACCGGGATCAAACAATGTAACTGAAAACTCAGAATGGATCAAGATCCTACCGATGAGGACATCAGATGCTTCTCCTGCTTCAACGGCTGATGCATAGTTGAGTCAGCCACGACCTGCAATAGGCGGTCCTCTTCCTCTATTGTTCTGAATTCTTCCTCCTCTGGATGGTGGAACACCTCTGGCAAAGCTTTGACTTGGAATAGGAGGTCTTGCGGCTTGGGCTCGAGCAATGTTGAATGGCAAGTGTTGAAGTGGACAGGTCTCCTTGTGATGTCCTTTCCTTCTGCAATGGAAGCACTCCACATTCTTCAGGGGACATACTTTGAAGAAATGATTTCCTTTGCATCTGGTACATTGCAGTGTTGTAGTTGGCGCAGGCCTCTGGGGTCTCTGTGGCGGTCTGAAGACTGGTCGATAAGCAGGCATCAGTCTTCCTCGACTAGTGCTTCCTTGATAAGAGTTAGGTAAGGCCTTTCTCTTTCGGTCTTCTTCGATTACTCCCCTCTTTTCTTCCATTTTGAGCAATCGATTGATCAGAACATGAAAATCTGTAAACTCATGGGATGACAGCTGGTATTGCAGAGAGTTTTGTAGACCTTCGCACAATTTATCAATCTTCCTTTCTTCTGTCGCAATATCTTCTGCGGTGTATTTTGCTAATTAGATGAATTCGTGCAGGTACTGTTTGACGGACTTATTTCCTTGTCTCAGGTTCATGAACTCTCGGCGCTTTGCTTGAACAATGCCTTTCGGAACATGGTACTTGCGAAATTCTTCCTTGAATTCATTCCATGTGATTGAATCTCTGTTGGAGTGCATAGTCTGATAATTTTCCCACCAAGCAGCGGCGGGTCCAGCTAGTTGATGTGGTCCATATAGGAGTTTCTCTTCGTCACTACACCTAACTGTATTTTGCTTTCTTTCCACGTCTCTTAACCAATCGTCTGCTATGATGGGGTCTTCGATACTTGAGAAAGTTGGAGGACGTGTTTTCTGGAAATCAGTCAATCTCGCACCGATCGCTAATCCTTCGGCTTGTCCAGATGGCAAATGTTGCATTAACTGTCCTAAGATCTGATTTTGTATAGCCATTGCTTCCTGTCTATTTCGCTCCATCCACATTAGCACGTTGCTAATGTTGCCTCCTTGTGGCATAGTCGGTGACGATCCTAGCCGATCTGGGTTAGCACAGTCTCTAATTCCTGGTGTGGCTCTCTCATTGCTGGGGTTTCCTTCAGGTTCTCCTTCCTGAGGTCTTCCACGCATATTAACCATCCTATTTAAACAGGAGGTCAAGGATATAGACGCTGATTTGGAAAGAATCACATATAGGGATACAAATAGAATACTGATATTAACTCAGGAGATAAGGATAGGATCATGCAAAATGCCTTTTCATAAATTAGCTTTTGTAGAATACATAGCTTCTTGCCTCATTGGGCTTACAGACTTCATCTAACAACCAGCATACAAGCATACATCAACTATAACTGAGAACAACTACTACACCAAAAGAGAGATCTAACATCTACTGGGTTAGGCACAAAAAGGCTAAGCCAAAGGGAGGTCTGGGATCACTTGTCAGCATTGGAAGAACCACAAGGCTCTACCTCCTCAGGATACTCCTCCTGGTCATCATCCGCGTCCATCGGATCCAACTCCAAGTCATCATCATCATCAATGTCACTGTCGATATCAGCAATCTCCTTTCCTTTCCCGTTGGGGATCTCCTTCTTTTTTGCGGTGCTGGGAAGCTCGGGTGCACGACAATTGATAACAAAGCCGCGCAACGAAGGTGTGAAACCACTAAGGTACTCCTTCAAGTTTCCCACTCTCTTGCTAGCGATAATCCTCAGTCTTGGACGGCTTCTCTTGACAGCAGACTCTGAAACATCGGGGTCCTGCTCTCCACTTGGTCCAACCAATTCTTGAATCTGCTTCTCCTTCTCTTGGAGACTTGCACGGGTCTTCGCAAGCATGCCCTTGAGATAATGGCGGTCATCACGAGCACGCTCATACTCACGAAGCAAGCGGGTATATCCGGTCTCCAAAGCATGAACAACGTCTCGGGTCTTCGTCAAAATGGCATCCTCTCGATCGTTGGATGAAAGAATGAGTCAGTGCTCTGATCTGGGAACCTGATAGGGCACGAAGCGATAGGGGGAATCCGAAAGCTACTCACTGTATAACTGCCGGATGGTACCTACAGCACGACGGGCAGCATCTAGGATGGCATCATCCTCTCTTGCTCTGCAGGCCTCGTGTCTCACTGAACCTCTCCCATGCTTGGGGATCTCGTAGACTATCACCGAAGCACGGTAACCGTACGGTCGTCCATCGACCTCATCCTGCCCAACGCAGTATACTGGCCTCTAGCTATCTCACACACCAAGAAACTGTAGCATCATCCACAGAAGTAGCGCCCATGATCCAAGCTCATCACCATGAATGAATCTCCTGTCAGAAGCCATCTGGGGAGACATAACGCAAAAGCACCTAAGAGTTAAAACGAAATCTAAAACCTTTTTCAAATAATCGTAAAATAACTTACATAATATAATTTTTCTTAGACAAATTAGATTTTCGTAATTAAACTTATTCAAAATAACTAGCGACTTTTCAGCTTCTAGGGACACCAAGGTCTATCTAAGGGTCACGACCTATAGTCGAGCCTTTGCTCTGATACCAAGCTCTGCGGGACCCTCACTTGAGGAATCCGGTGGCAATCGCCAAGGTGGGTTGCACTCAGAATGATACATCGAAAGCTCACAGCAACAAAATACATTATTTGGCAATGCACATAATTAAAAACAAGTACTGGGTCACGAGGACCAATATTACAATATCATAGCGCCCAAGATGATGCAACTTAAAGTTGATACAAAATTAAGGAGTTTTCTTCAACGCAGAGGTCGGCACAAAAATAGAACAACAACAAGCAATAAGACTATGATGGTCTTCATCTTCATTGGCAGCGGTGTTGCATGGGCTTCCTCTACATCGAACTCCACTTGGTGAGTGACCCTCTAGTAAGCTGAATCCTCGGGGATGGTTCCTTCCTCCTCATTGGGTTCAAGACCATAAGAGTCGGGATCAACTAATCCTTCCTCTAAATTTTTTTGCAAAAGCAAGGGTAAGCAGGTTGTCCACATGGTGCTCAACAAGTCTCAATTAAAGAATGCATGTATATAGATGAGGGGAAATTCCAAGAGATGGGCTCTTTTGTTTATAGAGAAGGATAGAATAGATTTTTACTCTAAAGTTTTGAGGAAAGGTTTTTCTTTCAAAAAGCGAGACTTTAAAATCCTAAACTAGATTTTTAGAAGATGTTATGCCTGGTGGTCTTCCATGAGTCAACACTTTCATCAATGTTACAAAAATCTTTCCAAACCTACTTGTGCTGCATCGACGTGGATAGAATCCACCGCGCGCAGACTCCATGACCTATGAGCTCAGAGCATCTAATACTTTTATAACTTTGCAAAGGTATACCACTTTAATCCACAGATCACTCAGCTTTCAAGTCGGTACCTCTCCATGCAAGTTTTACGCATGTGATAAGGCCAAGATCACACAATAGTTTGCAATCCTAGCAATAACAATTGCCTGCCCGGTAAACAGACATTTCAATCCTCATTACCATTGTGGGTACTCCCTACAGCCAATTCTACCTAGCCTTAGTCTATGGTCCTGCGATACACATAGCCTGTGGATTCAGCCAAGCACGACTCAGAATCCAAGCGTAGGGCGCCTTCCTTCTTAACTCCTGATCCTCTCATTAGCTCACACCACTCGTGGCCCTCTGTGGCCCACCAGTTTCCTCTCGAGAAATCGGATCGACAACCATTGCAGGAAAAGCTAATACAGAGAAAACTACTATGTTGCATCCGTCCCATACCGGGCAAGTGGTTAGTACGTTTTTCATGCCGCATAGAAGTACAACACAAGGTTCTTGTTCTTATGAATCTTTAGGGAGGAGCCATTCACATTCCAGCACCAACCATTCAAACCATCCTCACTATCGATTCTAATTACATTTTCTTTCACAAAAAAGGTTTTAAGCACATTTTCCATACACAAGACCATTTAGCACTCAACGCATACATTTAAGCTTAATCATAGCCTAAGCATGATATTCTAGGGTGACAAAGGTGCATGATATGTACGAACATGAGGGGGCTTTACAAGGAATTAGGTCATATCTATTCATATTCTTCCAACATAGCACTTAATTTGAATATACAACATGCATATACTTAAAACAGTAAATAACCCAATTTGCTCAAATACTGGGAGAGACATGATCAAGGGGGTAGAGAGACCTGCCTTGCAATGCGGGGTCTGACTGCTCTAAGGGATCTTCAAAGACTTCTGCTGCCTCTTCTGCTTCTTGCTCTACTCTCGCACGCAAAACATGATACGACACTTAAACACACATAAATTATATGTATATAATGTATAGACATGCATGCAAGCGAGATGATCTAGTTGGGAATGATCTAGAGAGGGAGAAGACGCTCGGGGTTTGGCTAAAAGCACAAGGGTTGGCTCGGACACAGCGAATGCCTGCTGGCCGACATTCAGTTCGCAGCCTGACAATGTCAGTGAGTGGCATTGGGTCAATTTGGGGCTCTCAAAAAGTCAAGATAGGCTCAAAATAGGACATTAGGTGCCAAACACATGAGGGGGCTGATTGGCAAATTGGTTTTTGCAGAAAAGTCTAGGGAATCAGTGAAATTATAGAAATAACCCTGGCACAGAGAGAATCGTATGCCAGTGTACTGTTGAGTCTAGGGCATGCGCGTCTGGATGATCCACGCATGCGCTGCTTCGCCAACTTTGTCAGTCACATTGGTGAGGTAGAAAGGGTGCTGCTGACAAGATTGATTGGAAGATGACGGCTTGATGGCGGCGAAAGGCGAGGTTTAAGTCGTCGGCCGCTGGAATTGAAGATGGGCTACGGTGATAGGGCACAGGGGTTGATGATTCTCAAAATTGGTCGAGGGGTTTCAATCCTGGGATGATGTAGATGGTGTGGGAGTGAGGAATTTGGCTTTGGTGGCGGCTAGAGGCTCGCCGGTGTCACGGCCGGACTCGAAGACGACGGTCGTGGTGGTGCTGCTGGTTCAAGACAATGCTGGGCAATTGGCCTCGGCTACACGACCCACGGGACACAAGGAAGGTGTAGGTAAGGTTAGTTTGATACGGGAAGGAACGAAAAATCTCAACTACGGGCTAATTTCAAAATCACTACTACAGAAATGCTTTTCACTATCTGTTCAAAATCTAATCTACTATCAGTTCTCTTACCGCTAATGATCGGCACGATAGAAGAAACGTCGCACACCCCTATCGGTTAAAAACCAATAGTAAAATACCTACACCTCCAACGTTTAGTAATCGCTATCGAATATTCTTCTATCGGCTCAATGATCTCAACCGATAGTGATGTTATATTTCTTGTAACGGTTATTCACTGGAAACCGATAGTAATGTATAGTTTTTTCTATCGGTTAGAAACTTGACACGGTTAGTACCACAACTTTCTTCTATCGGTTGTAGGATATGAACTGATAGTATTACAAAGGATCATTAACAGATACAGTGATACAGTGATACACTAATACAGCAGATTTAATTTATTCACAAATACACTAATACAAAGATATACACATGCATTGGACAGATTGAATTTATTCACATATTGAGTTTATTCACAAATACACCAATGAATTTATTCACATATTGAGTTTATTCGCAAATACACCAATGAATTTACACACATACACCAATCAACACATTCAATATATATTACACAAGTCATTTACGATGGATCATTGACAGCCACTTCTTCCATCACATATTGAGCCCAAATTGTTCGCAGCTCCTTCAATTGAGGCAACTCATATTACTCTTTCAACATGGCGCTCTGCATGCGTGTATGAAGTTAGGAACGTACGAGACATCCAATGTTTGACTTTGAGTCAGGAAAAATGGTTACATTAGGGAATTGGGCAAAGTTTCTCCTGATCAGGTCATACATAAATCTCATGACATAGAAGCCACATTCCCATGATTGTGGCTGCTGATGGCACTGGGATAATTGCATATGCAAAGACATAAACCCACATTAACTCGAAAGAACTAATTAAGTTTAAATTAAAAGACTCATCATGAGTAGTTCCATCTGTATTAATTACCTCATATTCTTTCCAAGAAATTGTTGTGCCCTTCGACGCGTCATGCCTCCCTCCAGTAGTAACATAATTTTTGAAAGCCCTGTATTTAATTTAGTATTATCGGTTAATATGATATCATTAATTAGCTAGTCAGAGAAAAATTTAAAACAACAGTGTTACTTACGCGTCTATGTGCCACGTGAGGGTGAAAACATGCGCCACCCTATCGCTCATCGAATCGAGGTAATAGATCTCATTCATCCATGGGCAAATGACGGCGAGGACCCAGTGGCCCCTACATTGCATATATAAGCGAACCGTTTCATACATATGTTAGGCGTAACATACAAGAATGAGTTAAATTAGTAGGAAATACACTAACTTTTGATGGTACGGCGCAAGAATGAACTCTCGGTCCTGCTGCGCTGGTAGTGCCCTTGATATGTATTCCTCCGCATGTGCTTGGTCGTGCTCTAGCATCGTGAGGCTTATTTTGTCTGGGTCGAGGAAACCCACCTTGTCACATGCCCTCATCGACGCCAGCCTATATATGTACCTGGATGTAAAGTAGACATTAGTAAGTAGTGTATACAATGTGATTAGATTTATGAAATGAACTGTGATAACTTCATACAACAGCAAACTCACAGGACTCCAGTCCATATGATGGACATATCAAGCTCCCGCCAGTTGAGGAGGTCGAACAAATCCTCATGGTCCACCGATATGCTCCCGGCCTCACGGTGAAAATGACATGGCCTGAAGTGAATTAAGAAGTTGATGTGGCGCCTAGACTGGGTCAGGTACCACTCGTGGAGACTTTTGGTTATTTGATCCATATTGCGCAGAAGGTACTTTGACACGAGTGAGAACCCGTTCTTGAACGTACCCGGCTGGCTTTGTTTCGCCTTGCCTTTGGCCTTGCCCTTGCCTTTGGGCGGGGAGCGAGTGTATACCTTTGAAGGTTGGGGCGCGGTGCCGCTGGCCTCATTTGATGGCGAAGGGTTTGAGGCCGTCGGAGGAGGCATGAGGGCCGAAGGAGCTCGGTCATGCTTGGGGTGGTGTCCTCAGGAAGTGAGCTGGCATCTATCGTCCACTTTAAGTCATGAACACATAAGTTAGATTTTGCAAATTGAGTATATTAACTGAGTTGTAAGCTAGAATGGCTAGGGTTTACCTCCTGTAGTCTAACACCCTTCTTGGGCCACTGTATGTACGAGCCCAATGCCTCGCCAATTGTCCGCATTTCGTCCGTTGGGACGGGCAACGGAAAAGAGTTGTCGCCCGGGAGGACCATGTCCACCTGTACCTTTGCGAATCCAGGCTCCAGAGGTACGCAGTTTAACATCCCAAATTTTGCCATCTCTTTAGCTTGCCACTCAGCATATCTTCATTGGATTCTCGGATGTCTCAACCCCATTTTTGATCTTTATCTCAGAATTATGATCTCAGGTGTGCCACCACCTTAATTTAAAAAGTTGGCAGATAAACTCCGCCTTTCAGACCATTTTTGCTTTTTAGTCCAAAGGTATCGCAGATCAGTTCTTTTCAGATTTGTCAGAAGCCCAAAAAGACCAAAAGTCTCAGACCACCTCCAAATTCTGATCTGATTCAGTGAACATCTCCCATTCACTATTCTGAACATTTTTCCCTTCTGGAAGAATTCCAAAAGATCAACCAAAACCCTAGGTTCAGCCTCGCCAAAGTTTCAAATCCTAATTACCCTGTTTTCGATTTTTGTCAAAATCACCGATCTTATCGGATTTTACCATTTCTCCTGCTGGATGAGTCCAAGTGATTTAGTAGTACTCATCTGCAAAACCAGATCTCAGATCAGCCCTCCAGATCTCCAGAATTACAAATAGGCCCAAATTCCCGAATCAAATTCCTTACAGATTGATCCAAATCCTTGCAGAACAGTCCCTGGTGAAGGTTTCTGAAATTACAAATCAGCCCTAGCCTTCTTGTTCAGCCCTTTTCGACCAAGCCCCTGGTCGTTGCTCTCGACCAGAGCTGCAGCACCGTTCAACCAGAACCCCGCCGCTTTGCCTCGCCGCAGACCTTGCCGCCGGCAAAGTATCCCACGCAGCCACCACCGCAGCCACGTAGCCACCACCTGTGCGCAACTGTGCCGCCACCGTGGAGCCACCGTAGCCGCACCTGTGCCGTGTTTTCTTGCGCGCGCGCGTGCTCCAGCAGCAGCAAAGCAACGCCACGTTGCAGCCATGCCGAAGCCAGTGATCTCGTCGCCCTGCTCCAGCCGGATTTTGGCGTGATTCCCCCTCGCCTGGCACAGTCGTTGCCGTGTCCCAACGTCGCCTCGAACCCTTCTCCGGTGTCAGCCGCGAATCCCGCTTGATATGCTTCAACTCCTGAGAGCTCAGCCCATTGCCTTTATAAGCTCCCCCTCAACCGCAACATCACTTTGCACCACCCCGTAGCTGCAAAGCCTCAAGCTCCTAGCACCAGAGAACAGCCAGTGTCCCAGCGCCGCCGTGAAGACCTTCTTCTCCGGCGAGCTACTTTTGAGGCCACCGGTGCCAGCCTCAACCGCTGCTCTTCTCTCCAAACCAACGCCACCAGTAAGCTCCCCTCATCCCCCTCTCCGCTTCATAGCATTTAATTGGCTCCCGGTGAACCTAAACGCCGGCGATCGCCGGAAAAGCCCAAATCCTCTGTTTTATCAATACTGCCCAATTCAATCCAAATCAGCCCTCGTGCCAGTGATAGAAATTGATCACTACACTCCCTTTAGCAAGCCTACGAGTTTGGAATTCGAAATTGAGCTAAGATTGCCACTTTCCCCAATTTGCGCGCCACCAGCAAATCAGCTCACGTTGCCGAGCTTCTCCGGTCATCCTCCGGTCGAATTAACCCCACAAATAGTCCCCGCACCTCACCCTCTCACTCCCTGAGCAATGAATCGAGTTCAAACTCTTTAAATCGAAAACCCCCAATCTCCAGTGTCGTCTTCTCCAGCGCCGGTCGCCGGAATTTCTCCCCGGCCGATCTAGCCCCGTACACTTTGTCCCTTAGATAGATCTCAGTACCCTGAGCAACATTGTCTACTAGCTTGACTCCTGAATCAACCTGAATCAAAAGATATTCCAATGCCAAGATCACTGTCCAACACCTCAGTTCATGTCCAGACCACCGTGTTTACTCGCCTGATTTGGCCACCCTCCGGCCACTTTCTGCCCTTGAGCCTATTGAGTACTTTGTTCCTGTTATCAAGGCCTAACCCCCAGACAAGTTGTGCATCAATTGGAGCCCTGAGTCAAAAGTTATGCCATGCCCTAGTTTCTGGTCATGTCCAGCACTATGTGAGTGCATGTCCACCAGTGGCATTGAGTGATTTAGACCTGTTTCACTTGAGCAATTGAAATGCCACCTTGTCCATTAGATTCCTGGAGTTGTACTCTACAGCTTTCTCTACTGTCATTTCTCCAGAAAATCTACCTAAGACCAACTTAAGGTTATGTCTAATTGTGGACCGAATGTCAGCCTTTCGACATTCAACCCCTTTTGAGCCCATCTCTTTAATCAGCATCCAAGTGACTTTGTCCAAACCTTTCCCCTGCATGCATGATATATTTTACGTATCATTTCCCATAAAGACTATCTTCTGTATGCTTATATAGTGTATGCGTGTATTATCTGTATCCGCCGTGGAACCAGAGGTTGAAGGAGCGGAAGGAATCTTCGAAGAGTCGTCTGAGTAACTAGACCCAACATTGCAAGGCAAGTCTCAATCCCTTGATCATGTCTCGCCTATTATTTTGAAATGAAGTATGTTAACTGTTTTCAAGTATATGCATGCCTTATATTCAAATAAGAATTATATTCAAATAAAGTGATTAGATATGACCTAAATAACTGGAAAACCCCTTTTGACATTGAATATCCCTGCACCCTTGTCACCCTAGAATATCATGCTTAGGCTATGCCATGTTCGAGATTATATGTTAAATGTTGAATGGTCATATGTGAGAAAAGTATATTCAAAACCCCTTTTGTGAAAGAAACTGTGATTGGAATCGATAGTGAGGATGGTTTGATGGATGGTGCTGTGTGCGCACTGGGAATGTGAAAGACTCCTCACTAAAGATTCATAAGGACTAAAACCTTGTGTTGTGCTTCTATGCGGCATGAAAAATGTATCAACCACTTGCCCAGAATGGGACGGGCGCAACTTAGTAGCTTTCTTTAGTATTAGATTTTCCCTGCAATGGTTGTCGATCCAGTTTCTTGCCAGAGCTGGTGGGCCGCAGAAGGCCATGAGTGATGTGAGTTCAAAAAAATCATGAGAGAAAAAGGTGGAAAGAAGGAAGACGCCCTATGCCAGATTAAGTTGTGCGCGACTGTAATCAAGAGAGGCTATGTGTCTTACGAGAACATAGATCCAGGCTAGGAAGTAAGGCAGTGGGGAGGACCCACAACGGTACTTGAGACTTAACTGTCTATTTACCGGATAGGGAATAGTTAATGCTAGGACTGTAAACTGTTGTGTCATCTCGGCCTTGTCACATGCGTAAAAGTCGCATGGAGCTGATCCGACTTGAAAGCCGAATGATCGGTGGATTAAGGTGGTACACCTTTGCAAAGTTTAAAAAGTATCGGATACTCTGAGCTCCCAGGTTATGGAGTCTGCGCACTGTGGATTCTATCCACGTCGATGCAGCACAAGTAGCTTTTGGAAAGTTTTTCACAAAATCTGAGTAAAGTGGTGACTCATGAAAGACCGCCACACATAACGTTTCTGAAAATCTAGCTTAGGATTTTAAAAGCCTCTCTTTTGAAAACAAAAACCTTTTCTTCAAAACTGAGAGTGAAAATCTATTCTATTCCTATATATATATGTATATATATATATATATATACAACCAAGACCCCTTTCCTTGAAAACCCTTCATCTATATAAACCATTCTCATAACGGGACTTACTGAGCATCGTGGAAAAATATGCTCACCCTTGCCTTTTCACACAAATTCAGAAGAAAGGATTCGAGGAACCTGATTCTCTTGACCTTAGCACCAAGAAGAGGAAGGAACTTTTCCAGACGATTTGAGCTTCTAGGAGGGTCATGCACCAAGTTGAGTTCGATGTGGTGAAGGCCCGAGCCGAACCGCTGCAGAAGGAAATGAAGACCTTTGTTATTTTTGTGTTATTTCTGTGTTCGGTACTCCGATGCCGATTCTTTTGATTCTTGATTTTGAAAAACTCTCTACTTTTGTATCAACTTTAATTAATGTCATTCTTGGCTTTATGATAATGTAATAGTGGTCCTCGTGACCTTGTACTTGTTTTATCTATTTGACTTATTGTTTAAAGTAAATCTGTTGTTGTTAGCTTGTGATGTACCTTTCTGTGTGCAATCCACCTGGGCGGTTGCCATTGGAATCCTCAAATGAGGGTCCCACACGCAGTGGATCCGGACATCCTCCCAAGACTGATATACGACCCCGTTTGCAACCACTACAGGTTTGTCGCCTATGTTGATCAATAGGCTACAGCTCTCCGGCTTCTGCAATTTGCAACAATTATAACAGGTTAGCGAAACAGTTCTAACGTAACGGGAGTGGCATCAACCGAACTGCATATATAGCTCAAGAGTTGCAATACCTCAATCAGGTCCACCAGATCCACGTGAACCTTCGAGCCGCAACTACTCGGCCTGGCAACGTCGACCTCGGTAGCTGGATTTAAACCCTTGGACTGCACAACTCGGCTGAGGTGTTCATACTTCTCGTTCATTTGAGCGAACATGTCCGATAATTGTGTAGTCACATCTGACCGTATCTTCTGAGACAGCTCCGATTCCCTTTCCTTCTAGCTGCGAGCCTTCTTCGCCTTTTGCCCGGGCTCCGAGAAGCCTTCCTTCCATGGCACCACACTACCCACGGTTCGCGTTCGCTCTGGATGCTCCTTGTTCCCTAGAGCCAGGGTAAGGATGTCGTTCTCCCTATGGGGAGTGAACAATCCCTCGGTCGCCTCCTTCAAGCAAGAGATCTGTTACATTCAAAGCTCTCCATTGTGAGGAAAAAATATATATAAACTTGTGCGCACACTAGTGATCATAGTTTTTTCTACCACACTCTATGATTCCAACCAGGAAGTTAGCCAACTTACGATTCGCTGCACAACCTCGACGTCCCTGGGGTTTGGGAACTCCACAGTCCCCGTGGACGACACGGTCCCTTTGGCCAGCCACCAGCGCTTGCATCGCGGATCGCGGATCTCGGAGAGTAGTAGGTCAGGGGAGTCGATGAAATTCGACGCCTCGTCTTCAGCCTTCTTCCACTGCTCCTCCTTCCCCGCATAGCCGCGAGAGCCGAGCCGGTGCGGATGGTAGTTCCTCCTCTGGATTACCTTGTTCTTCTCGCTAAGGGCCTTCGTACCAGAAACAAGAAAATTAATGCACCGCTGGTTACTGCATACAACAGTGTAACCAAGCAAAGGAACCATACATACCTTGAACTCAGGGGTCCCCTTCTGTTGGGTGAATTGCTCTCATACCTCCTCCGTTATGAAGGGGTACTTCTCGCATGGAGATTTGCCTTTAGCGAGGAAGGTACTGACGAGGACGCTCTTGAAAGTTTTCCACGTGTTGTTCATGTTCTTCAAGTAAGCTATCTTGGGACCATCGTCGGGGATGTTCCACTTGGCCTGTTTCAAATGGTGCATATAAGCAGGACTTACCTAATCTCTGGGATAAACCAAGGGAATGTGATTACTCAAGAGTTCAGTGATTTTGATTATTTTACCTTCACTTCCGCCCACAGCCTATCCCTCTTGTCGGCCTTAACGTCCTTCCAGCTCTGGACGGTGATCTTCACCCTTTCCTTCGCGAACAAACCAACATAGGCAGCGTATTGGCCGGCGTTCTTCCCGATCAGTCTCCCGAACTGGTTGAACTCACATGAAAGATCCACGCGTTTGGCTAAATGGCACAACATCGTCGCGCCTCACGCCTTCCTCTTGCGCTGGGATGAGGCAGCGTCATCTACGTTCGCCCTTGCCGAATCACTACTATCAGCCGAGGAAGATGCCGACATGGCTTTACCTAAAATTCCATGAACAGACCATCAATTGATATGAAGAAAGTTATATGACAAAGTTCATAACTAAAATGGAATGGCAATGATGAACCACCTATTTTTGTTAAAATGTCAAATTTTCATTCAAAAGGCCAAAAATTATCAATTCCTATCAACATGGTCTTCAAAATAGATTTAAAATGGATTTGTAAACTCAATTTACAAAAGGTTGTCGAACTTCAACCTTCTTGCTTAACATAAAAATCATTTGATAACTCTTGATTGTAAAATCCTATTTGGAAAAAACTTTCAGAAAAATATATTTCATGCAATGAAAATCATTTCTGTAAATTTTCATTTCAAATGTATTTGATTTGAGCAATAGTTGATTCTTTTCACAAATGAAATATGAACTCTGCAAAATTCAGACTTTTCAATGTACTATCAGTTGACAATAACAAACCGATATGACATACTATATTTCCTATCGGTTTGACAATTAAAACCAATAGTACTCAAGTTTATATTCAGGAAAATATATAAGATTAGCAGTGCAAGCTATGCTAGTCTCTCTACAGGAACATAAAGAATCATGGCTTTGTGATAAAAATTTAAATGAACCAAAATTTCAGATGAAAATTAGAAAATGGGAAATAATTAACAGAAAATTCAGATTAGCAGTGCAAACTATGACATACTCTATTTCCTATCAGTTTGACAATTAAAACTGATAGTACTCAAGTTTATATTCAGGAAAATATACAAGATTAGCAATGCAAACTATGCTAGTATCTCTGCAGGAACATAAAGAATCATGGCTTTGTGATAAAAATTTAAATGAACCAAAATTTCAGATGAAAATTAGAAAATGGGAAATAATTAACAGAAAATTCAGATTATGGTCTTTACTATCGGTTCGAAATAAGAAACTGATAGTGGACTACACTGTACGAAAAATTCCTAGTGATTTTCATCAAGTCTGTAATTCTCATAGCTATCAAGTTTGTAATTCATGCACTTTTCATCTAGTATTATATTTGTAATCCATTGAACCGCATATGAACTATTAAATATAAATTTCAAAAATTGACGCGAGCGGTTTGGTCAAGAACACTTACAATCGTTCGTAGAGTGGCCTACGATGGCGCGATGCAGTGGCCGGAGGCGGTGGAGAACCCAATTGCGATTAGCAATGGTGGCACAGAGGAGCGAAAAAGCGAACGTCGGGGAGGCTAGGGTTTTCCGCACGCGAGTATTTGGAATGTGATCAGTTGCACTAGAGGGAAAATCGTGCGAGGTTAACCTAATATATGAATCTTTACTATCTGTTCATAATCATCAAACCGATAGTAAATACAATGGAAGTTAGGGTTTGGAGTGTTGGCATTTTTCACTATCGGTTTTATGATTATTAACCGATAGTAAATTAAGAACAGGGTCTCATAACACAATATGAATTACTATCGGTTATGAACAATAAACCGATAGTAGAATACAATTTTATTGATTTCCCTGAGAACAATTACAGATGATCTCAGTACATCATTTTGCACTTGTAAAGACACCTGAAACCCCATGCAAATGACTTTCAATAATTTTGAAATAAATTAACAGTAAAGACCAATCATGGAACATAAGGAATCATGCATATAGAAACTTTCTTCAAATAGCCAATCATGATGGAGATATCAAAATGACAAACCAGCCAAAAACCACGAGGAATTTGAACTTTGCAGTTTTCATATTGATTTGTGAAAAAAAACAATTATTGCTCAAATCAACTCCAATTGAAATGAAAATTTGCATAAATGATTCTCAATGCATCACGTATGTTTTTCCAAAGAATTTTTGAAAAATGATTTGAAGAATTCTTTGATTAAAGATCCAAGTAATATACGTTACTTACATATTGCAAATTAGTCAAGAATGGTTGTCCACCCATAATCCTTCTTCGTGGTCGTCTCGCAGGTAACTTGTTTCGTCAATATCTTCGGTAGGGACAGATTGAAGAATTCCATCTAAAAATGGAGGTAGTTCGTTGAACTGATCATACTCTTCTTCATCCACAACATCTTCGACCCCAACAATACGTCTCTTACTGTGAAGGACAACGTGTAACTTTGGATTGGCCGGGTCAACGATGTAGAACACCTGTGTGGTTTGCTCAGCAAGTATAAATGGATCATCTTGGTGTGCGACTCTACTGAGATCGACGAGAGTAAACCCATAATTGTCGACTTTAACACCTCTAGAGATTTCGACCCATTGGCATCGAAACAGGGGAATCTTAAGTAATACATAATCGAGCTCCCATATTTCCTCAATAACACTGTAATATGAGTTGAGTGCCCTTATTGTCTTGGCATCCTCTGAAATAGCAAGTAGTGTCACTCCACTACATTGCATAGTACTCTTCTCGTCCTGAGTTCTTGTGTAAAATGAATAGCCGTTGATGTCATACCTTTGCCAAATCTCTACAGTAAATCTAGGCCCTCTGACCAACCATATAACAACTTCATCTACGTTGCCCTCAGAAGCTTGCAGGACTCTATTTTTGATCCACCCAGCAAACTTCCTGTTATGTTCTCTGGTGACCCAAATCTCTGGCTTTGAAGGATTATGTTTCTATAACATTTCCTTGTGCTCGTGTATGTATGGCTCCACCCCCGTCATGTGCTGTAAGACCCAAAAATGGGCTTTTGCATACAGATCACTAGAGGGGACGACTGCTTTAAATCCAATCGTTCTAATGCCCTGAAGCCTGCCCTCATGCCGGGACATAGGAACGCCAATTGGGTCAACCCCGGCAATATAGTTGGTGCAAAACTCAATCACCTCCTCGGCGGCATAACCTTCAATGGTACTGCCCTCAGGCCGATGTCGATTCCTTACATATCCCTTCAAGATACCCATAAATCTCTCAAATGGATACATGTAGCGCAGGAATACGGGTCCACAAAACTTAATTTCTTTGACAAGGTGAACAATTAGACGGACCATAACATCAAAAAAAGATGGAAGGAAATATATCTCCAGCTGACAAAGAGTTGTAGTCACATCGTGTTGCAAATCGTCCAATCCATCCAGATCAATTACCTGCAAGGATACAGTTGCAGCAAATATTCAGATCCAAAAATCTGACAAGTTCCACGAATGAAGCTAATTAACTTGCTAGGAATACACGCTTACCGTGCCAGATATTGTGTTGAAGAAATAACATAGCTTTGTAATTGTCTCTCTGACTTTGACTGGGAGAATGCCTTTGATAGCAATGGGAAGCATTTGTGACATCAATACATGACAATCATGGGACTTCATACCAACCGGTTTCAAGTCTTTCATAGACACAAGTTTTTTCAAGTTCGCAGAATACCCGCATGGAACTTTGACACCATATAGGCACTGACAGAGTTCTGTTTTTTCTCTTTTTGACAAAGTATAGCAGGCCGGGGGGAGGTATGTATGCTTTCCCTTCTCCAACGGTACAAGCTCAGTCCTTATGCCCATGTTGAGCATGTCACGGCGAACGTTGATGCCATCTTTCGTCTTTCCTAGAATGTTCAACAACAAACCAATTAAACTGTCACAAACATTTTTCTCTACGTGCATGACATCAATGCAATGTCGAACTTGTAAGTGCTCCCAATATGGCAGATCCCAAAGAATCGATCTTTTCTTCCAAACATTTTTTCCTGGAGGTTTAGAACATTTACCGAACTCAACTTTGATGTCCTTCACACGCAAGTAAAGCTCCTTACCAGTCACAAACACTGGGGCTGATCCTTTCTCAGGCTTCCCATTAAATGACTTTCTCTTCTTACGGTAGGCGTGATGCATCGGAAGGAATTTGCAGTGACCCATGTACACTATTTTTCTGCAGTTCGATAACCATATGCTTTCAGTTTCATCCAGGCAAATAGGACAAGTCTTGCCTCCTTTCGTACTATACCCCGACAATTTTCATAGGCCGAGAAATCATTTATGGTGCAAAATATCATGGCCCGCAACATGAAATTCTCTCACTTATGTGCATCCCACACGTGCACCCCTTCGCTCCACAATTTATGTAAGTCCTTGACGAGGATTGACACCCGGGTCACTTCTAATAAACTTCTGGTTCAAGACAGGTTCGAACCAGACATGTGTCTGGAGATGCGAACTCAAGCTATTCTGAGAGGCATCACCACGAGGTCGCAAGCTTTACGCGATCAAGTCGCAGCTTTACGTGGTCAGACCGTAAGCCTTGCGCGGTCAGAAGTTCGTGGGCTATACGTGAACTACATATTCGGGATATTACGCGGTCAGCCGAATCCCGCGGTCAGAACATCTGCCGATCAGGATACCTGGGATCTATCTATTCGGTTGTCCATACGACAGGATATTCTAAGTATCCCGAAGATTCCTACACGTGGAAAATCAACCGTCAGGAGGTTAACACGTACAGTTATCCATGTATAACACGTGTTTAACCTACGTGGAGGTTAAGAGCAGTTTCAAAAACCGTATCCAACCGTCCGTGCAACCGATTGATGCAGTTTCCTTCACATGGCACCCTTTCAAGCAGTATAAAAGGATGGCATGAAGTATCAATCAAGAGGGATCCAAGTTAGCCAAGTCTACGGCACACCTCATATAGCATTTTTAAGTCTTCTTTAGCTTATCTTTGTACACTTTTACAGGAAAAATCCTTGCCTGTGAGGACTTTTCCTTCCATTTGTAAACATTTTACCACACTTAGTGAAATCTCAACAGGACATAGGGCTTTTACTCCCACCATCGAGGGCCCGAACCTGTCTAAATTCTCTGTGCTCCTGTTCACCATTGTTCAGCATACCTTCCCGAAGGGTCATCTTGAAAGGTCTCACTATTACAAATTCTGCATAAGTTCGGCTGAGGACTCCGAGTCCGAATCGTCGACAGCTGGCGCCCACCGTGGGGCCTTTCTCAAGGCGTCTTAATTGAAATTCGGAGGTTTGCCGAAACATGGCTGGAGCATATGATTCCGAGAATGATTTCGATCTCGAGGATTATGCTCATATCCCAATGCCTTCTCCAAGTGATCCCGTTCCGATGGAAGAGGTCGAAGGCCAGAATCTTCCACAGGATGAATCATCTCCCCAAGTCATGATAATCGACCAGGAGGTAACTGGCACAAGGTCAGAACCCGCAGAGGTTCTTAATGTGTTAGGTGATGAATCCGGCCCGTCATGCGATCCCACTGAGGGAAAGTATGATGGTGACCCCGAGGTTAGCCCAGGGAGGTTCGACCCTGATAACCTCCACCGTCTCTTTGATTTCGAGTCTGACTCGGAACAGACCGAGATGTTCTCCCCATCGACAACTTCTCTCCCTAGGCAGTTTGCTGCGTTGTCGGAGGAAACTCCCGATCAACAGGCTGCCAGGGAAGAACAAGATCGCAAACAGAAGGAGGAGCAAGATCTCGAGCAACAAAACAACGAACTACGCAGAACTGCCCTAGAGGCTCTTCAAGATGCGCAGGCTCGTTATGATGCTGCCCCGAGTTCTTCTCGACGGTCGCGTGGTCATAGACGTGACCAGACTCCTTCCTTACCACCGGAGCACTTCCCAGTGGACGAGGAAACAATAACACCTGGTGCCCCTAGGAGAAGTACCCATGGTCGACTGCGATCTATCGCGAAAGTCATGCGCAATTTTCCTCCTACGGTCACGGATGCGCAGAGACCGGCCTTTTACAGGATCCTGGCGGAAAGATTGGACGAGGTCGCCTCCGAGGCGACCCCAACAGCCTCTTCCCGCTCAGTGACACATTCCCGTGATCGAGATGGTCCTCATTTTGGCTCTGGCCGACGGAGTTACCCGCCGCCTATACCGTCCCGACAGGACAAATATCGGCGAATGCAGGACTCTCGCAGTAGGGATCGAGTTCCCGTTATTCTCGTTTGGGACCCCGAGTAACCCCGCCATTAAGTGAGTTTGCTCGAAACCCGACCGAAAGTCGCAGGACGGCTCACGGTCCTTACGTTGGTTGCAAAGCTTTCTCGCCTGGCCTACGAGCAGTCGTTTAGCCCGATAAGTTTCGACCAGGGGCCATTGAGAGGTTTGATGGAACTCAGAACCCATCCGAGTTTCTTCAGATCTATATTACTGCCATCCAAGCAGCAGGAGGCGATGACAAGGTCATGGCCAACTACCTGCCAACAGTCCTCGTAGGACCGGCTAGAACCTGGTTGTTCAATCAGCCTGAGGGTTCTATCTATAATTGGGAAATGCTATGCGATGCCATCCTCAGCAATTTCCAAAACTGTTACCAAAAGCCGGGTAAGGAGGACGACTTGCATAGATTGCGGCAAACTTCGACCGAAACGCTTCGGCAGTTTGTCAAGAGGTTTGTCGGGGTAAGAAATACCATCCCGAACATATCTGATGGCTCCGTAATCAGGGCATTTAAGCATGCCGTTCGATACCGGAGATTCATTGAAGACTTGCTCATCCACCCTCCTCGATCGGTGGCCGATCTGTTCGATATGGCTGATCGATACTCCGATGCAGCCGAGGCAGTCGAATGGAACCGAATGGTTGACAAGGGGGACCTACCGCCCCAACCAGGCTTCAAGGACGCCAAGAAAGAAGATTCGAGCAAAAAGCCGGAGTCTTCACCGGGTGGGAAGTCAAAAAAGTCGAAGAGGAACCGCTCTGGACAGTACCGTGAGGTCGCGGTCGCGGAGAAACCACCTTCGACCAAAGGTAATAAGTCTTCTTTTAAAAGTAAAACTGCTTCTGGTGGCCGGGATTCCGACCAACCAGAAAAATCAACTAATCCGCAGGAGGGCAAAAGGTGGTGTCCACTCCACAATTCCGCAGGCCACGATCTCAAAAACTGCAGGAGTTGGTTGAAACAGCTGGATGATTTCTACCAAGGAGCTAGGCCAATGCCAACCTTACCGCCCAAAGAGCAGGCGTGCGGGGTTAGAGACGTCGATGGAGACGAAGAAATGGCTTACCAGGTACCTCAAAATCATGTTAATGTCATTTTCGGAGGTTCCTCCTCTTTCGTTTCCAAAAGGCAGTTTAAAACTTTTTGCCGAGAGGTTAACCAAACGGAGACATCCCTTGGTGAACCTCAATATCCCCGTTGGTCGGATATGCCTTTGACGTTCGACCGCGCTGACTGTCCTGCGGGGCTAACTCGACCATTGAGGTTACCTCTGGTTATTACCCCAATCATCAGTAACGCGAGAGTCGAAAGGGTCCTGATCGACGGGGGAAGTTCCCTTGATCTTTTATTGGTCAAGACACTCGACGAGATGCAAATTCCTCGTTCGAAGATCAAGCCCATAATCCATCCGTTTTATGGGATAATCCCAGGCCCCTCCATGATGCCATTGGGACAAGTGGTCCTCCCGGTCACTCTGGGAGAACCAGATAACTTCCGAACAGAATTGGTTACTTTCGATGTAATCGATTGTGATTCAGCTTATAATGCAATCTTTGGCAGGCCTACTCTCGCTAAGTTCATGATGGCAACGCACTATGCTTATCAGTGCGGGAAATTGCCTGGCCCCAAAGGTGTCATTTCGGTTCGAGGTAGTCGCAATGTGGCACTCACGTGCGACCGGCTATCTTTGGAGATGGTCGATCAACTTCCCCTCCGGGACGCTCAGGTCGCCACTGTCGCCATCGATGCGATCAGGGCTGCTCCTCGACCAGATGAGAAACTCAAACAAGTTCCTTTGTACCCAGATGACCCATCCAGGACAATTCGGGTTGGGTCAGCCCTGGATGACAAATAGGAACTCGACCTCGTTGCTTTCCTCTGAGCTAACGCAGACGTGTTTGCGTGGAAACCGTCCGACATGCCCGGTGTCCCAAGGGAAGTAATTGAGCACAGGTTAGCAATTCGACCTGGACAACGACCAATAAAGCAAAAGCTCAGGCGTTTTGCCACCGATCGACAGGAAGCCATCCGAGAAGAGTTAGACAAACTCTTACAAGCCGGGTTTATCCGCGAGGTGAATCACCCGGACTGGCTCGCCAATCCGGTCATGGTCCGCAAGTCAAATGGCAAGTGGCGCATGTGCGTCGACTATACTAGCCTCAACAGTGCCTGTCCGAAGGACGACTTTCCCCTTCCTCACATCGACCAGCTGGTTGACTCCACTGCGGGTTGCGAACTGATGAGTTTTCTGGATGCCTATTCGGGATATCATCAAATTAGCATGGCAGAAGACGATGAAGAGAAAACTGCCTTCATCACCCCGTTCGGCACATACTGCTACGTCAGAATGCCGTTCGGTCTCAAGAACGCTGGTTCCACGTACCAGCGCTTGATACAAAAGACCTTTCTTTCCCAGATAGGGCGTAATCTCGAAGCATATGTAGACGACTTGGTTGTAAAGAGCACCAAAAGATTGTCTCATTTGGACGATCTTGCTGAAACCTTCTGTAACTTGAATCGCTTTGGAATAAAATTGAACCCGGAGAAATGTTCTTTCGGGGTTTCTTCAGGAAAGCTTCTTGGTTTCCTTGTGTGTTCCAGGGGCATTGAGGTTAATCCTGAGAAAATCAGAGCTATTGAACAAATGAGGTCGCCCTCGACCATGAAGGATGTTCAACGCCTGGCTGGTCGCATGGCGGCTTTAAGTCGCTTCATATCGCGATTAGGCGAAAGGGGACTACCTTTCTTTAAAGCCTTGCGTAAACATCATAACTTCACGTGGTCCGACGAAGCCGAAAAAGCGTTTCAGGAGGTAAAAACATACCTTTCCAGTCCGCCGGTATTGGTGTCTCCTGAAAAGGAAGAACCATTACTTCTGTATTTGGCGGCCACCCCGCACGCGGTCAGCGCAGTTCTGATCGCGGAAAGGGAAGGAGTACACAGACCCGTCTACTATGTGAGCGAAGTACTTCATGGTCCTAAGGAGCACTACCCTGAGGTCCAGAAGATACTTTACGCACTACTGATGGCTTCCCGTAAGCTACGACATTACTTTCAAGCACACAAGATCACAGTACCCTCCTCTTTTCCTTTAGGGGATATTGTCCGAAATCCAGAAAAATCTGGTCGAATCGCCAAATGGGCAGTCGAATTCGGTGCCTTTGAGATCCATTTCACCCCTCGCACGGCGGTTAAGTCTCAGGTTTTGGCCGACTTTGTGGTCGAATGGACCAACCCTGAGCCACCCGTGCAGTTGGCAAAGGAACTGGAGTGCCCCGATTATTGGACAATGTACTTTGACGGCTCCCGTAGTTTTCAACACTCGGGGGCTGGAGTGGTCTTAGTTACGCCTCAGGGCGAACAGCTTAAGTATGTCATTCAACTACACTTTGTTGCAACCAACAATGCAGCAGAGTATGAAGGTCTTCTTGCAGGGCTCCGGGCAGCAAAATTCCTCGGAGTCCGTCGATTAGTGGTGAGGGGGGACTCACAGCTGGTCGTAAACCAAGTAAACAAGGAGTACAGCACCTCCGATGAGACAATGGCTCATTACCTGGGGGAAGTGAGGAAATTGGAAAAACACTTCAGTCACTTCGAAGTCCAATACATCCCGCGAAAGGACAACATTCTCGCAGACCAATTATCCAAAATTGGATCCTCACGCTCATCCGCTCCGGCAGGAGTGTTCATTGAACACTTGGACCATCCTTCGATCATGACTTCAGTCGAGGATGATCCGGCAATAGCCTTCGTTGCCAACCTCGGTCAGGAACAAGATTGGACTCATCCATTGAGGGTCTATCTTGAACATGGGACCCTACCCGAGGACGAAACCAAAAGCGATCGGTTAATTCGAAAGGCGCGTCTGTACAAACTCATAGATGGGGTTATGTACAGAAAGGGTACTCAAGGAGTATTCATGCGCTGCATATCTCAGGAGGAAGGAAAATCCCTCTTGAAAGAAATACATGACGGTGTATGCGGTGCACACGCGTCATACCGAGCACTGGTCGGAAAAGTTTTTCGACAGGGATTCTACTGGCCTTCGGCACTCGATGATGCCAAGCTTATGGTCAAGATGTGTCCACAGTGTCAGTTTCATGCAAGACAGGTTCATCAACCTGCTTATGCATTGCAAACTATTCCTCTCGCATGGCCTTTCGCGATCTGGGGAATGGACATCGTCGGTCCTATGCCACAAGCGGTCAATGGATACAAGTTTTTGTTCGTAGCCATTGACACATTCACAAAGTGGATTGAGGCCGAACCAGTACGAAATATTACTGCATCAGCCGCACAAAAGTTCTTTCACAAGAACATTGTGGCACGATTTGGTGTTCCAAACCGTCTCATCATAGACAACGGTTCTCAGTTCGCTAGCGGTCTTTTCCTAGACTACTGCGATCAGATTGGGACCAAGGTGTGCTTTGCTTCCGTGGCACATCCACAAAGCAATGGTGCCGTAGAACGGGCCAATGGGCAAGTATTGCAAGGTATCAAAAAACGTGTTTTTGATCGTCTCAAGACCCGCTCGGGGGCTTGGGCAGACGAGCTCTATACTGTTCTATGGGCACTACGGACTACCTCTAGTCGAGCCACCGGTGAGACACCCTTCCATTTGGTCTATGGAGCCGAGGCTGTGTTGCCTATGGAAGTAAGTATTGGATCTGTTCGCACGAATCAATTCGAACAGGTCAACCAATCCGAACAGCGATCGCGAGATCTCATCCTCCTGGAAGAACGGCGTGATCGCGCCCTGATTAAGTCCGCGGTATACTTGCAGGCTCTACGCAAGTATCACAGTAAAAAGGTGCGACCACGTGATCTCAACGTGGGCGACTTGGTTTTACGAAAAATTCAAGACCAGTCTAACCGCAATAAATTCTCCCCAAAGTGGGAGGGACCATACACTGTCGTCTCAGTGCCGCGGCCAGGATCTGCGCGGTTAGCCATGGAGGATGGTCGGATTTTGTCCAATACTTGGAACATCGATCAACTTCGCAAGTTTTACGTGTAAGTATTCCAATCACTTTTTTCCTGTTCAATTAGCATCTTTTCATAAAAAGCATGTCTTGTTTTCATACAATGAGTGTTTTTCTTTAAGCCCAAATTATACAAATTCGACCTGGGGGCTGATCGCTGGCGGTTAGGTTATTACAGCATTTTTCAACCGGATTCGCTGGTCAATCTCATGATCACTTCCAGATAAGTTACTCCTAAATAAGCCGTTTCTCAACGCACATGGGACTATCTGGCTAGTCTTCGGTCATCCGGGTGGCTATCAGTTTGCAATAAGGTTAAAATGTTATTTTAATCTTGATCATTGGCTTGAAGCGCATATCCCTGGTCATCATACTTATGTTTTCCCCTCTGCTTAAAATACTAAGGCTTCAGTATTCACAAAACAGAGGCGGGGGCTAGAGGAATATACTTATAGTATGAAACTTATGATGTGAATATGCACTTTCTTTTGAAAAAATAGTTTTACATACATAGCATTGTAATTACAATTGTTTGGTTACAAAATGTAAGGATCATTCGATCCTCAGCTCAGCCAAGAGTTTGTCAACGAAGGGCTTAACTTCTTCAATAACGGCGTCAAGCAGTTCTTCACTCTCGACCTCAACCGGTCCCACCAGCGCGCTCAGATTCGCATCTGGGCCATGGTGAAGTCGAACCCGGCTGAGTACGGCAGAAGCGGCTGATCGGACTCTCGTCCTGATTGTCTCTTCACGTCGCCGTAAATCTCCAGGGAGATATTCGAGCAGTGATTCTGCTTGAGTTGTGAGCAGTGATGCCCAATCGCTGACATTTGGGTCGTCCTTCCTCAACTCTACCACGTTGGTATTCAAAAGGCTGGCTATGGCCTTCAGTTTTTCGAAGACCAGTAGGCTCAACTCTTTGACCACTTGATCAGTATGGTTGAGCGAGGACTCGAGAAGCATCTTGTCCTTGACAAGCTGTGTAATGTGACCTGCTTGCGCTGTACAGAGAAAAGAGGTTATTAAACAAGAAACGGCTTTAAGTTTTCTCAAATTGAGAATCGACTTACCAGCCTTCTCAGACTGAAGTTTATTGATTTCAGTCCGTAGTTTCTGGAACTCTGTAACTGAGTTCAGCTTTATCTTGGCTAACTCTTTCTTCAAGAACGTAACCTCTCTGCAGCAAAATCAGGTTAGTCACAATTAAAGCCTACTTATATTAACAGAAGAATGACGATCCTCACTTGCGCAAGCCGTCACGATCTTTTTGAACAGCCGCCATGCTAGCCATTGCAGCATGCGGCTGGCTCGTCACCCATGACAAGCCCTGTGACACGAAGCAAGAGAGTTAAATATACTCTAAAGGCGTTTCAAACGCCGAAACAGGGGTCATCATACCTTCATAAACTTATTTAAAGCGGCATCATCCATGCTAGCAGGAATCCTTGCTAGCGCGCCTGAAGTGCCTGCGACGGGGACAGTTGATGGGAGTGCCGGCCGGACGCCACCCCCAGAGGCCACTGGTGGTGACCTAGTCCCTGTACTTGTTTCACCTCCCGCGGTCCGGACGACTTCCTGAACCACGGGAGTAGAGCGCTCTTCATTAGAGGCTCCCTCATCAGCCCTAGCTTCAACCTCCCCAGTGGCGGTTGAAGGTATAGGCGCTGTCTTCTTTTGCCTAACAGGAAGAGTGGGTCAGACAGCTTTTATCTAAGATTACTGTCAAGTAAGAGTTCTTACCTTATTCGAAATCCCATTCGTTCCTGGGACTTCTGGGAAAATTCCCCTTGTGAAGGAGAGCCGTCTTCGGTTCTTGCCTTCCTTATGGTAAATAAGACAGCACCCCCCTGGAAATATCATGTTATAGGCATATTCTTAGGGAACGGGTAAAAACACATAGAAAGATCTTTACCTGGACCACCGGACTAACTGGTGGGGCTGCATCCGAAGGCCTTGGCGATTCCTGAGTTGCTGGAACCATCACAGCCGGCCTTTGTTCGTCTACCTCCTCCTCTGTCCGCGGAGGAGGAGGATTTTCCTCCCTGGAATCCCCAGTGGACCCAGGGGGAAGCTCTCCTTCCTGTATGTACATTAACTTGTCAAATGCGCAGAAAGAGCCATGGAGGGAATGATCGAAAAGATCCTTTACCTTAGTCGTCCCTTCGACCAGGGAAGCAGAGATGATTGACCCTGAAACCTCGGGGGCTTCAGGAATTGGAAGGTCACCTGCGACCACAAGATCTTCAGTGGTCGCAGGGTCAACCACGGCCACTTCTTCGGCAGCTGTGGTCTCTGCGGGGCAGCCTGGGGCATCGCTGGATGGAAGATCCGCGATCTTCCTCCTTCGAAGGATCAGAGGAACGTCATCCTCTTCCTCCTCGCTCCCCTCTCCCTGTACGACGAAGAAGTGATTCCATGTCGCGCCTGAAAAAGTAGCAGGAATGCGATATCTTACCGCCGTCTTTCTTGAGAGACGAGGAATGCTTCGTGAAGACCCCTCTCCAGGGTTCAGCTTGGTCTTCTTAGAGGCAGGACTCTTTGTCCTGGGTCTCTGAGAGACCTTCTTCACGTTCCTCGCCGTCGGCTTCTTCAGAGAGCCGACATTTTCACTTGGGAATGTTGCATCCGCAAACCTCCCTAGGAGCTATTCTCATTCCAATGGGATTAATTAGTGCTGGACATACATGAAACCTGCAAAACAGAGGCCAAGTGGAAAGTTTACCTTTCGGCGCTCCTGTTTAAGGTTGTCGCCAGCATGAATCAAGCTTTGGGGGCGAGGCGATCCCTTGGGGCCCTCTACCTCGGCGTTGTACGCCCTGAGGAGGTAGTTAGTCCGCCTCTCAATCTCAGCTGAGGGCAGGACTGTTCCCAGATACGAGTTAAATTGATACATTTCAAAAATGACAAAAGGATTTCAATGTCAGAAATGAGTACCTTCGTTATAGTCCAGGGTAGTGTCCGCCATGGACTTGATCTCCCAAGCCGGATGAGCCCTTTCACGTAGGGGGCTCACCCGATTCTTCACAAAGTCTCGGATGACGTCACGTGCCGTCAGCCCTTGTTCGACTAAGTGAAGGATCACCTCGGCATGCTTCATGAACTCCGCGTTCATCGCCGGGAGAGTATCCAACTCGCTCGTTTTCTCCGGCCGCGAGTTCTCAAACCACAGCCCGCTCTCGGTCGGCGGGGTGCAGTAAAACCATTTCTGGTGCCACCCGTGCACTAAGTCTCGCAAGGGTGGGGAGGGATACTCCTTTTTATCCCTCAGCCGGAAGTAGATGCATCCAGCGGCGTTGGTGCTCTTCGACCACGCCGAAAAGTAAAATCGTCGGAAAAGATCCACGCTGGGATATACTCCGACGAAGGCTTCACAGAGATGCTGGAATACTGCAAGAATCAGCATCGCGTTGGGGTGGAGGTTGATCAGTTCCCACCCGTAATGTTCGAAGATATCCTTAAGGAACCGACTCTCAGGGAATCGGAACCCGCAACGAAAATACTCCTCAAAAACCACCAACTCGCCTTCTTGGACAGTTGGGGTTTCTTGGTCCTTCTCCGCAGGTCGCCAGTTAATGAGCAGCCGCGGAGAAAGGATCTCCTCCTTCTCAAGCGCCATCAGGCTCTCCTCAGAATGATGAATGGATCTGCTCCAGGACGCCATCTATGGTGTAGAATCAAAGGGGAAGCTGGCGATTTGGGGAAGATGAAGGCTGAAGAAAGTGAGGGTTTTGAGCGGCGGGAATTCTAAGGGTTTTTTCGCGGCTGAGTGGCTTCCTCAAGAAGCTACCTACTGCTTTTTATAGACCCAAGGCGACGCATTAATGAGTAAACGGCTCGTTTCAAACGTTCCATTAAATGCTTTATTCATTTCCCATAATGGATACTGTCTCTGATGGACCCGATAAAGTACTCAGGCGTCGGATCTGAAACAAAAAGACTTCTTTGTTTTGGAAACTGAAAGTGTAAAAGGACTGAAAAATTTCCAGTACTTTTCAGAGGAAGTTTTTCCTTTTTATACTTTGAACATTTTGTTCGAAAAAATCACGTAACCCAATTTTTAACGTACTGAAGTGTTTCTAATTGGGTTATGGTTTTATCGAAATCGTGTTCTAGGCTAAAACTTCGTCTCTAATCGAAGTAATAGTCTAACCGGATGTTCAACTCTGGTCGCAATTCAGTTCTAACCGCGGCCTTAAGTCTGATCGCGGCATCAGGGCAGGTCATGGTGATCTTTTAAAGCGCGATTCTAATCGCAGAACTGAAATTTCCTGTGTATGAATGGTCGCGGACTAAGCTTTTAGCCTTAATTTCGCACAGAAGGTATGAAGAATGTTCATATGGATAACAGAAACTTTATTTATTACATTCTTTACATACAAAAGGGATACGGTCGATAAAAGCATCGACTTGTTCCGAAAGAAGTTTACAAAGTTCCCCAAGGGACATATTGTTGTCAGTAGGATCTACACTGACAACCCCCAAGGAACTAGCGACTACTCTAAGTCTATCTATATCGTCCCTAACAACAGACGCACTATTGTCCCTAATCAAGTCAGAGAGTTCTCGCTGTTGCTGAGCGAAGTCTCTCTCTCGACGGAAATGGTGCGCCTCCTCTCGGGATCGATCAAGACATTCTGCTAAACGCAGAATCTTCGAGGCCATCTCCTCGGTCTTCTTCTCCAGGGCATTCTTCTCTTCCAGAAGAGTCTGTCCGGAAGGAAGAGATGGAGCAGCAGAAGGCTGATCGCTGGGGCCTCCTACCTCCTGCATTTTGCAAAAGTTAGTCATATTAACTAAAATTATCAGCAAAAAAGGAGAAGAATTGTTACCTGTCCCGGTGCATAACCCGTTGATACACCCATCTTGGGAGGAAGATCATCATATGGTGGAAGAGCAACCTTCCCAGAAGAAGATTGCTTCGCCAACCCAATATGGCAATCATCTGATCGAGGGATAGTCACCGCTTGCCGACCAGGATGTTGATCACCCAAAAGGATGGGGGAATTGGACGTGAAGGGATCTTTCTCTAAGGATAAAGGCCTAAAGGCATGAACGGGGAGGTTTAAAGGAACTGAAGGAAGAAAGAAACTCGCTACATTCTTCACCTTTGTTCCACTGGAAGATCCTTCGTCAACTTTGGGTTTCTTCCTTAAGGGAGACAGGACTTCATTCGTTTGAGACCCTTGTTCGACAATTTCCCCTTCATCGCTCTCAATCTCGATGATTTCGTGATCTGCCATTGGGAAGAGTAAGTGAAAAGGAAAGAGGCCAGGTAACAAGAAAAAGACTTAGGCGTGAGAGGGAAATTGTAAATCTTTACATGTCCAGGGGTCTGGTATTTATAGCCACCAGGTCGACGGTTCGCCTCCCAGACACCTCGAGTTTCGTTAAAGACATTTACAATTTTACCTCGAGATAAAAATCTCTACGGCGCCATCATTGCCCGTCACGTAATGTCAGAACCCGTCTTGAAAAACCAACCGTTTTCACTTAGTGCGCCACTAAAGTGGAGAAGTTAAAGGGCCGGGTTAAAAATCCAATGCACGGTTTTTAAATTCGAAATAAACACGTCTCTCCGTTTTCTTCGAATTTGGGGGCTAGCTGACGAGGATTGACACCCGGGTCACTTCTAATAAACTTCTGGTTCAAGACAGGTTCGAACCAGACATGTGTCTGGAGATGCGAACTCAAGCTATTCTGAGAGGCATCACCACGAGGTCGCAAGCTTTACGCGATCAAGTCGCAGCTTTACGCGGTCAGGCCGTAAGCCTTGCGCGGTCAGAAGTTCGTGGGCTATACGCGAACTACACATTCGGGATATTACGCGGTCAGCCAAATCCCGCGGTCAGAACATCTGCCGATCAGGATACCTGGGATCTATCTATTCGGTTGTCCATACGACAGGATATTCTAAGTATCCCGAAGATTCCTACACGTGGAAAATCAACCGTCAGGAGGTTAACACGTACAGTTATCCATGTATAACACGTGTTTAATCTACGTGGAGGTTAAGAGCAGTTTCAAAAACCGTATCCAACCGTCCGTGCAACCGATTGATGCAGTTTCCTTCACATGGCACCCTTTCAAGCAGTATAAAAGGATGGCATGAAGTATCAATCAAGAGGGATCCAAGTTAGCCAAGTCTACGGCACACCTCATATAGCATTTTTAAGTCTTCTTTAGCTTATCTTTGTACACTTTTACAGGAAAAATCCTTGCCTGTGAGGACTTTTCCTTCCATTTGTAAACATTTTACCACACTTAGTGAAATCTCAACAGGACGTAGGGCTTTTACTCCCACCATTGAGGGCCCGAACCTGTCTAAATTCTCTGTGCTCATGTTCACCATTGTTCAGCATACCTTCCCGAAGGGTCATCTTGAAAGGTCTCACTATTACAAATTCTGCATAAGTTCGGCTGAGGACTCCGAGTCCGAATCGTCGACAGTCCTCGACTAACTGTGATAGAAACACGTCAATATCATTCCCAGGTTGTCTAGGTCCTGAAATTAGTAACGACATCATGATGTACTTGCGCTTCATACATAACCAAGGAGGAGATTGTAGATGCATAAAAGAACCGGCCAAATGCTATGTCAACTGCTCATATTTTCATGTTGATTCATACCATCCGTACTCAACCCAAACCTTATATTCCTCACTTCACCGCCAAACTCACCGAATGTTCTATTAATATTTCTCCATTGAATAGAATCAGCTGGATGTCTTAGTTTTTCGTCTTGTTTCCGACCTTCAGCATGCCAACGGAAGTACTTCGCATCTTTCGGATTTGCAAACAGCCTTCTCAATCTAGGAATCACAGACAAATACCACACAGTTTTGGCCGGAGGCCCTTTCTTTACCTCATCACATCTATTTTGATAAATTCTGTCCCTATACTTATACCGCGATGCACCGCATCTTGGACAAACATGCAAATCCTCGTACTCGTTATGGTACAGAACACAATCACTTGGGCATGCATGTATTCTTTCGATTTCCATTCCCAACGGACACAATAGTTTTTTGGCCTGGTAAACCGATCTTGGCAACTCATTTGCCTCTGGAAGTATGTCCGCTAACAGATCTAATAGCGCCGTGAAACTCTTATCGCTCCAACCGTTGCTTGCCTTGAAGTTATATAATCTCAACATAGAAGACAACTTTGTAAATTTTGCACATCCGGGGAACAAAGGCTTCTCAGAATCAACAATTAATTTCTCAAAATTAGCTAAATCGTTTTCACTGTAATCTTCTTCTACATCACGTAACATTTCATCTAAATTGTCGTCATCTATATGGACATCCGAATGAACATTACCAATGTTCTGATGATCATCATTACTGCAATCCACTTCCGGGTGCTGCTGAGTGGTAGCGGTGCTCGTTTCCTCAAGATCTTCACCATGCCATATCCAACGGGTATAGCGTGCATTAAAACCACGACGAATCAAATGACTCCTAATCTGATCAGAATTGCCGAACCTTTTTAAGTTCATACAATCTATACAAGGACAATGCATATCTTTCTCTCCCTTCTTCGTCTTTTCTTGCTCAGCAAATTTAATAAACACATTCACACCCTCCAAATACTCAACAGTAGTACGTTTTATTCCATACATCCAATATTCTCGGTCCTTCTACAATTATTTCACAAAATTGACAAATTGAAATAAATAATTAATGACTCAGGGCATGCATGCATGAAACATCATCAATTAGCTAGGCCATATGTGTGTACAGCTGCTTAATTACATTAAATGGATATGTATGAAACCCTAATTAACTTGATGCATTAATTGGAAGAGCCAGTTAGCTAGCTGGTTAACTTCAGCCATAAATCATTCCTAGCTTAACTTCAGCAAGTTATAGCTAGCTAGCCAACCTAGCCTTCTAGCTAGTTTGGAGCTACATGTATCTAGTTTAATGAATTGCAAGTAGAGAGAGAGGGAGAGTGTGAAAGAGTGTTCGAGAGAGAGAGAGGTGATAAGAAGATGACAATACCGAGGGGGATCGAACTATCAACCTCTCAGCTAGCTTCTCTAGATCACTCTAGCTTGGAGCATGGATGCACGTACGGTAGAAATGAATCGAGGATGCAGAGCGCAGAGCAGGGGTCGAGATAAGTTGTACAATTTTACTATCGGTTCAAAAACACAACCGATAGTAAACTAAGGTCCCCACTGTCATAACCATTAGTTTATATGACGTCATTTTATTATCGATTTGTTTTATATAACCGATAGTAAAATTTTCTCTATTATATAGGTTGGTATAGTAGTAACCGATAGTAAAAAGTCCGTAATTTCACTATTAGTTACCAAAGACAAACCGATAGTAGTATTTCATCTATTATATCGGTTTGTACAGTAATGATCGATAGTATAAAGTTCGTAATTTCACTATCAGTTACGAAAGACAAACCGATAGTACTATTTCATCTATTATATCGGTTGGTACAGTAATGACCGATAGTAAAAAATATTAGCATTTCACTAACGGTGCACCAGAATATAACCGATAGTAAAAAGTCTCTTCTCCACCGCTGTCGTCGTACTCTATCGGATTTTTCCCAGATTGCTTATAACTGTTAGAAGATAAGGGTTAGTGGATTGCATTTTTGTAGTAGTGAATGTGGCTGAACAGGCTTGCTCAACTGGCTCTAGGGATCAATTAACTCTACTGGAGGGGAGGCTAATTTGGTCGGAAATGGCATCAATTGCAGGAACAAGGCAATCTGGGTTTTTCGGCTATCGCCGGCGGTGAGGTTCACCGGGAACAAATTAGTTGCTAAGAAGCAAGAAGATGGGTGAGAGACACATACTGGTGAAATTGGATTGAAGCTTGAAATAGTGGAGCTCCCTGTCATCGCTCTCCTCCTCGGCGGCTCGTTGGAGATGAAGAAGAAAATGAGAGAAGAACTGGGACTTAGTGGGTTCTTGAGGGTGTGAAGAAGCTCTGGGCGAGGAGGGGGGTTTAAATAGGCAGCGGGCTGGAGCTCTCGAGACTTGAAGTAAATCGGGAGGATATCAAATTTGACTGGCGACGGTGGCGACGATCGAGACGGCGTGCAGTGGCAACGGGACGGCTGCAGCGGCTGCCACGGCTTTGTCAGCTGGGAGAGGGGGAATCACGCAAGCTCATGGCTAGTGCAGAGGCGAAGTGATGGCCGGCCTCGGCATGTCAACGACGTGGCAAAAAAGCTCTGATGGCTGCAGGCACGCGCGCGCGGGATGAGACGGCGCTACTGCTGCTGGTCATCGTGGACTTTGCCATGGTGGCTGGCTCCGGTGCGACACGTGCGTGACACGCGGACTCATCGGACACGAGCATTGGTGAAGGCGGTCGCTGGCCGGCGGCGAAGTTCGCGGCGGCACTTCTGGTCGAAGACGGCTAGCCTAGCCCTGGTCGAAACAGCTGGGGCTCTGGTCGAAAAGGGGTCGGAAAATAGATTAGGGCTGAAACGCAATTTCTAAAACTTGGTTTTAGGACTAAATTGTAAATCTGAAAAATACTTGGATTTTGCTTAAACTGATTTCACCAGCTGGGCTTACTAAATTCAACAAGCAAGTTTGCAAGGATAGTTCACACAATCTGGTGTTTTTGATCAAGTTTTGAGCAAAACGAAAACAGGGTAGTTAGGGTAATTAGGGTAAATAGAGTCTGGATTTTGTTGAGGCTAAAATCTGAGTTCTTGGATGAGATTTTGAGATTCTTTTTGAAGAAGATTTTGTTCAAAATACCAATTGGGAGATATTCCCTAAATTAGATCAAGATTTGGAGCTGATTTGTGGCATTTAGCATTTTCAGGCTTTTGGGAAAATCTGAAAAGGATCAATCTGTAATACTTTTGGACTGAAATGCGAAAATGGTCTAAATGGTGGAGTTCTGCTACCAACTTTTTAAATGAAGGTAGTGGCATATCCTGGATCATATTCTTGACATAACTGATCTTGATTAGGTCAAAACTTGGGGATTGATCTAGGGTTCAATCTGAGATGGGGTCAAGACATCCGAGGAATCCAATGGAGGTGCACTAACTGGCATGCTAAAGAGGTAGCAAAATCTGAGGTGTTACAATGGCTAGGATGAAAGGGACCTTCTGGAGCCCTATATTGGCTTGAGGAAACTGATCTAGGGTTAGGTGATGTAGAATCAAGCTGTAGTCTTCCAATCAGGCTTCTTTTTTCTTGTCTAGCTTTTTTCTTGTCCTTGGTGGAGGTCTTTATTTATAACGCAAAATTCTGCTGTATTCAAATAGGATACTAGGATGTAGCACGATTTGTTGAGATACTAACTCTTGGAGTCTTTTCTTTACTCTGGAGATATACCTTATTTAGAAGGACCAAAGCCCTCTTAGGAAAGGTCTCTAGAGAGCGCAAATCGTGCTACAACAGCTAGCCGTCAAGCGTTGACAAAAAATCTTGCCCACCGAGTGGTTTTCAGACTACACTCATCTCTTCCCTTGTGCAAGGCGGTCAGAAAAGAGTGGTATTTGAAAGATCACACTAACAGAAAGTGGCTCTCCAGAGAAATGTTCAAGTATTTCGGAAACCCAAACAACACCACTATGCCAATAGATGACACTTTAAAGCGATGTGCCTTTTCGCACTAGTGCCATTACTGAAGCGAAAGGATAGGCCATTAGATATGTAACAGGCAACGATCAGGCTTTTTTTATGAGAAGGTACATCTCTGAGTCCCACTATTCACATCCTCTACAGTAGTTGCTTACTTAGTCAATTTTCTCTGTTCATCTTTTTCCACAATTGCAATTCGAACTGAGTTTACTCAACGGTCATGGAGAGGAAAATTGAGGCTCTGTATGAGGACAGCCTGATTTCTAAGGTAATTAACTTCTTCTGCCAGGAATGACGCTGCCGTTATTGGTGCTGAAGGGGCATCTCATGGTCCGCGAGGCTCAAGTGAGGATCAGCCTTAGATTTCCTGAGCACCCGTTCTTGTAGAAGTTTTCTATAGAGGGTGAACCTGGAGCTTTTCAACCTCGCCCCCAACACTTTCTCACACCTAGTAACCTTTGTGTTTATTTCTGAGGGCTATTTGGGTATTGAACCCATTATTCGCCAACTTTTCCACTTCACCACCTAAGTTGTTGGGCTTGACAAGAACCGTGTAGGCTAATCATACTTAAAGCTATGCCAAGGTGTGAAAAACAAGTACCTGGTGGTTGCGGCAAAGGATAGCCTGGGCTCTTGGTGAGAAAAGTGGTTCTTCTTGTCAAGGCCAAAGGGAAGTGTATTGCTTTACGAGGCTGCAGAGTTGTCTATTAAGACTTTTTGTATCCAAGAGAAGCTTTCTGTGATATCACAGTAGGTTCTGACCTCAGAACCATATGTGATATTCTAATTATCACAGACGGTTCTCACCTCAAAACCGTCTATGATAATCTAGCACTATCACAGTAGGTTCTGACCTCAAAGCCGTCTATGATAATATAACATTATCACAGACGGTTCTCAGCTCAAAACCGTCTGTGATAATTACTATCGCAGATGGTTCTGAGGTCAGAATCTACTGTGATAGTGCTGGATTATCACAGACGGTTTTGAGCTCAAAACTGACTGTTATCGTTTACATACAATCTGAACCACGCTCTCCCCACCTTCGGCGCCTCCTCCTCCAGCTACTCCTCCGGACCTCCGGTGCCTCCTCCCTTCGGCGCCTCCTCCTGGCCACCTTTGACCCAACCTCCCTACCTTCGACATCTCAGGTGCCCCTCCACCCTCTCCCTCTCCTCCTCCTCCTGTATGTTAGCAACTAATACAATTCTGTATGCTAGGTTTGTGTACTACAATGCATGTGGTGGAGACTTTGAGCAAATTAGGGTTGAAAGTTTCAGGATTTGGTATGCTGATGACTCGGACGACAAAATGAACCAATCGGGGACTCAGAGCGACGTATTTGGCGATGAGACTCATGTCTTGTTTTCTAAGTGCATCTTGCAATATGTTATCTTGTCATAGATTTGTAAATTTCTTCCCATATTATTGAAATGTATATATATACTGAAATTCTTGAAATGTATATGTGCAAGTGCTGGTTGTGTGTGTGTATATATCTGAAATGCTAATGTACAAAGGGCATGGCTAGCATGATTCCTGAGGATAGCCAAGAAAACAAAGCAATCATAAAAAAAAATCAACATCACAGACTGTTCTGAGTTTAGAACCGTCTGTGAAGATAAGTTATCACAGATGGTTTTGAGCTCAAAACCGTCAATGATAGTACTCGGACTATCACTGACTCAAATATCACTGACAGTTCAGAACCGTTTGTGATGACTGTTTTGAACCGACTGTGTGTGGGACCCTCATTTGAGGAATCCGGTGGCAACCGCCCAGGTGGGTTGCGCTCAGAAATGGTACATTGCAGCTCACAACAACAAGATGCATTATATAAAAATGCAAGTAATTAAAACAGGTACTGATCACAGGGACCAACATTACAATAACATAACGCCAAAATGACGCACTTTAATGTTGATACAAAATTAAGGAGTTTTCTTCGACACAAAGATCGGCACAAAATAAAACAACGACAGTAAGCAAAAGGACTTCGACGATCTTCATCTTCATCTGCAGTGGTGTTGCGTGGGCTTCAGCCACATCGGACTCCACTTGGTAAGTGACCCTCTAACAAGCTGGATCTTCTGAAGTAGTTTCTTCTTGTTCCATGTTGGGTTCAAGACCGTAGGACTCGGGATCAATGAATCCTTCTTTTAAATTTTGTTTGCAAAAGCAAGGGTGAGCACATTGTCCACATGGTGCTCAACAAGTCCCAAATTAAGAATGCAGATATATATATAGATGAGGGGGGAAGTTCTCAAAGAATGGCTCTTTGGCTCATAGAATAGGTTTTCAATCTTAGTTTTGAAGAAAAGGATTTTGTTTTCAAAAGCAAGGCTTTTAAAACCCTAAGCTAAATTTTTAGAAGATGTTGTGATGTTGTGTGTGGCGGTCTCCCGTGAGTCACCACTTTACTCAGATTTTGTGAAAAATCTTCCAAAAGCTACTTGTGCTGCATCAACATGGATAGAATCCATCGCGCGCAGACTCCATGACCTAGGAGCTTAGAGTATCCGATACTTCTTATAACTTTGCAAAGGTGTACCACCTTAATCCACCGATCACTCAACTTTCAAGTCGGTACCTCTCCATGCGACTTTTACGCATGTGACAAGACCGAGATCACACAACAGTTTACAATCCTAGCATTAACAATTCACTGCCCGGTAAATAGACATTCTAGTCCTTATTACTGTTGTGGGTACTCCCCACAGCCAATTCTTCCTAGCCTTGGTCTATTGTCTCGCAAGACACATGGCCTCTTTTGATTACAGTTGCGCACGACTTAATCCAGGCGTAGGGCGTCTTCCTTCTTACACCTTAATCCTCTCATTACTTTTCTGATCTCACATCACTCATGGCCCTTAGTGGCCCACCAGTTTCTCTCGAGAAATCGGACCGACAACCATTGCAGGAAAAAGCTAATACTGAGAAATCTACTATGTTGCGCCCATCCCATACCGGGCAAGTGGTTGGTATGTTTTTCATGCCGCATGGAAGTACAACACAAGGTTCTAGTCCTTATGAATCTTTAGTGAGGAGTCTTTCACATTCCCAGTGCGCACACAGCACCAACCGATCAAACCATCTTCACTATCGATTCCAATCATATTTTCTTTCACAAAAAGGGGTTTTGAATATGCTTTTCTCACATGTAACCATTTAACATTTAATATATAATCTTGAGCATAGTATAGCCTAAGCATGATATTCTAGGGTGACAAGGGTGCATAGATATTCAATGACAAAAGGGGCTTCACAATTATTTACGTCATATCTACCACTTTATTTGAATATAGTTTTCATTTGAATATAAGGCATGCATATACTTGAAAACAGCTAACATACTTCATTTCAAAATATTAGGCTAGACAAGATCAAGGGTTTGAGACTTGCCTTGCAGTGAGGGGTCTAGTTGCTCAGATGATTCTTCGAAGATCTCTTCTACTCCTTCAACCTCTGGTTCCACGGCGGATACAAATAATATATACACACTATATAAGCACACAGAAATAGTTGCACTAGAAAATAATAAGTAAATATATCATGCATGCAAGGGGAAAGGTTTGGACAAGGTCACTTGGATGTTGATTGAAGAGATGGGCTCAAAAGGATTTGAATGTCGAAAGGCTGACATTCGGTCTACGACTAGACATAGACCTAAGTTGGCTCTAGGTGTGTTTTCTAGAGATGTGACAGTAGAGAATATTGTAGAACATGGCTCCAAGAGCTTAGCGGACAAAGTGGCATTTCGATTGCTCAAATAGAAAGGGTTAAACAAGGCCAATGCCAGTGACTGACATGCATTGACACTGCACTGACACTGTCAAAAACTAGGGCAGAGGGGTAAATCTGGTTCTGGGCCTCAAACTCTTCGCCAACTATGTCTAGGAAGTAGGCGTGGATGCCAGGAACACATTGGCGGTGGTTTCAGGGAAAAAGATGGTCGGACGGCGATGAACTACGGTGGCGACACGGCACAGACATGGTTCTGGACAGGAACTTGGCAAGAGCATAATTCTTGATCTGGGCAGATTCAGGGATCGGGCTAGTGGAATGAAATGCTCAGGGGACTGAGACCTAGCTAATTGACAAAGTGGCATCGGCTAGATCGGCCGGGAAGCAAACTCCGGTGAACTGAGCCGAAGACGAAGACACAGGAATTGGGCAATTTTGATTTAAAGCATTTGAGCTCGATTCCAAGCTTGTGAAGCATCCTGGGGACAATAGAAAGCTATTGGGGAGATCAATTTGGCTAGAGGATCGCTGGAGAAGCTCGGCGGCGAGCTCCGATGAACTGATAAAATCCCAAATTGGGGATTCTTCGTTTTGGGCAAACTTGAAGGTATCAATCTTACAGGCTTACCCTACTTGGCTCACTGATCACTTTATTCTACTAGCACGAAGGTCAATTTGCAGATTCGCTTGATAACTGGTCAAAAGGGAAAATCCGGCGGTCGCCAGCACTAGGGTTCGCCGGGGTCCAATTAAGCGCTATGATATAGAGAGGAAGGTGAGGGGAACTCACTGGTGAACTTGGATTGGAGAGGGAAGCAGTAGCTTGAGCTGGTGGCAAGAGCTCCTCAGGTAGCTCGTCGGGGAAGAAGATGGTAAACACGAGAGCTAAGCTATGAGGTTGCTGGTGTGGTGTAGTGTGAAGAGCTCTGGGTGAGGGGGGTTTATATAGCCAGCAGCTGGGTCGTCGGAAGTTGAAGCAAATCGAGTGGGAGATGCTCGACTGGCGCCGGAGCAAGATCGAGACGGCGTTGGGACCCGGCGGTGGCTCTGCCAGAGGAGAAAATCGCATCATATCTGATGAGGACATCACTCCTATGCATACGCCCGAGACTCCTCCAGTTGTGATGCAAGGACCCATCACAAGAGCACGAGCACGGCAATTGAATCAACAGGTGAGCTCGTTCCTAAGTGCCCGTGTATATACTTGTGAGGATAGTATGCTACCTAATGATATTATTGATTATATTGTACTTAGGAACTTTGGAGAGGATCATGAAGGCCTTGGGAACCAGCAAGGGCCAGGAGGGAGGCCAGGAGGGCGTCCAAGTCAAGTTGGAGTCCCAATTCATCTCGGAGTCGGAGTCCCAATTCATCTCGGAGTCGACTACCTCGGAAACCAGGAGCAGTGTTCACTAAAATCGTCGCCCAGGCCACAAACGGACTCCGATTTCAATGATCCACATATGTATCGAAAGCTAAGGAGATAACCTTTCCAATGGCACCGGTTTCAGGTCAATTGGACTGCTGAGTCGACGGAAATTCGCGTTGCAAGTTGGCGGACAGAATCTGTCCCAGGGTGCTGTGTCACCAATTTGGGCCGTTGGCCCATGTATCGTGTTGGAGTCCATAACGGACACGTCTAGGGTTTCTAGGACGTCCCTTAGCCCTTATATTCAATAGCCACTGCTAGGGTTTGGTTTGGGTTTTGCTTAGATTAATCTGTCAAAGAACAGTTTTGCCGTGTATCGGTTTGTGGAACCCCAACTCGTGAGATTCAATTTATATTTGCAATATTTCAGATTGCTTCTTTCTCGTTCTTGCTTGTGTTCTCGATTCGCATGCAGGGATAAGCCTTCTTGGCGAGGTCAATCGTGTTTGTGCATGGTTGATAACCAACGGAGCCGTGGTGTAGCGATTGCTGGGTTCGGATCGGTTCTGATCGGAAGCTGGATCGTCAACGTCGAGTCTCCACCAATCGACTTACCTCTACCTGTCGGAAGATCGGGCCACCGTGCGCATCAATATCGGACTTGGGCAGAACGACGGGGTGGCAAGCTTCGGCATGGCGGCGAAGTGGCACAAAACTTCTGACAACAGCAGGCACGCGCGCGCAAACGGCGTTGCTGGCGGTCACCGGTCGTCGCCACGGTGGAGTGCTTTGGCGCGACGCGAACACCACGTGCGGACACGTAGGACACGACCGTTGGTGAAGACAAGAGCTGGCCGACGGTGAAGATTGCGGCGGCGATTCACGGCGAACGGCAGTGGTTGTGGTCAAGGTGGCCTCTGGTCGTGGTCACACACGGGCTTAGCCCTGGTCGAGGTCGAAAAAGGGGCCAGGGACTAATCCGTGAAGATTTGGACTGATTTGTGAGGATTTTCTTCAGGATCTTGGACCTGTTTGCAATTCTGGGGAGTTGGAGGGCTGATTGAAATCTGATTTTGCAGATGAGTGTCACCAGATCACTTGAACTCATCTAGCAAGAAGAATGGCAAAATCCGATAAGATCTGGTGGTTTTGACAAAAATCGAAAACAGGGTAATTAGGGTTTGAAAATTTGGCGAGGCTGAAACTAGGGTTTCGGTTAAGATTTTTGAGTTCTTCCAGAAGGAAAAATGTTCAGAAAAGTGAAGGGAAGACAATCATTGGATCAGACCAGAATTTGGAGGTGGTCTGAGACTTTTAGTCCTTTTGGGTTTTTGACAATTCTGAAAAAGACTAATCTGAAATACTTTTGGATTGAAAAGCGAAAATGATTTGAAAGGTGGAGTTTAGTTGCCAACTTTTTAAGTCAAGGTAGTGGCATACCTAAGATCATGATTTTGAGATAAGAGATCAAAATAGGGTTGAGACATCTGGGATTCCAATGAAGATATGCTGACTAGCAATCAGAAAGGATAGCAAAAACTGGGATGTTACAACCTACCCTCCTTAAGAATAATCTCGTCCTCGAGATTCTGATCAGTCTGAGAACAGGTAGGGAAAATTCTAACGCAACTCTTCTTCTCTTTCCCAAGTTGATTCCTCCTCTGTGTGGTTATTCCATTGAACTCTACAGAATCTTATGGTTCTTGACTTTAATCTCCTTTCGCTGACCTCTAACACTTTGACTGGGTATTCCTGATATGTCAGATCTGGTTGAACCTCAGTTTCTGTAGGAGAAACTTGCTCCGTTGGTTTTCTCAGACATTTCCTTAGTTGGGATACATGAAAAACATCATGGACTCCTGCTAATTCAGGCGGTAGCTCCAATTTGTATGCTACTTCTCCTCGCCTTTCCAAAATTTCGTATGGTCCCACGTATCTTGGGCTTAACTTTCCCTTCATCTGAAATCGTCGAACTCCTTTGTAGGGTGTCACTTTGAGGTACACATAATCGCCTATCTCGAAGGATAGTTCTCTCCTTCTGCTGTCGGCGTAACTCTTTTGTCGGGATTGGGCCGTCTTCAACCTCTCTTATATGATCTTCACATGAGCAGTGGCATCCTCTACTAATCGTGGTCCCAAAAATTGTTTCTGACCCACTTCGGTCCAATATAGTGGCGTGCGGCACTTCCTTCCATAAAGTGCTTCATAAGGGGCCATTTGCAGACTCGCTTGATAACTATTGTTGTAAGTAAATTCTGCGTATGGCAGAAATTGTTCCCAAGAATTCCCATAGTCTAAAGCACATGCTCTTAACATATCGTCTAGAATCTAGTTCACTCTTTCTGTTTGGCCTCCAGTCTGCGGATGGTAAGCGGTACTAAATTTCAATCTCGTTCCCAGGGATTTTTGTAACTCTTCCCAAAACTTTGATACAAATTGTGCTCCTCTATCTGAGACAATTGTTTTTGGTATTCCATGCAGAATGAAAATCCTGGTAAGATATAGCTCTGCTAGCTTATTTGTCGTGTATTGAGTCTTTACAAGCAGAAAGGATAGCAAAAACTGGGATGTTACACTGTGATATTGTATTCTATAGTAGTGAAAGATAAACAAAAAGATCCAAATTAAACTCAAATCAAGAAACCATCCAAATGATCATTAAAACTCATGAAAAGTTTCATAGAGATAAATAAAATCAACTCAACCACTTTTCATGAAGATCCAAAATTCAAATATTTTATTCATTTGACAAAATTGAGATTAACATCCAATTTGACTAATACTCCCTTAAACCCCGTGCCTTCTTTTTAATCATCAAAACATATGCAAACAAGTTCCAAAAATTCCAAAATAAGTTTTGGAGATAAATGATGCAATGAGGAACTAGATTTCCTTTTATAGTGAAGCCAAGATATGATCAAACAATAAGATATGAAAAAGACAAATGTTGGCCAGATTTAAAGTTTCAGATTTCAGGTTTGAGAAGATCATTTTACACTTTTAAAAGCACCTAAAAATCTATGCAAATGACTTCCAATAATTTTGAAATAAATTTGGCAATAAAGACCAATCATAGGGGATAAAATATCATATAGAAACTTTCTTCAAATAGCCAATCAATTTAAAGATATGAAAATGACAAATCAGCCAAAAACCACAAGAAACTGAATTTTACAGATTTCAAATTTGATTTGAGAGAGGAGTCAATTTTGCTTAAATCAAATCCAATTCAAATGAAAATTTTCAGAAACGATTCTTAATGCATAGAATACATTTTCCAAAAAGAATTTTCCAATCAAGACATATGGCCAAATGATCTTTGTATTTAGCAAAGAGGTTGAAATTTGACAAACTTTTTGCAAATTGATTTCAAATTTGATTTTCATGATATTTTTGACATGAGTTAAACATATCATTTTGAGCTGAAGCTCACAAAATGAAGACCATTCAAATAGCTAAACTCATGTTTTGCATATTTAGAGTATTTCGGGTTAAAACAAGTTTTCCGGTGAGATTCAAATACCCATAACTTTCAAATGAGAACTCTTTTGAGAAAGTTTTCAATTTCAAACTTCTTCGGGATAATAATATATAAGTGTTTTGTAAAGTAAGTTTTCGCAAATTTCAAATAGATTTTGATTTACATTTAAAAACGATTTTGTTGAAAAACAGGAAACCCGAAGATCATTTTGAGGCTAGTTTTTAATAGAAATATTTTTTAACATCATTTCTTCATCCAAAACCTCTAAAAACCTTTTAAATACATTTTGAAGACTATTTTGATATGATTTGATGATTTTTGGCCTTCTGAATGGAAATTTGACATTTTGACAAAATGTGTTAAAAACTTCTAAAAGTAATGTTGAAATGATTCACATATAGGGGTGCAATAGACAATGGAAGCATTTAAAAATCATTACCCCTAAAGATGCAACATCATAAGATTTAAAATTTCACTCTTTTGCAAAATTGGCCATAATGATTTGAAACAATCAAAGAATAAAGAGAGAAAATGCAATGCAAATATTTTTATGCAAAATATCAAAAGATTTAAGCTCTTTTTTGTACCCAAATAGTACGAAGCCCTCTTGTCTTGTCGCATAAGTATTTTGGTACCCAAATAGCTCTATCTTTAGGTTTTTGAAAATGAAAATCAATTAGTTTTCAATTAAACCCTTTCTAGAATACGAAATCAAATAAGAGCTAAAAGAAACATCTCTAAAAGAATTAGATGCATACTTATACGAATGTTGCCCTTTTAAATTATATGAGGAACTTGAAGTTCGAGAGGCTTTTTGAAAGAATTTGTATGAGTGTGATGGAATATATGATGCCTCCTACTAGATGAGTGTGCATAATTTAATTTTCTCTTTTTAAATGAATTTGTATGATCTAAAGGGGTTTTAACAAGCATAGCACTACTCACATGACATCTAGTAAGGTTTTTGCTCAATCAATTTACTTTGCTCCTAAGTTCATCATTTTTGACTTTAGGTGCTTGAGATGATTCCATGTCAACATATGAGAACATGACGGCATATCATCGCAAGTAGATGAACTAGAAGGTGAAGCATTACAACCAGTAGATGAGCTAGGCATATCAAATGAAGAGCAACTAGAACTAACACCATGGCATAGGGATGAGTCACTAGATGAATCATGGTATGAGCTACTAGTATCACTCGTACAAGCATGTGAATCAATAATTAAATCATTAGACAATTTTTTACATGAAATACTAGTGTCCACAAGGCTAGCATTTGAATCTAACCATGAATCAACGATCAAGTTATTGCTAGCATGTGAAGTGGAATAATGTGACTCTAAAGATGAATCAATAGGGGAGTCACAAACAACTCTAACATCTAAAATACATGTAGAGCTAATAGTATCCTTGGCAAGCAAAGAATCATGAGAATTGTTTAACTCTTGATATTGCACTTTCAGGGATGAGTAATTATTCTTTAAAGTGCTAAAACTTTTAGTCATATTGCCAAGCAAGCCTTTTAACTCTACAATTATGTTCATTAGCTCATTATTAGAGAGGTTAGAGTTTGATACCATCGAGTCGCATGCCGTAGGGCATATTGAATTGTCTTGAGATGAAGACTTTGACTTTGACGCTTTCTTTCTAGCTTTTCTTGAGCTCTTCTTGCAAGATTTCGCCTTTATCTTTCTTGGGCAAACCACATCATTTACGTTCTTGAGCTCGCTCGAAAGCTCCCTATCCTCCGCATTGAAATCATCGCCCTCGATATGCTCGGAGGTGGAACACATGTCCATTTCTTTGGACATTGCCTCATTTGACATAAGCATGTCAATGAGCTCACTCGGTGAAGTGTTGGAAAGGTCACCGTTCACAAGAGTAGATATGAAGTCTCCACCGCGACCTTCCGGCAATACCTGAAGTAATTTTCTGCAAATGTCTAAATCGAAAATATTAGCACCAAGGGCTTTGAGCTCATTTGTGATGTTGATCAAGAGATCATATATGGTGGACAGTGTATCATACTCCAACATCACAATGCCTCATAGTCCCACATTAATAATCGTATCTTAGCGTGCTCAAAGCTACATGTGCCCACAAATAACGACTCAAGAGTGATCCAAACATCGTGAGCGTCGAACAATCACTCACTAGTTCGAGCACATCATGACTAAGTGAATTGAGGAGCACATCTCTAGCCTTTGTATTTTAGAGGTGAATTTCATTATCCGAAATCGACGAATAAGTCATACCCTTTTGCACTAACCTCCATAGATTTAAATTCAATGCCTCAAAATATGTACTCATAATAATTTTCCAGCGAGAATAATTTGAGCCATCAAAGTGAGGAGCAATCAAACCAAAATCCTTTATCGAGTTCATCCTTTCTCTCTAGACGGTAAAGCCAACAAATGAGACCTCGCTCTCATACTAATTGTAGGATCAAGGATGCCGACTAGAGGGGGGTGAATAGGAGGCTTTTAAAATTTCTTTCCAACTAAACAATTTATACACGATGTTTATGGATGTCTAATTTTTGCAAAGGTTTAACAATCAAACATCTAACATCTAGTTGCAATTAACCAATATGGAAAATACAATTCAACTTGCAACTAGAGTAATGTAAACAATTGTTTCAAGATAAATATGAAACGAATGAGAAAGAAACAATTGACACAATAATTTTTACTGAGGTCTCGGAGACCCGCCCGGTCTCCCCTACTCCTCGCTGAAGCGCTCATGCGTGAGCCTCGCTTCTATATCCACGAAGGATATTTTCACTCGGGTTGCTCCTTCTCCACACCAGATAGGCGAGCACCAAACCTTTCACAAGCTTCTGACGGCCTCTCCAATAAACTTCAATCGGAGAGATCGCGACTCTCCTCCGACACCGTCTAGGCGAAGGCGATCGCCAAGAGTAACAAGTCGAAACCTTTCACTTGAACCAATCAAATGCTAGAAGCTCAAATAATGCAAATGGATGCACAACACTCTAGCACTAGCTTGCAAATTTGAGATGAAGTGCACTAAGCACTCTTAGCCTCTCTCTAAGCTTTCTCCTCAAATTTCTCTCAAGATTTTGGCTCAAATCTAGCCTCTAGATGCAATAGATCAAATGCAAAGACTTGGCTAGCTTATACACTGTGTTTTCCACTTCTTGAGCAGCCTCAAATGAAACCAAACACGAGATATATATAGCCCCTCTCAAGAAACTAGCCATTTGCAACTCGCTGACGCAATTTTGTACAGGCCGAACATTGTCTGGCCAATACAAAAAAAAACGACCGTTGCAAATGTGTCAGTTACCATTGGACTATTTTTGTGAAGGCCGGACAAATGATCTTTTGTCCGGACAAAAAGCCCAGACAGATGCAAACGTCTCTGGTTCACATTTCAAACATGAGGCTCACAACTTTTACACAGGCCGGACATTGTCTAGCCTACCCCGGACAAAAGTCCCCCAGACGGATGCAAACTTCTCTGGTTACACGTTCAATTTAGCTCAAAGCAATTTGTACAGGCCAGACAAAGTCCATCCATGCCCGGACAATGTCTGGCCAATGCAAGTTGAAAGTAAAATAAATATAACTTTTGATCTAAAGATCCAATTGAGGTGCTTTTCTACTTGTTGGAAAGATAACTCAAAGGGATACAATTTTGTCAACAGGAGCGAGACCTAGATAGGCTTAGATATTTCTAGGAAATTCAAAAACCTTCCTGCTGCCAAAATATCCAACACAAATGTCATTTCTAATGCAATTTGTCTGTTTTCTCGCGGATATGTTTGCTGACACTCAGCATAGACCACGATCAAATTGATTTAAGAACTTTACAGCCACAGGTCGAATATCCACTCGAAAACAGGTGGTCGAGTGGATTTGATCGAGTGTACGCAAGCGAGCGGAAGACTGGTATGACCAACTTGAACTCCTACGATCACGACCAAACCGTAAACAAAGATACAGCCAAACCGGCAAACATGACCACGACCACACTCCAAGCAAGGATACGATCACAATGTGCAACTACGACTACGACCAGCTCTAGTAAAGAAACATAATGCTCTAGCTGGCGATCACAACTAAGTGTAGTTTTCAAAATATTTTCTTTAATGCAACACAAACTACACTTAGACCTTCTAGCAACACAAGAGGTGATTATTCACTAGTGCAAGATGATATGAATGCATTTGAGCTTCTACACTAGATAGACTCAAACTACTAGTTTCTGATCCCCCTTAATAGTATGGTCAAACTAGTAAAAAGAATCCTATCAACCCGGTCTATCTCCAAACACCGAGACTGGTAAAATCCTAACAAAATAATCCTTAATCTTAGATTTTACCTTTGGTGAAGTTTGACGAGGATTGACACCCGGGTCACTTCTAATAAACTTTTGGTTCAAGACAGGTTCGAACTAGACATGTATCTAGCAATGCGAACTCAAATTATTCTGGGGGGCATTACCATGAGGTCGCAAGCTTTACGCGATCAGGTCGCGGGCTTCGTGCGATCAGGCCGACAGTTTTGCGCGGTCAGAAGTTCGTATGCTATACGCGAACTGGATATCCGGGATGTTGCGCGGTCAACCCACATTCCGCGATCAGAACATTCTCGACCAGGATGCTTGGAGTTCATTCGGTTATCCATATAACAGGATATTCCAAGCATCCCGAGGATTCCTCCACGTTGAAGACCAACCATCAGAGGTTAATATATGCGGTTATTCATGATTAACACGTGTTAATAATCTCCGTGGAAGTTAACAGCAGTTCTCCAAAAACCGCATCCAACCGTTTGGTGCAGTTTCTTCATATGGCACCCTTTCGACCAGTATAAAAGGGTGGCATAGAGGTCCGAGAACAGGAGGATCCAATCCATTTGGAAGAAGAAGACTCCTGATACTAGTGAGACACAACACATCTCAACTACAAAAAACAGCCAAGTCTACGGCCCAAGTTAGATAGTTTCTACAAGCCTCCCTGACTTTACTCTGTACGTTTACATAGGAAAAATCCTTCGCCTGTGAAGGAGTTTTTCTGCTATTTCTGTAACCTTTTGTCACCTATAGTGAAATCCTAACAGGACGTAGGGCTATTACTCCCACCATCGAGGGCCCGAACCTGTATAAATCTCTCCGTGCTCCTGTTCTCCTTTGTTCTACATACCTTCCCGGAGGGTCATCTTGAAAGGTCTCACCATTACAAATTTTGCATAAGTTCGGCTGAGGACTCCGAGTCCGAATCGTCGACAGCTGGCGCCCACCGTGGGGCCTTTCTCAAGGCGTCCTAATTGAAATCCGGAGGTTCGCTGAAACATGGCTGGAGCATATGATTCCGAGAACGATTTCGATCTCAAGGATTATGCCCATATACCCATGCCTTCTCCAAGTGATCCTGTTCCGATGGAGGAGATCGAAGGCCAGAATCTTCCACAGGTTGAATCATCTCTCCAGGTCATGTCAATCGACCAGGGAGCAACTGGCGCAAGGTCAGAACCCACGGAGGTTCTTAATGTGCTAGGCGATGAATCCGGCCCGTCATACGACCCCGATGAGGGAAAATATGATGATGGCCCGGAAATTAGCCCAGGAAGGTTCGACCCTGACAACCTTCACCGTCTCTTTGATTTCGAGTCTGACTCGGAACAAACTGAGATGTTTTCCCCATCGGCAAGCTCTCTCCCTAGGCAGTTTGCTGCGCTGTCGGAAGAAACTCCCGATCAACAGGCTGCCAGGGAAGAACAAGATCGCAAGCAGAAGGAGGATCAAGATCTCGAGCAACAAAACAACGAATTGCGCAAAACTGCCCTAGAGGCTCTTCAAGATGCTTAGGCTCGCTACGATGCTGCTCCGAGTTCTTCTCGACGGTCGCGTGGTCGAAAACGTGACCAGACCCCTTCTTTGCCACCGGAGCGTTTCCCGGTGGACGAAGAAACAATAACACCTGGTGCACCTAGGAGAAGTACCCATGGTCGACTGCGATCCATCGCAGAAGTCATGCGTAACTTTCCTCCTACGGTCACGGATGCGCAGAAGCCGGCCTTTTTTAGGATCCTGGCGGAGAGACTGGATGAGGTCGCATCCGAGGCGACCCCGACGGCCTCCTCCCGCTCGGTAACGCATTCCCGTGAGCGAGATGGCCCTCATTCTGGCTCCGGCCGGCGGAGTTACCCGCCGCCCGTACCGTCCCGACAGGACAAGTACCGGCGAATGCAGGATTCTCGTAGTAGGGATCGAATTCTTGTTCACTCTCGTTTGGGACCACGAGTAACCTTGCCATTGCGTGAGGTCGCCCGAGACCCAACCGAGAGTCACAAGGCGATTCACGGTCCTTACGTTGGTTGTAAAGCTTTTTCGCCTGGCCTACGAGCAGTCGTTTGGCCCGATAAGTTTCGACCAGGGGCCATTGAGAGGTTTAACGGAACTCAGAACCCATCCGAGTTCCTTCAGATCTATATTACTGCCATCCAAGCGGTGGGAGGCGATGACAAGGTCATGGCCAACTACCTGCCTACAGTCTTCGCAGGACCGGCTAGAACCTGGCTGTTTAATCAGCCCGAGGGTTCCATCTACAATTGGGAAATGCTATGCGATGCCATCCTCAGCAACTTCCAAAATTGTTACCAAAAGCCGGGTAAGGAGGACGACCTCCATCGGCTGCGGCAAACTTCAACCGAAACACTTCGGCAGTTTGTCAAGAGGTTTGTCAGGGTGAGGAATACCATCCCGAACATATCTGATGGCTCCGTAATCAGGGCATTTAAGCATGCCGTTCGATACCAGAGATTCACTGAGGACTTGCTTATCCACCCTCCTCGATCAGTGGCCGATCTGTTCGACATGGCCGATCGATATTCCGATGCAGCCGAAGCGGTCGAATGGAACCGAATGGTCGACAAGGGGGACCTACCACCCCAACCAGGCTTCAAGGACGCCAGGAAAGAAGATTTAAGCAAGAAGCCAGAGTCTTCACCGGGTGGGAAGTCAAAGAAGTCGAAGAGGAACCGCTCTAGACAGTAGCGCGAGGTCGCAGTCGCAGAGAAGCCACCTTCGACCAAAGGTAATAAGTCTTCATTTAAAAGTAAAACTGCCTCTGGTGGTCGGGATTCCGACCAGCCAGAAAAATCAACTAACCCGCAGGAGGGCAAGAAATGGTGTCCACTCCACAACTCCGCAGGCCACGACCTCAAAAACTGCAGGAGTTGGTTGAAACAATTGGACGATTTCTACCAAGGAGTTGGGCCAATGCCAACCTTACCGCCTAAAGAGCAGGCGTGCGGGATTAGAGACGTCGACGGAGACGAAGAAATGGCTTACCAGGTACCTCAAAATCATGTTAATGTCATTTTCGAGGGTTCTTCCTCTTTCGTTTCCAAAAGGCAGTTTAAAGCCTTCTACCGAGACGTTAACCAAACAAAGACATCCCTTGGTGAACCTCAATACCCCCGTTGGTCGGATATGCCTTTGACGTTCGATCGCGCTGACTGTCCTGTGGGGCTAACCCGACCATTGAGGCTACCTCTGGTCATTACCCCGATCATCAGTAACGCGAGAGTCAAAAGGGTCCTGATTGACGGGGGAAGTTCCCTTGATCTTTTATTGGTCAAGGCACTCGACGAGATGCAAATTCCTCGTTCGAAGATCAAGCCCATAATCCATCTGTTTTATGGGATAATCCCAGGCCCCTCCATGATGCCATTGGGACAAGTGGTCCTTCCGGTCACTCTGGGAGAACCAGACAACTTCCGGACAGAATTGGTTACTTTCGATGTAATCGATTGTGATTCAGCTTATAATGCAATCTTTGGCAGGCCAACTCTTACTAAGTTCATGATGGCAACGCACTATGCTTATCAGTGTGGTAAATTGCCTGGCCCCAAAGGTGTCATCTCGGTCCGAGGCAGTCGCAACGTGGCACTCACGTGCGACCGGCTATCTTTGGAGATGGTCGATCAACTTCCCCTCCAGGACGCTCAGGTCGCCACAGTCGCCGCTGATGCGATCAAGGCTGCTCCTCGACCAGATGAGAAACTCAAACAAGTTCCTTTGTACCCAGATGATCCATCCAAGACAATTCGGGTCGGATTAGCCCTGGATGACAAATAGGAACTCGACCTCGTTGCTTTCCTCCGGGCTAATGCAGACGTGTTTGCGTGGAAACCGTCTGACATGCCCGGTGTCCCAAGGGAAGTAATTGAGCACAGGTTAGCAATTCGACCTGGACAACGACCAATAAAGCAAAAGCTCAGGCGTTTTGCTGCTGACCGACAGGAAGCCATCCGAGAGGAGTTGGACAAACTCCTACAGGCCGGGTTTATCCGTGAAGTGGATCACCCGGAATGGCTCGCCAATCCGGTCATGGTCCGCAAGTCAAATGGCAAGTGGCGCATGTGCGTCGACTACACTAGCCTCAACGCTGCCTGTCCGAAGGATGACTTTCCCCTTCCCCGCATCGACCAGCTGGTCGACTCGACTGCGGGTTGCGAACTGATGAGTTTTCTGGACGCTTACTCAGGATATCATCAAATTAGCATGGCAGAAGACGATGAAGAGAAGACTGCCTTCATCACCCCGTTCGGCACATACTGCTACGTCAGAATGCCGTTCGGTCTCAAGAACGCTGGTTCCACGTACCAGCGCTTGATGCAAAAGACCTTTCTTTCCCAGATAGGACGTAATCTCGAAGCATATGTAGACGATTTGGTTGTAAAAAGTACCAAGAGATTGTCTCATTTGGACGATCTCGCTGAAACCTTCTGTAATTTGAATCGCTTTGGAATAAAATTAAACCCGGAGAAATGTTCTTTCGGGGTTTCTTCAGGAAAACTCCTCGGTTTTCTTGTTTGTTCCAGGGGCATTGAAGTTAATCCTGAGAAAATCAGGGCTATTGAACAAATGAGATCGCCCTCAACCATGAAGGATGTTCAACGCCTGGCTGGTCGCATGGCGGCTTTAAGTCATTTTATATCACGACTAGGCGAAAGGGGATTGCCTTTCTTCAAAGCCTTGCGGAAGCATCATAATTTTACATGGTCAGATGAGGCCGAAAAAGCATTTCAGGAGGTAAAAACATATCTATATAGTCCGCCAGTACTGGTGTCTCCCGACAAAGGAGAACCACTGCTTCTTTACCTAGCGGCCACACCGTACGCGGTCAGCGCCGTTCTGATCGCAGATAGAGAAGGAGTACATAGACCCGTCTACTATGTGAGTGAGGTACTTCATGGTCCTACAGAGCGCTACCCTGAGGTCCAGAAGATACTTTACGCGCTACTGATGGCTTCCCGTAAGCTACGACATTACTTTCAAGCGCACAAGATCACAGTACCCTCCTCTTTTCCTTTGGGGGATATTGTCCGAAACCCAGAGAAGTCTGGTCGAATCGCCAAATGGGCGGTCGAAATCGGTGCCTTCGAGGTTCATTTCACGCCCCACACGGCGGTTAAGTCTCAGGTTTTGGCCGACTTTGTGGTCGAATGGACTAACCCTGAGCCACCCGTGCAGTTGGCAGAGGAACTGGAGTGCCCTGATTACTGGACAATGTACTTTGACGGCTCCCGTAGTTTTCAACACTCGGGGGCTGGAGTGGTCTTAGTTACGCCCCAGGGCGAACAGCTTAAGTATGTCATTCAACTACACTTTGTTGCGACTAACAATGCAACAGAGTATGAAGGTCTTCTTGCAGGGCTCCGGGCAGCAAAATTCCTCGGAGTCCGTCGATTAGTGGTGAGGGGAGACTCACAGCTGGTCGTAAACCAGGTAAACAAGGAGTACAGCACCTCCGATGAGACAATGGCTCATTACCTGGGGGAAGTGAGGAGGTTGGAAAAACACTTCAGTCATTTCGAAGTCCAATACATCCCGCGAAAAGACAATATTCTCGCAGACCAATTATCCAAAATTGGGTCCTCACGCTCATCCGCTCCGGCAGGAGTGTTCATTGAACACTTGGACCGTCCTTCGATCATGACTTCGGTCGAGGATGATCCGGTAATAGCCTTCGTTGCCAACCTTGGTCAGGAACAGAATTGGACTCATCCATTGAGGGTCTATCTTGAACATGGGACCCTACCCGAGGACGAAACCGAAAGTGATCGGTTAATTCGAAAAGCGCGTCTGTACAAACTCATAGATGGGATTCTGTATAGAAAGGGTACTCAAGGAGTATTCATGCGTTGTATATCTCAGGAGGAAGGAAAATCCCTCTTGAAAGAAATACATGACGGTGTATGCGGTGCGCACGCGTCATACCGGACACTGGTCGGAAAGGCTTTTCGACAAGGATTCTACTGGCCTTCGGCACTTGATGATGCCAAACATATGGTCAAGACGTGTCCCCAGTGTCAGTTCCACGCAAGACAAGTTCATCAACCTGCCTATGCGTTGCAAACCATTCCTCTCGCATGGACATTCGCGGTCTGGGGGATAGATATCGTCGGTCCTATGCCACAAGCGGTCAATGGGTACAAGTTTCTGTTCGTAGCCATTGACACATTTACAAAGTGGATTGAGGCCGAACCAGTACGAAATATTACCACATCAGCCGCACAAAAATTCTTCCATAAGAACATTGTGGCACGATTTGGTGTTCCAAACCGTCTCATCACAGACAATGGTTCTCAATTCGCCAGCGGTCTTTTCTTGGACTACTGCGATCAGGTTGGGACCAAGGTGTGCTTTGCTTCTGTGGCACATCCACAAAGCAATGGTGCCGTAGAACGAGCCAATGGGCAAATACTGCAAGGCATTAAAAAGCGCGTCTTTGATCGCCTTAAGACCCGCTCGGGGGCTTGGGCAGATGAGCTCTATACCGTTCTATGGGCATTACGGACTACTTCTAGTCGAGCCACCGGTGAGACGCCCTTCCATTTGGTCTATGGGGCCGAGGCTGTATTGCCTATGGAAGTAAGTATTGGTTCTGTTCGGACAGATCAATTCGAACAGGTTAATCAGTTCGAACAACGGGCGCAAGATCTCATCCTCTTAGAAGAAATGCGTGATCGCACCCTGGTTAAATCCGCGGCATACTTGCAGACTTTACGCAGGTATCACAGTAAAAAGGTGCGACCACGTGATCTCAACGTGGGCGACTTGGTTTTACGAAAAATTCAAGACCAGTCTAATCGCAACAAATTCTCCCCAAAATGGGAAGGCCCTTATACTGTTGTCTCAGTGCCGCGAACAGGATCGGCGCGATTAGCTATGGAGGATGGTCGGATTTTGTCCAATACTTGGAACATTGATCAACTTCGCAAGTTTTACATGTAAGTATTCCAATCACTTTTTTCCTGTTCAATTAGCATCTTTTCATAAAATAAACTATGTTTTGCTTTCATACTATGAGTTTTTTCTCTTTAAGCCCGTATCATATGCATTCGACCTGGGGGCTGATCACCGGCGGTCAGATCATTACAACATTCTAATCGGATTCGCTGATCGATCTCATGACCACTTCCAGATAAGTCACTCCTAAATAAGCCGTTTCTCAGCGCATACGGGGCTATCTGGCAAGTCCTTGGTCATCTGAGTGGCTACCAGTTCGTAATAAGATTAGACGTTACATTGATCCTGATCGTTGGTTCAAAACGTACACCCCTGGTCGTTACGCTTATGTTTTCTCCTCTGCTTATAACACTAAGGCTTCAGTATTCATAAGCAGAGGCGGGGGCTAGGGGGGGATGTGCTTATAGTATGGAACTCATAATATAAAAATTGCAAAACATGTACTTTCTGTCAAAAATGGTTTTTTACATACATTGCATTATACACAATTGTTTGGATACAAAAATAAGGATCATTCGATCCCCAGCTCAGTCAGGAGCCTGTCTACGAAGGGCTTGACCTCCTCCATGACGGCATCGAGCAGCTCTTCACTCTCGATCTCAACCCGTCCCACCAGTGGATTCAGATCTGCATCTGGGCCATAGTGGAGTCGAATCCGGCTTAGGATAGCAGAAGCGGCTGACCGAACTCTGGTTCTGATCACCTCTTCTCTTCGCTGTGTATCCTCAGGGAGATACTCGAGAAGTGACTCTGCTTGAGCTATAACTAGGGCAGTCCAGTCTTCTTGGCTGAGATCGTCTCGAGTGGTTTCGACCACATCAGCCTTCAGAAGATGAGCCACCGCCTTCAGCTTTTCGAAGACTGAACGGCTCAGCTTTCCAATCGCCCTTGTGGAGGTTTCGATAGAATCCTGGAAGAGTTTATTATCCGCGCTGAGCTGTTTTATTTGACCTGCTTGCGCTGCAACAAGGGAAAAGGTTACTCGCATATTGCTAAGACAAGTCTTCCTAGCTCAGGAGGTGACTTACCAGCAAGTTGCGACCGTAGTCTGTTATTTTTGATCTCTTGGTTCCTCACCACTGAGACCGAATGGAGCTTCATTGTGGCTATTTCCTTGTCCTGCAATGCCACCTTCCTGTAATAAAACAGAAGGAATGGTCGTAACCAATTTATACATCTATAAATTGAAGAATGATGGTCCTTACTTGCGCAAGTAGTCTCGTTCTCTTTGTATGGTCACCATGCTTGCCGCCATGGCACATGACTGGGCCATCATCCGGGATAATTCCTGTGATGCAAAAAAGGGAGTGAAAAGTGTCTTATGTGTAATTCAGGACATCCAGAAAGGGATTCATCATACCTTCATGCATTTCTGCAGAGAGGCATCTTCCGGACTAATTGGAAGATTTGTTGAAGGCCCGGAAGTGCTTACAGCAGGGACAGTAGGAGGAAGTGCCTGCTGAGTATTGCTTCCAGTCGCCGGCGACTGCGACTGGGTCCTCGTATCTATTTCTCCCCCCGTGACTCGGATGACTTCCTGGGCCGAGGGGGTAGAGCGCTCCTCACTGGGGGCTCCTGCACCAGCAGTTACTTCAACCCTTCCCGAAGCGGTTGGAGGACTGGGTGCTATTTCTTTCCGACTGATGGACGAAAAGAACAATCAAATGGTAACGATTCGTGACCATCATTTCTAATACAACCAGGATGAAGGTTCTTACCTTAATTGAAATCCCATTAGCTTTTGGGATCTCTGAGAAGGTTCTTCTTGAGCGCGGGGACGAGTATCGTCCGCCCTGATCTTACGCTTGGAAAACGAGGGCCCCTTTCCCTGTATGTCTTCCCCTATGAACATTTTCTTTTTCAAGGGAAAGATAAAGGCTGATAAGAAGGATCGTTACCTGGGTAGTTGATCCCATTGGCGACGACCCATCCAGGGATCTCGTTTTCTCCTGTGATCCTGTAGCCGGTACCTCATGTGTAACCGCCGCAGGATCTTGCTCAACCACCTCCACCTCTGTCCACGGAGGAGGAGGATTTTCCTCCCTAGGACTCGCGGTAGTCGCAGGGAGAAGCTCTTTTCCCTGTATAAACATTGACTTGACAAAATATACAGAAGGAATTAAAGAAAGTATGACCGTAAGGAATCCTTACCGAGGTCGTCCTTTCGACTAGGGAAGCGGAGACAATCAACCCTGAAGCCTCGGGGGCTTCAGGAACTGGGAGGTCATCCGCAATCCCAAGATTTTCCGCGGTTGCAGGATCTGCCACGGCTACCTCTTCGGTAGCAGTGGTCTCTGCGGGGCAGCTTGGAGCATCGCCGGATGGGGGGTCCGCGATCTTCCTCCTCCTAATGACCAGAGGAACATCATCCTCTTCCTCCTCGCTCCCCTCTCCCTGTACGACGAAGAAGTGATTCCAATCTGCGCTTGGTAAAACAGAAGGGATGTGATATCTTACCGCCGTCTTTCTTGCGGTAGGAGGAATGCTCCGTGAAGACCCCTCTCCGGGATTTGGCCTGGCCTTCTTGGGGGCAGGACTCTTTGTCCTGGGTCTTTGGGAGACCTTCTTCACATTCTTCACCGTTGGCTTCCCAAGAGAGCCGACGTTTTCACTTGGGAAAGTCGTCTCGGCAAACCTTCCTAGGAGCTGATTCACATTTCCGATGGAATTGTTTAGCGCTGGACATATATAAGACCTGAAAAACGGAGGCCAGATAGCGAATGTACCTTTCGGCGCTCCAGTTTAAAGTCGTCGCCGGCATGAATCAGGCTCTGTGGGCGAGGCGATCCCTTAGGGCCCTCTACATCGGCATTGTAGGCCCTAAGGAGGGGGTTGGTCCGCCTCTCAATTTCGGATGAAGGCAGGACTGTTCCCAAGTTCGAGTCAGAATTTGTGCAATTCAAGAATGGCAAAGCTCAGCGCCAAAAAAATAAATACCTTTACTGTAGTCCAAGGTGCTGTCCGCCATGGACCTAATCTCCCATGCCGGATGAGCCCTTTCGCGTAGAGGACTCACCCGATTCTTCACAAAGTCTCGGATGACATCTCGAGCTGTCAACCCTTGATTGACCAAGTAAAGGATCACTTCGGCATGCTTCAGGAGCTCCGAATTCATCGCCGGGGGAGCATCCAACTCGCTCGACTTCTCTGGTCGCGAGTTTTCAAACCACAGGCTGCTCTCAGACGGTGGAGAGCAGTAGAACCACCTTTGGTGCCACCTGTGCACAGAGTCTCACAGGGGTGGGGAGGGATACTCCTTTTTATCCCTCAGCCGGAAGTAGATGCATCCGGCGGCGTTGGTGCTCTTCGACCACGCCGAGAAGTAGAATCGCCGGAAAAGATCCACGCTGGGATACACTCCGACGAACGCCTCACAGAGATGCTGGAACACCGCAAGGATCAACATCGCGTTGGGGTGGAGGTTAATCAATTCCCACCCATAATGCTCAAGGACATCTTTGAGGAACCGACTCTCAGGGAATCGGAACCCACAGCGCAAGTACTCCTCAAAAACCACCAGCTCGCCCTCTTGGACGGTTGGGGTTTCTTGGTCCTTCTCCGCGGGCCGCCAGTTGATGAGCAACCGCGAAGGAAGGATCTCCTCCTTCTCTAACGCCACTAGGCTCTCCTCAGAGTGGTGAATGGATCGGCTCCAGGATGCCATTTTTGGTGGAGAATCAAAGGAAAAGTTGGCGATTTTAGGAAGACGAAGGCTGAAGAAAATGAGGGTTTTGTGCGGCGGGAACGATGAGGGTTTTCGGCTGTGTGACTTCTTTGAGAAGACATCTGCTCTTTTTATAGACCCAAGGCAGCGCATTAATGTGAGTAACGTTTCATTTCAAACGTCCCATTGAATGCTTTATTCATTTCCCATAATGGATACTGCATCTGGCGGACCCGATAAAGTGTTCAGGCATCGGATCTGAAACAAAAAGACTTCTTTGTTTCGGAAACTGAAAGTGCAAAAGGACTGAAAAATTTTCAGTACTTTTCGGAAGATGTTTCTTCTTTGTATGCTTTGAACATTTTTACGAAAAAATCATGCAACTCAATTTTTGACGTACTGGAATGTTTCTAATTGGGTTATGGTTTGATCGAAACCGTGTTTTAGACTAAACTTCGATTCTAATCGGAGTGACAGTCTGACCGAGTTCCAACTCTGGTCGCAATTTAGTTCTGATCGCGGCCTTGAAACTGATCGCGGTATCAGGGCAGGTCGCGATGCTTTTGGAAGCATGATTCTGATCGCAGAACTAAAGTTTCCTGTGTATGAGTGGTCGCGAACATAAAGTTTATGGCCATATTTTCGCACAAAAGATGTGAAGAATATTCATGAGAAATAAGAAACTTTTATTTCTTGCATTCTTTACATACAAAAGGGATACAGTCGATCAAAACGTCGACTTGCTCCGAAAGAAGTTTACAAAGTTCCCCAAGGGACATGTTGTTGTCAGTAGGATCTACACTGGCAACTCCCAGGGAACTAGCAACCACCCTAAGTCTATCTACATCGTCCCTAACAACAGACGCACTCTGGTCCCTAATCAAGTCAGAGAGTTCTCGCTGTTGCTGAGCGTGATCCCTCTCTCGACGGAAATGGTGCGCCTCTTCTCGGGATCGATCAAGACATTCTGCTAGATGCAGAATCTTCGAGGACATCTCCTCGGTCTTCTTCTCCAGGGCATTCTTCTCCTCCAGAAGAGTTTGTCCGGAAGGAAGAGATGGAGCAGCAGAAGGCTGATCGCTGGAGCCTCCAACCTCCTGCATTTTACGAAAGTTAGACGTATTAACTATGATTATTAGCAAAAGGGGAGGATAATTATTACCTGTCCCAGTGCATAACCCGTTGATATACCCACCTTGGGAAGAGGATCATCAGATGGTGGAAGTGCAACCTTCCCACCAGATGATTGCTTCGCCAACCCAATATGGCAATCATCTGATCGAGAGATAGTCACCACTTGCCGACCAGAATATTGATCACCCAGATAAAGGATGGGAGAATTGGATGTGATGGGATCTTTCTCCAAGGACAAAGGCCTAGCTTGCCGAGATGCATGAATAGGAAGTGTTATGGGAACTGAAGGAAGAAAGAAACTTGCTACATTCTTCACCTTCGTTCCACTGGAAGATCCTTCATCAACCTTGGGTTTCTTTCTCAAGGTAGACAGATCTTCAAGCATCCGGGGTCCCTGCTCGACAACTTCCTCTTCATCACTCTTAATCTCGATGATGTCGTGATCTGCCATCAGGAGGAGTATGTGAGAAGGAAGAAGGCAGGGTGACGAGAAAAGGACTTAGGCGTGGGGAGAAATTGTGAAGTTTTACAAATCCAGGAGCTTGGTATTTATAGCCGCCAGGGTGACGGTTTGCATTCCAGACGCCTCGGGTTTCGTCAAAGCATTTACAATTTTACCTCGAGATAAAAACAGTTCTACGGCGCTATCATTGCCCGTCACATAATGTCAGAACCCGTCTTGGGAAACCAACCGTTTTTTCACTTAGTGCGCCACTAAGCGAAAAAATTGAAGAGTCGGGTTAAAAATCCAATGCATGGTCTTAAAATTCGAAATAAACACGTCTCTTTGTTTTCTTCAAATTTGGGGGCTAGCTGACGAGGATTGACACCCGGGTCACTTCTAATAAACTTTTGGTTCAAGACAGGTTCGAACTAGACATGTATCTAGCAATGCGAACTCAAATTATTCTGGGGGGCATTACCATGAGGTCGCAAGCTTTACGCGATCAGGTCGCGGGCTTCGTGCGATCAGGCCGACAGTTTTGCGCGGTCAGAAGTTCGTATGCTATACGCGAACTGGATATCCGGGATGTTGCGCGGTCAACCTACATTCCGCGGTCAGAACATTCTCGACCAGGATGCTTGGAGTTCATTCGGTTATCCATATAATAGGATATTCCAAGCATCCCGAGGATTCCTCCACGTTGAAGACCAACCGTCAGAGGTTAATATATGCGGTTATTCATGATTAACACGTGTTAATAACCTCCGTGGAAGTTAACAGCAGTTCTCTAAAAACCGCATCCAACCGTTTGGTGCAGTTTCTTCATATGGCACCCTTTCGACCAGTATAAAAGGGTGGCATAGAGGTCCGAGAACAGGAGGATCCAATCCATTTGGAAGAAGAAGACTCCTGATACTAATGAGACACAACACATCTCAACTACAAAAAACAGCCAAGTCTACGGCCCAAGTTAGATAGTTTCTACAAGCCTCCGTGACTTTACTCTGTACGTTTACATAGGAAAAATCCTTCTCCTGTGAAGGAGTTTTTCTGCTATTTCTGTAACCTTTTGTCACCTATAGTGAAATCCTAACAGGACGTAGGGCTATTACTCCCACCATCGAGGGCCCGAACCTGTATAAATCTCTCTGTGCTCCTGTTCTCTATTGTTCTACATACCTTCCCGGAGGGTCATCTTGAAAGGTCTCATCATTACAAATTTTGCATAAGTTCGGCTGAGGACTCCGAGTCTGAATCGTCGACAAAGTTCAACCTCATGAAGCTCGACTCCTCAAAGCTTGTCCTCGCAAAGCTCGACCTCGCTAAGCTTGACCTCGCTCGAGATGACTCATATTGGCATCATCCTCTTCACGCCCTTGCTTGCTTTCATCTTGCAACCATTCTGAGACTACAACACATACACTCAAAGCACAACGTTAATCTCATATATATATAGGTCGTCATTAATCACCACCAGAGAAATTACTCTACACAGGAGTTAGCTTAACAATTTCTCTTTCCAGTGAAATGACAAAACCATATTCAACGAATAACAAATGAGTATGAGATGAATTGTACAATCATATAGATCCATATATGATACAAGAAATACGCACACGATCCATACTACTCATGTCATGATAAAGATAAGCATAAGCTCAAGGTAAATTCAGATGACATACACGATGAGCTCCCCCTCAACATATGCATCGATGTCAAATCCAAAATTGGAGTCATCAAACTTCAGAATTTAACACATGACATTTCAATTTACACTTAGCACAGGATTGATGCAACCACAGAGCTCCCCCTCAACATATGCATCAATATTAAACCACAACAGGGAGTCATCGACTTCTAGGGTTTAACAAATAAGAATTCAATATACTTGTGCTAAACTAGGATTTATACAAGTTGTCATTATCCAAATTAACATTAATCATTAGAAATTTATCTAAATCATCATTAATCATCAAAACCTAGATATCTAGATCGACCTAGATCCAACAACATTTCAGTTGGTGAGGCACGTCGAGACGAACCAACCTTTTCTCTGTGTGGTTCTGATTTTCCGATTCGATTTAGTTGAGCACATTTCACTCTATTTTAGTCCCTTTGGAGAGAACAACATATTCATCTACTACCGCAACCTCGTTCACTTTTGAGATCACATTTAGGTGGTAAAAACTGGTTAGCCCCCTCTACTTCCCGGGGAGACTCCCGTTCACTATCCTCCATCAGGGAGGTGTGCTCATCGTCTGACTCAAGGAGTGGCCCCAGGTGACCACATGCCCGACGGTATCGCCTTCTCTCCTCGGGGTTAATAGAGCTAAGCTCATGCACCACGGGGCACCTCTTGGAGGTGACAGTGGCTTCGACGACCGACCTCTTCCCCTTGTCCGCATGAGCGTAAGACCTCTCACGGTATGGGGAAGGGCGGCGATTATGCCTTAGGAGTGGCTCTGAGTGGTGATGGGAGGGAAGCCCCCCAGGCTTAGCGATGCACATTCTCTCTACCTCCTCCCAGTTGAAACAAGTCTGATCCACCGGGGGAGCCTGGGGAGGCAGCCCTGGGGGCCGACTCTTCAGGAATCCCCACGCAGGCTCCACTGTAGGAGGGAGCTGGTGTGCATTAGGTGTTGAGGACACCCTAACTTGCGCTGGGGCCTCTGGCGCCGGGGGCGCCAAAGGTGCTGGTGCTGGCACAGGAAGTGTCGTTGGCGATGGAGTCGAGAACAAAGCCAAGGAGGCTCCCACTAAGGGCCCATCAAGAACGGGGGCGGCATGCCCATGTATGAGAATGGTGGAGGGTACATGGCGCCGATGGGTGCACTAAAGTGCGCTACAACTCTTTGAGAGTATGCTGGGCGCGGGCCTGGCCCTCGACTAGCACTCTCAGGATGGGGTCCCCAATGTCCAACGGGATTACACTGGAGGAGCTTGGCTCCCTAAGCCCGGTCGTGATTACCTAACTTGGGAGGGGAGCAGCTGCATTAGCGAGGGTTCCTAGGAGATTGGTTGGCATAATGCTCCCGCCGGGGATGACAAGGGCGAAAAACACCGCCTCTCCTTGGGAACTCCCGGGGTGAGATACTATAGCAGCGGCTCTTGTGCAGGACACACTTGGTCGCTATGGCCATCATCATGTGAGGTGGAGGATGAATTCCTTGTCCTTCTTGGGGGAGACATGGCAAATCATCATGAGTCCCCATGATCGGTGTTAATTGTCATGGTATCAGGAACCCACGACAGGTTTTTCTTACGTGGCATACACAATCAACACCGTGGACTGACTATGTAATGGGTCTCCCCACGTTGTGCAATGAAAAATGGATTACGCGGGGGGGGGGGGGGGGGGGGTTATACAGGTTCAGGCTCCAGTGGGAGCCCTACTCTTATCGACGTGCCTCTGGTGTAGTGTGTGTATTGATTATCAAAGTGGACTGTTAGAAGCAGGTGGGTCTCTAGTGTAGTAATAAAGTCACTAGGTGGCAACTAGAGGTCTTAAGTTTAACTCCTCACCTCTACCACTTATTCCTGTAGGGCCAAATCGGCGGTACCCTACAATATCTCTCTCAAAAAAAAGTGGAATGTTAGAAATAAAAGTGTACAAGGGGTATATATAGGCCCTCAAAGATGCAAAAGACTAACCTACCCTAGCCTAGACCCTTCTATCAAGGCAAGGTGGTCCTTTTGTCGGGAGCCTAGAGGTTTCCCCGTGTGTCCCTTAACCCGAAGGCTAGGGTATTTCCTGGGAGACTATGGCTATGATGCCCCAAAAGTTGACTAAAAACTCAAATCCCTATCTTTATATCAAATTGGGACCTAATTGAACTCAATTGGACTTGATTGAACTCAGATTCAAACACAACTGATTAGAAAAGGTTGATTCCATGAGGCTATAAATAGGGGGATTTCAACCATTGAGAACACAAGTAAGAAATTCGGGACGAACCAGGTGAGAGGAAGAGAAGCCGTCGTCCGCCACCTCATCTCCTTCCTGAAGGTGTGTGTGTTGTGTTTTGCTCCCATGAGGAAGATGAGAGTTAGATTAGTTTTAAGGGTCAGCAATCTTTTTGTAATTATTTTATATGCAATTTAGTTCCTGGAGTAGTTTCTTATTAGTTTCTAGATTTTAATTAGATCTATAGATTGAAGCATAGATCTAAACCATAGATCCATAGCAAGCATTGAAATCTTAGATTGAAGCCTTGCATAATTTTATTTAATTATTTTGAATTTAGTAGTTTATTTGTATATTTTTTGGTTGAAATCGTCAGATCCGTCGCCAGACGCCAGAGCAGCTTTCGATGAAGAGTTTTCGGATTCAACAAACAAGCAAGGCAAACTGTGTACACCACTCTTTATACACTGAAATTGCATGTTTTTGGTGAAAAATAATTGGAAGCATGTGTAGATTGATTTAGTGGTATTTACATGAAGAATAATTTGGATCTGTGGTCAAGATTTGTTGTTGAGATCTGTGGTCAAGATCTGTTGTTGCAAATTGATCTGTTGTCATTGTTGTTGTAGCAGGTTATAAAATTATTTAAGTTAATAACAATTTGGTAAATATCAAATGCTTGTTCTATAACCGCCATAATTTTGAGATGGGGCGGACTAAGTTTAGTAACCCTATAGAAAATATAGCTCACATGGTTCTCTTGTAGTTGTGGTGGAAGTTGAGGTAGTGAGACTGCAGCTCATTACAATAGTTTGTGCGTGGTCAGTATGTACACACATGTCTCGTAGGCTCTATATTCCACTATACAGCTGAAGGCTTTGTTTCCTTAGTGCCAGTCATACGTTAAAAAAAACGCAGAACGACACATATGGCTTTGACTATTATACCTAAGGGATGCTATGATATGGAACACCTCTGCAAAGTAAACTAAGTGTGAATATTCACCAACAAGTACGATTGTCTCACTAATAGAATTTTAAGCTGTTAAAAGTTTGTTTTTACATTACTTTATTGTTTTACAAAATTTGTGTGTATCTTCAGTGATAGAAACTTGACCCGTTGTTGCATTGACTATTCATAAGTTGTTCCATGTGCATAACTATAAATAATTAAATATATCTTATCTTACTGAGTTTCAAAGACTCACGCCTATAGTTGCAAGGTGGTGTATACAAATACTTCAGAACCATACCAAGTGGTGGGACCAGATGACGATAGTTTTCAACACCACGTCCACAAAGCAGAGAATCTTTTCTCGAAAGATGCTTAGTATGAAGAGTATCGACGCATTACAATGGCCGAAAGGCCTGGTGGTCTCCCCAAGTGTCCCTTGGCCCAGAGGCCCTGGTCCTTATCAGGAGATTGTGCCCCGGAGACTTGGTGATCTCCCAAGGTGTCCCTTGACTTGGAGGCCCGAATCCTTCCTGAGAGACTCTAGCCTAGAGACGTGGAGGTCTCCCTGGGTGTCCCTTAGCCTGATGGCCCGAATCCTTCTTGGGAGACTATGGTCCGGAGTCCTGGAGGTCTCCCCAGGTGTCCCTTGGTCTGAAGACCTGGGTCCTTTTTGGAAGACAGTGGCCTAGCTCGCACAACCGGATATTTCCCGCAACAGTTCCAAATTTGGCACGTTCATTCCTTGAAACATATTGAACAAACTCACAAGAGCGGATTGTTCATTTCTTAAATAAAAGCGCATAAATGTCGAGTCGAATGAGTTTCGGAGTTAAAAACGGTCTCTAACTTAGGGCAAAATATATATTAGGCTTAGGTGCCAATCCTAGTTTTCTCCTCACCTCTTATAGTCATCACCTCTTCACAGTCACAGTCTCCATCTCCATCACCATCACCACATATTCCAACTCCAACTTCATGATCATCACCAGCTTAGGTGCCACTATTTCCCTAATCTAAGCAACGACTAATATTAGGCTCTTGACTAATAGATCTTACCTTTGTAGAGAAAGGAGCAACACCGATGCAAGGCTACTCTGAGGTGCTCCTCCTCCTCAGTGTCAGTGGGTATCTACAAAGACAAAAATCAAAAAACACTGAGTTAGATCTAGATGTTGAGTGGACTAGGAAAGAGGAGGGGGAGGGGGGTAGACTCACCGGCAAGGTGGTGATGGCTTGGCGAGGGATGGGGTAGGCGGTGGTGTTGAGAGAGGCAGTGACATCGTCGTGGGAGGCGGAGAAGCATCACAGAGAGGGTGCTTGAGATGACGAGGGTGGGAAAAAAATAAATGGGTTTCCAAGGAATTTTTTTCCTAATTGGATGGGTTGAATTTGGGCCATAATTTTCATGTTCCAGGTCTCATCCACACATGGTTTTAACCCAAATCGGGGTATATTTCTACCCCTAAATATCTCTCTCAGGGGCCGGATCTTATTAGGTCAAATCCAGCCCAATCTGGGATTTACCAAACAAGCCTTTAGTGATGCTTGATTTTTGTTAACTACATAATAATTGGGTGTTAAGTTGGCCACCTCTTATATAGATTGTCTAACACATGAAATTAGATTGCCCAAAAAGATTTTGGTTCAAGCTCGCTTTGAATAGTGTAAAAAGTAGGTATAGAAGATACGGCTTATAGTTCAATGTACCACGTTGTTATTGTGTGCATATATATGTATTATCATTTTTTTTCTCATTTGGATAACTTGAATTTGGGGTATGAATTTTTAATATTTAGAACCAATATATTTAAGGTGTCACATAGAGAGCTTGCATGCATATAATTAGTTTTGCAGCTTGCAATATTATATCTCTCTCCTCCTCTTCAAATCTAACATTAAAATCCCCAACCAACAGTCTGCATCATAAAGAAAGGTATAATGTCATTCCAAACATGATTTAACAATACTACCTTTTGATGAACAAAAAAACAAACCACTACTTAACATGCATGTCCATCGTGCATGCATTAATTCTTCCCATGCTCCCAACATTGTCATAGCTTTTGCAACATGTTTTCTTGAGTAGTGGTTTCAATTAGTGGACCATAGGTTGGAGTCCTCCAAAGGGACAAAAATAAAGGAAAATACAAGAGAGAGGAAAAATTGTCCCACCACACACGAAAACACGACACATCAATGCAAGCTGTAAGTGCTGTGGGGAAAAAAAAAGTATTACAAGCTATTGATCTGGTCAAAATAAAATTTCAATTTAAAAATTGATTTATAGATGAAAAAACTCTTAATTTCCATTTATTATTCTATAGGTAGGAAATGGATAAATAATTAACAGTTGTCAATCTAGTGGACAAGAATAACAAAATCTGCTATACCGTTGCCAATAATAATGAGTGGGTATTAACAAAATCTTAATTTCCATTTATTATTCTATAGGTGGGTGGAGGCACACGTGTTTGCGTGAACTCGAGTAGGACATGCTACCTTTCCGATGTTTGGTTGCACAGTCTACATGAGCTCATATAGAATGTGTGGATTGATGCAATTTTATTGTATGAGTTTATATTCCAATTTGGCTAAACAAGCTCCTATGGGATCAGTTAATTCTCATATAAACAATTGAGATATATAGAAATATATTAGTAATTAAAATTAAATAAATTTGACTGCAGGTGTAGTGCATGAATCCATTTAGAAGTGAAGTGTTTGATTCAGACGAGCAAACAGCTCTTTTGGTAGGATATGCTGATGAGATGGAGGAATCCCAATGAGCAACAAGCAAATAATAACAATGGAATAGAATAACAGATTTGATTGCTGCTGCTGTCCCTCTGTCCCCAACGCCATCGGTCACTCACACTCACTACCCCACCCACAATGAAATAAATAGACACTTGTTTAGAGAGAGACGTCAACCACAAGAAGATGTCTAGAGGTGTTTGAGTAAACTTCAGCTGATTTCACCTTTTATGTTTATAAGTAAAACACCAACCTTATTTCAGGTTATATTTTATAAGTATAAGTTATTTTAAAATAAAAACTCTAAATAAACCAAAGTTTAAAAGAGCACTTTTTAGACTTATAAGCTGAAGTATTAATAAACCATTTTATTAAAAAAAGATTAAAGTTGGCCAAACACGCCCTGCTGTAAAATTTCTATAAATTTTTTTAGAAATTTTCATTATGGGTTGATGTCATAATTAACGCACTGAGTATATTAGCATTAGCACCAAATTAACAGTTGGGGAAATTTTTTTTTAACAAAAACCCTGCGAACAATGCTCATCTTAATAGCTCTCCACAAGTTATTTTGTGACTCTAACCTCCTTGCAAACTGACTTCAATTTCAAACATTCTCTACTGTCATTATTTTATTAAGTTTAAACAAAATTATTGAAAAAAACTCAAAATCAACGGTCACCAACACTGAGGACAGTGACAAGCGATAGTAGTATCAAGGATAGCAGTCAATGGCAATGACGAGGGCGAAGTATTTCAGATTGTAGAGTTAGCTACGCACATGACTGGTAGCGACAGCTACTACCACATGTCTATGATGTTGTTTCTGAATTTTTTTAATAATTTTTGTTTAGAAAAGTGACGGCAGGAAGATATTTGAAACTGAAAGTAACTTGCATAGGTTAAAGAGGCTGTTTTTGGTCCATCTCCTTGCACAAGTCTAGACAAATCCATGCCTAGAAAATGGGCCTTAAGCCAAGAGCTTGAAAACAAGCACTTGGGTGATCAGGTGCATGTGTTGGGCACGCATCTACTCATCGCTCATGCTCGTCCATCGCACCTGTTCACTGTTATGCCTGTCTGCTGTTGTACTCGCCCGTCGCCATCATCGTGCACATATGTAGCCCTCATTCTCAATTCGTCACCACAGCTCTACCTGAGCTGCCGCCGTCACGGCATTATCTATCGCTCGCTCCACCACCAACCGCTCCGATCTGGCACCGCCATTGCTAGGCATCTTGTGCTGCGCCACTCTGCCGTAAACCGCCACCGCTCTGATCCAGTACCACCGTTGTTGTCTGCTCCGTGCTGCGCCGCTTCATCACTGGATGTCGCCGACCGCCCCGTAATCATTGTTGGCCACCACCAAGTGCAACCACAAATCGCCATCACCCACAGGAACTTTATTAAATTAAAATATTTTAAGGTGTTACTGTTCATTTTCTAAAAATGCATTTTCTTTTTTTAACGCTTTGTTGTGTTATGAAAGTGTATTTTTGTTTTATGTTTTCCATGTTGTAGATGTGAGCACTAACCAAACGAGCCCTCATGCATGATTGGCCAAGAAAAAAACACTCAAAATTTGAGGTCAATTTTAAGTATATCTAAGAACCAAACTTATAAGTGACGACACCAACCAAATAGTCACAAAGTTACAAAATAACTTATAGAAGAGTTATTGAAACTGTCACTTGACTTGTGGATTTTTTTTATAAAAAATATTCCTTTGATAGTTCCATCTAGATATTCTCCCATGCAACAATACCACATACTCATCACTGGATGGTTTGAGGACTTGAAGCTTGCATGTCCTCTTCTGATGTGGCTTCATGTTTATTGTGGGCACCTCGTTAGAGGGAACCTAATACAAATGCCCAGATAATTTGTGCACAGGAGTTGAGACTTCAGAACATCCAACAGCAATTACATACATACAATAACATAGCGTAAGAGGTCGTTCAGACCCATATTACAATAACCGACGTGTGCGGAACCACGTCGAGAAAGAGTAGCAAAATAACACGGTAGAGGGGAAACATCTCCCTCAAACAACAAAGCGTGCAGCAGGGCGAAACCCACATCGCTCTCACTGAGGTCGGATGACCCTTCAGGTGCCTGGATCTCCTGGAACTGTGTCTGGATCTTCTTGTGCCGGATCGATTCCATAGTCAATGAAATCAGTTGCTTCCTCCTCTGTGCTTATTGAATCGGCAAGGGTGAGCGTACAAAGCTCAACAAGTCCCCGTATAAGGAAATATAGTATGCAGTTATTGACAACGACAAGCTATATGGTTCCATACTTAATGAAATTTTATTGGAAACAGAGGTATCTTAGTATTTTGGAAAATCTCCCTGAATCTGGGGTTTTATTTCTCAAAGTAATTTGTCAATACTGTACATGTGTATATTTTTCGCAAGTCAGGCTAAACTCCCATGAGTTGCCACGGTTTGATCTCATTTTAAAGAATTTAGCAATACTAATCATGCTGCAACGACGCGGGTTCACCCCACGACGACCAGGCTCCAGAAAACCCAGGAGCTCGGAGTATTCGAATACCTTTTTACACTCTGCAGAGGTGTACCACTGTACCCACCACGAAAACTCAACTTAAATGTCGGATCAGCTCCCTGCGACTTATACGCAGGTGACCAGGCTGAGCTTACACAACAGTTTACTGACCCATTGTTAATAATTTCCTGCCCGATACATGGACAATACCGGCCCCATTATCAAGGTAGGTACTCCCTACAACATGATACATGGCAAGCACGCGTAAGGTCCTCATTATCGTTGTGGGTCCTCCCCACTGCCTTTTCTTCTAGCCTTGGGTCCATGAAGTCCTCCCCTGGACGCATGGAAATCCCACTTCCGGGTTCGGTCGCGCACGACTCGAGAGCCAGGCTAGGGCGACTTCCTTCTTACACCTTATCCTCTCTACCCCTCACACCGCTCGTGGCCCTCTGTGGCCCACCAATTTCCACTCGGGAAACCGGATCGACAACCATTGCAGGAAATGATTAACTTTAGGTGAGTCATGACATTGTGCCTATCCCATACCAGGCGGGTGGTTAGCACGTTTTCAGGCCGCTTGAAGCACAGCACGACGATCCCGTCCTTATGGACCCTTAGCGAGGCTTTCACAAACCCACCGCGCACACAGCGCCAACCATCCAAACCAACCCTCGCTAATAGTCCCTATTTCTTTTACATAAAATGACCTTTTAGAAATAGTTTGCTCATGCTTCTGCCTTCCTTTTTACTTTTACACATTTATCAGTATAGACATGTATTTCCATTCTACATTCCTACTCCTAGGGTGACAAGGTAAAGTAATTTGTTATGAACCAAGGGGGGTCTGCAAAGTAGGACTATCTACTCACATCATTTCTCAACATATACTTTTATCAAAACTATCTATGCATACATGCGTAGGTACCAAATTCCAAATAATTATATGCATGAAAATAATAGGCGCAGTATGTTCAAAGGAGGGAAACTTGCCTTGCCAAGCAGTAGTGTCGTAGTCTACGGGTTCTTCTGCTTCCTCTTCCACGTAGTCGAAGTCTTGATCTTCAAATACAGGCATACACACAAGGTATTACAATCAACTTACAAAATACGACAACTTATGCTCACATAAAATAATAAGGCGCTATACTGGAACGGCTTCTGATTTCTGAACTGGGCTAGGGTTTGGGCTTTGGATTTCCAAGGGTTGAATTGTGCTAGTTTAGAATGGACAAGAAGAGTAGTAAATAAGACTCTTAGGGTCGACGGACATTGGACGTCAAAAGGGCGACGTTCGGGTCACGTCCGAACTTAACCTAAAAGCCGAAAAGTGGGTTAAAGGGTCTAGGTAGCTCTGAATGAGATGAAAATTGGACAGTATGTGTATTAGACTAAGGCAAGGTTATTTGACAAAGTGGGACAAGCAGAAAAGGCTTAGGTTTTCCAGAATTTACAAAAAGGTCCAGGACACAGCAATTTCTATGCCATTGTACTGCTGAAATTAGGGTTTGTGTGTCCTGAGCAATTGGCTCATGCGTTTGAAGGCAAACTATGTCAAACATGTAGGCTTAAGTGTCAGGAGGTGTCTGGTCGGAGGGTTTGGCCGGGGATGGCCGGAGTTGGCCGGAATTTGAATGCCAAGGTGGCTGTTTTGAACAGAAATTAGGGCAGAGCAATTGGAGCAGCTAGGGTTGGTCAATTTAGAAATTAATCACATATTCTTGCTCCTGGGAGTGTGGAGGTCACAGCTGATGCATTGGATTGTCCAGTTATTGCGTTTGGAGGCTCGCCGGAGTAGATGGCCGTAGCTCACGGCCGGGGGATTTGGGGGTTTTTGTTTGGCTGTATAAAAATCGAAACTGACTTGCTGGGGTGGTTAAGCATGCTCTAAGGAACATTTCTCCTCACTGGCACGGCTTCTAAATCGATTTGGTTTGGGCTGAATTTGCAGAACAGAGGAAAATAGGAAACCGGTGATAGCCGGAGTTGGGGACGAAATGAACTCGATTCCGAGCTCATGAACCATCTAAGGGATGAGTGGAGTGTGTTAGTGGCTTTAGTTTGAAGAAAAACTCACCGCAGCGAGCTGTCACCGTGGAGGCCGAAGGTGGAGCTCGGGGAAGACGATGAACAGTGGCTTTGCTGTGTTTGCTGTGTGGGTGAGGTGAAGAGAAGCAATGCTCTGGCTTTTATAGCCTCTGGAAGCTGTGGAGAAGGCTTTAGCCGAGGGAGGGCGCAACTGGGCGCGGCTGCGATGGTAGCCGGTGGCGAGGACGGTGGCGATGGGACGGTGAACCGGCGCGAAGGTCGAAAAGCATGGCTACAGCTCGGGCAAAGGACGGCGGTGGCACGCTTCTCCAATGCTGGCACTGGACGTGGCTAAAACGCACAGGAACGGCGACTTTTGCGCGCGGCCAGGCGAAGTGGTGTTCGGTGGCGGACGCGACGGGACGATCCCGGCGACCTGGGGGTTCCCGAGGCGTCGTCGTGGCTTCGACAAGTGGCGCAGCTCACGGGGCACGCGAGGCGCACGTGGGGCGGTGCCGGCGGTGAAGGGACGCGGTGGCGCGGCCGGTGGCGCACGAGCGGCACGCAGCGCGCGCGCACGGCACGGCAACGGCACAGGCACAGTACTGTGCCATGTACTGTACACAGCTTTGCTCTAGGGGTATTTTGGGTATTTTTGAGATTTAGGGGTCTAAATGTAAATCTGATTTTTCTGAGGGTTAGATAAAATTGGTATATACTTATTCCAATTGAGTATGCGCAAAAATGAGAAGCTTTGGCAGGGTTTTGGCCAAAACGAAAACAGAGCCGGGTAAAAATAGTACTTTTGTTTTCAGATTCTTCCAACAGCTGAAACTCTGGTTTTCGTCGCGAATTTGGAGATGTTTCTAAAGGACGATACGTATCAAATAGCGATATGAACCTATAGGAGAAGGCAGATCTCAATTCGGACTTCAAACGGAGATTTCGGACTTTTTAGGGCTTTCTAGAAGCGGTCGTTTTCGATATTGAGATGGAATCGGCCGACTTGAGATGTTCTGACACGAGAGGATCTTAGAGCACATTGCGTTTGTATTGGTTATGGTTTGGGTCCTTTCAGAGTTAGGTGATGCAAGGTGATGTTCAGAGAATGAAAATATAGGGCGAAATTAGGGATGTTACATTTATATTCTTGTGACTCATAAATATTAATGATCTACACAAAATATTCTGGTTTTACATATTATAGAAAAGTGAAATAGTAACAAACACACAGAAAAGAAACGGTTACACTAAAAAAAAATTTGACTATGATAAACAAGGACATGAATTGAGAAATAACATCTCCCCGGCCCGGGTGGTTGCACTCCTATTCCACCAAAGGGTAACACGTACTTGAACACACACCCACCTATCGGTTGGAGTGGAGGTAGCTAGAATATACTATTACTGTATTACATACGCTTCCTCTACATATAATTGTATGCATGCAGGTGGGCCCGTGGCTCAAGTGCGTTATAGCTGGCCATGCTGACATGGCATCTTTGTATGGATGGAATGGTGGAGCAGAAAACAAAAGGCAGCAGTTATGGTTTGTTTCTGATGCCAATACGGCTCTCTTATTAGTCTTATCACCTTCATCGTCAATGTCCACCACTAAAGAAAAAGATAAATATAAAGTTTATCAAAATATGTCTGTGTTGCCAGATTTGAGAAAGATATGGAGTGTCAAAACACTTGATCAAGAAACAAAAATAATACTTGTGAATATGATTGTGAAATGACAACGTTGAGAAAAGTCACTTGGCAAGTCATACTCGGCAATTTCATACTTTGCCTTTTCTTTTTTCAAGAAATATGTTTAAATAATTAATTTTTATTTGTTGTGTAAGTCAACTTTTGTAAATTTGACGACCAATATATTAAAAAAATATCAAGATTAACTATACGAAAATAATATTAATTGATTCGTTATTAAATTACTTCTATATATTATTATTGTTTTATGGAGAGACTAAAAGTACATTTTGCTCTTCGATATCATATAACAACTTTAAATATATTTCACATCAATTATTTGAGACATGTAAAGCTATATAAGTTGTTTTCAAATATGAATCAAATAAGTAGAGCCCGACTAATATTCAGATTGGAATGTCAAAATATTTCGAGCTCACTGAAAAATGCTATTTTCATAGACGACAACCCCAAGTTTTCATCCATTCGAGCTCTTATTTGTCTAAACTCATGAACTATATCATGCTTAATCTTCAATTGAATGAAATTACTGTCGAACATTGTTTTCCACTTGTTTCAAGGTAAAATACAACGAGTTGGAATGAATCTGGGCCAAACACGCGAAGTAACAGGAGCAAAATAGAATCCCCAAAACACAATTGCAAGCCAACAGAGGCCAGCACTACCTCGAGCACAAGTGTCTTCACCTCCGACAAAAGCAAATCATGCGAACAAAAGCCGGCATGAGTCTCGGCACACCCATATCCAGTGCGAGCACCAGGTGCGCTCGAGCCTGTACCCATGCCTGCCATGAGGAATTTGAGCTATTTTCGAATTATTTTGTACACATAGTTCGAGGAGGCTACATTTTGAAATATTTCAAGACTCTTAGACAATAAATAAGCAGGATTTTAGCACAATTAGACATCAAAAAATTTAGGTTTAGTTTCCTATCTAAAGCTTTAGGCTTAGATTAATTTCGAAACTTCGTCAAGCTTTTGTAACACCGATTTGGACAGTAATTCTTCATTATTAATTCAATTTGATGTGTTTTCTATATTTTTGACATGCCCCAGCAGGGTGTGTTTTGTTATACCTCAAGCAGACACTTATCGCTAAGTACTTAAGCGTGAAATTCTTTTGGATTGAAACTACTAATGAAAACCTCAAAATCGTTTGGAGTTTTTGGAGAGCTAAACCTAAAACTACTAAAACTAGAATTAAGAAATCAGATGAGACAAGCTTAGGGTTTCAGGAATTCCGTCACCGTCAAGTATGCTTTATAGTAGAGGTAGTAAATTAACAATTTAATTACTGGAATTTTCAATAGAACTTGCTAGATTGATGATTTGGAAATCGAACAACAGTTCCAGAGGATTGTACCTACTGCTCTAACTCATCTAGGTAGAAAAAACCCTTATGAACCCTAGATTTAATCTCTAAGTCACAGCGTTCATGTGTTGCCTTAGTGTACAAATGTTGATCATCTCGTGAAGTACGAATGATCCCACAGATGATGCACCAATCTAGGGTTTAGAGTACAAAAATTCAAACAATTAAATTGATAACCTTACGAACAAACTAGAGCTAAAAATCATGCCATCTGGATTTGGTCATCTCTTAACCGAGAGGGAAACTACTCATGCAATGCCATCACAAAACCAACAAATAACAAATAAATAATGAAAATGTATTGGATTGAATTAGTCACAGAAAAAATGTTATTTTTACAAAGCTTGACTCAAAACTAAATTAGACTAAACTCTAAATTCGAGATGAGAAACTAAAACTAATTTCCTAGATGCTTCAAAGTGCTAAAAACCTTTTTTATTTATAGCCTAAGAGTTCTAAAACATTACATTACTTTATCCTTCCGAACTCGGAATCAAAACAATGAAAAATGACACGAACTAGACCTCTTGAAGCAGAAAACAGGCACAGGCATGGGTGTGGACACGCACAGTGCTCGTGTGGAGCACGGGCATGCCACAAACCCGTGCTCAACTCTATCGCGTGGAGCTGAGTAGCCTAGCCGGGCATCGGCTCAAGCACTCCCTGTGCTCATGCTGGGCACGGGTGTGCCGAGACCTGTGCCAGCCTCAAGTTGTGTTGCAACTTCGGGTCACTTCATTTTTCCCTTCATGGGGCCCATTCTAGTCCCATTTTCTTTGTGTATTCGGTTCAAGCTCATCCAAATCACCATGTTTTGCCCTAAAACAGATAGAAAACACTTTCTAGCAATATTTTCATTCATTTAATGAATACAACATAAATAATTTGCAAGTTTGGACAGCAAGAGATCGAAACAAACACTAACTTAGGGTTCTCTATATATATGGAAATAACACTTACTTTTTCTTTTGTTTGCTGAATTTTATGATAGTATGTCTAAGTAATTTCCCTTAGGGTTATGGATGACCTAAACCCGAGGATACGATTTTGACCCTGATTCATTCTAAAGGTTAACAGTTTAATTGTCTAGATTTTTGTACTCTAAATTCTAGATTCGTGCTTCCATTATTGTATTGTTTGTATTCCATGAGACAATCAGTATTTGTACATTAAGACAACACGTGACCGTTGCGGCTTAGAGATTAATCTAGGGTTTGGAAGGGGTTTTGTACCTAGTTGAGTTACAGCAACATGTATGATCCTTTGGAACCATTGTTTGGTTTTCAAGTCATGAGCCTAGCGAGCTCCGTTGAAAATTCCGATAATTAAATTGTTAATCTACTGCCTTAGTTATAAGTCATGCCTGATGATAATGAAAGTCCTGAAACCTTAGTTTATCTCATCTAATTTCTAAAACCTTAATTTTTGTATTTTTAGGTTTAGCTTTCCAAAATCCTCAAAAATCACAGATTTAGATCAATAGTTTCAATCCAAGAGAGTTTTATGTTTGTTCCATGTGGAATCAACTCTCAAGTGTTCACTGATTATCAATTTACATACAATATAACAAACACACCCTTTTGAGCTGTGTCCTCACAAACAATTTGAGCTCATCTTGTGCTCAGTTTGTGTGTGTGTGTGTGTGTGTGTGTGTTGTGCTCAGTTTATAAGTCAAGCTTAGGTCGAGTTGAGCTCGAGCTTGAATCCATTCTTGTGAATTTTAAACTATTGTTCGAGCTCATTCAAGTTGACTTAAGCTTGACTTATTTCAAAAAGTTTGATCTTGGATCAAACTTTATTCTTGTGAATTTTGATATTTTGCTGAACTTGTTCGAGCTGAGTTCAAGATTGACTTCAAACTCGAACCCTAGTTTGATAGAACTCAAACTCAAACCAAGCTTGATTCTAACTCGATTAGGATTTAAGCTCAAGCCAAGTTGTTTATCAAAACTAGCGTAAGAATTGTTTTGTTAAGATCATTGTACTAAATTTACGTGACATTTGGTTCAGAATTTATAGTCATATTCATTTTAGATTTTAGAAACTGTCGAAGGTAAAGGGGTAATAGATTAGGAATACATCAATCTTGGATGAATTGAAATTTCTATTGGGATGCATTTTAAATATGAGTATTGTGATTATAGAGTGGCATTGACATGCACACACCCAGGGATGAACGTGCACACAATGTTGTCCAGACCTTCACGACGTAGGTTTCCAAAGAAGGATCAATAGCGTGACCTAACGAAGACTAGATTGCCAACCATAAGCCAGTGCAAGGACCTGCAATCATTGCAATCGCCTAACCACACTCTAAGTTTTCAATCCACATGATCACGCAAAAAGTTGACGCACAGATTGGTCGTTCTCGAAGAACTGCCTTTGCAATCACCGAAGAAAATATCAAGAGCAATTGAGGAAAAAGATTTTCATTCTCAAATAGCAACATAGGTTTTTTTTTTGTTCAAATCTAACTTAACTTACTAAGGTCAGTGGTCTAGGTTTATTTGCCACCTAGTGCGCACAAACAGACACAAAATAGAACTACTAAACCTAAAACAACTTTCGGCCATGAATCTTTAATCCGAATGCCTCTCCTCTTGAACCTCAACTTGGACTTGTGTTGAATTCGGAATGCTTGAACTCGGAGTGCTTTTGGGCTAAGCCGACCTCTCTCACCTCCCGTTGGCCTATCTCAACATGTATAGTTGTAGCAACTAAAACTCTTCTTCTAGCGAGCTCCCCTCCTCAACATACCAAACAAAAATCAATGTAGAAGATTTAGATAGTAGCACATCCTCATATAAATCAATAGGAAACTCAGTAAGGACAGAATTCACCTCTATTTAGAGTTTCTTACCACAATTCCTCGTAATTGGACCCTTATAATCTGAACGTGGCAGAGAAGTGCTAAGGCTAGGGATGTCCTCATCACGCATGGGCTAACTAAATGTCAAGTAATTTAAGTGTGTTAGGCTTTATTTGGCAACTGTTTTGCCTTAGCGATAAGTGTTTATTAGATATATATTTTGCCTCAAGTTAGAATCTCTTTCAGCCCAAAACTATCTGACAATAGTAATTGTACGTCTTTTTATTCATAAATTGAACAATCCACTGCCGAGAATTTGTTTTATTTGTTACATGAAAAGAACACAACAATTCATGGAATTTGAAGCAAATACGCAATGGAACAAAGTCAAAACGGATTCTAAGAAGTGAAGCATGAAGAAATGGGCTGAAAACACAAAGACTAAGGCCAGCACGGGCATGCCCCAAGCCAAGCATGCCCCATGCCGCCACCCAAGGGTGTGCTGCCAACCATGCCAGGCTCTATTTCCTTACACACGCGCACTAACCTAAACAAAAGCCAGCATAGGCAACAAAAACCAACACAGGTCAAGGCATGCCAGTGCATAGAGTCGAGAACGTGACGTGCATAGAACCCGTGCCCAGCTCAGGTTTCTTTGATCAACTGTGTGTGTTATTTTTGAGATAGAATTTGAGTTGATTTTTGAATGTTTCCTTCTAAAGAATTTGAGAGAGTTGTAATTTCATTAGTTTAGGAATTTTTAAGGTATAAATAGAGAGACTTTTGGCTTGGTTAATCATCCAGGAATTTAGTTTAGTTCCTCTCTAAATTTTAGAGTTTGTTTTAGTCTAGTTTTTAGTCTAGTTTTAGTCTAATTTTTAGTCTCGTTTTCGAGACCAGTTGTTAGCTGACTTGAACGACTATTTTTCCTTCATCAATTCAATTTAGTATGTTTTATTTTATACTTATTTGTTAGGTTTTCTTAATGGCTTCTCGTGAGTAATTTTCTCTCTAGGGTTAGAGATAACCTAATCTAGAGAGCACGATTTTGGCTCTGGATTGTTTGAAAGATTGTCGATTTAATTGTCTAAATTCTTAGACTCTAACCCAAGATTCGTGCTTATTCTATGGTATCATTTGTACTATATGAGACAATCAGTATGCGTACGTTAGGGCAACACGTGACCTCAACGTTCTAAAGATTCATTTAGGGTTTGGAAGGGGTTTTGCACCCAGTTGAGTTAGAGCAATGGGCATGATCCCCGGCGATTGTTGTATGGTTTCCAAGCCATCAACTTAATTTGTCCCGTTTATAATCCTAATAATTTTTGTCAGTTTACGACCTTTATCAAAAATCGTGCCTACAAATGACAAGACAGAATTCCTGAAACCCTAGGTTTTATCCATGATTCTTGAAAACCTAGTTTTAGTAAATTAATTTCTCTCTCAAATAATTCAACCTTTCACATGATTTAGTTTAAGAATTTCAATCCAAAAGCTAGTTCCGCTTGCTTATTGTGGATTCGACCCTCAAATACTCAATGATAAGCCATTCACATGCAGTTTTAATAGAACACACCCTTCTAGGGCGTGTCAAGTTTTTGACGAACAACGGTAAATTATTTTTGGATTGCTAATTGCTAACATAAATCTAATATCTCTCTCTCTCTTTCTCTCTCTCTCTCTCTCTCTCTCTCTCTCTCTCCCTCTCCCTCTCCCTCTTTCTCTCTCTTTCTTTTTCTTTATTTTGTGCAAACTAACCCTTGGAAGTTAGAGGCGCATGCTCAATCCGTCGTTCAGTGAACCAAGAAAATCATCTTGATCCGATACTAAACAAGACAACCCAAATTGGAAGATCAAATCATTAAGGAAGGAAATCGAAAGGACATTGTTCTAGTAGAAAAATTGTCAAAGATGGGCGGACAAAACAAGTGGAAGAATTATGCAACCCTACTCATTGAAGGGTTGCAGTCAGATATCTTAAGGACAAAAATAAACACAAACACTTTCAAAATTAAACATGTCCTTCTTGATCTAGTTCAATAAAATCAATTCAATGGTCTTTCCACTAACGATCCTTTCTGGCATCTCCATGTATTTCTTGAACATTGTAGTACTTTTAAGATTACCGGAGTTTTTGTAGGATGTGCTATGGCTACGACTTTTTCCTTTCTCTCTATGAGATAAGGCTATAGCTTGGTTTTACACTCTATCACCTGAGTCTATCACAATGTGGGATGAACTCTCAGATTCTTTTCTCAATAAATGTTTCCCACCTACTAAAATATCGCGTATTAGAACCTAGATTGTATCATCCCACGCTGATCTCTAGTTAATGCATCCTAAATCTCCAGTTAATGCTATTAAACCTTTCTGTGAATTATGTGGCATACAAGGCCACCTTGGTGTTGAATGTCCTTATGACCAATCTATGGAGTAGGTAAACTCTATCCAAGAAATGAAACAGTGACAAGATAATCCTATTTTAAATACATATAACCCCAGGTGGTGCAACCATCCAAACTTTTTTTGGTCAGGACAAAATCAGCAACCGCTACAACAATCACAACCATACCAATATCAACGACCGCACCAAGCACAGAAGCCGCAATTTCGACAGCAACAATAACAAAAGTACTAGCTACCACATCAACAACAGAACCAACTTGAACAATCAAACATCGAGCACATGCTAGAAACTTTTCTAGGAAATCAAGAGAATAAAAAAAAACCACCATGAACCAGAAGATCGACTCCATCTCCACACATGTTCCCATGTTCTAGACTCAGATCATGCAGATGACCAATCTTAAACCTAAGAATCCCAATTATCTTCCTTCTCAACCCAGCAATCCTTGTGATTCTAAGCAAATTAATGTTGTATCTTGTTCTAGCATTGTTCAATCAATTGATGCAGCGATTCTATGAAGCGGGATGATGTTAGTGGAGCAGACAAGGATGTGTACCAAGGACTCGCCACCAACAACTGAACCACAGGATGATCTTCCACCTCAGTTGGCAGACGACCTTGGTAAGAAACAACCAAAGGAAGCAGAATCAGGTAACAATAAGGTAATGCGCATTAAACCAGTTCCGCCTTTTCTTGGACATTACCTCTAGTCTAACTTCAACAAATAAGTAGAAAAATTCCTTGATATCCTGAAAAGATTGGATGTAACTATGCCTTTTACTAATATCATCACTCAAATGCCTTTTTATTGAAAATTCTCGAAAGATATTCTTAACAAAAGGAGGGATTTGATTGAATTAGAAACTATTGTTTCGACCCAAGAATGTATTTCTTTGATTCAAAACAAGACACCGGCAAACTGAAGCATCAAGAAGCTTCTCTATCCTATGCATGATCGGAACGATATAGATCAGGAGAGCTCTTTGTAACCTAGAAGCCTACGCTAATGTGATGCCTCTTGCCATCACACAATGCCTAGGCATGGGCAAGAACAAGAAAACGAGGATGGCATTACAACTTGCAAATTGTTCCACCAAGCATCCTGAAGGAATTCTAGAAGATGTATCTCTCCAAGTCAGCAAATATTATATCCCAATTGATTTTGTTGTCTTAAATATGGATAAGGATGTTGCTATTCCAATTATTTAGGATGACCAAAAATTCATACAGTGGGGGAAATAATTGATGTACATGAAGGTAGAATTAATTTTCATATAGGGTATGAGAAAATATTGTTTAAATTTCCTGGAATTGCTAATTACCCTATATACAAGGAAACAATATGCAGGATAGATTCTTTGGAGACTATTTTGCAAGGAAAATTCACCATTGCTACTCACTGACGCAACTAAGGAGGATGAAATTTTCTACGGCAAAAAAGAGGACAGTAGTGAAGACAAGAAACAAGCCATAGTAAATATGTCATCATCACCGGTTGGACCTCTAACAGTAAATAATTCTAACAATTTGGGAACTCTACAAGGGTCTTACCACCTTCTTGATGACTATATTTGAGTCTTTGGAGTGCGTGTGCTGGGACTGATCGGGATAACCTCGTCGAACAAATCTAACACAACCAGCAAGAAGATAACAAAACCTACTTTTAAACCTCTTGCATCCTCACAGTAAATAATTCTAACACTAACAGTGAAATAGCCATAGTCAACTCAAATTTGATTAGTGAGTAACCAGAAAAATTGTGTTTTTTTTTCCTTAGATTGCATCGCAAGACTTTAGGTTATTCTATTGATAATATCAAAGGATTTAGCCCAAAAGTTTGTATGCATTAATTGAATATCTCTAATTGATGATAAGAAAACGTCCATTGAAAGTCAACATAGACTTAACCCAATTTTGAAAGATGTTGTGAAAGCCGAGATTGTAAATTGTTAAAAACTAGAATTCTTTATCCTATCTGATACGGGGTGCCCGATCTTCACGACATAGGATCGTTGATAACTCGTTGATTCGTGTAACCTGACGAACCGATGGCGCCAACCACTGTCAATACAGCAACCTGCAACAAAAGAATTCGCCCAACCACACGCTTTGATCGTTGTCTACTTGACCACGCAAAAGTAGACGCACTGTTCCTGCAATCAACGAAGAAATTACAAGAACAATGGTAAAGAGAATAACTCCCAATTCTAGGCGGTGGCTTATGAGCACAAACCCTAAAACAAGAGCAAAAGCTTCTCTGAAAATATTTGTGTATTCAATTCGTGGTTGTCTCAAAACTATGACCATGCCTCTCTTTTATAGAGGGTGGTATTTACAAAAAATAGAATGTTTAAAATCAGAATTCTAAACTAATTTGAAACATAATAGAATCCTAACAAACTATAAAAAGAAAATCCCGAGCTACTTTTCACGGATCCGAACAGGACTCTTCCCCCTCGTGCACTTACCATTGTTTTGGGTCTCCTGGTTGCATACGATGTCGGAATTCAGTGATTCTTGATGCGTTGGAAAGCTCTTTTGATTACCTTTCCAACAAGTACTAACAAGACCTACTTGGACATCTGTGCTGAAATTGGTACTTGGTTGAAGTCGCTGAACAATTATGCTTGATCGGCAGACTGGATGGTCCTCAGGTTGCGACCATGTGTCTTCAGGCTTGATCGGCTGCGACCATGAGCAGTGTTGCGATCTTGAGCAATGCTGATTATGTGCAGAGTTCTTTTGATCGAGAACAAAGTTCTTCTGATCGATCGTTGATGCGAATGATGTCCTCATCATACTCCCCTTCTTGAAAAGGACTCGTCCTCGAGTCCAACAGTGTAGAATCGAAGGACGGAGAAAGGTCTGAAACGTTGAATGTGATGCGAAGGATGTCCTCATCAAGGCTCCAGGGATGAGGTCAAGTTGATGCTCAAGGCCACGCATTAGAGGTAGACCAGTAGGTATATCCTTTGGAAACACATCCTCGAATGCTTGCAAAATACACCCCTCATTCTTATCTTCTTCTTCCGGTGCTTCTTCATAGTTTTTTGGATGAGCTAGCTGTTCTGGGTCATCTTCACTCTTCGAATCATACTCGCCGACATCAGTGACAAGCATAATATGATTATTTGGGCACTCCTTGGCAATGTAACCATGCCCCAAACATTTAAAGCACTGCATGTCACTACTCTTGGCTGTGGAGCCAATTGAAGAGGTAGTGGATACGGATGATTTCTTCTCACTTGTAGTAGATGTTGATTTTGCAACCGAGGAAGAATGAACAAAAGTATTGGAACTAGTACTAGCTGAAGTTGTACCTCGTCCCAAATTGAAGCGTGCTTTGGTTGCATTGGTTGATGGAACTCTCAAGTTGAAGAATGGTTCCCTCGCGGTTGGTTTAGTATTAGTCTCGTCGAGGTCTAATCCTCCTCCATGAACACTAGCATCACCTGATGTTCGTTCTCGACGCAGCTCCTCTAGTTTCTTGTTCAATTCATCGGCCATCGCTGAAGCGATCTCCCTTCGCAAGATGCTCATGTTCTCATTCAATTGTACATTGAAAACATGGGTCATCTTGTCTAGATCAGCCTAGGTCATATAGGGTGTCGGTTCCTCTTCTTCTTGTCCTGACATGGTGAGTACAAACAGAAACAACAAGAAATATGGATTTTTTTTTTGTGGTAGCACTCAACCTCACACTCTCCTTACCAACCAAAGTTCTTATGTTTTTTTTCACTAGATTGAGGTGTTGTACGCACTCTGGTGGCAGTAGACGATCAAAGGTGATGGATCAAGCGAATTCACTGTCCAAGTACTGTAACAACAATGGCTTGTATGTGGAGCTTGGAAGGTTAAGTGTTATCCTATTCAATCCAAAATTCTTGATATTGTAAAGTTAGGTAACAATCCAAACTAGAGCCAATGCCTAGTTGCTGATCTCAAGATATAAGTGAAAGACAAAGCAACTCACACACAAAGATGACGTAACTTGATGCAACCAAAAGAACGAGCTAACAAAAAAAAATGAGTGATAGAACAAACAGCTCGTGTTGCACAAGTTGTAGAAAAACACTAGCTAGATTGCACAATACGAAATTGGCCTATGGATTTGCACACAACGAAGCAAGAACACAATTTTGATCGAACACAACTCTTTTTTTTTTTAAGCTTTCAAAATGATGCTGACCAAAACAAAAATTGGTAACTTTTTTTATATATTTTTTTTTTTAGGATCAGCACACAAGCATGGGCACAAGATACTCTACTGTTCAATCACTTTCAAGATATTAATTCAAATGTGCACAGCCCAAATACAATTCTCAACAGCTAGTCTTATGTAGGTTCAAAGTTTTCACAAAGGATAGATTAGCTGTCAAAGGATATACGTGATTTGAATTTTTTTTTTTTTGAACTCAACGAAAACAAAAGATACGCAAAGAAGTCTGGATCAGCCAACTAAACAAAGACTCTAATGGACTAAGACCTAACAAAATTCACAGAAATTTCAGATTGAATCTAAGGCGAAAGAAAAAAAAACAATTTTTTTTTTTGGCTTTTTTTGGTGTATAGGCTGAAAACAGATCTAAACTAAGGGATAAATAATTCTACCGTGTAAACCGAAGCTCTGATACCAAGATGATACGGGGTGCCCGATCTTCACGACGTAGGATCGTTGATAACTCATTGATTCGTGTAATCTGACGAACCGATGGCGCCAACCACTGTCAATACAGCAACCTGCGACAAAAGAATTCGCCCAACCACACGCTTTGATCGTTGTCTACTTGACCACGCAAAAGTAGACGCACTGTTCCTGCAATCAACGAAGAAATTACAAGAACAATGGTAAAGAGAATAACTCCCACTAGAAAAGATCACTTTTCATTATCTTTTATTGATCAAATGTTAGAAAGACTTGTCAAACACTCGTATTTCTACTTTGTTGATGGGTATTCGGGGTTTTTCCAAATCTTGATTCATCCTAATGATCAAGAGAAAAAAACATTCACATGCCCTTTTAGTATTTTAGCATATCATCAAATGCCCTTTGGATTATATAATGCTCCTGTGCCTTTTCAATGATGTATGATGGCAATTTTTTCGAATTTAATTGAAGAAATAATGGAAGTATTCATAGATAATTTTAGTGTGTATGGTTCTTTCGATGCTTGTTTGCATAATCTTTCTCGATTTTTTTCCAGGTGCAAAGAAGTGAATCTAGTGTTGGATTGGGAAAAGTGCCACTTCATGGTGCAGGACACCACATGCAAGATAGACTCTCTTGAGACTATATTGCAGGGTAAACCAACTGGAGATGATACTCTTGATGACAACACAGAGACGATCAATAAAAAGGACAATCATGCTACTACAAACACATCATCATTGCCCAATCAACTCTTAACGATAAGAAATCCTGACAATTCTTTGCGAACAAAGTACCAATCCTCACACCCCTTTCTTTCTCGGTGAAATATATGCTTCTTGATAGAGATAAACAAAATTCTATGCTTGTAGATGCCAACATAACAGATAAACAATTAAGCACATTGATCGATACACTAACATTGCATCGTAAGACATTAGGATATTCTATTGATGATCTAATTCGTATTGAGCCTCAACACCGATTGAACCTAGCTACGATGAAAGCTGAAAAATCTGAATTGCTATATAACAGGCTCAGTTCTCTCAATGCACCAAACATTCAAAATCACTATTGGGAACCTCCATAAAGATCGTGCTAGGCTCTACGTCGAGCAGGACGTTAAACCACCACTTATCAGGAGGCAACCCGATGCTTTTTCTTTCTTTTATTTTTATTTTCTTCTTTCTATTTCTTTTTCTTTGTTTTATTTTTATTTCTCTTTTTTAGCACCAACCAACTTCAAACTACGACATTCGGCTCCACATCACATCATCTTCCTCGATAGGAAAATTGAAATCATGATGGATTGGGCCTTACGCGATAGAAAAAGTCTTCCTGTATGGTCTTGTAGAGCTTCGGGCGCACGATGGTACCACTGTTTCACCGGGAAGATCTCTCTTCCAGGAAATTTGGCCCCCTTTTTGGTGCGGGCATGCTAGTATACATAAGTATACACATAAGAGAACATAGAATGTAAAATCTTAGAGGAAACAATGCACTTCATTAACTCTGAAAAGAATTATAAGTTACAAGTCCCTTTGGGATTTACATGTTCTCATTGTGCCAAGGAAAATAAATCTTGACTTCAAGAGATTGCAGGGTTCATGGTTCCTTAGGTCTTTTAAAAAGCTCCTGGTTAATTACATCTGCAGAACAAGTCCGCAAAAAACCTCTGATTAAGCTGTGCTGATGGTCATCGTCTTCAAGCTTCAAAATAACTTTGCCCTTGATAAATAAATGCAATGCAGCTGCCCATGCATGCAAATATGCCAATCCATAGCCTCGTCAGTCTATGGTGTTGTCACAACAATGCGGCCTTCGCCTCGTCGGTGCCCGACCAAGGGGTTGTTCGGCCTCATTGGTCGCGAACAAATGGATGCCTTCGCCTCATCAGTACCCGGCATGAATGGTGTTCGGCTTCGTTAGTCACGGACAAAAAGCATGTTTCCCTTGCCTCATCAGTACCCAGCAACATGTAAATTATGGATGGATGACTTGTGATAACACTTTGGACTTCCTAAGCTTCTGGAAAAGTATATTACATGGTAGACAGCCATTGGAATATCCATCATGGACTTGGTAATATTTTGACATAGTTGGCAGCTTCAGACATGATTAATCATTGCACTGGCTCCTCTTAGACCAATTGGATGGGAATCTTTCTAGACTCTAATTGACTTGAAACTTGGAGGAATTGCTCCAGTATAAAAATTCTGTTCTCCGTAAAAATTTGGGATCGATCGGACATCTGGATCGAAAATTATCATCAATCTTCTCCCATGGGACAAAGTGAATAAACTGTTAGTCAGAGCACTTCTTTTGGTCGAATTGGACTTTTAGAAGTCTCTGATTGACATGAATTTGGTGGAGAGGCTTCTCATAGAGTCCTCTATTCACCATAAAAATGTGAGGTTGATCGGACTTCTGGATGAGAAGTTATCATTGATCTCCTCCCATTGGGGCAAAATGCACCAGTTGCTGGACAGAGCCCTCTCCTGGTCGAATTAGACATCTAGAGGTCTTTGATTGTCCTGAAAGTTGGTGGAGAGTTTTATCATGGAGTCCTCTATTCAGCATAAAAATTTGGGGCCGATTGGACTTTTGGATGAGAAGTTATCATCAATCTACTTCCCATGGCACAACCTGAATTACCTTCTGGACAGAGCACCTCTTTTGGTCAAATCGCACCTTAGAGATCTTTGATTGACTTGAAAATTTGTGGGCATTTTCCTCTTCAAGTATTCTATTCACCATTAAAATGTGGGGTCGATCGGACTTCCAAATGAGAAGTTATCATCGATCTCCAATGAATCTTAGATCTTTGTTCAATTGGGACCTTGGTGGCGTCTTGATTTTTGATCGAAAGTAAACGACTTTTGGATCTCTGATCGACGACGACCTTGGTGAGGTTTCGATCTCTGATCAAAAGCTGAGCATACAATTTTTAGATCTTTGATCAACCGAGATCTCAGTGGCGTCATGATCTTTGATCGAAAGTAAATAACTTTCAGATCTTTGATCGACGGCGACTTTGATGGGGTTTGATCTATGATCAAAAGATGAGCATGTCATTTTTTGGATCTTTGATCAACCGGGACCTTGGTGGCATATTGATCTTTGATCGAAAGTAAACAACTTTTGGATCGTTGATCCACGGCGACCTTGGTGGGGTTTCGATCTCTGATCAAAAGATAAGCATGCAACTTTTTGGATCTTTGATCAACCAGGACCTTGGTGGCGTCATGATCTTTGATCAAAAGTAAGATCTTTGATCGATGGCGACCTTGGTGGGGTTTAATCTCTGAGTGAAAAAATGGACATGCGACCTTTAATTGTTATTCATGGCTAGCGCGGGCACCAACGAACAGGGCTTCACCTCTGATATGCAATGCATGATGATGCATGTTTATAAAAAATTAACGCTTACCCATGGTAATCTTCATGGGCTTGAGTGGATCCGCAGTCGTCGGCCTTCCGTCGCTTTCTCTCCACCTCTCGTGCCTGTCTCTCTCTTGTACCCCTGTCAAATGGTTAGCACCCCCTCTCTATTTATAGGGACTCCATGGGTTGGTTGCAATCAAAGGCAATCAGGGGATTTGATTTCAAATAGGAAATATACTTCCTTTTTTCAAAGATTATTTCCTAAATGAAAAGACACAGAAGAGATTCTTTCCCAACAAAAGGATACAGAAAGATTGTTTCCCAAACAAAAGGATACAGAAAGATTATTTTCTTTTTTTTCAAATCTCGAGCCATTGTCGGTTCGGCCAGGCTGAAACCAGACCCGGTTCGACCAGGCCAATTTTAACCAGTTTTTGACTAGGTTTGACCAATCCAATTTTGACCAGTTTGTTGACCAAGATTGACCAGTCCAACTTTGACCAGTCCAACTTTGACCGGTTTTTTGACCAGTAGAGTTTTTGTCCTGGTTTTTGATCATTTTTTTACAGCCCAAATATACGTGTATTTTTATTTTAGCCCTTTTAGTCACATAAGACTTTTCTAATGAATTTTTAATTACAAATTAAAATTCATCTAACAAATGCCCCTCGCCGAGTTGAGTTTGTGCGTGAAGCAGCTTGAACTTAACTTGGTGAAATCGACTGTTATTTCTGAGTTGTGACACTTGAGACTAGCGTCAAGCAACGAAATCTGCATGTAATTTACTTACAGCTGCTTTGGTCGAAGATGAGGCGATCAAAAAAACTGTGGTCGATGATGCTTGCTCGATGTGGCCAAAAATTGTGGAACAACTTTGCTCGATGATGACCAGAGGTGGAAGTTATGCAACAATTAAAGACTTGCAATTCTGCGGCGTTTGTCTAGCTGCCACAGAGCCAACCAGCGAGAGAAATTGACAGCTTCCTCAAAGTGATGCACTGCCATCAGTCTTCCTAAGTCATGGTGAAAGATCATGCCACAACCTAAGGCATTTTATCAACTTTACTGCTTCCGTCTAGCAACCACAGAGCCAACCAATAGAGTTGAAGGGTTTCACAGATCCACGTGAACCGCACTGGCACGCTTCACTGCTTTCATCTTCCTAAGTCATGGTGAAGAATCATGCCACAACCTAAGGCCTTTTATCAACTTCACTGCGTTCTTCTTGCCACCACGAAGCCAACCAGTGGAGTTGAAGGGTTTCACAGATCCACATGAACCGTACTGGCATGCTTCACTGCTCCCATCAATGGTGACATTGCAAACTTTGTTTGGTCACTTCAGACCTGGTAATGTTAACCTGCATATCAAAGAAAGGAAAACAACCTCTTTCTTGGAAGTGTTGGGGTAAAACCTCCCCGTCAGAAAGAGCATTAAAGAAAGGAATATAACATCTTTCTTTAGAGAACCGGGGTATAACCTTCCCAATACCAAGAGCATTGAAGAAAGGAAAAATACATCATTCTTTGGCAATTTGGGGTAAAACCTTCCCGAGTAAAGAGTATTAAAGAAGGAAAATACATCTTTCTTTAAAACTTTGGGGCAAACCCTCCTTCAATAAATGATTTTGATTTTGAAATAGAATATTAAAGAAAGGAAAGAGACATCTTTCTCTAAAATATTGGGGAAAATAGTCACAAAATTTTTTTTTTTAAAATGATTAAAGAAAGGAAAAGAGGCATCTTTCTTTAAAACATCAAAGACTTTGATTTTAGAAAGGCAAAATACTTCTTTCTTTAAAAATATTGAGGTAAATACCTTCCCAAAAGAGATTTTATTTTGAAATATCAGCTTTTCTTTAAACGTCAAGCCATGGATATCATCCCGAGATAGAGCCTCTGAAGGATTCACTATTTTGAAGACATTGAATGTCCATGATAGACTTCATTTACAACTTCATTCTCTTGTGAAGATGTGTAGGTAGCATAGTGCTTTAGTAAAAGTCGCCAAAGGCAGTAGGAACCTCTTCAAGTCTTTCTCTTCTGCTAGAGATTACCAAGACTTCACACACCTTGCACTGACTTCATCGAATCAGGAGTCATAGGTATGGCTGGTTTGACTTAAATAGCTAGAGGGTTTGTGGGGTGAAAGGATTGATAGAATTTTGCCTACTTTTGCAGAGGATGGTGGATGGTTATTGCTTTATTGGAAGATTTCTTGAAGGTACTTCTTGAGATTTCTTGGAAGCTTCTTTTAAGAATTTCCCGTTGAGGCTTGCTTCTTTATTTTGTTTTGACTGGTGCTTCTTCACTTTGAGACTTCAAAGGTAGCCAATCCACATCTTGCAGTGACTAAATAATCTCTGTAGGCTTCATTTTTTTTAAAAGGACCCTTCTTGATGCCTCACAGGAGTGGCAAGTGGCTGCACATTGAACTACGACTTGTGCCGAGTCAAGTAGCCATTTCCTGCTCTTCATCTTATAGTTTCTCCAGGGGCTTGATGTCTCCATAGATCTGAAGAGAGGCATTGGATAGCAAAGTACAAGGTGAGCTGGTTGCTTCAGATAGGACGAGAATTAGCATCCTACTACCCTTGGTTACACATACTTTACACCTACTATGTGCTTTGTGTAGAGGTCATTCCATTGCAAATAAAGCCAAGTTGATTCACTCTTTGCTCAGTATATGAATCCTACAGTCGCAAAACTAGGGGTGATTGGCTTGACATAATCAGAGAAAGTCTTTCATTGTTGGGTATTGACACCCGTAAGTAAAAACATTTTTGAAAAGTTTTTTTAAAGTTTTTTTAACCCAAAAAAAAGAACTTAATTAAAAGCAAAAAGGGTGAAATAAATAGAAGAAGGGGTGAGGAGATCATGCCAGAGGTACAATCATGCAAAGTATTTTTTCAGGAACCTGCCATTGATGGGAGGCATTGGGCGGTTCCCTTGTTGATCAATGAAGTTGGTATGCACCACCATCATATGCTTGCTCGATGATGTACGGTCCTTCCCATTTAGGCTCAAACTTGCTTTTGACTTTGCTAGTGACCATAATGGGGCATCAAAGAACAAGTACGAGTTCGCCTTTCTTGAAGACACGCGGCTTGACAAGCTTCTCATATGCCCGTACCATGTTTTGCCGGTACAACTCAATGTCTTGAAGTGCATGAAGACGATTTTCCTCTAATGCATCCAGCTCTTGAAAACGAAGTCGAATCTGTTCGCCATGTGTGAGTTCTTCTTGAAGTGCAATTCTTAATAAGGGAATCTCAACCTCTAATGGCAACAAAGCTTCACTCCCAAACACTAGAGCATAGGGTGTTGCCTGTGTTGGAGTGCGCACCGTGACGCGATAACCCATAACGCATCGAAAAGACGATCATGCCAGTCTCTTCGATATCTTCCAACTGTCTTCTTTAAGATCTTGCTTAATGTTTTGTTGAAGACTTCAATCAATCCATTGGCTTGAGGATAATACCCAGTAGAGTAATTCCACTGGATCTTGTACTTCGCTACAAAATTAAAGATCTTCTACGACTTGAAAGCTTTTCCATTATCGGAGATGATGCAATGAGGTATCCCTAAGCGGTAAAGGATGTTGCGCTCCAAAAAATTGATGACGTTGTCAGACTTCACTTCCCGCAATGGGATTGCTTTCGCCCACTTGGAGAAATCATCAGTTGCCGCCAGAATGAAATGATGTCCCTTGGATGAAGGAAGCTTAATGGGGTCAATGACATCAATGCCCCAGGCGTCGAATGGCCATGAAGGGACAGTGAGATGAAGAGGGACTGGCGGTCGATGCTTGATATCTCCATGTATTTGACAATCATGGCAAGACTTGGCCACCTTGAGACAATCAGCCATGATGCTGGGCCAATAGTAACCAGCAAGTTTAATGTTGTGGTACATTTTTGGTCCACTTTGATGGCCACCACAAACTCCGTGGTGAACTTCCTGCAGAACTTTATCGGCTTCTCTTTGGGAAAGACATCGAAGCAGCATTTGATCCAAAGAACGCCGGTATAGAATCCCCATCTTGTATGTGTATGTTGGGAGTCGACGTTGCAGCTGGTGCCTCTTCATAGGGTCATCTGGTAGAGTGCCATGATTGAAATAATCAAGAAAAGGTTTAAGCCAGCCTTCCTCTTCAACATTGGAAGTGACAACAGTGTCAACTTCAGCTTCTTCTGAGATGAGCTCCAAAACCGTAGGAAGCAATCACCTTTCTTCAACGATGACTTGTGCGGACTCTCCATCTGGAAGATCAAGTGCTGCAGCAAGCTTCGCCAAAGCATCAGCTGATGCATTTTGACTTCGAGGCACATGAGAAATCTCAATATGCTCGAATTTCTTCATAAGCCTTCATGCCGCTTCATGATATAGCATCAATTCAGGCTTCCAAACTTCATAAATGCCATTGACTTGGCGCACAATAAGCTGAGAATCACAAAATGCATGGAGACAAGGAATATCCATAGAAAGTGCCAATAATAGGCCAAAGATAAGTGCTTCATACTCAGCTTCATTATTGGAACATTCTTCTTTCAGGAGAGAAAAAGAATGATGTATCGTCCCGCCTTCTGGTATCTCAAACACGAGACCTACTCCGGCTCGCCTTCTTGGCATACTATCAGGGTCTAATTCAGTTCGAGAGGCACCATCAAAGTACAGCTCCCATTCTTTCATGTTGGAGATGAAGACTTCTTCATCAAGCAAGTCGATGACCAAAGAAGAATCGTTTGGCACAGGATGTGCTGCAAGAAAATTAACTAAGACTTGACCCTTAACTGCCTTCTGCGGGACATAGGTAATATCATACTCCATCATGACTAATGCCCATTTACCGAGTCACCCCATGAGAACCGGCTGACTCAATATATATTTCATTGGATCCGCTCTTGTAATTGTTGGATCTAGGTCGATCTAAGATATCTGGGTTTTGATGATTAATGACAATTTGGATAAATCCCTGATGATTAAATTTAATCTAAAGAATATCAGATTTGATGATTTAATGACAATTTAGATAAATCCTGATTTAGCACAAGTAAATTGAATTGATTATTGATGAACTCTGAAATGGATGTTTCCTTAGTTGTGGGTTTAATATTGATGCATATGTAGAGGGGGAGCTCAGTGGTTGCATCAATCTTGTGCTAAGTATAAATTGGAATATCATGAGATAAATCATGAAGTTTGATGGCTCCTTATTGAGGTTTTGACATCGATGCATCATGCTTATCATGACATGAGTAGTATGGATCATGTGCGTATGTCTTCATCATATATAGAACTATATGATTGTGTGATTCATCTCTTACTCATTTGTTGCATATCAAAATTGGTTTTTTCAATTCATCGAAGAGAGAAATCGTTGAGTTAACTCATGTGTGGAGTGATTTCCCTGGTGGTGATTAATGATGAACTGTATATGAGACTAACGTTTGTGCATTGAGTGTATGTGTTCTAGTCTCAGAATGGTTCCGAGATGAAAGCAAGCAAGGGCATGAAGAGGATGATGCCAACATGAGTCATCTCGAGTGAGGTCAAGCTTAGCGAGGTCGAGCTTTGCGAGGACAAGCTTCAAGGGATCAAACTTCACGAGGTCGAGCTTCATCAAAGGTAAAACCCAAGATTAAGGATTGTTTTCTTAGGATTTTACCGGCCTCGGTGTTTGGAGACAGACCGGGTTGATAGGATTCTTTTTGCTAATTTGACCGTACTATTAAGAGGGGTCAGAAACTAGTAGCTTGAATCTATCTAATGTGGAAGCTCAAATGCATTCATATAATCTTGCACTAGTGTTTTATCGCCTCTTGCATTGCTAGAGAGTCTAAGTGTAGTTTGTGGTGCATTAGAGAAAATGCTTTGAAAACTGCACTTAGTCTTGATCGCCAGCTATTTAAATTGGTTTATTTTCTAGAGCTGGTCGTGGTTGTACTTGCACATTCTGATCATATCCTTGTTTGATACATGGTCATGATATTGTCGCCAGTTTGGCGGTTTTCTATTTAGGGTTTGGTCGTGGTCGTAGGAGTTCGAACTGGTCGTACCAATCTTCGGCTCGCTTGCGTACACTCGACCAAACCCACTCGACCACCTGTTTTCAATCGGATATTCGACCTGTGGTTTTAGTTTGTAAATCATATTGGTCGTGGTCGTCGCTGAGTGTCAACTGAGATATCCGCAAGAAAACAACAAATCCGTATGTGCAAATACCCTAAATTGCATTAGAGATGATTTTTGGGTTGTATATTTTGGAAGCAGGAAAGTTTTTGAGCCTTCTAAAAGTTTCTAGACCTTTCTAGGTCTTGCTCCTGTTGACAAAATTGTAGATCCCTGAGCTATCGTTCCAACAAGCCAAAAAATCACCTCAATCAGATGTTTAATCAAAATTTATGCTTGTTTTACAATCAATGTTCAGTGGCCAGACTTTGTCCGGGCATGACCGGACTTTGTCCAGCCTGTACAATTTTTTCAACCTTTTGCGAAATGAAACCAGAGACGTTTGCATCTGTCTAGGGCTTTTATCCAGGAAGGCCGGACTTTGTCTGATATGGCCAGACATTGTCCGGCCTGTACAATTTGTTTGAGCCGAGAGTTAACAAAGACATATTTATTTGTCTGGGGTTTTTGTCCGGACAAATGTTATTTGTCCAGCCTTCACAAATTTCGTTGAAACGGTAACTGACAAGGTTGCCGTTGTGAGTAACGGTCACTATTGAATTATACTGATCGGACATTGTCCGAAATGGCCAGACAATGTCCGGCTTGTACAATTTTGGCCCGATTTCTTGCAAACGGCTAGTTTTCTTTGAGGGCTATATATATCTTGTGTTTGCTTTCATTTGGGGCTGCTCAAACACCTGATATTCCTGTGTATAAGCTAGCCAAACTCTTTGGAATCAATCTATTGCATTTAGAGCCAAGATTTGAGCCAAATCTTTGAGAGCATTTAGAGGAGAAGCAATTGTGAGAGGCTAAGAGTGTTTAGTGCACTTCATCTCCATTTGCAAACTAGTACTAGTGTGTGTGCATTCATTTGCATCCTTGAGCTTCTAGCACTTGATTCGTTCAAGTGAGCGCATCCGACTTGTTACTCTTGGCGATCGCCTTCGCCTAGACGGTGTCAGAGAAGAGTCGCGATCTCTCCAGTTGAAGTTTGTTGGAGAGACTGACAAACAATGTGTGAAAGGTGTGGTGCTCGCCTATCCAGTGTGGAGAAGGAGCAACCCTAGTGAGATATCTTTCGTGGACATAGAAGTGAGGCTCACGAGTGAGCGCTTCAACGAGGAGTAGGGGAGACCGGGTGAGTCTTCGAGACCTCGGTAAAAATCATTGTGTCAATTTTCTCTCTTTTGTATAATCCGTATTCATATTGACAAAATTGCTTGATTTACTATTGTTGCATGTTATATTGAATATTTCATATGGTTGAATGCAACTAGATGTTTGATTGCTAAATCTTTGCAACCCTAGGTTATTCTAAATATCTTTTAAAATTGTTTAGTTTGAAAGAAATTTTAAAAGCCTCCTATTCACCCCCCTCTAGTCGGCATCCTTGATTCTACAGTAATGAGCTGGATCTGATGTGATAACACATAATGTCGTAGCTTCTTCAGAGCAAAGATAAGGGCTAAACACAATTTTTCAATGGGTGAATAATTGTGTTCAGCACTTGCCATGGTGCGACTCAAATAATAGCACGCCACCTCTTTTCCTTCATCATCATGCTAGCCAAGAAGTGCGCCCAATGAGTTAGATTGCGCAGCTACATAAAGGATGAGAGGTCATCCCTTGATCGGTGCTGATAAGACGGGGGGATTGAGCAAGTATTCTTTAATGCTATCAAAATCATCTTGACACTGCTCATCCCACTCGAATTCCACTCCTTCATCTACCTGGTGAAAGGCTGGATGCGACCTGATAGGTTAGAAATAAAACGCCTTATATAGGCAAGCTGGCCTTGAAGTGACTTCAACTACTTCAAGTTCCGTGGAAGGGGCATCTGCAGAAATGCCTTGATCTTCTTTGGGTCAATCTCGATACCGCGGTGGCGCACAATAAATCCCAAGAAGACTCCAGACTGGATAGCAAATGCGCACTTGAGGGGATTCATCTTCAGTTGGTGTTTTCCAAGCCTTTCAAAGACAATGCGGAAGTCATCTTGATGATGTTCGCGCTCCCGAGTCTTTACCACTAAGTCATTGACATAGCATTCTACTAAATGATGAATTAATTAATCAAAGATGAATGTCATGGCTCGCTGATAAGTGGCACCAACATTCTTCAATCCAAAGGGCATCACCGTGTAATAGAAATTCCCTTTCCCCAAACGAAAGGCGGTATCAATGGCATCATGTTAATCCATCTTGATCTGGTTGTAGCCTGACGATCCATCCATGAAAGAGAGAGCACCGTAGCCCGTAGTGGCATCAATGATGATCTCCGTGATGGGCAAGGGAAAGTCATATTTGGGATAAGCTCGGTTCAAATCCCTGAAATCAACACAAACATGTATCTGCCCATTCTTCTTTCGCATTGAGACAATATTAGCCAGCCAGCGTGGGTATTGCACCTCCTTGATGAAGCCAGCTATGATTAACTTATCCACCTCAGCAACAATTTTCTCTTGTAACTCTGAGTAGAAACGTTGCGGATGTTGCTTCACAAGGCAAAATTGTGGATCAATCACCAACTTATGCGTGGCGACGCGAGGGTCAAGCCCCAGCATCTCTTTATAAGAACAAGCAAAACAATCCTTGTACTCCATTAAGAAGCTTCGGTAACTTTCGCGCTCTTCAGGCATGAGGGTTGCGCTAATAAAGGTGGGACGCGAATCCTCCTCATTTCCCAAGTTGATTTTTATGAGCTCATCAATAGTGAGTTGCCCTCCATCTTCGAGTTGCTGAGGTGCAGGTGCAGTATCTAGCACTTCTCCATGTTCAGAAGGCATGGCTTCATATATTCTGGCCAAGAGATGTTGCTTGTCTCCATCCTAATGACTTTGATTTGTAGCAAGTCCAAAGGACTGAGGTTGGTGAAGAGTCCGGTAATGTTGGTTGACATCGTCCTCATTGGAACCTGAAAATTCAAATTCATTCTACCTTTGTGGGGTGTCGTCAGTCACTATGGTATGACATGTGACTTTTTGTGCATCATCAGCTTTATCATCTTCATTATCAGGGTTGACATAGCCCAATCAATACTTTGGGCGGAGGTCAGGAGACTTTTGCCTCTTTCGGATGAGCTTTTTTGATTGCTCCCACCATTCTTCACAAATTGCAAGAGGAGGTGGCAACCTTTGATTCCTTTCTAGCTTCACTCCAGTTCTTTTGAGCAGATTGGCCATTCGGGGCTCAGCCTTCATGGCAATCAAAGCTACTTCGGAGTTAGTGGAAGAACTGGGCTGTTCAACGATGGAGTCATACTCTTGCTTCTTTGGAACTTTGTAGAATATGGTGGGTGAAGTAGAGTCATTCGGGTCCGGGACATGCCAGACTTCCAATGGTGTTGTCACAGACGTATGGCGCGATGGAGGTTGCTTGAAAGTAGTACTCATTGCTGCCTTTTCAAACTGTTTTATTTTTCTTTTGACAAGTCCTTGCTTTTGCATGAAAGCCATTTGTGCTCCCGGTTTTCCATATGTATCAAAGAGGAAAAGAGGTGATGACTCATCTTGGGCCACGATTGTCTTGCAATTTGCTTGAGCACCTGCAACATTTTTGTTAGTTAAAGAAATAGAGGATAAAGGAGTAGGAGCCAAACTGGCTTCCTTTAAACTTGAGGAAAGGAGCATTGGTGATGCTTCCCCTCTTGACCTTAGCAGTATAGGTGCAGAAGAAGAAGAAGAAGCAGCTCCCGCCTTTAATAATAATGGAGCAATAAGATCTTGCTTCTGTGGGGCTGATGGGATTGAAGGGCCATATAAGTAAGAGACAGCTACGAATGATTTTTTGCAACTGGAATCCCTACCCCTATAGGTGCGTTTCACAAACTCCCTCTTTCTGGCAGGTAGGGATGGTGCAATGAGGAATTTTGCTTGTGTAGGAAGAGTTGAACTTGGCATGAACAGAGCATCTACAGATGGCGTCGATCTTCCTTGCTGCTTCCCAGGAACTTCACTTGGAAAATAATATTTCGCATCTGCGAGATGCGACTCTTGGAAGGTGTATGGATTGTTGTTGGCAACTATCCTTTGTTGCTCTCCATTGCCGTCTATGAACTTGAGGCGTTGATGCAGAGTTGATGGAATTACCCGATACTTGTGTATCCAGGGTCTCCGCAACAACGCAAAGTAGGAGGTGTTCACTTCTATGACGAAGAACCGCACCTTGAAACTGAAAGTTGACATCTGTAGCTTCAAGGTAATTGCCCCCATGGCCACTCTTCCTTGATTGTCGAAGCCACATATCATCACATATGTGGGCTCCAAGTCTTCAAATGAGAAACCTGCACGAGTTAAACTTCGAATTGGAAGGATGTTTACCGAGGATCCTGGGTCAACCAAGACTCGTGGGAGGTAGGCACTTCCAATGTTCCCTTCTATGTAGAGAGGGCGGTTATGATCGCCATTCTCTATAACCTTGTATTCATCAGAAAAGGAGATCTCATTTGTGTTGGCGGCGTTGCAAAGAAGGCGGTGCTTCACCATTGCCACTTCATACAATTCAAGAGCTTGTAGCACTTTAATAAGGGCCTGCTGAAGATCGGGCACCAATATTAAAGCATCATACATACTCAAGAGTGTAGGAATGCGCTTCAGATGTGCAATGATATTATAATCAATTGCCTGCTGCGCTTGCTTTTCCTCTTCAGTGGCACGAATATTTGGCGGGCCACTTGGTACATTTGCAGTCTTGTTAAGTAAGGCCTTCTCTCTTTCTTCTCTGTACAACCGAGACTTGAGAGGTTCAAGACAGGCCTTGCCTCCTCGCAGGTTCATGTTGACCTCTTCAACTTGAACTTCTGTAGATAAAACATCAGTTTAAAGTACTTCACGTTCTTGTGCTGTGAATATCTCCTCCGAGTCAAATGTATTGGAGTTGTATCCTGCAAGAATCACAATACATGAGGCAATGTTTAAAGAAGGTGAAGGTATTTCAAAATCAGTTGCCCCAGTTGGTGCAGAGGATTGCTCCCAGCCTTTAGGCAAGAACTGTGCCAAAGTAGGAAGAATGCGGCTCGGTCGAGGGAAAGATTCGTCTCCTTCTGATAAAGGGACAAATCTTGGTGGCATGCGTCGATGACTTGGGTCAGGTTGTCTTCATCTTGATTGTGATTTGATCATCGTGGTGGAAACATGATCCGAAGTGCGCTTGTGAAGCTTACGTCATGGGTGCCTTCGTTCTATCATCTCCCACAATCTTCCTCACTATTTTGAAAGGGTTGGAACCGGCCAACGATTGGCTAGTTGGTGCTCTACTTGCTCAAGTGGCAACCAAAAGCTTCTGTCTTCATCATCTATTTGAATGGATGGAGGACCTTCACATATAGTTTTGAAGTTTGTAGTATGATAGTCACGATTGATGGCTTGGGACTCTAAAACAAGCCGCTTCTCATCAATCGCCCTTTGAAGCCACTCTTTGAAGGAAAAACAATCTTCAATTGTATGCCCAACATACCTATGGTACGGGCAATACAAAGGATTGTCTGTCATCCCCACTTGATTAAGTCTTCTTGGCTCAAGAAGGTTCAAGGCCTGTTGCGCCATCAACTGATCAAAGAACATCTTCACTAGCTCTCGGTGGAATATGTATTGCTTCTTTAATAGCTCTTGAATGGTCGCGCGCTGAACAGTCGGGCACTGCGGTCTTGGTGTGAGTTCACGCCTTGAACCCAATGTTGGAACATTATAATGTGCAGCAGGTGCATGCACAACATTGTGGGATTCAGCTAGTGCCTTGGCCTTGACTCTAGTGCTAGGAGGCTTGGCCGCCGAGTTGAATCTTCTTGAATTATCAGTATGGCCAGCATCCTTATAAAGCTCCATGATCTGCGGAGACTTCTCAAACTCTAATTTGGTTGCTGCTACCACTATGCCCAAAGTGTTGAAAGTCTTGGGCTCACGCCTTGAAACTTCAATAGACTAATGCTGTTGCATCCCATTGACACACATGCGAATGGCCTCTTCTTGGTGCATTTCTCTGGCAAGACGCACATAATTGTCGCGAAAACGGATTAAATAGTCATCAATCTTCTCATCATGCTTCTGCTAGACTTGGGACAACTCCAAAGCTGAAATATCCTTTTGCATGGTCACGAAGTGTGTCTTGAAAAGTTTCTTCATGCCTATCCAATCGTGGACAAACCCAATCAGAAGACGGTTGTACCAATGGAAAGCAAAGCCAGTTAATGACCCTGAAAACTGCCTTAGGAGAAGGGATGGATTTTTGGCAGTATCTCCACAAGCTGCTTTAAAGTAGGCCAAGTGCTCTCTCGCATCGCCAGTTCCATCAAATTGACGGAACTTAGGTGGATGCCACCCAGACGGGAAGGGTACTAGATCATGACATGCTTCATAAGGCTTCTCAAGCTCACTTTCAGGGGTTTGAGGAGCTTTCTCGGCCGTGATTTGCTTCAACCTTCGGTTTATCAAGTCTTTTACATAGCTGTGGCAATCCTTCAGCGCAGCAGGTGTTGGTGTAGCATTTGCAGCCATGGTAGGAATAGAAAAGAGAGATGAAGCGCCCGTAGCTCTGGCGTGTTGCTCAACACTGCCTACAGGGCGAGCTTGTGCAACAGCCTCCAATTCGGCTACTTGAGGATCTACAACTGGTTGGGGCGGATCTGATGAAGTTGCGCCATGACTAGAATTTGTCAAGGCTTCAACCAAACGATCAAACTTCGCTCCAAATTCGCCAAACTTCTTGTACTCACGGTCTCGTTCTTCAAGAGCATGATGTACCGAAGGATCAAGTGCAGCAGGATCGACAGCGTCTGCTCCTTGCTCTCATTAGCATTATCACCTAGATCACCTTGACCTATAGCCATGTGAACTAGGGTAGTGTTGTCATCACCAACGCCAATTCCAAGATATTGCTCTTCATCAGAAGCGATGGAAGGAGCAAGATCGGAATAGTGTGGCGAAGAAGGGAGTCATTGCAGAGATGTTGACTCGGAGTCATAAGGCTCTCTTTCGTCATCAAACTCAATATCTTCTTGTAATGCTTCAGTTGTAGAACTCAAGGCTCTTTGATGTGCCCTTGTCCTCAAGCGGGTCTCCATACCTTGTCGGTTTGCAACCTCGTGCAATTGTGCAGGATCCTCCGGAAGATGGGACGCAATGTCGACATAAGGATGGGAAGATTGCCCCTTATCAGCACCTTTTTCGGAAGTAACAAGAAGGCAACGGACTTTTGTCACTACTTTTGTTGATGTTAATGCGTCTTGCAGACCCTCTGTGGACTTAGGCCAAGAATGAACATCTCCTGAGCGTGGCAAGAATGCAATAGGCTTCGGGTTCGGAACTATCTCTTCATCCGAAGGGTATGAGAACTCTTGAGTAACAGGAGGAGGCCTCCAGTTAAAGTCAACATCACCCTTGGGTTGAGACATCACGATCCCACAAACCATTGTATCTTCTTGGGTACTTGACACCTCAATCATTGGTGCAAGAGCTTCTGTAGCCTTCTGGGGAGGAGTCATCATAGCTTTTGGTGATGCTTCCTTCATGAAGACATCATTTACTGGCTCTACTTCTTGTCTTGCAGCGGTTGAAGGGGCCTGAATTTGTGCAGCTCCCTGGGAAAGAATGACCAATTATAGTCGCCTTTGCCTGGGGACTCCTACAAAGGGTAAAGGAGATGATAGAGATGATACCTTCTCCTTTTGCTTGCTTGGGCTTGGCACATCTCCAGCTGGTTGATCATGATGCCGCCTCGGAGCTAGACGGTCAAGAAGGTAATGATACCTCTGAATCTGTTCCAGCGCCAGTGAGATGCAGATCATAATGTTTTCATCATCGGGACGGATGTTGCCATCGGGCCGGACACGAACTTGTACATTTTTCAGTACAAGATCCTCCAACTCTTGGCGCAACATGCGACGGTTCCTCCTACGCCGATCACGCTTGCATTGATTGAATGTAGGGAAATGAGGGGCCTTGGGCAGGCCAGATAGTGTTGGAAGAAGAGGAGGAGCCTAAGAAGGAGGCATCCAAGTGTTTCTTGCTTGAGATGGCAAATCGATTTGCTTTCTAGGCGAAGTAGGTGCCTGCAAAGAGCCCCTACCTTACCGAAATGAAGTCAATGTAGGTGGAGAAATCCGCATACACCATTGTTGTTGGACATGTGGTGACTGCTCGGGCTGACGAGACCACTGGTTAAAGGAGGTAGTAGTGGTGCTTGTCTAGGCTGGTAAGTCGATGCAGGTGAAGGCCTTTGACGAGGCACCCAAGTCTGGTGCATATGCTGAGGACGACGTCTTGAGGTGTCATGCCCCGAACTTCTTCTAAACCGAGAAGAAGAGTTAGGCATGTCACGACCTCGCATCTGCTCTTGTAGAATCTTCATTTGTGTTCGCAGTTGTTGGAGTTGTTGTTGGATCTCATCAGCACCGGGAGCAGGTACTTCATTCGGCAACACTTAAAACTTGTTATCAGTAGTGGATGGGCCAGCTTCCGTAGAAACATGGAAGCATGACTCCCAACCAGTTACTTTAACCTCGGAGGTGAAAGAACTCTTTGGACCAGGCATTTTTGCTCGTTTGGTCGAATGGCGCCTCCAGAATTCCCTCATGATGTCAAGTCTTAGTAAATCCTTAACCTTGCCATTCCGAATTACCCATTCATCAGGGAACAAGTCATACGGCGGCGTCACTATGTAAGGATAGCGACAAGTCCTGTCAATAAGATCACTCGCACCGAGCGACCAGTCCTCATCAAGAATAGCAACACGGGCGATGCGGGCACCAAGTTGCTCCTGCAAGGTACTCACCTTGCAGTACTTCCTTCTGAGGTTGCACAGCCTATTAGGATTAAAGGCGCGACGAGCAAACAACATTTGTCTCCATAGAGTATAAGAGGCATTCTCCAATGCGTTGAATAATTCAACCTCAGCACGCTGCACGCCTGGAGTTGGCAGTGCAGGACCGATGGGCGGAGCATCCACACGAAGAGAAGTGGCATGATGCTACCTATTAGTGGCCGTTGGACAGTTTGAACATCGTCTTTAATGTAAGCGACGACAGCATTCTTCAGAAGGTTGCGCGCTTCTACCATCAAGGCGCGACACTCCTTCTTGGCTTTAGCAAAGGAACATTTATGTACCTTTTTTGACTCCGTTGCCTGGAACTCCACAAGCTCTTGAGTTTGGTGGAAGTATGTCGTGTAGCCATACTTAAAAATTGCCACTGGGGGTAATGTCCCAAACTGAACCATCAGAACTTCCTCGTCTGTGTGAGCAAGTTTGTTGAGGAAGGACTCACCTGCAAAAAGGGGTTCCTTCATCAAATTATGCATCATCACATATATTATGCAGGCGCTACATAGACGATCAGCCATATGCATGATGGATGGGAAGACAGAGGGCATGTGGAAGCGAGTCAGACGACCATCGGAGCACAGCAAAGATGAGAGGAGAACCATGTTCCACCGGGCGTGCCATTTTGTTTCGCCTGGAGATCTCTCCTCTGGAAAAGTTGGCCCCCTTTTTGGTGCGAGCGTGCCAGTATACATAAGTATACACATAAGAGAACATAGAATGTAAAATCTTAGAGGAAACAATGCACTTCATTAATTCTGAAAAGAATTATAAGTTACAAGTCTTTTTGGGATTTACAAGTTCTCATTGCGCCAAGGAAAATACATCTTAACTTCAGAAGATTGCAGGGTTCATGGTTCCTCAGGTCTTTTGAAAAGCTCCTGGTTAATTACATCTGCAGAATAAGTCCGCAGAAAACCTCTGATTAAGCTGTGCTGATGGTCGTCGTCTTCAAGCTTCAAAATAACTTTTCCCTTGATAAATAAATGCAATGCGAATGCCCATGCATGCAAATATGTCAATCCATAGCCTAGTCAGTCTATGGTGTTATCACAAAAATGTGGCCTTCGCCTCGTCGATGCCCGGCCAGGGGGTTGTTCGGCCTCGTCGGTCGCGAACAAATAGATGCCTTCGCCTCATAAGTACTCGGCATGAAAGAACAAATGGATGCCTTCGCTTCATCAGTACCCGGCATGAATGGTGTCCGGCTTCGTCAGTCAAGGACAAAAAGCATGTTGCCTTTGTCTCATCAGTACCCAGCAACATGTAAATTATGGATGGATGACTTGTGAGAACACTTTTGACTTCCTTAGCTTCTGGAAAAGTATATTACATGGTAGACAGCCCATTGGAATATCCATCAAGGACTTGGTAATATTTTGACATAGTTGGCAGCTTTAGACATGATTAATCATTGCACTAGCTCCTCTTTGACCAATTGGATGGGAATCTTTCTAGCCTCTGATTAACTTGAAACTTGGAGGAATTGCTCCAGTATAAACCTTCTGTTCTCCATAAAAATTTGGAATCGATCGTACTTCTAGATCGGAAGTTATCATCAATCTTCTCCCATGGGACAAAGTGAATAAGCTGCTGATTAGAGCACTTCTTTTGGTCTAATTGGACTTTTAGAAGTCTTTGATTGACATGAAATTTGGTGGAGAGGCTTCTCATAGAGTCATCTATTCACCATAAAAATTTGGGGTCGATCGGACTTCTGGATGAGAAGTTATCATTGATCTCCTCTCATTGGGGCAAAATGCACAAGTTGCTGGACAGAGCCCTCTCCTGGTTGAATTAGACATCTAGAGGTCTTTGATTGTCCTGAAATTTGGTGGAGAGTTCTCATGGAGTCCTCTATTCACCATAAAACTTTGGAGTCCTCTATTCAACCGAGATCTCAGTGGCGTCATGTGTAGGATCAAGGATGCCGACTAGAGGGGGATGAATAGGAGGCTTTAAAAACTTTAAGTAAAAACAAATTTTGCAAAGAGAAGAACCAAATTGCAATACGATAAATTAAAAAGGAAAAGATAAAGAGAACGAACACAAGATTTTTCCCGAGGTCTCGGAGACACGCCCGGTCTTCCCTAATCCTCGTTGAAGCACTCAAGTGAATTGAATCTTGCTTCAATATCCACGAATGATATTTCTCACTAATGGTTGCTCCTTGTCCACTCCGGAAAGGCGAGCACCGATACCTTTTACAAACACGCCGAGCCTCTCCAACCATCTCCAAACTGGAGAGGTCAACGGCCACGCCACCAAGCCGTCTAGGTGAGAGCGTTCACCAAGAGTAACAAGATGCAAGGTCTCTTCTAGACTTCCAACAATCACCGAGAAACTAAAAGTATGCAAAGATATGCGAACTGAACACTCGGTGGATCACAAAAACTCTTGACTTGATCAACAGATCAAGATTTTAAAACTCTAAAAGAATGCTCAAGTAAATAAGAGAGTATGAGGCTGCTTGTTGTATCAAACAATAGCTCAAAGCCTCTATTTATAGCTTCAAGAATCAAAAGAGCCGTTGGAGCTCGCACACAAAAGCAACTATACAAACTGAGAGTCAATTTTTCAAACTGACAATCAGTTTGGGTCACGACCAGAAAGAAGTAAAATCAGGAGAAAACTTAGCTAGCCATTTGAGGTCGTTTATGGAAACAAAATAGCACAAACTGACAGTCAGTTCCTACCTCAACGGCTGACAAAAATCATGGATAAAACTTTTCTGGTCGTATATGGAAACTGATACTCCAAACTGACAGTCAGTATGACAAACTGACAGTCAGTTTCGACCCAAACATCGACCAGTTAAAACAGAAACTCAAATCAAACAGCTCGAGGTCGAAATACAAACTGACAGTCAGTTTTTCAAACTAACAGTCAGTTTAGGTCAAAAATTTTTGGCTCAAAAAACAACCTCTCTGGACAACTGTCAGTTAACAAAATTGACAGTCAGTTTAGCAAACTAACAGTCAACATAGATAAAGATAGTAATAACTTTTAATCTAGAGATCTGATTTAAGAGTTTAATAGCTCGTTTGAAAGATATTTTAAAGAGCTATCGTTTTGTCAACAGAACCAAAAGCTAGATCTGTCTAGATCTTTCTAGAAAATGCAAAAACTTTTCTATTATAAAAAACTCAACTGAAAATCCAAATCTTTCAAAACCAAATCCAATCGAAATGAATGCAATGCAGTGACCTAGTAATTTCTCGGTTTATGTTGGAAATTTAGAGTGGACTTGCAACCCCTCTTTATATACGGTTAAAACTAAGAAATAAATTCCTAAACCGATCAACCTCCAAACGCCGAGATTGGTAAAAATAAATACATATTACCTCAGGTCCTTTGCATCTTCATGTTTGCGATTTACGTCTTGTCTTTGTATTTTGCGACTTGTGCTTCATGTTGATTCATCTTGATCGTCTTGTACGTTTTCCCAACAATACTCTGTGTCAAATATCTCAACAGCACAATTAGTCTGAAACACTTTGTTTTCATTAATCATCAAAATTAGGTCAGGCATAACGGCCTAGATGCAACATCATGATCTTTGATCGAAATTAAATAATTTTCAGATCTTTGATCGACGACGACTTTAGTGGGGTTTGATCTATGATCAAAAGATGAGCATGCCATTTTTTAGATCTTTGATCAACCGGGACCTTAGTGGCGTATTGATCATTGATCGAAAGTAAACAACTTTGGATCTTTGATCCACGGCGACCTTGGTGGGGTTTCGATCTCTGATCAAAAGATAAGCATACAACTTTTTGGATCTTTGATCAACCAGGACCTTAGTGGCGTCATGATCTTTGATCGAAAGTAAGATCTTTGATCGATGGCAACCTTGGTGGGGTTTGATCTCCGATCAAAAAACGGACATGCGACCTTTAATTGTTGTTCATGGCTAGCACGGACACCAATGAACAGGGCTCCACCTCTGATATGCAATGCATGATGATGCATGTTTATAAAAAATTAACGCTTACCCATGGTAATCTTCACGGGCTTGAGTGGATCCGCAGTCGTCGGCCTTCTGTCGCTTTCTCTCCACCTATTGTGCCTGTCTCGCTCTTGTGCCCCTGTCAAATGGTTAGCACCCCCTCTCTATTTATAGGGCCTCCATGGGTTGGTTGCAATCAAAGGATTTGATCTCGAATAGGAAATATACTTCCTTTTTTCAAAGATTATTTCCTAAATGAAAGGATACAAAAGAGATTCTTTCCCAAATAAAAGGATACTGAAAGATTGTTTCCAAACAAAATGATACAAAAAAGATTATTTTCTTTTTTTCAAATCTTGAGCCATTGTCGGTTTGGCCAGGCTGAAACCAGACCCGGTTCGACTAGGCCGATTTTGACCGATTTTTTGACTAGGTTTGACCAGTCCAATTTGACCAATTTATTCACCAGGTTTGACCAGCCCAATTTTGACCAGGTTTGACCAGTCCAACTTTGACCGATTTTTTGACCAGTGGAGTTTTTGTCCTGGTTTTTGATCACTTTTTTACAGCCCAAATATACGTGTATTTTTATTTTAGCCCTTTTGGCAACGCCCCGACGCAACATCAAGAAAACAACAAAGAGCCAAAGAGGATGGACCACCTCTAAGGCCGCGTAGACCGCCTCTACGACTATCATGAACATGCAGGCTACATCCTCCCGGACGGCAGATATCCAGGCTCATCTACCTACCACAGGGCTCATCCTCATACCCACGGAGTTCCTCCACCACCCTCCAACAAGTGATCTCCAAGGTATGCACGTTTTTATTTTTATTTTTCTTTTCTTTTTTGTTACTTTTTGTTTTTGTTTTCATATTTTAACTTGCGACGTTTTGGACCGAACCACCAGAGATATGTGGACCACAACACCCTCTTTCACCACATCATCTTCAACAATGTCAACCTTTAGAGACCATGACCGCCAACGGTAACCTGTATCTCTCTCCAAACATTAAGGACAATGTCTCATTTCGCTTGGGGGATAGTCACTTTATCGTTTGCTTATCCTTCAGAGAATCATCATCCCACCCTCTTGCCACCATAAACTGAAAAAAAAATCAACTTGGAACGCCTGGTTTTGAAGATGATCTTTAATTAATTAGATGACTATCCTATCACATCTTTACATATGATCCATTGAACTTAACTCTCTTTAAAAATTTCAAATGTCTGTGTTCAGTGTTTGTCTTAACTTTACCTTTCAAAATTGTGCTTGTCTTTTAGATCATTATTGATTTCTTCCAAATTTAAGGTTTCTAATGAACTATCATATAAAAATTAACTCTCTTATGTCACTTTTTATGTTTAGATTGCTAATTGTCCTTCTCTTTAAAATAAAAATATGTACTAATGAAGTATAATCGACCCACTAGAGGTGATGAATTGTCGACCAGCTAGGGAAGAGAAGATTTACTTAACTTTACACACAAAAAAATTTCCTTTGTTATAATAAAATGATTGCTTAAGATGAAGCTTTGTCCAGTCTCTTGTGACGTATAAGCGACCCACTAGGGGGAGGCAGTGATGAATCGTCGACCAACTGGTGAAGGGTACACAGAACAACGAAATTGCTTACAGAGGCTCAGGAAACCAACAAAACTGCCTATCTATATGTGCACTTAAGTAAGCATCTTCAACAGTGTCTCCTCTAGCCGCGACGAAATGATCTAGTTCAACACATTATGGCCAAGAGCACGAAAAAGTTGAATAAGAAAATGAATAAATGAATAGATAAAAGATTCAATAATAAAGTGTTTAAATTTCTCTTTCTAATTAGGGAAATCTAGCAACTTTGTATAAATTATAGCATAGTGATTGTTTTCTTTAGCAATTGTTTGTTTTAAACCCTATATGAAAGAAGTTGTTAAAATTATTTAGTCGATTAAACTCTCTCTTTTCTAAGGTTGAGATTTGATAAGCCAAATATTTGCATTTGGAATCTTTAAATTGCTTAGATGAATTGTTTCATATGCATCGATGTGATGTGAATTGCCGGAAGTTGTTTATTGAAGTCTTATTAACTAAGGCATTCCAATTTTTGGAAAATTCATTCACATCGTTTTCTTGAGGACAAGCAAAATGCTAGCTTAGGAGAATTTGATAAGTGATAAATTAGCAGTGCTTTTATCCTAGGTTTGCTAATGAAAACGTGCTAATAATATGCTGAAAACTTCTTTGATGTGATATTTATGTATCTTTTTGTATCATTTTTACAATCTGCTTTCACGGTTGTATTTTCCATATTCCAGGGATCAAACGTACAAAATTTGAAGACGTTTCGAGTACGTTTGGACCAGTTTTGACAAAAGACACCAAAACTTGACGAAAAGAAACCCTGATTGAACACGCCACGGTCGAAATCACCTAGTTGAACACACTTGAACGAGGAAGAGCCATGATCGAACATGCCATAGTCGAAGACTTCTGGTCGAACACAACTAGTCGTTTGATCGAACACGTCTCGGTCGAACAAGTCCCGATTGAATAAGCTTGGTCGCCTGGTCGTTGTGTCACCACTTGACCGAGCCCTGCATGATAGCGGGCACGACCCATGCTCGTCCTGGAGCACGACCCATGCCACAGGTCATGCTCGGCTTGGTTTCCAGGGCTATTTTGGTCAATTTTGGTGATTTTAACTCCGATTTATCTATTTCTCACGCCGTTCGAAGCTGGATTCCGTCGCCAGCACGTCAAGAGTTATATTTGGGCACTTAACCCATTATATCATTAATAGAGAAATTTTTAGCTCAATTAGATAGAAGATGTTTTCTTAGGCTTTCCTTAGTTTAGTTTAGATGAGGCCCCTTCTCTATTTTTTGCGTTTGTAAGCCGACAAGGACAGCAGACTTAATTTTGAAGCAATCAAGTAAGTTTTCATTTATTTCTTATTATTTATGTATTTTCATGGCTTTTTGTGAGTAATTCACTTCTAGGGTTAGGAATGAATTAATCCGGAAGGCGTAATTCCTCATCAGTCTCAATCTTAAGTTTTGCAGTTAGTTTCTTACGTTCTCTTCCTCTCAACCCTAAATTCTTGTTCTGGCAACAGACATAACAATTGAGCCTTAGCAAGAATTGAAGTAAGTTCTTGAGTCCTTAGCACCTTGATGCAGGATCTTGAACAGGAGAGAGACTCTCACCAAACTTAACCGTAGGAGCGATTCTTTAACCATTGTACCAGCGACCGTACTTGCAACTTAATCTGTCTTGGAAAACAATTGAAATTAACTTGCAATTCTCAGACCTTGGATAGAATTATGCTTGATGGTTATGGAATTTCCAAAACCCTAGGTTTTCCTTTCTATTCCTTAAACCCTAGCTTTTCATACTTGCTCTTTACTGTTTTAAACCCTAGGTTGATAGCTTTATTAGTACATTTAGTGGTAGAAAAATAACTCCCAAATTGTTCAGACTTAATCAGTAATCTGTTAGCCTAAAAGACGAATACGCTTATTTCTCATGAAATTCGACCCTCAATTCTTAACGTTCAACTGTTCGCTTGTAGTTATTAAACACACCGCGCTGGCCTCTTCGAGCGTGAACATCGACCACTGTCTGCATTACGCTCTTCACCAGCCACTCATTACATCTCTCCACCCACTCGGTAATCTATGTCAGTTTCTTTTCCGCATTGAGGACAATGTTGCTCTGCTTGGGGGAAGTTTCCACTAGTTTCCTTGCACACACCACATAGTTAAAAAAAATTCAAAATATATAATATACTGACTTGTCATCAAAAAGAGGGCTAAGTTGATGAAATTTGTTTATGAATTGAATTTGGCTTATTGTGGGTATTATTAAATATCTTTTATTTAGTCTTAGTCATTAAAATTTTAAATTCTTGTGTACATTATTATTAAATTTTTACCTTAAACTGGGGATGCTCGACTCTATAAAAATTAATCATTAAATTATCCATGCTTATGGTTTTAAATAAATCCCATTTTGTGTTTGACTTTATAAATGTTGTTGTCTGTTATGCCTTTGGTAACTTGTTTTTCTCCCTTTGTAAATATATATAAAAAATGATGAGCTAAAGCACATGTTACCCGCTGGCGAAAGGCAGTGATGAATCATTGGTCAGTTGGTTCCCAAGAAGGTGTGCTTAGCTTAGAGAAAAATATGATGAAAAAGCTATATGTGACCCACCAAGGGAAGGCGGTGATGAATCATCCGCCAGTTGATTTCAGGGACGGTACACCCCAATAATAATAATAATAATAATAATAATAAATGCACATGCGGCCCACCGGAAAGAGACAGTGGTGAATCGTCAACCAATTGGTTTCAAGGAAGTTGTGTTGCAAAAACTTAAAGTTTTAACAAATTCAAGATTCTCTCCTTGAGGAGAACATGAAAAATTTGGCATAACTCAAGGTGTGCAAATCAACACACCTTGACTGTGCAAATCAGCATGTTTTGACTGTGCAAATCAGCACACCGGGAGATTTAGTTCAAACTCTTTGTGCTAACATTGTAATGAAGATGTTTTTTGAAAACTTTGTTGGTATCTTTTTTAAGGTTGACATTGACAATTTGTACACTTGCACTTGAGTTTAACTTTCTGAGATTGATTGCCATATACTCCTTGATAAGCTCTCAATTGCTAAAATTACTTCGTCAACAAATTTCTGTTTTTTCACTCTTTTTTTTATTGACATTTTTGGAAGTTAACTTCTCATTGCCTAAGAACAAGAAAAATTTTAGCTTGGGGGGATTTTGATAAGTGTTTATTAGATATATATTTTTCCCTAAGTTAGAATCTTTTTCGGCCCAAAACCATTCAAAAATAGTAATTATACTTGTTTTTATTCGTAAATTGAACAATCAACTGCCAAGGATTTGTTTTTATTTGTTTCAGGATAAGAACACGGCAATTTAGGGTAAATTTGAAGCAAATACGCAATGGGACCAAGTCAAAATAGATTCAAAGAAGCAGAGAATGAAGAAACGGGCTAAAAACACAAAGACCGAGGTCAGCACAGGGGCTAGCATGGGCGTGCCCCGAGCCAAGCATGCCTTGTGCCACCACCCATGCCCGACTCTGTTTCCTTATACACACACAGCAGCCAAGACCGAAGCCAGCATGGGCCAGGGCATGCCCGTTCCCAAAGCTAAGCACGGGGCATGCCAGAGCCCATGTCGGGCTTAATTAGCTTTGAGCTGCATTTGCATGATTTTTGAGATAGTGTTTGAGTTGATTTTTGAGTGTTTCCTTCTTAAGATTTTGAGAGAGTTGTAATTTGATTAGTTTGGAACCTTTTAGGGTATAAATAGAGAGGTATTTGGCTTAGTTAATCATCCAAAAATTTTAGTTTAGTTCCTCTCTAAAGTTTAGGGTTAGCTTTAGTCTAGTTTTTAGTCTAGCTATAAGCCGACCTAGATAGCCATTTTTCCTTCATCAGTTCAATTTGGTGTGTTTTATTTTATCTTATTCACTGGTTTTTCTTGATGGCTTCTCATGGATAATTTTTCTTCTAGGGTTAAGGATGTCCTAATCCGTAGTGCGCGATTTTGGCTCTGGATTGTTCAAAAGATTGTCGATTTAATTGCCTGAATTCTAAAACTTTAAACTCTAGATTTGTGCTTCATTTGCAGTATCGTTTGTACTCCATGAGATGATCAATATTTGTACGTTAGGACAACACGTGATCGCTATGCTTTAGTGATTAATCTGGGGTTTGGAAGTGGATTTGCACCGAGTTGAGTTAGAGCAACGAGCATGATCCCTTGTGACTGTTGTAATTTATTCGTCGATTTACTATCTTTGTCAAAAATCATGTCCAAAGGTGACAAAATTCCTAAAACTCTAGTTTTTTCCCTGATTACTAAAACCCTAGTTTTACTAGATTAATTTCGCTCTCAAATAATTTGAACTTTCAAAAAATTTTGATGAGGACATCCCTAACACTAGCGTATCATCTACCTCTCCTACATCGCATGGTGCTGCTTCGAATGTTTCTAATGCACTAAAACAGGTCAAAATTTCTATTCTTGAAGATAAGCACAATGAGACATATAAAAGTCCATTGACTCCAAGCCAAGCTAAACAATTGCAACAACAGGTGAATCTTTTCCTCGCTGAATTTCATCTTGATTTAAATGTGAATAGTATGCTACCTAATAGTGCTACTTTGCAGCAGCTGAAGCCGAAGCAAAGAAAGGAAGGGGAGCGTATGCAAGGAATCTGCATGAAATCCGAGTAGAAGAGAAGAGTTGATCACCAATGTTCACAGTCACAGGAGTTGCTGGCCGAGGTTGTCGACTGTCGAGGTGGTCGCTCGGGGAGTGGTAGAAGTCAACCAAAGTCGCTGGAGTGTTCGTGGTTGACAACACCGCTATGAATGATGAGGGAGTCGCCGAAGGCGTTGGAGTGGTCGTCACGGTCGTGGTCGACGACCGAGTGGTCGTTGAGATGGGGTCGTGGAGGAGGATCAAAGAAGTGGTTGAATCAGAGTTAGCTAGCATGTATCTTTTGTCTCAAAGTCCAAACCAATTATGTTAGGTGTGCGTGCAATTATCTCTAGAGAAGACCGAATCCAAGTGGTACTCGACCCCAAGTCTTAGTCGGCCACCTCATAGTCCTATATAATGTAAGGTGTTGTGCACCAGATGTAAACCACGTATAATTCATAATACATATTCTTGTTTCTTAGGGTTTGTATGAGCCGTCGCCACCCCCTTGAAAATTGGGAATTCTATGAATTTTTCCTCCATTGTTCTTGTGATTTCTTCGATGATTGTAGGAACCGTGCGTCTACCTTGGCATGGTCAAGTAGACGGGATCAGATCGTGTGGTTGGGTAAATTCATTTGTCGCAGGTTGCTGTTCTAACAATGGTTTGGTGAACTTAAAACTTTGAACACATCTTGTTAAACTTAAAACTGAAGCCGATATAGTGCTTTTGTATCACACTTTCTATGCATATCTTTCTTTCCTTTTGTCACATGCCAAATAAATAAGGGGCTTTTTAGGGTATAGGTAGCTTATTTTTTCTTAAAAATTTGCGTCATCTATATCATATATTCAAATCTAAATTTTATCTCTATTCTCCCCACACTTCTTCTCCTCCTCCTCCTCCCGATCCTCTACTGCCACTACCGCTGCCCCCATCGTCTTCTTCTCCTCCATTGGCCATCATTGATGCTTTGCCACACTGTCGCCACAACAATCAACCTTCTACCGCCATCTCTCCTGCTGGCCACCACTACCCACCGCCGACCGCCACCCATGGTTGTCGGCACTACCACCGCCTCACTGCCGGGCCACCATCAGTGGAGAAGTCAAGCAGGGGGTTAGGTGAACTCTAGAGGGCTAGGTCTAAGGAAAATGGTTTCGATCCAACAAAAGAGAGAGGTATATGTATGATAAGAAAAAAGAGTACATATCCATTAGCGAAATCCAATAAATAGTGGTAATAGACGCAACTTATTTTTTACCCCTAGCATCAAGAAAGTACAAAACCACCAATTATTTGGTTTCAACGTCCCAATCTGTTAATTCCTCGTCTGCCTAATTTCTGTTTCCTGCTTCATTTGTTGTACTGGAGCTTTCCTCCTTTTGTTCAAACCATGCTTAAATGTCATTTTTGGGATGAACATGTCCTTTGAAAAAAAGAGATAAAATCGATATGTCTCTTTCATTTTTCTCGAGGATCTGAATCCCACTTTGTAGAGTTTTTTTTCTTTTTAAGTGAACATGAGTGTTAATCCATGGAAAATTTTTGTCCCTACCTCTCAAAAAGACCACTAACAAAGTCAATTTTTCTTTTTTACCACTGACATGTCATCTTCTATTTTGCTTTCGCCATAATTTAAAAAAAGACGATTATACCCATGTGTAGAGAAAAAGAAGTAAAAGATGATACTGTCAATTTCTAAAATTATGACAAAAAAATATATTCTATATCATATGTTTGTAAAATTAGCTTTCTTGTAGAAACATTGAGAATACCGTATGATTAAAAAAATACGGTATATTCTTTAAAAAATTTATAGTTCTTCTCTAAACAAGAGTATAATTGTCTTTTTTTTAAATAAAATTATGATAAAAGAATATATTCTTAAAAAAAAGGACTGACTCTTTTGATGACAGAAATAAAAATATATTCTTTTTGAGGGGTACGAACAAAATTGTCCCTTAATCTAGAGATGAAGGTTTATAAAGATTTGGCTATCGCATAATCATCCTGCAGCTTCCTATAAGCGAGTCCATGTGGTGGTGGAACAACATAACCGACACACAGGTTTTCGGTACTTCTTTAAGTAAAATAATATTCAAGGAAAATTACTAATTACTAATTAGTGAACGTTAACCACAAGGAAAAAATGCCCACCTGACGTGGCATGATTCTACTGGGTGGAAGTGTCTTTTTTTTGGCAGCCATGAGCCATCTCCCAACCTCCTAGTTTAGTTCCAAACAAGAGAGAGACACATCAGAAACAAACAAATGCTTAAAGATATGACCTCTTTGGTGGTCCTCTCAGATTCTTTTGAGTCATTCAAATTAGTAGTATCTAATAGTCTAGGTATACTAGTATCTATTTATGAGAAAAGATTGTATAGAATAAAGTTTACAAGCCTCTTAATTAATCCGACCCAACTCAAATCCCACAGAATCTTTTACCTTATAATCAAATTTCTTAGTTAACTCCTTGCGTTATGTAGAGGCGTAGATGGCAAATTTAATTCTTTTAGGAGTTCTTTTGGTGTTGTTTGAATCCGTTGGCAAGTAAAGAATGCTACCCAGCATATCATCTTTTGACATCTTTGATGCTCGTCTTTCTTTAGAGAACACTAGTTTGCATAGGATTGGGATTCGTTTTACATCAGCATCGGGTTAGGAGTTACATCACAAAAACTAATGTTCAAATCAGATTGGAAGTTGATTTTTTCCCAAATTAACTAAAACTGGTTCAATTCGGTTCAGTTAATTTGATTGCTGGGACCTCACCTGATTTTTTCGAATATTATTTGGATGGATAGATTTTTTTTTCAAACAAAATTACAAACCTGCCCTTACTAAATCAACAGTCAGATTAAATTTGTAGCTCTTTGGAAGTGGAGAGGTATTAATATCCCCTAAAAGACTATAGAATTTGCTTTAAGATATCCCCTTATTGTATAGTTCGATCGAACAAGGTTAGATTCTTGTTGGCTACTACTGCGCCCAAGGCTCGGAGGTGCTTAAGAACCACTTGCCAGGGAGCGATTTAGGACAGCACCGTTGGTTAAGGATGAAAATAGATCGGATACTAGCAGGTAGTGAGTGTCATGTATCTTAACCCATATTTTTTGTTGGACACGGAAGCGATTAAGGATATCGACCGGTCCAAATACAGGTCTAGATAATTGCGGATTCAAATATGGAACGGATGCAGATCAAATATGAATACAGTACCCAAAATAATTCAGATATTATTAACAATAAGAATACACATTATAATTTAGAAAACTCTAAATATTAATTTAGAAATTTCTTTCTTTTACTTGATAGTTACTAATGACATGTCTAAACACCTATAACAAAAAATGAAACATGTAGACATACATGATAATAAGGATAAATATATGGTCTTTAGACCAAAAGAGATATCTGTCGGATATCCATCGAATACAGATACAGAATCAGATATTTCTCTTCCTATATTCTAACTCATATTCGAAAGAAAGCAAAAACCAGATCCAAATACAGTTATGGATATCATCCAGATCTTAAAATTGCAACCCATATTATGAATTTTATGGTTGCGGACTCAAGCCAGGCAGATATTATCCAACACATTTTCAACCGTACCTACCTGTGACAATTCCACTGTGTGTCAATAGATGACAAGATGGTGGACTAAAGGAGTGATGAGAAGACCAGTAGCATTGCTTGCTGTTTTCAATTCATTTCTTTGCTTTCACATTTCATTTTCTCTGGTGGAGTTTTCCTCCTTTGTTCAAATCATGCATGGTCAAATAAATCTCATTTTCTGGATGGATGCTAGTTATTATGCCCTTTGAAGAGAGAGAGAGAGAGAGAGAGTGAGAGAGAGAGGGAGGAACGAGATGAGATATCCCTTTCATCTGATCCACTTTTGAGAGCTATAAGATTGGCCCGTTGAACTACTGCTATGCAGTCAAACTGCACGATCAAAGAAAGGACGTATTGTTGGGACCATACACACTGCTTTCATGCATTCCCATCCATCCCCACCCACCCAAAAAATACCTTATTTATACACGTACTTCTACTGTTGGGAATTCTCTGAAACTACCCACTTCCATAAAATTGAGAGCATAGGAATATAAACAACAACATACATATGTGCTGCCTTCCCCTGCACAAATTTTTAGATATTCAGACCACAATTTACTATGAGATTTATAAGATATTTTAGACAAACCACCCAACTTAACTCAAAATAATGTGTAAAATCTATTTGAATACTTACGTCCACTAACTCGTGAGCGGCTCAAGTTAATCTCGCATACGAGTCGAGCTTCTTATTTGGCTCACATCTCTTCATAAGTGAAGTCAGTTCGGGTTGTTAAGGGAGTTAAGCCGAGAAAACACCAATTCACTTAATCTCAAGACGATCCCGCACCGGCGCATATATGGACAAATAGAAAAAATAAAAGCATACTTTAATCTTAAAATGGCTGCACCAAAAAGAAAGCACGAGGGATTTTACATTACGGAAGGTAAAATATTCAGCAGTTGGGCTCCCTTCCAACCCATCCGATTTAATGCAAAAAAAAAAAAGGGTGGGCACGGAATGGGCAAAAATGTATGCATGCATGCATGGGCCAACCCAAAAAATAAAAAGAAAAGGCAACTTATAATACTAGGATTGAATACTCCCACTATTATTTATTTATTTATGAATACCTTTTATTTTTTACGGTTTTCAATTTAAAATTTTGATTATTAACTTTTAGAGATATAATAATCATACAGAAGTATGACAAATCTAGTAATATAATTCCAGTGCGGCCAATCTTGATACTTTTTTATATACTACTCTCTCTGTTGCGTATGTACATATACACTCCAAATTTGACTTGTTTTTGGAACCATTAATTACCCGTCTTTGCAAGTTATTATGGTAGAATCCTTACTCCAACAAAAATACTAACACGAGTGTGTTCTATTTTCTTTCAAGATAAAAGACGCTGAATACGATCAAAACTGAATAAATACGAAAGAATTCAAAGATTTTATATCAAAATTTTGATTGTCTTCGTTACTAGAATTCAAAAAACAACAACTATTCGAGAAAAGAGATAGCAATTGTTGGAATTCTAAATCTGTGCAGGTTAAAGTGGACAAAAAAATTTAATAGGAAGCTTCTTATCTTGAACTCGATAAGAAGAACTCTTAAACCATTAAATCTTAATTAAACAGCTTAGATAAATTAAAAAATGTCATGTATAAAATGGAGTGAATAAATCCAGACCATCTATTGCCCTTGATCAAACAGTTTCCAAGACCTTTTGACTTGCATGCTTCATGGGAATTCACGTTTGCAGATTGTTCTATTTTTTTGCACCGTGGCAAGATTCCCATGATTTCGGCCAAAAGTTCAAACGAATTCTATTGCAAAATTTTTTCATTGCAAAATCTATCTTGCTTAGTGGCGTGGAACTATATATAGGAAGCATTGACTCTCATAACCCATGAACCAACCATTGCAGTGCATGATCTATACATTAACACCAGTACAGCCATGTTTATTTTTGGAATTATGATCCATCTAACCTTCACTAATTGTTTCGAGATTTCAGTCAAAACATGGGTATAATGAATTTTCACTGGTGAGGTTTGGGAATTAGAGAGTTTTGACTAGCGTGGCCAATTTTTCAGTAATATTCATTTAAATAGTATAATAGACAATAGGCGGTGATCTGTACAAATTGAGAAGTCCATCTGGTTAATGACCAAAATTACAACAACAGAAAACTGTAATAGTTGAAAAGTACAGGCCTTGTATTTTTCTTTTTTTTTTCTTTTTCGAAACTTATAATATATTTGATCTTACTTGAGTTGCAAGGTTAACTCAAATAAACTCTCTAATTTGAGATTAAACTCTCTTATAATATATTTTTGTTCATTCATGCATAACTATAATTGTGAAGTTCTAACGTTATAATCGTAGTTCATCCCAAGCATAATTTAGAGCTATTTCACCTACATATGCACCAAATTTCATTAAGTTTGTCTTAAAAATTTCTACCATTTTATACAATATTTGACAAGCAATAGATTAATACTTGTAATATAACTATTTTTATGACCGTGCGAGTAACGTGCTACTACTTACTAGTAAATGAAAAAGAGAGCAGGAAAATTAGTAAGGATAAACTGGAAAATATTTGACAAATCTACCATTGCGCTTTATTATATGTCTTATATTTTTTAACAAAGAGACAAGTTTAAAAACTTTTTGTGTATGTATTTTGAAATCACAACTAAAAGGAGCATACAAGATACAGCTAAGAAAAATGTAAGCCGAGTTGGGCTAGAGGAGGGCTAGCAAGAATCCCAAAACCATTTGAGTGGGGTGAACCCAGCCCAAATTTCGCCTTATAGGCACACGGGGCCAGGTCTAGTGTCAGGTAGGTCGGCCTGTATATTTTGCATTATAGAAGGTTTTTTATTGGAATCTGACTAGACCATCCCAGCCCAATTTAGTCGTCGGGTCTCGAAATCAAAACCTGACTCAACCCTAAGAGCATCAGGCTGAAAACAAATATGAGCTACACCCGTTGCCGCATTATTATTATCATTTCAATGCATGTTACAAATTGTAAATTAATTATGATTTGTACAGTACATGATCATAGCTTGGGCTCAAGAGAGGAAGGCTGAGATTTTAGCTACATGGTTATTGGGCAAATTATGGATCACCATCATAGTTATAGGATTATGTGATAAGTCCCATTTTTTATCTTTTAACTATGAGTTTTAGTTCATTTTAGGACATAAACTTGTTGGAGAAAGTAAAACAACTGAGGACAATGATCTAAAAAGAACTTTCATGTGACTGAGATGTCGGCTGAAGTCATATCTATGAATGACACCAAATTTATAATCTCTCTCTTCAACATAAAACAAAAGTGGATGGTCTTTTTTTTAGCCTTTAGAAAAGACAGATATGCTGGATGTGAGAAGTGCTAAGAATCCTACAAAAGAAGAAAACAAAAAATTGAGATCAAAAATTAGATTTTGGATATAAAAAGTGCTAAAGATGATTATTCACATTTTTTTCACTAAACTAAATAAACTCATTTTTGAAAAAAAAATGGCAAAGACAAGATTCCAAGCTGCAATCAATGTCATGTTATAAGGTTTTGGCTTCTCTATATGGGAGCCAATATAAAAAAAAAAAAGAGAAAGATTCGACAAGAGACAAGAATGAAACTTAGAGTTTATGATAGTTATAACTCAACTAATCAATTGAATTTATGAGTGGTGGTGTTGTTATTGAAACACAAAAATCATTTTAGGTATAAAATATAAAAGTCATGTATCAATTATCGAAGTAGAGGGATGCCACTGATTGTATAATATGGCAATAATTAAAAAAACGAGAATGCGAATGTATTATATATAATGAAATAACAGTGGTGGTAGTACCGTGTGTGGATACGGAAGGAAGGAAAGAGAGAGGAAGTGAGGACTAAGGAGGCTGTTGGAATTTGGATGGATGGATAATATTGTTAGTTGTCGGTTGGAAGGGAAGCCGCTCAGACCAACTATATTATATACACTGAGTACCATCCAACTGCCTTGTCGTCTTTTGCCACCTCCCCATCCTCATTTCTTTTTTTTTTTTTTTTGACTATCTCTGAATTATTTGATTTATAACTAGGATCTAAAGATAACTAAATCTAACTAATAAAAGTGGATCTTATATTATTTTTAGGAGATTATATCTTATAAATTTTGCTTCATCAAGTCATCCTTAAAGTTCAATTTTCTTTTTTTTTTTTTAAAAAAAAGAAGGAAACAAAAATACGTACTATTAATATATGTAGGGGCCACGAGAACGGCATCCAGGCTGTCCGAGTCAAAACAGCACCTACATGCTGGTTTCCTTTTCCGACCCGATCCCCCCAGCTACACATTTTTTTCTCTTAAAACTTAATTATTTTTTTTGCTTTCCACCTACCTCTCTTACCCACATACATTGTTTGATCATCTGCATTACTTGATACATACACGCCTGTGATTATCTTCCATTTCTGTTCACCCAAGAAATAACAGTATCAATAAAAAAATTAAAATTTCTTAGTTTTACTGATAGGCATATATATATATATATATATATTTTAACCCATTTCAATCTTTTATTATTCAAACTCACAAATTATCCACGTGTTGTATTCGTTAAACGAATGAAAATATTGTCATCTATCTATTTTGGGACAAAACACGGTGAATACACGAGATAAAAGACAAAGTGACCCAAAACCATAACACAACCACAGACCGGCACAGGTCTTAGCACGCCTGTGCCCAACACGAGCACAAGGCGCATCCGAGCTCGTGCACCCTTGAGGCTAGCATGTGCTGGGGCACGCTTTTACTCCACACGGGCACAAGGCGTGTCCAAACCCGTGCTTTTGTTGGTTTGCTGCTACAGAAGATCGAGTTCACGCTGTTTTTAATTGTTTTGATTTAGAGTTTCATACAGTAAGGTAACACACGACCTCTACGCCTTAATGATTAATCTAGTATTTGGAAGAGTTTTTAACCAGTTAAGTTAGTGCGATGAATACGATCCTCTGAAAACAATGATTTGGTTTTCGAGCCATCAATCTAGTGAGATTTGTTGAAAATTTTGTATATAAATTGCTAATTTATTATCTAAATCATAAATTGTGCAATTGTCAGGATTCTCGAAACCTTAAGTCTTCTTATTTAACTTATTGATTCTAACTTTGGTATTTTAGTTTTAGCTACGATCTTTAGATTTAGATTAGTAAACCCGATCCAAAAGAGTTTCATGCTTGTTCCTTATGAATTTGATCCTCCAATACTCACGATAACTTGTACGTTTGTGGTAAAACAAGCACACACCTTTAAGAGTGTGTCAATTACTACCTTCCTAATTCATTTGATTAAAAAAAAATGATCGAGCTCAACCCTGAACAAAAATGGTAATTTCTGCCTAGCAATCTTCTCTTCTGTCTCCTTGTTTTCCTGCACATACCACTTTGAGCACAGCCCTCACCTGTGGTCAGTGGAGCCACCACCGCCTCAACACCCTACTACCACTTACTGCCAACAACCCTCATGCTCGAGTTTTAAGTTCGGAGGCCAAATTTACTCTTAAAGGAGTCTCTCTCACCGCCGTGCCAAAATGCCATATTGTCATGCCATCCCATTGGAGCTCCACCGAAGGAGAGATTGTTTCTTAGCATACTCCTTCAATAAATGTATTTTCTTTGTTAATACAGAGGATCCGCATCTCTTTCATTCTCTCCTAGGAGTGATGTGTCTTCTCTTCATGTGTTAACTTTAAAATAGTGGTAAGAGTGGGCCACCACAGGGACACACACACACATTTAGAGTAGGGGCTCCAAGTTAGGTCAAAGAAATAAATAAAAACAGGCAGCATGCTAATATGACATGATAGTACGTACGGAGGAAGCAATTGAATGGACGGATGAGATGTGATCTTAGTCTCCAACGTGCCCTGGATCTGATTCAAAAGCACGGACGCGTACAACTTTCAGAAACCTCACAATAAACGTGAAAATTGTCCATGGAATGTGCGGCGTTGTCGATGTCATCTCCATATTCTCTTCTACATCATAAATCATGACTCCTAACCATAGTTGCTAATTATTAATTATGATGAGATAATTTTTCAATTTATGTAATTATATAAATTGTGCTGCATGATATTTCAGATGTTTCTGAGAGATATTCAATACTGTTTTTGACAACCGGTCGCTCCTATAACCTATGAGATTCAGTTACCATCTTATCGAGAGTTCTTGAACCCACCAATAATGTTGCCTTGTCACTATCTTTCTACAAGGACACCCAAGTGAAAATCCAATTGCATAACAAGTAAATAACTGTACTTGCCTCAATGCTTACAACATGATCAAAATAAGATCTGTGACGGTTTTTTTTTTTTTTTTATAATATCCAATACTCGAATATTAGTTTTCGGATCATAGATTAGAGATATGATTTAAGAGGTATCATCATTTAAGATTTGGAATGGCTAAAAGAACAAAAGACTTTTGGACTCGATTAGTGGAGATGTCACGTCAACTTATGCGCGGCTATGTGTAAAAGATGCCGGAGTCCCAGCAGAACACGTCTAATCTCCATGAGATAGGAATGCGTCAAAGCAAACAACTCAACACTTCAGACCAGTGGCGCACGAATTTGAAACTACGAGATCGGTTTGGATTATAAGATCTTTATCTGGAACACACTTAGTATCAAGCTATCAATAGGAACCAGAACTAAAGATTTTATTCTCTCTTTCCACAACGATTCATAGGTTGGATCTATGACTTCCACGATAACATTTGTTTCAGCGGTGTATTTATTATCTAGAATAAGTGTTTACTCTAGAGGTTGATTAAGATTAGTGTTGAGTGTGCGGAGTGTAGCCGAAATGATTCCTAAAATTGTGAAGACTCATTTGTCCCTTGGTTGGGGGCATGACAAAAACAAAGATCATGAAATCCTAGTAATTTGATCTACCAGGCAGAGACATAGGATTAGGTGCATAATCCGAACTCTATAAACATTGATGCACTTTCTTTCTCTTTTTGTTTTTCTTAACTTTGTTTATTTTCCATCTCGATCGCCATACTAGTCCGGCCAACAGTATACTAAATAGAATTTGCTTGAATGCCCCTTAACGCTTGGTATTGTTTGCATAAATGTTGTGAGATAATATGGTTCAAAGTAAAATTTGTTCATGTGTGGCTATATGTTTTTATAAACAAATATCAGTAAGTGTATGTTGCATTGGCATGGTGAACCGTCAAGGAGGGGTGGGTGGGGGTTGTCATCTAAAGAAGATACCAAAATGCGCTAAATTCGAAGATTTATCAATTGTTTTTAAATATAACAATAAAATAAAAATAAAAGGCAAGTTATTGCATATAACAATAACCTAACCATAACGCGACAAACACCTTTTACACTCAGTAGAGTTTTGTGGGAAGCGGATTGCACTTACTCATGCATTGAGAGTGCAACTAAAGCATCTTTTGATTTCAAATATTTTTCTATTACATTTTATTTCTTTTCTTTTCTTGAAATTTGAAAATAAGTCCAAAATATTTTAAATAACAAAGATAATTGGGATAGGTTTGATTTAATCGATTTAATTTGTATTATATTTTTGTTGTCAGTTGTTCAAAAGATTGCATAGGAGATTTTGCTTGTGTCAAATCTAGCCCTACAAAATTATTCAAATTTTTTGGATTTATATCTTGCTTTTTTAAAAAAAAAATGTTGTGATTTAAGTGGAATCTAGCTTGGGTCGCATTCTCATAGGGCAAATTCCTATCTCCTTAATGTGTTTTTTCCTTTGCAAACTGTTTAAAACAATGGATTATTATTCAAATTGTTTTTTTTATTTCTTTTGAAAGAAAATAGTAGGGAAGAACCCTACTTATAAATTTTACTGGGGGTTATTGTTTAAAAAACTTGTGAATGGTAGGCAGATTTAGAAACAAAGCTTAGTAAATAGATTGGGAACCTATTTTGCAAAGGGATTTTGAATTTAATTTGAATATGTCTAAGTGTAAAATCCACTTATTTCAAAAATGTATATAAAAGCTGTTTTTTAGGTTCCGTTTGGTATTGCGATGTATTTCCAAAACTCCGTTTAACATATTATTTTTAGTTGTAGTTATTTAGTAAATATTGAGATGACAATAATATTTTACTAGAAATGACAAATAGTTTCAATAAATATCACAATCCATAACATCGAATAAAATTACACTGTAATCCCAACCTTAAGGTCGCTAATTGGTTCTTTAAGCAACCACTCTAGGGCTTTCTACAATAGTTGTGTTTATAAGTCGGGAACAGGTGCAAGGTTATCCATACCATTTCGGGTGTAGAGTCCACTGAAAGAAGACATGCATGGCAGAAATAAAAAGATCACCAAGAAAGTGAATTTGCTACATTTAGGATTGAGTTTTATCCACTAGGTATTTATAGCTTAAATATTTTTTCTTGGTATATGTTTACAATTTTAATATTTTTGGATGTATATTGATTAACTTAAACAAATCGAGTAGGTTGAAACATGTTTCATTTTTTGGGTGTATCTATAGTTTATAACAAAATAAATACCAAAAAAGTTTGAACAATCATTGGAATATAATTGTCACCGTTAAATTGTCAATAGCATAGTTTGTGCATTTTTGATGTGACTAGTTGGTACTTCTGCTCCATCAATTGACAAACATACAAACAAAAGATGCCAATATTTAATATTGCTTGCATATTTGGGTTGATTTGATTTGATTTGCCTCCTTACCAAAAGTGCAAAGCGTGGTGTCATCTTCCATTTTTATTATTCTCCACAATTTCTTTCATATGTATAGTCAGAAATGTATTTCTTTTTTTTTCTAATTTGCATATGTATATATATTTTCAAAAAAAAAATTGCAATTTATTATAAAGAGAGGTGCACTATTTGACAAAAATATGATAGAAAAATATGAAAATTTGAAAAATTATGTAAGCTTTTTTTTTTGTAAAATTAACTGACAAGCAAATCTAGGTACAAGAAACGCCATGCATACAAACTTTCTATACAAATATTTTATAAACTTTGGTTGGACATTTTCAGATCAAAGTTAGAGTTGCAAATCAAGATAGGATTTAGTGTATAAAATTATTGTGTCAAAATTAATATTTTTATAAGTTTTTTTTTAATTTATGTAGGTATGTGAAGCATATCAATTTATGTAGGTATGTGAAGCATATCTATGCTTATTCTCTTTCTAGTCAAAAAGATTAGTTGTTTTTAGATTATGGACACAACTTTGATAATTATTTTTTTATATAATATGTTGGTAATATTTATAAAATTATAGTACTCATATTCTTTTTTACTTGTCGCTTTAGAAGAAAAAATTATACCTAAACAGATGCCATTTTACATTTTCAAGGTGAGATATGACTCTATCTACTTAAAACACTCTCATATCCATTATTTTACTAGGTTTTTAATTATATGGATGCAAACAACACATCTACTATATTAATCACAAGTATTAGAGATAGAAATGTAACATTATATTATTTTTAAAAAATTGTATGTAAAACAAAATTGACAAGTAAAAAAGAATGATGGGAGTAATGTTTATGAAAGTAGTTTGTATGACAAATTAGAAAAGTTTAGATTGGAGGGAGTAACCACGAAAAAGCACTGCCGAGAACCATGTAATAACTCATCAGTAGGTAAGATTCATGCATATTTGTTCACGATCCAGGAATGTTTACCTGAATTATGAGTCGATAGTGGCCCCTAACAAGACATAACGACTATTTAAATATATACGAAAATCATATCCAACGAATCTATATAATGTATTTATGTTGATCCTTTTGCCATACGATATCAGATTAAATCCAAAGCAAAAAACGTACCATCCTTGCACAGTTCAATTCTTTCTCAATCTCATAGTGGACTGATCTTCCCGTAGTTGACACTCAACTGCAAACGGCATGGTTATGCATTTTTCAGTTTATCCATAGTGAAAGGCTCAGAGATATCTATCTTATTATACAAGAAATAAAAATTTCATTTTAACCATTCACATTCCACCGCATGGCTCATAACATACTCGAATATAATCTTTATTACTACTCGATTAAGAGTAGTATTTTGTAGTATCAAAGCATACTACCACATATGTAGGAAATTAATGGTCTCAGGTTTAAGAATTAATAATAATAATATTATTTGAGACCAACTGATGACACTCATATGACAAATCCAAACAATGTCTCCAAATAAGTTTATCTAATATTATATATTCTCTAATATATGTCCACATTATTAAATTTATATCTTATATCTATGGTCAGTGAAGCATGATCATTAATCAATACATATATAAGAAATCCATTAATCAATAATATTATATTTACTGATAGTGGATCGGAGACATTATAGAATAACAATGCAAACAAATCACATACTTGCAGATTGAAAAAAGATGATATTTATTTAAAAACAGAATAATATATTATTCAAAAGTTCATAACATATACATAACAAAAATAAAAACATCTTCATGATTTGCTCAGGGACATAATACTAGAACGGAACGACGTATACATGCATAACTCAAAAATTATAAACGTTTTTAAAATTTCAATTTCGGGAATAGATCGTATAATGTAGTGCCCGATATCCGATACGTCGAAACCCATCCGAGATGTATTTAAAACTTTGATACTGCAAAGGAATTCCCTGGGCAGCTATACGGATAAGTACTACTCACAGAGGAATCCATGGTTGTATGGGTGGATAAAGGGGGGTTAAAAAAACAGGAGATGAGTTGCATTGTACCACGTCGTCATGGGTTGTTAAAGCAAACAGGAGGAGCAATTAGCAAATTAATTAAGCAGTAGCCGAAACGTCCCGCTCAAAGCTGGACACGACACAGAGGCACGTATTATACGGCGGCGCATCGCAAGATGGGTCAAACCAAAGCAAACCACAAAACAGGGACGCGTCGTCGTCGGTTAAAGGAGCGCAGCCCAGCTGCCCGCACACCGGAAAGTAGCGTCGCAACACGCGACCACGCCACCTCAACTTCCAACGGCCTCCACATCAAAACATTGGACGGTCCAAATTGTACATCTCAGTTCATGCTATGTGTGACTATCCAAAAAAAAAATAAATAAAAAATAAAAACTCTCGAAACTATCACGAATTTTTTTCAAGATTTAATTCCATGTCTATATTTTTTTCTATGGATTTAATCTGGAAAAATGGTAATATGCGCCACCAACTATTCCTAAAAGGAAAAGAAAGAGAAAAAAAAAAAAAGAAAAATGGTTCGATGTTTGCTCACGGCACTCGAGTTTTGAGTTCCGTACCGGGCTGGGAGGAAAAGCCAAGATATTACTGAGGGCATTTTCGTAACTTCCTGTGGAAAGGCGCTAACCGCCGCGTGCCGTGCGACGCGTGTCCACCTGCCAGCTGTAGGCAACCCAGGCAACCGCCTGCCTGGATCGAACTAACTCCACTCCCCTCCACTCCCTATCGCCGGTTCCCAACCAACCCCCTTACCGCCTACTCCCGGTCACCCCCCCCTCCTTTTAAATATACCCCCCTTCCCTTCCCTTCACCGCCTCCTCTTTGTCTCCATTCCCTTCCCCAAACTGCTTCCTTCTCCTGTTTCACTTGCTTCCCAGATCAAAAAAAAAAAAAAAAATCAAAAAAAAAAAATCGAAGAAGATGGCTTGTAGTCGAGGGCATAGTAAGGATGTGGATAGGATCAAGGGCCCGTGGAGTCCGGAGGAGGACGAGGCCTTGCAGCGGCTCGTGCAGAAGCATGGCCCGAGGAACTGGTCGCTGATTAGCAAGTCCATCCCCGGGAGGTCCGGGAAGTCGTGCCGGCTGCGGTGGTGCAACCAGCTCTCCCCTCAGGTGGAGCACCGCCCGTTCACGCCGGAGGAGGACGACACCATCCTCCGCGCGCACGCGAGGTTTGGGAACAAGTGGGCGACCATTGCGCGGCTGCTCTCCGGCCGCACCGACAACGCCATCAAGAACCACTGGAACTCCACCCTGAAGCGCAAGTACACCTCCGCCTCGGCGTCGTCGTCGTCGTCTGTTCCTGCGGCGGCCGATGACCTGCGGCCGCTGAAGCGGACCAGCAGCGACGGCCACCCCGGGCTCTGCTTCAGCCCCGGCAGCCCCTCCGGGTCCGACCTCAGCGACTCTAGCCACCACAGCCTCCCCTCCGTCATGCCCTCTGTTTCGTCCTCCCAGAATCAGCAGCAGCCGCCGCCACAGCAGCACATCTACCGGCCGGTGGCTCGGACCGGCGGAGTTGTGATGCTCCCTGCGTCGACGGTTGCTCCGCCGTCGTCTCCGCCGCCGCCACCTCCTCCCGCGTCCGATCCGGCCGCCTCCCTCTCGCTCTCGCTTTCCTTGCCAGGCTTGGATCAGCCCGATCCAACCGATGCCAACCCGGCGCCGGCGCCGGCGCCGGCGCCGCCGCCTTCTCAGATGCCGCCGATCCCGTTCCAGCTGCAGCCGCACGCTTCCCCGGTGCCGGCGCCAGCGATAAATCTCGCCCCGCCGCGCCCGCCGCAGCCGCCGGCTGCGCCGTTCAGCGCGGAGTTCTTGTCCATGATGCAGGAGATGATCCGGATCGAGGTCCGGAACTACATGTCCGGCTTCGACCCGCGCGGTACCGCCGCCGGCGACGGCGTCCACGCCGCCACGGCGGCCAAGCGCATGATGGGCATCGCCAAGATCGAGTAGAGTTCATAAAAATCATTTAGCACTGTTGACAAGAAGGGGACCAAGACAAATACAAGGGGTCAAGAACTCAACCTACAACAATGGCGGCAAGTGATGAGAAGAAACAAGAGAAGATCCTGTTTAGTAGATCCGTCTAGTAGTAGTTTTCTTTGTAGTTGTTACCCTGGAACTTCTTGTAGCCTCCTCTTTCTCCACCCAAAAATCTCTCTTGTTCTCTAGTTCTCCAGAAAACTCAGTCTGGAGCTATACCAATAAGTCCTTTTTTGTACAGGAAAGAGACGTCCAAAAAAAAAAAAACAAAATCAGAGATCAAGTGATCAAGTTCCAATCATATTTGACTCATAATCTTTGATTTTGATCGGATCTATGTCACTATGTGTTGCAACTTGAGAGGGGGGCATTGGGAAGGTTGGAGAAGAGGACCAAATAAGATGAGACAGTTTAGATGGGGGGAGAAGTGGGGAGAGAGAATCGGGGGGAGTGAGTGACAGCTAACTGCCCATCTGTGGTGCACTTGTTTTATTTTTATTTTTTAATCTGAGATGACACCTAACAACACAACACTCCTCTGGATGGATTGACCCCAGAAATATAGGAGCAGAAAAACCCCTCCCCTTTTTTGGTTTCTGGGATGCTTACTTGCTGTCCACAGACACATCACAGCTATATGTGATAAGATGGCTCATCATATTGGCTAACTAAATTTTTGATCACTGACTAAACAATAATAGACACACATCATAACTTTCTTTTTTCACTCTGTTGTATGTGTTGTGTGCTCGATGTGTCTACAGACTTCCCATGTATTATACATTTGCGAGTAGCATCAAATAGGCATTAGGCCATGTTGGTTTTTGAGGAGCCCAAGTTACGTTTTTTTAAAGAAATTTTTAATTTTTTTTTGTTTTACGTTAGTTCGTCGGCTTGTTCGGTTAGTTGGTTAGAAATTTTTTGGTTGCTTGGGTTAGATATTTTTGGTTACATGTTGTTTTCGTGGGCAGTTAAATATTTAATGTTTCTAGTCGTGGGCAAACTTCAGCTCGTCTAACCTAACAGAAAACAAAAATATAAATATATATAGTATGGGATAACTACAGGTTCGTTAGGCGCTCAAATTCAAACTTTTAAAAAACAAATTAGTTTTAAATTAAAGGGCCGTTTTCGGTTATGCTGTCATTAGTGGAATTTAATGGTATACCAAACAAACCTTCCTTCCCACCAAAGCATGTTTGATGCAGTCAAAACTGCCAAAATTTTCTCTCTTCACCTCAGATGCACAATAATATCTAATAATAGAAGGTGTACTGGACATTTTGGGGAGTGATATGGTAATATAATTATGTTAAAAATAAACTAGCACTATCTTATTGCATATTGTTTTTCACATTCGATTTTTTTTCAAACCATTGAAAAAAATTTATAGAATTCATCATTAAATCTTGATCACATCATTGTTCGTTGAGCAGTCGTTTTTCTTTTAATTTTTAGCACAGTAAGCAGTCACTCAACGTGTATACTTTTTTTTTTCTTAAAAGGAGGTGTCAAAGCTGTTTACTTATGTTTTGTGCTCGTCAGTAATAAAAACATGTTGTTGTAGACTCAGTTTTCTACTAGTATATTTATAAATATTTAAAATTGGTGTTCCGAGAATTGTTGAGTATATTTGTCAAAAAAAATTACTTTCATAGTACTATATTTTATATTTTTACTAATAGTGAGAGTTTATTAGAGACCCACCTCTACTAATAGTGAGAGTTACTTGGTGAAGACTAGAAATGTCAAATGCAACAAACATGCTTAATTTGCATTATTACTGTGTAAAGCGACTTTAGTTGGTCCTTATCCGTTAAGGCCACTATACGATTTACTATTACTCTTAGTATTACTATACGTTCACGACACGAATCATCATCATCATAAACTTATGAGAGACCATCTTCTTGCTCAAGTAACTGTGTTTTATTATATTTTATATTAAAGGTGTGTCTGCCAAGAACAGCTCGTTTAGTCCCCCCCCCCCCCCAAGAATTGCCAAAGTTAAGGCTAAGGGTTGATTTGTCCTAATTTAATTTAAATTTATAAATCTAATAAACTATTTTGAGGGATTTAAGATTATTTAGAGTTTCTAATTCAAACTGAGTTTCAGTTTTTCAAAGATAAATCTGAAATTTAAATTCTCTGTTTGGTCCAGTTCCAATATATTTAAGTTAGACCGAATAGACCCTCGATATGTTGCTTCTTAGAAGAGTTGAAATAGTCTAAGTGAAAAAAAGTTGAAACTGAGATAGAGTAGTTTGTATAGTTTCTTATCACCAACCAACCCCAACACCCTCCAAATAACTTTCTGAACTTATAAAAAAAAAAAAAGAAATCAACATTTTAAGACTTCCTCACTATGAACTCTAAATTGCAGTCAACCTGAACAAACTATATAATAGATGTTAAAATTTGGCAAACGTGTCCCTTTCTTTTCCTACTAAAACCGCTCACTAGAAAAAAATTGGAGTCAAAATTACGGTTTCTTACCACCATCCACCCCCAACACACTCATTTTTTTTTTACTGAACAGTTTTTTATACTTTTGGGATACTTTATTATAAAGACTAAAAATTAGCATGGTAGAGAAGCACAACTTGGTTCAACAAGTCCAAAAAGTTAAATTTGGCAAACGTGTCCCTGTCTTCCCTACTACTAATAAATACTCCCTTTGATTTGATGGGGACATATGCATTGCATTGCATGGCCTTTTTGACTTGCTCCCCTCCCATCAGTTTTTAGTTGCATTGCATGCCAGTTGGCTAAAGCTCATCCTTATCATTATCATCACTACCTCCTTTTTTTTTTTTCTTTTTGTTTCTTAGCACCTAAGAAGACACATTTTTTTTTTAATTTCATGGAGAAAGAAAATACCCATGGAAGACCTTCTCTCATGGGATGTGTGATAACTTGATTTGGATGCACTGAATGATATATGAGTATAATTTAGTCTCATAGTGGAAGATTAAATTAGATTGATGTGTATATAATAATGATCTGGGTACCAACAAATATTAATTATGAGTTATTCCTTCTATTTATGAATATATATATCATTTTAGTCTCATGCACCTGAATTATGAGGTCATTTAAAATTAGGAGCGATAAAAACCGACCGAATAGAAATGAATGAGTTGAAGTGAGCCGAAATAACTCAACTCTAATTTGGTCCGGTCTAGTTTTTTATTTTTTGGAAAATTAACCAAAATAACCGACTTAATACATTGATATTGACTTTTTTTTCTTGAGAAAAACATAGATGTTGACTTGTTTAACTAAACTCAGTATTTTTTTAAGAATATAAAAACACATTCATATCAGCAAAAATCACTAATTGTAATAATTAAAAAAAATTATGCTTCAACTTTAAATAATATAGTGTACTAAAACCACAATATGTGTATATTCTTTGATATATGCAGTAGTATATGAATTATTTAGTGATTAATATCATTAAAAGAATATTCTATTTTTAGAAAACATAAAAACCGAATTAACCATTTTATAATTCGGTTAATCTTATTCTAGAAATTCTAAAATTGAAATTAATAATTGGGTTATAAAATGTTGAAAAACCAACCAAATGAACCGAATACTCAACCCTACTTGAAGTGAACAATGTAGCACTCTATTAAAGTCTATGCAGAGTATTAATTATGATTAAATAAGTTTTTGATTGATTTATAGAAGAAGAGGACATAAAAGGAAAGAATGCAACAAATTCACCTTGAAAATGTAAATCGATATATATATATATATTTGTAAACAAGAATGAGAAGTCTAAAATAACTTGTATAAATGGAGGGAGTAACTCCGTTACGTGTGAAGCAAAAATGAAAATATAAAGGAGTTAGTGCGCATATTACCTTATTTTCTGTGGGATAGGCCGAATCATGTTGGACCACGGAAGAAGAAGAATAAACCACAAAAAAGATGACCTTAAAACTTTCATCCATCATAGTTTTGTGATTCCTTTTCTCTTTTTTCCTGTATGTACACATAAACTTTTTATATATGATCTAACAATCCATGTGGTGCTCATCAAATGTCACGTAATTCTTCCATCTGTATAATATTGAAAGGCTTGATTAGATAAACACAACTAGTATAGAGAGACTCAAATAGACAAAATCAAAGTACAAAAACTTGATTGAATAGAATTAAATAGTAAAGGGGCCTCTATTGTAATTTAATCTTTTAATAAAACTGATTTTAGTTTATTGGTTTGTTAGATCAAATCTATCAAATATGATATTTGCCACAGGATGTTTTAATATTTTTCCTATTTGAGTTTTCTAAGCGGTTTTTTGGATATTGAATTTTGAGAAAATGCAATTTTGTCGTATGTGATCTAGAGTTTAACTATTTGTTTCTCCCCCAATAAAATCAGTATAAGAAACAGGTTTTCTTCAGAAAAATGAGATTGTGAACAACTATTTAGAGTTGTTTTCAAAAAACTCAAGCAAGAAAGAATCCTTAAGCCTATTTTCCAAACAACATATTTAGTAAACCTAACACAAAGAAACCAAAATCTTAGACATGTTTTACAAAAAACATAAAATAAACTCTTAAGCATGCTTTGTGTCAAACAACATATTTGATAAACCTAATTCTAACAAATCAAACAAAATAAAATTAATTTTACTAAAGTATCTATTAAAACCTATTTTCGCAAAACTTCTTAACCAACCAACTATCCAACTAACCACATAAAAATAGGTCTAATTAGTTTTTAGTAAAACTTATTTTTTCTTGGTTTTAAAAAAATTTCTTTTTGTTATACCAATTTTAGTTATAAAGAAACAACCAAAGTTGTAGGCACATGTATTGTTTAACAAAATCATATTTTCTCAAAACTCAAGATTGAATGAATCATTGGAGCCATTGCTTTTAAAAAGAAAAAAAGCAGAGACAGAAAGAAATGTCGTACAATTGGGGAGCACCATTGATGGAATCTTCGCAACAGCCTCCTGTAACGCACTCTCAACCAATTAATCCACAGTTCATATGCTTCTTTGACTGCCCAAGCACTCACCACTACCCACTAGTACTTTACAATTACAATTAATTAGTTGTTCTTAATCTCTAGCACTTGCTTTATTATCTCTTAACAAATAACAAATGGTACATATAAACAAGTGTATATATGGCTCCTTTATTAACCAACCAATTGGTTTGGCTGGTTTCAATGGGGTATATATTAAAGAGCATTTGCTATGTGTTGGGAATCTGCATATCAAAAGAACGAGATTTGTATGTTTTTTTTTTTACCTGTTGGTTGTTATTCTTCTCTCTATAGTCAAAACACTTGAGTGTAAATTATGAAGACTTATAAATCAAAGAGAAACGAATATAGAAAACTTACAAACTTCTAGGAGATATCATGGAAGATTAGTGTTGTGTGACCTCTTTCTATGATATATATATCAGAACACTTGATGCACATCAGGATGATTCATAAGTCATAAAAGAGAATATAAAAAGACAAACAAATCTATGAGATATCATTGAAGGTTAGTTGTTGCATATCTATTTGTATCTCTCTTTATGATGGGTATATCAAAGCGCTATGTATAGATTATAGAGGCTTACAAGTCAGAAAGAAAGAAACATATAAGGAAAAAAATACAAGCCTAAGTGAAATATCACAAAAAACCGGTGTACAAACTAGTTGATGACGTGTATTCATCGATTGGTAAAAAAAGTTAGAAAAGTAGTTAGGTAACTATAATTTTATACCATGGAAGGCTAGTGATGGTGAGTTTAAAAAATGGGTACAATTTCGATACACGCACTCAAGATACATATTTTTTTTTGGTGATATATTAATCAACCCCATTTGATTGGTGGATGCTTCAACCACTATCGGAGTAGCTTTCCTAAGTTGTCGTTTTGCACTTTTAATTAGTTTGGTTAATTAGGAGTATATTTGCGGGGCCTAACCTCCGTGATGTTGCACTTGTGGCGACCATCACTAGTTGGAGTTGGAAGAAACCGTTCTCTTGTTTCTTTAATGGGCAAAGCTTAAAGCTTTTCGATGGTTAATTTGCGAATTTGGAGTTTGGAGTGCTGATGTAGGAGAAAGAGTTGTTGCACACACACACACACTTTGTAGCACAAAGGTTAAAGAAAGCATAGGCTAATTTGATGTTATAGTAGTGTGGTATACACTTTATTTCTTGCTGTGAGACCTGAGGAAAAACAATTTTTTTAGTGTAGTGGGCATACAGTATGTAGCAAAGATCTCATGTTGCCTTAATCTTTAATTTACTAGGGCCAAAGTGGGAACAACAGTTATCGGCCCAATATCTCCTTCCATAGAAAATGATACCTATCATTGGGAATATGCTTATTATGTTCCCATATGAAATGCATAAGTAAACATCTTCATCTAAAAGGGAGAGACACACGCATGTCATAAAAAATTTTAAAACTACAAATTTAATCTTATTGAAAGCAAAATATTATACTCCATTTGTCATTGTAGCAGTCTCGCTTTTCAGCAGTCCATCACTATGCACATACATGGGGTGTGTGTATATATATATATATATATATATATATATATATATATATATATATATATATATATAGAGAGAGAGAGAGCGCGAGAGAGAGAGAGGCTAGTTTGTACGTACCGCCACTACCTTCCATCTATCTCTAGATTCGTGCCACCGTCTCACATCTTGTATAAATACGCTAATCTTATTTCTTTCTATTAGTAACCAACTACCCACTCATTCTCTTTCTTGTACACGTCTCTACCAGCATGTTTTTTCTCTTTGTTTACATCTCCACCTACGTGTTCTCATGGCAGTTCATCCATCCCTCTTCCTCCACCACCACCTCCTCCTCCTACCACCACAAGTCGCCGACTCCATTCCATCTTTTTTTTTTTTTGCTTTCTTCCCTTTCAGGTGGCATTGATACGTTTTGTCATCATAAGCAAGCCCACGGTAATGTCTTTCAAATCCGATTTGGAGTGTTTTAGAAAATATTTCTTTTATGTAAATTTTTATTTTCATCAGAATTTTGACTCCGTATGTAGCAAACACTTCTGTATTACATGGCAAGTATGTATTTAAATTATAGCAAATATAAAATTATTGTTACTACAAGATTTCTTATTAATCATAGTATATTTTTTGTTTGTAAGACATGATAAAGAAGTTTTAATTTTGATGTAGGAAATTGATTCAAGTTTAGTAAATGTGCATTGAATTTGCAGCAACAAAAGATATGGTGTATGATGAAGGATATATATATTGATCCTTCTACTTCCAACATGAACGAGACATTTGCTAGAGTGAAGTAAGACAAGGATTTTATATTTTGTGTTAGATATAGAATCTTTTTTATAAATTTTTCTAGAATTTGATGTTAATGTTAGATGTTATTCTTTAGAGAATAGCAAATTAGACTATGTAGCACTTTTTTTTTCAAGATATAACAATTGTATTGTTTATATGTTGGATAATTTCTTTTGAAGATACAACAAAAGAGATTGTATAGTAATTTTGTTCTCAATTTGTAGCAATTGAATTATTTAGTTGTGATAAACTCTATATAACAACTTTTCTGTAACAAAAAAAATATATATATATATATATTACACAACATAAATGATATGCAACAATTGTATAAGAAATTGTAGCAACTTTATAAAAAAACTGTAATAATTATCATAGATTGTTTGATATAACTATAACAACTACAATAATGATTTTTAGCAACACGATAAATAAAGTATAGCTAATTATGGAGAAAAATGATAGCACTAAACTATCTAAAACGTTAGGTTGACTTATATTTCTATTTACTGTAACAACTATATTTCAAATTATAACAAATATACGTTCAAAATGTAGCAAACAATTTGTTATGCAAAAAATTTCTAACAACTAAAAATATTAATAAATTAAAGTAAATTTGATGAAAGATGCAACAATTTTTGAGAAAAAAATAAGTTAACACTAAAAGATCTTAACTATTAATTTGATTTATTATTATATTAATGTGTAACAACTGTGCATTTAACATGTAGCAAGTATACATTCAAAATGTAGCAACTAATTCGGAGATGGAGAACACAGTGAGAGATGGGCTAGTGCCGGACTGGAACGGTTGTTAGATGTGGGATAACATAAGTTGGTTATGGAAATTGATTTGATGGAGTTTTTAACGCTGTTTTTTTGTGGTGGGTGGTTATGGTTGGATGAGATTGTGTTGGGTCCATCCAATAGTGGGTGTTGTGAGTACAAATAAATAAGTTTATACCTAAGTATAGACTAGTTCTACACTACTACTACATCGATCGAAAAAGATCCCACTACTATATGTTATGGCTACTACATCTATCAAAACCGTCCACTTTTTCTTCGAGGTATGCGCCGTTGAATTGTTGGAAAAATATAGTAAAAAGAATGATTGTTCAGTTGATTTGTGTCTAAGAGATGACACAATGTACAAAGATTAAAAAGTACCTTTTTGTCATGGAAGCTCACTCCCAGATTTCCCATCTTCTTCCTCCCATCTCTCCTCCCTCATTGCCATATTTTTTTCTCAACTATCTTTAGCATCAAGCACCACATGAAGCAATAAGCCAATAAGATGTGCTCACTTAGATGAGCTCCACACTTCATGCAAACTCACCAACGGTGCCCATGAAAACCACATGTGTGTTATTTTAGGTTTTGTTTTATTTGTTTTTTCTCATATTTGCGGCTAAAATATGATAATTTTACTCATTATAACGAGTCCAAAAGACCAAATCTCATCAGGCAACAAGATCTCATGTTGCTAGGAGCATGCACAACAACACAAGGTGATAGGTTAGGACCCATGCTCTAGATTTCTAGAGAAGTTGTCTTTTTAGTATCTATCAAGAATTTTTTTCCTTCTAAGTTTATGCTAGCTATTGGCAAAGAGTTTAGCTATGTCTTGGCAAAGGTTTTTTTTTTTTTCATTTTCTTGACTGAACTCATTTCTGAGTTGAAATCGATGGAGGTTTTTTTAGATTTTGAACTTTTTTTTGCTGAAATCGATGAAATTCTTTTTCTTGTACTCTGTTTGCACATTATAGTTGTTCCTTACTATCAGGTCTTTTGAGTTAGTAATTGTAATTTACAGTTTAGTTCTCTGTCTTAATTTAAGATGTGAGATCTATCCAAATAGTTAATTGGAGGTGACGCATGAGGTGCTGATCGAGTGCCTTGAGCTCCCCAATCAAGACATGATATTTAAAGACCACACATCTCTATTCTTACTATGCTAGAATTGTTTGTTTCAAGCTTTGTAACTTATAAAAATCAGCTTTGTATTGAACGTGATTTAAAAAGGACTAATCTCGTAAAAGAGAATTAATAATTGATACAGTCCATTGCACTGAGTGGTACCATTTTTGGTATTATCTTGATTGTTTCAAAAGTATTGAACGTGATTTAAAAAGGAACTAAGCTCGTAATGGAGAATTATTAATTGATATAGTCCGTTACATGAGTGGTTCTTTTTGTGATATTATCTTGATTGTTTCAAAAGGTTTAAAAGGGATGAAACTCGCAATAGGGAATTATTAATTAATATTAGATATTGCACGAATGGTCCTTTTGTGTATTGTCTTGACTGTTTCAAAGATACTGAACGTGATCTAAAAAGCGATGAAACTCACAATAGAGAATTATTAATTAATATTAGCCATTGTACGAGTGGTATTTTTTGTGATATTATATTGACTACTTCAAAGGTATCAAGTGTGACATAAAAAGGGATGAATCTTGTAATAAGAAATTGTTAGTTCAAATGTGGTTACATATAACTAATTTTGTCTGTACTTTTAAATTATCTTGGCATAGCAAGAATTTTCCATCCACTGTCAACTGTTGGTAACTTCAAAATTCAATTTTTGGATGAAAATGTTTATGTGGCCACTTTTAGAAAGAAGGACATATCCTTCCTATAGCCAATACTACACGCTGCTAGTCTAATGTTTGTAGCATCATGTGTATAATCATACCAAAATTGAGAAATCCTACTTGATAGACTGAGTGGGTTGCATTCCTTTACTCGGAAAAAAGAGTTGCACTAATGTGGAAAAGCGAATGGCTTTTATCACCAGTATTTTGTTGCTTCTTTTAGCAAATATGTGGTCTCCTTTCCGACTTTGAGATCCAAAATACATGAGTCTAAGATGAGAGAGCTAACAGATGGTATTAAATAAATAAATGGCAGCTTTTCTACCAAATATGGAAAAGAAGCCCATTCTTTTTCATTTTTTAGTTTGGCTGTTGCTATCACCAATCTCAAAATTTTGAAAACAAATAGATGGAGAAGATTCATGTAGTAACTACTTGTTGTTGTATTTAAACCTCTTCCTACATATAATATAATGTGGTTTTGTGGGAACATGGATGATATCCTCCCTTATATAAATGTGTTTTGGAGCTCTAGTGATAGCAAAAGAGCAACAATTATATACATGTGTGGATATTAGGTTGTTACAAAGTTATTATTTGTTGGTGGAAGTGTTAGACATAAATCAGGCATGCTACTCAATTTCTATTTTTATTTATAGAACCCAATCACATAGTCAGTGTTAGTTTGTTTTTTTTTTTTGCTAGCATCTTTGGACTGAACAACATCCTTATATGATTTAGTCTTACTAGTGAATACAACTTCCACCTTACTACTAGTCACCTCAAAAATTCGAGAGATTTTGAGAAGATATCCCGAAATTGATCCTCTTCTCCTTCAGAGATCCATTGATGCTCCAAGATTCCTCTCGAAATCCATTAATATAGTTTAGTTTCTATTCAAAAGTAAATTTCCTTGCAGTGAACTTCTTTCATGATGTTGTCTTTTGCAATCACGAGAAATTTTATCAATGTTATCTGTGACATACTTATGATTATATAATTCTGAAAAAATTTATTCTCTTTGAATCTAAGGTTCTCCTCACTGCCCCCAAATCATTCCCTGCTCTTACGTAGAAAACTTTTAGAGCATCTACAAAAATAAAACCAAAATCCAATGATGGATTATAGATTATACCAAAGTCTCGGATGGAGAAATTAAATTTCCAATTGTTGGCGTCGGCAGCAACATTGTGACACAAATTTCGAGATTATGACAATTTAACGTGACACACCACATGATTATAAAAATTCCATTCCCTGCTCTGACATCTTAGCTCCCGCACATTGAGATCTGCGCAGACATGTACAATTAGTTCAAATTTAATAATAATAATAAAATTAAAGTGACTAAGTGTGCTTGTAATTCTGATATACAAATTTTTTTTTAAAAAATACAACTTAAAATAAGAAAATAAGATAATAATAATTAAAACACATAGTGATTCACAATAATAATAATAATAATAATAATAATTATTATTATTATTATTACTACTACTATTATTGTTATAGTTATCGTCGTTATTATTATTATTATTAATAATAATAAGTGAAAAGTATTGGAATTTAAAAGATATTTTGAAAATTGCAAAAAAAAAAACACGCGTATGCACAGTTTAATATATTGCTCGGTATTCGAAATGGAGGACTCAATAAGCCAAATCGTACAGGCCGATATGTGTTTGAACCATTTCCATAGAAGATATGGATGCGAACACAGATAAAAAGAGATTTAAAATTTGCAAAGGAAAAATATGTATTTGTGCCAAAATATGACATAGATTTGGAAGCACACACAGACATAAATATGTACAGCTAGGGCCTTCTGTTAGAGAATATACGTATCAGATACGAGTTCGAATAAGATTCGTATCACATCAGGAAACCTAATATGTTAGGATTTCCTCTACATGGCCCTATATATAGAGATGTATGATGGGTTTTGAGGATCACCACAAAAGTCATAGTTGCCATCTCTTTTGATAGCCCATAAACTCTTGTTGTACGCGTTGGTGCTAGCACACTATCGTACGACGTTCCATCCCGGTACGTATGGATACCGGTAGAGGCGCTGCTGCAATTGCTGCGCTGATTAGGAAGATCTGCAAACGGTTGCTGTGAACATTCGATCGCTACATCAAATCTGCTTCCGCTACTGGTAACAATCTAATCTATGATCTATTACTTGCAGTTTTCGAGTAAATTATTAGAAATTCTGCTAGTGTAGCTTACTCGATTTCCTACAGTGGTATCAGAGCCATCCTGTATAGTATTAGATCTGGATTAATAATATATATATATATATATATATATATATATATATATATATATATATATATGTGATATATGAAGTTATAGTAGATTAGATCTACTAGTTCATTTAATCTGTTACCGTATAAGTTTCATTATACATGTTTGTTTTGACATCCAAGTGTTGTGATGAACAATTTTTGGCCGGCTTTAATATGAACTAATGTCTAATGATCCTAGCATGGACCAGAGGGAGGTGATGTTAGGGTTTATATGACAATAGTAGATTAGATCTTCTAAATCATATGTGTATAAATTGGATCTATATATGATATTAGCTGCCTATTCTAGATATTCATATTGGAGTCAATATGAATGACTTAAGGGGATTTAAACCAATCAGATTGGTTCGAAAATTTGATTAATATGATTAATTTAAAAAAAAAGATTATATTTGATAACAAGAAGCTGTCAACTTTGGTGTCTAAGAAAAGAACACATCATAAGGTTTTTCTTAATAAGCCCCGCTTGGCGGAACGCTTTCCTTCATGGTGTGAGCGAAAACAGTCGTGGTCTTTCCTGGCCAAGGTTACTGCCAACGGAAATTAAATATAGTCGTAGTTATGCATGTGAGATTATCTAACTGATGGTTATTTTCATGCATATAGATGTTGTGACATCTTTTAACCCCTCATGAAACATAAAGATTATACTTGACAACCAGAAGCTGTCAACTTTGGTGTCTAAGGAAAGAACACATCATAAGGTTTTTCTTAATAAGCCCCGTTTGACGGAACGCTTTTTTTCATGGTGTGAGCGAAAACAGTCGCGGTCTTTCCTGGTCAAGGTTACTGCCAACGGAAGTTAAATATAGTCGAAATTGCACATATTAGATCATCTAGCTGATGGTTATTTTCGTGCATATGGATGTTTTGCCATGTTTTAACCCCTTATAAAAATTAAGTGTTTATTATACCCTTCCAATTGCTGCACCTGTCAAGATTTTGATCGTTGCTTGGTGGGTCTGACAAATCAGGGCACCATCAATTATCTTAATAAGGCAGGATGTGTGTTGGACACCCATAAGCATAGAATTGGTTTAACTTAACAAAGCCATCAAAACGGTTTTGGGCTTTGGGGCATGGTGTTGGGATGACACCCAACAAACAAGAGTTATATATGATATAATTAGTAAGGAGTTGCTTACCTAAATAACTAGGTTTCTAGCAGTGATGCCAAATCTCACTAGAACTTAGTGAAATATGGATCTTGGCCTACTATATATATATTTCTTTAAGGGATTTTTTCTAAAATATATAGTTGGTACATCTTTTATTGAATTGTTTAATAAAAGACATTTCATAAATATAATGCTATAATTTTGCATTTCTTTACTGTTGTAGACCATGGATAGTGGTAGCTCATCAAACAATTTCAGTTTGCAATCTGTCCTTAATAAAGAAAAGCTCAATGGAACAAATTTTATTGATTGGTATAGAAACTTGAGAATTTTTCTCAAACAAGAAAAAAAGACTATGTTCTAGAGACTCCTATACCTGATGAACCAGCCGCTAGTGCTTTACGTGCTCAAAAGGATGCTTATAAAAAGCATACTGATGACGCACTTGATGCCAGCTGTCTAATGCTTGTCACGATGAACTCTGAGCTTCAGAAGCAATATGAGAACATGACAGCTTATGACATGGCCGTGTCTCTTAGAAACTTATTCGAGGAGCAGGCCAGGGTGGAAAGATATGAGACCACCAAGAAATTGCATGATTGCAAGTTGGCAGAAGGAAGCTCGGTCAGTCCTCATGTGATCAAGATGATTGGTTACATTGAGAATTTGGAAAAACTTGGTTTTCCCCTTAGTCAAGAGTTGGCTACTGATATGATTCTCCAATCGCTCCCTCCGAGCTATGACCAGTTTGTCATGAATTATAACATGAATAATCTGGAGAAATCATTGACCGAATTGCATGGGATGCTTAAAACAGCGGAACAGAACATTAAGAAAAACCCAAATAATGTAATGATGGTTCAAAAGGGAAAAAGCTTTAAGAAGAAGGGCAAGGGCAAGGCTAAGGGAAAGGGCAAAGCTCTAGAAAGATCCTCTAGCGCTAAACCTAATTCCAAAGGAAAGTCCAAGCCAGGTGCCACCCCTACTACTGAATGCTTCTATTGCAAGGAATTTGGCCATTGGAAGAGGAATTGCAAGAAATACTTGGAAGATTTAAAGAAAAAGAAGGAAAGTGAGACTCCTTCAGGTATATATGTTATAGAAGTTCATTTAGCTACTTCTCCTTCCGACTCTTGGGTATTTGATACCGGATCGGCTGCTCATATTTGCACTTCGATGCAGGGGCTTAAAAGGAGTAGAAATTTGGCTAAGGGTGAGGTTCAACTTCGCGTTGGTAATGGAGCAAGAGTTGCAGCCTTAGCTGTTGGAACTTTTATATTAGCTTTACCTTCAGGATTAGTTTTAGAACTTAATAGCTGTTATTATGTTCCTGCCATAAGCAAAAACATTGTATCCGTGTCGTGTTTGGACACGCTGGGTTATGAATTGAGAATAAAGAACAATCGTTGTTCCTTTTATTTAAATGATATGTTTTATGGCAATGCCTCATTGGAGAATGGGCTTTATCAGCTAAATCTTGAATTACCTGTCTATAACATATGTACTAAGAGACTTAGGTCCAATGATTTGAATCCCACGTTTATCTGGCATTGTCGTTTAGGCCATATCAATGAGAAACGCATCATGGAATTCCTGAAAGATGGGCTTCTAGACTCATTTGATTTTCAATCATTTGATGTGTGTGAATCTTGTTTACTTGGCAAAATGACAAAGGCACCTTTCACGGGTGAAAGTGAAAGGGCAAATGACTTATTGGCTCTTATTCATACTGATGTATGTGGACCATTAAGTTCAATAGCTAGAGGTGGCTTTCAGTACTTCATAACTTTTACCGATGACTTTAGTAGATATGGATATGTCTACTTAATGAGGCATAAATCTGAAACGTTTGATAAATTCAAGGAATTTCAGAATGAAGTACAAAATCAACTTGGCAAGACAATCAAAACCCTACGATCTGATCGTGGAGGGGAATATTTGAGCCAAGAATTTGGTAATCATCTAAAACAACATGGAATTGTTCCACAATTGACCCCGCCAGGAACACCTCAATGGAATGGTGTGTCAGAACGACGGAACAGGACCTTGTTGGACATGGTTCGGTCAATGATGAGCCAAACTGATCTTCCATTGTCCTTCTGGGGATATGCTCTAGAAACAGCTGCGTTCACATTAAATAGGGCTCCATCCAAAGCCGTAGAAAAGACACCATATGAGATATGGAATGGAAGGCGTCCTGGATTGTTTTTTCTTAAGATTTGGGGTTGTGAAGTTTATGTAAAACGTTTAATGTCTGATAAGCTCAAACCCAAATCAGATAAATGCTTCTTTGTGGGCTATCCTAAGGAAACAAAAGGATATTACTTCTATAATCGAGAAGAAAACAAAGTGTTTGTTGCCCGAAACGGTGTCTTTTTGGAGAAAGAGTTTCTTTCAAAAGGAGTAAGTGGGAGCACAGTGCAACTTGAAGAAATTCGGGAACCACTGGAAATTGTTTTAGCACCCACTGAAGCTCAACAAGACCTGCAAAACAATGTAGAAAATGATGCAGGACAAGCACCGGGTATACGTAGGTCTGAAAGGGTACGTCACGCACCTGGAAGGTACATGCTCCTTACAATGGAGCAGCGTGAAGTATTATTGATAGATAATGATGAACCTAAGACTTACGAAGAAGCGATGATGAGCCCTGACTCTGAGAAATGGCTTGGAGCCATGAGATCCGAAATTGAATCCATGCATGACAATCGAGTGTGGAACTTGGTTGATCTGCCTGATGGTGTAAAAGCCATTGAGTGCAAATGGGTTTATAAGAAAAAGATTGACATAGATGGTCATGTTTATATCCATAAAGCACGATTAGTTGCAAAAGTTTTCAAGCAAATTCAAGGTGTTGATTATGATGAAACCTTTTCGCCCGTTGCTATGTTAAAGTCAATCAGGATCATCCTAGCTATTGCTGCCTATTTCGATTATGAGATATGGCAGATGGATGTCAAAACGGCTTTCCTAAATGGAAACCTAAGTGAGGATGTGTATATGGCACAGCCTAAGGGTTTTGTCGATCCAGATAATACTAGGAAAGTATGCAAGCTTCATAAATCCATTTATGGGTTGAAGCAAGCTTCTCGGAGTTGGAATCTTCGTTTTGATGAAGTAATCAAACAGTTTGGTTTCATCAAAAATGAAGAAGAGCCTTGTGTTTATAAAAAGGTAAATGGGAGCGCACTTGTTTTTCTGGTTTTATATGTGGATGACATACTTCTGATCGGAAATGATATTCCTATGCTTGATTCTGTGAAGTCCTCATTGAAAAGTAGCTTCTCTATGAAAGACTTAGGTGAGGCAGCATATATTTTGGGCATTAAGATCTATCGAGATAGATCTAAAAGGCTAATTGGATTAAGCCAAAGTACATATATTGACAAAGTATTGAATAGATTCAATATGCACGATTCCAAGAAAGGTTTTCTACCTATGTCACATGGCATTAGTCTTAGCAAGAGTCAATGTCCTTCGACATGTGATGAGCGGGACCGAATGAATAAGATTCCATATGCTTCTGCTGTTGGATCTATTATGTATGCCATGCTATGTACACGCCCAGATGTCTCCTATGCTCTAAGTGTTACGAGCAGATACTAATCAAATCCAGGTGAGAGTCACTGGACTGCTGTAAAAAACATCCTTAAATATTTGAGGAGGACTAAGGATGTGTTCTTGGTTTATGGAGGTGAGGAAGAGCTCGTTGTTAGTGGCTACACCGATGCTAGCTTCCAAACCGACAAAGATGATTTCAAATCGCAATCTGGTTTTGTATTTTGCCTTAATGGAGGAGCTGTAAGCTGGAAGAGTTCCAAGCAAGAAACTGTCGCTGATTCTACAACAGAAGCAGAGTACATTGCTGCTTCTGAAGCTGCTAAAGAAGCTGTTTGGATTAAAAAGTTCATCTCTGAACTTAGTGTGGTTCCTAGTATTTCAAGCCCAGTGGATCTCTATTGTGACAATAGTGGAGCCATTGCGCAAGCCAAGGAACCAAGGTCTCATCAGAAATCCAAACATATACTCAGGCGTTATCACCTCATCCGAGAAATCGTGAATAGAGGTGATGTGAAGATTTGCAAAGTGTCCACGGATTTGAATGTTGCTGATCCGTTGACAAAGCCTCTCCCGCAACCAAAGCATGAGGTGCATACTAGAGTAATAGGTATTAGATACATTTATGATTGACTCTAGTTCAAGTGGGAGGTTGTTAGTGATATGTCCTAGAGCAAATCACAGAGATGTATTTATCTTTGTTATATTTATGAACATTTGAATAATATGTTATTTTTGAATAAATTATCATCTTGGTTTGATCAACAAGTATGTGACTTGTTCGTGAGACTCTAAATTTATTTGATGATATTATTCTAATATAGTCCCTGATCCATTATCTTTAAATAGGACATTATTGATTAATGGATCAGCACATTTATTGATTGATGGTTATGTTTTACGAACCATGGATACAAGATATCAAATCAATAATGTGGACATATATTGGAGAATATAATGTTGGATAGACCCATTTTGAGACACTATTTGGATTTGTTATTTAAGTGTCACCAGTAGGTCTCAAATAATGTTTATGATTGATCCTTAGACCTGAGACCATCATAGTTTCCTACATGCGTAGTAGTATACTTTGATAGTACCAAACGCTACTTTTAATTAAGTAGTAATAAAGGTAATATTCGGGTATACTGTGAGCCATGCGGAGAAATATGAATGGTTAAGATGGAATTTGCATATCTTATAAAATGAGAGAGATATCTCTGGGCCCCTCGATATAGATGAATTGAGAAGTGCATGGCCATGCCGTTTGTGGTTGAAGTGTCAACTACAAGAAGATCAATTCACTATGAGATCGAGAAAGGATTGAACTGTGTAAGGGTGGCACATTTCCTACCTTGGGTTTAATCTGGTATCGTATGGCAAGAGGATCAACATGAAAACATTATATAGGTTTGCTGATTATGATCTTTGTGTGTATTTGGATAGTCGTTATGTCCTGCTAGGGGCCACTACCGACTTACAATTCGGGTAAGTATTCTCGGGTTGTGACTAAATATACACGAACCTACAGGGTCACACACTTAACGGGTTGGAACAATGCAATTCGGATTAAGTCTATTTTGGGTTTCCATATCAGATTTGGAGACTTAATGTTAGACTCCTTATGTATTTGGATTGGGTTTGATATGAGTTTCTGTATCAGATTCGGAAACTTAATATTCGACTCCTTATGTATTTGGATTGGGTTTAGACTCATTATCCATTTGGATTGGGTTTGGTATAGGTTTCCATATCAGATTCGGAGACTTAATATTAGACTCCTTATGCATTCGGATTGGGTTTGTTATGGGTTTTCGTATCAGATCCGGATTGGGTCTGTTAGAGAATATACGTATCAGATACGAGTTCGAATAAGATTCATATCACATTAGGAAACCTAATATGTTAGGATTTCCTCTACATGGCCCTATATATAGAGATGTATGATGGGCTTTGAGGATCACTACAAAAGTCATAGTTGCCATCTCTTTTGATAGCCCATAAACTCTTGTTGTACGCGTTGGTGCTAGCACACTATCGTACGACGTTCCATCCCGGTACGTGTGGATACCGGTAGAGGCGCTGCTGCAATTGCTGCGCTGATTAGGAAGATCTACAAACGGTTGCTGTGAACATTCGATCGCTACATCAAATCTGCTTCCGCTACTGGTAACAATCTAATCTATGATCTATTACTTGCAGTTTTCGAGTAAATTATTAGAAATTCTGCTAGTGTAGCTTACTCGATTTCCTACACCTTCTCCTTTAGAAACTTGTGAAGATACAAATTTTTTTTTTAGAAAAAAATAGGGTCTGTTGTGATCTCTGCGTCATGTCGCGTGGACATTCCATGAGTTAGCGGTTGGTGAATGCACTTGTTGTACATGCTCTCTCTTCGGTAGGAGAGGTGTAGCAACTGAACTACCGACCAGGTAACAACTACCGTGTCATGCTCACGGTTGTGCTCTTATCGGCCAACCACAACTACTTGCTTTACCTCTTCAACTATTAACTAGTTAACCGCTTGTATTTGCTGATTTAATCATCTTGACCTTTGCAATTGACCCGGCCGCATCATCTTTTTTTCTACAAACCATCAAATCATTCTTTTGTATAATCGTTTTCCCTCCCTTCATTAATTTATTAATCACAACACTTCCCATTGGCGGAGAAACTTTTTCTTTCTTCAACTATCATCATAATATGATAATATATTATATATACACCACCGTAGCAACACATGACATAACAGCAGCATCTCTCTCCCTCTCTCTCTTTCTCTTGAGCCAAACCTTTCAACTACCGTTGATGCGACCTTCCAAACCAGTGGGCGGCGTAATGCCACTCTCAATCACCTACTATCCATAGATTTGGATCTATGTTTTTCTCATCATAAAACACTATAGGTTTTTAAAAATACATAAATTGTTTAATCATAATTTGAATGTACGACTGAGATTGGGGCATATAAAAAGGTTTGAAAGATCTTGTGAGGTATTTGCAAATACCTCACAATCTTAGAACCTTCGTGCAAACAGTTCTTTTAGAGAGCAGTGGAACAAATGATTTGTACAATCTAGATAAACATTACAAATAAACAGGTAATGGGATCAAATTCATAAAAAAAAAAAAGGTCTACACCACTGTGGTGCATGACTTAGGCTCCCTTTGGTATCGTGAGTGTTCTCATAACTCTATTTGTTATTCTATTTTCTATATTTTGTTGTTTGATAACTTTTTTCTTCTTCTAATGATGATGAGATCAAACTAGATATAACAAATATTTTTCATGATTGCTACATCTTATAACACAACACAAAACTATTGTAATATATAAATGTTGAAATTTGATCACTGATTTTTGTCACAATATTTGTCTTAGTAGTTGAGGTGCAATTGGCATGGCATCCAAACAATTTATATACATTAACTACTTTTTTAGATTGTCTTTCATGGTTTTTGACTATTAGATATATTATTATTAAGCTAACCAGCTCCCCTGAAGTATTTTAAATATTTTTTCACAAGAAATTAATTAATTAGTACTAGGCAGTTGCATGCGTGCATAACCATTAATAATAAAAATAATTGACGTTGCAACGGAAACAAACACGTGTGCGTTGTGTTAGCGACCTTAAACTAAAATATCCTGTGAGATTAATATTAATTAAATGAAATGATGTCGTTATATATTGACATTACTACTGTGCAACGTAAGCCGAAAGGCTAACAAACGTCGCACATCATATATAATCCGTCCATACTATATATTAATTCAGGGAGGTTTTTTGTTTTCTATCTCTTTCGATGTTAATGGAATCCAACGGTGTGCAACAATTAGCATTTCTTTCCGGCAAATCCGGATATGCTCAATTAACAGTTGCAAACATAAGCTGAATTTACAGTTGTTATATTTGATTGTAATCTTCTGATGTCATCTTTTATTGTCTATATATAATATACAAAAGGCATCACCCTGTTATTTTGGCCAATTCCTCTACACAGTATCAGAGCCTGAAAAGACTTGGACAGGGATCCAAAATTTATGTGAGAGTAGAGGTGTGGACACTTAAGAGTAGTGTGGTCCATAATGGAGCATTTCTGGCAAATAACCTGAGGTGAACTAGACCCAAAAGACCCGCGTGAGATTAGTTAGCAGATTTCATAATTTATTTACAAGTAGTTGGCAAGGTAGCAGTATTGGTACTAGAACTGGTTGAATTGCTTTTGTTGTTGATTTGGCTTCCAGTAGTGGCACCACCTCGACCACCATCATGGCTGCGACCACCTCCACGACCATGATCACAGCCACTATGTGGGTTACGTCCACACCCATGATCGCGACCACCAAAGAAAGATGAGCTAGGTGACTTGTCATTGGTGAGGCTAACTTAGTGTGGTATAGTTGGAAACAATGCTCATTGTGTAGCACAAGTGAGTGAAGCCTCACCCAATCATAAGATGTCGATATGGTGGATAGGGCTACGACAAGGTACTTGTAAGAATGAGGGAGTCCCTGGAGTGCATAGGCAATCTATGAGAGAGAGCAGATCCAATTGCATTAAGTTGATCCGCCAACTGCTTGAGTTTACAAAGGTAGGCCTCCATCCCTTAAGAGGCTAGTTGAAGTTGATTGAGGCATTGATGGATGACAATTGCTTTTGTAGGAGAGACCTTAACAAAACTTAAGCGAAGGAATTTCCAAACTTCATGAGCAATTGGAAGGTCATGGATGTCGGTGAGGAGATCAACAGAGACAGTGGCAGTGATCTAGGAGCAAACAATCTGATTTGTGCACATCCACCCGTGATACAAGGGATCAATGGGGTGTAGGATTGGTATAGACCCATATACATAGCCATAAAGCCCATGAGATTGTAGCAGTGATGTGAATAACAAGCTCTAAACAAATCAATTGTTGCGGTCGAGTTTGACCAGAACAACATTGGTGATGTCAGCGGCTTGAAGCAATGGAGTGGACAACATCATAATAGGCAGCGATGCTGCTAGTTGGAAAGATGGGAAGACAGCCGTAGTCAGTGTAGAAGTTGTCACCAGTGGACTGAAGATCACTAAGGGGGGCATGACGATTGTCCATAGGGGTCAAATCTATGCACACACCCAAGGAAGGAGAGAGGGGGGGGGGCACACAATATATCTTTAAATCCGGGTTGATGTTGATTGTTGGTGGTGCTTGAAGTGAGCAAATTCGGGCTAGCGTGTGTTGAATAGAAGGCGCACGACCTAAGCATAGTCGTGGGTCGCAGCTGTAGTATCGAGGATGCCAACTAGAGGGGGTGAATAGGAGGTTTTAAAAACTTTTCTAATAAAACAACTTTTGCAAGATTAAGACTAAAAGAGCTAAGAGCAAATAAAAACTGAATCAATTAAATAAATAGATTGCACAAATAAAATGAGAGAAAGAGAGATAAACACAATGATTTATCCCGAGGTCTCGGAGACTCGTCTTGTCTTCTTTACTCCTCATTGAAGCATTCAAATGAATGTGTCTTGCTTCAATATCCATGAAAGATATTTCCACTACGGTTGCTCCTTCTCCACTCCGGAATGGTGAGCACCAAATCTCTCACAAACACACCGAACCTCTCCGACAAACTTTGTCAATGGAGAGATTAACGGTCATGACACCAAACCGTCTAGGTGAAGGTGATCACTAAGAGTAACAAGTTGCGAGATCTTCTCTTGACCTCCAACAACCACCGAGAAGCTCTAAGGATGCAAATGATGTGAATGAATGCTCTTGGAAGCTATCTCTTAATCACAAAGAATGATACTTGATCAACAGATCAAGATTTTAGCACTAGGAAACTTGGGCTCGAGTGAATATCAAAATATATCTCTTGGCTCTTTAGAAAAACTACTAAAAAATGTCTAAAGAATATAGATTGAAAATATTTAGAAATTTTCTCAAAAAGTGTTTAAAAACACTGCTCAAAACTGTTTAGAAATCTGCTCAAAAAGGGTTTAAAACTGCTCAAAACTGTTTATAAAAATTGTTTAGAAAAACTACTCAAAAGCTACTAAAAAAAGAGAGAAAATCTGCTCAAAAGAGTACATAAACTATTCAAAAATGTGTATGAGAATATAGCTCGAGATGTGTTAGAATACTACTCAAAACATCTATATATATAGCCCAACCTCTCAGCTAGCCGTTATGGTCGATAAGGAAAGAAATCAGTACAGCTAACAGCCAGCTTCGACCTCTAACAGCTAGTAAATAGCCGTTGGAATGTCTAGTCGAATGAACAGTACTCGAAACACCAGTTTCAGTCCCTCATTAAAATTCTCAGATTCGACCAAGATGGTGAATGAATGCGAATGCAATATATGACCTAAGAGTTTCTCAGTTTTTGTCGGAACTAAAAGAGATTTCGCAACCTCTCTTAATAGTATGGTTAAACTAAAAAAGAATTTCTTATAAAATTGGTCGAACTCCAAACTCCGAGACCGATACAATAAACAAGTGCTTACGTTAGGTCTTTGCGGCTTCCTTCTTAGCGACCTTGTGTTTGCTACTTTGGTTCGCAACCTTGGATTGCGACCTCGGGTGACACTATGACTTTGCGCTTGCGATCTTGGCTCGTGACCTTGGACTGCAATCTCGGGCGTGCAACCTTGGCGATACTGCGACCTTGGCTCGCAACCTTGGACTGCGACATGCAGATCCTCCCGGATTACTTGCAGACTTTACGGAAATGGCTCTTAGGTCTTTGCAGCTTCCGTCTTGTAACTCCCATTTGATGTTTTTTCTTTTCACCTAATCTTATTGATTATACTCAAAGCAAATAGATTAGTCCAAGACATTTGTTGTTATTTATCATCAAAATCAAGATTAAGGGTCTAGAAGAAACAGCAGCTTGAGATCATGGCACTAGCTACCTGAGCATAGCTCAAGAGCGGGGCATCAATGGTGAGGGAGAGGTGTGGGCATAGGCGCAGAGCATCGGTAGTGCGGGTGAGTGGCATCGGCATATTGGGGGAGAGAGAGAGAGAGAGAGAGAGAGAGAGAGAGAGAGAGAGAGAGAGATAGATAGTCTGTATTTGGGGGATGAAGTAGACAAAGTGCACTTGGAGGGGGCGGACAAAGTGGATTTGGGATGGGGGTGGACTTGGGAAGAAAGAGAAAGATGGCGGCTAGGGTTTTACCGTGAATGACACATCATCAGACTTTGTGTGAAGGCCACAAAGCTAGTCAGTAGTTTGGGGCCATGAGACTGGTTAGAGGCCACATTACCGACGAAAAACAAAACATGATTTTTAAATTTTGGAGTTTTTAAAATTTTGCTGTCAGACTTTAGTAATAACTATTCCAGGATTTCATCATAGCTGTGTCTCAGTCTTTTTGGCGAGTACAATGCTCGCCCTACATTTTTTTGTCATCATCCAGTATTTTAGGAATTGGGTCATTTTCTTTTCGGGTCTCTTTTAGATTGTTGAGGCCTTATTATAGAGTCAAATGTAGAGGGCGAACTTGCTCCCATCTTAGCCATCCATGCCCTAATTTTCCAAAATTTCCCGCAAGCCATTTCTTTTTAACCAACCCTTTTCGCAATTCAGCTCTTGGGAAATCTTGTAATTTTAGGCATAGCCCTATACTTTTGCACAAAAGCCCCTAAACTTTCTAAAATTTCAAAAAGGTCCAAAGACACCTCACTAGCATGCACATTGACACCTATCACCCTCTGCTGGGCGACACTAGCAAGAAGAAGTTCGTACATTTTTCATACACAACACTTAGGCTCACAACCAGCAAAACAAGTTAAGAACATCACATGGTAACACTGAGCACTAGAATTTCTTAGTTTTTAGCCAGCAGCTAAAGCCAAATTTCCTGTTGTTGCTATCTCACAGGGCAGAAGCAAGCATAAGCATCATAAGGGACCAAGACAAATTAACAGAAGCAAGGTAAACCTCATCCAAGCCAAATTTAGTTAAGAAAATTTCATGAAAACCCTAGGATTTTTGCATACCATGTGATTTCCCATCAATTAGCAACCACTACAGTGCCATCACAAGCCATGAACACCATCACAAATATCATTTTAAGATCGATAATTGAAGATGACAATTAGCATCATCATCTGAAGAACCTCCAAATTGATTTTGTTGCACAAGATTAAACAAAGCAGGTTTAATTTCAAAATTATTAGCATCAACCTCATGTGCAGCAATCGCGGATCGGAAATTCATGACTCCAGAAGTTGTGAAGTCTTTCAATGAACGTTGTGTGTTATCTACCATCACTTTCTTAACTTTGGGAAAAGATTTCTTTAAGTTTCTTATAGATCTTGACCTTTGAGAATATTCTTTTCTAGACCTTAAGAGCATGCAACTAAGAAAGAAAAATAGTAATGCAGTTAAAGAAAAAATTCATAAAAATAAAGGAAATAAATTTGTCGAAAGAAAATCATGGAGAACAGAAAGTTCATGTTGAAGCGATTCGTCCAAACTTTACCTCGATCAGAGCTCTAGAAGACCATCAAGACTGTTTCAAATAGCTCTGTCTCGCTGAATTCCAACTTAACGTACGAGTAATGCAATGAAGATAGTTTCTAATCCGACAGTACGATTGATCTCAAATTTTGATGAACAATTGAGGATATGTCCATAAACTATTACTCCAAAATTTACCTCGATCAGAGGTCCAAAAGACCATCAAGACCATTGCAAATAGCTCTATCTCGCCGAATTCCACCTTGACGTACGAGCAATGCAATTAAAATAGTTTCTAATCCGATGGTCTGATTGGTCTCGAATTTTAATAAACAATAGAGGATCTATCTAGAAACTATTCCTCTAAGTTTTAAGCTAATCATAGGCCAGAAAGGCTTCCATCCAGTTAGTCGAAGAGGAGCTAGTGCAATTTGTTGCATCTAGGCCTTCACGCCTAACCCTAATTTTGATGATTAATGAAAACAAAGTGTTCTGGACTAATTGTGCTTTTGAGATTGATTGATACAGGGATCAGTTGGGAAGAAATACAAGATGATTAAGATGAACCCGACTTGAAGTGAAGCACAAGATGCAGGAGAGCAAAAGAAAAGACGCAAATCATGAAGATGCGAAAGACCTAAGGTATTGTGAGTTTTTTATTTTTACCGATCTCGGCGTTTGGAGAAGATCGGTTAGGAAAATTATTTTCTAGTTTTAACCGTACTATAAAGAGGGGTGGCGAAAGTCCTCTCTTTATCTCCAACACAAACCGAGAAACTTAGGTCAATGCATTGCATCTTTTTTGGTTGGATTTGGTTTTGAACTTATTTGAAAAATCTGGTTTTTCAGTTCAGTTTTTGACAGTAGAAGAGTTTTTCGTTTTTCAGAAAGATCTAGGTAGATCTGGCTTTTTCTTCTGTTGACAAAAATGTAGCCCTTGAAATTATCTTTCCAACGAGCTATTAAACACCTCTTTTGAATTTCTGGATTTAAAGTTATCTCTGTTTTTGTTCATGCTGACTGTCAGTTTGAATGTCAGTTTGTGTTAACTGACAATTATCCAGAGAGGGTGTATTTTGTGCTCAAAATTTTTGTACTAAACTGACTGTCAGTTGCGGTTTCGACCACAGAGGTTTTAACTGAGTTTCTATTTGCTTTTGGTCGAGTTTGTGGTCGAACTGACTGTCAGTTTGCATAACTGACTGTCAGTTGTGGGTTTCAGCTTTCCTTAAACGACCACGAACGGCTAGTAAAGTTTTATCCGTAAATTTTGTCGGCCGTTGAACACTAAACTGACTGTCAGTTAGGCAAACTGACTGTCAGTTTGGGTTGCTGATTTTCAGCTCTAGCTCCAACGGTTCATTTGATTCTTGAGGCTATAAAAAGGGGCTTTGGGCATAAGTTTTATATAACAAGCAGTAGCATTTCTCATACACTCTTGAGCTTTAGTTTTCCACTTAAAATCTTGATCTTTTGATCAAGTCGAGTGCTTTCCGATCCACCGAGAGTTTCAGTTCTTTTGCATTTGCATTCACTTAGCTTCTCGGTGCGTGTTTGGAGGTCTAGAGAAGACTTCGCTGCCTGTTACTCTTGGTGAGCGCCCTCACCTAGACGGTTCGGAGGCGTGGCCGTTGACCTCACCAGAACGGAGATTGTTGGAGAGGCTCGACAAGCTTGTACAAGGCATTGGTGCTCGCCTTTCCGGAGTGGACAAGAAGCAACCTTAGTAGATAATACTCTTCGTGAGTATTGAGGCAAAACTCAAGTGGCTTGAGTGCTTCAACGAGGACTAGTGGGGACTGGGCGAGTCTCCGATACCTCGGTAAAACAACAGTGTTCGTTCTCTATCTTCTCTCTTTAATATATTAAATTGCATTTGGTTCTTCTTGGTATAAAAACTTGTTTTTATTTAAAGTTTTAAAAGCCTCCTATTCACCCCCCCTCTAGTCAGCATCCTTGATCCAACACAATTCAATCATGTCAAAAAATGTCAAATCGAGTCGAAATACCACTGCGTTTTTTATGGATATTCCAACTGACTGTCTACCATGCAATATGTTTTTCCTGAAGCGAAGGAAGTTGAAGATGTTATCACAAGTCATTATATCCACCTTTCCATGTCGTTGGGTACTGATGAGGCGAAAACGACATGCTTTTGTCCATGACTGACAAAGCCGGACTCTATTCTTTTCGGGTACTGATGAGGCGAAGGCATCCATTTATTTGCAACCTACGAGGCTGAACAACCCCCTAGCCGTGCACCGACGAGGCGAAGGCAAAGTTATTTTTAAGCTATGGATTTTTAAAAGGCAAAGTTATTTTTAAGCTTGAAGGCAACGACCATCAGCACAGCTTAATCAGAAGTTTTTTGTGGACTTGTTCTACATATGTAATTAACCACGAGTTTTTCAAAAGACTAACGAACCATGAACCATGCAATCCCCTGAAACTAAGATGTACTTTCCTTTAGCGCAATAAGAGATTGTAAATCCCAAAGGGACTTGTAACTTGTAATTATTTTTAAAATTAATAAAGTACAGTGTTTCCTAAGATTGTGCATTCTCTACCCATTTATTTGTATACTTATGTATACTGGCACGCCCACAACACGAAAAGGGGTCAATTTTCTGGAAGAGAGATCTTCTCGGCGAAACACGAGTTGAGATGGCCGGTGATACAAGTGTCAAGAGAGTCAAAACGAGTGTCACAACCAGCTGATGTCTAATCGAGGCACTCCAAGATCATGAGATAAGGCGTGGATGAATCAGAGGTAGCTGTAGGGGACTAGCCCTGGAGAGGAGGGGACGGAGTTGCAGCCTCGCCACTGTTGGCCACCTCTTCGTCGCTCCCTGGTTGAGCTCTGGCTTGAGTCTCGTATCGAACAAGTATGACGTTACTCTTTATCTTGTAGTTGTCCATGCTGATAGGCCGGGGCGAGTGATGAAGTCCATAGTAAGATAGGGTGCGTGTAATGAAGGGAGCGAAGGGCAGGTTTTGCTTCAGATCCATCTGGACTTCTTGCATCTCATGCAGCATGAACTCTACAATATCAAATGGGGTCTCATCCACTTGAGCCTTCAAAAGATGAATCATGGTGGTGGTAACTGATAAGTGCTAAATTGGTAGTATTTTTACCCTAAATTTGCTAATGAAAACATGCTAAAAACTCCTTTGATGCGACATTTTATGCACATTTTTATATCATTTTTACAATCTGCTTCCATGGATGTGTTTTCCATGTTCCAGGGATTGAACCTACAAAATTTGAGGACGTTTGGATTTCGTATGGATCAATTTTGACAAAAGATACCAAACTGGATGAAAAGGAATGCTGATAGAATATTCCATAGTCGAAACCACCTGGTCGAACACACTTAGACGAGGAAGAGCCATGATCGAACATGCTACGGTCAAAACCTCCTGGTCGAATACAATTGAACATGAAAGTGTCATGATCGAACACGAAGACTTTTGGTCGAACAAGTCCCAATCAAACATGCCTGGTCGCTTGGTCGCCACTTGACTGAGCCCAGCATGACCGCGGGCACGACCCATGCCCTGGTCAAGCAGGACTTAGTTTTAAGAGATATTTTGGTCGAATTTGGTGGTTTTGATTCAGATTGTCTGTTCTCACGCCGTTTGAAGCTGGATTTCGTCACCTACACGTCAAAGAGTTATATTTGGGTACGTTAGTCCATTGTATCATAAATTGAGAAGCTTTTCGCTCAATTGATATGTCTTTTTATATGCATTTTAGAGGCTAGATATGCTCTCTTATGCTATTTTTAGGGGTTTTAGTTTAGTTTTGATTACTTTAGTTTACTGGAGCCCCCTTCTTTATTTTTCTGCAATTAATGTAAGCTGGCAAGGACGCAAACTTAATTATTTGATGTAATCAAGTAAGTTTTATTTTATTCTTCCTTACTATTTCTGTATTTTTATGGCTCTTTGCGAGTAATTCACTTCTGGGGTTAGGGATGACCTAATCCAGAAGGCGTAATTCTTCCCTGATCTCGATCTTAAGTTTTGTAGTTAGTTCCTTATGTTTTCTTCCTCTAAACCCTAAATTCTCGTTTTGGCAACAAACATAATAGTTGAGTCTTAGCAAGAATTTAAGGGAGTTCTTGAGTCCTTAGTGCTTTGACACGGGATCCTGAATAGGAGAGAGGCTCTCGCCAAACGTAACAGTGGAAGCGACCCTCTGACTGTTGTACTAGTGACCGTACTGGCAATTTAATCTGTCTTGAAAAATAATTGAAACTAACTTGCAATTCTCAGACCTTGGATAGAATTATGCCTGATGGTTATGGAATTCCCAAAACCCTAGGTTTTCATTTCTGCTCTTTAAACTCTAGATTTCATACTTGCTCTTTACTGCTTTAAACTCTAGATTGATAGTTTTAGTAGTAGATTTAGTTGTAGAACAACAAACCACCAAATCATTTAGACTTAATCAGTGATCCATTAACCTAAAAGACAAATACACTTATGCCTCGTGGAATTCGACCCTCAAGTGCTCAACGTTCAATCGTTGGTTTGCGGTTACTACACACACATCTACCGGCGCACCGCAAACCCGAACCCTTGCGGCATAGGCAGCGCGATCAGTAACTGCTTCTTTTACTCTGATCTTTTGCAAGATAGTCACTTGGTTGATCTTTTCCCAAATTGCAACCAGCGGAATGAGCTGAGAGACTTTGCCGATATTGGGTTGTGGGTTGTCCAAGAAATAAACAACATCCTCAACCCAAATTTCATCCAAAGCATGTAGACTGTTCCCGACTCGCTCTATCTGAAGTGCCTCCTCTATCTGTTCCTTGGAGAGCACTTTCTTCGCATTGTTGTGCATAAAGGTGATATGCGAGCTATCCGAGGCAATGTAAAGGGATCCATAAAAATAGCGGATTGTCTCTTCATTCCACTTCCAGTCCTCGCGAATCTCAGTGAATGCGTGATCGCTACCCAGAGGGTGAGAATGATTCAATGTTGAGCACTTGAGGGTCGAATTCCACGAAGAACAAGCGTATTCGTCTTTTAGGTTAACGGATTACTGATTAAGTGAACGATTTGAGGGGGTTGTTTTTCTACTACTAAATTTACTATTCAAGCTATCAATCTAGGGTTTAAAGCAGTAAAGAGCAAATATGAAAACTAGGGTTTTAGAAATGGAAAGAAAAACCTAGGGTTTCGGGAATTCCATAACCATCAGGCGTAATTCTATCCAAGGTCTGAGAATTGCAAATCAGTTTCAATTGTTTTCCAAGACAGATTAATTTGCCAGTACGGTCGTTAGTACAACGGTCAGAGGATCGCTTCCACAGTTAAGTTTGGCAAGAGCCTCTCTCTTGTTCAGAGTCCCGTGTTACGGCGCAAAAGACTCCAGAACTCCCCTAAATCCTTGTTAAGACTCAATTGTTATATTTGTTGCCAGATTATGAATTTAGGATTGAGAAGAAGTAACTGCAAATCAGCACTGAGGAGGAATTACACCTTCCGGATTAGGTCATCTCTAATTACTTAAAAAAAGCCATAAAAATACATAAATAATAAGAAATAAATGAAAACTTACTTGATTGGATCAAAGAATTAGGTCTGCCGTCCTTGCCGACTTACAAATGCAAAAACTAGAATAAAAATAGAGGAGGGGGCTCTTCTAACCTAAAACTAAACTAAATTAACGAAAACATAAAGGGCATTATCCTTGAAATATAACGAACACAACCGTGAAAGCGGATTGTAAAATTGATACAAAAAGTTACATAAAATATCGTGTCGAAAGAGTTTTTAGCATGTTTTCACTAGAGAACCTAAGGTAACAACGCTACCAATTAAGCACTTACTAATGCGGTCATCCGAATAGCCACAAATTTCGCCTTGAGAGGATAGTCAGCCTTGCTCTCAATGAGATCCTAGTCTATAGCTTGATGCGCGAACACTTTGGTGGAGGTAAAACGGGTGCCAAACTGTGATTTCTGAAACTCATTCTAGAAGTGCCTTTTTGTGCAAGTACAATGGTGCTCATATGGGTTCTAACGGCATAGCTGTCGAACCACACTAGCTGAATAAGTTCAGTTATGCTCAGGAACCAGATCTGCATCATCACTATCTGATTCAGTGATGTCCTGCGGGACGTCCATGGTCGGGTCCTAAGCAACATCATCAGGTTTCTCATCATCGATATCTAGAGCATCCCAATCAATGTTGTGGATCAGTTGAGAAGATTTTCTCTTTCTAAAGGAGGGTCCAAGTCCGTGTCGACCCCCACGCCGACTTGTCTGCTTGATACTGCCAGACATTTCAAAAAACTAGAAAAGATAAGGCTCATTTAGGATATGATGAGACAATGAAGCAAGAATCGACAAGAGCTATCATAGGAGCACGGAATAAGAAGTGCAAGATGATGCAACCTACGGAAACATCTGTTTCTCATGAAATGTATATATGCAACAATTTTTTATCATTTTGCATTTCTCTTACTCAAAAGCACATATATTAGTGAAAATGATGACAGAACCCAAGTATGCATATGTATATTATTTTGCATTTCTCTTACTCAAATACATATATTAGTGAAAATGATGATAGAACTTAAGTATGCATATGTATACCTCCTTTTTGGGAATTTTGAAAAAAAAAATATTCTAGAAAGAATAGATAGCGACTACAAGGCACATTGACGTACTAGATGCTATATCTTTAGATAACCAATTTTCAGTTTGGAATTTTAATAGCACAAATGTTCATCCATTTTACTTATCTACAATGATCAAACACTATAGTTGATATTTTGATTTTCTCTTGAAAAGAGGTTCAAATTTCTCTAAAATTTTAGATGTAATACATTTTGAAAACAACTACATTTCTCTTATGCTTATATAAGATTTTCCTTTATATCCTACTTTGATATAAGCTCCATTTCTGAATTTCATTTATTTGTGAAAAAGGAGATAAACATTTTAATCACATTTTTCATCTAATCCTTCAACCAATACATTTCAATGCAATACTTCAAATTTATGTTGAAATCAGTGAAAAATATGAGATATGTGAAGTTTGGTAACTAAATTTAAGCAAAATGCTTGCAATTTGTCCAAAAACAAATAACCCTAACAAGTGCAACCCTAACTTAACCAAAAGAGGAAAGAGGGAAAAAAATAGAGGAACGAAAGGAACCCTAACCAGAGGAGGTGGAGGAGGAGGAAGAAAAACACCGAGATTTGACGCCGGACGACAGGAGATTGGACAAGAACTTTTATTCGGAGAAGAGGAAATGTGAATAGGAGAGAGAAGGGAAAAAAGAGAAACCGTCGGCTGGAAGAAATTGGGGAAAGAAGAAGAAATGACGGGTTAAGTAACTGTTCTGCTGTGCACATGGCGAACAATGTCCGGACGACGCAGACACTATTTGAAGTGGGTGGACAATGTCTGGTCATCACTGAAGACCGACAGAAGATCTGAATTTTCTGGAAAAATTTAGAATTTGTGTTTGATTTGTTTCATATTTGCAAGCTTAAGATGAGTATTTGGAACTGATTTAAATTCACTTGAAGAGATATTGACTAGCCGATGATCTTGATTTTAATGAAGATAGAGTTAGGAAAGAGTAAAATAAGTAAAATAGAGACATGTTCACCAAATCACCAATTATCAATCAAATTTAAGTTTTTCTGAAGCGTTTGGATTTGTATGAGTTTGAAATACTATTTCAAGCGTGGACATAAGAATAAATCCGACTCAAATAGCTAAAACTCACAATATGCAAGTTTTTGGGTATTTTCGCGTTAAAGACCGTTTTTCAGCGACTTTTGAAAGAGAATAACTTGAGAAATATAGGTCTTTTGAGAAAATGTTCAACACAAAATATTTTTGAGGGTTTGAGTTCTAAAAGTTTTGTGTAGAAAGTTTTTTTTTCCAAAACTCAATGTGTATTGTATGGAGAAATAAGGACGTTTTGAAGCAAAACAAGATCCCCGAAGTTCCAAATTTTGTCAAATTGACATCTTGGCTTTAAAAACCAAAGTTTTGATTTTTAAAACCTTTGGACTACTGTTTGAAACATATTTTGAAGATCGAGTGCATCTTTGGAGAATTTTGACCTATTTTGAACTTTTTGTTGATTATTGACCAAAAATGACATTTCAACAAATACACTTGCATATTTCTTGATATGATCACATAGAAGAGGTATGGAAATCTTCAATGAAGTTTGAAGTATTCACTCTTAATGTGTCATCTCAATATTGTTGAAAATGAGTGAAATGGTGAGCAATTCAAAATTTTATTTAAATACTAAGAGGTTGGCATAAATGCCTACATTTTACAAGTATGTATAGATATAACTATATAATTAGACACATATAAATATTAGCACACCGTGAGAATAAACAAGCACAGGTAAGAATTAATTGATATTAGAAATATCAATAACGTTCAATTCATTTCATCGCTTGTAGAATATAGACTTATCTAAGGGCTCAGTGAATATGTCTACTAATTGATTTTCGGTTGACACATGACTAATTACTATATCCCTTTTTGACACATGATCTCTCAAAAAGTAATGCCTAATATCAATATGCTTGGTGTAAGAGTGTTGAACGGGATTATTTGCTATTTTGATGGGACTTTTGTTATCACACAAAAGCGGCACACTACTAAATTTTATTCTAAAATCAATCAAGATTTGTTTCATCCACAAAAGTTGTGCACAACAACTACTGGCTGAAACATATTCCGCCTCGGTGGTCGAAAGTGCAACCGAATTTTATTTCTTGAATGACCATGAAACTAAAGGTCTTCCTATGAGTTGACATCCACTGGAGGTAATTTTTCTATCAATCTCACACCCAGCATAGTCTGAATCAGAATAACCAACTAGATCAAAATTCGCATCTTTTGGATACCAAAGCCCCATATTTTGAGAGTGTTTCAAATATCTAAGAATTCTTTTTATGGTAGTTAAGTGACACTCTCTAAGTGCGGCTTGGAACCTAGCACACATGCATACACTAAACATAATATTCGACCTAGATGCGGTAAAATAGAGTAAGCTACCAATCATTGAACGATATTATTTAAGATCTACTAGTTTACTTCCCTCATCCATATCTAGGTGGCCGTTTGTCGCCATTGGGATTTTGATTGGCTTGGCATCCTCCATATCAAAATGTTTGAGAAAATCCTTCACATATTTGTTTTGACTCACAAATATTCCTTCTTTTACTTGGTTGATTTGGAGTCCAAGGAAGAAGCGTAATTCGTCAATCATGGACATCTCAAATTCTCTAGACATCATTTCACCAAAAGCTTGACAAAGAGATTCGTTAGTAGAACCAAAAATGATGTCATCTACATAAATTTGACATACAAAAAAATTGTCTCCAATGATTTCGGTGAAAAATGTGGTGTCAATTTTACCAACTTTAAAACCTTGTGAAATAAGGAATTTCGAAAATGTTCATACCAAGCTCTAGGGGCTTGTTTGAGACCATAAAGAGTTTTTGAGAGTTTGTAAATATGATTTGGAAACTTTGGGTCTTCAAAACCTGGTGGTTGTTTTACAAACACAAGTTCGTAAATTTCACCATTTAGAAAAGCACTTTTGACATCCATTTAAAATAATTTAATATCAAAGTTAGACGCAAATGTAAGTAAGATGTGAATAGCTTCTAATTTAGTTTTGGGGGGGGGGGGGGGAAAGGTTTCAGTAAAATCTAATCCTTCAACTTGTGAGTAACCTTGAGCCACTAATCTAGTTTTGTTTCTTACAACTATTCTATTTTCATCTTGTTTATTTAGAAAAACCCATTTGATAACTATTATGTTATGATTACTAGGATTTTCTACAAGTGTCCAAACTTTGTTTCTAGTAAAGTTGTTGAGTTTATCATACATGGAATTTCCCAATCCGGGTCCACCAAAACCTCATTGATGCCTTTGGGTTCAATTCTAGAAATAAATGACGCATGCTCACAAAAGGATGCAATTCAAGAACGAGTTTGGACACCCTTACTAACGTCACCCAATATTTGATTTATGGGGTGATCTTTGGTGATTGTTTGATGAAGTCTCACATTTGGTAATGCATGATCTTCATCTTCTTTAGTCTCCGGTTCAAGGTCTTCTTGAGCGGCATTAGCTGGAGTGGTAGAAGATGGATTATTTACTTGATCCGGTGACTTTTGTTCTTCATCCTTGGGCTTGATATCGCCAATGGTCATATTTTTCATGGCTTCCCTCAATTCATTGTTTCCTACATCATCAAGATTCTCATGCTCTCCTTGAGAGTCATTAGATTCATCAAATTCGACATTACAAGATTCCTCAATGCATTCTGTTATAGTGTTGAAAACCTGATAATCTTTACTAGTGGATGAATAGCCAACTAGAAACCCCTCATCAACACGTCTTTGAAATTTTTCAAAATGCATGCGCTTGTTAAGAATATAGTATTTACAACCAAAAAATCGAAAATATTAAATATTTGGTTTTCTTCCAATAACCAGCACATAAGGAGTTTTATTCAAAAGAGAATGAGTATAAATATGATTGATGACATAACATACCGTATTAACAACCCCAGCCCAAAAATGAGTGGGCGTCTTGTACTCATCGAGCATTGTTCTAGCCATTTCAATCAATGTCTAATTCTTTCATTCTACAACACCATTTTGTTGAAGAGTGTAGGACACAGAGAATTCATGTTTGATTCTAGATTCATCGCAAAAATTAATAAAGTTAGAATTTTGAAATTCTCCACCATGATCACTATGAAGTTCTCGATAGAGAACTAAAATTCATTTTTGTCTCTTTTTGCAAACCTTTTAAAACACATTGGGGTTTCCGATTTGAGTGTAAAGAAGAAAACGCAAGTAAATCTAGAGAAGTCATCGACAATAACATAGCAATAGCTACTTCCACCAATGCTTTGATATTCGGTTGGGCCGAACAAATCTATATGCAATAGTTTAAGAGATCTAAATGTGGATAAGATGTTTTTAGTCGAATGAGTGCTTGCAACTTGCTTTCCGGCTTGACAAGCACTACAAAATTTGCTCTTTTCAAATTTCACATCGTTCATTCCCAAAACTAGATCCTTTTTCAAAAGCTTATTTAATTGATGCATTCCAACATGAGCTAATCTTCAATGCCAAAGCCACCCTAAAGATATTTTACCTACTAAGCAAGTTGAAGTGCAAGAATTTTTTGAATTGAAATCAACCAAATACAAATCTCCATAACGAAATCTATTAAAAACTAGAGATTTGTCTTTTATGCTTTCAATAACAACTTCATTCGGTTCAAATATGCAACGAAGACCTAAATCGCAAATTTTGCAACCAAAAGTAGGTTGAAATTTAAGGATTCAACAAGAAATATATTTGAAATGGAAAGGTTATTAGTAATTGAAACTTCATCTAGTCCAATTACCTTTCTTTTACTATTATCACCAAATGTGATTTTGACCACTTCACTACTTCCATGTTCGAAGAAGGTGAACCTATTTTCATCACTGGTCATGTGTTGAGTGCATCCACTATTAAGTGCCCAATGTCTTCCGCCGGTTTTGTAGTGCTCCTACAACAAATATATTAGGCACATTTAGGTACCCAAACTTGTTTCGGTCTTTGGAAGTTAGTGACAAGTAACTTAGGAATCCAAGTTTTCTTTTTATGTTCATTTAAGAATGGTGCCCCTACAAATTTAGCTAGGACTCACCCATTTTTACTTTTCTTAAGCATGTAATGAGTACAATATACATTGTTCTTAATTTTAGTGACTAACGGACAAAAATTGGGTAAGTGTCCCACATCATGACATTTGTGACAAAATTTGTTGCAAGTCTTAACAAAAGTGGTTTTAGTTGTTGCTTTCTTTCTTTTATGAGGTTCATAGTCTAAACCTTCTTTTCTAAAAGAACATTTTTTCTCACTAAGAAGACAATCAAGAGTTTCTTTACCTTTAAAACGTTTAGCTAGTCCTTTGTTTAATTTTTCAACTTGTGCTTTAAGTTCTAAGTTCTCTAGCACAACATGAGAGATATCACTAGCATTAGATACTTCAACATTTTTGTCATCTATTATCAAATCATCACAAGTGGTTGATATGGAATGAGAAATGACACAAGGTGAATTTCCTAAAATATCACAAGTAGTCTCTACATCTATATTTTGTTTTGGACTAACGACACTCTTGACAAGTAATGATTCATGTGAATCTTTCAATTCGACATACAAGTTACTAAGGGAGGAATTCTCCTTCTTTAGCATCTTGTTCTCTTTTGTCACTTTACCAAGCGCTTCATTTAGTTCCATTACCATTTCAATAAGCTCATCATAAATGTGCCATGGGAAATGGGTCTACTTGTAGTTTATGGACTGATTTATGGCATTGCAATATTTTATCACAGGATTGGGTTGAACTCTATTCTTTTTCAAGGAATGAAATTTCAGTAGGCAATTTTGTGGTGCAAGATGGGATTCTTGATTTGTTCATGCTTCCTCTTTCTCCAATAGCTCATCAGCAATTCTTTCTTCTTGAGCAACTACATCAAAGGCTTCCAGATGAAATAGGAGATAAGGATGAATGGATACCAATGGGTGCCCAAAAAACAGTTTGTCACAAAGAATGTTTATAATTCAGTTACTGGACATATGGTTAATCATCCAATTTTCGCTAAATGTTGGACAAATAGTTGTCTCCTCAAGCAGAAATTGTTCTTTTGGATTTTTCTTCATGAAAGATTGAATACAAAAGAATTACTATTGAGGAAGCAAATAAATGTGGACATTCAGGACTGTGTTTGTTGTATCACTGGAGAAATGGAAACACGGGTCCATTTGTTCTTCTCTTGCCCTTTTGAAAAAGCTTGCTGGAGACGTATTGGTATCAGTTAGGAGCTTGATAATCATCTATGGGACATGTTATTAATAGGGAAGAAGCAAAATAAAGAATTGAGACATGTTATTGGGAAATTATCATATCAATTTTTTGGAGTCTACGGAAAACTAGAAATAAGATTATATTTCAAAATCATGCAGGATCAATTACAGAATGGCTGAAAATATTTATTCTAGATTTAGGATTGATCCTTGTCAGATTAAGCCAATAAAAAATGCTTGTTTAAAAAGATGGTTGGATCTTTTTGTAATTTCCCTTTTTCTTTTGGATCTGTATTTTATTTGGTTATCTTCTTGATAATATATTCTTGCAGTAGATTTTCGTACTGTTGCTTTGTCAAAAAAAAAATATGCTCATCATAAGAGGGTTCACAATCCAATACCTTTGCGTCATCACTTGCCATAAGACAAAGAGACAACTTGTCCGATGACATGCATTTTTCAATTGCAATTCCCACCATTTTCTTGGAGTTGGATGGTGCTTCATTGTCAGAATTGGATTCTTCGGATCCGGAGTATCACTCTCCAATGCACACTTCACCTTTTCCTTTCCTGTTGTAGAGTTTCTTAAAGAGTATTTTCTTGCCTCTTGAGTCTTTTGCGTCATCCTTCTTTTCTTGCGATCTTTGATTTTCGCTTCTCTTGTTCGGACACCTGGAAGAGAAGTGCCCTTTCTCATGACACTCATAACAAGTGATATTCTTGAATGATGTCTTCTTGTGTGGTCCTTTTCTTTTCTCAAGGTCGAACCATTTCTTGTTAATCTTGTTGAGGAGCTTGCGAGTCTTCCTGACAAGAAGAGCTAAGTCACCATCGGATGCTTCATCTGAGTTTTCACTTTCTTCTTTGATCTCTTCGGCCTTGGCCTTAAATGCCAAATTCTTTTTCTTTGATCCAGAAGCTTCCGCAACTTCTTTTCTTTCTACTTTTTGCATCTCATGGGTGATAAGATTACCCAAAATCTCAGTGGGAGTTGTGGAGAAAAGATCTCCATTGATAAGCACTGTCACGATAGAATTGAAATTTGAGGGCAACACCATAAACATTTTGCGACCAACTTAATGTCTTCGAACTTGGTACCTAAGCCTTTGAGATCATTGATCAAGAATTAAGTCAAGTGCACATGCCACTCACATTTTCATTATCAAACATGATAAAGGAATTGTATTCTTTATTTAACTTTATGAGTCTAGCTTCCTTGACTTTTGATGTTCCTTCATGAATAACTTCTAAAGTTTTCTACATTTCATGCAAGGTGTCAAGATTGCTTATCATATTAAAATCATTTAAATCTAAACCATTGAAAATTGCATTTTTAGCTTGAGCATTAACTTGGAGGTTCTTGTTTCCAAGGGTGTGAGGCTTTCCATATCAAGATGAGCTCTAAAACCATCTCTAGTAACCCTCCAAGCATCTAAGTTTTGATTCTAGATAAACCGTCATCCTAATTTTCCAATAGCTTGTCGAGTTCCCAGAACTCGACAGGCTGATGTGGCAGATTATTTCTGTAAAATTTTGGAACTATAGGTTATTTTTATAATTATTTATTTTTTATAGTTATTTATAAAAAAACTCCATTTCATAGCATTCCGAGAAACAAGCAACCATGTCTCGGAGTTCTAGTGAAGCTGAGTATCATAGTTGTTGCTGAGACAATATGGCTTTGTTAGCTTGAGCAGATATTGGTCTTACTCCACAACATCTGATCATTGTTTGTTGTGACAACATCTCTGCGACCTACGTTGCCGCAAATCCTGTAAATCATGATCGGACATAACACATTCCAGTAGACTATCGCTCTGTGCAGGAGCTGATTATAACAGGAGATCTATTGGTTCACTATGTCCCAACAGCATCTCAAGTTGCTAATATTCCCACCAAGAATTTGCCTGTTCGTCATTTTTGTTTGCATCGAGACAATTTGACACTGACCTCTGCAGCATCAAATTGAGAGGACATACTAGGATATATACAAATCTTATGTAATAGTTTATTGTAACTTTCTGCTGTAACCTCTTATTGTATATATATAATATACAACGGATATTTGTCCTACCATTCTAAACAATTTCTCTACAATATGATATCAGATCAACAATATATGATTTGGATCAATCATTATATAAATATAGACGGGTAAATTTTTTTTGTTTTCTTATTTTGAATCAATGACTTAAGACCATATAATCGAACAGGCCAGATCACATGCTGTCATATTTAGTTCTAGTTAGGACTATGGTGGATTCTTGTCCCTGTCAGGGCCAGTCTCACTTCCTTCTGTTTGGGCTGGTTTTTTTATTTTCTTTTCTGCTTGGTAGTTCCAAGTTGGTTGAACCGTCATTTTCCACCATCCAAAATATTCGTGCTCACTACTTAAGCATTTGCTGGTTATCAATTAATGCTCTCTTGAAATTTGATATTGCTCAAAAATCTATTTGTTGCTATAAAAAAAAACTCACCAGTACTCGATACTTCCGCATATTATTAGTCACATAGGAGGTATCGCTATTTTACTCTAGGGATTTTAATTATCCATACTTAACTTTCAATTTGTTCCTGATCATCAAATTAAATGTAAAAAATCCGTCATCCCCTCTTTGAAACAAGGCGCAGCTTAAAAAAACCTAGTCTATATGTTTTATAACATAGGTTAATTTTATCATGTTATATCTTTTTCATACAAATCCATCCAAAATATACCAAGACAGTACTAAATATTGGATGTAGGGTTGCAAGAAAAGCTAAAGGCTTGTGAGTTGTTCAAGTTCTGCTTGATTTTTGGCTCAACTAAAAAAAATGAGCCGAGTTTGAACATTTTTCCTAGTTTGAAAGGAAAATGAGCTGAGTGTTCACTTGGTTTTGGCTCGATATAGCTTTTAAATTAGGCTAGCTTGCTCTCTATATTTAAATATCAGTAGATATAATTAAATTGGAGTAGATAGAACTAAATTAGAATATTAACATTTATTTTTAAAAATTACTCTCTAATAGTTTTGTATAGCCCCAAATATAATTACAAATTAGGATCTTAACTTTTAGGAAAAATATTTTCTAAGACACTGCAAAAGTTTTGAAATTGTGGTTTGTGTGGTTGACAAGGTAAGACTGGACACATATGTCAGTGGGACATCTGGTGGCAAATGTAAAATATTAAAATTTTACAGTAACATAAACAAAATTTCCTCCAACTTTTCTAGTTATAAATTACAAGTTTATAAATTACTATGTTAGCTTGAGATTGATTTTGACTCTTTATGAGCCGAGCATGAGATTCTTAACTCAATCTCTAATTAGACTCGATTTGTACTTACTCGATTTCTAAAACAATTTAAGTTGAGTAGAGTCTTAATGGCTCGACTTTGACCCATTTGCAGCTCTAATTGAATGTAGATACAAATGTTGCTTGGATCTTAAAATAGTAATAACTCATATAAAAAAATGTAGGAATAATTTCATTAATGCTACTATAAAAGTTTGAAAATTATAATTTATGTGACTGACAAAGTGGGATTGGACCTATATATCAATAAAACATCTAGTAGCAAATAAAAAAATTGAAGTTTTGTAGTGGCAAAAAAAATTACCCCAAAAATTCAGGGTAAGAGATTGGGCCAAGCGGATATGATCGGATCCATTTTCATCCCTACGAATATATTGTCTATATTTTGAATTAAAAAGGAGTTAATATAAAAAAGGTAAGTATTGAATGCATCCCCTATTTTTGAAACTCTTGTATTCTCTTATCCAAAATATGATGCAAGTGATCACAAAAATTCCAAAGCTTACGAGAAGACACCTTAATTTTGTTGTTAAATGCAGGGGATACAAATCCGGCTAAATTTGAAGGGACGTTTCCATCGCCAAATATCCGGTGCATGATTGGTCCATGTCGGCAGGACATAATAATTCTTATTAAATATTAATGAAGAAAGTTGGGCTAGAAGGTCATTAATATATGCATGCATGTAAGTTAATTGAACGTCTTGGCTGACCACGACATGAAAATAAAATCAAAGCCAGTCAGCAGCGAGCGTGCGACGACATACTCCTCATAATCAATAAAAGTCCACATCAGTCTTATCATTTTTAAGGTCTACAAGTACTCACTCCCAAAGATAATTTTAGCTGGCGACAACTATATATTTCGGTCTGTCTGATCAACCAATCAAATAGTTTATGACTTAGATTAACTAAAAAAAAAAAGCATCACGATGTGACATACGCATGGGAGAAAATCACATGTATCTTTCGAGTCAATGTTCAAATCACACCACATGAAGGTCTTGTACAATTTATTCTTAAAAAATAAAGACTAGATCTTACATAACTACTATCTGATCCATATGAGAGCGATTACACCTTGTGTTACTCCAATAAGTTGGAAAGATTCGGTTTATCCACCATGAAAAGATCAGCCAGTATGCAGAATTTCGTAACATTTAACAATGCTAAATATTGTTTTTCTCGATAGGATGATATTTGGTTTCCACTATTATAACCATTGGGATCTTCTGTATTCCAACAAAGCTCGACTAGTATTGCGTTGTATTCAAAATCAAAGAGGTTTTTTAGATTAAAGCAGTTGCTAGCCTCAAAAGAAAAGATTAAAGAAATTTTTTTTAATGTTTTTAACTAGGAATTATTGCAGCATCACGGTTATGCCCAGAAAAAAAATATCACCGATCACGGAGCCTATCACCGGTGCCATCCAACATTGTGATTTTATATTTCATATCCATCATTCCTAATATATATGTGACTATATTGCTCAGAAATTAAATAATATTTAGTCTCTAGGATGTAATACTAAATATAACTTAATTCTATCCAAGTTCACCCTATTTCTTTAAATTTTATAGATATATATATATATATATATATATATATATATATATATATATATATATATATATATGTGTGTGTGTGTGTGTGTGTGTGACTATATTGCTCAGAAATTAAATAATATTTAGTCTCTAGGATGTAATACTAAATATAACTTAATTCTATCCAAGTTCACCCTATTTCTTTAAAAATTGTGCACCACAAACCAACACAATAAATAAATAAACTTAAGAGTTTGTTTTGTTATAATTGGGATTAATATTGGATGAGAGAAGCCACACTGACAACACTGGAGAATATTATGATTAAGATTTAGAGTTTATGTGATATTTGTGTAAGAGCTAAATTTAATTAAATATAAATATAACACATATGAATGTAGAAGAAAAATATAGAGGAAAGTGGTCAAGGCTGTTGGGCCTTCAGCCGAGTGCTAGTGCTCGGCGCTTGCAAAACTGGAATGTCTCTTGTGTGCTCAAGCATACAGAAGCTGTAAACAAATTTTGCATGAAACTGAAATTGTTCTGCCATTCAAATTTTAAATTTCATGAGCATAAATATCAAACACAAATTCCAAGTAAAATAGCTAGAGCGCCACCGGCCCATTCAAACATACATATAGCTCTACCTTCTTATTGAAACTAAAGCTGAAAAAGCTCCGTCTTCTCTACAGTAAAAATCAACTTTTCGCTCGCAAATTACATGCAACATGGCAAAACAGCAAACCAGGAAGTTCAGCTATTAGAACTACACATTAGATGACTAAAATGCACCAGTATAATCTAGTTTTGCGGCGTAAATAAACAAAACATTGAAAAATTTAGTGGTAAACAACAAACTAATCTAGTTTTTCAGATAGTCATCACTCATTAGCAATTTGAAATGCCCAACTAATAATGTAAAAAGGGAGCTATGCAATGTAGCAAAGCAAAACAACAAAGTAAACAGGTCAAAGTAATGCCACTGGCCAAAAAGAATTTCATGTCCTCCCAGATGCTTCCAACAAAGCAGCCACAGATGCATGAACATTACAAAGAGCCTGACCACTTAAAAAGATTTACCACTCCATGTAGGCTACAGAGTTAAGTTGTTCACTGTATTCGAGCAGTTAGGTTCTCCAATTACTCAACCATATTCATACAGTATTTTCAAGGAACAGATGCCCAACCCAGCCAACCACAAGGGGCATGCACCAATAAATATTGACGGGACTAGAAAGTGAGCACATACCCAGCGGAGTCTACCACAAGGTTCACTTCCTAGTTATGAGAATTGATATCCAAGGAAGAATGGTCCATACCACGCATCTTCGAGTGATATTGGCATATTAATCTCATTGCTTGGGCTCATCACCACCATCAGAACCCTCATCGTCATCTGAGGACTCTACTCTACTAGGTTCTTCACCACCATTACTAGTCTTATTTCTCTTCTCTTTCTTCCGCTGCTTCTTCTTTTGGCGTTTCAGGCGCTTCTTTGTTGTGCGCTCCTCTGCTGCTTTTAGTCTTTCCTCCCTTCGCAGATTGAACTCAGCCGTCTCCTTCCTCCTTTGATAGTCAGCATCCATCCTTGCTAGTCGATCCTGTTCCCTCCTCCTCATTTGCCGGTACTGTGAAGGACAATGACAATATTTAACCAGTCAGTCTGTTGAAGTACCAAACCATTTGTAAGTCTGTTCAAATTATCCATGGCATGTGTTCATATAAAAAAAAGCTGGAACTACCAGGCTTGGATAACAAAATTCAGTAAATATGATGATTAAGAATGTGTAGAGGAGACACGGCATCATCACTAGCTCCTATTGATAGTGAAAACATACTACTGGAGTCAGCGGAATCTGCTACAGAAGCCATGGTTTTTTAAGGGTAAAACCATAGTATTCAACTCCTATTGAACATTAAGTGAAAAAATAGCATGAGCATTGAACAGGAGAGAAAAAAACTACTGGTAAATAACCACAATCAACAGAACAGATCATGAACCATAGTGAGAGAGAACTTTTATGATTTTCCTGAAGTTTGAACAAACCATATTTTGAGTGAACAAAAGACCCCAGTTCAATAGTAACACAACATGAAGACACTCTCAACATAAGGTTTCCTCTTCACCAATATACTGCTCCCTAAATTGCCCTTGGGTGGTGAAACTGCCTAGGAATTGCCATCTTCAGCACACCACACTTTCCCATCCAGTTGATTGCGACAATGTTTTTTCCATTAGTGTAACGACCTAGCACTGCAACTGGTTACATGCATCTAATCTACATGCGAGGCAACATCAATTACCTACATAGACAAAACTAAACGGCTAAACCAATCAGCTACATCAGTACCTCCATTTTACATCAGTGCTGATATGAAGGAATAATTGTGCAACCTGCCTCCTCCCAGGTTGAGAATACGACACAAAAAGGAGAACTGATACTCCAATTTGCAGTTTGTCCAAAAATCTCCACAACTTAGAATAAGATTAGCAAAATTTAGCAATGAAATCAGCCAAGTTCTTGCACACTTGAAGTAATGTAAATCCAAAGGAGCAAAAGAAGCAAAATAAACTTGGAAGGTGCACATGAGCTAGTGAACAGCACCTGGTTACCCAGGCTGTCAGCAAAAATATTCTAGGTGATCTAAATTTTATATTAGTAGAACCAAAACCTTAGAACTGGATGGAGGATAGTTGATCCTACAGACACACAGCTATATTTCAAGATTATCTACATTTTAAGTATAAATATAAACCTTAAATTATAGCAGCTAATGTGCCAAAATGTCTGATGATACAGAATCAAATAATTTCCACTCAGAGCTTGCAACTTAAACCCACAATTCATAGGATGGCCAGGCCACAAATTTGAAGATTCAACTACATGATCACTGAATAGCAAGGATGGCACAGTTTTAATCTTTAAACATTGTCATGGAGGTAGTTGATTACATAGATGACCCTTTTAACAAGCACTACAAAACACTAACCACCTAATACAGAAAAAAAAAAAGAGAGATTATCTACAGGTTACTTGAGGTGCAAGTTCTAATCACAAGAACATAAACATATGACCATCTGAAACAAAACTATCTCAAAACCACATAATTAATTAATGTGCTCCTTTGCTCTAGAACCATCTGACGAGTAAAGGAGTGAAGTCAACCATGTCTGTCACAGACCCTAAAAAATAGATCTAATTAGTTCTCATTCCCTTCAAGTTTTGATAGCAACAGCCCCAAAAGATGATTTGTCTAAATAGTACAATCTGAACCAAAAAATTATAATTTGTTTTGCTGTACCACCATTTAAAAAGAGTAAAAATCAAAATTTCATCTCACAATAAAATTAGTAACACTTAGCATACAATTTCCTAGCAACCATGCCTATGATAACACCAAAATAAATTATCAATTTAAAACTAGATGAAACTTAACGAGAACAACAATTAAAATCCATCAAAGGGGGGAAAAAAGCTCCAATTGATGTGCTTGAACCTATAATAATACCCTATTCCAGAAAGAGCACACCAAACAGCCAATTTTGACTCCAAATTCTGATGGGCAAAAAGAGCAGAACTGAGCATTCTAAAAAAAAATGCTGTCCATTGACCATAAATGTCATAAACTAATATCAGGTTCTTTTGATGTAAAATTATGTTGATTACCAAACAATGGCAACCGTGTTTCAGCACATACTATAAAGTGGAGGTCACACTTTTGTTTCAAATCAACAAAAGAGAGGATCTCTTCTATCACAAGTGTCCCTTGATGGTAAACTGAAGGCAAACCAAAGTTATGTTTAGCATTGCACAGTTATTCTCAATTGTGCATACTACATCTCTGGCATCCATCAGTTTGGTCAACCAAAGGGTAATAGCTTAATAAACCATGTTATCACCCATCAGAGTGTGCTGATGGATATCTGATAACTAATCTTGTCTCAGAACCTTTTTCCCTGCAAATTGATTACCAACCTTCAATTATTTTATCTACAAACTAGTTCCTAAGATTAAGAACTTGACAAGGCAGTTCTTCATGCCGAATAAAGATAGCGATATGTACATATTAATATCACTGCTGAGAAAACATGAACTGGTCTGCAGTTAGATGAATAATCTGCATATGCTTTCCCATGTCATAACAATCATATTAACAAAGTAACATCAATATTTCTGCAGTTGAAAGATCACCCGAACCACAAGTAGATCAAATAGAGGTGATATTACCCAGCATTTCCTTTCATGAGTAGATTATGTAAAAGTAAAAAAATCACAATGCATATTGAAATTCAGGCATATCCATTGTTTATCCACCACTGACCTCTGAAAAATAATGCCATTTTAGATCCACACAGATGCGGCTAGTGCTCAACACTAAGGAAGGCTATCTTAGTCCAAAGCTTAAACAGCCTTAAGTCCTAATATCACATTGACTGGCAATTTGACATGCTATTTTATAACTGATCTTACATTATCCAAAAATTTCCAAGCAACATATGCATCTCATATAGAAGTGAAAAAAACATCGATCAACATGATATCAAATTACCGGGGATGTTAAATCCCTTCTCTGCAAAAAAAAAATGATGATATCAACTTTTTATCAGGACCTCCGCATCTCACCACGACAAAACCAAACTTTCTTAACAAATCGACTATATTTGGCCACAGAAGTTCTCCTCTAAGTTTTACACCTCAAATTCGTCGGTAATTACCCATAGAAACCACTATCTTTCTTTTTCATATCCAACCACATTTCCTACTACCAAGTAGTCTGATCAGTTCATTCACATTCAGAAGAGGCACTCTTTCAGATACAGTGAGTAAAACAAAAACATCTCTTCTAGCCCTTCCATCAAACTTTTCAAATGAATATTGACAACAACAGATCAAATTATGAACATACTGGAGAATTAAATGAAAAGAGACCACTCCAATCCTCACAATCAATGAACCTGCAAAAGATTTCTTGCATTCTTGCACAGAATAGAGAGAAAGAGAGAAAGAGATAGCACCTGGTGGAAATCGCCGGAGCCGGAGCCAGCGGAGGAGCCGGAGGTGTTGCTGACACGGACGGGGACGTGGTCCATGATGCGGCGCAGCTTCACCTCCAGATCCTCCTCGTCCTCCCGCAGCTTCACTCCTCCACCTCCACCTCCCGCGCTCTCCACCACCGCCAGCTCCTTCCCGCCGGACGCCTTCGCCGCTGGGACCAGCCCCAGCTGCTCATCTCTCGCGGGGGCCGACATCGCAGACTTGATTTCCTAAGGTTTCGGAAGATGGTGAGATCCCCTGGCCGCGGCGTCGGCGGCGGCGGCGGTTGGAAGCGACCAATTTGGGGGCCGAATTCCTTTGCACCGGGTCCTTGCAATTAAATATATAGTTTTGGTAACTAATATTTGCTTCTTTCTTTTACGCTGTGTTGAATGAATTTTTGTAAAAAAAATGCAAAATAATAAAATAATAAATAAAATAACAAAAATGGGTCTGAGATTAGGACATCAAAAATCTGTTAAATTTCACCGATCATTGAGATAAACTATGGCTCTTGTGATAAATCATAGTTTTTATGGATAAAAGATGCCACTTAATTAGTCTACTTTTATTCTAAAATATTGGGAAGGTTTCTCCTAACTTTCTCCCTATATAAAGAGATTTCTCCTAACTTTTCAAAGAACACAGACAGACAGAAATACAGAGGGGAAGCCAGAATCAGAAGACCAAGGCAAGAGTAAAAGTTTAGAAAAATATTTTTAAATCTAGACCTGTTTTTATTCAGCGACGCCACGATGGTCTTCTCCCCTAATGGTGAGTCATAGATAAATTTATGATGTCTTCACCTCGGGAGCAATACGCGCCCTGCTTCTGTGATCCATCAGCAAGACATGAAGACAATAAGCATCCAATTGATCACCAAAAAGATCCGAAAAAGCGTTGCGTCTCTTCGGAGACTATTGACGTATGCCTGTCCGCCTGACCAAGTATGTTAGCCGCGACCAAGCGTGTCACTTTTTTCTTATCAAGCTGTCAAGGGAGCATGTTTAATTCAACAAAGCGCTATTTCTACTTTTCATGTGCATCATTCAAGACTACATAAGTCTTTTTGCCTCCATACATGCATTTGTCTGTGACCGATGGGGCCGGACAATTAATTGACCAAGTGCCAATGAGGACAAATAATCGCTCTGCACTGCATCAGGTTGTCTCCATCGATCGAAAGCTTGTTGCCAGATACTATTGATACTAAGGCAACAAGTCTGTTTGTAACCGATGAGGCTAAATAATCGCTCTGCACTGCATCAGGTTATCTCCATCAACCGAAAGCTTGTTGTCGGATACTACTGATACGAAGGCAACAAGTCCGTCCATGATCGATGAGGCTGGACAAGCGCATGGCTAGGTGCCAATGAGACTAGTCATGTGATCTTATCTCCGTCTGGGTGTCGACTGAAGGAGAACGGGTTGCTACTCTAGTGACAATTTCAAAAATTTTAACTCAAAAACCCAAGAATCATGCAAACAAGAGATTATAGATCAGAGATTTTCCATTAGACGCGCGAATGCAATTGCGCAGCAGTGGAAGAAGGATTGATGTCACGATCAAATCGTCACCAGCAGTGCAGCAGTAGCAGCCGCACCTCTACAGAAGTTCACACGTCCAGGGAAGGAGCACCATGTGTTTGTATGCTAGCACCAGCACACGCGGTTAGGGTTTTTTGAATTTATCTCATGGGTGGTGGCGGTGACCAGAATAGATCAGATATCTTTTGCATGCCCACCTCACCCCCTTTTATAAGGCTTTGCAGATAGTCCTACTCTAATGCGAACCCTAATCCCAATGGTAAATCTATTACCAATTGGGGATTCATTTCAGATTCCATCCAAATTAATACTCCAACCCGTTAAGTGTGTGACCCTGTAGGTTCGTGTATATTTGACCATGACCGGAAACAATTTCCCGAATCACAAGTCATAAGCGATCTCTAGTAAGACATTATGACTATCCGCATGTACATGAAGACCATATCCGACGAATCTATACAACTTATCATGGATTATTTCTTGCCTCACGATACCAGATTGAACTCAAGGTAAGAAATGTGTCATCCTTGAATAGCTCGGTCCTTTCTCGATCTTGCAATGAATTAACATTTTCTATAGTTGACTCTCAACTATATTTGGCACTGCCATATACTTTCATAGTCCAATTATATCGAGAGGCCCAGAGATATCTCTCTCAAGATATGAGGGGTAAATTCTATCTTGACCATATATTCTCAACCACATGATTCATAACATATATGTATGTCACCTTTATGACTACTTGGTTAAGAGTAGCGGTCGATGTCACCAAGTTATGCTACTACGCATGCATGAAACTGTGATGATCTCAAGTCTAAAAATAAACCAAAATAAATGTTAGAAACAAATTGATGACACATCATAATCTCAACAATGTCTCAAGATGGGTCAATCCGACCAACATGGTCTCAACATATGTCCACGACATTGACTTAATATCTCATATCCATAATCTGTGCAACTTGACTATCAATCAATGATCGTGCTGACTTATCTTGCATTATTATTCCATATAATATCGAAAATCAGAGATGTTAAAAATAAGTATCACTTATAATGCCGAAAGTAAATTGAGATAATTTATATATCATTATAAAGAGTTTTACGAACAAGTTACATACTAGTTGATTGATAAAAGTAATATTTTATTCAAGAAATGCAATAACATATTTTTCATAAGAATTCATAAACATATCATGGTACAACCATCTCCATAATTGCCTCTAGGGCATATCTCTATCAATGTACACACGTAGCTGTCCATTTTCTCCAACTCTGTTGGCCAGCACCGTGGAAGTAACATGGTCGCAGCAGATGTGATAAAAAATTTTACAATCATGGTATGGTCTTCCACCACGGCTTTTCAAATTTCCTTTTCATGCTAGCTAACACCATAAAAGAGTACAGCAATAAAGGTGTGACTTTCCCAAGTCATGGCATGAACATTCGCCATACTTGTGACACAATGATGAGGGATTAACTCATCCATTAATCGGGAGCAGTGAAGCATGCCAGTGCGATCCATGCGGAACTGTGAAACTCTTCAAGATTGCTAGTAGGCATCGTCGCAAAAAGACGGCCCACAGGTCTGATAAAACTGTCTAAGTCATGATATGAGCATTCACCATACTTAGAACATAAAGACGAGTGAATTTCTTGTCTTCCGAAGGGAGCAGTGAAGCATGCTAGTGCGGTCCAAGAAAATATGTGAAACCTTTTAGTGTTGTTGGTCGGCACCGTAGCAGCAAGACGGTTGACAAGCCCGATAAATCCCCTAAGTTATGGCATGAGTATTTGCCATAGTTGGGATGTAAAAAAGCAATTGCCTCCTTTGTCTATAGGCATCGCAGTAGTAAGCGATCGCAACAAAGACAATGGAGTATTCCCAGACTTGGCATGGACATTCACCATCAACACTTTGAAAATATTCAAAGGTGTTGGCCTTTCTGCCTAATCACACCACGTGACTGGGCGCGATCATGGCAATTATCATCATGCAGCAGCAAATGTGGTGGTATGGATATCCGCCACATCAAAAGCATGCAGTGAATTTATTTAAGGGGTTGACATGGGCTTCATTCGTCACCCTATCAAAAGATAAGTTCTTGCTCAATGCATGAATATTCGCATAACTAAGGAAAGTTAGAAGTTAAGTCTCATCTGTAGACTACGTTATGTGTTACTTCACAATGATGTAAAAAAAATTGTGAGTTAATAAAGTGATCAAAGTATTGATCTTCTTGAACTTTCTTTTCTTCTTAAGGTGTAGCAGGCTTGATGATCTGCATGCTTTCCTTTGTTCGAAGTAAAAAAAAAGAGGAAGAAGTCTCTCTTATACATGAAGTAGAGAGAAGAGGCATATGAATGACAGTGATAATAAAACTCTTAAAAAGAGAGAGGAACTCTATTGTGCTTGCATTGCATGACAAAAAATATTCTAGGGAGCTTGCCTAAGTGCCCCTATGTTCCTTCTTTTTCCAAGGCATGCCTAAAGTTGTAGTGTGCAGTCTCCTAGTTCAGGCTCTAAACTAGAGCCTCGGATAATAAAAATTTTGTAATGCGGCATATTACTGAGTCAATGATGTCTTGCTTAACATTAATTTCAACCGTCGCAATCGGAGACATGAAATCAAATTTCGCTAAGCTGAGCTCGAACTACTTCGCGGATGAACTCGACTTAGCGACGAGCATTTTGTTGAATGAATTTTTGTACCAAAAAATATGCAAAATAATAACATAATAAATAAAATAACAAAAGTGGATCCTTGAGATTAGGTAGACTCCACGTGTCATAAGAGAGGGCGCATCAAAAATCTGTTAAATTCCACCAAACATCAAGATAAATAATGGCTCTTGTAGATAAATGATGCCCCTTGATTAGCATCACCTGTCATGAGAGAGAGGATAGCCCACCCTTAAGTAACAGAAGATTTGTTCCTAAAAAATTGGAGAGGTTGAGGCTTATATAAAAAGACCTCTCCTAGTCTTTGAGAGAACACAGAGAGACAGACTAAGACACACAGGGGAAGGCAGAATCAGATGACAAAGGTAGGAGTAAAACTTTAGAAAAATATTTCTAAATTTAGGCCCTGTTTCTAATCAGTGACGCAAGAATAGCCCTCATCCCCAATGGTGAGTCATAGATAAATCTATGATATCTTCACCTCGGGAGCGCAATACGCTCTCTATGATCCATCAGCAAGACAGGAAGACAATAAGCATCCGATTGATCTCCAAAAAGATCTGGAAATGCGTTGCGTCTCTTCAAAGTCTCTAGTGACATATGCTTGTCTGCTCGAACAAGTATGCTATGTAGGATCGAGAATGTCGACTAGAGGGGGATGAATAGGAGGCTTTAAAAACTTTCCTAATAAAATAATTTTTACAAGATTAAAGTCTAAAAGAGCTAAGAACAAATAAAAACTGAATCAAACTAAACAAATAGATTGCACAAATAAAATGAGAGGAAGAGAGACAAACACAACGATGTATCTCGAGGTCTCGGAGACTCGTCTGGTCTCCCCTACTTCTCGTTGAAGCACTAAAATGAATGAGTTTTGCTTCAATATCCACGAAGAATATTTCCACTAAGGTTGCTCCTTCTCCACTCTGGAAAGGTGAGCACCAAATCTCTCACAAACACACCGAGCCTCTTCAACAAACTTCGTCAATAGAGAGATCAACGGTCACGCCACCAAACCGTCTAGGTGAAGGTGATCACCAAGAATAACAAGTTGTGATATCTTCTCTTGACCTCCAACGACCACCAAGAAACTCTAAGGATGCAAATGATGTGAATGAATGCTCTCGGAGGCTCTCTCTTAATCACAAAGAATGATACTTGATCAACAAATCAAGATTTTAGCACTAGAAAACTTTGGCTCAAGTGTATATTGTTGCATCTAGGCCCCTATTATGGTTGATTTTGATTATTGATGACATTAAGTGTTTTTGATCTAATCATGTCTTTGAGTTATATGTCTGCAGAGACCTAAGAGCTATTTCGCCTAAGGTCGCAATATTGCCAAAGTCGCAAGTGTTGCATCTAGGCCTTCATGCTTAACCCTAATTTTGATGATTAATGAAAACTAAGTGTTTCAGACTGATTGTGTTTTTGAGATTGTTGGATACAGAGCTCCGTTGGGAAGATAGTCGAGATGAACAAGACGAACCCAACACAAAAGAAGTAAAAGCACAAGTCGCAAGGAATGAAGTCGAGACGAAAGTCGTAAAAGCGCAATAGACCTAAGGTAATATTGTCTTTATTTTTTACCGATCTCGGTGTTTGGAGTTGATCGGTTTAAGAAAATTGTTTTTAGTTTTTAACCGTACTATAAAGAGGGGTGGCAAAAGTCCTCTCTTTATCACCAACATAAACCGAGAAATTTAGGTCATTGCATTGCATCTTTTTGGTTGGATTTGATTTGATTTTTTGGTTTGAAAGATTTAGATTTTCAGTTGAGTTTTTGACAGCAGAAGAGTTTTCAAATTTCTAGAAAGATCTAGCTAGACTGGTTTTTGCTTCTGTTGACAAAACTATAGCTCTTAAAATTATCTTTGAAACAATCTATTAAACACCTCTTTTGGATTTCTGGATTTAAAGTTATAGCTGTTTTTGTTCAGACTGACTGTCAGTTTGAATGTCAGTTCAGTTAAACTGACAATTGTCCAGAGAGGGTGTATTTTGGGCTGAAAACTTTTGAACTAAATTGACTGTCAGTTTGGTATAACTGACTATCAGTCTGCAATTCGACCTCAGTTGTGTTTATTTGAGTTCTATTTGATCTGGTCGCTTTGTGGTCGAATTGACTGTCAGTTTGTGAGACTGACTGTCAGTTGCGGGCTTCAAGTTTCCATATACGACCACAAAAGGCTAGCTATTTTTTATCTGCAAATTTTGTCAGCCGTTGGTTCTGGAACTGACCGTCAGTTCCTCATACTGACTGTCAGTTTGTACTAATTTGTTTCCTTTTTCGATCGCCAACGGCTAGCACTGTTTTCTCCAGATTTTTCTTCTCTCTGGTCGTGACCTAAACTGGCTGTCAGTTTGAGCTGCTGATTTTCAACTCGAGCTCCAACTTCTTTTTTAAAACTTGAGGCTATAAATAGAGGGCTTGAGCATTGTTTTGTACAACAAGCAGCCTTCTAGTCATATTCACTCTTGAGCTTTAGCGTTTTATACAAAATCTTGATCTTTTGATCAAGTTGAGTGCTTTCTGATCCACCAAGCGTTTCAGTTCACTGCATTTGCATACTTGTAGTTTCTCGGTGTGTGTTTGGAGGTCTAGAGAAGACCTCGCTGCCTATTACTCTTGGTGAGCGCCCTCACCTAGACAGTTCGGAGGCGTGGCCGTTGACCTCTCCAGTTCGGAGATTGTTGGAGAGGCTCGACAAAAGTGTACAAGGCATCGGTGCTCGCCTTTCTGGAATGGACAAGGAGCAACCACTAGTTGATAATACCCTTCGTGGGTATTGAGGCAAAAATCAAGTGACTTGAGTGCTTCAACGAAGATTAGTGGAGACTGGGCAAGTCTCCGATACCTCGGTAAAAATCGCTGTGTTCGTTCTCTTCTCTTCTTGCTCATATTATTATTTGTTCTTGATTTGCAAATATTTGTTTTAAATTTAAAGTTTTAAAAGCCTCCTATTCACCCCCCCTCTAGTCGGCATCATTGATCCTACAGCAAGCACAAGGTCGGCAAGAAGAAAGCCACAGAGACCTAAGCTATCCGAAGAATCTGCAGGTCACAATCGCAAGGTCGCTAGCGGAGGTCGAAAGCACAAGGTCGCAGTGTCGTCCGAGGTTGTAAGTCCAAGGTTGCGAGCTATGGTCGCAAGTGCAAGGTCACCAAGAATGAAGCTACAAAAGACTTAAGGTAAAATGCGTATTTATTTTACCGGTCTCGGTGTTTGGAGTTTGATCGGTTTATATAAATTTGTTTTTAGTTTAAACCATACTATAAAGAGGGGTTGCAAGTCCTCTCTACATTTCTAGCATAAACCGAGAAATAGTTAGGTCACTGCATTTCATTCTTTTCGATTGGATTTGGTTTTAAAATGATTTGGTTTTCAGATAAGTTTTTGGCAATAGAAGTGTTTTTGCCTTTTCGAGAAAGATCTAGGCTAATCTGGGTTTTGCTTCTGTTGACAAAAATATAGTTCTTTAAATTATCTTTCAAATGAGCTATCAAACACTTCAATCGGACTTTTGGATCAAAAATTATGACTATTTTTATCCACATTGACTATCAGCATGTTATGCTGACTGTCAACATGAAATGTCAGTTTTGTTGCTGACATTTGTCCAAAGAGCATGTTTTTTGAGCTGAAAGTTTTTGACTTACGCTGACTGTCAGCATGAGTTTCGACCTCATCTATTTTGTTCTGAGTTTTTTTTAACTGGTCATTTTTGTGGTCGATACTGACTGTCAGCATGTGATGCTGACTGTCAGCATGAGCTGTTTGTTTCCATATACAACCACAAACGGTTAGCAAAGTTTTATCCGTGATTTTTTCGAGTTGTAGTTGTGGGTGCTGACTGTTAGCATGTGTTGCTGACTGTCAGTATGTGTTGATTTGTTTCTTTTTTCGACCACAACGGCTAGCTGAGTTTTCTCTGAGATTTGTTTCTTATTGGTCGTGGCCTATGCTGACTTTCAGCATGCATTGTCACTTTTTTCAGCTCGAGCACAACGGCTCTTTTGTTCATTTGGGCTATAAATAGAGACTTTGAGCTATTGTTTGATACACCAAATAGCCTCATTCTCTTATACACATTTGAGCTTTCATTCTTAGCATGAAAATCTTGATCTTTTGATCAAGTCTCGAGTTTTGTGATCCACCGAGTGTTCTGTTCACATCATTTGCATACCTAGAGTTTCTCTTGCAATATATTATTCATTTGTTTTAGTTCTTGTTTTCTTTCTTTGCAAAAGTTTTTTTATTTAAAAGTTTTTAAAGCCTCCTATTCACCTCCTTCTAGTCGGCATTCTCGATCCTACATATATATGAATATGGCTCATCAATATGTAGAAATTTGTTAAAAAATATGTTTTAAAAACACTGCTCAAAAATGTATAGAAATATGCTCAAAAGTGTTTTATAAATTACTCAAAATAGTATAGAAATCTGCTCAAAAACTGTTTTAAAAACTGCTCAAAACAGTAGAGACATTTGCTCAAAAACTATTTTAAAAAATTGCTCAAAACAGTATAGAAATCTGCTCAAAAACTATTTTAAAAACTGCTCAAAACAGTATAGAAATCTGCTAAAAAAAATGCTCGAAGGTGTATATGAGAATGTGGCTTAAAGATGTATGAAACTACTGCTCGAAGCACATATTTATAGCCCACACCTCTCAGCTAGCCGTTATGGTTGATTAAGGAAGGAAATCAGTACAGCTAGCAGCTAGCTTCGACCTCTAACGATAGCCGTTGGAATATTTGGTCGAATGAACAGTGTTTGGTCAAATGAACAGTGCATGGTTGAAAGAACAGTGTCTGGTCAAATGAACAGTGCTCAAATGACCAGTTTCAGTCCTTCTTTGAAATTCTCAGATTCGACCAATATTGTGAATGAATGCGAATACAACATATGACTTAAGAGTGTCTAAGTTTTTGCTAGAACTAAAAGAGATTTTGCAACCCCTCTTAATAGTACGGTTAAACTAAAAGGAAATCTCTATAAAATCAGTCAATACTCCAATACACCGAGACCGGTACAATAAACGGGCAATTACCTTAGGTCTTTGCGGCTTCCTTCTTGGCGACCTTGCACTTGCAATCTTGGCTCGCGACCTTGGACTGCGACCTCAGGCGACGCTGTGACCTTGCACTTGTGACCTTGGCTCGCAACCTTGGACTGCGACCTCAGGCGACACTATGACTTTGCACTTGCGACCTGCAGATCCTCCCGGATCACTTGCAAACTTTATAGAAATAGCTCTGTATATAAATAGCTCAAAGACACGATTAGTCCAAGACATTTAATGTCATCAATAATCAAAATCAACCAAAAAAGGGCCTAGATGCCACATGCTAGGCACGACCAAATGTGTCACTTCTCTCTTATCAAGCTTCTTATGCCCCGCTTTCAAGGGAGTACATTTAATTCGACAAAGCACCGTTTATGCTCGTCATGTGCATCGTGCAAGACTACATAAGTCTTGTGATCAATGAGGCCGGACAATTAATGGACCATGTGCCAATGAGGCCGAATAATCGCTCTGCATTGCATCAGGTTGTCTCCATCGAACAAAAGATTGTTGCCGAATACTACTGATACAAAGGCAACAAGTTCGACCGTGATTGATGAGGCTAGATAATCACTCTGCACTGCATCAGGTTGTCTCCATCGACCGAAAGCTTGTTGCAAATACTACTTATACGAAAGCAACAAGTCCGTACCTGACCAATGAGACCAAACAGGCACATGGCTAGGTGCTGAAGAGGCTAACCATATGACCTTATCTTCGTCTGGGTGCCGACGAGGCCAAACAATTCCACGGCCAAACTTGACGAAGTAGAGGCCACCGTTACCACAGTCTATTACATTGCATTGCATCTTTCATCCATTGCATGAAGAGTAGAAGTGAAGCTTGAAGAAGACAACTAAGAAGCGCAGCTTAATTAGAGATTCTCTACTAAGTCAAAAAGACTTAGTAGAGGTAATTAACTAGGAGCTTTACGAAGCCCCAGGAGCGAGAGATCCACACAATCCCCTGCTATTAGATTTCACCATGATGCAAAAAACAAAGGAGCAAAAAAGCACAAACACTTGTATCTTTGTAATTCAATAAGGATTAATAAAAAGCAAGTTTATCTATGCAAATTTTTCTTGTCTTCTTGTGTTTTCTTATATTTTCTGTTAAGATAGAATAGCACGTCCGCAAATTGAAATAAAAGGGAAAGAAAACTCCCCAGAGTGAAAATAAAAGAAAGAAATTTTCTCTGCCAAACACCTTGAATGCAACTATTTCCACCATTGGTCTTGGCTCTCTAAGATTCACCTAACTCATTCTTTAACATCACCTGCGAGATGATGGCGGGGCATCGAGATAATGGAGGCATCACTGGTTCCATATAGCGGTGGTAGCCAAGGAGACGAGTGTGGCAAAGGTTGTGGACATGTGGGTGGTGGCCACTATGGGAGGTTGTACAAACTAGAATGTGAGGACCACGAAGACGGTCAGCTAGCTGGAGGCCACGTTGCTGGTAGAAGAGTTACGATGCTGACAAAAACAAAAACCTAGATCTACGCATTGGATTTTTGTTTTGAGAGAAGTGATGTCAGACTATGCAGTATCTGTCAGGGGTATCCTCATAGCCACCTCTCAGTTTGAGCGAGTATCCTTACACGCCCATGTAATTGCTTGTCATCATGCAACGTTAATTCAGGTCGTTTTCTGGCCTCAGAAGATTTAGGGCCAAACCTCTTTTTAGCCTTTGTTATCAAGCCTTAGGCCCAAATCTCATTCCCATACTTTACAAATTAGCCCCTAGGAATTTTCCTTTCTCATCCAAGCCCTACACTTATGCACAGAGCCCCCTGATGTTCTGTCATTTTACAATTCAATCCAAATTACACCCAGCATGCCTTGAACACTGCCACCTATTTGCCAAAATAGTAAATTCAGCTAGCTCAACCCAAAGTAAAGCGGTTTACATCCAATACACAGAATAAGAACAATCTACACATCACAATCACAACTTAGACTTCAGATAGGAGGGATTAAGGTAAGAATAGTGAGTTTTGCAGAACAGGAAGAGAGGAGAGAAGAAACAGCCAATCCAGAGCTAAATTCTAGCTAACTTTCCACCTTTCTTTCCACTTGATTCACAAGGAATAGCAACAGGAGAAACAAAGGAGCAAGAGGAAGGCATCCAATACAAACAGCAAGGTGAAATCGATCTCTGTGTTTTCTTTACTAACCGCTGCAATTTCATGTATCTTGTTTTCCCGTTTCTTTTCTCTTTCACTGCATCTCGACCTTCTGACCTTGTCTCCTCGGTTGGGACATCATCTGTGTTCAACGAAGAAGTGTAGGCACCAGCTTCATTTACCTTGGATCTTTTCCCAGAGTCGACGTAGGTTCTATTCCACATGGTTGATCCGAACTGCCATCCACTAGTGGTCCATGATGAAAGCATGGCCTACCTCTTTCTTGTACAAGTTGTGTGCCTGAGCCTTCAGATGGTCGTTGGAACAACTACTAGTGTACACCTCCTTCAACCTGCACCGAATACCATTGACTTGAATAACTTTTTTGTTAGTTCTTTGCTAATAGTCCTTGCAATGCTTCACCTCTCTCCTACGACTTTTCGGACTACTCTCGTTGTAGGTCGTCATGACCTTTGCCTGGTACATGTCAAATTTTTTGTTGTTTCCGCCGATCGGGTTGAGGGAATTATTCAACTACGTACTAATCCACATGATGAGAAAAATAAATTGTTTAAATATTTGGAAGCCAAAATACGGGAAATAAAACAAGCCACGCAACCTAAAAAATAAATTGATGAAATCTCAATGTGAAAGCACTCACTAGTCGAATGTCATCATCTTACGACCAAAGTAGTCTCACTAGTTGAATGTGGGGTACCACTATTACAGACCAATGTGAACTATGAATTTTTTATAGGGGGTTGTGGTAACAAGGACTGCATAACATTTGGCAGCATACCACAAAGCGAAAATTTTGGCCATGGTGAAAATTTTGGTGGAACTTGACTACTGGGTGTTTCTAGGTTTTCTCTGACTTTTTTTTGGAGAATTAAGCCAGTTTACGAAACCACCGGGGGATTATTAATCATATGAAATTTTTTGAGAAATTTGGAAAGGATTGGGGGATTATTACTTATATGAAAATTTTGGAGAAATTTAGAAAGGATTGGGGTGCAAATAATGCGAGCTTGGTGGGTCCAAATGAACTCAAGATGAGTCATGTTTATAAAGAGACGAGGGTAAACATTTTCTGAAATTTTTTTTACAACTTTTCACGATTTTAGGAATTTTTAAACAATTAAAATATACCAAATGACTATTTCCAACGATTATATTTAATGGCTAATTTTTTGAGTCATTGACATGTGGGCCCACACCAAAATAATCATCAACAACCATATTTTAGGTCAAGATAGTGGGATTGACATGTGGGCCATACAGAAAGAGGACCCACATATCATTCATTGAGTTGTACTTTGCGGGTAAATTGGAATTGTATTTCAATCTGCATAAAAAAAAAGCTTAAACAGAGATTGACAAGTGGGTTGAATCAAATCGGGATCCACCTGTCACCTACCCCGAGCGAGATAACACACGGTGCGTGCGTTGCATGAGGCAAGTGCACCCACAACCGCACATGCGAGAATTCAACCCCTGTCACTAACACTAGGCCAAACAATTTATTGGCCTTACTTGTCAGTTCGTGGATGCAGTGTGTTGGCCAAGCGAGGAATTCAAGGACATGGAACTCACAAAATGCGTCACCAGGAGCTGTTTCCTCTCCAATGCAGCTGCTTCAAGCAGCACGCGGCTCGTGGGACCCACATGCAGGTAGTGAAGCAATAGCTGCATCGCCATGTGGTGCAGCATGGTTCACGCACCTCAACCAAGCCGACATGCCACTTACAGTGGGCTCGTGTGCCAGTTGGAGCACTAGCATTAAACTTAGCCTTAAAGATATGTACAATAACATATGAAGATCTGTGATTGCATCTATACAACTTTAGCAATGCAAATTGGTAACTTAGTACGTAAAAGGGAACAAGAATTTCATGTTTTAGAGGTGCAAGTCTAGTAGTTCACAACACAAGAACATGAAAAGTTGAAAATGTAGGAAATCGAGTAAGCCACACTAGCAGAATTTCTAATAATTTACTCGAAAACTGCAAGTAATAGATCATAGATTAGATTGTTACCAGTAGCGGAAGCAGATTTGATTCAACGATCGAATGTTCGCAACAACCGTTTGCGGATCGTCCAGAACAGTGGATGTAGATGACAACGATCGCTCACGGATCGTCCTGATCAGCGCAGCAATTGCAGCAGCGCCTCTACCGGTATCCACACGTACTGGGATGGAACGTTGTGCAATGGTGTGCTAGTACCAATGTGCACAACAAGGGTTTTTAGGGCTATTACTTTAGAGGAGGTAGCAGTTAGGGCTTTTCTGTATATTTTCTCAAGGCTCATCATACCTCTCTATATATAGGGCCAAGCAGGAGAAATCCTAACAAATTAGGTTTCCTGATATTATACGAATCTTATCCGAACTGCCCATGCAGAAGAAATCATAACAGATTAGGTTTCCTGATTTTATACGAATCTTATCCGTATTGCAGAATGAGACTAATATTAAATCTTCGTATCTGATACGTTAATTTCATAACAGACCCAATCCGGATCTGATACGAAAACCCATAAAAAACCCAATCCGAATGTATAAGGAGTCTAATATTAAGTCTCCAAATCTGATACGGAAACCTATACCAAACCCAATCCAAATGGATAAGGAGTCTAAACCCAATCCAAATACATAAGGAGTCTAATATTAAGTTTCCGAATCTGATATAGAAACCCATATCAAACCCAATCCAAATGCATAAGGAGTCTAACATTAAGTCTCCAAATCTGATATGGAAACCCAAAATAGACTTAATCCGAATTGCATTGTTCCAACCCGTTAAACGTGTGACCCTGTGGGTTCATGTATATTTAGTCACAACCCGAGAATACTTACCCGAATTGTAAGTCGGTAGTGGCCCCTAGCAGGACATAACGACTATCCAAATACACACAAAGATCATAATCAGCAAACCTATATAATGTTTTCATGTTGATCCTCTTGCCATACGATACCAGATTAAACCTAAGGTAGGAAATATGCCACCCTTGCACAGTTCAATCCTTTCTCGATCTCATAGTGAATTGATCTTCTTGTAGTTGACACTTCAACCACAAACGGCATGGCCATGCACTTCTCAATTCATCTATATCGAGGGGCCCAGAGATATCTCTCTCATTTTATAAGATATGCAAATTCCATCTTAACCATTCATATTCCTCCGCATGGCTCATAGTATACCCGAATATTACCTTTATTACTACTTAATTAAAAGTAGCGTTTGGTACTATCAAAGTATACTACTACGCATGTAGGAAACTATGATGATCTCAGGTCTAAGGATCAATAATAAACATTATTTGAGACCTACTGGTGACACTTAAATAACAAATCCAAACAGTGTCTCAAAATGGGTCTATCCAACATTATATTCTCCAATATATGTCCACATTATTGATTTGATATCTTGTATCCATGGTCCGTGAAACATAACCATCAATCAATAAATGTGCTGATCCATTAATCAATAATGTCCTATTTAAAGATAATGGATCAGGGACTAAATTAGAATAATATCATCAAATAAATTTAGAGTCTCATGAACAAGTCACATACTTGTTGATCAAACCAAGATGATAATTTATTCAAAAATAACATATTATTCAAATGTTCATAAATATAACAAAGATAAATACATCTCTGTGATTTGCTCTAGGACATATCACTGACAACCTCCCACTTGGACTAGAGTCAATCACAAATGTATCTAATACCTATTGCTCTAGTATGCACCTCATGCTTTGGTTGCGGGAGAGGCTTTGTCAACGGATCAGCAACATTCAAATCCGTGGACACTTTGCAAATCTTCACATCACCTCTATTCACGATTTCTCGGATGAGGTGATAACGCCTGAGTATATGTTTGAATTTCTGATGAGACCTTGGTTCCTTGGCTTGCGCAATGGCTCCACTATTGTCACAATAGAGATCCACTGAGCTTGAAATACTAGAAACCACACCAAGTTCAGAGATGAACTTTTTAATCCAAACAGCTTCTTTAGCAGCTTCAGAAGCAGCAATGTACTCTGCTTCTGTTGTAGAATCAGCGACAGTTTCTTGCTTGGAACTCTTCCAGCTTACAGCTCCTCCATTAAGGCAAAATACAAAACCAGATTGCGATTTGAAATCATCTTTGTCGGTTTGGAAGCTAGCATCGGTGTAGCCACTAACAACAAGCTCTTCCTCACCTCCATAAACCAAGAACACATCCTTAGTCCTCCTCAAATATTTAAGGATGTTTTTTACAGCAGTCCAATGACTCTCACCTCGATTTGATTGGTATCTGCTCGTAACACTTAGAGCATAGGAGACATCTGGGCGTGTACATAGCATGGCATACATAATAGATCCAACAGCAGAAGCATATGGAATCTTATTCATTCGGTCCCGCTCATCACATGTCGAAGGACATTGACTCTTGCTAAGACTAATGCCATATGACATAGGTAGAAAACCTTTCTTGGAATCGTGCATATTGAATCTATTCAATACTTTGTCAATATATGTACTTTGGCTTAATCCAATTAACATTTTAGATCTATCTCGATAGATCTTAATGCCCAAAATATATGCTGCCTCACCTAAGTCTTTCATAGAGAAGCTACTTTTCAATAAGGACTTCACAGAATCAAGCATAGGAATATCATTTCCGATCAGAAGTATGTCATCCACATATAAGACCAGAAAAACAAGTGCGCTCCCATTTACCTTTTTATAAACACAAGGCTCTTCTTCATTTTTTATGAAACCAAACTGTTTGACTACTTCATCAAAACGAAGATTCCAACTCCGAGAAGCTTGCTTCAACCCATAAATGGATTTATGAAGCTTGCATACTTTCCTAGTATTATCTGGATCGACAAAACCTTTAGGCTGTGCCATATACACATCCTCACTTAGTTTTCCATTTAGGAAAGCCGTTTTGACATCCATCTGCCATATCTCATAATCGAAATAGGCAGCCATAGCTAAGATGATCCTGATTGACTTTAACATAGCAACGAGCGAAAAGGTTTCATCATAATCAACACCTTGAATTTGCTTGAAACCTTTTGCAACTAATCGTGCTTTATGGATATAAACATGACCATCCATGTCAATCTTTTTCTTATAAACCCATTTGCACTCAATGGCTTTTACACCATCAGGCAGATCAACCAAGTTCCACACTCGATTGTCATGCATGGATTCAATTTCGGATCTCATGGCTCCAAGCCATTTCTCAAAGTCAGGGCTCATCATTGCTTCTTCGTAAGTCTTAGGTTCATCATTATCTATCAATAATACTTCACGCTACTCCATTGTAAGGAGCATATACCTTCTAGGTGCGTGACGTACCCTTTCAGACCTACGTATAACCAGTGCTTATTTTGCATCATTTTCTACATTGTTTTGCAGGTCTTGCTGAGCTTCAGTGGGTGCTGAAACAATTTCCAGTGGTTCCCGAATTTCTTCAAGTTGCACTGTACTCCCACTTGCTCCTTTTGAAAGAAACTCTTTCTCCAAAAAAACACCGTTTCGGGCAACAAACACTTTGTTTTCTTCTCGATTATAGAAGTAATATCCTTTTGTTTCCTTAGGATAGCCCACAAAGAAGCATTTATCTGATTTGGGTTTGAGCTTATCAGACATTAAACGTTTTACATAAACTTCACAACCCCAAATCTTAAGAAAAGACAATCCAGGACGCCTTCCATTCCATATCTCATATGGTGTCTTTTCTACGGCTTTTGATGGAGCCCTATTTAATGTGAACGCAGCTGTTTCTAGAGCATATCCCCAGAAGGACAATGGAAGATCAGTTTGGCTCATCATTGACCGAACCATGTCCAACAAGGTCATGTTCCGTCGTTCTGACACACCATTCCATTGAGGTGTTCGTGGCGGGGTCAATTGTGGAACAATTCCATGTTGTTTTAGATGATCACCAAATTCTTGGCTCAAATATTCCCCTCCACGATCAGATCGTAGGGTTTTGATTGCCTTGCCAAGTTGATTTTGTACTTCATTCTGAAATTCCTTGAATTTATCAAACGTTTCAGATTTATGCCTCATTAAGTAGACATATCCATATCTACTAAAGTCATCGGTAAAAGTTATGAAGTACTGAAAACCACCTCTAGCTGTTGAACTTAATGGTCCACATACATCAGTATGAATAAGAGCCAATAAGTCATTTGCCCTTTCACTTTCACCCGTGAAAGGTGCCTTTGTCATTTTGCCAAGTAAACAAGATTCACACACATCAAATGATTGAAAATCAAATGAGTCTAGAAGCCCATCTTTCAGGAGTTCCATGATGCGTTTCTCATTGATATGGCCTAAACGACAATGCCAGATAAACGTGGGATTCAAATCATTGGACCTAAGCCTCTTAGTACATATGTTATAGACAGGTAATTCAAGATTTAGCTGATAAAGCCCATTCTCCAATAAGGCATTGCCATAAAACATATCATTTAAATAAAAGGAACAACGATTGTTCTTTATTCTAAATTCATAACCCAGCGTATCCAAACATGACACGGATACAATGTTTTTGCTTATGGCAGGAACATAATAACAGTTATTAAGTTCTAAAACTAATCCTGAAGGTAAAGCTAATATAAAAGTTCCAACAGCTAAGGCTGCAACTCTTGCTCCATTGCCAACGCGAAGTTGAACCTCGCCCTTAGCCAAATTTCTACTCCTTTTAAGCCCCTGCATCGAAGTGCAAATATGAGCAGCCGATCCGGTATCAAATACCCAAGAGTCGGAAGGAGAAGTAGCTAAATGAACTTCTATAACATATATACCTGAAGGAGTCTCACTTTCCTTCTTTTTCTTTAAATCTTCCAAGTATTTCTTGCAATTCCTCTTCCAATGGCCAGATTCCTTGCAATAGAAGCATTCAGTAGTAGGGGTGGCACCTGGCTTGGACTTTCCTTTGGAATTAGGCTTAGCGCTTGAGGATCTTTCTAGAGCTTTGCCCTTTCCTTAGCCTTGCCCTTGCCCTTCTTCTTAAAGCTTTTTCCCTTTTGAACCATCATTACATTATTTGGGTTTTTCTTAATGTTCTGTTCCGCTGTTTTAAGCATCCCATGCAATTCGGTCAATGATTTCTTCAGATTATTCATGTTATAATTCATGACAAACTGGTCATAGCTCGGAGGGAGCGATTGGAGAATCATATCAGTAGCCAACTCTTGACTAAGGGGAAAACCAAGTTTTTCCAAATTCTCAATGTAACCAATCATCTTGATCACATGAGGACTGACCGAGCTTCCTTCTGCCAACTTGCAATCATGCAATTTCTTGGTGGTCTCATATCTTTCCACCCTGGCCTGCTCCTCGAATAAGTTTCTAAGAGACACGGCCATGTCATAAGCTGTCATGTTCTCATATTGCTTCTGAAGCTCAGAGTTCATCGTGACAAGCATTAGACAACTGGCATCAAGTGCGTCATCAGTATGCTTTTTATAAGCATCCTTTTGAGCACGTAAAGCACTAGCGGCTGGTTCATCAGGTATAGGAGTCTCTAGAACATAGTCCTTTTTCTCTTGTTTGAGAACAATTCTCAAGTTTCTATACCAATCAATAAAATTTGTTCCATTGAGCTTTTCTTTATTAAAGACAGATCGCAAACTGAAATTGTTTGAGGAGCTACCACTATCCATGGTCTACAACAGTAAAGAAATGCAAAATTATAGCATTATATTTATGAAAAGTCTTTTATTAAACAATTCAATAAAAGATGTACCAACTATATATTTTAGAAAAAATCCCTCAAAGAAATATATATAGTAGGCCAAGATCCATATTTCACTAAGTTCTAGTGAGCTTTGGCATCACTGCTAGAAACCTAGTTATTTAGGTAAGCAACTCCTTACTAATTATATCATATATAACTCTTGTTTATTGGGTGTCATCCCAACACCATGCCCCAAAGCCCAAAACCGTTTTTATGGCTTTGTTAAGTTAAACCAATTCTATGCTTATGGGTGTCCAACACACATCCTGCCTTATTAAGATAATTGATGGTGCCCTGATTTGTCAGACCCACCAAGCAACGATCAAAATCTTGACAGGTGCAGCAATTGGAAGGGTATAATAAACACTTAATTTTTATGAAGGGTTAAAACATGGCAAAACATCCATATGCACGAAAATAACCATCAGCTAGATGATCTAATAGGTGCAATTTCGACTATATTTAACTTCCGTTGGCAGTAACCTTGGCCAATATTTAACTTCCGTTGGCAGTAACATTGGCCAGGAAAGACCGCGACTGTTTTCACTCACACCATGAAGGAAAGCGTTCCGTCAAGCGGGGCTTATTAAGAAAAACCTTATGATGTGTTCTTTCCTTAGACACCAAAGTTGACAGCTTCTGGTTGTCAAGTATAATCTTTATGTTTCATGAGGGGTTAAAAGATGTCACAACATCTATATGCATGAAAATAACCATCAGTTAGATAATCTCACATGCATAACTACGACTATATTTAATTTCCGTTGGCAGTAACCTTGGCCAGGAAAGACCGCGACTGTTTTCGCTCACACCATGAAGGAAAGTGTTCCGCCAAGCGGGGCTTATTAAGAAAAACCTTATGATGTGTTCTTTCCTTAGACACCAAAGTTGACAGCTTCTGGTTATCAAATATAATCTTTTTTTTAAATTAATCATATTAATCAAATTTTCGAACCAATCTGATTGGTTTAAATCCCCTTAAGTCATTCATATTAACTCCAATATGAATATCTAGAATAGGCAGCTAATGTCATATATAGATCCAATCTATACACATATGATTTAGAAGATCTAATCTACTATTGTCATATAAACCCTAACATCACCTCCCTCTGGCCCATGCTAGGATCATTAGACATTAGTTCATATTAAAGCCGGTCAAAAATTGTTCATCACAACACTTGGATGTCAAAACAAACATGTATAATGAAACTTATACGGTAACAGATTAAATGAACTAGTAGATCTAATCTACTATAACTTCATATATCACACACACACACACACACACACACACACACATATATATATATATATATATATATATTATTAATCCAGATCTAATACTATACAGGATGGCTCTGATACCACTGTAGGAAATCGAGTAAGCTACACTAGCAGAATTTCTAATAATTTACTCGAAAACTGCAAGTAATAGATCATAGATTAGATTGTTACCAGTAGCAGAAGCAGATTTGATGCAACGATCGAATGTTCGCAACAATCGTTTGCGGATCGTCCAGAACAGTGGATGTAGATGACAACGATCGCTCACGGATCGTCCTGATCAGCGCAGCAATTGCAGCAGCGCCTCTACCGGTATCCACACGTACTGGGATGGAACGTTGTGCAATGGTGTGCTAGCACCAATGTGCACAACAAGGGTTTTTAGGACTATTACTTTAGAGGAGGTAGCAGTTAGGACTTTTCTGTATATTTTCTCAAGGCTCATCATACCTCTCTATATATAGGGCCAAGCAGGAGAAATCCTAACAAATTAGGTTTCCTGATATTATACGAATCTTATCCGAACTGCCCATGCAGAAGAAATCCTAACAGATTAGGTTTCCTGATTTTATACGAATCTTATCCGTATTGCAGAATGAGACTAATATTAAATCTTCGTATCTGATACGTTAATTTCATAACAGAAAACACCAGTGTCCTACCTTGCCTGTTGCAGCATGCCCCGAGTTGTGCACATACTCGAACTGCCTAGGATGTAGTCATGCACAAGATAAATAACAATAATCCAACTCTGAATACATTTGATATAACATCTAACATAAGGAGTGAGGTAGGGTCATACAGCCTTAATACAAAACATCACATGAGCGGGCCAACAAGACCAATATCTAAGTTTTTAACAAAACACAGAAGTGAAACTACTCGAGCCTTTCCACAGTCAAGACTTGAGTGTGGCGCACAACCCTCATGGATCCTACTGAGCACCCTGGTCATCTTCTTGCTCCAATGCGAGATTGAACTCTCCTTGGTCAATTGACTCTTCATCTACTAAATTTGTAATTTTGCAAGAATGAATACTTTGGTACTCAACAAGCCGTAGTAACACCTATTCTACTAGATGAGTTATGACTATCAAGGTAAGTGTTGATTTGGTTGAAAAATCAATCTTTTCATGCATCATTTAGAGTCGACCTAACATTGAACTTTCATTGTACTATAAACATCATTTTATCTTGTGCTAAGTTCATTTTATTCCAAAACATACTTGTGTCACAACGACGTGGATTTAACCCACCTCAAGTCAGCTCCTAAACACCCGGAAGCACAGAGTATTTGAACATGTTTTTAACTCTACAGAGGTGTACCAATTTACTCACAAGATACCTCAACTTTCATGTCGACCCATATCTGCAGCAATTAGACCAAATCCCGCAATCATATGTGAGTGACTAGATTGAGATAACAAGGATTTTATTTATATTTCTCATACAATTCACCTCTGCCTAGTGGTCAAACTAACCACAGTTGTGGTGCGCTTTACCCCCCACTTCGACGATCTCATTCCCATTGCTGAGTCAGAGTGGGGTGTGCGGAGAAAGCTCCGAAGAGAGTGTACATGCGTGAGTACGTGAAAAGGACTCAACCATACAGGAGGTTCGTGTATGTTCCATATATTATTGGTCTAGACCCATTCCATACACAAGATTCTAGTCCTTATATGTTTATGACCAGACCAGAATCAAACCAAATACCATGCACTAAACAGTGTCATTCCACCATTCAAACCAATCTGACCAAGGACATATTGCTTTCTAAATAAAACATTCTAAAAGCGTCATGAGAAACACCCTATCCCGGGTCTTAGTATTATGGACTAACCTAAGGCATCTTGGTATGATATATATGTTGGAAAACGAGTAACCTACACTAGCTAAATTTTGAAAATTTTCACTCGAAAACCATAAGTATTAAACTGTAGATTAGATTGTTACCAACAGTGGAAAGAAAGTTGATGAAGCGACCAAACGTACACAGCAACCACTCGCGAATCGTCCTGATTAGTGGACGTAAATGACAGCGACCACTCCCAAATCGTCCTAATTAGCGCAGCACTTGCAGCAGTGTCTCTACCGGTATCCACACGTTCCAAGATGAAACGCCGTACGTTGGTGTGTTAGCACCAACACGCACGATAAGGATTTAGGGGCTGTCGCTCTAGAGGAGGTGGTGGCTAGGGTTTCTTGATATCTGTTAAACCTCATCATGCCTTCCTTTATATAGAGTCCTGCGGAGGAGTCATATTATATTAGGTTTCCTAATATGATACGATATCACATAACGAATCCTATCTGAATTGCAAGAGGAGTCTTACGTTAGGTCTCATAGTATAATACGAAAACCCCATAACAGATCCAATCCGAATTGATTTGTTCCAACCCGTTAAGTGAGTGACCTTATAGGTTCATGCATATTTAGTCACAACCTGAGAACACTTACCCGAACTGAGTCGATAGTGGCCCCTAGCAGGACATGATGACTATCTAGATATACACAAAGATCATATCCAACAAACCTATATAATGTACTCATATTAATTCTTATAATAGGATACCAGATTAAACCCAAAACAGGAAATGTGCCACCCTTGTACAGTTCAATCATTTCTCGATCTCATGTTGAATTGATCTCCCCATGGTTGACACTCAACCACAAATGACATGACCATGCACTTCTCAGTTCATCCATATCGAATAGCCCAGAGATCTTATTATAGATCGCATTATATGAGATACAAATTCCGTCTTAATTATTCACATTTCTCCGCATGACTCATAGCATACCCGAATATTATCTTTATTACCACTCAATTAAGAGTAGTGTTTGGTAGTATCAAAATATACTACTACACATGTAGGAAACTATGAAAGTTTCAGGTTTAATAATCAATCATAAATATTATTTGAGACCAACTGGGTGATATTTATATGAGAAATCCAAATAGTCTCAAAATGGATCTATCTAACATTATATTCTCCAATATATGTCCATATTATTAATTTGATATCTTATATCCATAGTCAGTCAAAAATTATCATCAATCATTCAATATATGTGCTAATCTATTAATCAATAATATCATATTTAATGATAGTAGATCAAGAACCTTATAGAATAACATCAAATAAATTAAGAATTTCACAAACAAGTCACACACTTGTTGATGGAGCAAAGATGATAATTAAAAAATAACATATTATTCAAATGTTCATAACATAAACATAATAAAAAAATATCTTTGTGATGCCCTCTAGGACATATCACTATAGACACACATCTAAACATGATAGTATTTTGCATCCTAAGCTGACAATCGTAAATCATGCAGTATAATTACATCCTAAAGCATAATATGATTAACAAGTCTAAATATAGGTTCAAGATGGTCAAAAAATATGACTTGCCTCCTTCGAAGAACGTATCAACGGTCATCGGTGACTCTGCGGTGATATCTGCAACTCATACTTGTAACCTAATCAACAATCAAGTTCAATCATAAGTTCAACAACCAAATAATAGCCATAATATATAGGTGTAGATGTATATGCATGAAATGCAAATTAAGATCTGGGTTTGCTTCAGTTTAGGTATCGAGAAGTGGTTAGGTCAAAAACGGGGTTTTGGTTCTCGGGATGAGGCTACATCTAGGTTTTTAGATAAAAGACCTCATTCAATGTTAAAGAGTTTGGAAAAACTCATTTGGGCTATAGCAAGGGCTCGTTGGAAGGTATAGGCGATTTGGGCTCCAGACGGTGGGGTCGGGGTCCACGAATGGGCTCTTTGTGCTTGTCAGTTTGGAAAAACGATGATCTAACTTTGTGGGCTGCTGGAATATGATCCAAACAATAGTTAAGGACAAGTTTTAAGTGAACAAAATGCTTAGAAGTGGTGAAGCTAAGTTCGGCGAAGATTAGGGTTTCGGCGGGACTCGAAACGAGCTCACGAAACACAGTTGAGGTTGGTTTTTGGTCCAAAATGAGTGAACAAGCAGTGGACTTCACCACGGACAGATCCCAAACACTCCTACAGTCTTGCTGGACAAGGCACTGCATTGCGAACGCGATGGTTTAACTATTTAACTAGTGAATGTCTATTGGCTGACATTTGATACACGGCCTAACATTGTCAATGACAGACAAAAGGCTGGTTTTCAGAGTTTTGACGGCCACAAGTGAAAACGAAGTGTGTCACTTGATTCAACTAGGCAAAACAACCCTACTGGATAAGAAATTTGGAGCTGGAACTAACTGAAACAGGCTGGATTGTCTAGAACAAATGGAACAATGCCAGTGTCAATGTTAGTTGACAGCTAGTTCTAGGGCAAATGGTGTTCTCGCGCATTGAGCCTCGACGATGTCACCAACTATGTATAGGAGGTAGACCATGGGCCGCTGATCACGAGGCTAGGAGGAATTGGACGGCGGTGGTCAAATAGTGATGGTGATGGGCGGTTACCTTTTTTAGAACTAATGAACTTTGATGGCTCACGGTGCTGGAGTGATAGTGGTAAATTCCCGAAATTGATGGCACAGTTTGGTATCTGGGGTTGGAAATGCAGTGGTTTAGTGAGGAATTCGAAAATGGTAGGAGTTTGGTGGTTCATCGACACGAGTGGCTGGAAATGGGGAAGAAGACAATTGGGCGTTTCTCAGCCAGGGCACGGCGGCTCAATTCCTCAACATGAGACTATCTATGGGATGAGGTGAAGCTAGAGAGATGGTCAATTTGACCAAAGGGGTGGCGGATTGGGCCAACGACATGTGCTTGGTGGCGGATGCGCGAGGAGCGCGGGAGTGTCGACTCAATGATGATTTTAAAATTTAATTGAACAAGATTGTTGCAAATGATGAGAGGAATGTTTTTGTCTTTAGGATCGATGGCCAATTCAGGGCAAAAATAGGTCTGATGGCCGGAACAGGGGCGGCGGCCAGAGTTGAGTAAAATTTGAATAGCCGACGATTTGGCTTGCCGGAGCTCTCAAGGCTGCTTGGGAAGATAGTAGTGAGCAAGGAATGGATTGGTCACCTTGGGGGTTCGGGTGATGCCATGGCGGCTCGCGGCGATGTCGTCGTATTCACGCGGCCAGTAGAGAAGAAGAAAAAGAAGTTTGAACTCGGTTGAATTGTGTGTATGTGTGGAATTGGTTTCTGTATGCAGTGTGTGTGCGCGCTTACCAAATGCTGGAGAAGTGTGAACAATTTGAGAGCAATGACAGCAATCTAGAGCTAATATGTAAGTTCCAGGCTTGTTGTGGAAGCTTGTAGTTCTATGCCAGAGAAGCTTGTATGCTTGATTGGCCAAGGGAGGGAGAAGAGACAGTGGTTTGCTTGTTGGAGTGAAGTTGCAGCAGGAAAAAGGGGAAGGATTCTCCATCCATTGGTGAATGCTTCCAGTGTGTAGGTGTGGGTGGACTGTGCTAAGAGAGACTGTTTGCATGTGTATCAGTGTGTTGGCTTGGAGAAGGAGCAATTTAGTGTCCTTATGTGTGTATAGCCTAAACAGGAGAGTGTTGTATATAGTTTGGCTATGATTGTGTACAGGGTTATGTACATGTATATGTGCTCATGTATGTGTACATGTGTGACTTAGTGTGTTGCTTTGAGAAGGAAATCCAAAAGGAGATTTGAATTGGAAAGAAGATTGAACTGAAGAAAAGATTAGCTGATGGAATTGATAGAAGTTGGCAAATGGGCTAAATTGCAGTTTAAAAGAGAAAAGGATTAAAATGCAAATATTTATAATCTAGAGGCTAATTTATACTTAGATTTGTATACTGACTGGGTTAGATAAATCAGATTGAGAGGATCGAAAACAAAAACAAAAATGAAAACCAAACGAAAACAAAAACAGGGTAAAAGTGTAGTATTTTTACTTAAAACGACTGAAACACGAATAACTGGATTTTAGGGTTAAATCTGAAGTAGTTGCATAAGGGAAACTTGTGTTGAATAGTGAGAAGGACATGACTGTTCAGTCAGATTCGAATTTGGATGTGAATCGGAGAATTTAGTCATTTCTGACTTTTTACAACAAAAAAAAGGACTGATTCGCGATTGAATTTGGACTAAATCATGAAAAATGGACAAATGAGTGAATTTGGCTAAAAAATTTAGGACTTGTATGCAAACATGATAAGATATAGGGCTTCAGAGAAAAATCCAGAACAAAATAATTCAGAAATTGATCGAATTGAGTTCTAAAAATAGGGTAATTAGGATAATGATGAATAGTGTTTTCAAAAACGGTTTGAGTGATGAATATCTAGTCTTTGGAGCTGAGTTTGATCTGGTCATAGAAGACAAACTTGTATGGAATATGTTAAGGTTCACATTGTTACAAATCTGAATTTTGAACTGCGAGGGAAAATTTGGAAATTGTTGGGCAAAAAAGGACCTAATTGTAATTTACGAAAATACTCATATAAAGGGGTTTTGATTTAAAAAGAAAATTTCAAGCCCTAAATTTGGGGTGTCACAACTGGTTCAACACAAAGTGATGATAATTGAGAGCCCAAGATGATCTATTCCAAGGCACATACCAGGGAACTGAATCAGAGCTTGCATACCACCATTCTCAAAAATTGCAATTTTCTAGACTCTGCAAAATGCACATAACACCTGGGATTTAATCAATCAAAGTCAACATAAATTTAGCATATAAGAACAAAATTTTGGACTAAACTTGAAAGAAATAAAGCATATTCCCAATTTTTCTTACCGCACGAAGAACATCCACTGTAACAGCATGGTGCATATTCTCCATTGAAGCCAGGAGAATATTGCTCTCAGCCCCCACTTTCTTACCATCAGGACCAACAGAAGGCTGCCAGGCTCATCAAAAGCCAATTCATACATAGACACAGCAAGGTTATATAAAAGGCAAAACAGATCAAACCAAAAGATTAGAAATTTAGAATGCCTGTGATGCTCCCCAAAAGTAATACCTGCAATGTACCATCTCTTGCTGAAGAATTAACAGGAAGGTAAGGGTTGGTGTAATCTCTGCAAAATAGTAATGTAAAGAGAACTTTAACACTAGTAGACTCAAAACAAAAGTTTGTGCTTGACAAGATAGCATCAAGTAGTTTGATCTATAGAACAATGTTCAAACAAGTGAGTCATTAACAAATCCAAGTATATCCCTCAAAAGTGAAAGATGGAGCTTGCATGAAACTAAATCCAAGTATATCCTCATAGAATTTTAGCATGTATAAACTACAGCCTGCATTATCGCTAACAGTAGCATAGGCAGCAGCACAACGAATGCCAACCTGCCTCATCCCACCACCTAGGGTCTTACAAATTTTAGCATGAAAGTATTATTCGTAGTTGGGACCATAGTGTCAAGCAAATTAAGACATGCCAAAACTGAATCAGCAGCTGTTACAAGTCTATAAAAAGGGACTCCAATTCTCAGTTTTTTCCCCATTTAGCAAGCATCACACCGAATGGAAATGGAAGTAGCCATTACCTGGATGCCGGTGAGGATTTAACTGCCGGCGATGAGGAGGACGATGAGCACGCGTGCATGACTAAACTATGCTCAGGTGGTTGTCGTACGACTTCGACACTGCCGCTGCCTTCGCACGATACACGCTGCATTCCGTCACCCTGTTCATCTCCATCACTTTAAGCTCCCAAAAACCCTAAAATTTCAATCTGCAGCGCTAAAAAATGGCCAAAAATTCGGAAAAATCAGAAAAGATTTACAATAAAAGCAGGTCTAGGTCAAGATAAACAGGTAGATGGTGGAAGCCCAGCTGCCGAGTGCTACCTCCATGGAAACTCCTGGGGCGAAGGCGATCGCAATTGGAAGCTTCTGGAAGACGCTGTAGTGACCGATCTGATGGAGCCATGGCCGTTGAGTGGCGGAGTCTCGAGGTTGACCACAGCATCAAGGTCGTCGATGGTGGGAGCTTTTGAGGAAGACTAAGCAGATGGGCGGGGAGGGCGAGGTCGTGGCGATCCGATGGTCATGGGCTCATGGGCTCATGGCGAGCTGAAGAGAATCATAACAAAGGCAAGGAACTGAAATATTGTAGAGACCACAGTATTGGCTCAAATAAGAAGGGCACACTGTAACCTCAAAATCAATCCCTTCAAAGACTCCAATACTGACAAATCAATGGTTCAGAAATGTTGCCTTAGATGTTTAAAGCTACTTCGCATTTAACTACCTTGTGTCAATTCAATAACAAAAAATTGAAATATCCAACATCAATAGATAAGCAGGTTGGATTACATTTTAAGCCAAAATAAGCATCTTACTGGAAGAACTGCTATCCTCATATGCCATCAATAGCTAAAGATACTCTCCGTGTGTAGAGGATCCTCTGGGCATTGCACCATGCCTCCTCTATACAAAATACAAAACAATCAAGAGGCCATCTTCCAGTGCTTGTGACACTACAATAGATGCTTAGCCTTTATGTCTACAATATCAGCAAGATATAAGACTCACAAAACTTAAAAGATTCCCTATGAAAGATGCACAACCTACTAATTTCAAGGGAAAACATTTCTGCATCGTAAATTCAGAATTCAGAATTCAGTCACTGACACGCAATAATACAATAGGTCCAAAATATAACACAGTTCAGTTTAATTGACCATGGACAGAAACTGCTACCAGAGAGAAACAACATAATATTAAGTTTGGTTACAGAACATAATAAGCATCATGCTTCAAATGTAGCAAACATATGACAAGACGAATAATAGAGAACAGGCTCTGTTGGACAATGGGGGCTTCAATATTATCACAGAGCTATTGACTGCCTGTGTGTTCCTCTTCAGCCCCTCTTGTGCTCTGTGATCTTCTCAGACCGCTTTGTCACCTTTCTACCACGTCGATCATCCTCATCAGATCCACTGCTCTGTGGCCTGTGATGCCTTCGCCGCCGCCTGCTTGATCGCTTCCTATCATCTGATGATTGAGTGCCTCCGCTCTCAGAGCCACTATCCAATGCATCCCTCCGGTGATGCCGCCGCTTGTGACGGCGGTGGCGCCTCCTTTCGTCACCTCCAGACTCATCCTCATCCGATGATCCATCATTCCTGTGGTGGCTCCTCCTCTTCCTGTCCTTCCTGCTCTTCCTGTGCCTCTTCCTGTCAGAATCGCTCTCTTCATCCTCGTCCGAGCTCTGGTGTTTCTTCCGCCTACTCTTCCTCCTCCCCTCTTTGCTCCTCTCTTCCTCCTCATCATCCTCGCTATCGCTCTTTCTGCTCCTCCTGTGCTTGGATCTTCCCCTGCTCTTGTGGCGGCTGCTTCCCTTCTTGACTTCCTCGGCAGACCGCCTCCCCCCCTTCTTGGCACGCTCCCTCTCAGCAATTATCCTCTCCAGCTCGGGATCAACATCCGAATCAGAGCTATGGCTGTCGCTGTCGTCCTCATCATCCTCCTCATCCTCGCCCGCGCTCTCATCGGCATCAGGACCGCAGGAAGCCTTCTTCTTGATCTCGTCGAACTTGGCCTGTGCGTCTGCGGCGGCCTGGGCGTGGAGATCATCGCCTTCGAGGTCTGCGGCGGACTTGACGCTGAGGAAGTTGCGGCACTGGAACGTGAGGTGGCCGACTCGGCCGCACTTCTTGCAGGCGCCGCGGGTCTCGTCGGAGTTGGAGCCGGTGATGCGGGCGAGGGCTAGGAGGCCCTGGAAGCTGGTGTAGGCGTTGTCGGAGGCCGAGGCGGAGGCGGAGGCGGAGGCGGAGGCGGAGGCGGAGGCGGAGGCCGACGGCTTGGAGGGCTCGGGGGGCTTGGAGGGGTCGGCGGCCTTGAGCTCGGGGGCGTAGGGGTCGTAGCCGATGGCGCTCTGCCAGATGCCGTGCGTCTGCAGCGCCGCGCTGCTGTGCACCCGGTTGTTCGCGGGCATCCGCACGCGCCCCGCCGTCGCCGGCATCTTCGCGAGCTGAGATTAAGCTAGGGTTTCAAGGGACGGGGATTGGGGATTTTTTTTTATGCGGAACTCACGAAAGAAAGGGGAGAAGGACCCTTTGGATTTATATATAGGGACGCGTCATCGTATGGAGCTTCTGTTCTGGCGGCTTCGGATGCGAGTACAACTGTAAGTTGGTGCGTGTACCGGCCCCGTATGGCTCCGTCTAACCTCAATATCAGGCCGGTTTAGTTTTTTCTTTTTTTAAATGTAATCGGGTTAAATTCAAGCTGAACCCATGGCTGATTTTGCACAAACCTAGATAGGACCGACCGTCAAAGGTCATTTCATTTGGTTGGCATGATGGATGCTATCAATATCACATAAACTAATTGATTGTTTGACTCCATATGGTGCTGTAAGATGGAATGCAATTTTGTTTTTGAGAAAATTACATTTAACCTTGAGTATTTTGATCCATGTGGAAAAAATCTTTAAATGTATAAAAATTTTCAATTTTACCATTGATACTTTTGTGTCAAAACTATTAATTTTGATAGATTTACCGCATAAGATCCGTGAGGCATCCACGTGGAACTTCCACTGTGCTATTAAGGTGTTTATGTAGATTAACAAATCATTTTATGTTAAATTGAATAAAATAGGAAACTTGAATTGAATTCAAAATGTTCACAGAATATAAAAATGAAAACCAAATAATAAACTAATGTTTCACGTGTGTCATGTCAACACTATAGGGGTATCACACAGACACGGTATAACTCTAAGATGGCTAAAATAGTCAAAATTAATGAATAATTGATAAAATCAGGGTAAACTAAAACACTAGACCAAAATATGTGAGTTAAACTTAATCTTTTTTAAAATTAAAATTGAGATTTTCGAACAACATTGCAAAAATATATGTGATTGTTGATGGTCAAAAAGTATGATATCCGAACTGACAACATATTTGATTTGAATTGTGAGGTCATTATGCAATATCATAGAGAGAATTCACAGAATGGTTATGTAAAGAGAGAGACAAAGAATTTTTACTTTATATAGATTTAGGCTCTAAAAAGATGAGTAATAGTCATACGTCCTGTTTTTACATTATTATGTGTATATCGAGTACAAGTCAAATCTCCCGATCTCCGAACCCCGATCCCTCTGTCCCTCAGATCTAAGATGATGTATAGATCTTGAAAGGACACCAGTTGCTTAATAACTGTTGATAATAGTAGTTGTCATCAATTAATCTTCTTCACAGGGGCGTGTATTAAGGTCGTTAACAGGGAACCGCCTCAATAAGTAACCGCACAAAGCAATTACTAAGAATGTGCACTTTCGACCAAGAGGTCACAGCAACATACTCTTTCGACCAAAGACCATTTAAAGTGCGGGTTGCACTTCCAGCTAGTAATTTTTTGATCTCAATTCTCAAGTATTTCAACATCGAATTGGTGAAACTGATTCCCAATTCTTTTGTCATTCTAAATGCCATTCTAAATGTTATTCTCAAGTATTTCGACATCGATTCCTCTTTTCGCTCATTATTATGGGTTGTATCTTGTTTTAAAAATTGTTCCTGGAGGAGTATATCTCTGTCTTAGGAATAACATTCAATTCATCAGAGTTCCTCTTAAGGACTCAACTAAAGCGGAATGAGCGTTGGTTTTATGCTAAAGTACCAGACAAGGCTCTTCACTTTGTTGGAAATGTCCCCAATAACAAGAACTGGACAATTCTGCCTGATCTGGATGCCAATTGCAAATTTCAGATCCAACAGATCCAAGCCCTCCATGAGGAAGGTTTCATGGGGGGGCAGATTGCCATGAACTTTATCAACCATCATTAACCTGTTGCAATTTCATCCAGCATGGCAGATGTCAGATAACTCCAACCCCAACCGAGACAGGAATGAAAGTAAATTTAATAAAGATGGTGATTAAGAAATCGACCAACCTTTAATTTTTGAAAATTTTACCTTCAATTTTTGTGTTTAGAATTGTCACCTTTTGAAGTTACCCATAGGGTCGAGTTTATGATGGATCCTACAAGGATGAGGAGGGTCTACTCGAAGGTGGTCGACCAGTTGGTCGAATTTCCCGAGGATGAGAGGATTAGAAGAATGGAGGTAAGCTTCGTAAGAACTATCACTGATTAAAGAATTAGGATGATATTTCCTTACTTACTATCTTCTGTTCACAGCTTATGCTTGAGGCCAAAGAGAGTGTACGAACAGTCAAAAATATCAAAATCAGACTTCGGTCGTACAGTGATTCTAATGACGACCACGTCACTCTGGTGCAAAGTGCCAAAAAGAGGCGTTTGGTGAAAATTAGCCAGAAGAAGAAGAAGAAATCTGATAAAGTTACTCCTTCGTCAAATGTTCCTCAAGCGGGCCCAGTGCAACTGGAATCATTTCCAAAGGACTCGATCAACCCGGAGGTTGCTTCTTCAGACTTGGTACAACCAGAGGTACCTCCAGCCTCTTCAAGTCTACCTCAAGAAGTGTCTGCGAGTCGGGCTCAAATAGATATCACTCCTTCTATCCCTGCTCAATCAGATACTCTAGCAATAGATCTCACTCCTATGGATACTCCAAGAAGAGCAATCATGGCAGCCGTTGTGGAGGCAGTAGCACAAATTAATACTTCACGTATGTGCTTTCTGCTGTTGATGATGGTGTAACCTCCTTTGTCATACCAATGGGTTTATACTTCAATACCAAATAAGTTTAAGAAAAATTTACTTAGTGTTGTACCCTTGAGCATGACTGATTCGACCAAAATGTCTTATTTGTAAAAATGCAGCGAAGACTACTATTACTGAGGAAACCACTGAGGCTGTAACCAACCCTTCTCAGGATTCAAAGGAGTTAGTTCCCTCACAGTTGGTTGAATTCCCTCTACCTACTATGGAAGAGGTTGAGCAAGCACTCAAGGTGACAAAAGAACTTACTGGTGCAAAGGTACCGTCTGCAAATTTGGCCTTAGTACCAAATTCTCGGTCTCTGCTGTGGAGCCAAGCATACCATCGATTCAACCCTCTACTGTAGGATAAGGGTGAATCCAGGATCGTCTCCTACTACTGAGCAATCAACTTCTTCCTCTGTCCCTCCTGTTGTTGCTACGGGAGCAGAATAACAGGGACAAGAACAAAGGGCTCAGACTTCTGCTCCGTCTGTACAAAAGCTCATTATTGACTGGAAACAACTCCCTCCTTTTTTCTCTAATAGACATCAAGTTGTTTGGGAAGACCAAACAAAACTTGTTTGTCAGTGTAATAAGGCAATGGAGTCAGAGACACTCTTTAGACAAGAACTCTTTGATGTAAGTATTTTAGTCTTTGGCTTACATGCTCATATTAGTCAATACTTATGTAATATTTCCATTTCTGCAGCATGTGTCCCATTTCACAATGACATTTTTTGATCTTATCCATCACATTAACAGGGCCGAAAAGAGCAGAGATGTAGCTCTCTTTGAAACTCAAGGAGTTGTCAAACGAGTAAGTTGAATTCTTCTAGTTGAACTCAACATTTTATCTCTCACAAGGATTGATCGTTTTAATGCCTTGTGTTTTTAGTTCTACTTCTAAGGAGAAGATGAAAGAACTGAGCAATACCCTTGCGACCAAAGAGAAAGAATTGGTCGCCGCAAGGGTTAATTCTACCTCCTTAAGCAAAGAGATAGAAGAGCTTAAAGCCACTCTTGAGAAAGAGAGGCTGGTGAATACAGCCAAGGATCTTCAAATGGAAAAACTCAAGGCTGACAATCAATTTCTGTTCGAGGAACCGAACCTCAAAAATACAGAAATTGAGAGACTTAAGGATTATAGAGAAGAAGTAGATAGCAAGTATTCCGACACATATGAATATACCATCAACTTCCTGCTTTTTGTCTTAACTCTTAATCTTTTGATTTCATCTAGAATTGACTGCTGCCAATAGCCCCTTACCATCAATCTAGGGAAACTTGATGTATGCTATGACATGCTTAAGAAAGCAAATCTTGAAGCCGCAAAGAGTTTGACTAGTATCAAGACACTGCTATCAAGATCAATAATAGTGTATCTCAATTAGAAATATCTAACTTTGACCATGTGTTTAACCATGTGCAACAACTCTCCTCTATCATTCCTTTCTCACTCTGCCATATTGAAGAAAAAACAGGAAGAAGGAATACGCCAAGCAATAGAGATGATCACAAGTCAAATCTTATGTCGATTGCAGGCGAAATTTCCAACTTTGGACCTTTCTTTGGTCACAGAGGACCATGCATGTGAGACTAAGAAGTCTTGAATATCATGAAGGAAATGCATCATCTTAATTTGTGTAAGGATTGTGGATTCCATATGATTTGATTAGAAACAATCGTATTTTCTTGCAAAGAAAAATCTTGTATGAAATAACATTTGTTTTAGTACTAATCCATTAGCAATCAATTCTTCATGTCTTATTTCCCATATACCTTACAGGCATATGATCAAAAGATGACTATGGGATAACCATGAAAAGAGGGAAACTGTTACTAAAAAAACTGGTCATTCAGTAGCTAGTCGGTTGGTAATTGGTTGTTTGATTGTAGAGATTGACCAATCTTTTGAACATAGAGATCAACTAATTTTTTTATCACAAAGATCGACCAAATTATGACAAAAAATTTTCTTGGGTAATTGTATGATCCTAGCCCCCAATTGTGAAAATAAAATTTTGTCGAACCAAAGTTTTAATCTGACAGTGATAAAATTTGATTAGTTTTGACAGTATCACATGATAGTTTTGTTAAATTCGTCTAAAAGCAAAGATAAATGGACAAGATCAACGCTAAGAAGTTTCTCTAGTGGGTGGATCACGCTTACAAGAAATGTCTTCGACTAGGTGATACCCAAATATCCCGATCAAGAATTGTTAATAAGCCACAGTACGTTTTGTCGAAAAAGTAAAGACCAAATTTAAACGGCTAAGGAAAAAACCAGAATTTGTTCCAAGTTAGATAAATGCAAATTTATTCAAGATTTGAAATAGCAGAGATATAAATAACAGAAAAGACTTATCTATGAGCACATTTTCCGTAGTTGGCATGCACTCGTCGCTTGAACTAGCTTGCATTTTGGAATGTTTTTGGTAACAATATGAGTTGGATAACTAGATATATTATATGTTTTATGGATAGGTATAGCTAACAGATGAGGACATAAATGTTACATCAATTTTGATATTACAGCAATGTTGGGACATGTTCAAGCTTTCTAGATTCCTCCTAGTGATTCCTATGGTGGTTGTGCTTTTGTATTGTCTAATTACACTCAATTAATTGCTAATGTCTAGGTGTGTCTCATAGCATAATTAACTAACTTTGCAATAGTTATGCTAGGAAATCTAGCTAGTTGCTTCATGCCCCATTCCATACAACATGAAGGAAATAAATGCATCATTACTCTATATTCACAAATATTGTGTTGGGTCCATTGAGATTGTATTGTTCGTTGTATCTAGTACATTCCATCTCCATAAAACTTATCAAGATTGTTTTGTGTATCTAATACCTTCCAATGCCAAGGATAGAAGTTATATTTGATATAGATGTGTTGTGTCATTTGTGCCATTTGTGTTGTCGCATTATGTTGGTTAGTATGTTTTTTTCTTACACATGTCAGCTCCCAATTAGTTGTGTCTTCAGGATCAGTGCCTAACACACATTGATTTTTCATTGTAGGATGGAGCATTTTGAGTTGCTAGACCCACATGGGATGCGGAGCATCGAGATTGCTTCTTGTCCCAGTGCAACCAAAACATCGGCCTGTTATGGGTCAACTTGCACACCTCATTGTGATACTATGACTGGTACACCCCATATGTCCATCAGACGGGATTCATAGCACAGCCCATTCGACCCCCTCGGATGTTGAATAGGCGAAGGACCCTGCGCAGCAACTTCACCAACGATTAAGGTTCCCAAACATGGTTCCAATACTCATCACTTAACTCACCAACTGATGACGCCCAGAGACACACTCCTTCTACTTTCCTTGTGGTGAGATGTCCATCATATAGCAGAATGTAGCCATGATCTTGGGCCTCTTTATCAACGGCGAGCCTGTGACCGGCTTAGTCCCAAGAAGCTAGAGGGACTTGCTAGAGGAGCACCATGGAGTGGTACCGAACTCGTCGCCTAGATCAGAAAGACATGCACACATCAGGAGTCCAAATCTTGTGGCTATGGCAACACTTTGGCATCCTTCCTACTATGGTTATGGCAGCACTTTGGCATATCTTGTGGCTATGGTAGCACTTTGGTGTCCTTTCTATATATGCTGACGAGCCTACCATGGTGCGACATGTCAGTGTGTACCTCATGAGCCTGCTTGGACGTGTGTTATTCCCAAATAGCACAAGAGACATGGCTAGCTAGTTGTACTTCCCACTCCTCATCAATCTACAGGGACTACAGTTGTACAATTGCGGATCGGTGACGCTAGCATATCTTTATTGGTAGCTCTACCAAGTGTGCACCCAGAGGGCATGCAATGCGAATATGAGTGGGTGCACTCTTCAGATCTAGGAATGGACAAGGTTTCCTTGGGCGCCCAGATCGATTGGACTTGCCAATCCCGGACGTTGACATGGCTAAAGGTGAGGTCGGTTGTTGCCACTCTATGGAGAGAGTTGGTGGTGGTAGCACCCCACGGTCGTGCAACCCCACTGCATAGGTTCTACATGAATGAGTTCGACATACTATTGGATAGGCATGTGACCTAGCTACCTTACATGGAGGACAAGGTGATTGGACTACACGTCAACCCTTTTAGCTTGCGAGACACAAGATTTTGGAGGATGTGGTCATCTCTGATATACTTCTATGCAGTGGGGTGGCATCTCCATCGTCGTGTTCTTTGCCAGTTCAGCGTGTTCCAACCATTTCCTCCCACAGCTATCTCCACCGATCATGACCTACACAAGTACGACCAATTTTAGTACTTGTTCTTTGAAACATAGGACAAAGCACTTAATAACTTGCCATTTATTATCTCACAGATACAACAACAGAGACACAACTGGGTGCATGGTTGGGCAGTGAAGCATGCCACATTCATGGTCCTATGGGAGTAGAGGCAGTGAAGATGCACACAAATGCATATAGTATAGGCCGTACCTATAGTGGTACCAGGCCAGGACTCGACTCCAGCTGTGCCTAGTGTGGGATCAAGGCGACTTTTCTAATGACGATCATAGAGATCATTGAATTGTTGGAGGGCAATGTAGGGATCAAAGTTCTTGGTTTTGACCAATAATGTGTCTACAAGGATGATTCCAAATTCAATCAGCTCACCAGGGTGGGCACTTAAACCAAGAGAGCCCCTCCATCCATCTTGCTGAAGTTTTTTTTCTTTAGGAATCCATCATTTTGTTTTGTTAGGTTGCTCAATTATTTTCTAAGATAGTTGTCTTTTAATAGGCTCATCAACTCACCTCTATTTTCAATGAGGCAAGAAATGTGCTATCTGATGCCACAAGACCAAAGGGTGTGGCTTTGATGAGAGTGTTCATAGAGGCATCATCCTAACATCATTCAATCAATGAAATGTTGTTATATCTAACTTTTGTGTCCCTTCCTCACAGCACACACATGTGTGAAAAATGTCAGCGGCTAGTGGGCTTGCCTTACCTACTGTGCAACGGTTATCAATTTGCCTCCACTAATGCAGGCCTGCTCTTGTGGGGCACCTCTTCCTCCCATGGTTTCAGCACATGCTCGCAGATCTAGGTTGGCCTCAATGCAGACGCTATTGTCACGTCGCAAAGCATGCATCCCATGATTCTTCTAACATGGCATTTGATGCCAGAGGAGAAGACACGATTCCATTGTCCCCCGGTGCCCCATTGCCCACGTAGCCGACTCAATAGACTCATGCATCCACTAGTCTAGGATAGCAGCAAAGGCACTATAGATGACGGTAGAGGTTGACCACAGGTGGGATATGTTGGATCAAGGATGCCGACTAGAGGGGGGGGTGAATAGGAGGCTTTAAAACTTTAAAACTTAAATCAAATAAAGAACAAATAATATAAGTAAAGGGAAAAGAGAACGAACACGAAGACTTTTACCGAGGTATCGGAGACTCGCCCAGTCTCCACTAATCCTCGTTGAAGCACTCAAATCACTTGAGTCTCGCTTCAATATCCACCAAGGATATTATCACTAATGGTTGCTCCTTGTCCACTCCGGAAAGGCGAGCACCGATGCCTTGTACACACTTGTCGAGCCTCTCCGACAATCTCCGAACGGAGAGATCAACGGCCACGCCTCCGAACCGTCTAGGTGAGGGCGCTCACCAAGAGTAACAGGCAGCGAGGTCTTCTCTAGACCTCCAAACAAGCACCGAGAAGCTAAGTATATGCAAATGCAAAAGAACTGAAACTCTCGGTGGATCGGAAAGCACTCGACTTGATCAAAAGATCAAGATTTTATATAAGAAACTAATGCTCAAGAGTGTGTATGAAATGCTGCTACTGGTTGTAGAAAACTTATGCCCAAAGCCCCTTTTTATAGCCTCAAGAATCAATTGAACCGTTGGAGCTAGGGCTGAAAATCAGCAACCCAAACTGACAGTCAGTTATGCAGACTGACAGTCAGTTTAGTGCACAACGGCCGACAAAATTTACGGATAAAAAATAGCTAGCCGTTTGCAGCCAAAACAGGAAAGCTGGAACACGCAACTGACAGTCAGTTACACAAACTGACAGTCAGTTTGTGTACTAGCTCGACCAGAAACAAATAGAAACACAGTAAAGCACTCTCTGGTCGAAACCCAAACTGACAGTCAGTATGGAAAAACTGACAGTCAGTTTAGTACAAAAAATTTGAGACCAAAAAACACCCTCTCTGGACAATTGTCAGTTACACTAAACTAACATTCAAACTGACAGTCAGTTATGCAAACTGACAGTCAGCATGAACAAAAACAGCTATAACTTTAAATCCAGAAATCCAAAAGAGGTGTTTAATAGCTCGTTGGAAAGATAATTTCAAGGGCTATATTTTTGTCAACAGAAGCAAAAACCAGATCTGCCTAGATATTTCTGAAAAATGCAAATACTCTTCTGCTGTCAAAAACTGAACTGAAAAACAGATTTTTCCAAATAAGACCAAAAGCAAATCCACATAAAAAGGATGCGATGCAATGACCTAACATTCTCGGTTTGTGCTGGAGATAAAAAGAGGACTTTCGCTACCCCTCTTTATAGTACGGTTAAAGCTAGAAAGAATTTTTCCTAACCGATCATCTCCACACGCCAAGATCGGTAAAATATAAAAACTCGTAATACCTGAGGTCTTTCGCATCTTCACGATTTTGGACTTGTCTTTTGCTCTTTGCTACTTGTGCTTTTATTTTACGTCGGGTTCTTCTTGTATTCCGTGCATATCTTCCCAACGCAACTCTGTATCAAATAAACTCAATAGCACAATTAGTCCGGAACACTTTGTTTTCATTAATCATCAAAATTAGAGTTAGGCATGAAGGCCTAGATGCAACAGGATAAACCCCTCCAACATCATCGAGGAGTCTTGGTAGCCTCGAGAGCCTAACACGTTTACACTGCCTGAGCATGGACTACAACAACAGTAGAAATGCCTTATATTAACTTAATTTTACCTTGTAGTATGTGATGTAGTTTAATCTAACATTGTTTAATTCATCAAGTTTACATTTCGAGATTACTGCTGGTGGATGCTTTTGCCTGTGGATTTTTTTTATATGTATGTTGGTCAAATGTTGTGGGTTAGTTTGTTAGTACATGTATTGCTTGTGTGTTTGTATGTGAGCTGGTTTTGCTTCTGGGTTAGTGCAGTTCAACAATTTCTGCAAATTAATTTAATTGAAATAATGAGTGCTGAGCAATGTGGGACAAATGTTTGCGGCTATTAGTTTGTTTTGACAATAACACCATGACTGAAGATGTTATTTGTGGGTGTGTAGCGCCACCAAAACATGGCATTAGTACTAGCATGTAAGAAATTTCCTTGCATTTGTGAGTTGCAGATGCAAATTAATTTAAAAATTTGCAAAAAGCAGGGAAAAAGGAAAAATTTACCCAAATACTTTTATCAATTGTTTCAATTTGTCCCGTATTTTGTTAACTAACCATCAATATTGATGGTTTTGTCACATCAAGGTCATGAGTGTCACATAGCACCTCTATGGTGCATACATGGTATTCATATATTATTTTATATAAAAATTTAAATGAAATTGAAAACTTAAAACAATATACAAAAACTTCAGAAAAATGTTAAAATTTAAAATAAAATTATATATTGTTAATGTCTCATGAGTGCCAATCAGCACACAAAGGTGCCATGCAGATGCAATGCGGCACAAAAAATATGTGATGTCTCATATCTTTATGGCGTACCATTGTTGATACTTTCTTCTAGGGGCAAATTTTTTTATATCTTTATAAAATTCTAATATTTTATATTTGTCACTAGATGTCATATTGACTAGTGAGTTTGATCTCATCTTGTCAGTCTTACAATTCATAATTTCTGATCTTTTACAATGGTATGGAAGAAATTTTCTCATTGTTTATATACAAGAGATATACAAATGATTCAAACATACTTTTCATAGCATGAAATGAATCAAAGTAGAATAAGAAAAACCAGAAATATTTATGAGTGTTTCATTCCTGTAATTTAGGGTTGTGAAGTTATTGTCCAACCAAACTGAAAATTCTACATTTCACTGGCTGCTGATAAAATATAACCACCAGATTATGCAACATATCTGACGTGCTTAGATTATATATATCCATAAGTTAGTCTTTTCCAATCCTGAAATTAATCAAAACTCTTAGTTATCTGTGTTGTATTTGTAATTTGATCAAATTACTACCAATGATTTATTTTCTATCTGTTTCAAGTCAAAATATGACAATTCGGGATGAGTTTGAGGCAAATACGATTCAGAGAAGGGGGCCGCAAGACCGAGGCGGGCATTGGGCTGACACGAGCGTGCCCCATGTGAGCATGTTCCATGCCACCACCTATGTCCAACTTGACCCCCATGCGCACCATACACCATAAGACCGTGGCTAGCACAGGCTATGGCATGCTCGTGCCCATCACAAGCATAGAGTGTGCTCAAGCCCATACTCAACTCTGCCTCCTCCCATGTGAGTTGCGTTTCAAGATGAAGGGTCTGTTTGGTTTGTTACCTTTGGTAACTTTACCAAAATTTGGTCATGATCAAATTATGGTATGATCAAATTTTGGTAAAAATATAAAAAAATAGTATTTGAACGGGTATCAAATAAGACCATCAAAATTTGATCGATCTTAGTCAGTGTTTAGTTTATTGTCAAATATGATAGGATAGAGGTGGTGCAAATAACAAAAATGGGGTTGAAATTGGCTTGCCAAATTTTGGCAACCAAAAACTTCGCCCTCAATTAGTAAAAAAATCAACATATTGACAAGACAAGAAATACTAGTCAAACTTTGGCTATAATCTAAACAACAATCAAATACTGAATGTATGATCAAAGTTTAATAAAATAAAGTATGGAAGTAAACTAAACACACCCGAAATTTGTGTCAATTTGACTTATTTCAAGATAAAGTTCGAAAGGACTAAGCTTTGTAATATTTGTGATCTCTAGGCTATAAATAAACAAGCTTTTAGATTGTTTAATCATCTAGAAATTTAGGTTTAACTCCTCTCAAATTTAAGGTTTAGTTTAGTCTAGTTTGAGTTCCGATTCAAGTTTGTAATGCCGATCTGGATGGTGATTCTTCGTCATTATTAAAGTTTGATATGTTTTCATTATTTCTCTATTATTTGTTGATTTTCTCAATGATTTTGTGTGAGTAGTTTTCCCTCTAAGGTCAAGGTGGCATAATCTAGAGAGCATAATTTTGGCTCTGGTTTGTTTTGAAAGTCACCGATTTAATTGCTTAAATTCTCATACTCTAAACCTTAGATTCGTGCTTCATCTACAATATCGTTCATACTCTATGAGACGATCAATATTAGTACATTAAAGTAATACGCGACTGCTACACTAACGATTAATTTAGGTTTTGAAAGAGATTTTGTATCTAATTGAGTTAAAACAACATAAATCCCTAGAACTATTGTGTGGTTTCCAAATCATCAACTTAATTTGTTATGTTGAGAATTCAGGTAATTAATTCATTGATTTACTGTCTTTGTCAACAATTATATCCGAAGGTGACAAAATTTCTGAAACCCCTGATTTTTTTATTGATTTCAATAACCCAATTCAGTTGTTTTAATAGCTTTAATTCTAGCTCTCAAAAACACTAAAAAAACTTAAAGATTTAAATTAGTAATTTCAATCTGAGAAAATTCCCACTTATTCACGTGGAATTGACTCTCAAATGTTAAATGATAAGTTGTCCACTTGTAATTTTAACAAAACACACCCATTGGGGTAAGTCAAAATCTGAACACACTACAATTTCATCATGTCGCTCTCATATAATAAAGTTCAAATAAGAAAGGGGAAAAAACACCCGTCATTCTCTATATACAGATATATTATATACATAGAAGTGTTCTAGTAGCTACTGTGCCATCCCTTCGTCCAAAAGAACCTCATTAGGTCAACATAAACATCATCTTTTGCCTTCACACTCATAATAAAATCAATGTGACCATAGTTACCAACATACAACAGTTCTGGTGTAGATCTCAACTCTTTGATAGTATGCTGAACATCGGTTATATCAGCCAATGCATCAAGACCTCCATATCCCATCCATATTGGTAGTGATCCCGGTATGGCGCTGAGGTCAAATGCAGGAGGATGCAGTTGGCCGTAGCGCCTTAGGTTTCCGAACCATCCGTAGTCATACTTTGCAAAAGAGCCTTTCCTGATCACTGCGTGAGGGAGCAAAAGAAATTACACATAGCTTCCTTTGCTTAGTGCATAGGTGAAAAAATTGCAGAAATGGAGTCTCTAATAACAAGGATGAACAAAACAAATTACAAGAAAAGAAGGTTTCTGTTTATTATTGGCTTCGGTGTGTATGGACCAAGAGGCATTATCGATCTATCGACCTCCATGTCATGTCAGAGCAAAAAATTAATACAATGAGCAAACAAGGTACTACTACGCTTTATAGAGGCAAACTGTTAGGGGCTTACAGCAAAAATATCTTATCATCGGTCAACGTTAGTCAATGCTTACACTTTTTAAAATATATACAAATGCACAAATCCAGTTTGGTGGAAAATTTTCCAAGTTCCTCTATGCAAGGGATATATCTGCAGTTCCATGTTATGTTGTTTCTGTTTCCATGTAGAACTTTGCATCAGTGGAATGGACTGCCACTGTGAATGGCCTGACATTTTTTCTCCTTTTGTAGTGTCAAATATTTCATAAAAGATTTAGACGAGAGAAAACATACTTTGAAAAAGATGACGCAAGTTTTTTGTAGATGATGGATGAGGTTCATACTCCAAATAATAGTCAATCCGTGATGCATTGAAACAACAGTTTTCCCCTGCAAGACAGTACGTAAAACAAATCATCCAGGTTTCCGGTTCAGTCAAAATATGTCAAGAGCACATATGCAAGCACAGCTAAATAGCGTTCATTCATGAATATTCCTGCTGGCATGATCTATCTGGATTTTTTTTTGGATAATTATATTGTTTCTCTCTTTGCAACTCATTCAAGATATTAATTTATGAGCCACAATACAGAAAGTTCTAAAGGAAAAACAATGGCTTGTATGTTATGTGATAGTTATTCTACTATTAAGCTACTTTACTATCTTGACTTGAACAAAGGTACCTTTTTTTTTTCTCTGTCCAAGAGTTATCACTGGCAGGAATATCTGTTGAATTAACCCCATGAAACAGGTTCAATTGTAGAGTTAGTGTGTTTGCATATCCTTAAGTGTGCTTCCTAGTTGTTGTGAGAGCATATTCTTTTTTTTTCTTTTGAAAAAAAGCAGGGCTGCAGGAGTTCTGCTTTGTATTTCGATTAAGAGAGCACGGATTACAGGTCCTGTTCTAAGCAGGTGAAGAGAATGTCAAGGAGTTCTTTCCTCCCCTCCTCTTCCTTTGAGTTTCGCAAGGCCTTGGGTTCTGCAGGTGGCATCCCTACAGCATGGAGGAGACAGGTTTTCACCTTTAGACGATCTATAATGGGGGAGTTCTCTCTCATGTTGTACCTATCCTCTACAGCTGATAATATGGAGCTATGCATTTCGAATGCGTATGGACCCTGTGGGGAGGCCGACAAGCAAAGTTTCTTTGATGAAATTAGATCAATAAAGCAACATGTTGATGGACCCTGGCTTCTACTAGGGGACTATAATAGTATTCGTGAGGCAACAGAATGAAACACTGAAAGAGCATCCTGGTCAGCGTTGGATCGCTTAAATGAGTTCGTGTATGATCTAGATCTGCAAGAACTGACTCTTCTGGACAGAAAACATACGTGGTCCAGTATGCAGTTGGAGCCGGTCCTAGCAAGGCTAGATCGAGTGTTTATCAATCCTGATTGTAGTCAACTCTTGGCAAACACTACCCTGACCAGCTTGGTCCGAGAGACTTCCGACCACGTACCCTTGATGGTTGAAGTAAGCACACACATTTCTGCTGCGCGCCTGTTCAGGTTTGAGAACAGATGGAGGCTCCTACCAGATATCCAAGTAGTAGTAAAGGCTACCTGGGAGCCCAGTGATGAGGGAGGTAATGCAGCAGCAACTTTAGTGCATAATCTGAAAAAGACACATAAGTCCTTGAAAAGCTGGAACAGGAGTAAAATCCCAGACTGAACATTACGCACAAATTGTCAAGTGGTGTTTAATCTCTTGGACGGTGTGGAAGAGCAAAGATGCCTGTCACACAAGGAACATTCCCTTTGAATCTTAGTGCAGCAACAAATCCGAATTTTGGTTGGGCAAGAAGCGGCAACATGAAGACAAAGATCAAAACTGAACGGTTGTATATTGGGAGATGAGAACACGGCCCTTTTTCATTGGAGAGCTACTGTGCGCTTCAGGAAAAACCAAATTAAAATGACTGAGCACAATGGGAGGTTGTTGTGTTGCCACCAGGATAAGGAGCAGGCGCTAACAAGCTACTATAAAGAGATGATCGGCCCTGCTACCCCAACTGAAATGATCATAGACCTAGATAAAATATATGGCAATTGTTTGGACCTAAGTGAGCTCATGATACGGTTCAAAGAAGAAATCCGGACAGCGATAAAAGAAATTCCATGCAACAAGAGTCCAGGACCAGATGGTTTTGGTTCAGGCTTCTACAAATCCTGCTGGCCTGTGCCTAAGAAATATGTATTGGAGATGTTTAGCTACTTATGGAACTTTCGAAATTGAAAGATTTAATAGATCGTATATGGTCATGATCCCTAAAAAGGATGATTTGAGGAAGGTAGACAGCTTTAGACCAATCTCTGTTAAACTGCACTCCAAGGTACTGGCGATAAGAATGCAAAAAGTTATAAAACACATTATAGACATTGACTAATCCGGGTTTGTCCAGAAAAGATGCATAGCAGACAATTTTATGTATGCGGCAGAACTAACCCAGAGCTGCAGTAAAAGAAAAGCCCCTACAGCAGTGCGGAAACTAGATTTCCAAAAGGCATTTGACTCGGTTAATTGGGATACTCTCATCAGATTAATGAGGACGCACGGTTTTGACGTGAGATGGATTGGATGGATAGAAAACATTCTAAGCACCTCAAAAACGGCGATCTTGCTAAATGGGAGACTTGGAATCTGGATGCCCTTTAAGTGTGGACTTAGGCAAGGCGACCCACTGTCCTGCTCTTATTCATAATTGTAGCAGACCTCCTACAACAGACCATCAAAAAAGTGGAAAGCGAAGGGATTTTCCAAACACCCTATCGACCCAAGTCTCCCATGTCTCATATTGCAATATGCTGACGAAGCCTTAATAATCATAAAAGGAGATATGATGCAGTTTAAATTACTCAAGGAGATCCTTGAAGCTTTTGCCCTAAGAACAGGTTTATGCATAAACTTCCACAGATCAACCTTTGTGCTGCTGCATCTCAATAAGGCTGAATGAGCAGCGATGATGAGGATTTTGGGGTGTGCTGTTGAATCTTTTCCTCAAACATACCTAGTCCTCCCCCTATCAGATCATAAGTTGCCTAGACAAGCATTCCTAACCGTGATCTCTAAAGTGGATAAACGCTTGTCAGGATAGAGCGCTCATATGTTGTCGATAGGTGGGAGGATAGTTATGATCAACGCAGTACTTTCAGCTCTGCCTACATGCATGATGGCAAGCATGAGACTACCTCAGTGGGTGATAGATGTGATTGATAAGATCCTCTTTGTGGAGAGGTAGTAGTAACTGTCATGGAGGTGATTATCTGGTATCTTGGAAGACAATATGCAGACCAAAAGAGGAAGGGGGTTTGGGGATAAAAGATCTTGCAGTACAAAACAAGAGCTTTTGGTGAAATTTGTTCATTAAATGCACACTAATGAGGACAGTCCATGGGCTGCCTGGGTGAGAAGAATGTACCTTAATACTGATTTTGGATGGACCAACACCAGAAAAATAACAAATACTTGGAAAGACATTAGAGGACTGATGGATATATACAGGTCTCTCACTCTAGTGAGGTAGCTGGAGGTGAAACAACTAGCTTCTGGTGGGACAAATGGAGTTCAAAAAGCCCCTTAGAACTAAACTTTTTGGTTATCTATTCATACGCAGAGAACCTGTGGGCTATTGTCAACGAAAGTAGATCGCGGGGGCAGTGGTACATCCCTCTGAAGGACCTAAGATCAGATGCGGCTGAGCTTGAATTGAGTACACTCCACTGTTCAGGAATTCAGTACACGAGTGGTGTGCCGGAGGCTAATGGAGGGAGGAATACTTGACCTGCAGGCAAATTATGTATGGGATAATGTTGCGAGAAAGAAGCAAACGATAGTTTTGTGGTTGGCTTTTAAGGATAGGATCTGTACCCGTGGCCTCCTCAAGAAGCTTGGTGTGCTTGTGGAAGCAAACTGCCCCTTTGACTGCCCCAAAAAAGAAACTACCTATCATCTTTTCATTGGGTGTGCTTGAAGCCAGGAAGTGTGGAATCGATTAGGGATAAACTGCACAACAGTAACTTCATTGACAGGGTTAGTTGAAAAGGGCAGAGCGACACTCGAGAAACTCGCTGAGACCAGCTTGGAATACGGTGGTGGCTGTGGTGGCCTGGATCCTGTGGACAACTAGAAACAGAAAAAATTTTTATAACAAGGATATGAGTGCAGAAAGAGTGGTAAGAGAATGTATGCAAGAAATGGAGGCTGTGCGATTCAGGACAACAAAAAGAAAAATCCAGGAGTCTATCCTGGAATGGACAAGAAAATGGAGAAATAAGCAAAGAGAGATTTAAAAGAAATTCAGTTTACAAGAGTTTGGGAGCTAGAATAGGCCTTAAGGCTGGCTTCTTCCACGCCCCGAAACAATTGCTCCCCCCCTGTAACAAGCTTTTGTTCCCTCTATTATATATAGTAATATGTGAGGTTGGGGATTCCCCTCCCGACTGCTGTCAAAGAAAAAAGGCTTAAAGGATAGCTAAAAACAGGGGAAAAGACACAATTAACTAATACGAATTTGAAAGACCTCAGAAAGTTGTGCCACTGCCACTCTGCCCTATGGCTCCTTGCCACTTATACCTTCATGACTGGTTGGAAACACCTATGAATCCCACAGAAAACCAGGAAAAAGCATCCTCCTGGATGGTACTGAATAGGCTATCCACCCTCGCTAACTTCTCGTCGAAGATGCGTCTCTAGCACTCTTTCCAAATGTTCAACAACCAGAATGATCATAGTGGTGAGAGTATATTCAACTTCATCTCTTTCCTTTACTGTACCATGCACTAGAGCCTACTAGGAACAGTACTTAGCCTGTTGCATCTCATCTGAGGCCTATATATCCTAGGGTTTGCAGTTCCTCATAAAACTACCAGCTATTTCAGTGGAATTTGGATTTTGGAATCCAGTTCCAGTATTTAAAACTGTTTATCAACAAAGTTCTTCACAATATAATTAAGCAATTAGTCAGCAAGCATTGCAGTTCACTTGAACAACTTTTTGTGGAAACTTCGCAATCAAAGAAAAGCACATCTTACTTTAAAGACCGAACTGTTATGATGACAACCATTGGGATGGTGATGGATTCATGTCTGACATATATGATAATCAATTCAAGTAATAATTAGCATTGTTCAAGATGGCCTGGTCAGTGGTCACTTTTTAGTCACAATAGTGGGTCTTTCACTCTTTCCTTAATGGTGTGTCTGAATGTCTTTCCATGTGGTTTGCTGACAGGACATGTTGATGGTCTGTCACGCAATAGCTTATAATAAAAGCTGTTTTGGTTTCTCAATTGAATTGGCAGAGCTTAGATTACATTCGGACCCTATGCCTCAATTAATACCAAATAGAGATAATGGGATCACAGTACAGACCCATGTTTGAACCATGCATGATCCATCTCATCTCTTTTTATGAAAAAGAAAGAAAATGACACAAATAAATAAGTCATTTAGCAAAAATGCAAAACCTGTTATTGAAGACAGCAAATTGTTGCAGTCCACAAGCTCATCATCACACAAAGAGTCTACTATTTGAATTCCCATATTGCTGTTCACCGTGTTTATTAAAGAAATTAAAATCACATCAAAGGTAAAAGAAACATCAGGCAATAAAGCACCATACCTTCGGAAGTTAAGCTGATGGATGCCCATGGTAACAAGCATCTATGACAGAGAGCATCACAAGTCAGTTCACAAGTTACTGGCTCTATTTTCTGGATACCTTTGAAGCATAGTAAATCACCTGGTCAAGATGCATGCTGACCGCTCTAAGAACAAAACTAGCACTCACATGATCTAGATAAGAAATAGGACAAAGAAGCGCAGCAGAGCTAATCATCTTTACTATTTCAGGCATTGTAAAAGCAGCCAAACCCATTATAGTTCCCTGCAAAGAACAAATGCCTTATTAGCAATATTACAGTGATATTTTACTCATTTCAACCCAAAGTAGGTGTACCTGTGAATGTCCGACATATAAAATTTTGGACTGTTTAACCGTGTACACGTAACTTAACATAGCCAGAAGGTCATATTCAGCGAGCTCCTGCCAACTCCAATCCCAGAAGAGCTACAAAATCCCCAAAGGATTAAGTATCAAATAATAAAGTACTAAGCCATACAAGTGCCGAATCATGATTATAAAGCACTTCAAACTTTGTGGCTGTGGCTAAAAGCAGTGAAGAAAGGCATTCTACACACACACTTCGACTAAATTCTCAAAATACCAAATTAAAATTTTGAATGAATGCCAACTATTATGTTTAAGGCCATTATAAACTATGTATTTCAGTCAAGGCTCACTCACTGTTCTTGCATTCTATACGTTCCTCATTGGCAGAGAATGTATAATCTAACTTCATCTGCAGCATATTCACCTTATCATGAACGGACAAGGTTGAATGGCCTTTACTCCAGTGCGTTCCGCGGACATTTCCAATCCAAACATCAAAACCATTATCAGCAAGGATATATCCAAGTGACTGTTCAGCAGAGTTTATAAACCATGTATCTCCTGCCTGTTCAAGATTTGGATAAAGCAAAATAATTGGAACATGAAGACCAATGGCATAAATATAACTGAATCTGCAAACTCCATTGTCCAGGGAAACATCCGAAGATTTGATATAGTAAATCAATGTGGGTGCCAACCATCATGTAAGAATTTGCAATGTTAATATGATGAGTTCAAAAGCTAAAAAATGCACATACGGTTGTGTAATGAGAAACACCTGAAAAAGGCCATGTTGGAGAAAGACAGGAGGACCAGTACTATTCGCCACTCCATTTTTGCCATGTGGAATATGCTGAAGAGATAAAAGAAAGCCATCTTTTGTTTCAACCTACAACAAAGTCAAACTAAGATCTTTTTACAAAACAACAGCATATATATTTGACATTGTTAGTACTATAAGAATTTTCCATCAAACCTCATACTTACTAGCATATTTGGATGAATTCTTGTACTTTAATAGTAGAAACGACAGAAAAATAAAAAAAAAGCAGCAGTCATAACATTAAGGTCCATGGTAATATTTCCATTGAGATAAAACTAAGCTAAATCCACTCACTACTCAGCAAGATGCTAGTTTTGATCAACCACAAGCATACAAGAAATACAAGATAAAAGTTGAGATTTTTTTTTGGGTCAAAACAAATACAAAATCTAGTTAACTAAAAAAAACTCCTGCAGGAAAAACAGCAGAAAATAACCACGTGCTAAAGACAACATTTTTGTCCTTAGCCCTCCATGTATAATGCCAAGCAAGTGCAACTAACCCCCTAGCAAGTCTGAAACTTACACACTAGAAGTAGCGGGACAAGGACAAGGCCTAACACCACAGGCTTTAGCATTAACCAAGGACAGCAAAGTCCAATGGGTTAGTGTCCTAAATTGTTTGTCATTTTCTAGGCACATATGCCAATGTTGCAACTTTTCACAGTTCATCACATAATAATAAAAGTATAGTATTATGCCTCTTGGAATACTCCAGGGAAGTCCTACCGTAGAATACTATGAAATAGAGGAGTAACAGAGCTGCTCATGGAGAAAAATGCATTATCCAAACTAGCTGATGTCAACCAAGAATTGTGACCACTGCTGATACAGATAATTACATGGAGGCCACTGGATTGTCTGCCAGTGGTCCACACTGTAGCTGAAGAATAAAATGCTTGGGTAAGTACTAGAAAATGTAAGGCAATGTGCTAATCATTTGGTTTCATGGTTAGTACTAGAAAATGTAAGGAAAATTATCATTATCTTCGATTCCTTGTATCTAGTGATGCTATCACGCAAACGCTTTTGGTTTCCTGAAAGTAGACCTATAAGTAAAGAAGTCTAAGCAGTCAGTCGTGTGCTTGGAGTTGAAACAAAGGAGAACCTTTGTCTGTAAGTAAAGAATATCCATAACAAGTTATTATCTTTAACTTGAGACACACACTTAGCTGGCCCTACGCAACCCCAATTCTGATGCCAATTCCTCACTAACTATCCAGTATCCACCATTTCACCTTGCTTGATTGGGGTCTAACTAAACTAATGCATGCGACGCCACGCGATCTGTCACGGCATGATCCCAGATGATCCAATTCACGCACACACGGGAATAGGATGAACTGAAATGAACTTCAAATTAACAGAATAACTCAAGAATTCTTTTCTTTTGTGATATGTGGTTTACAACTACAACTACACGATTATAGGAAGTGAATGGAAATGGGCAAAGAAGCAAACAGGTGATGGGAGAGGACGTACGGTGTGCTCGGTGCAAGGGTAGCCCAGAGGCAGGAGTAGCTGCGCGCAGAGGCCTACACTGGCGCCGGCGCCGATGGGAGGGATGTGGCGGAGGGTATCGCCGGCGGATGAGGCGTGGCCCCCGCCGGCGAGGAGGAGGAGGAGGAGAGCGGCACCACCTGGGCCCACCATTTTCCGGTAGTTTTTGAGCTTATCGGGATTCAGGATACAATAGTATTTATGGGATTAGAATTCACAATTGTGGGCCCCTTTGTTCACCCAAAAAATTAAAAATAAAACCATTGCTCAAACTGTTGTTGTAATTCAGAAACAGTAGCAATACCGATCAGGCACAAATCCATATAAGTAATTGCAGCCACAGAGTGTAGAGAAAATATTATATGAAACTCTTTATTGAATTGATATCTTTTTACAAGATACATAATATTATAGAAACATCAACTAGGAATTGTTCTGTCACATCCTCAATTTTCTATTCCCTTTTAGATTTTTCCTAGCCAGTGTCATGCTCTAAATCAACTCCAGATTAATCCTAAACCCTAGCTGCTGTCCTATTTTAGTCGATGCATTATAGGTAAAATTTATCACATTGCCATTTTGCTACACTAGTCCTTGCATATTTGCACAAGTGTATGAAATTTGCAAAAACATCCTCTCATGGTTGCCATGCATCTTGAACATTTACATTTAAGCCCCTCCAGAAATAAATAATTACAAATAGACCATTTTCATCCAAACCCAAAAGAAAACCAAATTGCAAAGACACCCCCACCTACCAAAAGCTAAATGACCTAAATACCCTCAACCATACAACTATTGCTATAGTGTTATGCGCAAATTGCCCTCATTTCTCCTAATGACAACACAACACATGCAGTGCCACCTCACCATGCAAAAAATGTGTGTGTATGCTTGCAATCTTTGAGGCTCACCCCACACACACACACACACTCAACCAAGTGAGTTTCTTGTACTGTTGTACACAACATCACACACACAGCAACACTGAGAGACAGCAGCAGCCAGTTCCAGCCCTGCCGATACCCTGTAGCACTCCAGCTAGGTCCCTATCGCGGCCGAGTGGTTCCCCCAGCAGTTCTAGTGCATGTGCCCCAGTGCAGCCACCTCTAGATCGCTGTCGTTCTCACCGTCGCCGCCGCCGCCGCCGCCTAGTGGCCGACAATGTATTCCTCCAGCACCCCCAAATCATTTCCAATACTTTTGCTGCAAAACTTGGCCGTGCTTATCGCCAGACGTCACCGACATTACCGTTTAATTACTGCTATTGGGCTCCACGCCGGCAACCCTCACCGCTGCTCCTCCTCCACAACCAGTGCCGGTCGTATTCCCCACACCCCACTATTGCTCCAGCCGCAACAACCTCGCCTCCGCCGCCGACGATGACCAACAACGCCGGAGCTACTCCAGTACCAGCCTCTTAGAGTGCCTTACCGTCAGATCGGCCACCAGATTAACCGCCTAGGCATCCTCCTCGAGCTCCTCGACTTCTACACCCAGCCACCTCGCCATCCCAGCAACTCCAGCACCAGTGAATCGACATGATTCCTCTATTTCAAGGCCATGCCGCCGTGCGCCACTTCGCCAACACACCGCTATTCACCCCGCCTCAGCATCGCTTCTACCTTAGGCAAGCCGTCGGGCCACACCGTCGGCATTGCCACAATCGCCGTTGTTTACATCATCGTCGAGCTCCTTCAGTTGATTTTCATTGCCGCTGCTCGTCGCTGCCAGCATTGTCACTGTCGCCACCAACCTCGCCGTCGAACTCCCCTTGTCAGCCATTGTCTTCTTCGGCCAGGCCGCCGCAGGTCGCCAATCGTAACTCCAGTTCTCCAGCCAGTGTCCAACACCAGTCAGTTCGCGCCTTGAGTCAGCTGATCCAAGCCCAAAGCCAACTATTTCCTCGCCCTAAGTCAGCCGTTGGCATTCACTTAGTCATTCTGTGTCTTAAGAGATCTCTAAATCAAAATCTGATCATGTCACCATGTTCTCCTTGCTATGTGTAACCTAAATATGTGATTTGTTTCTATAACCAGTCCCCAGATTGTCGAATCCCGCTTTTTCGCCTTTGTTTCTCAGTCGACCCATCCGTTTCAGTTCAATCTCGGTCGTTTCAATTCAAATTCTTGCATGCATGGTTATATACAGTAATATAATCTTATTTTATGATTTTTTTTGTATGATTGTGTGTGTTTAATTGTGAATTAGGCATTGATCTAGCAGTTCCAGAGGAACTAGAGGTAGAGACAAGCATAGAAGAAGAGCTAGTTGAACCAACCGGCAAGTCACAACATCTTGATCACGTTGAACCCACAATTTTGAGCAAACAATGCTTTAAAATTATTATGCATGCTTACTTCTGTATCAATTATGTTGAAATCTTAACCTGCATAGTTAATTCCTGTATTGTTTGCCAATCTTGACCGATAACATGTTACCATGTCACCCTAGGTTAGACAAAACATAATTAGGCAATTGTATAACCACTTGCTTATGCCAGTAACCATAATGTCATGTGTCAGGTAATGTCTTTTGAAATATTTGTGCGATTGGGTAAATTGTTGAACCTGAATTAAGGATTAATGATGATAGGAAGATGTTGCTACTAATGTCTGTTTGATATATCTCTAAAAAATGGTTGTACCACCCTAGAGAAATACATTGTAAGGATCAGATAAATAGCCAGCATCTGTATACCCTATCAAAGTCACGTCTTGATTTTTTTGATAATATAAACCTAACGGATATTATTACCCGAGTAATCTGTTTGTGCCTCTTCATGTCGCCTGCGACCACGAAGAGAGATCATGTGATAGTCCAAGATCTTCTGGACTTAATCGAAGTTATTTGTTTTTACCTTTTCATGGTCGCTCGCGACCACGGAGAGAGATCATAATATAGTTCAAGATATTTAGGACAATATATGGCCCATCTTGCCAAATAAATAAGGCCCATCATGGATCTGTAGTCTCAATGATTGTGGCCGCAACCTCTGTGCTCCCAATACTCAAGATTGTAGAATCTATGGTCACAACTCGCCATTACTATGGTCGTGGAGATGTGGTAATCCCCAATACATGATCGCAGCCAGTACGTGACCATGTAATAAGAGAGTTATCTTTAACCTTCTTCATGAGGAAATCAATAGTAATTTCTTTATCCTTACCATGATAATGAATTGAGACAAATATTGAACCTGGAAGTACCTTCAAATCAAGAAAGGAAGGTTTGGTTGAGACTTAACTTACTGACCATGGTCTAAGGATGATGCAGTTATATAATCATGTTTGATAGACCATAACCGCTCTTTGACTAAAGCGGTCCGTTATTCCCAGGGTAATACACGTCTCTCTTCACTATTTAGAACGCTGAACGTGCGGTTATCTAGAACCATCACATCATAACTGGTGGATAGCAACCGCTTGCGAAACTACTTGCAATCACCAAAGCATCCCTCTGATGAAGCAACTGACGCCTTTTGATGAAGTATAAAAAGAGGGTTAGAACTTGTAGAAAGGAGGGCATGAAGTGGTAGAAAGAAAGAGTTATACAATACAGAGATTGTAAAACTCTACATACTTTATAATCCATCATTTTGATAGTGACAATCAAACAGGAGTAGAGCTATTACTCAGACTATGAGGGCTTGAATCTATATAGACACAGTATCTCTGGTTCCATTTTTACGGTGATATTCATGGTAATTGATTGATACTGTCCCTCTTCTAAATGAATCAAATCTGTGTAAGTTCGACTTGGGATATTGTCTCAATCGTCGACAAAACCAAAATCTTTTGTACCTTGAAGGTACGTGAGGAGATGCTTGACGCCATTCTAAAGCGTTCTGATTGGAGATGCACTGTGTCTTACTAGCAAACTTATCGCGAATGCAATATTAGGTCTAGTGCAATTCGTGAGATACAACAGTGCTCCTATAGCACTCAAATAAGAAACTTCTGATCCCAAGATTTCCTCATTAATTTCTTTGGGTCCGAATGGGTCTTTGTTTACTTCTAGGAACCGCACGACCATTGGTGTGCTAAAAGGATGAGATTTGTCCATACTAAATCTCTCTAGAATCTTCTTCAGGTAGGTTGACTGGTGAAGAAATGTTCCTTCAGGAAGATGTTCGGTCTATAGACTGAGACAATATTTGATTTTACCTAAATATTTCATTTCGAATTATGTCTTTAGGTATGAGCTTACTTTCTCAATTTTCTTTGTGATCCCAATAATATTTATGTGATCGACATATACTAAAATAATATAGAAGTCATTCGGTGACTTCTTTATGAACACACAAGAACAAGTATCATTATTAATGTCGATGATTAGAACTCTGGGTTCCTCCTGTCAAACTTATGCAAAAATGAGATGGGTAATGAAGGGAGCCAATCAAACAAGTATCAAGGTATTCAACGTATCTACAAATCTAAGACATGGGAATTTATCCAGGTTTGGGCTCTCATCCCTGAGTAATGACCCTATTCCTGTGTATTTATCTTCATGGAAAAAAGGGTTTACATAAAGAGTGTTACAAAGGGAATATAATGTCCATTCCTATCAAGCTATGTCTAATCTTCTCTGCTTGTTCCTCTATCCCTGATCCTTCCCTTGAAGGTCTTTTTATACTTGTCGAAGAGATTGTCGGGTGTCCTTCTGAAGGCACGCCCCACGACTGCTTACAACTACTTCATGGTGGTCGCTGCGAGTCGTGGTTATGTGGTGGTTGCTGAAGGTTGTGGTTACGTGGAAGTTAAGCAGCTTTGACTTGGCGTTATAGAAACTGCTTCACCTTCCTTATCTTCTTCGACGGTTACCTTGTCAAGGTCTTATGATTATTTCAGGAATAATCATAAGGATTAAGGAACGATTATTGTGAATGATGACTTATAATACATAATCCTCATATTGTAGTACAAGTCCTCAGTATTGTGATCAAGCACCTCTGCGACCACGCATTGATATCAGGCTTTGTTTCTGCGAGAGGGTATGATTGTAGGTAGATATCTATGCGACCATAGTTCTCACAGATACAACACAAGACTATGAACGTAATAATAAATGTTTAAGGTCTATAGAGTCTCATATCTAAAATTGTAAGAAACAAATACCATTGATAAGCCATGTCTAGAATATCCTTGGACTACTCAGTATCTCTTTCCTAGGTCTCTTGCGATCATAGAAAGGCATGTACGATCATGGAGCACTGTGTGTGACCATGGAAAGATAAGTGTGACTATGGATGTCTAAATCTGGCTAACAATCCTCGTCAATTAACATATCTCTTCTTCAGGAAATTCACTCAGTCAGTTGTATCACTTCTACTCAACTGTTTGAAGTCATACAACAACCTTTGCAATTTGATACTATACATGTTGCTATTTTATTTCCCTTCCAAGTTGGGGATTTTGAGTCTTTCAGGGACTTTCATATAGATGTCAGAATCTAGTGACCCATATAGGTATGCGGTCATAGCATCCATTAACTACATATTTAAATTCCTACCTACTGCCAAAGATATTTGTGATTCCATCCATAATGAGAGAATAAGTTTCTTCAATCAATACTGGGTCTCTGCATAAACCCTTAGGCTACCAATCTCACTTTATATCTCACCACCTCATTTTTTTTTCATTTCTTTTTCTAATAAAGACCCATTTTGTATTCTACAGGGATAATATGTTGTGGCGTTTGGACTACTGCTTTGAATTTTCTTTTTATTTAATTAGCAAGTGTAGCTCAGCCTCAATTGCTTGTTTCTATTTAACCCAATCTAAGCACTTCCTGCACTCTACTATAGACTTAGATTATGGATCCAGATTTTCATTTGAGATAGTTTGAGAAATTGTATAGGCAAAATAGTTGTCAACAACTATAGTGTTCCTATTATATGTCTCTCCCGTGTCAATATAATTCGTGGATATCTCATTATTAATATCAACCAACTCTTCGTGATTTCCTAAAACGATAAGAGCTTGGTTGTTTCGCAGTCCTAGCATTATGTTGTACACGTGCTATAAGTTTTTGAGGTTCTCATCTTCAAGATGAACCCCTTCGAGGGGCTTCTTACCTGCAAGGTGAGTCTCTTCAGGAGATTTGACTATCTTTATCATACATTTGTCTCTGCGGACGTTTCAGCATATTAAGATCTTCTGCACCAATATATCTCCCTCACTTCTAGTGTAAGGGAGCATCAACGGATTTACTATAATCCTGGAGTATTTCCACTCTTTCATGTGCATTTACTGCAAAAATATGTGATTTAGCACTCCTTTATAATCGGTGAAAGCATCTGACAGATTATTTGCTAAATTTTACAAATTAATTATCTTCTAAACTTCTAATTTAGCTTGATTAGTGCGTGGATCTTAATATTGAAAATCTTTTTCATTCCATGAAATTTTGCAGCATTTCAAAGTTAGGCTTTTATCTCCCCCTAATGCTGGCAATTAATCTTCATCAAATATGTAATCAGCGTACCAAGCTGTAAAAATATCCGTTGTCATGAGCTCAAAATAGCTAATAATTGACAAAGTTTCACATCCAATATATATCCCTAACTTTTGGTGGGAGACCATAGAGGTACATCAGGGTGGTGATATCAGCATGTATAAAACACAGTCGAATACTCGCGGATGGGAAATACTTGTTTCTTTTCCACGCGTTAGTTGTAAGAGGGAATAATCATGACATGCAGTAGGCTGGACTTGTGCTAATACAACAGTATGTAAAACTCCATGACCCCAACTGCTGGTGGATAATATTGAATTCTGCAATAAAAGCCTAACAAAACATGTGATTCTTTCCTTATTTATGAACGAGAAAGTCTCACAATTAATTTTCTTTTTACACAAACATCACAAATAAACTCTTCAGGAGTAGGGATGTTGTTTAATTTGCATATTGTGGCTACTAGAATCATTCATAATCCGACTTATCATATTTTTGACCAAAATGACCCAATTGCTCATACCATAATTTGAAGGAATTTGGACCTTTGATTTTTAAACTCATCGCAACAAATTTTTCATTTTTTTGGTCGAATATGAGAATAGCGTGGTATATGTAAATCAAAAGATATTCAACATGAATACAAATTTAATGATAATACATTGACCATAGATATATCTGAATCAACAATGCATAATTGTTCAACAAGAACATAAAATGATAAATATTTAATAGGAACACAAAGTCTAATGATAGGGCATAAAAATGTATGTTTGAAAAAAAAATAACTGGAAGACTGAATGAGTCTATTTATGATCTCCAAAATCATCTTTGAGCTCTAATCCCATCAGGTCATCATCATCATCATCAATTGAAGTCTTACTTGCTTTAGGCAAGTCTATGAAATGTGACTCATGTTTGGTCTACTAGCCCTTTTTGTCTTTCATCATCCTCTGATAAACTTCAATTAAGTGTTTTGGTGTACGACATATGCAAGACCAATGATCATCGCATCTACACTTGTAGCAAACTTGCTTCTGCATTTGGGTCATTGACCTAGGATTTTCCTATCTCATAGCTCTTGTTTTCATTATTATTTTGATGGCCTCTTCCCCCTATGTGTCCACCTCGTCTCCAATCTCTTCCACATCCACATTTATTGTTAGACTTTTGAGCAGTGATATGTGCTTTGGGCACATGCTAGAAGCCTGCTAGGCGAGCATTATGTTTTCATAAGTAATTCATTTTTTTCTGCTACTAGCAATGCAGAAATCAGCTCGGAGTGCTTAGCGTAGTTCTTAGTCATGTACTACTGCTAGAGCGCAAGATTATTGGCGTAGAAGGTTGACAAAATCTTTTCTATCAACTCATTCTCTGTATTTGCTGCTTACAGAGCTTCAATTGGAAGACAATACGGTGGAGGTTTGAATTATATGCAGTTACAAACTTAAAGTCTTGAAAACACAAATTCAACCAATCATATTGTGCTTGAGGGAGGACAATAGCCTTTTGTTGGTGAAAGCAATCTTCAGGGATTCTCAATAGTGCCAGCGGGTCCTTCTCAATGAGATACTCATTTTTGAAATCTTTGTTAAGATGATGTCGAAGAAAAATTAGCGTCTTTGCCTTCATGGCATCGGTGCATTTGTTTTCCTTAATGACTGCCTCACATAAAGAGCCCATGTCTAGTAATTATTGCCATCAAGAGACAAATCGGCAAGTTCTCTCTTTGCAATTTCAGACATATTCCCAACAAAATTTTATACCATGCAAAAGTAATAAATTTACTACAGCTAAATTTATTTAATCATGGAACAAGCATGTAGGCATCATAAATAGATGAAGAATAGGCAAGAAATTTTTTTTAAGATAGTAGACAAATTTCTACAATTTTCCAGCATTTTTCTTGCAATTTTCTATAACTTTTTTACTAAATTTTTCTGAAATTTTCAAATTAGAAACAATTTTCATAATTTCAATAATTGCAAAAATAGAAATATTGGACTTTATAAATCAATTATCCAATATATTAAATGCAAGAGGACATAAAAGTAAATAAAACAAATTACAGGGGCTTAATACAAAAAAAATTCCGAAGGTGGAAGCCCCTAAATGCAGTTTCTAGAAAATTCAGGGGTGAATTTGTAAAATTGTCAACTGAGACGTTTTTACCACAAATTCCCAAAAATCTTAGGGTTAAATTGCAAAGTACTCGGCTGATTTGATTTTCTCGTAAAATCAAGAAAACTAGAGGGCCTTGTTAAACCCTATAGCCACAACGATGGTAGCGACACGTGCGCAACAGGCTACATGTCGCTGTGGGGTTTCTTGCCATGATGGTGGCACACAGAGGCAGCTGTAGGCCGTCGCCACAGCACTCGGATGTCGGCACGTGAAGTCGTGCGATGGTTATCATGGTCCGTAGTGGCACGCAGAAGCATACAGCGGCAGCCTCGGTCCGTGGCAGCACGACATGTGCGGTGGTGGTTGTGGGGTACGACAACAGTGTGGACGACCTCGGATCAATGGTCTCTGTGGCTTTAGGCCTACGGTGACGATGTGTGGACAGCAGTGGCAGTGAACAACACGTTCGGGTCCTTGGGCAACGTCGCTTCAGGTGGTGTGCTCCTTGGAATACGCACGGGCGGTATCGCTTTAGGAGATATGCGGTAATAATGGTGTCGCTACAGGCAACGGGATCTCAGACGATACATGATGGCATGGTGGCACGGGGTGTTGCGGGCCATGACAGTACTCTGGCTTCGGGCCAACAGCGATGGGTTCAACCTCTTCGGGAGGCAATGCCCACATCCGGCGAGGCCGCAACAGTGGCGGGTTTGTAATAGCCCAAAAACCTTACTTTTACTCCCACCACCCCACATTTTAAAAATTTTGTTCAGATCAATTCTCCTCAAAATTCAGCTCATTCCAGTCTCAACTCAATTGGATTCTTTTCCTTTTCTCCATCAGCTTGTTCCTATCCATTTGTAAATCATCCTAGTCATCTGCTCCATCTTAACTTAATGCATAACATATTTGAAAGCCAATCATGTCATGTTTTTTATGCATAAAATGAAACAATTAATTCACATAAAATGACTATTTTATTTAAAAGCATGCAATTAGGGTTTGTTTTAATATCCAAAACACATAGAAAATTCTTATAAAAATTTTTATAATAATTTAATTAGCACAAGTAACCAGAAATGCAACTTTTTAGTCTAGCACTTTTTGCAAATCAGCCTCTACAGCTTTTTAAATCACAAACAAGCCTCAAGACAAGGTTTTATGGATATTTTATGTACATTTGCACTTCTAACCTCACCATTTGCACAACCACAATAGTGTAGAGACCACATTACCCCTGTTAGATACATTACACCTCACATCAAAGCTTCTCCAAAAAGCAAAACGCCCAATGCCATTGAATATAAGCCAAGACATAGAGTGTATCACCCCATTTCAGATCATCTTCATTAGGTAAAGCAATAAGAGTGTAGTACATCCACTTAGAAAGAGCTAGCGATTGGAATTTTTGCATTTCATGCATTTTTCGCACAAAAAATGACGACTGGAAGCTCTCTGCCGCTCAGTCTAATAGGCCAGGGTGCACTCCAGCACTGGCAGCCATGACATCCAATGTCGTTCAAATAGTTCTGACCACCTTTTGCTTGTCATGGTATATCATATGTATTCCCCTCACCTGAGTATCTTTGACAACTGTTCGGCCATTTGGTAGTTAGAGCATTGTTTTCCACGCAAGCCAAGTTTTGTCACCGCTGATCGCTGTTGTCGTCCCATTGATTCGGCACTGCGTTCCCAGATCTGTTCACGTCACCTGATGTGCCTAACTCCCAATCCCATTCCTGTCAAGTTTCAAGTCATCCCGTCATCGTACGCCGGAGTTCCGCCGTTGACCTCCTTTTCTTCCCCATTTGCGGTCGTCGTCGAAATTTCGTCGATTCCAACCACCATTTTCCGATTGCTCTCTATTCCACTGTCTCCAACATGTCCCCATCCCCATCCCGAGCCTTCTCGACCATCCCATCGCCCCAGAGAGGCACCGTCAACGTCCTGACCGCGGCACACGCTGCGCCATGCCGCCTCACCGTGGGAAGCCACCTCGGTTACTTCGCTAGCCAATCCATCGCCGCCATTGTCATCCCTGTTGGGGGAAATCTCCGCGGGACCAAGTCTAGGTAAAGGCCGTGCATTTTGCCCGGGGACAGGGCCCCCCAGTGGCTTGTCCCGGGCGCTGCCATTTGCTCGGGGACAAGGCTCTCCGGTGGCTTGTCCCGGGCGCCGCCTTTTGCCCGGGGACAAGGCCCCCCAGTGGATTGTCCCAGGCGCTGTTGTTCTCCCGAAGGCAAGGGTCTCCGGCCCTGGGTCATGTGAGGATCAAGTGAGAAGCGCCTCGGGAACTGGCGGACACCTGTCGAGCATCCAAGGCGTCCGGTCGGAAGAAGGACGCTAGTGCCCCTCGATCCAACGGTGGCTAGCGGGGTAGTTTAGTCGTTTTGCATCTTTTGGGCCTATATAAGCCCTTGTAACCCCTCATGTGAGGGGGACAATTCATTTTTTTTACTCTAATAGACAATCAAATAGGTGTGTTCCGGAGCCATCTCTCCCCCGAGAGAGCTCCCCTGGCCAACTCCGGTTGGGAGCACGCCGACAGGACTAGGACCTTCACTGAGGCCCGAACCTGTATAAATCTTCGTGTCATTTACTATGTTTGCCCGACGGGAGAGGACCGGTCAAGCGGTCAGCTTGCGTCGTCTTTTCTTCGTTAGGATCTTCCACAAAACTTGCCGGGGTATTCGCAATACCACGACAGCTGGCGCCGACCATGGGGACTCGTGACGAATCGCCATGGCTCCTCCGAGAACGAGGGCTCACACCCTTCCCGGTGACGCTGGTCCCAATAACCCGGTGCCACCCCTCCGAAGCATGGCCGTCCCGGCGCCGACGCCGAGACACGGCCAAACCCAGGTACCTCCTTTGACTCTCCCGGTAACTTCCAGCAGATAGGGCTTCGGGTCCAACCCGACGACCTCGGATGCTCCCGGGGAGACAAGCTTTCCCCCGGTGGCCCCGCCGGCTTCCCGGGACGCACTGCTCGAAGCTCTGGTGGAGGGCCAGCTCCGCACCCAGCACTCGATGGACGAGCTCCTCCGCGTCGTGGCGCGGCCACCGGCCCCCATCTACCCGCAGTTCCAGTTCATGGGGGCAATGCCCTCGTTTATGGGACATCCGGCGGCCCCTCCGCTCCTCGGGGGACAGGTAGCTCCCGGGGCTTGTGTTCCCACGGGGGGTTATGCTCCGGCGGGCCCGTCATCCGGGGCCTTCCTGACCCTGAGGGCGTTTCCGGGGCCGGGAACCTACCCCTTTCCCGGAGTCTTCCCCATGCCAACGGTTCACTCCGTGCCTGGGGCATTCCCGGGACCGGACACCGGCCTAGCCTCGCCGGTTATGCCCGTCGTTCCAGAGGCGGCCGGCCGGACGACTCCCGCACCGTCGCCGGACCTTCCCCGGCAAGGCCCCTACTCTCCAGTTCCAGACGGTATTACCGAGGACCGCCCGGTGATGAACACCCACGCCCCGATTGCGCCCCCCGCACCCGCAGTCGACGCACATGAGCTCCCTCCCCCGGGGCCACCTCCGAGGGCTCCCCCGGTGGATCAAGTCCGCTTCACCCGGGAGGAGGTTGAGCAAATGCGTACCACCAAGTCTGGGGACGAGCCTCCCCCGGGTCGTGGACGCGGGGAGCCCCGCTCCCGCTCCGGCCGGGGGAAGAGACCCGCCGAAGAGCCAACCACTCCTGGGGGTGCCCGGACGTCCTGGAGGTCAGCTCCACCAACCCAGAGGAAAAGCGGCACTACCGCCATGACGGCGAACTCCTTGGGCCCCTCCCCGACTCCGACAACGAGCGCGCGTCCCCTGTCAAAGGGGACAGCGACCAGGACTCCCCCCGAAAAGTGGAAGGGGCCAATCAGCCGTTGTGCCGCAGACTCCAGTGCATCCGATGGCCGCGACCTTACCATCCGCCGCACATCGAACATTACAACAGTGAGGCCGACCCTTATGAATTTGTGCAGGTGTATTCCACAGCCATCTCGGCGGCTGGGGGGGACGAGACAGTTCAATGCAACGTCTTCCCCCTCTACCTGACCGGGATTGCCCGCTCGTGGTTCTACAACCTGAAGGCTGTCTCCATCAAGTCCTTCGCGAAGCTCAAACACGAGTTCTGCGCCAACTTCCAGGGGAACTATGTGCGCCCCCTGGATTCCTCCCAGCTGTATACCGTCCGGCAGAGGATAGGGGAGACCATCCGCAGCTTCTTCAAGCGCTTTGCTCAGGTCAAGAGCAAAGTAGCTCACGTCCTCGACTCCACAATCATTAAGGCGTGCAAGAGCGGGATCCTCCCCGGGGAGCTCCACCAGAGACTCTCCCAAAGTTGCCCCTCCTCCACCGACGAGCTCTTCAATGTACTCGAGAAGTACACTCGGGCGGAGGAGGATGACCTCTGGAAGAAGAATCATGGGGCCCCCGCCCCCGTCGATCGGGGGGCCAGGGACCCCCTCAAACGCCCCAAGGGGGGCAATCGTAGCGAGCCACGGCATCGGGACACCTTTGTCCTCGAGGGTGGAGGCGGCTCGCGCAACACCTCCAAGGGCAACCGCCCATTCCCCAAGCCGAAAGGCCGTGGGGGAGGACAGTCGTCCTGCGGTCGCGAAAGCCCCGCGGTAGGAGGCAAGGAAGGCCTGTGGTGCAGCTTCCACAAGTGCAATACCCATGCCCCCCGGGAATGCCACGAACTGCTCCAACACTTCGCCGCATTCCTCGATCAGCATGGGCGGGGGGGGGGGGGGGGGGGGGGGACTCCGGTCTCCTTGCCCCCTCAGCCGGCCTTACCGGCCCTTCCTGCTCCTACGGGGGGACATCAAGGATAGGCGCGGGGAGGAGAACCGTCAGAGACTCTCCCTTTCCAAACCTCCCAAAGGCGCGTCAATGTCATCATGGGAGGATCCGCCTCCAGGTAGGACTCTAAGCATCAGCGCAAGGAATACGCGCGCGAAGTAAAGGTGGTGGGGGTGCTACATGCGTCCCGGCCACCCAAGTGGTCGGACGTCCCCATCACTTTTACGGTAGAAGACGCGCGTGGGGTTCGCTTCCCCCATGATGACGCGCTTATCGTCTCCGCTACCGTCTACAACTGCCACCTGCCCCGTATCCTCGTGGATGGTGGGAGCTCCGCCGACGTCCTCTACCTAAAGGTGTTCAGGGAGATGCCGGTGGACGAGAAGCTACTGCAGCCCGCAGCAAGGCCCTTGCAGGGATTCATCCCGGGGAAGACAATCCACCCTGTGGGGAAGGTGGATCTCCCCATGACCTTCGGCACCCCGGACAATTACCGGACAGAGATGGTCCGGTTCGACGTGGTAGACCTTCCTTCCTCATACAACGCAATCATGGGGAGGACCACGATCAACCGCTTGGGGGCTGCGATCCACCAGAGCTTCCTCTGCGTGAAGACCCTTGGGCCTCACGGCGTGATCACCGCCCGAGGAGACCAAGACGTGGCCCGTACTTTATACGAGCGCGCCGCCGCGATGATCAGGAGCGTCAATATGATCAAGACCCCAGGAGGGGAGGCATCTCCCCAGGAGCCAGACGCCGCTGTGACACCTTCCGGGAGGTCCCTCCCCAAGCCGCTTCCGGAAGGGGACCTCCGGAAGGTCCCACTGTCCCCAGACGATGGGGACAAAACCGTCAAGATCGAGGCAGATCTCCATGAGGAGCACACGGAGCAACTCGCAACTTTCCTGCGCAAAAACTCCGACATTTTTGCCTGGAAGCCTTCTGACATGCGAGGCGTCGCCCAAGATGTCATCAAGCATAAGCTCGCGGTGACCCCCAGCCACCCCTCGGTCAAGCAAAAGCTAAGGAAACTCTCCCTTGAACGCCAAGAGGCGATCAAGGTCAAGATCGCCAGGCTTCGAGAGGCGGGGTTTATTCGGGAGGTCTTGCACCCCAAGTGGCTTGCGAACCCCGTAGTCGTGAAGAAGTCAAACGATAAATGGCGGATGTGCGTGGACTTCACCACCCTCAACCGCGCTTGCCCCAAAGACAACTTCCCGCTCCCGCGAATTGACCAACTGGTCGACACGATCACGGGGTGTGAGTTGATGAGCTTCTTGGACGCGTATTCGGGCTATCACCAAGTCCGGATGGCAGAAGGGGACGAGGAAAAGAGGAGTTTTATAATTCCCCTCGGGACCTTCTGCTACGTCCACATGCCCTTGGACTAAAGAACGTTGGAGCAACCTTCTAGCGACTCATGACGTTGGTCCTCAAGGACTAGATCGATTGCAACGTCGAAGTCTACGTCAACGACGCGGTCGTCAGAAGTCCCCGCGTGACTGCTCACATCGACGATTTAGCGGAGACCTTCCACAACCTCCGCGCATACGGGTTGAAGCTCAACCCGGAGAAATGCGCCTTCGGCGTGCGCAGAGGGAAGCTCCTGGGCTTCCTCGTGTCCCAATGGGGCATAGAGGCCAACCCCGAAAAGATCTGGGCACTCCTGGACATGCCCCCGCCGCGCTCGGTCAAAGACGTTCAGCAACTCACCGGCCGCTTGGCCACGCTGAGTCGCTTCATCTCGCGGTCGGGGGAACGCGGCCTCCAGTTCTCCTCCAGTTCTTCAAAATCCTCTGGGGGCTCGAAGGGTTCCGGTGGACCCCCGAGATCCAGGAGGCCTTCGACCATTTGAAGAAGTATCTCACGAGCCCCCCAATGCTCGTGAGCTCATCTCTGGAAGAGCCCTTGCTCCTCTACCTGGCCGCGACCCCGGTCGCCGTAAGTGCGGTATTGGTAAAGGAGCAAGACGGGCAACAGCGTCCCGTGTACTACGTGAGTGAAGCCTTCCAAGGGGCCAAAACTCGGTACACGGAGATGGAGAAAATTTGCTACGCCCTTCTAATGGTTTCCCGAAAACTTCGTCATTACTTCTAGAGACACCCGATCACTTTCCCATCGTCTCTCTCTTTGGGGTAGGTGCTCCGAAACAAGGAAGCCACCAGCCGGATAGGAAAGTGGGGCGCCGAGCTCGCCCCCTTTTCCCTTTCCCTCACGGGGCGCTCCGCCATCAAGTCACAAGTCCTCGCCGACTTTGCGGCGAAGTGGACCCCTGCCTCCGAGCCCAGGGACGAAAACCTCCCCGCATCGCCCCGACGCAGCGACCATTGGACACTCATGTTCGATGGCTCCCTGTGCCTCGTTGGGGCCGGCGTGGGAGTAGTCCTCCGGAGCCCTGAGGGGAGGGAACTGGAATACGCGGCGCAGCTCGAGTCCCCTGCCACGAACAACGTAACTGAATACGAGGCCTTGCTCCTCGGGTTACGCCTCGCGCGCTCCCTGGGGATGCAACGCCTCCTAGTAAAGGAGACTCCCAGCTCGTAGTTTGCCAAATGGACTAGTCCTACTTGTGCCATGACGTAAATTGAGCCTCTACTTGCAGGAAGTGTGCAAGATGGAGAAGCACTTCGATGGCCTAGAGGCCTGACACATCCCACGGAGGGACAACGACTAGGCCGACATGTTGACAGAGATGCATTCCAACATGTGCAAGTCGTCTATGCCATAACCAACCTTTTGAGGTTTGAGAGACAAGACATGTTGACAGAGATGCATCTTTTGAGTGAAAATCAACCAAATAAAGATTTCCAAAACGAAAGCCTTTAAAGATCAAGGTTTTATCTTTTAAACTTTCAACCAAAACTTCTTTTGGGAAAAATGTGCAACTAAAACCAAAATCGCAAATTTGTGCAACGGAAATCAAATTGAAATTCAGATATTCGACCAACAAAACATTCGAAATAGAAAGATCATTAGAGATAGCGATTTTACCCAAGCCTACCACATTTCCTTGACGATTGTCGCCAAAGGTAATCTTTTGGTTCTCACTTGAGTTGTCTTTAAGTGAGGTGAACAACTTCTTGTTACCGGTCATGTGTTTGGAGCACCCGCTATCTAGCACCCAATGCCTCCCACCGGTCTTGTAGTTCACCTGCATAAAAGAGTCAAGTCTTTTTAGGTACCCAAACCTTTTTGAGTCCTTCAATGTTAGCAATCAAAGATTTGGGCACCCAAATAGATTTCTTCTTTTTATTTAACATGGGTGTACCAACATACTTTGCTATAGCATAACCTTTCCTCGACTTTTGAAGCATATAGCAAGTATCAAAATAATTTGGAGTCATTAAGGGACATGCTTCATGCGAATGACCAGTTTCATGGCATTTATGACAAAATGTGTTGCATGCTTTAACAAATATAGTTTTAGAGTTTTGTTTCTTCCCTTTCTTTTGAAAATATCCTAATCCTTCTTTTCTAAAAGAACATTTTTGTTTACTAAGGATTAGATCAAGAGATATTCTTCCTCTATAACAGTTCTCTAACCCTTTTCCAAGCTTTTCTACTTGAGCCTTAAGTTCATTATTTTCATTTATAAGATTATTACTTGAAACACATGGTGTATGAAGACTAATAGAAGGAGAATCATCTAAGTCACATGAAGTGGATACATCAACTTTAGATGAAGCATGAGTGATAAGCAAGCTTTCATAAGAATCTTTTAGTTCGGAGTATTGAGCGCGTAGGGAAAAATGTTCTTCCTTAAGCGCCTTATACTTCTTTTTAGTTTTTCCGAAGACTTCATTTAATTCGTTGATCATTTCAACTAAGTCATTATATGATGGATCGTTAGAGTGTACCTTTTCATCGCCTTTAGCCATAAGACAAAGGGATGATGTGTTGCCGTTGCCAAGAGCTAATCCGGCTAGCTTCTTGGTGCATCTTTCTTCAACATCGGAGTCGGAGTCGGAGCTCTCTCCGCCGGACATCCACTCTCCAAAGCAGGCTTCTTTGATTTCTTCATTCTTCTTTTTGAAGAATTTCTTCTTCTTGTTCCACGCCTTGTTCTTGTTTGGACATCTTGATGCTATGTGTCCCTTCTCATGGCATCTATAGCAAATGATGTCCTTGAAGTTGTTTTGCTTTTGTCCCTTTGGTCGTGTGTCAAGATTGACACCCTTTTTATGCAACCTGCGAAGAAATTTTTGAGTATTTTTTACCATGAGTGCGAGGTCTTCATCGGAGGAGCCATCGCTTGAATTGTTCCTTGCGTTGGCTTTGAAAGCCAAAGCTTTCTTCTTTGTCTCCGAGGGTTCAGCTGCTTCTTTCTTCTCCTTCTTGTGCATCTCATGGGTGATGAGGTTCCCATAAAGATCAGTTGGTGTTGTGGTCGATAAATCAGAGTTTGTGAGAACCGTGACCAAGGTGTCGAAACTTTTTGGTAAGGCCCTAAGCATCTTTCTCACAATCTCAAGGTCAGTAAAAACAACACCAAGACCCTTGAGTTCATTCACAATGTTATTCAACCGAGTAAACATGGAATCCACGGACTCGGTTGATGACATGGTGAATGTCTCGTATTTTTGCCTCACCATTAGCAACTTTGCCTCTTTAACCTTTGTTGTGCCCTCGTAAATTTCTTCGAGGGTGGTCCAAACCTTATGAGCAGTCGTGAGATTGCTCACACGGTTGAACTCATTTAAGGATAAATCGGCAAAGAGTGCATTTTTCGCACGGGCGTTTAAATGCAGTTTTCTCCTGTCGTCCTCAGACTGACTTGCCGGATCATGCAGAGGAGTAAAACCGAGTTTAACAATATCCCATACATCAAGCCCCATAGCTTCTAGGAATACCGACATGCGCACTTTCCAATAAGGATAGTTTGTCCCATCAAAGATAGGCGCACGACCGGCATGACCAAGAAGGAAATCTCCACTTGATGACATCCTCTCTCTAGGCGGTAAAGCCTAATGAATCGAGAGACCGTGCTCTGATACCACGTGTTGGATCAAGGATGCCGACTAGAGAGGGGGTGAATAGGAGGCTTTTAAAAACTTAAAGCTTAAAACAAATAATATAAGCAAGGAGAAAAGAGAACGAACACAATAATTTTTACCGAGGTATCGGAGACTCGCCCAGTCTCCACTAGTCCTCGTTGAAGCACTCAAGTCACTTGAGTTTTGCCTCAATACTCACGAAGAGTATTATCAACTAACGGTTGCTCCTTGTCCACTCCGGAAAGGCGAGCACCAATGCCTTGTACAAACTTGCCGAGCCTCTCCGACAATCTCTGTTCTGGAGAGGTCAATGACCACGACTCCGAACTGTCTAGGTTAACAGGCAGCGAGGTCTTCTCTTGACCTCCAAACAAATTAGACGAACTGGTGGATCAATTTTATAATTTTGTTAAATTGCGGGTTATTTTTGTAATTTTTTCTTACTTTGTGTTATGCAAAAAAAAAATTCATTGGATGCGCGATGTGAAATTGGAGAGGTCATCCAAATTGGGGCGGAACGATGTGGTTATTATATGGTTCTACACATCTAGACATCTAGACTATGAGAATAGATATTTGATGATAGAATTTGGGTTGGACTGGTCGAAAAGAAAGTTTAGGAGCGGGGATATGATGCGTAATGTGGTAGATAGCATATGTTGAATGGAAAATTCCGTGTAATTGCTAGGTGAGGTTTACGGGGAAATTAGAGTTACAACGGTTATTGAGTACATAACTTAAACATAATATAATAAGTAGTTTTTTTTAATAAATCAAACTCAAGTAAATTAGCTTCCTACTCAATTTGGCTCGCTAATGAAAACGAATTTAAGATTTTGCTCAAACTCGACTCACTTTTTTTTTTAGCTTTGCCCGAGCATAGGTCAAGCAATCATGAGTCAACTTTTCAATCCACCTCTATTCTTGGCAAGTGGGAAATGGGGACAAAATATGATTTTCTATCACATCCGTTGTTGGACACATGATTGGTGGATTTGGAGCATCTGAGATTCATATTACAGTTTATCCCCACAAGAAACTAAAGTTCTACTAAACATCTAACTAGTTTTGGAAGGCTTACGGAGCTTCATCTTAAGCTCGCAATGAGAGTTTATAAGAAGATAATAAAGAGTCATTGAGAAAAATCTAAGTAATATTATTATTTTTTTCAAATGTATTTCCATTTTATATTTTATAAATATAGAAAAATATTACCAAAACCATTTAGTTTTAAAAGCCATAAAATCAAGCCTAGCAACTTTTGGGCTTACCTAATAAATAAGCTCAAACAACTAATGTTGGGGGAAATCTCCGCGAGACTAAGTCCAGATAAGTTGCGTCATATGCGTCCGGGGACATGGCCTCTGGTGCCTCCCCGGGCGCCGCCTTTTGGCTCTCGGGACCTAGCCTCCGGCACCATCCCGGGCGCCGCCATTTGCCCGGGGACCTGGCCTCCGGTGCCTCCCCTGGCGCCGCCTTTTGGCCCCCGGGACCTAGCCTCCGGCGCCGTCCCGGGCGCCGCCATTTGCCCGGGGACCTGGCCTCTGGTGCCTCCCCGGGCGCCGCCTTTTGGCCCCCGGGACCTGGCCTCCAGCGCCGTCCCGGGCGCCGCCATTTGCCCGGGCACCTGGCCTCCGGTGCCTCCCCGGGTGCCTCCCCGGGCGCCGCCTTTTGGCCCCCGGGACCTGGCCTCCGGCGCCGTCCCAGGCGCCGCCATTTGCCCAGGCACCTGGCCTCCGGTGCCTCCCCGGGTGCCTCCCCGGGCGCTGCCTTTTGGCCCCTGGGACCTGGCCTCCGGCGCTGTCCCGGGCGCCGCCATTTGCCTGGGCACCTGGCCTCCGGTGCCTCCCCGGGCACCGCCTTTTGGCCCCCGGGACCTGGCCTCCGGCGCCGTCCCGGGTGCCGCCATTTGCCCGGGGACCTGGCCTCCGGCGCAGTCCCGGGCGCCGCCATTTGCCCAGGCATGTGGCCTCCGGTGCCTCCCCGGGCGCCGCCTTTTGGCCTCCGGGACCTGGCCTCCGGCGCCGTCCCGAGCGAAGCAATTTGCCGGGGGACCTGGCCTCCGGTGCCTCCCCGGGCACCGCCTTTTGGCCCCCGGGACCTGGCCTTCGGCGCCGTCTCGGGCGCCGCCATTTGCCCGGGGACCTGGCCTCCGGTGCCTCCCCGGGCGCCGCCTTTTGGCCCCCGGGACCTGGCCTCCAGCGCCGTCCCGGGCGCCGCCATTTGCCCGGGGACCTGGCCTCCGGTGCCTCCCCCGGCGCCGCCTTTTGGCCCCCGGGACCTGGCCTCTAGCGCCGTCCCGGGCGCCGCCATTTGCCCGGGGACCTGGCCTCCGGTGCCTCCTCGGGCGCCGCCTTTTTTGGCTCTCGGGACCTGGCCTCCGGCGCCGGTCCCGGGAGTCACCTTTGGCCCGGGGACTTGGCCTCCGATGCGTGTCCCGGGCCTCGTCGCCCTTCTAAAGGTAAAGTCTCTGATTGTTGATCACGTGCAGGTCACGCGAGGAGCGCCTCGGGAATCAGCGACCACCTGTCAAGCATCCAAGACGTTTGACCGGGAAATCCGACGGTGGCTTCCGGGGTAGTTTAGGCTTTTTGCTTCTTTTTGAGGCTATAAATAGCCCTTGTACCCCTCAGTTGTAAGCAGGTGATTCATATTGATTGGAATAGCTAAACTGACAGGTGTGCTCCGGAAGCCTCTCCCCCGGAGAGAGCCTCCCCAGCCGACTCCGGTCGGGAGCGCGGCGACAGGACTAGGGCCCCCACCGGGACCCAAACCTGTATAAACCTTGTCTTTTCTTGTGTTTGTCCGGCGGGGGAGGACCGGTCATCCGGTCAACCCGCGCTGCGTAATCTTCGCTAGGATCGTTCACAAAACCTGCCGGGGTATTCTGTAACAGCCGCAAAATTCCATTCTTAAACTCTCTACTTCTCAGATTTTCCTTCCGGTCTAATCTTCCGAAATTCTGTTTAATTATCTTCTTATTCCGATCAGCGAAATTCTTTCACCTGTTCAATCCTAAATCATCCCCCCAATATTTTTCTCATGCATGCATATTTTTAAGTTCATGGCATCATGATTTTACGCATCAAACAAATCATTTTTCCACATGAAATAATGATTTTCCTATTTGGAAATTGCATAAAGGAATATATTTAATTTAAAGTAATGCATTAAAAATTCTGTGAAAATATTTAATATATTTTATTTGCACAAGTAACCAGGTTCCACAACTTCCCATGCACTGACATTTTGCATTTCAGCCCTCCTATTTTCAGAAATTTCCAAACAAGCCCCTAGAATTGACAAAAACAGTATTTTATGCATAATTACCCTTCTACCCTCACCCATTCCACAGCAAACACAGTGTAAAGACCTGCATGACCCTGTTAGATGCATTACATGTCAGCATGCCACTGTTACACCTCGTTTCCACCTGAATGTCATTCTTTATAAGCTTTGGCATGGCTGTAAAACAGCTCAAACCAGAATATTTTCACAAGTTCTTCTGTAGAGTGGTAGAGGAAACACTTAGACACACAGAGCATTCAACAGTTTTGCATTTGGTTGAAACATTTTACATAAAATATCAAAGGGGGTGATTTCTGCTCTTCAGCCGCTGGTTTGGCCGCGCTCCAGCGCCGGCCGCCATCACCTCGTCATCGTTCCCTCGCTGCAGACGTTTTTTGCTTGTCCGAGCTTGTCCATCAGGTGTGCCTCCTCACTCTCTTCCTTTTTCTCTTCTGGGTCTCGGCGAAATGGTCGCCGGAGCTCCCTCCACCGGCGCTTCTTGTTTTTCCTGCCGCCGGCCATCTTGGGTTTCTCGTCGTTCGGGCCATTTTCTCTCCAATCAGGCCAGACCATCGTCCTCCCCTCGTTTCCAGCAGCTCACCCACCAAATCCTAGCTCAAATCGTGCACCGCCGCCCGAGAACCGCCGCCGGCGAGCTCGTCTTCCTCGCGGCCGGCCGTGCGCCACCTTCTCCATTTCCGGCCACAAAACTCCGCCATTGTTGTGTTTTCTTCCTCCCCTAGTGTTCCTCCTCCAATCCCCACACTTCTCTGGCCTCCCCGCCCTCTCCGGCGAGCTCCCGCCGTGCATGCAACCGTGGCTGTGTCCGTGCGCGCCACCTCGCCTTGAAGCTCGCCGTAGAAGCCTCCTCCGGCCGTACCACTTTGTCCTTTGCACTCCGCTTGCCGTGACTCCTCCACCCCTCAAGTCTCAGCTCCGGCCGACGTCTGGATCGTCGCCGGCGAACTCTTGGCCGTGGCCATGTCTTGTGTCGGCCGATTGACACTGCTACAGTGCATGAGCTTGTCCCAATGTCAGCCTCACTGACATACTTTGTTGTTCTCTGCCTTCTGGACCTCCGATTGAAAATCCGTTCGCGTCGTTTTGTTCATTTCGCCGTTTTCCTTCCAAATGTGTTCTCTGATCCTTGATCCGCTGTCCAGATTTCCGTTTCACTGTTTTGAACTCCGTCGTTCCTTCCCCCAATTTTGTCGCAGAAGTCTCCGATCGAAGATCCGTCTTCGCCATCAGATTCGCCTCAACTCAAATCTTCCAGATCTGAAATTTTTCTTCAGATCCGAGTCCCGGATCTTGTTTTCACCTTTTTCCAGATCCGATTTTACCCGGTTTATCCTAAAATTCTGCCAAAAGTGGTTTTTCTCCGTCCAACCTCCAAATCCAGATCCGTCTGAACCATCCTACCATAAATTGCTCCTGCCACATATTCTCCTTCAGGAACCACCTCAGATTCTAATCCTAAAACCTTGATCCGCCGTTTTCAAAAACTCTCGTTTTTTAGTCTTTTTCAGATCCAACTCCGAGGCTGTTTTGCCTAGACTTATTAGGTTTTAGATTTTGCATTTGTTAGTCTCATACTTGTGCATTTTGTTTGATCGGTGCTCTTTTCGTGTTTAGAAACTGCCCGTCCGGAAGCCGAGGAGCAACCGATCGAGGACGTCGCTGAAGATCTTATCGCGGGAATTCAAGGTAAGTCACCACCACCTTGATCATGTTAACCCTATGTTTTCCAGTTAGCTAAGTATTTTGTTATTTGAGTATGATGCATGCTAATTAAGTAAACTGTGTATGTTCAAATATACCTGTTTAGCTATTGTCCTACATTGAATAGCCATTCTTGATTCTCAAGCCATGTGTATAATATTCTTGATGTCCTAGGTTAATGCTAAAGCATAACATTGGTAATATGGGTTATTCACATAAATGAGCAAAAATGGTTTTCAAAACTAAAAATGCCTTTTAAAATGTCTATCCTAGAGAGGAGAGGTGTGTCAGTCGAAACATGGAAAATACTGTGATGCTTATGATGATGATGTGATAACATGGTAATGTTGTAAATATGAAATGTTGTGAATTGTGAAAAATGTGAATAGGGAAACTCCTCTCTAGAATAGCTTAAGGACCCACCAATTTGTGCTAAACATCCAATAACATGTTAACGTACCTCCACAAGCCTGGTATGGGACGGGCACGACCAAGTATCCTTGCCGAACTATTGCCCTAGCTTTGCATAGAGTCTATAACCTAAATAATAATATGCACTAATACTGTTCACTGGTCAGGGAGGGAAGATCCCTCTTGGCCCACGTACACTGACGGTTGGGACGAGCCCAACCGATTCGTCTGAGTGAAAGATCGTGCAACTGATGTGGTTCCAGGGCACGAGTGCTGGATGTGGTTTCCCAGCACAAACCCCTCGTGTGTCTGCTCACTATTGGTGGAGGGGGTCTCCCACCGCGGCCTAATACTGAGTGAGGGGTAGGGTGAAGGTACGAGAGGGAAGATCCCTACAATGCTTCACAACTGTATTAGGAACCCCACCAGGAGGTGGAATTCCTGGGCCACTGACCGGTGGTGAACCTTTTACGGGGCAGAGCTAGCATAATGGCAAGGTAGGGTGAAAAGCGTGTTATTCTCAACTCAGTGGCGCGCTTAAAACAGCGTGATCGAACCTAGCATAGGAGACTCATATGCTTAAAGTAGCGTGATTGGGCAAAAGGCCTATGCTCGTGGTCAACAGTGGTAGTTGAGAAGTCTTGTGGGTAAAGCGGTACCCCTCTGCAGAGTTTAAAATGTATTTAAATACTCCGTGCTCCCGGATTTTGGAGTGTGTTATGATCAATGGGTTTTATCCATGTTGTGAGGCACAAGTAGTTTTTATGAACTGTTTTATCAACTGCTTTAAATTCTGCACTCTTGAACTGTTATATATATATAAGGTAAGTTTTCAAAGAATGTTTTGAATGCTTTTCATGACTATCAACTGTTAGGTGATGAAAAAGGTTTGGAAAAGAACCTCAGTCATTTCCTTGAATTCCTTATCATGTTATATATATTGCATTTGTTAAGTGGTGATTTGCTGAGTACTCTGTACTCACCCGTGACTGACTTTCTCCATCAGAAGTTGAAGAGCCAAGCGACTTGGGTTCACATGAGTGTGAGCCTGAGCCTTGTGAAGACTCCTTCGAGTATGTTCCGAGCTTCTAGGCGTCGCGTACCTCGGTCGAGCGACTGTGGGTGAAGATTAGCGTTCCGCTCCTTCCGCGTTTTGTTGAAAAACTGAACCGTTATTTTGTACCTCGTTGTGTTACTATTGTAAGGCCCTAGTGCCGTCATCTGTGAACCTTGTAATATTTTGTGGATTATTTATGTATTGTGCTGGTTGTTGTGATATTCATTTCTGGTTCGCAACTGACTCCTGAGAAGTTGCTACAGGGGAGTGCTGTTCCGTACCGTGGTGTTCGGTACGGGGCGGGGTTCCCTACATATTCGCAATACCACGACAGTTGGCGCCGTCCGTGGGGACCCGTGACAAGACGCCATGGCTCCCCCAAGAACAAGGGCTCGCACCCTTCCCGGTGACGCCGGTCTCGGAGACCCGGCGCCGCCCGTCCGGGACACTGCTGTCCCGGTGCTTCCACCCAGAGGCGGCCAAGCCCAGGTACCGCCTCCCGCCTTTCCTCTTAACTTAGGTGCTTCTACATCCAGGTCGCTCCCGGTGACCGCGGGGACCTCGGCCGGGACCAGTCTCCCCCCGATGGCTCCCCCGGCTCCCCGGGACGCCCTGCTTGAGGCTCTAGTGGAGGGCCAGCTCCGCGCCCAGTGCTCAATGGATGAGCTGCTCAGTGTGTTGGCGCGGCCTCCGGCCCCCACATTTGCGTCACACCCATACCCGGGGACTATGCCCCCGTTTATGGGTTACCCGGCGGCCTCTTCGACCTCCAGAGGTCTGGCCGCCCCGTATGATCCCGCTGGGGGGTTCCCTCCCCCCGCGGGGTATACGTCCGGACCCTTCCCGGCACCCGGGCCTGTCCCGGTGCCGGGGGGCTTTTTCTTGCCCGGGCCCTTCGTGGCACCAGGGGGGTACCCCGTTCCAGGCCCATTCCCGGGGCCGGGAGCCATTTCATGCCGGGGGTTTTCCCTACGCCGGGAGCCAGTCCCGCCCCTCGCGTCGCGTTTACCGCACCGGGGGCGGTCAACAGAGCAGCTCTCGTGCCTCAGCGGACTTCCCCCCGCATCGGCTCCCCGATCCCGGACGTCGACGCGGGGGCTCCCCCCTCGCCGGTTCCGGATGTTCCAGGGGCTTCCCCCTTTCTGGTTCCGGTCACTATCACAGGGGCTCCCTCCGCTTCGGCTCCAAACGTCGCCGCGGGCGCCCCCTCCCCGGTGCCGAATAATACAGGGGCTTCCCCCTTTCCGGTCCCGGGGGTCTTCGCAGGGGGCTCCCCTCATCCGGCCCCGGAAGCCTTCAGGCCGGTAGCTACAGTGCGTAAACTCCCTCCCTCGGTGGAACAGGTCCGTTTCGCCCGGGGGGAGGTCGAGCGAATGCATTCACCTGAGCGCGGGGAAGAACTTCCCCCCGGCCGCGGGCGCGGGGAGCCTCGCTCTCGCACTGGTCGGGGGAAGAGACCCGCTGAAGAGCCAGCCTCTCCGGAGGATAGCCCGGACGTCCGAGAACTCAGCCCCGGTCCGAAGGAGAAGCATCACCACCGCCACTCCGGCGGACCTCTCGGACCGCTTCCAGACTCAGACAACGAGGGCGTGTCCCCCGTCAAAGAAGACAGCGACCGGGACTCTCCCCGGGAAGTGCAGGGGGCTAACCAGCCTCTGTGTCGAAGACTTCGCAGCATCCGGTGGCCGCGGCCCTACCGCCCTCCCCACATCGAGCACTATAACGGTGAGGCAGACCCTTACGAATTTGTGCAGGTCTACTCCACTGCCATCTCCGCGGCTGGGGGGGACGAGACGGTACAATGCAATGTCTTCCCCCTCTACCTCACCGGCATCGCCCGCTCCTGGTTCTACAACCTAAGGGCCGGCTCCATCAAGTCTTTCACGCAGCTCAAGCGGGAGTTTTGCGCAAACTTCCAGGGGAACTATGTGCGTCCCCTGGACTCCTCGCAGCTGTACACTGTCCGGCAGAGGACTGGGGAAACCATCAGAAGCTTCTTCAAGCGCTTTGCTCAGGTGAAGAGCAAAGTGGCTCACGTCCCCGACTCTACGGTCATCGAAGCCTACAAAAGCGGCATCCTCACGGGGGAGCTCCACCGCAGGCTCTCCCGGGGCTGCCCCTCTTCCGCCGACGAGCTCTTCAACGTACTTGAAAAGTACGCTCGGGCAGAGGAAGACGACATCTGGAAGAAGACCCAGGGGGCTCCCGCCCCCGCCGACCGGGGGGCCAGGGATCCCCTCAAGCGCCCCAGACAGGGGGGGCGTAACGAGCCACGGCCTCGGGACACCTTTGTCCTCGAGGGCGGAGGCGGCTCGCGCGACCCCCCGAGGGGCAACCGCCCCTTCCCCAAGCCGAAAGGCCATGGGGGAGGACAGTCTTCGCGCGGCGGGGAAGGCCCCGCGGGGAGAAGGCGGGAAGGACTGTGGTGCAGCTTCCACGGGTCCAGTACCCACGCTACCCGAGACTGTAGCCAGCTATTGCAGCACTTCGCGGCGTTCCTCGATCAGCGCGGGCAGGGGGGGGACTCCGGCCTCCTTGCTCCCTCGGCCAGCTGTTCCGGCCCTTCCCGCTCCCGCGGGGGGTCAGCAGACGCAGACGCAGGAGGGGGAGCCTTCAGAAGCTCTCCCCTTTCAAACTTCTCAGCGCCACATCAACGTTATCGTGGGAGGGTCCGCCTCTGGGCGGGACTCTAAGCGCCAGCGTAAGGAGTACGCGCGAGAGGTCAAGGTTGTGGGGGTGCTACACGCGTCCCCGCCACCTAAGTGGTCGGACGTCCCCCTCACCTTCACGGCGGAAGACGTGCGAGGGGTTCGCTTCCCCCACGACGACGCGCTCATCGTCTCCGCGACAATCTACAACTGCCACCTGGCCCGCATCCTTGTGGACGGCGGGAGCTCCGCCGACGTCCTATTCCTGAAGGCTTTCAAAGAGATGCAGGTGGATGAGAAGCTCCTGCAGCCCGCGGCAGGGCCCCTGCAAAGGTTCGTCCCGGTGAAGGCAATCCACCCCGTGGGCAAGGTAGACCTCCCTATGACATTCGTCGCCCCGGAGAACTACCGGACCGAGCTGGTCCGCTTCGACGTAGTGGACCTCCCCTCCTCCTACAACGTGATTGTGGGAAGGACCACAATCAACCGGCTGGGGGCTGCCACCCATCAAAACTACCTCTGCATGAAGATCCCCGGGCCGCATGACGTGATCAATGTAACACCCCTGTTTTCACCAAACCCTAAAATAGCCAAAATCCACATCTTGACCCCAAACCCTAATCTGCTTCAGCCATTCCCTTCTAAATGTTGTTCAGAACATTTTTCCCTTCGGGATCATCTCCAAAATCTCATCCTAAAACTGAGTTTCGACCCTTGCCGTCTCAGAACCCTAATTACCCTAATTTTACCCTAAACTGTTTTCCCCAATTTTGTCGAAACCCTTCAGATCTTGCCTGATCTTACCAAACCTTGGCCAGATAAGTTCTATTAATCTTTTGCAACTTAGCTGCGAAATCAGATTTCAGATCGGACCCTCAGATCTCCAAATTTGCAAACAGGCCCAAGTTCTATTCAAACTTTCCTCACAGAACAGCCCCTGGAGCAAGTTTCAAAATTACAGAACGGCCAAAACTTCTTTTCAGGTCCATTCGACCAGCCGCTGGTCGTTGCCCACGACCAGCGCGTGTCGACGTTGCCGCGCCGTGGTTTTCGCCGCGTTTGCTTGCCGCCGGCCACCGCCTCTTGTCGCCTGTGTTGTGAACAGCTGAACCACCCCGCGCGCACGTGCTAGCCACCGTAGCATCGCCTTGCCCAGCGGTTAAACGGCAGTGCTCCAGAGCTTTGTTTTCGCGCGCGCGCTCCCGTTGCCGTGGCAATTGCATGCGCGTACGTGTCGTTGCCGGAGCTGCGCCGTTGCCTCCGCATCTGCGCCATCACTGGTGAAGTCCCAATGCAACTGGCAAAGCTGCAGCACCGCCTGAAGCGTATCACATCGCCGTCACCGTCGTTGCGCCTGCGCCTGACAAATTTCTCCCCGGCGCAAGCAACCGCTGTCGTGTTTTCCCTCGCAAACTCCGTCCCCGTGCCTATTTAAACCCCCTCAGTGCTGTGAAGAAGCACAACCTCAAGACTTAGCCATTTTTCCAGAACTCTCGCCGTTTTCGCTTTCTTCTCCGGCGAGCCAGTGAGTGAGCTCACGGTGCCAGCCCATTCCACAGCCCCTCTCTTTAATCCAAGTTCACCAGTGAGTTCCCCTCTTCACCCTTACTGTGTAGTAGCAACCAATTGCACCAGATCGATCCCCATCGCCGGTGATCGCCGGAAAGGCCCAATTGCCCTGTTTCCCCAATGCTAACCATTTCTTCCCGAATTAGCTCTCGTCCCAGTAGTAGAAATTGATCCTTAGCCATTTCTTAGCAAGCCTGTTGAATCAGGATCCCCAATTGCGCTCAAATCGAAGAAATCCCAAACTAGAACCTCAGCAGTTCGCCGGACTTCGGCGCCAAGCTTCTCCGGCCATCTCCCAGCAAAATTAACCCCTCCAGTAGCCTTGTTGTGCCCTAGAGATCATCCCCAAGCTTGGAATTGAGCTCTTTCGCCCTGTATCAAAAATTCCCGAGCTCCAGTGTCATCTTCTCCAGCGCCGGTCGCCGGAATTCTTTCCCGGCCGATCTAGCCCCTTAGCTTCGCCTCACCTCCCTGAACAATTCTTTCCACTAGCTCGACACCTGGATCTGCCTAGATTGTGAGTTATGACTTTGCCAAATGTTTGTCCAGAACTGTGTCTGTGCCATGTCACCACCGCAGTTCATCGCCGGATTTGGCCACCCTCCGGCCACTTTCAGCTCTTGTCCCTGTTGAGTGTTTTATTCCTGTTAGTAATGCCTACCTCCCAGACAAAGTGTTGTATCAATTGGAGCCCTGGATCAAAAGTTAAGCCATGCCCTAGTTTCTGGCCATGTCCAGCACTATGTCAGTACATGTCAGCCACTGACATTAGCCTTGTTTGACCCCTTCTGGTTGAGCAATTGAAATGCAACCTTGTCCTTTAGATTCCTGGAGTTGAGATCTACAACTTTCTCTTCTATCACTTCTCCAGAAAACCATCCTAAGATCAGTTTAAAGTTATGCCAAAGCCATGAACCGAATGTCGACCCTTCGACGTTCAATCCTTTTTAGCCGTTTCTTCGACCAGAGCCCTTGTGACCTTGCCCTAACCTTTTCCCCTGCATGCATGACTTATTTACTTAATAATTTATATGGAAACTATTTTCTGTATGCTTATGGTATGTGTTTGTGTGCTATTTGATTGCCACAGAGTCAGAAGCTGAAGGAGCGGAAGAAGTCTTTGAAGATCCGTCTGAGTACTTAGACCCCATATTGCAAGGCAAGCCTCATTCCTTTGATCATGTCTTACCTAATATTTTCATATGAAGTATATTCACTGTTTCTTACTATGCATGCTTATTTGAAATACAAGTATGTTTGAATGACATGAGTAGATATTACCTAATGAATCATGAAACCCCTTTTTGTTATTGAACCTTCATATGTATGCTTTTGTCACCCTAGGATTCATATACTGAATATTCACATTAAACTTGAAATGGTCAAATACATGAGAAGTTATAATGAAAACCGTTTTGTCAAGAAAACTGATAAAAGGGATCAGTAGAAGAGGATTGGATTGTATGGAGAGGGTGCGGTGCGCACCAGGGAATGTGAATGTTCCTCACTATTGATTCATCAGGACGAGAACCTTGTGCTGTGTCTCTATACGAATTGTAAACGTACCAACCACTTGCCTGGTATGGGACAGGCACAACTTAGTAGCTTTTTGGTATTAGCAGTTCCCTGCATGGTTTGACGATCTGGTTTCTCGCGTGGAAACTGGAAGGCCAAGGTTCGGCCATGAGCGATGTGAGTTCAGAAAAATAATGAGAGGAAAAGGCGTAAATGAAGGAAGACGCCCTAGACCTGATTAAGCCGTGAGCGGCTGTAATCTTAAATGGTCGTATGTCTCGCGTGGATATAGACCAAGGCTATGGGTCCTGCGGGAACATAGACCAGAGAGGCTAGGAAGTAAGGCAGTGGGGAAGACCCACAACGGTACTTGAGACTTAACTGTCTATTTACCGGGCAGGGATACTGTTAATACTGAACTGTAAAAGCGTTGTGTGATCTCGGCCTTGTCACATGTGTATAAGTCACATGGAGTTGGCCCGACTTGAAAGCCGAGTGAACTGGTGGATTTAAAAAGAGGTACACCTTTGCAAAGTGTAAAAGAAGTATCAGATACTCTGTACTCCCAGGTTCAGGAGTCTTTTCGTAGTGGATGTTATCCATGGGTTATAGCACAAGTAATGTTTTGGAATGTTTTCATAATGCGGTTAACAAAGTAGTGACTCATGGGAGACCACTACATCTAATGTTTTATTGAAAGCCTGTTTAATGTTTAAAGTATCATCTTCATGACAAAAGTACTGTTTCACTGAACAAATGGCTTGGAAATCTATATATCTCTATCCATATGAAACTAAAACCCCGGAATCATATGTTTCACCCTCATGTAAGTACAATTGCATTAATCCCCGGAATGAGTGTTGCTGAGCACCAAGTGCTCACCCTTGCATTTATATCCAACTGTAGAAGAGGGATTCGAGGATCCCGATTCCTTCAGTTATGAATACCCGGCAGAGGATGGAAGTACCCCGGACGAGCCCACGTTCTAGAAGGTTTGTGCACCAAGTCAAGTCAGATGTGGGAGATGTTGGATCAGGATGTCGACTAGAGGGGGAGGGGGTGAATAGGAGACTTTTAAAAATTTGTTTTTGCAAATGAAAAATTCAGATAAAACAAGTAATAGAAAAGGATAAGAGATTGAAACCGATATATCCCGAGGTATCGGAGACACGCCCAGTCTCCACTAGTCCTCGTTGAAGCACTCAGTCCTTGAGTATAGCTTCAGTATCCACATAGGACACTATCTACTAAGGTTGCTCCTTGTCCCCTCCGGAAAGGCGAGCACCAAGCCTTTTACAAGTAATCGCGTCTCTCCGACAATCTCCGATTTGGAGAGATCAGCGATTTACGCCTTCGAACCGTCTAGGTGAGGGCGCTCACCAAGAGTAATAAGAAGCAAGGTCTACTCTAGACCTCCAATGCACACCGAGAAAATATCTAGAAATGGAATGCAAGAACAATATGCTCGATGTGGCTAAAACTCTCACGACTCGATCAAAAGATCAAGTTTTAAGTAAAACGAAGAAGCACTAGTGAGAAAGTAAGAAAGGCTGTGTTGCTGTGTTTTCTTGTGTTGAAACAGTAGCTCAACACCTCTATTTATAGCCTTCGTGGTCAAAAGAGCCGTTTGCACTCGAGCTGAAAAATAGTAACTAAGACTGACAGTCAGTCTCACAAACTGACAGTCAGTCTAGTGTATCACCAGAAAGAGTAAAAACAGGATCACAACAGCTCGAACGTTGTGGACTAAAACGGTAAAAAGAAACAGTCCAAACTGACAGTCAGCTACAAAGACTGACAGTCAGTGTCCACAAAAGCAACAGTGAAAAGCAACGGCTAAAAACTTTATAACCGTTGAAGCAGATAACAACAAAAAAATTACTGCCCAAACTGACAGTCAGTGTATAAAACTGACAGTCAGTCTCACAGAGAAAAACAGGATTAAAAACCAACTCAAAAACTCTCTGTGGTCGAAACCCACACTGACAGTCAGTATACTCATACTGACAGTCAGTTTAGTACAAAAAATCTGAGACAGAAAAACATGTTCTCTGGAGATTTGTCAGTTTGCACTAACTAACATTAATACTGACAGTCAGTTATCAACACTGACAGTCAGTCTAGTACAACAAAAAATCAGCTTAATAAAAACATACTCTCTGGAGATTAGTCAGTTTATCAAACTGACATTCATACTGACAGTCAGTTACAAAGACTGACAATCAGTCTGGATAAAAACAGAGAAAACTCAAAATCCAGAGATCTGATTCAAATGATTTCAGTTTTGTTTTGAAGATATTTTCGAGAAGAACATTTTTGACAACAGCAACAAAAATAAGATCTTTTCAGATCTTTCTCAAGAAGTAAAAACCTCAACTGTTGACAAAATTCAATACATCAAAACAAATTGTCGAAAAACCACAGATAATGATATGCGTGCATTGACCTAGATTTTTCTCGGTATGATTGGAGATGTAGAGAGAACTTGTGTCCCCTCTTTATAGTACGGTTTAAACTAAGAATAAAATCCTTAAACCGATCGATCTTCATGCACCCTGAGATCGGTTAACCTAGAACTACAACATACCTCGATGCATCAGTTTAGTCCAGCAAAAACAATTTCTTTTTGCGTCTTCTTATGCTTAAATTGAACTTCAACATTTTGATTACCAGCCCTCGCTTTTTGTGCGGTTGTCTGAAATCTGTAACACTAACTCAAACCATAGTTAGTCCAAAAATACTTATAATCATCAACCATCAAAACACATCAGGGTTAGGCATGAAAGGCCTAGATGCAACAATCTCCCCCTTTTTGATGATTGATGACAACAAGTTAATAAACAAATACCAACTAATACTCCCCCTGATTTTGTGCAAAAATCTCCCCCTGAAAGTGTGCACATCCCTCAAGATGTATCAGAGCATATCATAGCATAAGAGAGACATATCATAAAGAAACATATCACATCATCAACATATCATATCATCCATCTAAACAAAATATCATAACATCACATCATCCATATAAACAAAATATCATAACATCATCCATCTCTCCCCCTTTGGCATCAAGCACAAAAAGGGAGGCCTAACAAGAGAAACTAAACCTAATCTACTCCTGGTCATCTGAGTCTCCTAGAATCTCAGTGCCTCCAGAAGCTGTAGGAGACGCGGAAGGTACGACAGCGGGAGATGCAGGTCCTGCTGGAACTGGAGCGGTGCCGGCAGATGATGCTGGTGAAGAAACTGCAGGCCGTGCCCTCTTGCGAGGAGCAAGGGAAGCAGATGCCATCGCAGCATCAGGAGCTGGAAGGCGCTGCAGTATCTGCTGAAGGATCTCCTGCTGAGCTGCCAAGGTACTCTGGATCACCTGCTGTGTCTGAATGACCTGGTCAAGAGACACCTGCAGAGATGCAAGAGAGGAAGCTGTGCGGGAGCTGCTAGAAGGGGCAGGAGCAGAGGCAGAAGCTGGAGCTGCAGTCGCGTCCTCAGAATCCTCATCATCATCAGAGGCTGAGGAGGGAGCACTAGGAGCTGGAGGACGAGTGCCAAGGCGACGATCAGCCTGGCCAGGGGGATAGAAGGCCAAAAGCTGATGAGGGCGAGGAAGAGCGGTGTCTACTGCTCGAATGTGGAGCAGTAGTGCCATGATGTATGGGGCATACACCAGGCCACGACGAGGAGAGAGAAGAACGTGCTGAAGCTCACTAATGATGAGATCAGCGATGTCGAAGGGCTCCTCTCGAAAGATCGAGATGAGAGCATGGAGAGTGATGTAGGTGACCCTGGCGCGGTCACCTGTAATCGGAAGAAGAGTGAGGCGAAGAATCTTCAGCGCCAGGTCAACATCGCGGCGCATGCCGGCAATGTGACGAACCTGAAAGGCGCCGGAGTAGAGCATAGCGACCTCACGATGCTCAAGATCAGGTAAAGTATGGAGCTGGCGCCCTGAAGCAGGACGAATCAGTCCTAAAGCGGCCTCAAGCTGCTCCTTTGTGACCGTGTATACCTGGAGGCCGGTCATAAAGGTCAGTGAGTCACGCTGAGAAGAAATGTGGAGGGTGGCATAGAACTGCCTAATGGGCTCCTCTGCCCAGGTCAAAGAAGAATCAGAGACTAAGTCTCGGATCCCTACAGAGGCAAAAGCATCAGAAAGAGAAGCGATGCCAGTGCGAGAAACTATCGTCTGCCAAGAGACAGAACGATGAATGAAGAAGGGCATGTGAGAGTAGATGCTCTCAAACATGTCGAACTGAGTGATGGTGTAGAAGGTGGTACGTGGCGAGGCATCCGTGCCAGAAGGACGAGGAGATAGATAGGGGTTCGGCTGACGAAGAGTCCGAAGCCGACTAGTGTTCCACCGCGAATAGTTCACGGGGACACGCTCTGGAGAGGGGGAACGCCGAGCCCCAGAGGACTGGCCCGAAGACCTGCTGCTGGACGCAACAGTCTTGCGTCGAGCAACGCGGCGATGAGGCTGATCAGACATAGTGGATAGCTAAAGGAATGCAAGGATGAACAAGGGTGGAGAAAACAAAAGTTTCTGTTTTCAGGGTTCAGACTGACAGTCAGTCTTATGAACTGACAGTCAGTTCGAACCTGATGCTGACAGTCAGTATGAGAGACTGACTGTCAGTTCCAACCTGGAACCGGCGAACTGAGAAAGGACGAGATTTTTGTGGGGATTGAGAGGGAATTTGCAAAGATTGTGAAGAAAGAGTGCTATAGCAGATCAAGGAAAGGAAAAAGCAAAGCAATTTTTGGATTAGTAGAAGGAAAAGAAGGAATTAAAGAGAGAAAGAAAGAAAAACAAAGAAGAAGAAGAAGAAGAAAAGAGAAAGAGAGCTCACGGCGGGAGAAGGATGACGACGGCGACGGCGACAGCGACGAGGAGGAGGAGCAACGGCGACGGCGACGGCGACGGCGAAGAGAAAAGAAAACGGCGGCCGAAGAAGATAAAAAGAAAAGATCGGTTTAGGGTTTTAAGGACTCAAACTGACAGTCAGTTTCACAAACTGACTGTCAGTCTAGTCACTTAATTTCAAAAGCTGACAGTCAGTGTGGTACACTGAATGTCAGTTCAATAAAATCAAGTGCTAAGACTGACAGTCAGTGTTGAATACTGACAGTCAGTGTGAGACTTCAAAACGACCAGAATCCTACGACCAAGAAACAACACTATACTGACTGTCAGTTCTAAAAACTGACTGTCAGTTATGACTTCGACCAGGAGAGAGCTCTAAGGGAGAAAATATTTTAATAATAATATATATATAGTGTATATTATACTTCATTAATCAAGATAAGCAATCAATAGTATGATGAAGTTAATAGAAGTATCACTTTATCAACTAGCATTTGAAACATCTATAATATTTAGTTCACCTCTAAGAAAGCAAAACCTGGATTCATCTAGTGGTTTGGTGAAGATATCTGCTAGTTGAAGATCTGTTCTTACATGACTAAGATTAATATCTCCTTTTGCCACATGATCTCTTATGAAATGGTGCCGTATTTCAATTTGCTTAGTTCTAGAATGTTGAACAGGATTATTAGCAATTTTAATGGCACTTTCATTATCACACAGAAGTGGCACTTTATCAAATTTAATTCCATAATCCAAAAATGTCTGTTTCATCCATAATAATTGAGCACAACAACTACCTGCAGACACGTATTCAGCTTCAGCTGTTGAGAGAGCAACAGAGTTTTGCTTCCTAGATGACCATGATACTAATGATCTCCCCAACAGCTGACAGCTACCAGATGTGCTCTTTCGATCAATCTTACACCCAGCATAATCAGAATGAGAATACCCAATTAATTCAAAATTTGCATCTTTAGGGTACCAAAGGCCTAAACTGGGATAACATTTTAAATACCTAAGGATTCTTTTAAGAGCAGTTAAATGACATTCCTTAGGATCTGACTGAAATCTAGCACATAAACACACACTAAACATGATATCAGGCCTAGATGCTGTAAGATATAAAAGACTACCAATCATAGACCTATAGAGTTTAGAATCTACTGATTTTGAATTTCTGTCCATGTCAAGGTGTCCATTTGTAGCCATGGGGGTCTTGATAGCCTTAGCTTCTTCCATCCCAAAGCGCTTGAGCAGGTCCTTCACGTACTTTGTTTGACTCACGAACGTACCGTTCTTGAGTTGCTTGATTTGAAGTCCAAGGAAGAAGCTCAGCTCACCAATCATGGACATCTCGAACTCCCTAGACATCATATCTCCAAATTCTTGACAAAAATATTCATTAGTAGATCCAAAAATTATGTCATCCACATAAATTTGGCAAATAAATAAATCATCATCTATTTTCTTGGTGAACAGAGTTGTGTCAACCTTTCCAGTTTTAAAACCTTTAGAAAGAAGAAAATCTCTAAGGCGTTCATACCAAGCTCGAGGAGCTTGTTTGAGGCCATACAGAGCTTTCGTTAGTTTAAAAACATGGTTTGGAAATTTTGGATCTTCAAACCCGGGAGGTTGCTCTACAAATACAAGTTCTGAAATTTCACCATTTAGAAAAGCACTTTTAACATCCATTTGAAAAAGTTTAATGTTAAAATGAGAAGCATAAGCAAGAAGAATTCTAATTGCTTCAAGTCTCGCCACAGGAGCAAAAGTTTCACTAAAATCTAAACCTTCGACTTGAGTGAAACCTTGAGCAACAAGACGAGCCTTGTTTCTAATTACTAGTCCATTTTCATCTTGCTTATTTCTGAAAACCCATTTTGTTCCAATGACATTATGATCCTTAGGTCTTTCTACTAAGTTCCAGACTTTATTTCTAGTAAAGTTATTTAGTTCATCATGCATAGCATTTACCCAGTCAGGATCATCTAGAGCTTCACTAACACAAGTTGGTTCTAAAGAAGAAACAAATGAATGATGTTCACAAAAAGAAGCAATACGAGATCGAGTTAGAACACCCTTACTAATATCACCCAGAACTTGGTTCAAAGGGTGATCCTTGATAATTGTTTTATGCTGGCTTGGCGCTTCTTCTTGTACTGCTTCTTCTGCAGCAGACTCAGCTTGCACAGAAGGTTCAGGTTGTTCATTGTAGTCTTCACTTCCATCTTCATCAACTTCCTCAGCTTCTTCAATGGTAAGATTTTTCAAAGGTTCTTGAATTTCACCTGAAGTGTCATGAACAGCTTGCTCTTCTTGCGAGTTATTAGATTCATCAAACTCAATATCGCAAGATTCCTCAATACAACCTGACGTTTTGTTAAAAACACGATAGGCTTTGCTAGTGGTAGAATAACCAACTAGAAAACCCTCATCAACTTTTCTTTGAAATTTTCCACCAAAGTTTCTTTTTCTTAAGATGTAACATTTACAACCAAAAACACGAAAATATGAAATATTTGGTTTTCTTCCAAAAAGAAGTTCATAAGGTGTCAAGTTCAAAAGAGGATGCAAATAGAGTCGATTAATAGAATAGCAAGCTGTGTGAACTGCTTCTGCCCAGAAGCGAATAGAAGTATTATACTCACATAACATGGTTCTTGCCATCTCTATTAATGTTCGATTTTTCCTTTCAACAACTCCATTTTGCTGTGGAGTGTAGGATGTGGAAAATTCATGTTTGATTCCAAGAGAGTCGCAAAAATCAAATAAAGTTGAATTAACGAACTCTCCACCATGATCACTACGGATTTTCTTGATGGATAATTCGAATTCATTAGAAACACGTTTTGCAAAACTTTTGAAAACATCGGGGGTTTCAGATTTTTGAAAAATAAAGAAAACCCAAGTAAAACGAGTGAAATCATCAACAATAACAAAGCAATAACTATTTCCCCCAATACTTTGGAACTCTGAAGGTCCAAATAAATCCAAATGCAAAAGTTCCAAAGGTTTGCTTGTAGAAAGTATTCGCTTAGTTGGATGTGTGGTAGCTATTTGCTTGCCTGCTTGACAAGCGCTACAAGGTTTATCCTTTTCAAAGACCACATCCTTTAAGCCAATAACCAAATCACGTTTGAAAAGCTTTTTAAGTTGATGCATTCCAACATGAGCAAGTCTCCGATGCCATAACCATCCTTTAGATGTGTGTGAGACTAGACATGTTGCAAGAGATGCATCTTTTGAAGAGAAATCAACTAGATATAAATTTTCATGACGAAAACCTTTAAAAATCAAAGAATTGTCTTTTAAATTTTCAACCAAAACTTCATTGGGATAAAAGATACAGCGGAAACCAAGATCACAAATTTGTGCAACTGAAAGCAAATTAAAATTTAAAGATTCAACCAAAAGAACATTTGAAATAGTTAAATCATTTGAAATGGCAACTTTACCCAAACCTGTCACGCTTCCTTGACGATTATTTCCAAAGGTGATCTTTTGATGTTCGTCGGAATTGTCTTTTATTGTGGTGAACAGTTTGGCATTTCCGGTCATGTGCTCGGAGCATCCACTATCAAGCACCCAATGACGTCCACCATTTTTGTAGTTTACCTGCAAAAGAATTTAAGTTGATTTTGGTACCCAAACACTTCTGGGTCCTTTAATATTAGCGATCAAAGTTTTGGGCACCCAAATAGATTTTTTTCTTTTGTTCATCATTGGTGCACCAACATATTTTGCAATAGCATAACCTTTCTTTGACCGTTTTAGCATGTAACAAGCATCAAAATATGCAGATGTCATAAGAGGGCATGAATCATGTGAATGACCTACTTCATGGCATTTATGACAAAACAGGTTACATGCTTTTGTAAAAACAGTTCTAATTTTTATCTTTTTATCTTTATTAGGAAAATATCCTAGACCTTCTTTTCTAAAGGTGCATCTTTGACTACCTAAAATTAGGTCAAGAGATATTTTACCTTTATAGCTATTTTCTAACCCTTTTTCTAATTTTTTAACTTGAGATTTAAGTTTAATATTTTCATAGAGAGTGGATTCATTTGAAGCGTATGGTGTATCTAGTTGAAAATTATCAATATCATCACAAGAAGTACCAATGCTAGCTTTACAAGACAAATTTGAGACATCTTTCATAAGAGCATTTTCATAAGATTCCTTTAATTCAGAGTGTTGATCAGAAAGAGTTAAAAATTCTTCCTTAAGGGTCTTATATTTTTTTTTAGTTTTGCCATAGGCCTCATTGATTTCATTTAGCATTTCAACTAGATCATCATAGGAGGGATCAAAAGAAGTTACCTTTTCATTCCTTTTTGCCATAAGGCAAACTGGAGAGCTTGATGAATTTTTGAGGGCAATTCCGGCTAATTTCTTTGTACATCTCTCATCATCAGAGTCGGAGTCGGAATTCTCACCTCCAGACATCCATTCGCCAAAGCATGCCTTTTAGGAGTGTTAAACTTCTTCTTGAAGTTCTTCTTCTTTTTATTCGTAGATTTGTTCTTGTTCGGACATCTTGATGCTATATGTCCTTTTTCATGACATTCATAGCATATCACATCTTTGAAGTTTGTTGGTCTTGAACCTTTTGGACGAGTGTCGATGCTCACTCCCTTCTTGTGTAACCTGCGAAGAAGACGTTGAGTATTTCTTACCAAGAGAGCCAAGTCTTCATCGGAGGAACCTTCACTTGTGCCGTCCTTGGAATTTGCTTTGAAAGCCTCCGTCTTTTTCTTTGTATCAGAGGTTTCGTTCAGTTCCTTCTTCTCCTTTTTGTGCATTTCATGGGTAATCAAATTTCCATAGAGATCAGTAGGTGAAGTTGTAGAAAGATCGGAGTTTGTCAAAACTGTTACAAGAGTGTCAAAGCTTTCTGGGAGAGCTCGAAGCATTTTTCTGACAATTTCGAGATCAGTAAAGATAACACCAAGACCTTTAAGTTCATTCACAATATTATTCAATCTAGTAAACATGGAATCAACAGTTTCAGAAGAAGACATTTTGAAAGTTTCATACTTTTGTCTAACCATTAAAAGTTTAGCCTCTTTTACTTTAGTAGTTCCTTCATATATTTCTTCTAAAGTTTTCCAAACTTTGTGAGCAGTATTCAAATTGCTTACACGATTAAATTCATTTAGAGATAAACCAGTAAATAAAGCATTTAAAGCACGAGCATTCAGATGTTGTTTTCTCTTATCATCTTCAGTATAGCTTTCCGGATCATCCGGAGGAGAAAAACCAACTTTAACAATCAACCAGACATCCAATCCCATGGCTTCTAGAAATACAGACATACGCACTTTCCAGTAGGGATAGTTAGTCCCATCAAAGATAGGCGCACGGCTAGTATGACCCAGATTAAAGCCATCAGTAGACGACATCCTCTCTCTAAGCGGTGAAGCTTATAAATGAGAGACCGTGCTCTGATACCACGTGTTGGATCAGGATGTCGACTAGAGGGGGAGGGGGTGAATAGGAGACTTTTAAAAATTTGTTTTTGCAAATGAAAAATTCAGATAAAACAAGTAATAGAAAAGGATAAGAGATTGAAACCGATATATCCCGAGGTATCGGAGACACGCCCAGTCTCCACTAGTCCTCGTTGAAGCACTCAGTCCTTGAGTATAGCTTCAGTATCCACACAGGACACTATCTACTAAGGTTGCTCCTTGTCCCCTCCGGAAAGGCGAGCACCAAGCCTTTTACAAGTAATCGCGTCTCTCCGACAATCTCCGATTTGGAGAGATCAGCGATTTACGCCTTCGAACCGTCTAGGTGAGGGCGCTCACCAAGAGTAATAAGAAGCAAGGTCTACTCTAGACCTCCAATGCACACCGAGAAAATATCTAGAAATGGAATGCAAGAATAATATGCTCGATGTGGCTAAAACTCTCACGACTCGATCAAAAGATCAAGTTTTAAGTAAAACGAAGAAACACTAGTGAGAAAGTAAGAAAGGCTGTGTTGCTGTGTTTTCTTGTGTTGAAACAGTAGCTCAACACCTCTATTTATAGCCTTCGTGGTCAAAAGAGCCGTTTGCACTCGAGCTGAAAAATAGTAACTAAGACTGACAGTCAGTCTCACAAACTGACAGTCAGTCTAGTGTATCACCAGAAAGAGTAAAAACAGGATCACAACAGCTCGAACGTTGTGGACTAAAACGGTAAAAAGAAACAGTCCAAACTGACAGTCAGCTACAAAGACTGACAGTCAGTGTCCACAAAAGCAACAGTGAAAAGCAACGGCTAAAAACTTTATAACCGTTGAAGCAGATAACAACAAAAAAATTACTGCCCAAACTGACAGTCAGTGTATAAAACTGACAGTCAGTCTCACAGAGAAAAACAGGATTAAAAACCAACTCAAAAACTCTCTGTGGTCGAAACCCACACTGACAGTCAGTATACTCATACTGACAGTCAGTTTAGTACAAAAAATCTGAGACAGAAAAACATGTTCTCTGGAGATTTGTCAGTTTGCACTAACTGACATTAATACTGACAGTCAGTTATCAACACTGACAGTCAGTCTAGTACAACAAAAAATCAGCTTAATAAAAACATACTCTCTGGAGATTAGTCAGTTTATCAAACTGACATTCATACTGACAGTCAGTTACAAAGACTGACAATCAGTCTGGATAAAAACAGAGAAAACTCAAAATCCAGAGATCTGATTCAAATGATTTCAGTTTTGTTTTGAAGATATTTTCGAGAAGAACATTTTTGACAACAGCAACAAAAATAAGATCTTTTCAGATCTTTCTCAAGAAGTAAAAACCTCAACTGTTGACAAAATTCAATACATCAAAACAAATTGTCGAAAAACCACAGATAATGATATGCGTGCATTGACCTAGATTTTTCTCGGTATGATTGGAGATGTAGAGAGAACTTGTGTCCCCTCTTTATAGTACGGTTTAAACTAAGAATAAAATCCTTAAACCGATCGATCTTCATGCACCCTGAGATCGGTTAACCTAGAACTACAACATACCTCGATGCATCAGTTTAGTCCAGCAAAAACAATTTCTTTTTGCGTCTTCTTATGCTTAAATTGAACTTCAACATTTTGATTACCAGCCCTCGCTTTTTGTGCGGTTGTCTGAAATCTGTAACACTAACTCAAACACATAGTTAGTCCAAAAATACTTATAATCATCAACCATCAAAACACATCAGGGTTAGGCATGAAAGGCCTAGATGCAACAGGAGAAGCCCTTCCAGCCCCGCTGCGGATGAAAGTCAAGCTGTTCGTCGTCGCTTTGTATTTTATGTTGTGTGTTCGGTACTTGGATACCGACTCTGGTTCTGATAAACTAGTTATTTTCTTAGCAACTCTACTTAGCGCCATTTTCGGTGCTTTGGCTATGTAATATTGGCCATGTTGGCCTGATACTTGTTTAATGTTATTACTATGCTTGTGTGGTTTGGAGCTCATGTGACATCCTGCTGTGTGTAACCTACCTGGGCGGTTACCAAGGTGATCCTCAAATGGGGGTCTCACAGCGAATGGTATCAGAGCATGAAGCTTGACTGTAGGTCGTGACCCTTACTAGAATGGGCGTCCCTAAAGTAGAGAATCGCTAGATTATTTGGTAAAAATCTAATTGTGAAAAACCTAATTTGTTTACGAAAAGCATAATGAGTATTATTTGAAAAGTTTCAAAACCTTTTTCCTACTTTTAAGTGTTCCGTGTCTCATCATCGCAGATGGCCCCTGGTAAGAAGCTAATTCACGGAGACGAGTTGGGATCATGGGCGTTGATGCTTTGGATGATGTTACAATTCCTTGGAGCAAGGGACAACCAGCGACCAGTCTACTACGTCCGTCGAGAAGAAGTAGATGGTAGACCTTTTGGTTTCCGTGCCTCGGTGATTGTGTACGAGATTCCAGAGATCGGGAGAGGATCAACAAGAAAGGAAGCTCATAGAGAAGAAGAAGAAGATGCTATCCAAGACGCTGCTCGTCGTGCTATAGGTACCATCCGCCAGCTGTACGATGATTTTCTTATAGGTTCTCCTTTCTGTTTTGTACCCTACCAAGTTCCCGGATCGGATCGTCGAACTGTTCATCCCTTCACCAATCAGAGAGACGCCATCCTGACCAAAACCAGAGATGTAGTCCAAGCTTTGGAGTCAAGCTACACTCGGTTTCTGCGTGAGCATGAAAATGCTCGGGATGACCGTCACTATCTCGAAGGAGCGCTTGCAAAAGTTCGCTCAGAACTCCAAGAGAAAGAGAAGCAAATTCAGGAGTTGGCTGAACCTAGCAGAGCTCGAGAAGTCGAAGACGAAGGATCGGTGAACAAGAAGCACCGCTTGAAGATAAGACTCACAGCCCGCAAGAGTGTGGGAAGACCTAGGGATTACCTGGGTTATTTTACGCCTGCTTCGCGTGGCATTGTGATCAACACCCCTGCACCAGAATATCCTACTCTCGCGAAAGGGAAGGAAGTTCCTGAAGGCAAAGGAAAAGAGATTGCTACATGCGACACCAACGATTCATCTGAGGAAGAAGAGGACAATGATATGGAATGGGACCCTATGGACGCCGACGAAGATCAAGAAGAGGAAGACCCTGAAGAAGTGGAACCTTGCAGTTCTTCCAGGACCGACAGGAGATCCTAGTTTTCTCTTCAGCTTGACCCTTCTGCTTTAGCCCTTGTAATCGTTAGCCTTTAGCTCTTGTTGTGGTAGTTGCTTTGTTTGTATTGTTTGTTGGTAACTCTAAGGCTGTAAAGGTGAAAACCTTGTATCTTTTGAAAACCTTTGAAAATGGCAATTGCATGTTCCAATCCAATCTCTTGGATTGATCTTTTCTTTCAGCTTGTGTTCAATCTGTGCTCTCTTGAATTAGTAGTCTTTTCTCAATTATCTTGTCAGAACAGAATGGTGAACACCAGAGGTAGAATCCAAGACTCGGAAGAAGCCCCAAGGAACACATCAACGAGAAGGACTAGAGATACCTCAGATCAGCCAAATTCATCGGCCTCAGTACCGCAAGGAGGAAATCTGACGGAAATATTAATATGGATGGAGCAAAACCGACAGAGATCTGCAGAGGTACAGAGTCAAATTCTGGAACAGTTGATGCAAAACTCCGCAACACGCCGCGAGGAAGGTTCGAACATTGGAGCAAGACTGACAGACTTTCAAAAGACGCGTCCTCCAACTTTCTCCTGCACTGAAGACCCGATTGTGGCAGACGATTGGTTAAGAGAAATTGAGAGGAAATTGGATACTGTCAGGTGTAATGATGAAGAGAAGCTGCTGTATGGACCCCATCAGCTCACAGGATCGGCTGCAGCATGGTGGGAAAATTACAAGACGGTGCACCCTGATCAGAATTCCATTACCTGGAATGAATTCAAGGAACAGTTCCGTAAATACCATGTCCCCAAAGGAGCTATCCAAGCCAAACGCAGAGAATTCTTGAATTTAAGGCAAGGAGGAAGGACGGTGAAGCAGTATTTGCATGAATTCATCAAATTGGCCAGGTATGCACCTGAAGATATCATGACAGAAGAGCGGAAGATCGACAGATTTTGTGAAGGTCTACAAAACTCATATCAGTATCACCTATCAACGCACGAGTTCACGGACTTCCAAGTCCTTGTGAATCGAGTGCTCAAAATGGAGGAGAAAAGAGGCATAGTAGAAGAGGACCGCAAGAGGAAAAGTATAGCATATCCATTTCAAGGCAATTCTAGTCGAGGAAGACCAGCGCCATATGCCAGAGCCGCTTTCAGAGCACCTGCACCTCCAAGACCCCAGAGGACTTCATCACCAACAACTCTAACATGTCCCGGATGCAAAGGGAGTCACCTCTATAGAGATTATACACTGAAGAATGCAGAGTGTTTCCATTGTGGCAGAAGAGGACACCACAGAGAGACTTGTCCACTTCGGCATTTACCTCCCAGCGTTGCTAAAGCTCAGGCAGCCAAATCCCCTGCACCTGCACGAACTATTGCCAGAGGAGCACCACAAGCCAGAGGAGGAAGATTCCAAACCAACAGAGGGAGAGGAACACCAACCGCCGGAGGAAGACTCAACTTCGTGACTGCTGCAGAATCAGGAGAGGCAACTGACGTCGTGATCGGTAGACTCTTGATCTCCTCTCAGATTTCAGTTGTTTTATTTGATCCCGGTGCAACTCATTCATTCATGTCAAAAGATCGCTTGTTGAGTAATAACTTGCATGTGATTGCTTTAGAGCATCCTATCATCATTCAGTCACCTGGTGCTAGGATGATTGTTAATTCTATCTGTAGAAATGTTGCCTTCTGTATCAGCAATCTAGAATTCCTGGCAGACATGCTAGTTCTAAACCTTCAAGGATTGGATGTCATTCTTGGAATGGATTGGCTGGCCAAGCATAAGGGACTGATGGATTGTGAGAAGAAAACAATCACCCTGACAAATGCTATTGGAAAGCAAGTTACATTCCATGCAGACAGAACTCCAATCTGCGATCACCTGCAGAGATTGAACTGCATTGAAGAAGTAAAGCTTGAAGAGGTACCGATTGTCAACGAGTACCTGAAAGTCTTTCCAGAAGAACTTCCCGGATTACCACCAAATAGGGACATAGAGTTCACTATTGAACTGAAACCCGGATCTGCTCCATATGCTAGGAAGTTGTTTCGGATGACAGGTCATGAGCAAGAGGAACTGAAGAGGCAGATAACTGAATTGGAAGAAAAAGGATTCATCAGATCAAGCTCATCACCATGGGGAGCCCCAGTGCTCTTTGTTAAGAAGAAGGATGGTAGCATGCAACTTTGCATAGACTACCGTAAGTTAAACGACATGACCATTAAGAACAAATACCCCTTACCAAGAATAGATGATCTTTTTGACCAGCTCAGAGAAGCGACAGTGTTCTCAAGAATAGACCTGAGATCGGGATACCACCAGTTAAGGATCCGAGAACAGGACATCCCTAAAACTGCTTTCGTGACCAGATACGGGTTGCATGAGTTTACAGTGATGCCCTTTGGATTAACTAATGCACCCGCGGTATTCATGAATCTAATGAACAAGATCCTTATGGAATTCCTGGATAAGTGCATCATCATGTTTGTAGATGATATCCTCGTCTATTCCAAGACAGAGGAGGAGCACACATATCACCTAAGGATAGTGCTACAGAAACTAGCAGACCACCAGCTATACGCCAAGTTCAGCAAATGTGCTTTTTGGCTGAAGAAGATCTCTTTCTTGGGACACATCATCTCAGGAGAAGGAATATTTATGGACCGGTTGAAGATACAAGCTGTTACTGAGATTTCTAGACGCCTACTCGAGCTACCATCAAGTCCGGATGGCGGAAGGGGACGAGGAAAAGACGAGTTTCATAACTCCCCTCGGAACCTTCTACTACGTCCATATGCCCTTCGGGCTCAAGAACGCGGGCGCGACCTTCCAGCGCCTCATGACGCTGGTCTTCAAAGATCAAGTCGGCCGCAATGTCGAAGTCTACGTAGACGACGCGGTCGTCAAAAGTCCCCGCGCAGCCTCCCACATCGACGACCTGGCTGAAACCTTCTGTAACCTCCGCGCGTTTGGGCTCAAGCTCAGCCCTGAGAAGTGCGCCTTCGGGGTGCGCGGGGGGAAGCTCCTAGGTTTCCTCGTGTCCCAGCGGGGCATTGAGGCAAACCCCGAGAAGATCCGGGCATTCCTAGTCATGGCCCCGCCGCGCTCCGTCAAGGATGTCCAGCTGCTCTCCGGCCGCCTAGCTGCGCTAAGCCGCTTCGTCTCCCGGTCGGGGGAGCGAGGCCTCCAGTTTTTCAAGATCCTCCGAGGGCTCGAGGGGTTCCGCTGGACCCCCGAGGCCCAGGAGGCGTTCGACGACCTCAAGAAGTACCTCACGAGCCCTCCAATGCTCGTGAGCCCGTCTCCGAAAGAGCCCTTGCTCCTCTACCTTGCCGCGACCCCCGTCGCCGTCAACGCGGTCTTGGTGAAGGAGCAAGGGAGACAGCAGCGTCCCGTGTACTACGTGAGTGAGGCCCTTCAAGGGGCCAAAACTCAGTACACGGAGATGGAGAAGATCTGCTACGCCCTCCTGATGGTGTCCCGGAAGCTTCGCCATTACTTCCTGGGACACCCCATCACCGTCCCGTCGTCCCTCCCCTTAGGGGAGGTACTGCGGAACAAAGAAGCCACCGGCCGGATTGGGAAGTGGGGGGCTGAGCTCACCCCCTTCTCCCTGTCCGTGACAGGCCGCTCCGCCATCAAGTCGCAGGTCCTCGCCGACTTCGTCGCAGAGTGGACTCCCGCCTCTGGGTCCGGGGACGAAGACCTCCCTATGCCGCCCCGACGCAGTGATCATTGGACTCTCATGCTCGATGGGTCGCTGTGTCTCGCCGGGGCTGGCGCGGGAGTAGTCCTCCAGAGCCCCGAGGGGAAGGAACTCGAGTACGCCGCGCGGCTCAAGTTCCCCGCAACCAACAATGTCGCCGAGTACGAGGCTTTGCTCCTCGGGATGTGCCTTGCGCGCTCACTGGGGATCCGACGCCTCCTAGTCAAGGGAGATTCTCAGCTCGTAGTTTGCCAAATGGACAAGTCTTACCTGTGCCATGACGCAAACTTAAGTCTTTATTTGCAAGAGGTGCAAAAGATGGAGAGGCATTTCGACGGCCTCGAGGCCCGACATATCCCTCGAAGGGATAATGACTGGGCCGACGCCTTGGCCCGGGCAGCAAGCGCCCGGGAATCGCTCCCCAAGGGGGCCTTCTTGGAAATCATCACGAAGCCCTCGGTGGCCTCCCCGGACCCGAGCGACGAGCCTCATGTCCCGGAGGTCGCCGAGATCACCCGGACTCCGTCATGGATGGACCACCTCATCTCCTTTATCAAGGGGGAGGGAGACCCTCCTAGTGAGACCGAGGCTAAACGCCTTCGGGCCAAAGCCCGGGCATATCTCCTGCTGGAGGGGAGGCTCTACAAGCGGGGGGCTTCCGCCCTCCTGCGCTGCCTCCCCCGGCCGAAGGGACTCCAACTCCTCGAAGACATCCACGCGGGGAGCTATGGTTCTCACCTAGCCCCGCGTGCCATCGCGGCCAAGGCTCTTCGGCAGGGCTTCTACTGGCCCACGGTCATGCGCGACGCGCGAGACCTTGTCTCCGCATGCGAAGCATGCCAGAAGATGGCCAAGAGCTCGAACCTCCCCCCTGTAGCGCTGCAGACTATCCTCATCACTTGGCCCTTCGTGCGCTGGGGGATGGAACTCTTAGGGCCCTTCCCCCCAGCGCCCGGAGGGTACAAGTATGCGGTGGTCGCGGTCGACTACTTTACAAAGTGGGTTGAGATGGAGCCCTTGGCTAGCATCACGTCCCGGGCCGTTCAGCGGTTTTTCTGGAGAAACGTCGTTTGTCGTTTTGGTGTCTCCCGGGAAATCACCGTGGACAACGGGACCCAATTCGACTCGGCTTATTTCCGGGAATTCTGCGAAGGCCTGGGGCTCGTTATCCACTTCGCCTCAGTGGCCCATCCCCGGAGAAATGGGGCTGTCGAGAGGGTCAACGGCGTAATTGCCGCATCCCGCCCTCACAGGGGGACACGACTACTCCCATGGGGACCCAGCTTACTGCAGCTGATCCCTTACCCTTTGACTTCCCAGGATGAGCCAAACATAGGAGTATATTGCATCAGTTTAACTTGCATTACATTGAGCAGTATGGCCAATTGGCCTCATTACAACATAATAAATTACAAGCCATCACGGCGTAAATAAGTTTCGTTGCAGAAGAACAACTACTCGGCAGAAGCTAAGTGAACCCCCACAGCAAGAAGTTGAAAGCAGAGCAACACTTTTCAGGACTTGGGTAGAACTGACTCTCTTCCTTCAGGGATCCAAGAAGTTATCCAGGCCTTCGTCTTGATCAGGGACATTCCATCTATTGGATAGTGAATTGCAAGGGTGAGCACTTACGTACTCAGCAAGTCATAGATAAGAGTAGATACATATAGTAGAATGATATGAACCTATGCTATTAGGGAAGGAGGGAAGGTTGCAAAATACTTTTCCTCTTTCTTAATCTATGGCAGTGCTCATCATGACATATCATTAATATCTTTTATAAACTCTTAGAAGCACTACCATAGCACGACAACACATGTCTGCCCACGTTAGCACCTCATTTCATGACAACACATGTCAAGCACACATGAGCTAAGTCTAGCCATATTTTATTTAGAAAACATACTTGTGTCACATCGACGTGGATAGGATCCACAGCGCGCAGGCTCCTATAAACCCGGGAGCTCGGAGTATTCGAATACGTTTTTAACTTTGCAAAGGTGTACCACTTTAATCCACCAATCATTCGGCTTTCAAGTCGGTACCTCTCCATGCGACTTTTACGCATGTGACAAGGCCGAGATGACACAACAGTTTACAGTCCTAGCATTAACAATTCCCTGCCCGGTAAATAGACAGTTAAGTCTCAAGTACCGTTGTGGGTCCTCCCCACTGCCTTACTTCCTAGCCTGGGTCTATGTTCTCGCAAGACACATAGCCTCTCTTGATTACAGTCGCGCACGACTTAATCTGGCATAGGGCGTCTTCCTTCTTTCCACCCTTTCCTCTCATGATTTTTCTGAACTCACATCACTCATGGCCTTCTGCGGCCCACCAGTTCTCGCAAGACACTGGATCGACAACCATTGCAGGGAAAAGCTAATACTAAAGAAAGCTACTAAGTTGCGCCCGTCCCATAACCGGGCAAGTGGTTGGTACGTTTTTCATGCCGCATAGAAGCACAACACAAGGTTCTAGTCCTTACATGCCCATGACCAGTGCATTCCACAAACCCTGCACTCGTCAGTGCCACCACCATTCCATACCAAACTCTGGCCACGGCAAGGGTTCTATTTCATGAATATACATATATACATATATATTAGTTATGGCTCACGGTTTGATCATTTTATAAGGAATCTCCTCATCTTTTGTCGGCATACAGCCTAGTACTGCCATATCATACCTTTGTCATTTCATCAAATGCAATACTGCTTATAATCAAGGCAATGTCTTAACAGTTCATAAAATATAGGTTCAAGATGTCCAAGAATATGACTTGCCTTCCGCGTCATAAGGTACAGCAGTCGATGTCGGGTCTGACGAAATCTCTGTACTCAGGCTCTTGTTCTAATCAAGGATCAAACAAGCAAACAGGAATCACAATCCATTAATAATCTATATGCAACATGCAAAGGGGAAATACTCTCGGCGATACTGGAACTGGTAAGCTTGAAAGCTGGATTTGAGTTAATCTTGGAGATTTATGGAATTAGGGTTCAGGACGAATGCTAGAGACTCTTAGGGTTTCAAGGCTGCGATATGGACATCAAGTCCGCGGCTATTTTGCTCAAAAACGACGAACATCAAAGGTCGACATTCGGTTCAGGGTTTTGACATAGCTTCAGAGAATGCTAGAGAGTTTATCTCAAGGTGTGGTAGTTGAATAAAATGTAGAACATGGCTCTACAAGTTCAATGGACAAGGTGGTTTTCAGGTTGCACAACCAGAAGTGGTTAAACTTGCCCAATGCCATTGGCTGACATGAACTGACAAGGGCTGGCATTGTCAAGGAATGGCATTGATGTGGTTTGGATAATTTCCAGTGGGAAGAATGTGATTTGATCAAAGCATTAGATGCAAAATGTAATAAGGTAGCTATTTGACAAGGTGGTTTTCACAGGAAAGTCCAGAATTTAGGCAATTTGCAACGAGGCCCCTGGACACAGAGAATTGAATGTCAGTGCACGGCCAGATTCTAGGGCTTGAGTGTTTGATCGATCCTCTTGAGCTTTGCTTCGCCAACTATGTCTAGGAGGTAGGCGAAGACAACAGGAATCCAGTGGTGGAGGTTTCAGGAACTAAGGTGGTCGGACGGTGATGAACGGCGATGAGAAATCACGGTGCAGACACGGCAAGACACAGGTACTGGACAGATCTTGGCACGGCTATATCTTGCGATTTGGCACAGCATCGGAGGGCGATGCAGTGGAGTGATATGCTCAGTAGGTTGAGGCAGATCTACAGGACAAAGTAGATTGAACAACGACGATGAAACGACGGCGAACGGTGAGGTTGAACTCGTCAGTTTTCAGGAACTAAGGTGAGCTACGGTGGGCACAAGCTACAGGCGATGAAACTCGAAATTGGTTGAGGATTAACGCTTCTGGGATGCTGCTGATCATTCTCCAGCGAGGAACTGGGTTGCAATCAAACACTGGAGCTCGCCGGCGTTGATGCCGGACTCGAAGAAGACGGCCACTGGGGCGCCGCTGATGCAAGGTAGCTCCGGTCAATTTGGTTTGGCTACACCATCTACGGAGTTCAGGGATCACAATGCTACAGTCAATTTGGTCGGAGGTGAAGCTATTCGGGCCGGCGACGTGTACAGCTCACGGTGGCGCGCGAAAACAGGGGAAAGGCTCCATCCGAGCTTCAATTTGAAATCCAACAGCAAGGGCTTGCAAGGAAGGATCTACTGATCAATTGCCCCTACTAAAAGGAGTACTAATTTTGGCTAAATCGGGTTACAAGGCTGGAATAGGGCAAAAGCAAATAACGGCGATTGCCGGCGACAGGAACCACCGGAGTTCAATTACTTGGCACAGCACAGAGAGGCGAGGCAGAGACACTTACTGGCGAATTTGGATCGGAGGTTGATGCAACGAAGCTCCCTGTCGTCGTTCTCCCCTTCGGCGGCTTGCCGGAGACGAGGAAGAAGACGAGAAGAAGCAGGAGGAAACGAGACCTGCTGGCTCTGGTGAGGAGTGAACTGCTGCGAGCTACGGGGGGGGGGGGCTTAAATAGTGGAGTATGGGGCTCTCGAGACTTGGAGAAATCGGGAGGATATCCAGCTGGTTGGCTACGGTGGCGGTGTTCAGCGGTCTCAACGGTTTTTCAACACGGTCATCGCGTGCTCTGGCAGGTGCAGTGGTAAAGTGTCTGGCAGCTCCGGCATGGAAGCAATGTGGCACAAAGCTTCTATAATTGCTGCAGGCGAGCGCGCGCGCGTGCGAAGGAAGGATTCGGGCGATGCTGGTGCTGCTGCAGCGCTGCTAAGGCCAATCTGGTGCGCGCATGTGGCGACGGGGTTGCGGCGAAGCTCCACCGGCGGTGAGGTTCGCGGTGTAGTTGCGCTGCTGGTCGCAGCTAGGCCCGTGGTCGAAAACGGCACATCTACTGGTCGTGGCTTCCCTGGTCGAAGGTGATGCTGTTGGTCGAAACAAGAGGCTGGACTCGATTGCAATTTCAGTTTTCTGATTTGGACTAATCTGTAAAATCTGAGATATTGAGGATTATGGCTGATTTCGACTTCACAGATTTGAAGGACTTTATTCAACGGACGATTTGAGAGGATACCTGATGAAATCTGGGAACTCTTGATCAATTTTGAACTGAAGTGAAACAGGGTAATTAGGGTATCTTGAGTCTGGTTTTGTTAAAATCTGGAAATCTGAGACTTAGGGTGGGATTTTGATGTGCTGACAAAAGGCGATTTTGTATTGAATAGCATTTAGGAGGTATTCTTTGAATCAAATTGAGATCTGGAGTTGATTTGTGGGTTTTAGCCTTTTCGGGCTCTTGGAGATCAGAAAAGGACTAAGCTGCGATATAATTTGGACTGATTTGCAAAAAGGGTTTAAATGATGGAATCTGGCTACCAACTTTTTGGATTAAGGTATTGGCATGCCCATGATTACAATCCAAGAATAATTTGGTCCAGATTAGGTTAAGATCTGGTTAAATCTGAATTCTGAAACTTAGGGTATTTAGGGTAATTAGAATATTCAATTAATTCTTGTTTTCGAAAACAGAAAGAGATTGATAAATCTGGGAGTTAGAGATCGGATTTGATCTGGCTTCTGAAGGCTTTTATACTCAGGATAGATAGTAGATTATTTCTGGATAATCTGATCTTGAATTGGATCTTCAGGATAGATTTTGAGATTTTTGGGGCTTACGATAGATTAGAATTGAACTGTTCTTGCTACTTCTAAAGAGATACATGCAAGCATGATTTTCATGAAAAGGAATTTTCACCCCCAAAATCAGGGTGTTACAGTAATCCTACAGGGGTTGCGCCGGAGACTCGAGCAAACCGCTTCTAAGCGGGGTGCATGGGCAGAGGAGCTTCCTAGCATCCTCTGCTCCATGCGCACGACCCCGTCTCGGGCAACGGGACGTACTCCCTTCTCCCTAGTCTACGGGGCGAAGGCAGTTCTCCCCCCGGAGATTGGCTTCCGGTCGCTGCGAGTCGAGCTCCTAGACGGAGCTACGACCGCAGTGTACCAGGCCAACGAGGCCAACCAGCGCCTGGAGATCGACCTCGTGGAGGAGGAACGCGACCGAGCGCTCCTCCGCCACGCTATCTACGAGCGCGAGATGGCGCGCGCATACAACCAGCGCGTGCGCAAAAGATCCTTCCGCCTTGGGGACCTTGTCCTCAAGCGCGTCACAGACCCCTAAACCCAGGGTAAGCTCTCCCCTAAGTAGGAGGGTCCCTACAGGATCTCCGCGGTCCTGGGCTCGGGGGCTTACAAGCTCTCCAACCTTCAAGAGCAGGAGCTGAAGCACACGTGGAACTTGCGTTTACTTCGCAAGTTCTATGTTTAGCCTTACGGGCCTGTCCCCTCCCCCAGAGCGATCACGCTGGAGGGGGAGGAGGGACACTGTACTTACCTTTTCCTCCCCTTTCGCGACTTCGCAGGGGGAGGCACTGTACTTCATTTTGTTAGTAATACATAGGTCTTGCTCCTCAACTGTCTCATTGCAGGTTCTTGTCATTACCGCCTCTAACGACGATGCCCTCCCCGCGAGGAAGTGGGCCCAGACCCAGCAAGTCCCTCCTGTAGGGCGGCTTACGATCAGCCCTCGTGGACTGAGGGTGTAAGCGGCAACCCGGTCCTCAGTGACCGCAGTAACGAGTTACTTTGGGAGACTAGTCCCCTGCCCAAACACTCAAGACCCGTCATCGGGCACTTCCTCCTCCGGGAGTAGACGCTCTCCCCAGTAGGACGTCTAATGGCTTTCTTGGATATCTCTTCCTCCTCCGGGAGTAGACGCTCTCCCCAGTGGGACGTCTAATGGCTTTCTTGGGTATCTAGTCTCCGGAGACTTTATTCCCGGCTCCCCGTTCTCACGGCGACCGGATGATTGCCTCCCGGAGACCCTATTCCCGGCTCCCCATCCTCACGGCGACCGGATGATTGTCTCCCGGAGAAGTTACGGATTTCTCGGACATTTCTTCCCCGGAGACATTCCCGGCTCCCCGTTCTCACGGCGACCGGACGATCATCCCCCAGGAAGCTCGCCTCCGGAAATCTCATCGGGTTTTTCTTGGGTTTCCTCCACACGAGGCCTTATTCCCGGCTCCCCGTTCTCACGGCGACCGGACGATTGTCTCCCGGAAGGTCTTTCCCTTGGAAACCTCGTTTTGAAATTTTCTAACTTAGAAAAATTCCTATGCTACAGGTTGTCTTCACCCCGGGGGCCTCGCTACCCCCACAGCGCGCGGAGCTACCCCCCGGCCCGCTGTGGGCGGGGGGAATAAGGAACCCCCGGGTGTCGACCGCACCGCCCACGAGCAAACTTAGCTCATTCTTGTGAAAAGGAGTCGTCCAGACCATCCAAGAAGAAAAAATAAAAAGACAACGAAAGAAGAAGCGAGCAAACAGCTTTATTGATTGTCAAACCCGGAGGACATCTTCCCCCTCCGATGGGCTTCGGAAACGGTACAACCCGGGCTCTAACCCGGGGGATTCTCTACATCCTAAGGCTCCTACGCCTAATACTCTCGGAGGCTTTCCGCTAGCTCCCGGGCCAAGTCCCGGTACAATGCGCGCACGCGGCGCCGAGCGTCCCGGAGCACATCTTCGGGCCAGAACTTGTATCCCGCCGGCGGAAGTATCCGGAGAGGAGGTATCATCCGGAACCCCGGACGCGGAGGGGACAATTCGGCGCGATGATTGTCAAAATTGTCCAAGTGCCACTACAGATGCCACCTTAACCGGACGGGCTGCCGGATGGCGTCCCGGCTGCGCTCCCTGGAGATGAGGCTTAGCAATATTAAAGCCGCTTGGGCGTCCCCCGGAGAGCCCCCCCCCCCCGGACCTTCGCCCGGGAGCAACCTCCCGGGAACCCTGGTAACATTGCATTCAATTCAAAGACTTAGAAAAATATCTAACTCTATTGCATTCAAAATATCTTTTTACAAGTGTCCGGGGCTTCTTCTAAGAAGCTACATGGATCAAAAGTCCTAAGAAAACAAAAGGGTCCTATCTAAAGACCCGGGGGGAGGCTCATACTTGTTCATTGGCGTCCTCCCCCCGGGGGGCCTCCTCCGAGGCCGGGGCTGGGGCGTCCACTGCCGGAGGCACCGGTGCCGGGAATCTCACCTGGATGATCCGGTCGTAGAAACCCCCGGCGAGCTGCTCCACCTCCCAGCGTGAGGGCTCGAAGAACTCGGGGAAGCTCCGCGGGATGCGGCCCCCGATCGCCCGGGCGCCCACTCCCCGGTGCTCGACGAGCCCGGCCGCGGCCGCAATGACGGGGATCGCCCGGCCTCGCGCCCGGGCGTTCGTTGCCTCAGAGATCACGGAGACTTGTGCGTTAAGAAAACGCACAGCCTCCGCGAGCGTGGCCGGGGGCACCTCCGAGCCACCCCAGGAGCCTAGGCTTACGCCGAAGCTCTCGAGGGCCGAGCGGACGGAGCGGCCCGCGTCCACCACCACCCGGACGCTCGATCCCTCGAGCTCCCGGAAGGCCTCCTCCCTCGCCTTCGCCTCCTCTCGGAGGCGACCGTTCACGGTCTCCGATACGTGAACCTGGGCCCGGACCCGGGCCAGCTCCCGGAGAGCTTCGTCCCGCTGGCCCAGGTAGGCGGCGGCCTTGTCCTCCTCGTCCTTGAGCAGCCAGATGACGCCCTGCTCAACGCCCCAGGTAATCGCCGCCCCCTATAAATTCCAGAGTTAGAAAAATTTTAAATGCAGAGGACCAAGAGAAAGCAACAACCGCTTCGGGTGAATACCTGGGCTTGAAGGGACCGGAGCTCCGCGAAACGCTCGTGGAGCGTCCCCCCCGCGACGAAGGCCTGGACCTTTGGGGTCTGCAGGCCTTCCGCATAACGTTCGACCTCCCCTGCGGAAAGCAGGGGGGTCTCCCGCCCGGCGCTTGTCCCGCCGCGGCCGGTAACGGGCTCCCAGACCTGGGCGCCCGGTATGACCTCGGTCGGGTTGGCGGTCGTCGTCGCCTTCGTCGCCGAAGTGCCCCCCGAGGAAGTGGCTGAGGACACTTTAGAGGGGGTCCCTCGCCGGGGGGGATCATCAGCCCTTTCCCCTTCCCGGGCGGGAGGGCCCCCGGGGCCCCCACTTCCGGCGGGACCTCGTAGACCAAGGGGCTCCCCCCCTCGTCCACGGGCCACTCCACCCGCGGAGGCGAGGTCTCCGCGAACCTCACCTCCGGTTTCTCCGGCTCCAAGGGTGCCGGGGGCGCCGGGAGGACTGCTACTGAAGGTGGCGACGGGGCGTAGTCCGCCAAATCAGACGACGCCCCGCACGCGGCCGACTCCTTCCCCCGGGCCTCGACGGGGCTCTTCGGGGGAGGGGGTGTTGCTTCTTTCCGGGCCGGTGCCCGGGCGCGCTCGGTCCCGGGGGTCTCGTCCCGGGGCTTCGCCGGTGTCGTCGCCGGCATCGTCGACAGGCCGGGGGCTTTCTGGACTCTGGCCTTCTTAGGCTCAGAGCCCCCGGCCGCGTCCTTCCCCCGCTTGTGCGACCCGGGGGTGGAGAGGGGCTTCCTCTCCGGCAGCTTCAGCCCGTAGGCCTCAGCCACCAAGTTCCGGGGAGGACCCTCCCCCACGAGGCGCACGACGCGCTCGTGCTCATCGGCGAAGTACCTCCCCAGGAGGTTCTACGCCTTCTCCCGCGCCGCCGGATACGGCCGGACTACAAGAGATAAAGAGTTAGTCAAATTTTCAAAAACTTGTAAATGCAATGAAGCAGGTTACCGGGACTTACGTCGGGTCACCGGCTTGACCGGGGGCCGCTGCTCCGGGCCCATGCCGATCCCCCTTCTCCCGCGTGAGAAGGGGGAGATCCTCAGGAGCATCATCTCCTCAGCGGCGTCCCGCATAGAGCGGGTCTTCCGGGAGATGATCACCTTGCCGAGGAGCTCGAGCTCCTCGTCCGTCCACACCGGAGGCTTCGGCGCGGACAACCTGCTGTAGGAGGCGGGCTCCGGGGCGTACGTCACCTCGTCGTCCCAGACCCGGAGGTAGAACCACCTCCGGATCCAGTCGCCCCAATGGTCCCGGGAGGCTGCCGCAGGGTAATCGCCCACCCGGGACGGCAGCATCTGCACCATCACGGAGCCGAAGGGGGACTTGGGTGCCCCCTTGACCAGGTGGGAGCTCCTCGCCGCCGGTTCGTAGAAGTACCGGAAGGCGCGTAGGGTAGGCTCCCGCCCGGTCGCCGTCTCGTAGAGCCAAATGAAGAGGCCCATCCGGACGATCGCGTTCGGGGTGAGGTGGTTTAGAGCCACCCCATACTCCTTCAGAAACTCGCGGAGCAAGGGATGCACCGGGAGCCGGAGCCCCGCCTCCAGGAACGCCTCGAAGGCCACGATCTCTCCGGGCCTAGGGCAGGGGGCTCCGTCCTTCTTCACGGGGACCCAGATGTCCCCGTCCTCGATGACGCAGCGTTCGACCATGGACTCCGAGTCCTCGGCCGTGAACTCGGACGCCCAGAGGAAGTCTGGAGCGACCTCCTCCGGGGGCACCTCGGTCGTCTTCGCTCGACCCTTCGGTGCCATCAGGTTTGCTTTTTCCGGAGGCTAACTTTTCAGGAGGCTACGTCTAAAGGTTCCGGATGCTTGCTACCGGGCACTAGCTACCGGGAAGAGCTACCGGAAGAGAGCTACCGGGAGAGCTAAACTCGCTAAGGATGAGAAGTTTGGAATGAAGTTCCCGGGCCCCCCAAGGCCCTATTTATAGGGGCGAGCCGTGGTCCAGATGGGCGCCACGTGGCACCCCGCGGAGCAATCTGGACCGTTGAAGTTCAAACCGCGCGCGGGAAACGAAAGGACTGGCGCGCGAATCGAGGCGCCGGTTCGAACCGCGAGTGCATTTATGGCGAAACGGCGCGGCCTTAAGCGCGGGGCACGGAAGCCGAAGCGTCACGGCTCCGGCGGCTTGGTCCGGAGATTCTCCCGGTGATATGTACCATACCCACCGGGGACTCGAGCATCGTCCCCGGGGGGCATGGGGGGCTGCTGTTGGGGGAAATCTCCACGAGACTAAGTCCAGATAAGTTGCGTCACATGCGCCCGGGGACATGGCCTCCGGTGCCTCCCCGGGCACCGCCTTTTGGCCCCAGGACCTGGCCTCCGGCACCGTCCCGGGTGCCGCCGTTTGCCCGGGAACCTGGCCTCCGACGCCTCCCCGGGCGCCGCCTTTTGGCCCCCGGGACCTGGCCTTCAGCGCCGTCCCGGGCGCTGCCGTTTGCCCGGGCACCTAGCCTCCGGTGCCTCCCCGGGCGCCGCCTTTTGGCCCCCGGGACCTGGCCTCCGGCACCGTCCCGGGCGCCGCCGTTTGCCCGGGGACTTGGCCTCCGATGCCTCCCCGGGCGCCGCCTTTTGGCCCCCGGGACTTGGCCTCCCCGGGCGCCGCCTTTTGGCCCCCGGGGACCTGGCCTCCGGCGCCGTCCCAGGCGCCACCATTTGCCCCGGGACCTGGCCTCCGATGCCTCCTTGGGCGCCGCCTTTTGGCCCTGGGACCTGGCCTCCGGCGCCGGTCCCGGGAGTTACCTTTGGCTCGGGGACCTGGCCTCCGATGCGTGTCCCGGGCCTCGTCGCCCTTCTAAAGGTAAAGTCTCTGGTTGTTGATCACGTGCAGGTCAAGCGAGGAGCGCCTCGGGAATCAGCGACCACCTGTCAAGCATCCAAGACGTTTGACCAGGAGAAGGACGTTCCTACCCCTCAATCCGACGGTGGCTTCCGGGGTAGTTTAGGCTTTTTGCTTCTTTTTGGGGCTATAAATAGCCCTTGTACCCCTCAGTTGTAAGCAGGTGATTCATATTGATTGGAATAGCTAAACTCACAGGCGTGCTCCGGAAGCCTCTCCCCCGGAGAGAGCCTTCCCAGCCAACTCCGGTCGGGAGCGCGCCGACAGGACTAGGGCCCCCACCGGGATCCGAACCTATATAAATCCTTGTCTTTTCTTGTGTTTGTCCGGCGGGGGAGGACCGGTCATCCGGTCAACCCGCACAGCGTAATCTTCGCTAAGATCGTTCACAAAACCTGCCGGGGTATTCGCAATACCACGATAACTAATTTATTATTGGATAAATCGAGCTTGGCCAAATACCCTCTTAAATAAAAAAAAATTACAAAGTCTTCTTAAAAAAGTTGCAACTGGCATGTCTCATCCATTTGGAGGAAAGGGAAGAAGCATCAGTTTTGTTCTTGCAGAATTTTGATCTATTCCATTAAAACGTACAGAAAAGTGAACTATGTGATAGCTGAAATGGTTAACATAGCATTTGCTTACGTAAGAGGTAACAAATTCGATTCACACCGATGCAGGTTGGGTTCATGCACCAGGAAGCCAGCTTACAATAACTACACACAGTACAATTAGGCAGATTAAGTATTCAGCATTGGATTCATACCTCATAGTCCAAACCTGAGATAAGTTTGCATTTTGCTTTGCATATGTTAAGTCCGAGGAAATGAGCATGTATGTGAACAATAATAATTGCTGCATAAAACTTATTCAATGAAAGTAAGGTGTGTGGTCATTTTTTCTCGAAATAACACATCAAGCAAGGTGCACCATCAGGATAGCTCTAGCAACACAGTAACCAATGATTAATGATCCATTGAAAAAAAATGTCTAGATTATTCATAACAAAAACGAACATGGCATAAAGAAATAAAGACAAAATATCATATAGAAAAGAAATTTGCATGGAGTTTTTCTGGTACTATGGTAGACATAAGCTCAAGAATAGCTCCTCAGAAGTTATAAGAATGCAGAATAGAAGGTTAAAGCCTTCATTTATTACTGGTAAGGTGTAATCAAGTTTCAGTTAAGTTGAAATGTCATACCTCTGAGCACTTAAAAAAATGATTTCACACTCCAGTACAGCATCCACACAAAACAGAACTGTCCAAATCATGAATGGCAATTGATACAGCATTTGTCATCTATCGCTCAGTTTGTTGAGCTAAAGTAGCATCCATTCTTCACCCCCAACTTGTCAAACAGACAAATGGTAGAACTAAAGAACAGTTTTTCCATTCTGACATGAAATTAGATGGCCGAAAAAACCTTCAGCAAGACACAAAGTCAGCCGAAATTTTCAAGTACTGCATCTTATAAGCTACATCCTGTTATCAACAAATTGCACAAAATTCTAATATTTGAAACCAGTAACCAAAAAAAAAAAAAGACTGCCATGATTGATATGATACTTTCACAACCACATTATCGTCAGCATCTAACACCAGCCGATCGAACATTGGCCTAACCTTTTATGCACAAGCATGAAGTATGAAGCTGGATTCAAAGACATAATACTGGTTTATACACTGCAAATTGATCCCGCATAAAATGGGGTATATCTGTTTACTTGCAATAAAATGTAAGTAATTTACATTATAACCCACAAGGACGTCTGCACTTAATATAGAACTTCCTACATATATAGTTAGATTGCATTTCATCTTGCAGCACACCTCATATTATACAGCCCAACAAAACCATCCTGCAACCTTTTACAAAATGTTGCTTTTTAAGTGTTATCAGAAACAATTTCAAGCTCAGAAGCTAGAACTGTTTTAGCTGCCACTTGCAGATGCTGCAACTTGAAGGACGTGAAGACCACATGCTCCAGGAAGCACTCTGGGTGAGGGTTCCATATCAGACAAAATAAAATATCTCTGCGAAAGAAGCCATCAAAAAATTGTTCTCAGCCAAACTAATTTCCAAAGCAACACAAAGTTAGAAGCCAACTAATAACACTTCATACACTAGCAGCCAACTGGATTGCAAATTTACAACAAAAAAAAAACACATCTATCCAAATTGTGACCAAGTCAAGTCAGAAGATATTGCAATAGGGACATAATTAATTTGATCAAACTGAAATACAGATAAATTAAGTCATCCTTTAATCGACTCATTAATTTGATAGTACCAGTAGAGGCTTAAAAAAATTTACAGTCAGGTTACACAGTAAAAACAGAATAGAGTTGTTACAAACTACCAGCTCAATTCATTTGTTTGGTTTGTGATGTGCAAAAACCTGCACATTAACTAGGATGCTATCCATTAAGCAAAAGAGTAATAAATTGCTATTCACTAAATTTACAGTGCAACCTTTTATTTCATATGCATTTTGATTTTCACCTTCTCAACAAATCAAAACTGCTGCCGTAAGTCCTAAAGATTCCTAGATTACATGAGTTATTACATCAATCAACCAAAGGCTACCAAAGTCACCTCCACTTCCTATTGTTCTAGTAAATCAAAAACTTTATACCGTTCAAACATTTCATATGTTAATTTGCCATGTGATAAAAAAATAGCAGACATAGTAGTGTTTGGATTAAGATTACAAATTCAAGTCTCGCTTTGATCCCTGGACAATCATAAAACATATGCAATCAAAAGACCATGTACCCAAGTATTAGGATCAACTGATTTTCAATTGTCTCAAAAGAACCTTATACTCAATGTCTTAAACAATTTAGTATTTCTCTAATCAATTCAGAGAAACAAGAAGGAAATAATGGCCACAATTCGATATTGGAATCAAAATTATTAATATTGCAGCCTAATCGTCATCAAAATTAGTTCAGTTGAAATTTGGTAAATTGAACTTTTGCTGATTTCAAGTTCTCTACTATGAAACACACATGATAAAACAGGTGAAAGTTAGTGAACATGTTTACTATTGTTTTCAACCCATCGGATTAGAAATTTAGAATGCTGGCTATATTAAGCTGGAATTGGCAAGATAACAAAAAAGAAGATATAATCAACTAAAGAATACCTGCTTTTAGTGTTAACTCAACCTGCAATAATTTTCTGGGAATATACAAGAAATATAGGCATTCAAAACTACTTGATTTCCCTATCAGGTGATCTCGCTACACGACCAGACTCCTCAGTATTTTTAGGTAAACTCTCCTTGCACCGTGATGCATGATTACTTGTACATCTATCCAGTCATCTACTCATTTTAATAATTGGCCTCTCACATAGTGGAGTGTCTGCAGAACTTTATGAGCTAAATAATCTAGCCAAAAATATATGAAGCCAGTAACCTTCTGCTGTCAAGACTTGAGATAACCACCTGAATGGAGAACTCAAAAACAAGAGTCATCGTCTTCATCAGGTCCACAGTAATTACAGACATACTTCCAGTAGTCGACTAATTTGTGATCATCTGGTTGCACCTCCATTGCCCTGCCCGCGCAAAAGATTGCATATGCATCAGCTGCATACCTGCAATAAGCACAAGCTTAATGGTACGATGTGATGTGCAGGGAGTTACTTGAGAAACAATGAACAAATTAGACAGACAGAAGAATACAAGAAACAACTTTGTACAAATACACCACATACTAAGAAGAAGTGAAGAGACAAACACTCACTTGCCAACACCATGAAGCTCAGTGACATAAGTCCAATCTGTGTTCAGATATGAATAAGAGAATTTTTTGATCTTCTTTGATCTTTCAAGTTGTAAACCCAAGGGCCTCAGATATTCCACCATTCCTTCAAAATCAGCATCACATGCAGCATGTGCATCAGGATAACGAGCAAAGAACCCCTCCAATACCTTGCTAACCTGCATTTGTTAACAACATTCATTCAATCCATAATCTCTATTTATGTTGTGCTGGAACAACAATGCTGAGAGGCATCATGGGGAATCACTATCCTCGTCCAGAAAAATAAATCTATGTCCACTTGCGCTCAACAAGATCACACAAATAGTACAAACATTACATTGGCAATATGTTAGACAACTAAATCAAGATGAGAACTTTGCAGAACTTGAATCTGCAGCAATACCATAGGTGCAAGAGCCCACAGAGATAATCAGAACAAAACAGGCACAACTACAAAACATGCATTTTCTTTTTCTGAACACAATACACACGCATTTCAAAATTCAAGTTTTAGTCATCGCTGTCATTATGCATTTCGAAGTAGGAGGCACCATAGTAAGGTAATTCATTTGGGATGCTAAGGGAGCTATCATCCATCAAGTGATTCTCAATTCTCAATTAATGGTAAAGATAGATCACAAAAAGGAAAAGAAATATATCACCGGTTTCCCTTGAGTGCGGTTGAGCAGCATGCAAATGACGATGACCTTCCAAGGGTCGGGAGCATAGCTCTCCTGCAGGAGATTGTAGGGTGTGCGGCGTGGAGTCACCAGGCAATCAGGCGGCAGGCGGCGGTATACATCCGACCGTTTCTCGGCAGGAGTGAGCATAGGTATAAATCTCATCTTAGGCTTCTTTTGTGAGGCTTTCTTCTCCTTATTGGGCTTCACGGCATCAGCGAGTGGTGCTGTGTTACTCCTATTATCCACACCCTCTTGCTGATGTCGTGGTAGGGAGCCAGGCAGCTTCCTTTTCCTCTCCATTTTGGAACCACCAATGATAGTGCAATGCATTGGCAAGGACATTGACGATCCGGATGCATCAGAGGTAGACTGGCCCTGGGCATTCTGCTTCGCCTGAGAGATCAACTTCTTCTTTTTCCTCTTCCCTTCAACCAAGATGGCTCTGACTAGATGGTTGTTTCCAAATACAGTCTGATGCTGATGCTGTGCGTCTTGTTGCCCTTCCGGTGGAACATAATCATACCGGAACCTGTCAAAAGGACTCGGATCAGTGCGGCTGTGACTGAGACATCCTTGCTGATGCTGGTTCTTATTAGTCTTAATGGCCGCCCTGGCAGGGCAGCGATTGAGACAATAGGGCACAGCAGGCTGAGCTTGAGAAGGCCCAAGATTTGGATTGGTGTCCCCACGCTGCCGCCGGCGATAAGAACTACCCGGCTGGTTGCTATTCGTCTCCACTCTGGTCTCAGAGTCAGTGGGACTGCGACTGGTCGGCTTCTTGCTGTCCATAGACGGCAATAGCATATGCCCTAATTGAGACTTGGTGGTCTTCACGGCCATAGCAGCGCCGGCAGGAGCTCCAAGATCGCCGGAGAGTTGAGGATTGAGGGAGATGATCCTATTCCTATGGCGAGAGGGAAGATGCAGATGCCGAAACCGATGCTCCAATGGCGGTTGGGGAGGCTGACCGAGGCCGCCGCCGCCTCCTTCCGGTCGGTAGCGGAACTCTTCGAATAGCCCAGTCCCCAACTCCGGCGTTGTCTGCCTCGTCTTCCCCTTCTCCGACGACATTGCCATTGACTGACTCTCTCTCTCTCTCTCTCTCCTCTCTTCTTCAATTTGCCGCTAAACCTTAATTTTCCCACAAAAAATCGCCGCCTCAAAATATTCTGATACCACGGGTTTAAAGGGGAATTCCGGATATGGCCCTGCAAAAGGGTCAATTTCCCCCAAAAGAATAAGCCAGCTTCTTCGGTGTTAATTCCTTACAACCACAAAACTCCCCGACCCCAAGAACAACTGGGAGGGTCGTTGGCAACGGGTGACAAATAGCAACAAGCAATCAAGTAATTGGTGACATAATGGTGAGAAAATAGGCGTGGATCAGAATATTTAGTGTAGATTATTAGAGTTATGAATTATAGAGAAAAGAATATAAAAGAGTACACAAAAAGAAAATATACAAGTCACACTCGTGAAAAAATGGTAACAAGGTGTTGAGATAGTTGTACGCATGCATGGTGACCAGGTGTTGCAGTGGTAGATCCCCTCACAAGTATTGGTTGGTGTCAACTGTAGCAATGTTGACAAGGGATGATAATTGGGGCGAACGAGTTATTGTACATGGTTTATGGAGTCAACTCAAGATGCGTTTGGATTGGGACTTTTTCCTTTTTCACTGCGAGAAAAAACAAGAGCATGATTGTACACACCACCACATATGTCTATCATAACGTAGGATGAACTCTCACGCGTTTTTCTTAGTAAGTTTTTCATCTTGCTAAAATTGTACATACTCGAAGTTAGATTGTGTTTTTTACTCAGTAAGGAAGAGAATCGTTTTATGAGGCATGAGAGCGGTACAAGAACTTATTTCTGAAAGGCCCTCATCACGAATTGGAGAAATAGCTTGTAGTTTAGATGTTCTATAACGGGCTGAACTACAATGCGCGAAAGTAGTAGACGCCATAGTCGGCAATGCAATGATGAACAAAAGCGTGGATGAAACGTAAGACCTGATTGAAGGAATGACACAAAATTAAATGCAATGGAAAACTAAACATGTTATGCTTGGTAAGACCAACAATTTTGAGGTTTTTGGTCGAAGGATGTCAACTAGAGAGGGGTAAATAGGAGATATTAAAATTTCTGAAAACAATTAACAATTTCAAGTGCAAGTACAGATAATCAGTGTTCTGTCTTAAGAAGATCAAGTCAATAGCAGTAAGTAAATTTCAGATATATCAAAGTAAGAGGAGGTAACCGATGACACGGTCAGTTTTTCCCGAGGTATCAGAAATTTGTCGATTTCTACTAGTTCTTGTTGAAACACTCTACACAAGAGTCTTGCCTCAGTTCCACTAACGGTTGCCCTTCTTCTCTTTGGATAGGCGAGCACCAAACCTTCACACCCAATTACCAGGCCTCTTAGACAATCACGGCCAATGGAGAGTGTTGCATCTAGGCCCCCTTTTTGGTTGATTTTGATTATTGATGACATTAAGTGTCTTGGATTAACTGTGTCTTTGAGCTATTTGTATGCAGAGCTATTTCTGCAAAGTCTGCAAGTGATCCAGGAGGATCTGCAGGTCGCAAGCGCAAGGTCGCCAAGAAGGAAGCCGCAAAGACCTAAGGCAAGTGCTTATTTATTGTACCAGTATTGGTGTTTAGAGTATTGATCAGTTTTATAGAAATTCCTTTTAGTTTAACCGTAATATTAAGAGAGATTGCGAAATCTCTTTTAGTTCCGGAAAAAACTGAGAAACTCTTAGGTCATATGTTGCATTCGCTTTCATTCACAATCTTGGTCGAATCTAAGAATTTCAAAGAGGGACTGAAACTGGTCATCCGAGTACTGTTCGTTCGACCAGACACTGTTCATTCGATCAAATATTCCAACGGCTATTTACTAGCCGTTAGAGGTCGAAGCTGGCTGCTAGCTGTACTGATTTTCTTTCTTAATCGATCATAACGGCTAGCTGAGAGGTGTGGGCTATAAATAGGTGTTTTGAGCAATAGTTTTATATATCTTCAAGCCACATTCTCATATACACCTTCGAGCAGCATTTCTATACTGTTTTGAGCAGTTTTTAAAAATAGTTTTTTGAGTAGTATTTTAAAAATAGTTTTTGAGCAGTTTTTAAAACACTTTTGAGCTGATATCTATACATTTTCAAGTAGTATTTTTAAAATATTTTTTGAGCAGATTTCTACATATTGATGAGCCATATTCATATATACACTTGAGCCAAAGTTTTCTAGTGCTTTAATCTTGATCTGTTGATCAAGTGTCATTCTTTGTGATTAAGAGAGAGCCTCTGAGAGCATTCATTCACATCATTTGAATCCTTAGAGTTTCTTGGTGATCGTTGGAGGTCAAAAGAAGATCTCGCAACTTGTTACTCCTGGTGATCGCCTTCATCTAGACGGTTTGGTGGTGTGACCGTTGATCTCTCCATTGATAAAGTTAGTCGGAGAGGCTCGGTGTGTTTGTGAGAAGTTTGATGTTTACCTTTCTGGAGTGGAGAAGGAGCAATCTTAGTGAAAATATCCTTCGTGGATATTGAAGCAAGACTCATTCATTTGAGTGCTTCAACGAGGAGTAGGAGAGACCAGGCGAGTCTCCAAGATCTCGGGATACATCGTTGTGTTTGTCTCTCTTCCTCTTATTTTATTTGTGCAATCTATTTGTTTAATTGATTCAATTTTTATTTGTTCTTAGCTCTTTTAGGCTTTAATCTTGCAAAAAAAATTTTATTAGAAAAGTTTTTAAAGCCCCCTCTAGTCGGCATCTTCGATCATACACAAGTTAGGATAGTTTAGACATTTGTATCTTTTGGGGCCTATATATACCCCTTGTACCCTCTCTCTTGTAACACAATTTTCATTTGTATTCAATACATACCAAGCAATAGGCGTGTTTAGGAGCTCTCTCCTCACGAGAAAGCCTCCCCAGCCAGCTTACGTGTCGATAGGACTAGGGTTCCCACTTGAACCCGAACTTATATAAATCCTCCGTGTCTAGGTGTGGAAACGGAGCCGGGTCGGGTCGGGTTCAACCTTTTGCTTCTAGACCCTTAATCTTGATTTTGATGATAAATGACAACAAGTATCTTGGACTAATCTATTTGCTTTGAGTAAAATCAATAAGATTAGGTGAAAAGAAGAAACGTCAAATGAGAGTCGCAAGACGAAAGCCGCAAAGACCTTAGAGCCATTTCTGCAAATTCAAAGTGTCGCTCGAGGTCACAGTCCAAGGTCACGAGCCAAGGTCACAGTGTCGCCTGGATATGCAGGTCCCAAGTGCAAGGTCGCCAAAAAAGAACAGCAAAGACCTAAGGTAAGTACTTGTTTATTGTACTGGTCTCAGTGTTTGGAGTATTGACCGGTTTTATAGAAATTCTTTTTAGTTTTTAACCGAACTATTAAGAAGGGTTGCGAAATCTCTTTTAGTTCCGGCAAAAACTAAGAAACTCTTAGGTCATATGTTGCAGTTGCATTCATTCATATTCTTGGTCGAAATCTGAGAAAAAAATATATAGATTTCAAAGAGGAACTGAAACTGGTCTTTTGAGCACTGTTCATTCGACCAGACACTCCAATGGTTATTTACTAGCCATTAAAGGTTGAAGTTGGCTGTTAACTGTATTGATTTCTTTCCTTATCAACCACAACGGCTAGCTGAGAGGTTGGGCTATAAATATAGATGTTTTGAGCAGTATTCTCATCCATCTCAAGCTATATTCTCATATACACCTTCAAGCATCATTTCTCTTTTCTTTTGAGCAGTTTCTGTTCACATTTTTTAGCAGTTTTATAAACACTTTTCAAACAGATTTTCGAGCAGTTTTATAAACACTTTTCGAACAGATTTTTGATCAATTTTTAAAAATCTTTTGAGCAGATTTTTTCTACTGTTTTGAGCAATTTTTAAACAGTTTTTGAGCAGATTTTTGAGCAGTTTCTGTTCACATTTTCGATCAGTTTTACAAACACTTTTGAGCAGATTTTGATCAGTTTTTAAAACACTTTTTGAGTAGATTTCTAAACTGTTTTGAGTAGTGTTTTTAAACATTTTTTGAGTAGTTTTTCTAAAGAACCAAGACATATAATTTTTTATATACGTTTGAGCCCAAGTGCTAAAATCTTGATCTTTTGATCAAGTATCATTCATTGTGATTGAGAGAGATCTTCTGAAAGCATTCATTTGCATCTTTAGAAGTTTCTCGGTATTTGTTGGGGGTCAAGAGAAGATCTTGTAATTTGTTACTCTTGGTGAGCACCCTCACCTAGACGGTTTGAAGGCGTGGCCGTTGACCTCTCCCTTAACGGAGGTTGTCAAAGAGGTTCGGCGTATTTGTAAAAGGCATTGGTGCTCGCCTTTCTGGAGTAGAGAAGGAGCAACCTTAGTAAAAAATATCCTTCGTGCATATTGAAGCAAGACTCATTCATTTGAGTGATTCAACGAGGAGTAAGGGAGACCGGGCGAGTCTCCGAGACCTCCGGATAAATCACCGTGTATATTATTAAATTATTTCAGTTTATTTGCTCTTAGTCTTTTCCTTACAAAAATTGTTCTTAGTTGAAAAGTTTTAAAGCCTCCTATTCACCCCCCCTCTAGTCGGCATCCTCGATCCTACACATCCCGGCTTCGGATCCAGACGGAGCCGGATACGGATATGAAAACTCGAATCCGACCCGGGTTCAGATGCGAATGTGGATGTAGTTTTGTTGAAAATTCTGGATGCGGATATGGAGTCGGGTTTCACTAAAATATACCGGATACGGGTTAAACCCAGATTCGTATAACATATATTATTATCATTATATCAGTGTGTACATCTGCGACGCCACTGAAAGGGATCTAGGATATCGATTAGAGAGGGGGTGAATAGGCGATTTTGACAATTTAACAACTAATCAAACAATTATCAATAATTAAGAGCAAATAGCTAAAACAAGATGAACATCAAGCAAATTAACATAAGGATATATCCCATGGTCTCGGTGATTTACCGATCACCCCTAATCCACGTTGAGGCAAACTCAAATCTCTAACCGCTCCTCTATCTAGTCGACTTCTTCTCAAGAAGTGACTTAGATCTCGAGCCGGATTAGTACGATGAGTTATCCAAACCTCGATTCCACTATTGATGCACTTTACCGCTCCGGCAAGGCGTGCTCGACCCCTTCACAAGTTATTTTGAGGCTTCTTCACAATCTTCCTTGAAGAGCTCTCCAAAACCTTCCTCCTAGCCGTTTAGGAGCCGGCAAGCTCCAAGAGTAATAAGCCAATGATGACCACGTAATGCTCTTCTAGTGCCACAAGGTTGATTTAGTGATCTAAATGCAATGCACTAGAAGATCTCAATTGCACACTCTCTCAAATTCAAGAAAATGCATACTAGAGTGTATGAAACGTGGTTAAGCTCTTAAGAATGAAGGCAATGTTCACAAATATGCCAAAAGTCCCCAACAGTACCATGCATGGGAGTATATATACCCCTCACAATAAATATAGCCGTTGGAAGAAAAAGATCACTTGGCGGTCAGACCACAGGTATAAGCCCGGTCAGACCGCCGCAATTGCAACGGCATTAAACAGGCGCAATAAATGCTCACCTATCCTTGTCGGGCACTCTCACGGTCAGATCGCATTGTTTCTGGACATGATTTATGGTCAGCCCGAAAACTTCGGACAGACCGGTTACACGGTTAGATCGCAGTACAAAATCTCGGTCAGACCGTTTAGCGGTCAGACCGGACCAACAATCGGTCAAACCGACGAGCACACTAATTTTCATAAAAAATATGATCATGAAGCTCCAGGAGTCTGACTCAAGGTTTAACTACGGACATACCGACCTTTTGGAAAATAAACACACTTCATCATAACTGTCTGTCAGTCCGAAACAACACTCGATCAGACCATTTCTGTGGTCAGACCGGACCAACTTTTGGTCAGACTGACTAGAGACTGAACTTGGCTGTATTGAACGGATAAAGCATTTTTAAAAGATATGATCTTCTAGTATGCAATGCAAGTTGTTTTTATAACTTGTGGTACACAGATGAACTATTTAGTGATACACCACATGCTCCTCTTAATAGTACAGCGACTATCCTATAATCCGGTCAAAATTCTTCTCTAATCACCTTAGACCGGTAAAAGGAAGAAAATGCCCTATTCCGTACCTTTGCCTCTTTGCTCAATGTCCTTTCTTCATCATGTAGCTCTTTCTTTACCTTTCATTATCCTATCTTTTGATTTTGTTTTTGACACAACTTAACAGATATCGTTAGTTCAACATTTGTAATTGTCATTAATTACCAAAACACTCTTTAGGGGCCTAGAAGCTACAATCTCCCCTTTTTTGGTAATTGATGACAACATTAAGAGTAGATGATTGAATTTTGAGCATTAAAAGGATTTTTCAATGAGCATAGTAGAGAAAAACACACTCCCCCTAAATAGATGAATATGAGAATTTTGCCCTTTTGGTGGAGTTCAAGCATGTATATAATTAAGCATGTAAACAAGAGGATATGTCAATTCACTCCACAAATGATATCGGAGTTAAACAACATCACAAAGGTCAATATCATTAAGCACATCGCAATATAACATGAAGTACCACAATATCACAAAAGTCATACAAGTTATAGGGTTATAAGGTATTCAAAACATCACATCATTCATACGGCATAAGTCATCCACTCATAAAAAATCACTCATCTAGAGTTCATCTCCCCCTTTGGCATCAATTGTCAGAAAAGTTAAGAATCGGTGGGAGCATCATCATCTTGAGACGGAGGGTTGAAGGGAGGAGTCTGAGGGAATCGAGAGTAGAAGTGAGCGGAGAAGGCGTCGAAACGCTGCTCGAACTGATCTTGTCGTGACGAAAAGGTCTGGAATTGATCGTTGAGAGCTGCCAAGTCAGATCGTGTGAGCTCAAGCCCCTGGAGAAGAGTAGCAACCTGATCCATCATCGGCTGATGGAACTGTTGCTGGAATTGAGTAAACCAGGCGGGGGCTTGGCTCTGCTGTGCTGGCTGCTGAGCCTGCGGCTGAGGTGGAGGAGGCATGTCAGGAGCTTGCTGCTGCTACTGCTGATGTGGCTGTACTCCATGGCCTCGAGCCAAGATGCGCGGATTGACACTGAACGGCTTATAGCTGAGATGCCTGATATCGCAAGATCCGTGAGGAAACTTTGTCTTCTGGAGCAGCAAAGTCATAATGTATGTGTTGCATCTAGGCCTTCATGCCTAACCCTAATTTTGATGATTAATGAAAACAAAGTGTTCCGGACTAATCGTGCTTTTGAGATTGATTGATACAGGGATCAGTTGGGAAGAAATGCAAGATGATCAAGAAGAACCCAACTTGAAGTGAAGCACGAGATGCAGGAGAGCAAAAGACAAGACGCAAATCATGAAGTTGCGAAAGACCTAAGGTATTGTGAGTTTTTATTTTTACCGATCTCGGCGTTTGGAGATGATCGGTTAGGGAAATTATTTTTTAGTTTTAACCGTACTATAAAGAGGGGTGGCGAAATTCCTCTCTTTATCTCCAACACAAACCGAGAAACCTAGGTCAATGCATTGCATCTTTTTTATTGGATTTGGTTTTGAACTTATTTGAAAAATCTGGTTTTTCAGTTCAGTTTTTGACAGCAGAAGAATTTTTCATTTTTCTAGAAAGATCTAGGAAGATCTGGCTTTTTCTTCTGTTGACAAAATTGTAGCCCTTGAAATTATCTTTCCAACGAGCTATTAAACACCTCTTTTGGATTTCTGGATTTAAAGTTATCTCTGTTTTTGTTCATGTTGACTGTCAGTTTGAATGTCAGTTCGTGTTAACTGACATTTGTCCAGAGAGGGTGTTTTTTTTTTTGGGCTCAAAATTTTTGTACTAGACTGACTGTCAGTTTGTCCATACTGACTGTTAGTTGGGGTTTCAACCACAGAGATTTTAACTGAGTTTCTATTTGTTTTTGGTCGAGTTTGTGGTCGAACTGACTGTCAGTTTGTGTAACTGACTGTCAGTTGTGGGTTTCAGCTTTCCATAAACGACCACGAACGGCTAGCAAAGTTTTATCCGTAAATTTTGTCGGCCGTTGTGCACTGAACTGACTGTCAGTTAGGCAAACTGACTGTCAGTTTGGGTTGCTGATTTTCAGCCCTAGCTCCAACGGTTCATTTGATTCTTGAGGCTATAAAAAGGGGCTTTGGGCATAAGTTTTATACAACAAGCAGTAGCATTTCTTATACACTCTTGAGCTTTAGTTTTTCACTTAAAATCTTGGTCTTTTGATCAAGTCGAGTGCTTTCCGATCCACCGAAAGTTTCAGTTCTTTTGCATTTGCATTCACTTAGCTTCTCGGTGCGTGTTTGGAGGTCTAGAGAAGACCTCGCTGTCTGTTACTCTTGGTGAGCGCCCTCACCTAGACGGTTCGGAGGCGCGGCCGTTGATCTCTCCGTTCGGAGATTGTCAGAGAGGCTCGGCAAGTGTGTACAAGGCATCGGTGCTCGCCTTTCCGGAGTGGACAAGGAGCAACCTTAGTTGATAATACTCTTCGTGAGTATTGAGGCAAAATTCAAGTGATTTGAGTTCTTCAACGAGAACTAGTGGAGACTGGCGAGTCTCCGATACCTCGGTAAAAATCACTGTGTTCGTTCTCTTTTCTCCTTGCTTATTTGATTTGTCTTGTTTTGTATTTATCTGCTTTAAGCTTTAAAGTTTTTAAAAAGCCTCCTATTCACCCCCCCTCTAGTCGGCATCCTTGATCCAACAGTATGGAGCAAAATACAGATTTGGAAGAGTGGTTACCGAGACATCCTCAATCGTTTTCAAGATAAATGTGACAATGTTGATCCGATGACGCTTGAGGATGTGGTCGATGAAATTCCAGTAATAGTCTCGGACAGCTTCTCGATTTCCACTCTTTGGATTGATCGTGGCTCGGATAATCTTGTTGACCATAGCTGGGAGGACTTTAAGGCCTATAATCGTGCCAGGTACGATCCTCTGGGCACCTCCCGGCTGTTCATAGAACTGGAGCCAGTCATCCTCATGCAGATAATCTTCATCTTCCATATTGATGCCTTCCTTCATTTCTTCATAATTTATCTTATTAGCCACAGCAAATTCCTCGAATGTAGCCTCATATCTCCTAGTGCCTGTCATCCACATTATCTTTTGTTCCGCCCAAATGATCTCGATGGTAGCATAGAACTGAAGGATAGCAGTGGCGTTCCATGGGCACTTATGCTCCACAAAGTCATAGAGTCCAATCTCGTTGAAGATCTGAACAAGAGGAGCCATGATGGGCTAATTCACGACATAAGCCCATTCAATCCATTTGTGTTCGAAGATGTTCTTGTGAACCAGATGTCCATAGAACACATCCTGCTGAGTCATTGTGTGGAAGTGAGGAGTAGTGGCGTCATTCTCATGGTTATAGGCATAGGTGGTCCTAGCCTTTGTGTAATCTTTGGACGTCCAGTTCTTCTTGGGTCCTTGATACGCATGGATGTTTATCTCATCGTCCTCACTCTCAATATCCATAGCCATGTGCTCAGAGCCTCCACGGTGAGAGGATTGTTCCGTTTCTGAGTCTCCGGGCGAGGGCACCCAATCTGCATCTTTAGTGTCGCTACTACTTGACAGTTGAGCTCTTTTTGGCCACTTCGCCAATTTCTTCTTATTAGTTCGGACGAAGACATTTCCTTGAAATCCTCAACTGCTAGAAGATGAGCAAGATATAAAACAGATAAGATAACACTAGAATTGAAGGCATGAATTGAATTAAGATATCAACAGATCAGCAAGCCCTAGCTCTGATGTTGCTGTCGGTCAGACCAGAACTGGGGTCGGTCAGACAGGCGCAACCGTAGAGTTAGGGTTTGAGGAGATTTCTGGGATTCAGTTGATTCTAGGGTGCAAAGTGAATTGATACTCAAGGGAAAACATTTAGTGTATCAAGAGAAAGTATCAATTTGAGGATTTGAACAGATTCATACTAGATTCATCAAATTTTCCCGGAATCCTAAAATAAGGAGGAAACTTTTTGATAAAAACGAAGAATCCGAGAAGGATACCTAGAAGACATGATTTGGAGGAGTTCTTGACCGTGGGTTTGTCCGTGCTTCGCTTTGGTTTGACCGGAGAAGAAAACTCTAAAGAATTTGGGGCGCACGTGAAAGAGACAAAAGTGAGGTGAGAGAGTGAAAAGGACAGAGATTCGGGATATAAGGTCTCTGGTCGAGTATATTTGGTCAGACCGTAGGCAAGAGACCGGTCAGACCCCTGGAAGAAGGGATTTTGAAAAGCTCTTTGGAGATAAATTCGGTTAGACCGCAAATGTTTTTCGGTCAGACCGCTGGAAGGACTGAAAATTGAGAAGTTTGTTTGATTGATGCTCATATGAGATTCAGATATAAGGTAAGATATATATATATATATATATATAGGATAACTATAAGTAAGATATAGACAATATCGCCAAAGAGGAAGTATCCATATAACAAATCAACATGTATTTAGTTAATTTTACTCAATTGCCGATAAAAGAGCCTAAAATGCCCTAAAATGAGAAGTTCATGCAATCAAGTGACAACTTAAGCACAACCAAGTATGAGTTCAACATTTCAAGCCACATTTGATATATCAATGACATTAAGCTCATTTCGAAGTTTACAAAAGCGGTTTTCATCTAAGGGCTTAGTGAATATATCCGCTAATTGATCTTCGGTCCTTACATTATCCACCAACACATCACCTTTACTAACATAATTTCTAAGGAAGTGGTGTCGGATATCTATATGCTTGGTTCGAGAGTGTTGAACTGGATTTGTGGCTATTTTCACTGCACTCTCATTATCACACAAAAGAGGCACCTTTTCAAATTTGGTTCCATAATCCAACAAGGTTTGCCTCATCCAAAGCAATTGTGCACAACAACTACCCGCGGAAACATATTCCGCTTCGGCGGTTGATAGAGCTACTGAGTTTTGTTTCTTGGAGGACCAAGAGACTAAAGATCTTCCTAATAGTTGACAACTGTCTGAGGTGCTTTTTCTATCCACTTTACATCCCGCATAGTCGGAATCAGAATATCCAATTAATTCAAATTTAGCACCTTTAGGATACCACAACTCTATACTAGATGAATATTTTAGATACCTCAAAATGCGCTTAACGGCCATTAAATGACTTTCTTTAGGAGAGGCTTGAAATCTTACACACATACAAACACTAAACATGATATCGGGCCTAGAAGCAGTAAGATACAGTAGACTACCAATCATAGATCTATAAAGTTTTGAGTCTACCAGTTTACCTCCTTCGTCAGAAACAAGGTGACCGTTTGTGGCCATTGGTGTCTTGATTGGCTTTGCTTCTTCAAGTCCGAATTTCTTGAGCAGGTCCTTCATATATTTGCTTTGACTGATGAAAGTTCCTTCCTTGAGTTGTTTAACTTGTAATCCGAGGAAGAAACTTAGTTCAACTATCAAGGACATTTCAAATTCTCTTGACATCATGTTACCAAATTCCTCGCAAAAGTCTTGGTTAATAGATCCAAATATGATGTCATCAACATAAATTTGACATACAAAGAAATCATTTCCAATTTTCTTAGTAAATAAGGTAGTATCAACTTTCTCAATTTTAAAACCTTTTGAAATTAAGAAGTCTCTAAGTCTTTCATACCAAGTACGAGGTGCTTGTTTAAGGCCATAAAGAGCCTTGGAGAGTTTATAAACATGATTTGGTTTTGTAGGATCTTCAAAACCTGATGGTTGTTTGACAAATACTAATTCATTAATTTTACCATTTAAAAATACACTTTTGACATCCATTTGATAAAGTCTAATATTCTGAGATGAAGCAAAGGCAAGCAAAATTCTAATAGCTTCAAGTTTAGCGACGGGTGCAAATGTTTCACCGAAATCCAAACCTTCGACTTGAGTATATCCTTGAGCCACCAATCTTGCTTTGTTCCTTACTACCACTCCGTTTTCATCTTGTTTGGTTTTGAAAATTCATTTGGTTCCGATGACATTGTGTTCATCCGGATTTGGTTCTTCGACCAATTCCCAAACATTGTTGCGGGTGAAGTTGTTTAATTCTTCATGCATAGCATTCACCCAATCCGGATCTTTCAAAGCTTCATCTACATGTGTGGGCTCAAAAGAGGAAACAAAAGATAAATTTTCGCAAAATGAAGCAAGACGGGAGCAAGTTTGAACACCCTTACGCAAGTCACCAACAATTTGATTGACGGGGTGATCCTTAGAAATTGAGTGATGAATTCTTGGATGATCAACCGGGTCTTGTGAAGTAGAGGTAGACGTTATTTCCGGTTGTTGTTGAGGCGAATCTTCCACATTAACCACTTCAACTATTTGGTCTTCATGTTGAGGTGTTGACAAAGAGGGGATAGCTTGAGTGGATGGATCTTCATCTTGATCACTATCTTCTTTCGGCTTGATATCCCCAATGGTCATGTTCTTCATCGCCACCCTTAAACCTTCATTACCTACATCATCCAAGTTGTCTTGTTCCTCTTGAGAGCCGTTAGTCTCATCAAATTCTACGTCATGTGTCTCTTCAACCAAACCGGAGTTTTGGTTGTAGACACGATATGCTTTGCTATTTGATGAGTATCCTAATAAAAATCCTACATCACATTTACTTTGAAATTTAGATAAGCGTGTACCTTTTCGTAAAATGTAGCACTTACATCCAAACACTCGGAAGTAGGAAATGGTTGGTTTCCTTCCGATGAGAAGTTCGTATGGGGTTTTCTTTAATAGCCGATGACAATAAAGTCGATTCGATGCATGGCATGCGGTGTTGATTGCTTCCGCCCAAAAGGTGTCCGAAACATTGTACTCCGAAAGCATGGATCTTGCCATATCTATCAATGTCCGGTTCTTTCATTCGACTACCCCATTTTGCTCCAGTGTATACTTGGCCGAAAACTCATGTTTGATACCCTTATCATCACACCAGTTTTCAACCTTGGTATTCTTGAATTCGGAGCCATTGTCACTTCTCACTTTCTTGATCTTGAAACTAAATTCATTTTCGGCCCTTTGTGCAAAAATTTTGAAAGTGTTAAATACAATTGACTTGTCATGTAAAAAGAATATCCATGTATATCTAGAAAAATCATCTACAATGACAAGACAATAACTATTGCCGCAAATGCTAACATAGGTGGTTGGACCAATTAAATTCATGTGCAATAACTCAAGTAGACTAGAAGTTGACATTGTGCTTTTGGTTGGATGTGAATTTGCAACTTGTTTTCCGGCTTGGCAGGCACTACATAATTTATCTTTTTCAAACTTAACATCTTTTAAGCCAACAACTAAATCATGTTTAACTAATCTATTTAGTTGATTCATTCCAACGTGTCCAAGCCTTCTATGCCATAGCCAACCTTTAGATGATTTAGAGAACAAGCATGTACCAAGATTTGCATCATTTGATTTGAAATCAACTAAATAAAGGTTGCCATGTCTAAAACCTTTGAAGATCAACTGATTATCATCTATACTAGTGATAATCACATCTTTTGGATAAAAGGCACATATAAATCCAACATCACAAAGTTGAGCTACGGATAAGAGATTGAAGTTAAGAAATTCGACAAGCAATACATTAGAGATGGAGAGATCGTTTGAGATGGCAATTTTACCTAAACCTTTTACCTTTCCTTTGCTATTATCTCCAAATGTGATCTTGTCATATTCTGCACCTTCGTTATTGAGAGAGGAGAACATATTGTGATTACTGGTCATATATTGAGTGCATCCACTATCGAGCACCCAATGTTGTCCTCTGGCCTTGTAATTTATCTATAAAACAAAGTTAGGTCCTTTTAGGTGCCCAAATCCTTTTGGGTCCTTGGAGGTTAGTTACCAAGAATTTTCGAACCCAAATGGCTTTCTTTTTGGCATCAATTATAGGAGTTCCAACAAATTTGGCTTTAACATCGCCATTATTCATTTTCTTCAAAACATAGCAAGAGTTGAATATAAGAGATGAGTTAGTTTTGCTAGTATGACAATTCTTCTCAATATGACCTAAACTTTTGCATTTGTTGCAATACCCCTTTTCTTTTACAAATATGGTTTTAGTTGGAAAAAATGCATGTTTGCCCTTTTTAGATATATAACCTAGTCCTTTTTTCCTTAAAGAGAACCTTTGACTATCTAGTGGATGTCTTAATTTTGATTCCCCTACATAGCATTTAGCTAGATCATTTGTTAGTTTTTCAATTTTGTCCTTAAGTTCATTGTTTTCAAGACTAAGCACATGGTCATCAACTTTTGGACTAGATGGTAATTCAATTAAATCTTCATAAGATGTAGATATGCTAGAAGTAGATATCATAGGCAAGTCATTTGAAATATTGCAAGTAATGCCTATGTCATTACCCGTTTTGTTGGCTTTATGAGCAAGTAATGAGTCATGAGCTTCCTTAAGCATCTCATGTGTTTCTTTGAGACTCTCATGTGATATTTTTAGCTCCTCATAGGAATTTTGAAGAGTTTTGTATCTCTTCTTCAATTCCTTGAATTTCTCCTTTTCTTTGCCCATATAGTCATCAAAGCCGGTGATCATCTCAACTAGGTCATCATAAGAGTATTCATCTTCGTCACACGATACCTTAGATTCTCCTTTAGCCATGAGGCAATGAGGAGTGGAGAATAGACATGGAGCTTCCTTGATAGCTACTCCGGCGAGTCCTTTAGGAGATGCTTCATCTTCATCTTCAGAATCGGAACTTGAAGCATCCGAATCCTATTCAATGAAGCAAGTTTGTCCGTCCTTCTTCTTCTTGTAGTATTTCTTGAAAATCTTCTTCTTGCTTTCTCCTTCCTTTTCGTACTTCTTCTTTTTCACAGATTTTTCTTCTTCCTTGTTTTTGCATTATGCGGAAATATGCCCCTTTTCACCGCAATCAAAACTTCTTCTTTCTTCAAACGGGTTCCTTTTTGATGATTATCCTTTCTTGAAGGATTTTCCTTGATATCTCTTTTTCATGAACCGCTTGAACCTTCTCACAAAGAGAGCCATTTCCTCATCGGTGTCTCTTTCATCACTTTCTTCTTCATTATCTTCCCTCTTGGAGGCTTGAGCTTTGAGTGCTATATTCTTCTTCTTGGAGTCGGAAGCCTCATCTTGTACCTCTTCTTGTGATTTCTTAAATATGTCATGAGTGAGAATTCCACTCAAGACCTCCAAAGGAGTCACACTCTTCAAATTAGATCGCACAAGTAAGGTCACAATAGTGTCATATTTTGAAGGTAAAGCTCTAAGAAATTTATGACAAAACTCCACATTTGTGACATCCATACCAAGCCCTTTTAGCTCATTTACTATATTATTTAATCGGTTGAACATCTCCGAGACATCCTCATTGGGCAACATAGCAAAATTTTCGAATTGTCCCTTATGGATGAATAATTTAGCATCCTTGACCATTGAGGTTCCTTCATGAATATCCATAAGGTTTCTCCAAATGTCATGAGCCGTTTCAAGGTTACAAATTCTATTAAATTCACCCAGATTTAGAGCACTATAAAGAACATTCATGGCTTGAGCATTTGCTAGAGTATTTTCTCTATCTAGGTTAGTCATGTTTTCATCATCTAGAATTGTGAAGCCCTCATCCACCACTTTCCAAATCTTTCCACCCATGGCTTTAAGATAGACCATCATTCTAGTTTTTCAATAGGTATAGTTTGATCGATCAAAGAGTGGTGGTTTGCCAATATTAATCCAACCCTCACTAGCCATCTTTATCCTACTTCGGGATGGTTAAATCATCTAAATATTGAGTCCTTGCTCTGATACCAATTGAAAGGGATCTAGGATATCGACTAGAGGGGGGGTGAATACGTGATTTTGACAATTTATCAACTAATCAAACAATTATCAATAATTAAGAGCAAATAGCTAAAACAAGATAAACATCAAGCAAATTAACACAAGGATATATCCCGTGGTCTTAGTGATTTGCCGATCACCCCTAATCCACGTTGAGGCAAACTCAAATCTCTAACCGCTCCTCTATCTAATCGACTTCCTCTCAAGAAGTGACTTAAATCTCGAGCCGGATTAGTATGATGAGTTATCCAAACCTCGATTCCACTATTGATGCACTTTACCGTTCCGGCAAGGCGTGCTCGACCCCTTCACAAGTTGTTTTGAGGCTTCTTCACAATCTTCCTTGAAGAGCCCTCCAAAACCTTCCTCCTAGCCGTCTAGGAGCCGGCAAGTTCCAAGAGTAACAAGCCGGTGATGACCACATAATGCTCTTATAGTGCCACAAGGTTGATTTAGTGATCTAAATGCAATGCACTAAAAGATCTCAATTGCACACTCTCTCAAATTCAAGAAAATGAACACTAGAGTGTATGAAACGTGGTTAAGCTCTTAAGAATGAAGACAATGTTCACAAATATGCCAAAAATCCCCAACAGGACCATGCATGGGAGTATATATACCCCACACAATAAATATAGCCGTTGGAAGAAAAAGATCACTTGCCGGTCAGACCGCAGGTATAAGCCCGGTCAGACCGCCGCAATTGCAACGGCATTAAACAGGCGCAATAAATGCTCACCTGCCTTTGTTGGGCACTCTCACAGTCAGACCGGAGCCAATGGCGATCAGACCGTGAAACCATCCAGAGACGACATTGTTTCTGGACATGATTTACGGTCATGCCGAAAACTTCGGACAGACCAGTTACACGGTCAGACCGCAATACAAAATCTCGGTCAGATCATTTTTAGCGGTCAGACCGGACCAACAATCGGTCAGACCGACAAGCACACTAATTTTCATAAAAAATATGATCATGAAGCTCCAGGAGTCTGACTCAAGGTTTAACTACGGACAGACCGACCTTTTGGAATATAAACACACTTCATCATAACTGTCGGTCAGTCCGAAACAACACTCGGTCAGACTGTTTCTGCGGTCAGACCGGACCAACTTTCGGTCAGACCGACTAGAGACTGAACTTGGCTGTATTGAACGAATAAAGCATTTTTCAAAGATTTGACCTTCTAGTATGCAATGCAAGTTGTTTTTATAACTTGTGGCACACAGATGAACTATTTAATGATACACCACATGCTCCTCTTAATAGTACGGCGACTATCCTATAATCCGGTCAAAATTCTTCTCTAATCACCTTAGACCGGTAAAAGGAAAAAAAGGCCATATTCCGTACCTTTGCCTCTTTGCTTAATGTCTTTTCTTCATCATGTAGCTCTTTCTTTGCCTTTCATTATCCTGTCTTTTGATTTTGTTTTTGACACAACTTAACAGATATTGTTAGTTCAACATTTGTAATTATCATTAATTACCAAAATACTCTTTAGGGGCCTAGAAGCTACAGCCGCCACAAACCCTAATTCCTCCGCTCCTCCGCCTCCACCTCCACCTCCACCTCAATCTCTAATCGCCTCCGCCTCCAGTCGCCACCACCTCTTCCTCCGCCTCCACCTTCGCCTCAGTCTCCAATCGCCTCTGCCTCCAGTTGCCGTCGCCTCCGCCTCCATGAGCATTTACTTTAATTGGGGCCTAGAGGTGATGCATAGCAGCAGCAGTAGCAGCACGTCACCGCGAATGGTGGCAATTCCGTAGCCGGCGGGAAAGAGCATGCGGATGATCTGGACGATAACTGGGATACTATGCTGAATTGTCGCATCCCCAACCACTTCGACGACCTCGACATCGCCATGGCCGTAGCTGACGCTGGCGTTGCAGCAACCGCGGGGGAAGAAGACGTACTCCTTGGCATCGTGGCAGCCGAGGGTGATGGACAGGAGTAGCTTGCTGCCGTGCATGCAGGCGTCCTATCAGCCGCAGGGGAGCAGGATGCACTCGCCGGCGTTGCGGCAGACGATGAAGAGGGGCAGAAGTAGCTCGCTATGGTACACGCCTACATCCTGGCCGCCGCAGAGGAGCATGCTGTGGATGATGTCAACTTCTGGGACACCATGGTCAGGTTGTTCAAGGAGCTGAGCTGCCCCTTTATATCTAAGGTCATCCAAACTGTCTGTTTGGAGACTAAATGGTTTAAGCTCACTTACGATAGATTGGGTTGGACTTGTTTTAGTTTGGTTATCTATTTCCATCATAACTTTTTATTTATATATATCCAGACTATTTGAGTTACACATATGAGTTATTTTACTTCTTTAGCATTTCTGTTGAGTTACACATTCAGACATTTGCACAATTGCACTATTTTGTTGCTTCCAGTCTCATTCTCTGAAACGTGTGTGTGATTCACTAATTGTGTTTTGTGTCCAAGCTTTTTATTAAACTCAATTCTCTGAAATGTGAAGTTGTGAAGCCAACCAAAGTGGTCAGGACCTATCAATCTATCATTCTATCAAGCGACACTTTAGTGGAAATTACTCTCATGGGACATTTATCTGTTGGATGTCTGATATTTATCAGATTTGCTTGATTTTTCTATTTATTTTCTCCCATACTTGTGCACATATTAGTCATATGCCTCATCATATATCTAGATTATTCCAGATTTGTCGCCAAATCGATCGGATTACTTGTTTTGCAATTTTTATCGCAGGCTGGCGCGAATCAGATGGATTTTTGGCTACGGACGCGCTTCACCGACTTAACCTGACCTTCAGTCGATTCCAGATGGAAGCACGCGTTCCTACGGACGCATAGGACACAACTGCGCTGAAATCGGAGTTTTCGGGGGCCCGGAACCCAAAACCCTAGCCACCAGGCCCAATTTGTAATTCTCCAAAACTCCAAGGGCCTGATTGCAAATTTGCATTTCTTCTCCAAAAACCAGCCGCCAGCCACCATTTTGCCTCGAGCTTGGTTTTTTGTTTGTTACCTTCTGTAACACCTTGTTTTGCCAAACCCTAAAATAGCCAAAATCCACATCTTGACCCCAAACCCTAATCTGCTTCAGCCATTCCCTTCTAAGTGTTGTTCAGAACATTTTTCCCTTCGGGATCACCTCCAAAATCCCATCCTAAAACTGAGTTTCGACCCTCGCCGTCTCAGAACCCTAATTACCCTAATTTTACCCTAAACTGCTTTTCCCCAAATTTTGTCGAAACCCTTCAGATCTTACCCGATCATACCAAACTTTGGCCGGATAAGTTCTAATAATCTTTTGCAACTTACCTGCGAAATCAGATTTCAGATCGGACCCTCAGATCTCCAAATTTGCAATCAGGCCCAAGTTCTATTCAAATTTTCCTCACAGAACAGTCCCTGGAGCAAGTTTCAAAAATTGCAGAACGGCCCAAACTTCTTTTCAGGTCCATTCGACCAGCACCTGGTCGTGGCCTACGACCAGCGCGAGTCGCCGTTGCCGCGCCGTGGTTTTCGCCGTGCTTGCTCGCCGCCGGCCACCGCTTCTTGTCGCCTGTGTCGTAAACATCTGAGCCACCCCGTGCGCACGTGCCAGCACAGTTGCGTCGCCTTGCCCAGCGGTTAAATGGCCGCGCTCCAGTAGCGTTTCGCGCGCGCGTTCCCGTTGCCGTGGCATTTGCATGGCGTTACGTGTCGTTGCCGGAGCTGTGCCGCTGCCTCCGCATCTGCGCCGTCCCAGGTGAAGTTCCAATGCACCCAACAAGGTCAGCAAAGCTACAGCACCGCCTGAAGCAAATCACGTCGCCGTCGCCGTCGTTGCGCCTGGGCCCGACAAGTTTCTCCCCGGCGCAAGCAACCGCTGTCGTGTTTTCGCTCGCAAGCTCCGTCCCCGTGCCTATTTAAACCCTTCCTGTGCTTTGAGAGTCTCAAGCCTCCAGAAAATCGGCTAAGTCCCAAACTCCACCGTTCTCGCCTTCTTCTCCGGCGAGCCAGTGAGTGAGCTCACGGTGCCAGCCCATCTCGCTGCACCATTCTCCAATCCAAGTTCACCAGTGAGTTCCCCTCTTTCCCCTCTCTGTTTAGTAGCAACCAATTGCACCAGATCGATCCCCATCGCCGGTGATCGCCGGAAAGGCCCAATTGCCCTGTTTCCCCAATGCTAACCATTTCATCCCGAATTAGCTCTCGTCCCAGTAGTAGAAATTGATCCTTAGCCATTTCTTAGCAAGCCTGTGGAATCCAAATCACCAATCGTGCTCAAATCGAAGAAATACCAAACTGGAACTTCAGCCGTTCGCCGGACTTCGGCGCCAAGCTTCTCCGGTCATTCTCCGACCAAATTGACTGCACCAGTAGCTTCTAAACTCCACCCTTTCACTCCCTGAGCAAAGAATCGAGTTCAAACTCCTTGTGGCAAAAATCCCCAATCTCCAGTGTCGTCTTCTCCAGCGCCGGTCGCCGGAATCATTTCCCGGCCGATCTAGCCCCTGAAACCTTGTCCCTTAGCTTTGCCTCAGCTCCCTGAGCATTTCCTTCCACTAGCTCGACACCTGGATCTGCCTAGATTGTGAGTTATGCCTTTGTCAAACGTTTGTCCAGATCAATGTCTGTGCCGTGTCGCCACCGCAGTTCATCGCCGGATTTGGCCGCCCTCCGGCCACTTTCAGCCCTTATTCCTGTTGAGTATTTTGTTCCTGTTAGTAATGCCTACCTCCCAGACAAAGTGTTGCATCAATTGGAGCCCTGGATCAAAAGTTAAGCCATGCCCTAGTTTCTGGCCATGTCCAGCACTATGTCAGTGCATGTCAGCCACTGGCATTAGCCTTGTTTGACCCCTCTGGTTGAGCAATGGAAATGTCACTTTGTCCCCTAGATTCCTGGAGTTGTGTTCTACATCTTTCCCTTCTATCACTTCTCCAGAAAACCATCCTAAGATCAGTTTGAAGCTATGCCAAAGCCATGAACCGAATGTCGACCTTTCGACGTTCAATCCTTTTTAGCCGTTTCTTCGACCAGAGCCCTTGTGACCTTGCCCTAACCCTTCCCCCTGCATGCATGACTTATTTACTTAATAATTTCTATGGAAACTATTTTCTGTATGCTTATGGTATGTGTTTGTGTGTTGGTTGATTGCCGCAGAGTCAGAAGCTGAAGGAGCAGAAGAAGTCTTTGAAGATCCGTCTGAGTACCTAGACCCAGCATTGCAAGGCAAGCCTCATTCCTTTGATCATGTCTCACCCAATATTTTCATATGAAGTATATTCACTATTTCTTATTATGCATGCTTACTTGAGATACAAGTTATGTTTGAATGACATGAGTAGATATTACCTAATGGATCATGAAACCCCTTTTTGTTATTGAACCTTCGTATATATGCTTTTGTCACCCTAGGACTCATATACTGAATATCCACGTTAAATTTGAAATGGTCAAATACATGAGAAGTTATAATGAAAACCGTTTTGTCAAGAAAACCGATAAAAGGGATCAGTAGTGAGGATTGGATTGTATGGAGAGGGTGCGGTGCGCACCAGGGAATGTGAATGCTCCTCACTATTGGTTCATAAGGACGAGAACCTTATGCTGTGTCTCTATGCGAATTGTAAACGTACCAACCACTTGCCTGGTATGGGACAGGCATAACTTAGTAGCTTTTTGGTATTAGCAGTTCCCTGCATGGTTTGTCGGTCTGGTTTCTCGCGTGGAAACTGGTGGGCCGCAGTTCGGCCATGAGCGATGTGAGTTCAGAAAAATAATGAGAGGTAAAGGTGGAAAGAAGGAAGGCGCCCTACGCCTCAGATTAAGCCGTGCGCGGTTGTAATCTTGAATGGTCATATGTCTTGCGTGGACACAGACCAAGGCTATGTGTCTTGCGGGAACATGAGCCAGAGGCTAGGAAATAAGGCAGTGGGGAGGACCCACAACAGTACTTGAGACTTAATTGTCTATTTACTGGGCAGGGAAACTGTTAATACTGAACTGTAAAAGCGTTGTGTGATCTCGGCCTTGTCACATGTGTATAAGTCACATGGAGCTGATCCGACTTGAAAGCCGAGTGAACCAGTGGATTTAAAAAGAGGTACACCTTTGCAAAGTGTAAAAGAAGTATCAGATACTCTGTACTCCCAGGTTCAGGAGTCTTTTCGTAGTGGATGTTATCCATGGGTTATAGCACAAGTAATAATTTGGAATGTTTTCATAATGCGGTTAACAAAGTAGTGACTCATGGGAGACCACTACATCTAATGTTTTATTGAAAACCTGTTTAATGTTTAAAGTATCATTTTCATGACAAAAATACTGTTTTACTGAACAAATGACTTGGAAATCTATATATCTCTATCCATATGAAACTAAAACCCCGCAATCATATGTTTCACCCTCATGTAAATACAATTGCATTAATCCCCGGAATGAGTGTTGCTGAGCACCAAGTGCTCACCCTTGCATTTATATCCAACTGTAGAAGAGGGATTCGAGGATCCCGATTCCTTCAGTTATGAGTACTCAGCTGAAGATGGAAGCACCCCGGACGAGCCCACTTTCTAGAAGGATTACGCACCAAGTCAAGTCAGATGTGGGAGAAGCCCTTCCAACCCCGCTGCGGATGGAAGTCAAGCTGTTTGTCGTCGCTTTGTGCTTTATGTTGTGTGTTCGGTACTTGGATACCGATTCTGGTTCTGATAAACTGGTTATTTTCTTAGCAACTCTACTTAGCGCCATTTTCGGTGCTTTGGCTATGTAATATTGGCCATGTTGGCCTGATACTTGTTTAATGATATTACTATGCTTGTGTGGTTTGAGCTCATGTGGCATCATGCTGTGCGTGTAACCTACCTGGGCGGTTACCAAGGTGATCCTCAAATGGGGGGTCTCACACCTTCTTCTTCTGCCTCCCTCCTCGCGATCCACACCTCCGTTCACCACGCCGACGACGACCAGGCCGTACGCCGCCGGCGAAGCTCCTTTTCTGCCTTTTTCCTCCTCTCTTCTTCTTCTTCCTCTTTTGCTTCCTCTTCTGTCATTTTACTTACTCTAGATCTCACCTCCTACTCCACGCTCAGATCTGGTGCTTCTTCCCCCAAATCCTCTTCTTCTTCTCTCCCCAATTCTCCACTCCAAGCCACCGTCCCTGCGCGCGCTGCCACCTTCCTTGGCGGCGCCGCCACCAAAGCCTCCACCGCAAATCCATAGTTGGTCCTCCGCTCCTCATCCAAGCTCCACACCACCTGGCGCCGTCTACACCGACCGTGCCGCACCGATCCTCCATCGCGTCGCGCCACCCTCGCACCGACACCACCACGCCACCTCCGCAGCGGCCCCACACCCTCTCCCACACCTCGTGCCGCCGGTCCAGATCCACGCCGCCACAGCCCGGATCCAACCCACGTCGCGTCGCCCTCAACACCACCACTCGAGCGCCGCCGTCCCTGCGTGCACCGCCGCCATTGCTCCACCCGAGCCGCCACGCACAGCGCCTCCCTCGATCATAGCCACCCCTCTTTCTCCTTTCTCTCCTCGTCATTTTCTTCCAATTTTCCTCCAGGTTTCCCATTTCTCCCCAGTTTCATCCTGCGTTAATTTTGGCACTACGACTCTGACGCCGGTGAGCTCCTCCCCGAGTTCCAGGGTTGCTTCAACTGCCTTGGCTATCTCTTCCTCAACGCCGAGGGCAACAAGTCCGTCTTCCACGACCACTCCAGTGCGACTTCTTCCCCAGCCTCGGCCTCAACTCCAGTGGTGACCTCGAGCACTTCCTCCTCGACACTGCCACCACGACCAGAAGCCATACAACAAGCAATGTTGGGTGACTAATCATCTTCTTCCAGCTCTTGATACTCTATGAAATGATATGAATTATTTGTGTGTATGAGATCACACTACTACAGAAATGCTTTTCACTATCGGTTAAAAATCCACTCTACTATCGGTTCTCTTACCGATAGTGATCGGCACGATAGTAGAAATGCAGCACACTTCTATCGGTTCAAAAACCGTTAGTAAAACATCTACATTCCCAACATTCACTAATCGCTATCGACTATTTCTTCTATCGGCTCGGATTTAAACCGATAGTATTGTTTACATTTTTTGCTATCGGCTCGTATATAAACCGATAGTATTGTTTAGGTTTTTTCTATCGGCTAGGATCTAAACCGATAGTAATGTGTATGTATTTTTCTATCGGCTGGGATCTAACCCGATAGTATTGTGTAGACACAGTTATACTGGAAATTTTATTCTATCGGTTGTTGTATATGAACCCGATAGTATTTTATAGATACAGTTAGTACTGGAAACTTTATTCTATCGGTTGTTGTATACGAACCGATAGTAATGTAATATTTATTCTATCGCTTATAGTCTAACAGATAGTATTGTGTAGTTTTTCCTATCGGTTATGTACTCGACACGGTTAATACTGGAATCTTGCACATATACATACAGCAATACAGAGATACATTGGATCATTCACAAATACACCAATATTTACAAATATACACCAATATTCACATATTGAATTTGTTCACAAAAACACTAATACAATAATATACACATGCATTGGACAGATTGAATTTATTCACATATTGATCGAGTTTATTCAAAAATACATCAATGAATCTATTCACATATTGAGTTTATTCACAAATACAGCAATCAACACATTCAATATATATTACACAAGTCAGTTACTATCGATCGTTAATAGCCACCTCTTCCATGACATATTGAGCCCAAATTATTCGCAGCTCCTTCAATTGACCCAACTCATATTGCTCTTTCAACATGGCGCTCTGTATATATGCGTGTATGAAGTTAGGATCGTACGTCACATCCAATTAAAGTTCGACTTTAAGTCAGGAAAAATGGTTACCTTAGGGAATTGGGCAAAATTTCTCCTGATCAGGTCATACATGAATCTCATGACATAGAAGCCACATTCCCACGATTGTGGCTGCTGATGGCACTGGGAAAATTGCATATGCAAAAACATAAACCCACATTAACTCGAAAGAACTAATTAAGCTTAAATTAAAAGACTCATCATGAGTACTTCCATCCGTATTACTAACCTCATATTCTTTCCAAGAAATTGTTGTGCCCTTCGACGCGTCATGCCTCCCTCCAGCACTAGCATAATTTTTGAAAGCCCTGTATTTAATTTAGCATTGCCGGTTAATATGTTATCATTAATTAGCTAGTCAGAGAAAAATTTAAAATAACTATGTTACTTACGCGTCTATGTGCCATGTGAGGGTGAAAACATGCGCCACCTTGTCGCTCATCGAATCGAGGTAATAGACCTCATTCATCCATGGGCAAGTGACGGCGAGGACCCAGTGGCCCCTACATTGCATATATAAGCGAACCGTTTCATACATATGTTAGGCATAACATACAAGAATGAGTTAAATTAGTAGGAAATGCACTAACCTTTGGTGGTACGGCGCAAGGATGAATTCTCGGTCCTACTGCGCTAGTAGTGTCCTTGATATGTATTCCTCCGCATGTTCTTGGTCGTGCTCTAGCATCGTGAGGCTTATTTTCTCTGGGTCGAGGAAACCCACCTTGTCACATGCCCTCATCGACGCCAGCCTATATATGCACCTGGATGCAAAGTAGACATTAGTAAGTAGTGTATACAAAGTGATTAGATTTATGAAACGAACTGTGATAACTTCAGACAACAGCAAACTCACAGGACTCCAGACCGTATGATGGACATATCAAGCTCCCGCCAACATCCTCCCAAGACTGGTATATGACCCCGTTTGCAACCACTACAGGTTTGTCGCCTATGTTGATCAATAGACTACAGCTCTCCCGCTTCTGCAATTTGCAACAATTATAACAGGTTAGCGAAATAATTCTAACGTAACGGGAGTGGCATCAACTGAACTTCATATATAGCTCAAGAGTTGCAATACCTCGATCAGGTCCACCGGATCCACATGAACCTTTCGAGCCGCAACTACTCGGCCTGGCAGCGTCGACCTCGGCAGCTGGATCTAAACCCTTGGACTGCACAACTAGGCTGAGGCGTTCATACTTCTCGTTCATTTGAGCGAACATGTCCGTGAGTTGTGCAGTCACATCTGCCCGTATCTTCTGAGATAGATCCACTTCCCTTTCCTTCCAGCTGCCAGCCTTCTTCGCCTTTCGCCCGGGCTCCGAGAAGCCTTCCTTCCATGGCACCACAGCCCCCACGGTTCGCGTCCGCCCTAGATGCTCCTTGTTCCCTAGAGCCCGGGTAAGGATGTCGTTCTCTCTATGGGGAGTGAACAATCCCTCGGTCGCCTCCTTCGAGCAGGAGATCTGTTACATTGAAAGCCCTCCATTGTGAGGAAGAAATATATACAAACTTGTGCGCACACTAGTGATCATAGTTTTTTCTACCACACTCTATGATTCCAACCAGGAAGTTAGCCAACTTATGAGTCGCTGCACGACCTCGACGTCCCTGGGGTTTGGGAACGCCACAGTCCCCGTGGCCGACACGGTCCCTCTGGCCAGCCGCCAGCGCTTGCATCGCTGATCGCGGATCTCGGAGAGTGGTAGGTCAGGGGAGTCGACGAAATTCGACTCCTCGTCTTCAGCCTTCTTCCACTGCTCCTCCTTCCCCGCATAGCCGCGAGAGCCGAGCCGGTGTGGGTAGTCATTCCTCCTCTGGATTGCCTTGTTCTTCTCGCTGAGGGCCTTCGTACCAAAAACAAGAAAATTAATGCACTGCTGCTTACTGCATACAATGGTGTAACCAAGCAAAGGAACCATACATACCTTGAACTCAGGAATCCCCTTCTGTTGGGCGAATTGCTCCCATACCTCCTCCGTTATGAAGGGGTACTTCTCGCATGGAGATTTTCCTTTAGCGAGGAAGGTACTGACGAGAACGCTCTTGAAGGTTTTCCACGTGTTGTTCATGTCCTTCAAGCAAGCTATCTTGGGACCATCGTCGGGGATGTTCCACTTGGCCTATTTCAAATGGTGCATATAAGCAGGACTTATCTAATCTCTAGGATAAACCAAGGGAATGTGATTACTCAGGAGTTCAGTGATTTTGATTAATTTTATCTTCACTTCCGCCCACAGCCAATCCCTCTCGTCGGCCTTGACGTCCTTCCAGCTCTGGACGGTGATCTTCACCCTTTCCTTCGCCAACAAGCCAACATAGGCAGCATAGTGGCCGGCGTTCTTCCCGATCGGTCTCCCGAACTGGTTGAACTCACATGAAAGATCCGCGCGTTTGTCCAAACGACCCAACATCGTCGCACCTCGCGCCTTCCTCTTGCGCTGGGACAAGGCAGCACCATCTACGTTCGCCCTCGCCGAATCACTACTATCAACCGAGAAAGATGCCGACATGGCTTTACCTAAAATTCTATGAACAGACCATCAATTGATATGAAGAAAGGTACATGACAAAGTTCATAACTAAAATTGTTGTGCCCTACGCTAGTCTCTCTGCATTAACATAAAGTTGGTTAAAATTTAAATGAACCAAAATTTCAGATGAACATTAGAAAATGGGAAGTAATTAACAGAAAATTCAGATTAGCAGTGCCATGTACTCTATTTCCTATCGGTTTTTTAAGTAAAACCGATAGTAATCAAGTCTGCATGAACATAAAGTCGGTTAAAATTTAAATGAACCAAAATTTCAGATGAACATTAGAAAATGGGAAGTAATTAACAGAAAATTCAGATTAGCAGTGCCATATACTCTATTTCCTATCGGTTTTTTAAGTAAAACCGATAGTAATCAAGTTTGTAATCAGGAAAATTTAAAAGATTAGCAGTGCAAACTATGCTAGTCTCTCTGCAGGAACATAAAGTTTGTTAAAATTTAAATGAACCAAAATTTCAGATGAACATTAGAAAATGGGAAGTAATTAACAGAAAATTCAGATTAGCAATGCAAACTATGACATACTCTATTTCCTATCGGTTTTTCAAGAAAAACCGATAGTAATCAAGTTTGTATTCAGTAAAATTTAAAAGATTAGCAGTGCAAACTATGCTAATCTCTATGTAGGAACATAAAGTCTGTTAAAATTTAAATGAACCAAAATTTCAGATGAACATTAGAAAATGGGAAGTAATTAACAGAAAATTCAGATTAACAGTGCAAACTATGACATACTCTATTTCCTATCGGTTTTCCAAGTAAAACCGATAGTAATCAAGTTTGTATTCATTAAAATATATAAGATTAGCAGTGCAAACTATGCTAGTCTCTCTGCGGGAACATAAAGTCTGTTAAAATTTAAATGAACCAAAATTTCAGATCAAAATTAGAAAATGGGAAATAATTAACAGAAAATTCAGTTTAAGGTATTTACTATCGGTTCTAAATAAGAAACCGATAGTGGACTACACTGTATGACAAATTGCTAGTGATTTTCATCAATTCTGTCATTCTCATAGCTATCAAGTTTGTAGTTCATGAATTTTACTCTAGTTTTATATTTGTAATCCATTGAACCACATATGAACCATTGCATACAAATTTAAGCAATTGACGCGAGCGATTTGGTCAAGAGCACTTACAGTCGTTTATGGAGTGGCCGGAGGCGGTGGCGCAATGCAGTGGCCGGAGGCGGTAGAGAACCAGAATGCGATCGGCAATGGTGGCGCAGAGGAGCGAAGAAGCGAACGTCGGGGAAGCTAGGGTTTTCCGCACGTGAGTATTTGGAATGTGATCAGTTGCACTGGAGAGAAAATCGTGCGAGGTTATAACCTAATATATGAATATTTACTATCGGTTCAAAACCACCAAACCGATGGTAAATAGAATATAAGTTAGGGTTTGGAGTGTTGGCATTATTCACTATCAGTTTTATTAGTACTAACCGATAGTAAATTAAGAACATGTAAGATAGGGTTTGAAATGTTGGCATTTTTCACTATCGGTTTTATTATTCCAAACCGATAGTAAACTAAGAACAGGGACTCATAACATAGTATAAATCACTATCGGTTATGAACAATAAACCGATAGTAGAGTTTAATTTCATATCGGTTTGGCAGTTGAAACTGATAGTAAAATACAATGTTATTGACCCTAAAGGATTTCCCTTAGAACAATTACAGATGATCTCAGTATTTTGCATTGTATTTTACTATCGGTTTTATGACAATAAACCGATAGTATATATTAATTTCATATCGGTTTGGAAGTTGAAACCGATAGTAGAATGCTGTTAAATTGATCTAAAAGTATTTCCTGAGAACAATTACAAATGGGTCTCAGTACATCATTTTGCACTTGCAAAGACACTTGAAACCCCATGCAAATGACTTCCAATAATTTTGAAATAAATTAACAGTAAAGACCAATCATGGAATGAAAATTTGCAGTTTTCATATTGATTTGTGAAAAGAATCAATTATTGCTCAAATCAAGTATATACTCCAATTGAAATGAAAATTTGCATAAATGATTCTCAATGCATCACGTATGTTTTCCCAAAGAATTTTTGAAAAATGATTTGAAGAATTCTTCGGTTAAAAATCCAAGTAATATACGTCACTTACATATTACAAATTAGTCAAGAATGGTTGTCCACCCATAATCCTTCTTCGTGGTCGTCTCGCAGGTAACTTATTTCGTCAATATCTTCAGTAGGGACAGATTGAAGAATTCCATCTAAAAATTGAGGTACTTCGTCGAACTGATCGTACTCTTCTTCATCCACAACGTCTTCGACCCCAACAATACGTCTCTTACTATGAAGGACAACGTGCAACTTTGGGTTGGCCGGGTCAACGATGTAGAACACCTGTGTGGCTTGCTCAGCAAGTATAAATGGATCATCTTGGTGTGCGACTCTACTGAGATCGACGAGAGTAAACCCATAATTTTTGACTTTAACACCTCGAGGGATTTCGACCCATTGGCATCGAAACAGAGGAATCTTAAGTAATACATAATCGAGCTCCCATATTTCCTCAATAACACCGTAATATGAGTCGAGTGCCCTTACTGCCCTGGCATCCTCCGAAATAGCAAGTAGTGTCACTCCACTACATTGCATAGTACTCTTCTCGTCCTAAGTTCTTGTGTAAAATGAATAGCCGTTGATGTCATACCCTTGCCAAGTCCCTACAGTAAATCTAGGCCCTCTGGCCAACCATGTAACAACTTCATCTACGTCGCCCTCAGAAGCTTGCAGGACTCTATTTTCGATCCACCTAGCAAACTTCCTATTATGTTCTCTGGTGACCCAAATCTCTGGCTTCGAGGGATTCTGTTTCCGTAACATTTTCTTGTGCTCGTGTATGTATGGCTCCACCCCCGTCATGTGCTGTAAGACCCAAAAATGGGTTTTTGCATACAGAACACTAGGGGGACGACTGCTTTAAATCCAATCGTTCCAATGCCCTGAAGCCTGCCCTCATGCCGGGACGTAGGAAGGCCAATTGGGTCAACCCCGGCCATATAGTTGGTGCAAAATTCGATCACCTCCTCGGCGGCATAACCTTCAATGATACTACCCTCAGGCCGATGTCGATTCCTTACATATCCCTTCAAGATACCCATAAATCTCTCAAATGGATACATGTAGCGCAGGAACACGGGTCCACAAAACTTAATTTCTCTGACAAGGTGAACAATTAGATGGACCATAACATCAAAAAAGGATGGAGGGAAATACATCTCCAGCTGACAAAGAGTTGTAGTCACATCGCGTTGCAAATCGTCCAGTCCATCAAGATCAATTACCTGCAAGGACACAGTTGCAGCAAATATTCAGATCCAAACAATCTGACAAGTTCCACGAATGGAGCTAATTAACTTGCTTGGAGTACACGCTTATGTACCTTACCAGATATTGTGTTGAAGAAATAACATAGCTTTGTAATTGTCTCTCTGACTTTGACTGGGAGAATGCCTCTGATAGCAATGGGAAGCATTTGTGACATCAGTACATGACAATCATGGGACTTCATACCAACCAGTTTCAAGTCTTTCATGGACACAAGTTTTTTCAAGTTCGCAGAATACCCGCATGGAACTTTGACACCATATAGGCACTGACAGAGTTCTGTTTTTTCTCTTTTTGACAAAGTATAGCAGGCCGGGGGGAGGTATGTCCGCTTTCCCTTCTCCAACGGTGCAAGCTCAGTCCTTATTCCCATGTCGAGCATGTCAAGGCGAACGTTGATGCCATCTTTCGTCTTTCCTGGAATGTTCAACAACAAACCAGTCAAACTGTCACAAACATTTTTCTCTACGTGCATGACATCAATGCAATGTCGAACTTGTAAGTGCTCCCAATATGGCAGATCCCAAAGAATCGATCTCTTCTTCCAAACATTTTTTCCTGGAGGTTTAGAACATTTACCGAACTCAACTTTGATGTCCTTCACGCGCAAGTAAAGCTCCTTACCAGTCACAAACACTGGGGCTGATCCTTTCTCAGGCTTCCCATTGAATGACTTCCTCTTCTTACGGTAGGCGTGATGCATCGAAAGGAATCTACGGTGACCCATGTACACTGTTTTTCTGCAGTTCGATAACCACATGCTTTCAGTTTCATCCAGGCAAATAGGACAAGCCTTGCCTCCTTTCGTACTATACCCCGACAAATTTTCATAGGCCGGGAAATCATTTATCGTGCAAAATATCATGGCCCGCAACATGAAATTCGCTCGCTTATGTGCATCCCACACCCGCACCCCTTCGCTCCACAATTTATGTAAGTCCTCGACTAACGGTGATAGAAACACGTCAATATCATTCCCGGGTTGTCTGGGTCCTGAAATTAGTAACGACATCATGATGTACTTGCGCTTCATACATAACCAAGGAGGAAGATTGTAGATACATAAAAGAACCGGCCAAGTGCTATGTCGACTGCTCATATTTCCGTGTGGATTCATACCATCCATACTCAGTCTAAACCTTATATTCCTCACTTCGCCGCAAACTCACCGAATGTTCTGTTAATGTTTCTCCATTGAATGGAATCAGCTGGATGTCTTAGTTTTCCGTCTTGTTTCCGACCTTCAACATGCCAACGCAAGTACTTCGCATCTTTCGGATTTGCAAACAGCCGTTTCAATCTAGAAATCACAGGCAAATACCACACAGTTTTGGCCGGAGGCCCTTTCTTTACCTCATCACATCCATTGTGATAAATTATGTCCCCATGCTTATACCGCGATGCGCCGCATCTTGGAAAAATATGCAAATCCTCGTACTCGTTACGGTACAGAACACAATCATTTGGGCATGCATGTATTCTTTCGATTTCCATTCCCAACGGACACAATAGTTTTTTGGCCTGGTAAACCGATCTTGGCAACTCATTTCCCTCTAGAAGCATGTCTGCTAACAGATCCAATAGAGCCGTGAAACTCTTATCGCTCCAACCGTTGCTTGCCTTCAAGTTATATAATCTCAACACAGAAGACAACTTTGTAAATTTTGCACATCTGGGGAACAAAGGCTTCTCAGAATCAACAATTAATTTCTCAAATTTAGCTAAATCGTTTTCGCTGTAGTCTTCTTCTACATCACGTAACATTTCATCTAAATTGTCTTCATCTACATGGACTTCCGAATGAACATTACCAATGTTCTGATCATGATCATCATTACTGCAATCCACTTCCAGGTGCTGCTGACTGGTAGCGGTGCTCATTTCTTCAAGATCGTCACCATGCCATATCCAACGGGTATAGCGTGCGTTAAAACCACGACGAATCAAATGACTCCTAATCTGATCAGAGTTGCCGAATCTTTTTAAGTTCATACAATCTATACAAGGACAATGCATATCTTTCTCTCCCTTTTTCGCCTTTTCTTGCTCAGCAAATTTAATAAACCCATTCACATCCTCCAAATACTCAACAGTAGTACGTTTTATTCCATACATCCAATATTCTCGATCCATCTACAATTATTTCACAAAATTGCCAAATTGAAATAAATAATTAATGACTCAGGGCATGCATATATGCATGAAACATAATTAGCTAGGCCATATGTGTGTACAGCTGCTTAATTACATTAAATGGATTTGCATATATGAAACCCTAATTAACTTGATGCATTAATTGGAAGAGCCAGTTAGCAAGCTGCTTAACTTTAGCAAGCTATAGCTAGCGAGCCAACCTAGCCTTCTAGCTAGTTTGGAGCTACATGTATCTAGTTTAATGAATTGTAAGTAGAGAGAGAGAGGGAGAGTCTGAAAGAGTGATCGAGAGAGAGAGAGAGGTGATGAGAAGATGACAATACCGAGGGGGATGGAATTATGATCAACCTCTCAGCTAGCTTCTCCAGATCACCCTAGCTTGGAGCGTGGATGCACATACGGTAGAAATGATTCCAACATGCAGAACGCAGAGCAGGGGTCGACCTAATTAAGTTGTACAATTTTACTATCGGTTCAAAAACACAAACCGATAGTAAAATAACGTCCCCACTGTCATAACAATTAGTTTATACGTCGTCATTTTACTATCAGTTTGTTTTATATAACTGATAGTAAACTGTACTATATTATATCGGTTAGTTCAGTAAAAATCGATAGTTAAAAGTCAGTAATTTCACTATCAGTTACGCAAGAAAAACCGATAGTACTATTTAATATATTATATCGGTTGGTAAAGTATGAACCGATAGTATAAAGTTCGTAATTTTACTATCAGTTACGAATGAAAAACCAATAGTACTATTTAATATATTATATCGGTTTGTACAGTACTAACCGATAGTATAAAGTGAGTAATTTTACTATCAGTTATGAATGGAAAACCGATAGTACTATTTCATATATTATATCGGTATGGACAGTAATAACCGATAGTAAAAAATGTTTGAGTTTCACTAACCGATAGTAAAAAGCCTCTTCTCCGCCGCTGTCGTCCTATTCTATCGGATTTTTCCCAGATTGCTTATAACCGTTAGAATATATGGGTTAGTGAAATACATTTCTGTAGTAGTGTCATGTGTTTGTAAATGTCAAGCCGGAACATGTCCTGTGAAACAAATCCAAATTTTGAATCAGTTTGACAATGATTATAACTGCATTTGTCTTTTCTTGAATTACATTGTGATGCAATTGAGTGTGTGTTGCGATAATCTGAATTCATTTGGTTAATTGTTCCCCTGTTCCTGTTAGATTGCAGTGTTGAGAACTCTTGTTGCATAAATTCTGATCTGGGTATTCATTCTTCTATGTTCTGGTCTTCTACGCTGTTTCTTTCTATGTGACAATTTTGGGATTATTGAATTGCTCCTCCGTGTGTAACTATCAATAAAAGTAACATCGCTGCTTGATGCTTGTGCTAAACTCTGAGATAGTTTGTTATGCTTGGCTGTTGAGATGCATGGGTCATCTTTCTCTAATTCTTATGTTGTGGCCTGCTGGTATTGTATCTCTGTGTATTATTTGCTTTAAACCCAATCACTACTACAGAAATGCTTTTCACTATCGGTTAAAAATCCACTCTACTATCGGTTCTCTTACCGATAGTGGTCGGCACGATAGTAGAGGGCAGCACACTTCTATCGGTTCAAAAACCGTTAGTAAAACATCTACAATCCCAACGTTCACTAATCGCCATCGACTATTTCTTCTATCGGCTCGGTTTTAAACCGATAGTATTGTATAAGTTTTTTCTATCGGCTCGTATAAAAACCGATAGTATTGTTTAGGCCTTTTGTATCGGCTAGGATCTAAACCGATAGTAATCTAAACATTTTTTTCTATCGGCTCTTATATAAACCGATAGTATTTTGTCGACACATTTAGTACTGGAAACTTTATTCTATCGGTTGTTATATATAAACCGATAGTATTGTGTGGACACAGTCAGTACTGGAAAATTTATTCTATCGGTTATATTATATAACCGATAGTATTTTGTAGACTCGTTTAGTACAGGAAACTGTATTCTATCGGTTTCTAAATATGAACCGATAGTATTGTGTGGACACAGTTAGTACTGGAAACTTTATTCTATCGGTTGTAGTATATAACCGATAGTAATATTAGTTTTTCCTATCGGTTATGTAGTGGCACGGTTAGTACTAAATATTTACAAATATACATACAGCAATACAGAGATACATACAGAAATATACATACAGCAATACAGAGATACATTGGATCATTCACAAATACACCAATATTTACAAATATTCACCAATATTCACATATTGAATTTGTTCACAAATACACTAATACAGTAATATACACATGCATTGGACAGACTGAATTTATGCACATATTGATCGAGTTTATTCACAAATACATCAATGAATCTATTCACATATATTCACATATATTCACAAATCAATGAATCAACACATTCAATATATATTCACAAATACAACAATCAACACAAGTCAGTTACTATCGATCGTTGATAGCCACTTCTTCCATGACATATTGAGCCCAAATTGTTCGCAGCTCCTTCAATTGAGGCAACTCATATTGCTCTTTCAACATGGTGCTCTACATATATGCGTGTATGAAGTTAGGATCGTACGTCACATCTAATTAAAGTTCGACTTTGAGTCAGGAAAAATAGTTACCTTAGGGAATTGGGCAAAGTTTCTCCTGATCAGGTCATACATGAATCTCATGACATAGAAGCCACATTCCCACGATTGTGGCTGCTGATGGCACTGGAAAAATTGCATATGCAAAGACATAAACCCACATTAACTCGAAAGAACTAATTAAGCTTAAATTAAAAGACTCATCATGAGTACTTCCATCCGTATTAATTACCTCATATTCTTTCCAAGAAATTGTTGTGCCCTTCGACGCGTCATGCCTCCCTCCAGCACTAGCATAATTTTTGAAAGCCCTGTATTTAATTTAGCATTGTCGATTAATATCTTATCATTAATTAGCTAGTCAGAGAAAAATTTAAGACAACTATGTTACTTATGCGTCTATGTGCCATGTGAGGGTGAAAACATGTGCCACCTTGTCGCTTATCGAATCGAGGTAATAGACCTCATTCATCCATGGGCAAATGACGGCGAGGACCCAGTGGCCCCTACATTGCATATATAAGCGAACCGTTTCATACATATGTTAGGCGTAACATACAAGAATGAGTTAAATTAGTAGGAAATGCACTAACCTTTGGTGGTACGGCGCAAGGATGAACTCTCGGTCCTGCTGCGCTAGTAGTGCCCTTGATATGTATTCCTCTGCATGTGCTTGGTCGTGCTCTAGCATCGTGAGGCTTATTTTCTCTGGGTCGAGGAAACCCACCTTGTCACATGCCCTCATCGACGCCAGCCTATACATGCACCTGGATGCAAAGTAGACATTAGTAAGTAGTGCATACAAAAAGTGATTAGATTTATGAAACGAACTGTGATAACTTCAGACAACAGCACACTCACAGGACTCCAGTCCGTATGATGGACATATCAAGCTCCCGCCAGTTGAGGAGGTTGAACAAATCCTCGTGGGCCACCGATATGCTCCCGGGCTCACGGTGAAAATGGGCTGGCCTGAAGTGAACCAAGAAGTTGATGTGGTGCCTAGACCGGGTCAGGTACCACTCGTGGAGACTTCTGGTTATTTGATCCATATTGCGCAGAAGGTACTCCGACACGAGTGGGGACCCGTTCTTGAACGTACCCGGCTGGCTTTGTTTGGCCTTGCCTTTGGCCTTGCCCTTGCCTTTGGCCTTGCCCTTGCCTTTGGGCGGGGAGCGAGTGTATACCTTCGAAGGTTGGGGTGTGGTGCCGTCGGCCTCATTTGATGGCGAAGGGTTTGAGGCCGTCGGAGGAGGCATGGGGGTCGAAGGAGTTCGCTCATGCGTTGTGGCGGGGCTAGTGTCCTCAGGAAGTGTGCTGGTATCCATCGTCCACTTTAAGTACAAACGCTTAAATTAGATTTTGAAAATTAAGTATATTAACTGAGTTGTAAGCTAGAATGGCTAGGGTTTACCTCCTGTAGTCTAACACCCTTCTTGGGCCACTGTATGTACGAGCCCAATGCCTCGCCAATTGTCCGCATTTCGTCCGTTGGGACGGGCAACGGAAAAGAGCTGTAGCCCGGGAGGGCCATGTCCACCTGTACCTTTGCGAATCCAGGCTCCAGAGGTACGCAGTGAATCCGGACATCCTCCCAAGACTGGTATACGACCCCGTTTGCAACCGCAACAGGTTTGTCGCCTATGTTGATCAATAGGGTACAGCTCTCCGGCTTCTGTAATTTGCAACAATTATAACAGGTTAGCGAAACAATTCTAACGTAACGGGAGTGGCATCAGCCGAACTGCATATATAGCTCAAGAGTTGCAATACCTCGATCAGGTCCACCGGATCCACGTGAACCTTCGAGCCAACACTACTCGGCCTGGCAGCGTCGACCTCGGCAGCTGGATCTAAACCCTTGGACTGCACAACTCGGCTTAGGCGTTCATATTTCTCGTTCATTTGAGCGAACATGTCCGCGAATTGTGCAGTCACATCTGCCCGTATCTTCTGAAATAGCTCCACTTCCCTTTCCTTCCAGCTGCCAGGCTTCTTCGCCTTTTGCTCGGGGTCCGAGAAGCTTTCCTTCCATGGCACCACAGCCCCCACGGTTCGCGTCCGCCCTGGATGCTCCTTGTTCCCTAGAGCCCGGGTAAGGATGTCGTTCTCCCTATGGGACTGAACAATCCCTCGGTCGCCTCCTTCGAGCAAGAGATCTGTTACATTGAAAGCTTTCCATTGTGAGGAAGAAATATATACAAAGTTGTGCGCACACTAGTGATCATAGTTAGCCAACTTACGAGTCGCTGCACGACCTCGACGTCCCAGGGGTTTGGGAACGCCACAGTCCCCGTGGCCGACACGGTCCCTCTGGCCAGCCACCAGCGCTTGCATCGCTGATCGCGGATCTCGGAGAGTGGTAGGTCAGGGGAGTCGACGAAATGCGACGCGTCGTCTTCACCCTTCTTCCACTGCTCCTCCTTCCCCGCATAGCCGCGAGAACCGAGCCGGTGTGGGTGGTCGTTCCTCCTCTGGATTTCCCTGTTCTTCTCGCTGAGGGCCTTCGTACCAGAAACAAGAAAATTAATGCACCACTGCTTACTGCATACAATGGTGTAACCAAGCAAAGGAACCATTCATACCTTGAACTCAGGAGTCCCCTTCTGTTGGGCGAATTGCTCCCATACCTCCTCCGTTATGAAGGGGTACTTCTCGCATGGAGATTCGCCTTTAGCGAGGAAGGTACTGACGAGGACGCTCTTGAAGGTTTTCCACATGTTGTTCATGTCCTTCAAGCAAGCTATCTTGGGACCATCGTCCGGGATGTTCCACTTGGCCTGTTTCAAATGGTGCATATAAGTAGGACTTACCTAATCTCTAGGATAAACCAAGGGAATGTGATTACTCAAGAGTTCAGTGATTTTGATTAATTTTACCTTCACTTCCGCCCACAGCCTATCCCTCTCGTCGGCCTTGACGTCCTTCCAGCTCTGGACGGTGATCTTCACCCTTTCCTTCGCCAACAAGCCAACATAGGCAGCATAGTGCCCGGCGTTCTTCCCGATCGGTCTCCCGAACTGGTTGAACTCACAGGAAAGATCCGCGCGTTTGGCCAAACGACCCAACATCGTCGCGCCTCGCGCCTTCCTCTTGCGCTGGGACGAGGCAGCGCCAACTACGTTCGCCCTCGCCGAATCACTAGTATCAGCCGAGGAAGATGCCGACATGGCTTTACCTAAAATACCATAAACAAACCATCCAATTGATATGAAGAAAGGTACATGACAAAGTAATTCACAGAATATTCAGATGAGCAGTGCAAACTAACAAATACTATATTTCCTATCGGTTTTAAAAGGAAAACCGATAGTACTAAGGTCTATATTCAGGAAAATTTAAAAGATTAGCAGTGTAAACTATGCTAATCTCTCTGCTGGAAAATAAAGTCGGTTAAAATTTAAATGAACCTAAATTTGAGATGAAAATTAGAAAATGGGAAGTAATTCACAGAAAATTCAAATTAGCTGTGCAAACTATGATGGCACTACTATTTACTATCGGTTTTCCAAGTCAAACCGATAGTAATCAAGTCAGCATTAGGAAAAATTTCAAAAATTGCTCAGCAGGAACATAAAGTAATTGCTCAGCAGGAACATAAGGTATGTTAAAAAATAAATGAACCTAAATTTGAGATGAAAATTAGAAAATGGGAAGTCATTCACAGAAAATTCATATTAGCTGTGCAAACTATGATGGCACTACTATTTACTATCGGTTTTCCAAGTCAAACCGATAGTAATCAAGTCAGCATTAGGAAAAATTTCAAAAATTGCTCAGCAGGAACATAAAGTAATTGCTCAGCAGGAACATAAGGTATGTTAAAAAATAAATGAACCTAAATTTGAGATGAAAATTAGAAAATGGGAAGTCATTCACAGAAAATTCATATTAGCTGTGCAAACTATGATGGCACTACTATTTACTATCGGTTTTCCAAGTCAAACCGATAGTAATCAAGTCAGCATTAGGAAAAATTTCAAAAATTGCTCAGCAGGAACATAAAGTAATTGCTCAGCAGGAACATAAGGTATGTTAAAAAATAAATGAACCTAAATTTGAGATGAAAATTAGAAAATGGGAAGTCATTCACAGAAAATTCATATTAGCTGTGCAAACTATGATGGCACTACTATTTACTATCGGTTTTCCAAGTCAAACCGATAGTAATCAAGTCAGCATTAGGAAAAATTTCAAAAATTGCTCAGCAGGAACATAAAGTAATTGCTCAGCAGGAACATAAGGTATGTTAAAAAATAAATGAACCTAAATTTGAGATGAAAATTAGAAAATGGGATATAATTAACAGAAAAATCAGTTTATGGTATTTACTATCGGTTCTGAGTAAGAAACCGATAGTGAACTACACTGTATGACAAATTGCTATGATTTTCATCAATTCTGTCATTCTCATAGCTATCAAGTTTGTAGTTCATGAATTTTGTAGTTCATGTATTAACTTAAAACGCATACACCTATTGACGGTATCAATGAATTGATCATGCAAGGAATTAACAAAGACCGCTCCCCAATAGCCTCTCAACTATAGCCTACACGGCAAATCCGGGGAACAAACACACAGACTCAAGATGATCGTCTCTCTCCCAAATAACCTCAAAGCCTAAACAACCAACCAATTTTAAGTTAATACAAGAAGGGTAGTCAAACCAATGCTGGAGAGAATTCAAGATAACAACTGATCAATCAGCTGTCTAGAATACGACTTGCTAATTTGGACGACACAAGTAAGGAGAGAACTGAAATAGAAACTTCAATCTCCCACCAACTCAGAAGAAAGCCAAAAGATCATATAATCAATTTCATTTCTTCACTAGCTCTACTTCAAGCAGCAATCACAGAATGCACAAGCAGTAGATAAACATTCAAATACGCAAGTGACTAAGAGCCAGACAAAGCAATCAATGACAGAATAAGACTTCAATTCATAGCTTCAATCACCCCAGTCCTGTCCATTCATACAGAAACAACACAAAATCTAGAAATTGAAGAATGGCGTAAGGCTCAGTCACTGAAATATCCAATCTAGCATTGCAGTTAGTAGCCAAAACACAGATTTTTGACACCAAAGTCTACACATAGTTCTAAATTTGCAATTAGATTAACTAAGAGCTTAGTTCCATACAAAAAGAACCCCAGTTTAATGCAAATGCAATTCAAACTATCTTCACCGAGCTTATCGGTTCATCCAATATTCAGGTTTGTTCTTTACAATCATCACAGGAAACAATTTCAGATAGGTGTATACCGTTCATGAATTTTACTCTAGGTTTCTATTTGTAATCCATGGAACGAGATATGAACCATTGCATACAGAATTAAGCAATACACGCGAGCGATTTGGTCAAGAACACTTACAGTGGATCGTGGAGTGGCCGGAGGCGGTGGAGCAATGCAATGCCGGAGGCGGTGGCGCAATGCAATGCCGGAGGCAGTGGCGAATGCAATGCCGGAGGCGGTGGAGAACCAGTGGCGCAGAGGAGCGAAGAAGCGAACGTCGGCGATTCTAGGGTTTTCCGCGCGAGTATTTTTCGATTTGGAATGTGATCAGTTGCACTGGAGGGAAAATCGTGCAGGTTATAACCTATTAAATGAATATTTACTATCGGTTCATCACCACAAAACCGATAGTAAAAACATGTAAGTTAGGGTTTTCGTAACACAGTGTAAATCACTATCGGTTGTGAACAGTAAACCGATAGTAAACTAAGTACAGGGGATCATAACACAGTGTAAATCACTATCGGTTGTGAACAGTAAACCGATAGTAAACTAAGAACAGGGGATCATAACACAGTGTAAATCACTATCGGTTGTGAACGATAAACCGATAGTATAGTTTAATTTCATATCGGTTTCACAGTTATAACCGATAGTAAAATACAATGCTATTGACCCTAAAGGATTTCCCTTAGAAGAATTACAAAGGATCTCAGTACATCATTTTGTATTGTATTTACTATCGGTTATGACAATAAACCGATAGTATATGTTAATTTCATATCGGTTTGGAGGTTGAAACCGATAGTATAATACTGTTAAATTGATCTAAAGGTATTTCATTTTGCACTTGTAAAGACACCTGAAACCCCATGCAAATGGCTTGCAATAATTTTGAAATAAAATAACAGTAAAGACCAATCATGGAATGAAAATTTACAGTTTTCATATATATTTGTGAAAAGAATCAATTATTGCTCAAATCAAGTATATACTCCAATTGAAATGAAAATTTGCAGAAATGATTCTCAATGCATCACGTATGTTTTCCCAAAGAATTTTTGAAAATTAATTTGAACATTCTTCGATCCAAGTAATATACGTCACTTACATATTGCAAATTAGTCAAGAATGGTTGTCCACCCATAATCCTTCTTCGTGGTCGTCTCGCAGGTAACTTGTTTCGTCAATATCTTCGGTAGGGACAGATTGAAGGATTCCATCTAAAAATGGAGGTAGTTCGTCGAACTGATCGTACTCTTCTTCATCCACAACGTCTTCAACCCCAACAATACGTCTCTTACTGTGAAGGACAACGTGCAACTTTGGGTTGGCCCGGTCAACGATGTAGAACACCTGTGTGGCTTGCTCAGCAAGTATAAATGGATCATCTTTGTGTGCGACTCTACTGAGATCGACTAGAGTAAACCCATAATTGTCGACTTTAACACCTCGAGGGATTTCGACCCATTGGCATCGAAACAGAGGAATCTTAAGTAATACATAATCGAGCTCCCATATTTCCTCAATAACACCGTAATATGAGTCGAGTGCTCTTACTGCCCTGGCATCCTCCGAAATAGCAAGTAGTGTCACTCCACTACATTGCATAGCACTCTTCTCGTCCTGAGTTTTTGTGTAAAATGAATAGCCGTTGATGTCATACCCCTGCCAAGTCCCTACAGTAAATCTAGGCCCTCTGGCCAACCATGTAACATCTTCATCTACATCGCCCTCAGAAGCTTGCAGGACTCTATTTTTGATCCACCCAGCAAACTTCCTATTATGTTCTCTGGTGACCCAAATCTCTGGCTTCGAGGGATTCTGTTTCCGTAACATTTCCTTGTGCTCGTGTATGTATGGCTCCACCCCCGTCATGTGCTGTAAGACCCAAAAATGGGCTTTTGCATACAGATCACTAGAGGGGACGACTGCTTTAAATCCAATCGTTCCAATGCCCTGAAGCCTGCCCTCATGCCGAGACGTAGGAACGCCAATTGGGTCAACCCCGGCCATATAGTTGGTGCAAAATTCGATCACCTCCTCGGCGGCATAACCTTCAATAATACTGCCCTCAGGCCGATATCGATTCCTTACAAATCCCTTCAAGATACCCATAAATCTCTCAAATGGATACATGTAGCGCAGGAACACGGGTCCACAAAACTTAATTTCTCTGACAAGGTGAACAATTAGATGGACCATAACATCAAAAAAGGATGGAGGGAAATACATCTCCAGCTGACAAAGAGTGGTAGTCACATCGCGTTGCAAATCGTCCAGTCCATCCATATCAATTACCTGCAAGGACACAGTTGCAGCAAATATTTAGATCCAAAAAATCTGACAAGTTCCACGAATGGAGCTAATTAACTTGTTAGGAGTACACGCTTACGTACCTTGCCAGATATTGTGTTGAAGAAATAACATAGCTTTGTAATTGTCTCTCTGACTTTGACTGGGAGAATGCCTCTGATAGCAATGGGAAGCATTTGTGACATCAGTACATGACAATCATGGGACTTCATACCAACCAGTTTCAAGTCTTTCATGGACACAAGTTTTTTCAAGTTCGCAGAATACCCGCATGGAACTTTGACACCATGTAGGCACTGACAGAGTTCTGTTTTTTCTCTTTTTGACAAAGTATAGCAGGCCGGGGGGAGGTATGTCCGCTTTCCCTTCTCCAACGGTGCAAGCTCAGTCCTTATGCCCATGTCGAGCATGTCACGGCGAACGTTGATGCCATCTTTCGTCTTTCCTGGAATGTTCAACAACAAACCAATCAAACTGTCACAAACATTTTTCTCTACGTGCATGACATCAATGCAATGTCGAACTTGTAAGTGCTCCCAATATGGCAGATCCCAAAGAATCGATCTCTTCTTCCAAACATTTTTTCCTGGAGGTTTAGAACATTTACCGAACTCAACTTTGATGTCCTTCACGCGCAAGTAAAGCTCCTTACCAGTCACAAACACTGGGGCTGATCCTTTCTCAGGCTTCCCATTGAATGACTTCCTCTTCTTACGGTAGGCGTGATGCATCGGAAGGAATCTGCGGTGACCCATGTACACTGTTTTTCTGCAGTTCGATAACCACATGCTTTCAGTTTCATCCAGGCAAATAGGACAAGCCTTGACTCCTTTCGTACTATACCCCGACAAATTTCCATAGACCGGGAAATCATTTATGGTACAAAATATCATGGCCCGCAACATGAAATTCTCTCGCTTATGTGCATCCCACACCCGCACCCCTTCGCTCCACAATTTTTGCAAGTCCTCGACTAACGGTGATAGAAACACGTCAATATCATTCCCGAGTTGTCTGGGTCCTGAAATTAGTAACGACATCATGATGTACTTCCGCTTCATACATAACCAAGGAGTAAGATTGTATATGCATAAAAGAACCGGCCAAGTGCTATGTCGACTGCTCATATTTCCGTGTGGATTCATACCATCCGTACTCAGCCCAAACCTTATATTCCTCACTTCGCCGCCAAACTCACCGAATGTTCTGTTAATGTTTCTCCATTGAATGGAATCAGCTGGATGTCTTAGTTTTCCGTCTTGTTTCCGACCTTCAACATGCCAACGCAAGTACTTCGCATCTTTCGGATTTGCAAACAGCCGTTTCAATCTGGGAATCACAGGCAAATACCACACAGTTTTGGCCGGAGGCCCTTTCTTTACCTCATCACATCCATTGTGATAAATTCTGTCCCCATGCTTATACCGCGATGCACCGCATCTTGGACAAACATGCAAATCCTCGTACTCGTTACGGTACAGAACACAATCATTTGGGCATGCATGTATTCTTTCGATTTCCATTCCCAACGGACACAATAGTTTTTTGGCCTGGTAAACCGATCTTGGCAACTCATTTCCCTCTGGAAGCATGTCCGCTAACAGATCCAATAGCGCCGTGAAACTCTTATCGCTCCAACCGTTGCTTGCCTTCAAGTTATATAATCTCAACACAGAAGACAACTTTGTAAATGTTTCACATCCGGGGAACAAAGGCTTCTCAGAATCAACAATTAATTTCTGAAATTTAGCTAAATCGTTTTCGCTGTAGTCCTCTTCTACATCACGTAACATTTCATCTAAATTGTCGTCATCTACATGGACTTCCGAATGAACATTATCAATGTTTTAATCATGATCATCATTACTGCAATCCACTTCCGGGTGCTGCTGAGTGGTAGCGGTAGTGCTCGTTTCCTCAAGATCTTCACCATGCCATATCCAACGGGTATAGCATGCGTTAAAACCACAACGAATCAAATGACTCCTAATCTGATCAGAGTTGCCGAACCTTTTTAAGTTCATACAATCTATACAAGGACAATGCATATCTTTCTCTCCCTTCTTCGCCTTCTCTTGCTCAGCAAATTTAATAAATCCATTCACACCCTCCAAATACTCAACAGTAGTACGTTTTATTCCATACATCCAATATTCTCGGTCCATCTACAATTATTTCACAAAATTGACAAATTCAAATAAATAATTAATGACTCAGGGCATGCATATATGAATGAAACATAATTAGCTAGGCCATATGTGTGTACATGCATGAGCTGTTTAATTACATTAAATGGATTTGTATATATGAAACCCTAATTAACTTGATGCATGCATTAATTGGAAGAGCCAGCTAGCTAGCTGCTTAAATTCAGCAAGCTATAGCTAGCTAGCCAACCCAGCCTTCTAGCTAGCTTGGAGATACATGTATCTAGTTTAATGAATTGCAAGTAGAGAGAGAGAGGGAGAGTGTGAAAGAGTGATCGAGAGAGAGAGAGGTGATGAGAAGATGACAATACCGAGGGGGATGGAAATATGATCAACCTCTCAGCTAGCTTCTCCAGATCACTCTAGCTTGGAGTTGTGCGCGGCTGAAATGATTCCAACATGTAGAGCGCAGAGCAGGGGTCGACCTAATTAAGTTGTCCAATTTTACTATCGGTTCAACAACACTAACCGATAGTAAAATAAGGTCCCCACTGTCATAACCATTAGTGTATATGAAGTCATTTTACTATCGGTTTGTGTTGTTGAACCGATAGTACTATGTAGTATATTGTATCGGTTAGTACAGTAATAACCGATAGTAAAAAGTCAGTAATTTCACTATCAGTTACCCGAGAAAAACCGATAGTACTATTCAATATATTATATCGGTTAATACAGTACCAACCGATAGTATAAAGTGAGTAATTTTACTATCTGTTACGAACGAAAAACCGATAGTACTATTGTAATATATTATATCGGTTGGTACAGTAATAACCGATAGTAAAAAGTCAGTTATTTCACTATCAGTTAAAAATGGAAAACCGATAGTACTATTTAATATATTATATCGGTTTGTACAGTAATAACCGATAGTAAAAAGTATTTGCATTTCACTAACGTTGGATTAGTGTATAACCGATAGTAAAATGCTGGTTTTCCGCCGCTGTCGTCCTATTCTTTCGGATTTTTCCTAGATTGCTTACAACCGTTAGAAAATAAGGGTTAGTGGAATGCACTTCTGTAGTAGTGAATGCATTTGCAGCCAGTGATCTGATTTACTATTGTGGAGAGATTGTGAGTTACTGATTTTGGAGACTTGGTTTTCTGATAAATTGAGATGTGGGGTTCATTTGCTTTGTGGTTGTGGTTGAAAGGAGTCGGGGAGCGGGTCTATGTTATTCCTTTATACGTTCACTTGTTGATACCATCGATAAGCGTATTTGTTTAGTTGTTTTTGCCTTTTATCGCGAGACTGCTGAACGTTTACGGCGCTATCGCTTGTACTCACGTTGACATGTATGGATCCAACACTGACTTGACTGTCACTTGATGATCACCTCTCTTTCTCTCTTTTCTTTCTTCTGACATTTTCTTCTCTCTTTCCCTCTTCTATTTTAGTTTCATTTGGCATTTGATTTAGTTTAGATTTTCACACATTGCTTCTCTAGTCCCTGTGGAAAGAACGATAGAATACTCATCTTACTGCATCGTCCTCGTTCTCTTGCGAGATGGTCTTGGCCGGTATCAATGTCAAAGCTTCTGGATGTCATAGTTTTGATAAGATATTCATCCTAGAAACAAACATCTAATGAATCTGATGCAGAACACTTCGATAAGATATTCTTGTTTTTTTTATCATAATCATATTCAGTTTACAAATATCTGTGTCCGTATCCGCTCCAAATCCATTTAATAACCGTGTCCGTATCCACTCCGAATCAGTTTAATATTCGTGTCCGTATCCGTATCCATTTCTTTCATATCCGTATCCGCATCCGCATACTATTCGCATCTGTATCCGTATCCGGAAGAAAGATGCCGATGTGGATATGGGTTTAGGTACTATCCAACCCGAACGTGACCCGTTCCATCCCTATCCGTGTCACTTCTCGATAATTGCCCAACGCAGGGTGTCCTGTCGCACGACCAACTCGCATTGTCTTACGCGTATTCCATTTAAAAACACCTAAGGTGTGGTCCGAACATCATGATAAATTTCATCTATCTAAACCCCCAAATTTGACTCATTTTTGGAACCTTTTGGATATATTTGGGTGCCCACATGGATTTGTGCCTAGCTCGTTTGAGTGAGATAGGTTGAATAAATGAAACTGTAGAGATACCATGAGGTAATGTTTGTATTAGTGATATATCCTAGAAGGAATCATGAAGATGTATTTTTATTATGTTTTTGAACATTTGAATAATATATTATTTTTTGAATAAATTATAATATTTATTCGATCAACAAGTGTGTGACTTGTTCGTGAAACTCTTAATTTATTTGGTGATGTTATTCTATAAAGTCCTTGAACCACTATCATTAAATAGAACATTAATGATTAATAGATTAGCACATATATTGATTGATGATCATATTTCACGGACTGTGGATATAAGATATCAAATTAATAATGTTGACATATGTTGGATAATATAATGTTAGATAGATCCATTTTGAGACACTGCTTGGATTTATCAGATAAGTGTTACCAGTTGATCTCAAATAATGTTTATGATTGATTCTTAGACTTGAGACCGTCATAATTTCCTACATGTGTAGTAGTATACTTTAATACTACCAAACACTACTCTTAATTGAGTGGTAATAAAGGTAATATTTGAGTATGCTATAGCCATGCGGAGGAATGTGAATGGTTAAGATGGAATTTGCATCTTTCATATAATGATAGAGATATATCTATGCCCCTCAATATGGATGAATTGAGAAATATATGGCCATGTCGTTTGTAGTTAAGTGTCAACTACGGGGAAATCAGTTCACTATGAGATCAAGAAAGAATTGAACTATGCAAGTGTGATACATTTCCTATCTTGAGTTTAATCTAGTATCATATGACAAAAGAATCAATATAAGTACATTATATAGATTCGTTGGATATGATTTTCATGTATATTTAGATAGTCGTTATGTCCTGTTAGAGACCACTATCGACTCACAATTTAGATAAGTATTCCTGGGTTTTGACTAAATATGCATGAATCTACAGGGTCACACACTTAACGGATTAGAACAAGTCAATTTGGATTGGATCTGTTATGGAGTTTTTGTATCACACTGGGAGACATAATGTAAGGCTCTTCCTGCAATCCAAATAGAATTTGTTATGTGATATCATATCACATCAGGAAACTTAATGTAATGGACTCCTCTTGTAGGACTCTATAAAAAGAGAGGCATGATGGACTTTAACATACATCAAGAAAAACCTAACCACCACCTCCTCTAGAGCGACAGCCCCTAACAGCTTGTCGTACGTGTTGGTGCTAGCACACCAACGTACGGTGTTCTATCTTGGAACGTGTGGATATTAGTAGAGGCGCTACTAAAATCGGTGCACTGATCAGGACGACCCGTAAGCGATCGCTATCATCTACGTCCACTGAACAGGATGATCCGTGAGCGGTTGCTATCATCTACGGCCGCTAATCAGGACAATCCACGAGCAGCCGCTGTTCGATCACTTCACCAACTCTCCTTGCGTTGCAATATTCAAATAAAATTTTTTGAAATTTTGCTAGCGTAGCCTACTCATATTCCAATAGTTTGGTACGGTGCATTAATAATGCAGGCTAAGATCGAATATTGTAAATGATGTAAATAGAAAACATGTAAGGTGAAAAAATATTATCAAAACTTTTGTTTGAGTCATTACATTAAAACTCTTGTTTGAATGAAAATACAGACAAATTAATGCTCTATTTTGTTTTAGGGTAATGGACGCCTAATATGATTAAATTTACAACAAATTGGTAAGAAATATAAAAAAGATGGTGTTCTGGAGACAAATAAATAGCCGACAGGAACCATATTCAGGGTTTGTCAAGAACATGCCTAATAGGATCGGTGGAGTTGATAGGAGAGGTGAACTCTCATGGAATCATCCACATTTTTATAGATTTATTTTTCTCATATTACCAGTTTCCATCTAGTTTATCCAAAAACTCTAAATTATCCGGTATTCTAGTTTGCCGCTCTCATCTGTGCTAATTGATCGTGAATTGAGATAGGTGTTTTACTGATTAATCATCTTAATCTCTTATACCATATTTGTATTTTGTGAGTTCTTTGAAATGATTGAGTCGTCTTCCTCGTGAATTATGATACTCATAGAATATTTCAAGTAAAAACTACAATATACGTGTATTTAAGAATATTCATTAAAATACGTGACAAACATGGACATAACGTAACATTTCCCTTCTGCTTCTGCATTATTTCGGTTTGCTTACCACCACTACGAATGGGCTCCGAACTGTATGCTTCTCGTCCGACCACGTCATCGAGCCGAAGATTGTGCCCAGCGCCGTCGAGTTCTGCGCAGTGAAGGTCACCTGGAAGGCCAACTTCTTCACATCCTTGGTGAACTGGAGCTTACTTGGCACAACCTTAACATCCAGACCCGCTGGCGCACTCACAGTGACCGTGTAGCTCGCATCTTCCTGCGCCCCGACATTGGTGACGCTGCGGGTGATCGTCCTGCTAACTGCGCCGCCAAGCCCCGACACGGCTATCGATGGGTAGTTGAGATTGGAGATCTGGTCCTTGGTAGCGTTGCTCGCACAGCTGAACCCGTCTGGAGGGGAAGTTATCAGCTTGATCTTGGAGGCGTCATATCCGTAGTTGCAGAGTAACTGAAGGTAGTCGTCAGTGCCTAGGTCATACACCAACCCCGGATCCAGCGCGGCCATCGGACTCACATGCCCCCCACCGTAGTCGTATGGTGTCGCCACCGCTCCAGAGTCAGTCGTCATCGGAGCCTTGTCGTTGTTCAGCTGTGTTGCTGTTATAGAAGACAATGGAATCAGTTAGTAGCCACGTCAGAGAAGAAACTAGCACGCTAGTCAATTACTATATCTGTTCAACAAAACTAGCTATATTTAAATAAGTCTAAGAAGAACTGTATAAAATAGTCCACATTGTATGGTACTGGTACTTTCAAAATATGGAAAAATTCCATTGGGTTTCACTTACTAAATGGATGTTTATACTTGTTTGAAGGAAAAGACTATTAAAATTTGAAATATGATTTAATTCAATAAGCTAGAAAGTGTTCGATACATATTCAATTGGGGTATGCGTGATATGCCTACAAATTGTAACTAGAAGCAAACGTGGATCAACCTATGTAGGTGTTCAGTCCAAGATTGGGGTTAGCAATATAGATCCTATAGTAAATTGGGGTGCGCATAATAAGATAGACCCGATTAGCCTGATTAGGTGTTTACGATACGGCTGGACCTTGCAAAACAAGCTTCAAAAATTGAGCCTTGCCAGACCCCAGTTGGCATGCTCAACAAATGCTCAAGCCTAACTGCCTAACTACAACTGACGAAAAATTATTCACACAAGAAGTTTAACGAAATGATGGTAGTGTTTTATCACCAGTGGTTATGATTGCCGACCGGATGGCAGCCGGGCTCCATGTCGGGTTCCATGCTTTTAAGGTGGCCGCGGTTCCGGAGATGTGGGGACAGGCCATTGAAGTGCCGGACACAACGTTGAATTGCGACGGCTGCTTCTGGCCGCTCGGTAGCGACGAAGTCGGGATCCATGAGGCGAGGATGTTGACGCCAGGAGCTGCAACATCCGGCTGCAAAGTCCACGAATGCGCAACGTCATAGCAAAGCTTCAGAGAATTGGTATTACAGATGAGGGGCCATTAATCAATTACCTTAAGGATGTTGCCGGTCGCCGCTGATGGTCCCCTCGACGAGAAGTACGCCACCACTGGCGCCGGCTTGTAGTTGGTTACAGTGATCGTCGGCGTGATCGTTGCGACGGGCTTGCTTGCATGTGACAAACAAAGTAGAAGAAAGCACAAGAGGTGGCTTTAAAGCTTGCATATGATAAAAACATATAGTGTGTTGGGGAAACAAAATTTATAAGGTTGTTCTAATGTGAGAATTGAGAACTTGTTCCGCGACGGTTACATCACTTTCAAGACCTTAATTGAACAGTTGATGACACTATGCTCATGAGAATAATTTTTTTTTTAGGGCTGGGTTGTGGGAGGGGGAGGGGGGCGGTGCGAGTTGGTGGTATACCTTGTGGAGGCCATGTATTTGAAAATGTCTGCAGCAGCAGGAGAACTAATTTCTGTCACTGGAAAATCAATGTAAGTAGTTGCAATAGCCCTTTCGATGTCATTTATCAAGATGGATCCAACAGCTCCGATGCTCTTCAATTCGTCAATCTTTGACATCTTTGAAGAATCGCTCAGTGAGTGGTTGCATAGTACTATCTTCCCTTTTATCTTACTGACATCTAGTGTGCCAGGCTCACAATGACTAAACAAAGATTAGAGCATAAGAAATTTCATACAAATATTATTGAGTGAAATATATTTTTTTCCCTTTACTTTGTAGAGTGTGACTTGTATGTTTACTCTTTGTGATATAGATTAAAGTATTTGATCTGATCATAGAGAATCAAAAATTATAAAAAACAAACACAATATGCCACATAAAAAGGAAACATGCAAAGCTCATTCCTTTGTGGATAGACTTCTTCTAGTCCCCCTAAAATAGTCCTTTCACTAAAATAAAATGGATTAAAACTTAGTTGAACAATATGTTACTCACTTAAATAGAAATGTCAGATAACCGATATTTTGTGACACTATTCTCTTATTTCCAAGATTGTAAATAACATCAATATAGTACTGAATTAATGATATATCATCCAAATAACCCTCAACACTACGATGATGCAGAAATATCAGATTTAGTAGGTTTTTATGATTTATCGTGTTTAGTACCGATATATCGTGTAATGTCACACATGACATATTGTTGATATTTCAAAATTCAAGTGTCTTCACGAAATGAAGCTTATGTGCTATGGTCCACAAAATTCAAGCCCAACAATAATAAGATGCAAAGTTGGTTTTTATATAAGTTGTGTTTGTGCTATTTGCCTATTTGTGATGTTAAACTTAGCACTTGCTTTATTTTTTGATATTGAATCCATATGAATTATGACTATTTGGTATGACATAAGAAGTTGATAATGTATGGCATATGATGGACCCTTGGTATGGTGTAACTAAAAAAAATGAATACTTTGATCTATGTAAAGTTATGTGATAAAATTTAATTCTATAAATATGTTTATCAGGAAATATATCACATTATAGTGCTAAATGCTAAAAAAACCCACCAATAAATACTCTACAAAAGGATTCTTTTTTTTTTTTTTTTTTTTTTGTGTGTCACAGCTATACACTATTTACAATCTTGCTTATTTCTTATCTTACTAGGTGCCAAAATATCTACTTGTGTTTACGCCAAACTTATTAAAACCCTAACCAATTAGAGCAACAATATATTTTTTTTTACAAAATATGTATCCTTTATCTCTCCATCTAACAAAACAATTTACGTTCCAGATAACTTAGTTTTCATTCTTTTCCTATAACATAATGATCAAATAAGAACAAATTTTTAATGGAGAGAGACTAATATAGCCAATTTCAAAGTAGAGCAATCAAATTAAACCCTCGAATAAAGTAGATATCGAGAGATTGAAATTGCCATTTTGAGGAACGCTGCAATACATAAGAATCATTTTTTTAGAAATATTCAGTGAGAAGTGAGAGCCATCTATTAATGGAAGCTATGGAATATAGTAATACCTTGCTGAATCATCATCTGAAGTTGACTTGGACTTCGCTGATGCCCCGAATATTAATGGATATTTCGGAGATTTATCCAAGATGGAAAAGTTTATAGCTGTGCCCTGTTAAATTTATGCATAAAATATAGTTAAATCCCCAATAATTGTATTTAATAGATGAGTGCTTAGACTTAGTAGGCTCACCAGTATCATTTGTTACTCTTTTTTCTATTATGGGATCCCATTAATAGAAAAAAAAAAGTTTCAAACACAATGTGAAAGCACTCATCATTTTTCTCATGTTTTATATCTCATGGTGGTATTATCTCTATAAACACTTACTATGATACCCTCTATTCGAGTTGTTCTAAGCAAGCATGAAATAAATCTATATTAAGAACTCAAAACTGTTCCGATGCAGTAAAGGCATACTCGGGTTGCGCTGCTGTTCCCCCCCAACAAGACGTCCGACTCGAAATCGCGATCGATGGTGGTCGCCGCGACGGTCAGGATCCACGGCGCCGCGTTCACCACCGTCGCCGGCCCTGGCCCCGCATTGCCGGCAGAACAGACCACCGTGATCCCCTTTGCCACGGCGTGAAACGAGCCGATGGCAATCGGGTCGTCTGTGAAGTCCGGCCGGAAGAATGGCGAGGCCCCGAGGGACACGGACAGGATGTCGACGCCGTCGCCGATGGCGTCGTCGAAACCAGCGAGAATCGCCGACCCGGCACAACCATCCTCGGAGCAAACTCGGTACATCGCGACCCTCGACGTGGTGGAGCCCCCCTTGGCCGTCCCTTCGGCGAGGCCGTAGTACGAGGCGCCGGGGACCGCATTGCCAGCTGCCGTCGAAGACGTGTGCGTTCCGTGGCCGGCCTCGTCCCGTGGAGAGTTGCCAGTGGTCCGGACTGTGGGCTTTACCTCGTCAAGGTTGTAGTATCTTGCTCCAATTAGCTTCCTGCACCAAAAACGTTAAGAAAAAAAAACTATTCTGATGTTTCTCTTCCGGGTAAATCTTTTAAAACCTATATAAGTAATTTTGGATTATTTGTGACTCTACAAGAATTTATTTTTTTAAAGACCCACCCATCGTTAGTTGACTGATAATTTTAACAGGTAAGAATTTAGAAATAATAAAACTACACATGTGAACCTCACATGTTAGTAACGGTATGTTTTTAACATTTTTTTTATCTTTCTCTATCCCCTCTCCCTCATTGACATGTCCCCCCTCTCTCTCACTCTTGTCTCTCTCTCATGTTAAAGACGAAGCGGCAAATGGAATCACGGAATCCGATGGTGATGGTGGACGACTGTGTAGCACAGAGCTAGTATAAAGGGTAGTCGCACATTTTAAGTGGCAGGGAGATTTCTGGCGGTGATACCTGAGGACAGTATGGACTACAACGGAGGTTTCTATCGTTCACATGGCCCTTTGTTCTGATGTCACACTATGCCACTGTTGAAGGGATGGTGAAAGCCGGTGATGGTGGAGGGGCGGCATAGCAGCAAGTGACAGAGAGGTGTTGTGCCATGCCGCTGGCCTCCAATGTGCCACCAAGAACCCATCACATGCAGCACACACACGATTGTAGATCTCTGCCATAGTTGCCATCCTCTTCCTTGTTGACCTCTACTATAGTCGCCAGTTGCCACGGTGCACTTCTCCACCCTCTGCTATTGCAGCCTCGTTACACTGCCCTCTGCTGCTTACTTCACTGCTACTACATGTCACGCCATGTTGCTACTGTCGGCACTAGAGAAGAGAGAGGGAGGGAGAGAGGAAGTACATAAGAGGGGGAAGGAGAAGGAAGATGGAGTGTTAAAATATTTTAAAATATAGTCACTGACATGTAGGCCTCAAATATCAGTGAGGTAAATTTATATTTTTTTTAAACCTAGAATTGTTAGACTTAATGGTAAACTGACAGTAAATGTATTTTTAAAACAAGAAAATATTTTAAAATTACTTATGAGAGTATATGCGAATTGGGTTGATTTTTGGGGTTTATAAAATTTCTCCTCCTCTTTAAGGCAAGCTTCTAGTGCGCTACTTGTGTTGTCAGATTTCTTACATGAAATTGAAATTGATAGCTCACTCTGCTACTTATTGGTACAACCATCAATCCGTCCAATTCTATTTTAATTTCATTAATGTATTCATATTAGTTACTGATACTTTAGAGGAATTAATAAAGAAATGAAGAGAGGATCCGATTACCAAATAGCGAAGGGATTTATTATGGGTAAGTTTGGTTTGTTTAGTCTCATTTTGTCTACCAAAATTCTGTTACACTATTAATTTGATTTTTTTTTTTGATTTGAGGAGAAAAATAGTCATGACCAAAGAACTTCCAAGGTTTGGGTGCTTTTTGCCCAAATTGTTTTTACCAAAATTAGGATGAGGAAATAGTCTTCCCAAACTTTAGTTTTCAATTTTTCTCTCCTCTATGGCAACAGGGTAACAGTATGCAATATTTGGTTGGAGGCCAAATTTTATTTGTTAGTTATCACTCAATTTTGTGTGAAAATACGAAGATAATAGATCACACTTACTCACTATATATACTTTTATTGTAGGTCAGTAGTTCTGATTGCACAAAAAATGATAATAAGGGTGTTAAATTCAATTTTACGTTTTTAAAAAAGAATGTCCAATTTTACTTTACACTAAAAAATGTGCCTCACTTGTTGCAGTTGGATGAGTTGAAGTTATCTCCGGCCATGCAAACCCCCTTCCACTTGCTAGGGATAGCCCCGAAGCCGTCGTCACTGAAGCTGGGTGACTCCGGCCAAATTCCCGAGTCAAGCAGTCCAATGATGGTGTCCGAAGTGGGCGACGGTGCCGCTGCTGCCGCCGTGCTGGGCGAGCGCCGAGCCGAGTCGAGCTTGACGGATGTCTGCTGCAAGAAGTCCCACGAACGTGTCGTATGAAGCTGGTACACCGGATCGGAAAACACCGACACGACGCCGGGCTTCCTCCTGAGGGCGACGGCCTCGCCCCTCGACAGTCGCGCCGCAAACCCCGAGAACCCGTGCTTGTACTGCTGGACCAGCACGCTGTCCGCCGTCTGCCCCCTGAAACAAGCACATCACAATAACAGACAACGTGATGAATGTACAAGTCGTACACTGCAACAAAATGATTTCAAGTGAAGCATAGTATGTCTCAAGTTGCAACCTCTTCAGCACCGAGCGGACGAGATGCAGATGGCTCTCTTTGAGAAAGTTCATAGACGAATCAGGCGGGACCGCACCCATGTAAACCACGTACACCTCTGCCTTCTCACCGTTAATGTCTCCTAAGACACCACCACTGAGCGAAGTCAAGAAGAAGCAAAGGAGAAACCACATGATAGGTGATAAGTGACTGTACTACACAGACTTTGTTCAGTTGTCCCTTGCAGCCAGTGGCTTCTAGCTGCATTTATAACTGCTAGAGTAGAGCGATGTAGTTATGGCCTTATGTGGTGCGATGTGTACTACTGTACTATCCTCCACCAACATATTATGCGGCTACGTGGGTGCTTACTGATTGTGCAAGCACCGGTGAAATGCACCTCAGCACACCAATATCGGAGTGTAGTGGTCGGTCATGTAATCATGTTATCTCTAAGTGGCAAATTCTACGACTCCATGTGCACCTTCTTCCATATATATATATATATATATATATATCAAGCTAAAGGAATGTGTTAGTGAGATAGGTTCACGCGTGCAAAGTGGTGCAGGAGGAGGAGATGATGGGAAGGGGTGATAGGGAGATAATTAAATCTAGCATTGGGCGGCAATTTGTTGTGGGAGGAAGGTCCAGTGTGTTCTATCCTCCACCGCCGTCCTGTATGTTGGTAGCCAGTATAAGTGGATAGCTACATGAGTGACGAACTATCAAGCAATACTAGACATGATAATTATGCATGAAAATGACATATTGAACCGTCATCAAAATCTAATAGGCATTTAGAGCAAACTACATCAAAATATAGAAAATGGAAACATGAAAATGCAACATTTATACAAATGCAATGCAATGCATGACACGCCGAGAAGGGCGTGTTTTAGTAATATTGCAAGCAAACGGTTGAATGTTAAAAGACTTAGAGTTGAATTCTATGAGAAACAAACGTATTCGTCTCTTAGGTTAAGAGATTGCCGATTAAATTAGAGCAATAGTTGGGTTTTGTGAGTTACAACTAAAGTCTATCAAACTAGGGTTTGAAAAGTAATAAGATTGTGAAATATTGAAAATCTAGGGTTCTAGAAACTTAAAACAACAAATTAGGGTTTGGAAATTAAGTGAAAATCTAGAGTTTCGAAAATTCTATAACCATCAGGCTTAATTCTAACCAAGGCCGATGAATTGTAAATTTGTTTCAAGTGTTTTCTAAGACAGATTAAGTTGTTGATATGGTCGTCGGTACAATGGTCAGAGGATCAATTCCACGATTAAGTGTGCGTGAGTGCCTCTCTCCTGTTCAGGGATTCCGCGAAAGAACTCAAGAATACTCTAAGTTCTCGTCTAGACTCAACTGTTATGTCTGTCACCAGGGCGAGAAATTGCAGTTTAGAGGAAGAAAATGCAGTAAACTAAGTCACAAAACATGCATGAAAATGGAGCCGTGGAAGAATTACGCCCTCCGGATTAGGTCATTCCTAACCATAAAAGGGAATTACTCACAAAAAAACCATAAAACAGAGAAAAAATAAGAATTAAATGAAAACTTAATTGCATGAAATATCGAAATCTGTCGTCCATGCCAACTTATAGAGACAAAAACTGGAACAAATAGGGAGGTGGGCTTAAACCTAACCTAACTTCTAAATCTAAAATTAATAAATCTAAAGCACACATATTAATTAAGCCAAAAACCTCCCTATTTATAGTCAAGAATCCTGAAAATAACTAATTACAACTCATGACGAACAAACAACAGAAACCGAGTTCAAACGGCACGCTAAACAAATAAAACATAGTTAAAACAACAACTATCCGAGCCTGACAAAGGCCCTAGCATGCTCATGCCCAGGGCCGAGCATGGACCATGCTAGTGCTTGTTCTGGGCTTGGGTCCTTAGGTGGTGTAACATCTAAAAAAATTAGGGCATAAAAATTTCATTTTTTGTTCAAAGCCATGCATGCATGTATCTTTAGAAATTACAATTAGGTCCATTTCAGTCCTTTTCTGTCCCAAAACTTCAAAATTCTTCTTACTAAATCAGATCCCAGATCAAACTGTTCATATGTGGTTTATTATGCATCTCATACATGAAGGCCTTCAAAAGTCATGTCAAATTCAAGCTCTAAAGTCTAAAAACCATGATTAGATTTATTTTCGAAAACAGAAATTCTTAATTATTTTATTACCCTAAGAACCCTTAGACTAATTTTACAAATTATTGTACAGATCCTGGTTGTATTATTTTGAAAGCATGAATTATTCTATGCCTAAACATCAGTCCAAAAAGCTATCAACTGAATTCCAGCATTTAAACTCTTTTCGCAAATCAGTCCACAATCATCGCAGATTAGTCCTTTTCAAATTCTAAAAGCCAAAAATGGCTGAAACCTCGAAATTAACTCCAAATTATAATATGATTGAATGAGTACCTTCCTTATGTTATTCAATACAAGTTTCTATTTCGTCACAACTTCACAATCAGATCCAAAACTCAATTATTTTCGTTTCACTGTTTTTAGTAAAATATTATACTTCTATCCTTTTTTCGTTTTCATTTTATTATCGTACCATTTACGTGTTTTACCCCATAGAAAACCAATGTATCAAGAGAACTATGTATACTGAACTGAATTCATCTTTATATCCAGATTTTAGTAATTACAGTGCAGTCCAATTAAATTTCAGAATTACAAATTAGTCCAAAATTCAGAATTCTACTGTTGTCAGACTGAAGAAAGTTTATCTGAACCCTTTCACTTCTTAGCCGAGAACTTGATTTCCTTTAGAAATTCAACGCGCAACCATCTGTGATTACTTGATAACTCTCACTGCTACATATACACACACAGGTTCACATACACACCCAACCGATCCAACAGCAACAACACACACACACGCACGCAAGCACAGAATAGCAACGACAACAGGTTCTGAAGAATTACACCACGATTGCAACGAGCCACTTTGTCTTCTCAGTCCACTCTCTAGAGACGGTGCAAGTCCCACCGTCGATTGTACTTGACATAGCTCCCAATCATCCCTGTGCAAAACCAGATTCTCCCTTTGCGCGCCGTTGCCTCAAAGCAGCTCTTTTCTCTTTTGTCACATCTATCTCGGCGCAGCAATGGCACAAGTACGAAGGGTTCACCTCGCAATCTCCGGGCAACGGTATATAATGCCTGTACCGCTTCGCTCTCACTCACACTGCTACAACCCAGCTGAGTTTCAGTGCAAACTTCCACACTAGCATCTAAGGGTTTTTTTTAGTGTTTTTTTTTGAGTGAGTTGGTATTGTATGGTTGTGATATTGTGAAAATGGAGATATCAAAATTTTATGTTTTTAAAATTAAAGTATTAAGATTTTCTGCAAGGTGTTTGGATAGAAACTTTGAAACGACAAAAATGGACAAACAACAAAAATTAGCTCCCAATTCCTTCGACTTTTCACACAGCAACAGGTGTCTGCATGATTGTCCTGTCGCCGGCAAGGTCGAAGAGGCCGAACCTGTGGGCAGTCGGCCGAGGAACCCAGCAGCCCAGGTGAATCTGCTGCCGGTCGGTTGAGTGGAGGAGGTGATCCGTTTGAGACCTAGTCTTGGTTTTCGCACTAGGCTCTCCCAGATTCTAATATGCGGAATAACAGGATCTTATTCGGAAATACCGAAACCCAAAGTAATTGCACAACTCTTTATTTCAAAGAGCGCTTACACGTCGAACGTTAGGCACATTTGCCTACGTCGAAGGAACTATAAGTGTTTAAAACTCAAATAAGTTCTATGACTTTTTCGATGATCTAAACTAGACCTATTATAAAGTATTTATAGTCCAATCGTATGAGTACGTATCAGACTTAATAACCTAACGTATTAGACTCATATAACTAACTAACTAATCGTAAACATATAAGCTTAGTTATATATATTCGGATCGGATTACAATTCCGAACAGAGAACAAATTCCTTTTCATGGTCGCGAACCAATCCATGGTAGCGAAACCTTTCCGAACACAATTAAGGTCGCGAAGCAGTATGCGATCAGGACTTGGTCGCAAATCCGTATGCGATCAGGACTTGGTCGCAAATCCGTATGCGATCAGGACTTGGTCGCAAATCCGTATGCGATCAGGACTTGGTCGCGAATCCGTATGCGATCACGACATGGTCGCGAATCCGTATGCGATCAGGACTTGAAGATCCTCCTGGATCATGACTCCCTTGTTGAGAAGGAGCCAACCCCTGTTGCGACCTCTCGATCAAACTGGAGATGTGGAAATTGGGCTTGTCCATGTTCTTTGGTGTACCACTTTGCCACACGTGCTCATTGATCTTTCCGACCGATTCGAAAAGTCTCCTTAGTGCCACTGCGAGTGGTAGTCACCTTTTTCTGCAGAATCACATCTTCACGTAGAGATTCGTCTCGTTGATAGACCAAGTCTTCAACAGATGGTACTATAGTATATGTCTCATCATCCAGCATTGAACGCTCGAAGAGTTTGAATCCTTCCCAAGGTCGCAAACATTTCCAAAGTCGCAAACCTTTTCGTGGTCGCAAATCTATTACCAACTTGACCTGAGATCCTCCCGGATCATGACTCCCCTGTTGAGAAGGAGCCAACACCCGTTGGTGACCAACTGTGAAGATGTAGAGAACGACTGGGAGTTTTGGAACGAACACACGATGAGCAATGCTACAATCGTTAGATCGAATGTATAGATAGGCGCTCATGGAGTTTGGCACCTCCGTCATGGATTGTGGCCTTGGCCACTCGCGGATAGCCTTCCTCTTGTTGAGGTTGATACCATCACCGATCCCAAAGCTAGAATTGCGAAGTTTGAATAGTGGTGCCGTAGAGACAAGTTGCATGTCGTTTTCGACTAGTCGTTGTGGTGATCGACTATATACCTCTGCGAATAGCGCGTTGTTTTTTTCCGGCAAGCTTGCTAAACAACCACCACTTTCCATACTTAATGCAGCACAATCCTCTTGGCTAATTGGACGCATCACGCTCAGCACACACTTTGAGTATGCATTGACAATCCGTTTCGCCTGATTTGCTATCAACAAGTTCTTGGTGTCGACGTGGTCATTTTTGCTGATTATGAATTTCGTTCCATCCTTTGTGAGGTCGTATTCTTGAGCACTTCAGTGGTAATGGGTGTCACGATCGTACAAGAACGAACTTCCAAAAATCACTTGGCAAATATCGATGGGGATGACATCGCATTGAACCTCGTCGATGTAATGAGCAGATATTGCAAACTTTAGAGTACACTGACTCTTGATTTGCTGATTCACGTTAGAAGTGAACCATCCCAGAGGATATGGTCGAGGATGATGAGTCGTCTGCAAACCAAATCGTCGAACTAGCCCGGAGGAGACCAAATTCTTTTGGCTTCCGGGGTCGAAGATGGCTGCGACCACCTCGTGCTTCACTTGTATGTTAACAGTGAACAATTCCTCTGTCGGGTTGTGGTCAATTGATGAACCCGAACTTTTCTCCTTCGGCATTTCCATTAGAGACAAGGTCGTGTACGTCCGCCTTTTCAACCGAATCCAACTGGATAATTTCCTCTGCGAGCGGAATAGAATTAACCATAGCTGTTCGTGTGCTTGGTTCATCCCTCCTTTTTCTTTCTGGCGCAGTTCAGGACGAAGTTTACAACACTTCTCTTTTGTGTGCCCAGCAACATGACAATGCTTTCAAGTGTTACCCGTATCATGGGTACCCTCTCCGGAGCTCGTCGTGGTTGAAATCTCCCTTAAGTTCTTGTCGTTGCTGGTCTTATTCTTCTTTTCAATGGCCAAAGCAGTCGTGCTCGCTGTCGAGATGTCTTGAACTCTGAATAGACTTAGCTCAGTACTGATCGATTTCTGATCCGAAATACCTGAGGATCGGACAGTGAGATGCCGATAACCATTGCTTGTCGCCGAAACTCTGTCGTATAGTCTTAAACGGTCTGGTCGCGCCGTTGGTACAATCTGTGCCAACACTCCCATCTCTCCTCAAGGTAACCCATCGGATAGAATTCTTGTCGCAGAAGTCGTTTGAATTAACCCCACGCAAGGTCGTCAGCTTCACCACTGGCGACAAGGGCCTTCCACCATATCTTGGCGTGGTCCTTCATCTTCAAAGGTGCAAATTTGACCTTTTGAGCGCTACTGAACCCTTTCAGGTCAAAGTAGGTCTCAAGCTGGTTCATCCAAGAATCCAGCTTCTCGGCATCGATCACCCCATCATATATGGGTATATCAATCTTAGCGTCGACCTTAAAAGATCCGACAGCTAAGGAGGTGTTGGCGAGGTCGTCGGTCTTGTGGTCGCCTTCGTCTTCATCTTCGTCTGCCCTGCGCAAGTCTTCACCAGTCTTCTCACTCATAACCTTCCCTACTTCAGGAGGTACAATCATGGCCTGCTACTTAATCCAAGCAAGCACGGTTTCCATGTCGGTGGAGAGTTTAGCCACTTGTTCGGCTAGGTTAGCTTGAACGAAGGTATCGTCAGACATTGTAGGAGACGTAGCTGTAGGAACCGTCAATTGATCACCTAGAGTTTCGCTGGAGGTTTTGTAACCCTGGCGAGTCTTCACCATCCACAGGATAGGAAAATAGCTCTGATACCAACTTGATCCGTTTAAGACCTAGCCTTGGTATTCGCACTAGGCTCTCCCAGATTCTAATATGCGGAATAACGGGATCTTATTCGGAAATACCAAAACCCAAAGTAATTGCACAACTCTTTATTTCAAAGAAGGCTTACACGTCGAAAGTTAGGCACACTTGCCTACGTCGAAGGAACTATAAGTGTTTAAAACTCAAATAAGTTCTATGACTTTTTCGATGATCTAAACTAGACCTATTATAAAGTATTTATAGTCCAATCGTATGAGTACGTATCAGACTTAATAACCTAAATGTATTAGACTCATATAACTAACTAACTAATCCTAAACAGATAAGCTTAGTTATATATATTCGAATCGGATTACAATTCCGAACAGAGAACAAATTCCTTTTCATGGTCGCGAAACTTTTCTGAACACGGTTAAGGTCATGAAGCCGTATGCGATCAGGATTTGGTAGCGAATCCGTATGCGATCAGGACTTGAAGATCCCCCCGGATCAGGAGGGGTCGCGAACTGAGCAGTCGGGATACTGTGCAGGCAACCGGCGGACTGTGGATGGTGGCGGCCCGATGGCGAGTATGCAAGGTGGACGGCCGCAAAGCATGCAAGGTGGACGCCTGGCCGGGGAACCGAGCAGCCGGCGGAACTCCCGGAGGCCAGTGGTTCCGAGGTGGAACTCACGGATCGATCACGACGACGCGACGGGCGGCAGCCTCCTTTACAAGCGGCGGCACAATCAACGGGCAACGACCGAGCGGCTGCGCGATAGGTGACAACTGAGTGGCGGCGTGACAGGCAACAGGTGGTGGCAAGATCAACACGTTGAACAGCGCTCACGATCAACAGCTTGATTGTAGATGCGGAGGCATACCAATCTACTCTACGGTCCTTTTCCCACTGTTTTCCCGCACACTCGCACGTCCCTCACTTTTCTCTTTGGGTTGGGCAAAGTTTGAGGTCTTGTTTAGAAACAAAGTTTTTTGGAGTTTTTGTCTAATACTATAGTTTTGAAAGAAACTATGGTATTAAAAACTAAGATATTTTTTGGTTGTAAAATATTTTATAGTTTTTGAAACCATGATTTCCTCAAAATCATAGTTTTTTCTCGGTTTTGAAAACTTGGCTTTGTGTTGGATATAGTAGCCTATTAGGATTCGTAGCCTATTATGATTCGTATTAGTTTTTTCTATTAGGATTCTTATTAATCCTTTGTTAAGGGTTATAAAAGAAGAATAATTGTATCTATTTTTACAAGTAAGCAATAAGCCCTAAAATCAACTTGGTATCAGAGCCATCGCCGCTCAAGTGCCACCGCCGTGTTTACTTACCTGACTTCATCGGTCGCCCGCTGCCGCCCCTCTGCACCCTCGCGCCGCCCACGCCCGGCCGCCTGCGCCCGGCGACGGCGGCTAACGCTCTGCGCCTGTGCACCGCGACCACCGCCAAGTCTATGTCAGCATGTCGCTTGCCGAGCCAATGCCCCACTGAGCCCGCCCGCCAATTTTTTTTTTTTTACTCAGTGATTTCGAGGACTCTAAGTCAAGATCTTCTGTAGCAGATCTGGATCTTATATATACCAGATCTTCTGTGGCTAAAAAAAGAGAGAGAGAAGGGGTTTGTGAGTGCATGAGCTCAATTTCTTTTTGAGACTTGTTGAGATGACAACCACAGTTCCAACCATGGAGGAGTTTATGGCGAAGATGATAGAGATGATGACAATGAGGATGAATGACATCCCATCATCGAACAAAGCTGTGATGGCAGTGCCATATTCATAGATGGTGAAAAAAATAGAACTCATGCCAAATGATGTGAAGCTGGAAGGAACCAAAAACTATTTGAGTTGGTCTAGGAGGGTGATTATGATTTTAGAGGCAAAGGGGCTTGCTAACTGTGTGCAGGAGACATCTGTCGAGCTCCTTAAAGATAGTTCGGAATGACAGAAATGGAAAACCACTAATTCTCTGGTGAAAGCGTGGTTTCTTAACTCATTGAATCCTTTTATTGCTGGGATGGTGGAAGCCACTCCAACCGCAGTCGGGATGTGGGCTGTACTAGTTAGACTATATTCTGGAGCTGGCAATGCCATGATGATGGCTGAGGTGCATGGGAAGCTTCGAGGAATGACTCAGGGGGAGTGGACTGTATCCGAGTACTACAATGAACTCCAGCAGCTGTGGACAGATTTGGACCACTATGATCTGTTAGACATTCCTCATGCTGAACATCTGACTATGTTCAAAAAGTGGGTGGATCGCAGGAGAGTACTTGACTTTCTGCAAGGCTTGAATGTTGAGTTTGAGTCTAGAAGAGCTGCCGTTTGTCACCAGCCGCATCTGCCCACCATGGAGGAGGCATTTGCTGCTATAGTGATGGAGGAGACCCGGTTACGGGTCATGACATCGGGTACCCTACCACCTCCTACTAGATCTGCGTTGAGGGTTGCAGATCACCACGAGTGCTTTACTTGTAGGAAGATTAGCCACATTGGCTAGAATTGCCCACAATCACGCGATTTTGGGCGTGGCAGGGGTGGTGGAGGACATGGTAGAGGCCGAGGTAGAGAACGTGGTGGTAGGCGCTAAGGTCCTAAAGTCAATTTTGTCGTGTCTGATGAGGGATCAGTTGCACATGACAAAGAGGAGCTTTCTAAACTGGAGGAGCTATGACAGTTCAAAGCAAAGGTTGAGAGTTCCACCAGCAAGTCCATGACCACCCAGGAGATCCCTATGACCACTACATTTGGTACTTTTACCAATTATGCCCATGCGGGCACAGGTATTGAGGCACAGGCTTTTGCATCCTCGCATACTTCTCCTTTAGATTGGATAGTCGATTCAGGTGCATCTAGACATGTCACTGGTGCTTCTAGTGAGTTTGCATCATATTCTCCATATTCTTCCATGCATCGTGAAACTGTTCAAACTGCTGATGGGACTACACAACCCATCAAGGGAATTGGCACAGTTCAGTGTACACCTACCATTACACCTTCCTCTATTTTGCATGTTCCATCCTTCCTGGTCAATCTTCTTTCTGTGAGTGCTTTCGTGAATCAAATTGATTGTGGTGTTTATATTGATCGAGACGTCTGTCATATTCAGGAGAGGTAGACAAGGAGGGTCTTGGGGACTGGGACTAGGCGTGATGGATTGTGGTATTTGGATCGAGGGACTGTGGATGCTGTGAGTGCTGCTTTGACTACTGCTGTAGGTGGAGAAGAGGCTGAAGTGATGCTTTATCACTATCGTTTGGGTCATCTATCATTTGACTGACTGAGGAGTACGTATCCGGATGTTATGAGTCGAGTGCCCATGAAGAAACTCATGTGTGATGCTTGTGAGTTTGGCAAGCACACACGATCATCTTATGGTAGTATTGGGCTTCGTAGTATTGAACCATTTATACTTATTCACTCAGATGTTTGGACCTCTCCGGTTATCTCTATTCATGGTTTCAAATACTTTGTTACTTTCATTGACTGTTATTCCCGTATGACTTGGCTTTATATGATGAAGAATAAGAATGAAGTTTTGCGTTGCTTTCAAGATTTCTATGCTCTTGTGCAAAGACAATTCAATACTCATGTTCGTATTGTTAGAACTGATAATGGAACTGAGTATGTCAATAAGGAGTTTGCGACTTTTCTTTCAGCTCAAGGGATCTTGCATCAAACAACTTGTCCGGATACATCGACACAGAATGGTGTGGCCGAGCGAAAAAATAAACATCTTTTGGAGACTGCCCGCTCGCCCATGTATGGGATGAATATGCCAAAAATCCTGTGGAGTGAAGCCGTTATGACAGTGGCTTACTTAATTAACCGCATGCCCTCAAGAGTGTTAGGCATGAAAACTCCCTGTGAGATGCTTATGGGAACGAATACATTTGTTGTCCCTCCGAAGGTGTTCGGATGTGTGTGCTTTGTTCGGGATTATCGACTCTCTACAAGAAAGCTGGACCCTCAGGCTTTGAAGTGTATATTCGTGGGATATTCTTCTCGACAGAAGGGCTACATGTGTTGGAGTCCTCAGGCCAAATGGATGTTTGTGAGTATGGATGTCACTTTTCGGGAGTTTGAGCCCTTCTATGGTGAGAAAACTGAATTGACGCCTTTATTTAGTGATATCTCTTATCGCTTGCCTAGTGCTGATAGAGAGGGGAGAATGATGAAGTGAGTAGTAGTGACCATGGAGTGAGTAGTGGTGACCATGGTGGAGGTGGCGATGTTGTTGTGGGTATAATTCCATATCCTGTTGCAGAAGAGTGGGTGTGTGCCAATGGAGGTGGAGATACTGGAGTTCTGAAGATGAAGTGTTTTCGTGGCACTGGAGTTCAGGGGGAGCAGCAGCAGCCCCAGTCTCCTGTGATTGAGATTGACGACCAGTCATCCACGCAAGTCATTGTCCCTGACCCCTCCTCAGTTGTCTCACCTTTAACCTCATCTCCCTCTGAAACAGGTGGTAATGTATCTCTTGATCTTCCTATTGCTCATCGTAGAGAGCCCCGAGTCAATGCCGGTAAGCCTCCGGCTAGGTATAGTTTTGAGGGTGATCTTTCTCATGTTGTCTCATATTCTTCTTTGTCTCCTGCATATGTCTTTCATTGCATTATTACAATCTGTGCCCATACCAAAAGATTGGAAAGTGGCAATGCAAGATCCTTTGTGGCTTCGTGCTATGCAGGAGGAACTTCAGGCATTGAGGAAAAATGAGACTTGGAAACTAGTCTCTCTTCCAGTCGGGAACAAAGCTGTTGGATGCAAATGTGTGTATACCATAAAGCAAAATGCAGAAGGCAAGATTGAGAGATATAAGGTGAGATTAGTGGCAAAGGGATATAGTCAAACATACAGGATTGACTATGATGAGACTTTTGCACTAGTAGAAAAAATGAGTACGGTGATAACTTTAATCTCGTGTACAGTAAACTTCAACTGGCCCCTACATCAGTTTGATGTGAAGAATGCCTTTTTGCGTGATGATTTACGGGAAGAGGTATATATGGAGGTTCCACCAGGTTTTGGTGATAGTGGAAAGATATGCAAGCTAAAGAAGTCCTTGTATGGCTTAAAACAATCTTCAATGGTCTGGTTTGATAGATTCAGATATGCAGTATATAGTATGGGTTATAAGCAGTGTAATGGGAATCATATTGTCTTTTTCAGGCACTCTGGAGCATTCATTACAATACTTGCTGTTTATGTCGATGATATTGTCATCACAGGTGATGATGCTAAGGAGATTGTCAGTCTGAAGAACAAGTTAGGTAAAGAATTTGAAGTGAAAGATTTGGGTCATCTCAAATATTTTCTTGGCATAGAGATTGCAAGGTCTAAAAAGAGTATAGTTCTCTCACAAAGGAAATATACTCTAGATTTACTAAATGAAACTGGAATGTTAGGATTTCGTATTGTCTCTACTCTCATTGAGCAAAACCACAAGTTAAGTGATTAAGATGGAAATCCAACTAACAAGGAGAGTTATCAAAGACTTGTTGGACGTCTTATTTACTTTTGTCACACAAGACCCGATATTGTTTATGCGGTGAGTGTGGTAAGTAGATATATGCATGGCCCAAGAGTGGAGCACATGGAAGCAGTATATAGGATTCTAAGATATCTGAAGGGTAGTCCAGGAAAAGGTCTCTGGTTTAGAAAGAATATGAATCTTGATGTGGTTGGCTATTGTGATGTTGACTAGGCAAGTTGTTTAGATGACAGGAGATCAACATCAGGGTATTGTGTTTTTGTGGGAGACAACTTGGTGTCATGGCGAAGTAAGAAACAAAATGTCGTTTCTCGATCTACAGCAGAAGTAGAGTACAGGGCTATGTCTTCTAGCTTATGTGAAATGCTTTGGTTGAGAGGTTTGTTGTCAAGAGTTATGATTGTTTCGAGGTGGAGCTTTGACACTGTGGTGTGACAATAAGTTAGCAATCAATATTGCTAATAATCCAGTACAACATGATAGCACCAAGCATGTGGAAATTAATCGCTTCTTCATTAAAGAGCGCTTAGACGAAGAAAACTTGAAACTAGAGTATGTATCTTTTGGAGAGCAACTTGCTAATTGTTTGACAAAAGGAATTAGTCCTAAAGAGTGTGTATTAGCTTATAACAAGTTGGGGATGATTGATATCTATCGCCCAACTTGAGGGGAGTGTTGGATATAGTAGCCTATTAGAATTCTTAGCCTATTAGGATTCGTAGCCTATTATGATTCATATTAATTTTTTCTATTATGATTCTTATTAATCCTTTGTTAAGGGTTATAAAAGAAGAACAATTGTATCTATTTTTACAAGTAAGCAATAAATCCTAAAATCAACTCTTTAGTACAAAGTTTTTGCCAAAACTTTGACCACCAGCTCTCTCTTGTACGCTCTGTCTCTCTCCATTCACAATACTCTCTTTCTCTTCGACGAAGCACCGGTGACGTGAGCCCAGGGCCCCTCACCCTCACCGCGGCCCTCTTCCCCGACCCCGCCTCCCGCCGCCGTGCTCTTCCACGACTCCTTCACGTAGCTCCTCTTCAGCGCCATGGCCTCCCCCTCCTTCGCCGCAGCCGCAGGGATCGAGCGCGAGGGCGCGGAAGCCGTGGGCCGCGAGTGCGGCCATCTAGTGGCGCCACGAGAGCCAGATCTTCGGGAAGACGTGGACTCGAGCAGCCTCTCCATCCCCAGCTCCCTGAACAGTGTGATGTAGTCGCAGCGCGACCTCATGAGCCAGATGGCCTACAGCACCATGAACCTACGCATTCTTGGCAGTTTGATCTCCGGATACTTGTACTGCTTCAGAATGCTCACCAACTTCTCCACATAGGCTCTACTATCGGTGTCGGCGTGCGCAGCTCGGCCATGAACTGCTCGCAGTCGATGAACTTGCATATTTGCGTGGTCAGGCCGATGGAGACTTCTAGAAGCTTCTCAGTCTCCTTCATGGTGGTTTTCAGTACCTGAATGTTAAAAGAAGAGGGTGTCATTCACAAGTTATAGAGTGCTCTAAGGAGAGTGAGCACTTCAGAGTTCAGACAATTAGACTGCATTTAGTGATGTAAAACAAAAAGATAAAAGATTCTTGATTGAAGCTACATCATGACTAGCTAATGTTGTATTGTGATTACCTTCATTTATGTGTCTTGTTGATGATTAATGAATGATTCAGAGATTTCATTTTGACAGAAAGAAGTCCCTATGAGCAAGTTTCTTCCTAAAAGTAAATTTCAGCAAAAGATCTAATGAGCAGTGGGTTATCTAGATGAAAGTTCCTAAAGATTCGGAAACTAATTTTGCAGAGTGATAGTGTTTGTCAATCATTGAGGCAGTTTGGTAAGATGAACTAGCAAATTGCAACAGTATTTCCATCATTGATCAGGCACCTAATAATAGATATTGCTTATGTTCACTTTTTAGGACTTCAGAAAAGATATTGCTTTTGTTGTATTCTTCCGAAAACGTATTGCTTTTGTTTCCTGTTGAGAAAACGTATTGCTTTTCCTTAATCATCATTGTGTAACACCATTTTTGTGCCTTTAGAAAATGTATTGCTTTTCCTTCCTTTTTGCCATTTCCAATTGGGTGACTCTTTAATCGATATCTGGTTAAGCAAAAAATGCTGTACTTTTACATTTGAACTTTGAACACTTTTGATTCTGCAGTCATTTGTGATGTAAAACTTCTATATGCGCATCAAAATAGTGTAAAAATTTATCATTTTTCTGATACAGTCTCCTTAATGAGCTAAGTAAATTATTCAGTAAAAACTACTATTAAACATATGTTGAAATAAATTATATTGCCTTATGAAATAACAACTAGTTTATTTAAATATTAAATTGAAAACTTTAAAAAAATACTATGTATTTAAACACCTATAAAAAATATAATTTTCTCAAAAACTGTGGTTTTGTAATACTATGAAATATTGTGGTTTTAATTGTATGACAATTTCAAAATAATAATTTTAAAATATTGCGATTTTTAAATGCTATATTTTCATAAAGGACATTAAATACAATGAAAAAATTGGATTTTTTGAGACAAATTGTGGTTTACCTCAGTTTTTTTTTCCTTTCAAACACCTCTGTTTTCCATCATCTATCCCACCAAGCAATCTATTGAGTTCCGGTGAGCCATATCGCCGGCGATCGCCGTTTTTTCTCAAAATCAGGCCAGTGCCGTGTTCCGGCCATCGGACTATATTCCGGCCCAAACTGGCCTTCGAGTCTGAAGGAAGAAATGTTCCTTGAATCAAATAAAATGTTTCTGTTCAATTGCATTTTACAATTATACTCGAGCTGAAGTTTCAGGATCCTTCGAGGGTTGCCGTTGATGGGCTTACGTTGCCGGCACGACACGTCGCGATCCCGACCAAATTTCTTTGACCATTCATCCATTAGATGGTGTCATATCAACAAATTGCAGTGAAATTCTTTATTTCAAGAATGCCCAAAACCGCCTTCTTTCCCAGGTCCAGCCACACGCCGGCGAGCCACAAACTTTCACCAAATCCAGATTCCTCTTGCCAGCACCATCTACTAAGTCTCAGGAAGCTAACCAAACCACCAATTGTAAGAATTATTAATGAATTCACTCTGGCACCAGAGCTTGTGGATTATCCCCAATGCTGAAAAGTTCAAACTCGCCGTACGCGCCGTCAGGTCACCACCAGCCAATTAACCTTGGCTGTAGCTTCATCAGGACCACGCCTAACTCCAGGACAAAGATGGCGGAGCTAAATCGGACCAGAACGCCCAGACGCCAAAGTCCTAGGTTTCGTTAGTGTACAGACACAGTCCTGGCATTGTCCAGACACAGCTCCAGGGATTAAACAGAAAAATTTCATCAGACCAGGGTGTTTTTGATAAAAACCACTTTTTTCTATGAAGTACATCTAGTAGTTATGCAACAATTGCCGCGGTCAGTTTTTGTCGCGACCACAGAAAACATGGAAAACAAGTCCAATGTTATCACTGACATTGTCAGGCCGCGAATTGAATGTCAGTCAGCCAACTGACATTCAGCAATTCCTTCGTGTCTTGAACGTCGCACTATATCAAAAAAATCCGTAAATATCTCTAGAACTCATATGTGATCAGATTCATCATTCGCCCAACTGTTTTGGCCGTGAAACAGATTTCAACCCTGTCAATCAAAACACCAACTCTCTTGAAATTACATTTTGAATTGCATATCATGCATATGAATGTTTATAATTATAGTAGAGAATGGTTGAAATGATTGTTGCTTAGGTCATGAGCCCAAGTTTGAGGATATTGCAGCAGAGCTATCATCGACAGTTGACACCTACTTCGCAGAAGACAAGTCATATTCTTGAATATTTTGAAATGTGTTGGTTATAATATTCTCTTGGTTATAATTGTATTGCATGAACTATGGTCACCACTTTAGAGTACAGGATAATACTTGTTTATCTATTGCATTGAGTCACCTTAGGTTGAATCATCATGATTAAGCTATAAAATAAAAGCACAAAATTCACTTAAGGATGTTTTGCATTAAAAGAGAGTCGTCCTTGACCAGTTTGGATTGAGACGGTGGAATGGCATTATCCAATGCAGGATATATGGTATGACACTGGTCATGGACATATAAGAACTAGAACTTTGTATTATGTTTCCAGTGACATGGAAACCAAACTGACAGGTATGACCGGTAACATGCGAAACATATATGAACCCCATGTATGGTTGAGCCTTGTTTTAAAATTGTGCATGTACTTTTAATAGTACAGATTTACATGGAGCATACTCCACATACTGGACTCTGACCCAGCAATGAGAAAATGATCAATCGGTGTGTGGGTCTAGCTCAACACAACTATGGTTTGTTTGACCAAGGGTAGGGACAAATTGTATGCGAAACATAAATAAAGTCTGTATTATGTCAACCTTGTTTGCTAAATTGTCCCAACTCAAGAGAGGAAAAATTAAACACTTCCATTGCTGTTTTTTTTATTCCCCAACTTTTTCGTGCTTTTAGTCAGAATGTTTGAACTGAATTATTCCGACGCAGGGAGACACAGTTGAAGACTCTTACTTAAGCGTATTTACAAATAGGTAGTTTTGTCACTTTCTTGAGCTCCTGGAAGCAACCTCATTGTTCAGTGTATCTTCTCTTCACTAGCTGGTCGACGATTCACCACCGTCTCCCCCCTAGTGGGTCGCATACACGTCACAAGAGACTAGACAAAGTCGCAACTTAAGCAACCATTTGTATTGTAACAAGAAATTTTTTTTGCATACATAAGTTAAGTAAATCTTCCCTTTCCAGCTGGTCGACGATTCATCACTGCCTCCGACCAGTGGGTCGATTATACTCTCCTCATACACATTTTTATTATTTTTTTATTTAAAGAGAAGGGAAAATAGCGTCAAAAGTAGAAAATGTGACAAAGGAAAGTTAAATTTAGACGACAATTTATTACAAACTGTAACATCCCAAAAATTATGGTCAAAAAATTTCGTTTCTTGAAAATCAGCCCCTGAAAATTTCAAATCCATTAATTGCTTAAAAGTCTAACATCACCATACTAGATCAGAATTAAGATCTATCAACTCGACTACCTCCTCTCAAAACCCTAATTCATAATTGTCTTTTGCTAGCAGAACAAATTCAGTTCATAACTCTAGTTATTTAGCTCTTAATCCGTTTTCGAAAATAGCACTATTCATTTTTACCCTAAAATACCTATTTTCGTTTTAGTACATTTAAAACTCTAAACCATCTAAAATCACAAACTGTATCAGTCTAATCTCTCGGGAGCTCTAGGATTTGCTCCACTTAACTCTCTTTCCTCGTTTTTACAATTAGAACCTTCCATTTTCCTCCAAAGTACCAATTATTCCAGAGACCCTAAATGCCACTTTTCAATTATTTTCAAACTTTAGCTAAACTGTTAACTCCAATCAATTCAATATGGTCCTATTCTCTTTTATCTTCATTTACAATTAGATCCTTGTTTTCCTCTTCTTACAGCACATACCCATAAATTAATAATGCCTAGAAACAACACACCTACATATAACCTGCACATTGCACTTAGTGATCTTCTGCCCGTCCTCAATTTGTAAACTGCTCTGCACTTCCCTCAGCCTTCACAAATTACAATGACAGATATGTACAGGCATTCACTGACCCAGACACAGTTTTCCTTCTCCTGCAAACACCAGACATACACACACATACTCACATATACATATAAACACAAATACCACATATACACAAATTTATATACATATGCCAGCACACTACACCCAATTTCTATTCTCTGTACACACATGGCATGCACACATGCATATATACATCTATCTCCTGTCCTCTTCAATACACACACACCTACACCTGAGCTCCACCTTGTTTCTTCCTCTCAGTGTTATGTAGTTATCTCCTCCATCCTTCGTACAGTGCAAGTTCCAAAGCAGTAGTAGCAATCAATTCTTCAGCCTCCATCTTCTCCATGCATGAGTTCCAAGACCAGCAAACCTCTGCAGCTACTGACCATTCTTCCCTCCTCACTCCGTCAGTTCCGTCACCACAGTAGTAGTAATAGAGAGCTTCAGCAACACTTCACTCCTCAGAAACTCCTCTTCTCCAGCACATTACCTCAGTTCTTCTTCTCTTCATCTTCTTCTTCTTCTTCTTCAACCTCTCTTCCCTCAGGACAAGACACCAGAAGCCAATTCAACTCCATCCAAAGGCAGAGTAAGTTCCCTACCTATCAAACATGCCGCATCACACCAATCTCCAGTCGAAACCCTACGGTATCGAATCCCTCACTGCATTTACCTCTTTTATTGTTGTCTTCCTCGAGTCGCCTCACGGCGCCAACTCCCTTCTAGCCATCATCGATGCAACCACCACTCCTAAGCCCTTACTCATGACCCTCTGATACCTACAGAAGCAGCCACCTGAGTTCTGACGAGCCATATCGCCGGAATTTCGTGTTTTCTCGCCGCCGGTCGCCAGGCTCAGTTCGGTTCAATGGACTACTGTCCGGCCATCAAAATCAGTCGAGCCTGAGGATGAAATACTTCTTTCAATCATAGAAATGTTATCCTTCAGATAGAATTCCAGGAAACCTCACTGTTTGTCGAAGCCGACGTTGTCCTCTTCCACGGCGTCGCTCCACCGTCGCCAGACCACCATCGCCGACCACCACCGCAACTGACTGCACCGTTGTGTTTCTCTCACCACATTCTACCTCCCATCCAAGTTAATTGGGCCAGGATGCATTCTAGGAAATGCCCAAACTGAGTTCTTTCTCGCTTTTGGCGCATGTGATTGTCTAAATTTGTTGTGATTTGTGATTTGACAATAGTTTGAATTGGATAAATCTATCTGTATAGGAAAATTAAGAACATGTCAAACCTAATGCACCCAAAAACAACGGGTTGATTAAGAATATGTTAAGAAGATTGTCAGATTTCTGTTGAGCATTGTGTATTGCAGATAGGTTCTAATGGGACCTCGTGGTTTGCGCTCTTGTTCGTCTCAACTAGCAGAGAGATTGGAAGTACATAGCTGTAATCAAATGTCCTGTATGGCTGCATCATAATTTAGCTGTGCTAATCTTGAATTACGCTACTTCCTTTGTTTGGAAGCTAAATTGCTATGCATGTTCTTGCAACTACATATGAGAGATCAATTTGAGCTACATACGCAATTTGTTTTTGGAAGGTATTGGTTGGGATAGAAATACAAGACTTGCTTTTGACATGTATACAATAGGTGTATTGTTGGCAACTAGGTTAGGACTAGGTTAGCATATGCTTACAGTAAAGCATAAGCTTGTTCAGAAGAGTGCTATGTGTTTGATACCTCTGTAAGAGTATTGAATGGAATAGCTTCTATAAGTTGGCTTCCTGGTTAGTTTCCATTATTCTCCGTTGCTGAGAAAATAGTGTTCCTATCTTGAAACAATGCTTTTTATTGTAGCTTATGCTTCACATTTTTATGTTACAGAATGCCCTTCATCTTTATTGTAGCTTGATAAAGTAGAATTATAAAACCTCCCATCTGAACCTAACTGCATGCATGCTTTTTATTTAAAAATAATAAAATATTAATTAAATATAATGCCAATTGAATTGATGTTTGGAATAATACATTACCAGCAGTAGAATCTCTAGAAAATTCTCTTTTCACAGTGGAACTACAGCGGGTAATATTTAAACTTTGCCAATAGAACATCCACTGGGAATTCTTATATACCAGCGGAGCCACTACTGGGAAGAATTCACAATTGGGAAAAATATTTCCCAATGTCTTTTTCCCCAGCAGTAAGATACAGTTGGCAAAAATAATTCTCAACGGTGCAATTGCTGGGAATAAAGGTGTTTCTCGGCAGTATTGTAGCTTGCGCTAAGATGCTGTGTTGTAGTGAATACAATGCAGTCTATTAAAAAGATGGTTAAAAAAGACAGGGAAAGGTTCATAAATCCCTAGAAGTCACCGCAATTCTTAGGTCTTATTGGATCGGGTTCTAGCTCATGACTTCCGGGTTGGAGTTGAAGTAGCTCGGCCAAACGGCGAAGGCTCCGGTTGGTGGTTTCTCTGAAGTCAAAGTGAAGTAGAAGCCACTAAGAATTCTGGTTTCTAGTTTATTTGAAGTTAAAATTATATGATTTGAATTTTATGTGGTAGAAGTCGAAGCAGGAGCCCGGTCAAACAAGACCTTAGATACCCGTAAGAAGTAATTTCAAAATAGTTGTTTGTAATGGCATATTTATAGTTTAAAATTTTGTAATGTCATATTTATTATTTAAGTGTTTTGCAGTGGGATATTCAAAATTTCTCTAATCTGCAAGAACAAGTGCCAATGGCAAAAAAATGTAGTAGTGGAAGATGGGGAGTATCTACAATATTGCAAATATAGTAGTAGAATACCTGGCGTTGCAAAAAGAAATAAGGAATCTTGAAAAAGAATATAGAAATCTTCTGAGGAATTATTATTTATTTCTTAGATATATTTTTATTTTATTCTTTGTAAACATAGAAATATATTTCTCCAATTTTTTAGCTTATAAACTTAAAATTTTTCCAAAAATCTTTTGAACTTACAAATAAGCCAACTTTCTAGGCTTATAACTTATAAACCAATAAACCCAGAAAGCCAGCTTATTCAATAAGCTAAACTCGGCCAAATACTTGGACAACAAGCCACCCGCTTGTTGTCTTATAAGCTTTGGTTTATTTTGATAAACTCGGAAGTTGTTTGGTTAGATTAGAACTTATAAGTTTGAGAGGTGAACATAATTTGAAAGAGAGGGGGAATAGGATAAACTCCCAAATAAGCTATAGAAATCATTCTTAACCGGCTTCAGTTTATCCACCTAAATAAGCTTAAGTCACTTTATAAGTCCAAAATACCAAATGTTTAGTCGGTTTAAGCTTTGTAGAGAAGTGAAGTCCTAAATAAACACCCTTGCCAGTGTGAAGTGTCAACTGTTGGATCAAGGATGCCGACTAGAGGGGGGGGTGAATAGGAGGCTTTTAAAACTTTAAAACTTAAAGCAATTAAAGAACAAATAATATAAGCAAAGGGAAAAGAGAACGAACACGATGATTTTTACCGAGGTATCGGAGACTCGCCCAGTCTCCACTAATCCTCGTTAAAGCACTCAAATCACTTGAGTCTCGCTTCAATATCCACCAAGGATATTATCACTAATGGTTGCTCCTTGTCCACTCCGGAAAGGCGAGCACCGATGCCTTGTACACACTCGCCGAGTCTCTCCGACAATCTCCGAACGGAGAGATCAACGGCCACGCCTCCGAACCGTCTAGGTGAGGGCGCTCACCAAGAGTAACAGGCAGCGAGGTCTTCTCTAGACCTCCAAACACGCACCGAGAAGCTAAGTATATGCAAATGCAAAAGAACTGAAACTCTCGGTGGATCGGAAAGCACTCGACTTGATCAAAAGATCAAGATTTTATATAAGAAACTAATGCTCAAGAGTGTGTATGAAATGCTGCTGCTTGTTGTTGAAAACTTATGCCCAAAGCCCCTTTTTATAGCCTCAAGAATCAAATGAACCGTTGGAGCTAGGGCTGAAAATCAGCAACCCAAACTGACAGTCAGTTATGCAAACTGACAGTCAGTTTAGTGCATAACGGCCGACAAAATTTACGGATAAAAAATAGCTAGCCGTTTGCAGCCAAAACAGGAAAGCTGGAACACGCAACTGACAGTCAGTTACACAAACTGACAGTCAGTTTGTGTACTAGCTCGACCAGAAACAAATAGAAACACAGTAAAACACTCTCTGGTCGAAACCCCAACTGACAGTCAGCATGGGCATACTGACAGTCAGTTTAGTACAAAAAATTTGAGACCAAAAAACACCCTCTCTGGACAATTGTCAGTTACACTAAACTGACATTCAAACTGACAGTCAGTTATGCAAACTGACAGTCAGCATGAACAAAAACAGCTATAACTTTAAATCCAGAAATCCAAAAGAGGTGTTTGCTAGCTCGTTGGAAAGATAATTTCAAGGGCTACATTTTTGTCAACAGAAGCAAAAACCAGATCTGCCTAGATATTTCTGAAAAATGCAAATACTCTTCTGCTGTCAAAAACTGAACTGAAAAACAGATTTTTCCAAATAAGACCAAAAGCAAATCCACATAAAAAGGATGCGATGCAATGACCTAACATTTTCGGCTTGTGCTGGAGATAAAAAGAGGACTTTCGCTACCCCTCTTTATAGTACGGTTAAAGCTAGAAAGAATTTTTCCTAACCGATCATCTCCACACGCCAAGATCGGTAAAATATAAAAACTCGTAATACCTGAGGTCTTTCGCATCTTCACGATTTTGGACTTGTCTTTTGCTCTTTGCTACTTGTGCTTTTATTTTACGTCGGGTTCTTCTTGTATTCCGTGCATATCTTCCCAACGCATCTCTGTATCAAATAAACTCAATAGCACAATTAGTCCGGAACACTTTGTTTTCATTAATCATCAAAATTAGGGTTAGGCATGAAGGCCTAGATGCAACATCTGTCAAAAAAAGAGATGAGAGTTGAATCAAACGAGTGTGAATGTAGACATGCAATTCTAAAAAAAAAATGGGCCCAAGTTTGTGCGTCCAATATGAGCCTTGGGCCCTAGGCCTATTTGGAGTTGGCCCATTTAATAGTTGGCATCTCCCCAAATTTTGAACTAGCAAGTTTAGGGTTTAGACGTCCCTAAACCCTAAATCGATCGTCAACTGCCCACGGCGCCTGAGTTGTCGTCGCGGCATCGTACATCGTCGGAGTCCCGCCACCACCACCCGCTAGCAGTCGCATCTAGCCAGCCACTATCTCCAACTCTCTGGCCGTAGCGCCCAGCAGTAGCAGCAGGTAGCGGCGGGCCACCAGGCACCTGCCGCCCGCGCAACCCGAGCAACTACTGCTTGTGCATGTGTACTGTGCTTTAGTTCAACCTTTTGTGCTTCAAAAGTTCAAGACTCCAAAATTTTGTTGCCTCGTTTCCTTGCATTTTGGAAGATTCGATTTTGGAATGAGCAGATGAGCTCCTAATTTGTAAATTGTAGTGTTTTGTAATGTTGTTGTGTTCATTTGTGTTGTTTGCTATTAGGTATCAAAGGGCAGTGGGCTAGTGACAAAGATTATTCAGGTGTGGGTGAACTTGGACTGGCGTCAGGCAAAGAAAATTCAGGTTTGCAACTTTGTTTATTGCGGTTGTCGATTGTTTTCCAATATGAAAGTAATCTTTTGTAAAATTGTTATGCTTTATGTTCGTTATGTCAAAGCGAGTGAAATCTGTGTGCGACTTCACTATCGATTTTTCCTGTGATTTTCTGGGTCCGCCATTGACAAAAAGCAATGGGCGGAGCTCGTGTGACGCCACCGTCGCCTCGCCGCGAGCTGGTCTTGCCCCCAGATTGGACCTCTGCCGCGGCCTTCGTCTCCTCCCACCCGACACCTCCGGTCACCGTCGTGTGCGGCCCGAAGAATTGCGGCAAGTCCACCTTCTCTCGCCTCCTCCTCAACTCGCTCCTCCCCAGGTAACAAACCCCCGAGACCAAAGCCTGATCACCCCGCTAAGGCGCCAATCACCTACTAGTTCACTAATTAGGGTTGGCGCGTTGCTTTGCAGGTACAGGAAAGTGGGGTATTTGGACACAGATGTGGGGCAGCCAGAGTTCTCACCTCCAGGATGCCTCTCGTTTAATGTCGTCGACGAGCCAATTGCAGGTTAGGGTTTGGGTTGGGGTGGGGAGGGAGGTCGGTTTGGTGTTGGATTTTTTTTTGGGTGATGGTTTGATAGATGACTGGTTGATTTCAGACTCTGTAGATTTGGGGAATCCTACTCTACGCATGGCTGAAAGGTTTGAAATTTATTTATACTTTCAATTTTTAGATAGTGTTTCAGAAATTTTGTCCTCACTTGGAATGTTTTCCAATGCCACGTATTTTTCAATTTTATTTTTAATCCTTCAGGTGCTGCTTCTTTGGTGATATTTCTTCGAAAAGAGATCCAGAAGCTTACCTAAATTACATATTTAAGTTGTATGACTATTTTGTTGAAAAATATCAACATGACGGGCTCGAAATGCTACCTTTAGTTGTCAACACTCCTGGATGGGTCAAAGGTATGTATTAGCATTTGATTTTAGTTCTTCTGCTTGGTTTATCACACAGTTTTGTTTTGCTTGTTATTTTTCACTGTTCTAAAGATTGTCCATTTTCATTTTATTTGGTGTTCTAGGTGCTGGTTTTGATATGCTCGTCGAGATGCTGAGGTTTATCTGCCCAACAATTGTGGTCCAAATACGCATCACGGTGCAGAGCAAAAATCTCCCTGATGGAATGTTTTGGCTGGATAGTGGGCAAATGGGACTTACTGAAATGATTAAGATTGATTCAGCACTTCATGATTCTTTAAATAGATCGTATGTAGTCTCCATTTTTACCAGTTTGAAGTTCAAATACTAAAGTACACGTAAAAAATATGTTTGAGTATTTGCCTTTTGGAAACAAGCAAGATGACATTGTTTCCCTACTTTTTGATGAATATTGTCGTAAACTAAGAATGTAATATATGTATTTCTTGTGCCCACTTCCATGTCCTACACAAATTTGAATGTGGAGATTTTGATGAACACACCATTCAGCTGTTATCTACATTAAGGATCCACTTGACATTTCTTTGTAACATACTAAGTGGACAACAGAGACCATGTTTGCAATGAGCTTGACTTTTTTCTTACCAGTTTCAACTCTGTCTACTTGTTCTCCATGTTCTCCATGTCATTGGAAGCCATCTACCTGGAACATAGTCACTGAAGCAGTAAAACTGAAAGAAAGTGCTGAGCACTTTCTTGAATTTTCTAGAAATACTATGATTACTAGGATAACATACTTCTAGTCTTGGACACACAATTGAAGTTGTGCTTATCTGTAAATTTATTCACGGGAAATTTCTTATCCATAACTAACTGTCGTTCCTTGCCTTTGATACTCAAGTTTTGCGCATCTAGGGTTTATCAGCTCCCACATAAACTATATACGATGACCTCATACCTAGTTATACACTTATGTTTACAGCAAGTGCTGGTATGAGCTTCCCATGGGGGAAAAACACTAATGTATCACTGTACTGCTTAGGTTGCTATTTCAAAAAGATGCATGTGGAATGCGTGAGCGCCGGCTTGTTGAGTACTTCAAGCAATGTTTTCAGAGTAATGTATCCCTAACGTCAAATAAGGAGCTTGCTTATGCCTTAGCTTCTCTTCCACCCTATGAAGTATTATTTTCAAGTGTTAGAGTTATACACCTTCATTGTGAGGTCAGTTCTCTTCTTGCATTCCTGCATTTTGGAACATTAGCCTGATCTTTCTCTGTTATTTACATTTTCTGGATAAGGAAATTTGAGCCAAGTGATCTACTTAGGGTCCATTTGGTTTTTGTGCCAACTTTAACTATTGCTCGTGTGGGCAAACTTTGCTAGAGAAAAAGTATTGGTTGGTTTCTTTGCCCAAAAAGCGTAAAATCAAAATACGCTTTAAGGAATTAATTATAAATCCTTAAAATATTTTATTTTTAATCTACACCGCATATTAAAATATGATAGGCAAAGAGAGTGACTTCGGCCTAAAAAACGAGGCTTGCCTATGAGGGAGAAAATTTGGCTCTCCATCGCGATTTAGGATTTTTTTATCTATTTGAGCAATTTAGTTTGACAAAACAAGGATTGGACATAACTACCAAACAACCATGCTTGTTAGACTAAACTAGATAACAGTTTGCCCATAGACAAGAGATTCAAACAAACCCTTAGTCTCTTTCCCCTCCTTTCCTCTGAATCAACTTGGCTAGGGTACACTGCATATGCTTGTGCGGCTGTGCCATTGTGCAGGAACATTGTGTAGGCAATTTGAATCAAATAAGGTTGGAAGTAGAAGGGTACTTGTGATTGTGGTCTAGGTTACTGAAAATTTTGAAATGCAGTGCAAAAATGCGATTTATGTTGACTTTTTAACTGTCAGGTCCCTGCTAGTGAGATATGGCTTACTTTGAACGCCACAATAGTTGGCTTAGCTGTCAGTTCTGGCACATTGGAGGCAGCCCAATCCAGCCGTTGGTGTGTTGGGCTTGGTACTCTCTCTCTCTCTCTCTCTCTCTCTCTCTGTGTGTGGGGCGGTGGGGGGTGATTGTGCATGCTGCAGCAATTTCTATGTTTGCACATGCCCTGTAATGCTTGCATTGAATTGGCTGTTGCAATTGCATAAGTTGACTCTTAACACAAAGCAGCATAAAAGGTACAAAGTCTTCTATTTGATCCTTGTTTGAAAACTTGCAGCTACCAGATAGTTACTGCAGTAAGCTGGAGTGCAAACTGCCCATTTTGGCTGGAGTGAAGAACCATCCAAAACTACTGAGTTTTAGCTGAATTAAAGCAATTTTGAGTGATTTTTAGGTGACTTTGTGTGAATATATTACTCAAGTAAATGTTTTGGAAATAGCAATGTGAAATCATAAGCAAGGAGATCTGCTCGAATTTGGTAGGTTACTAGCTAAAATCAGTAGGTTTATAATTGGTTATCAAGAACATGTGATAGCTTGTTTATTTGTTTACATTCCTGCCAAACTAACCTGTTCAAGGTGGGCATATTTGGTAACCAGTTGGGAACTAGAATGGAGAACTGGCGGTAATCAGTCTGTTTCTCATCTTTGAAACCCTGGGTCCAACCAATGAATAGACCACACAGGTGTATATAGATAGAACAAGTGGGCAATGCAGTTACATCTGAAATCATGAAGAAGGTAGTCTGTTGTTGAATAAAGTAATTACACACATGTTTAGTGGTGAATCGTAAATGTTTCATTTGAGGAACTTGCTTAATTATTCATTACAACAATGAAGTTGCACTATTGGATTAATCGCTGTTACGCTTGTGTAAAAGTTTTGCCTGATAATGGTAAATGCATGGTTCAGGTATCGTCAGAGGTATCGATGTGTCAAGAGGTTTGTTATATGTAATTACTCCTGTTCCTCTTCAATGCCTGCAAGGCGTGGATCTTTTGCTGCAGGGGCTTATTGAGATACCAACTTCTCTTTTGCAGGTAACCATTCCTTTGCTTGTAATATTTTGTTGAGCTTCATAAAGGCGCCTTCGTAAAGAATCCTCTCATAGGCTTTTTAATCATTAATAAGCAGGAATGATAATGCCACACACCATTTTAGATAATTCTTTGCATTTTTTAGGCCCCGAAAATTTTTCTGTTAAATGATTTCATTTCTTGAAATCATAATATTCATTATTCAGGTAAGCATTAGTCATGTGTGTACACAAAGGCAACGTTATAAACAATCTTAGTGATTAAGGGTTTGTTTGGTCTAGTCTAGCTATGCTTGTAAAGTGGTTTGAACTTATAAACTTAATAAGCTGGTGGAGGGTTTGAACTTAGTGGAGGCTTCTAATTCAAAAGGGGCTTTAACTTAAAAGATAAGTGTGAAATTTTAGTCCTTGTTTAGCTACTTCAACTTGTCTAAGAAACTGAACTCTCGATAAGCTAGGCCATATGTACCCTAAAAGACATGCCACAGAAAAATTCAGTGATGTTGTATAATAGTGAGCTGAACTTATTTGTTAATGTAACTTATATTCAACTTGTGAATGCACTGCAATTTCATTAGGCATTTATTATATGTTGTTTTGATTTGCAAGATTTGGTGCCTAACTGTTGTTCTACTGCCAAGACAGGTGCGTGGATGTGTGTCGCCCTATATGTCAACAAATGTATTGCACAAGATTTCTGAAAAGGATTTATATTGAAGGATGTTGAATGCAAACATATATTATTGACGAGAAAAGAAATCACAATGCCAGCACAGTGCAATATTTCATAATTTTTGGACTCTTAACAGCATCTTGAGCCAGAGGAAATCTGTATGGCATCAGGAAACCAATGCCGATGTGACGTGACAAAGATTGTTAAGAATGGCGGGGCCAATTTCTGCTCCAGAATGGGACAGATGGTTCGGATGTTTTCTTTCTGGCTGGGAACTCTTTGAAAAGATGGATAATATGTATATTAAGAAGTTTATCACCTTTGCAACGGATTCATCTCTCTTTTGTACACATCAGGATTCGGGAATGAACCCGAATCGTGATACATGTTTTGTTTTTGAGTTTCCTGCTTGCAACTATGCTAGCACAAAGATTATGCTCAATTTCACTATGCAGCTTCTGTTTTATTGTGCCATTTGCAAATTCATCTCATTGTCAAGAGAGGATGGGGAGAGATTTATCTCGTACATTGGCATCCAAATTGCGGTTTTTACTGTTTCAGCATAAATGTGTCCAATTTAAAAAATGGGGAAAAGAACATAGCCAACCCTTTATGCTGGCAACGACGCATGAGGGGAGGCCCAGGGCCAGACGATAGTGTGCCTCGTACAGATAGTAGTGGCACATGATTTGTGTCAGCCATGGTTTATAATTGTTAAGTTCTACAAAAATTGATGGTGTCGCTGCTCCGATGGCATGCCATCCTCAGCCTGCCACCTCTTCATTCTTCAGATGTCACGGCAGAAGTCGGGGAAGTATCAGACGTGGTACTAGATAAATTCTTAATTAATTCTGTGAGTTTCTTATTGTTATTTGATCCTAGTGCCAATTCATTTATATCTTGAACATTTTCATCAAAGAGTAACTTGCAAATTGTTCCCTTAGAATACCCAGTAGCAGTTTAGTCTCTCGGAATCCGAATGATACTAAAGACCATTTGTAGAGAAGTTACCCTTACCATCAATGGGGTAACATTGCTAGCTAATTTACTAGAACCTACAAGGACTAGATATTATCCTGGGTATGGATTGGCTATTTAAACACAAAGGCCAACTAGATTGTGTGACAATCTCGCCAGGAGAAAAGGTTTGTTTCCATGCGGAACGAACACCAACGGGAGAATGACAGCAAGCAATACAAAGTTGAAGACATAAAAATGGAACAAGTATTAGTGGTAAATGAATATCTGGATGTATTTTCAGACGAACCACCCGAGATCCCACCTAACCCGGGAGATAAAATTTATCATAGAATTAGAACCCGGAGATGCACCAATCTCGAAAATATGCCCTATCAAATGCCTAGCAAAGAAATAGAGGAACTCAAGAAGCAATTAGGAGAACTAGAGAGTAAAGAATATATTCAACACAGTCTTTCAACCAGGGGAGCTCCGGTGTTATTGTAAAGAAAAGAGATGGTGCACTACGAATGTGCCTAGATTATTGTAATGGAAAAGCCTTGAACAGAGTTACAATAAAAAACAAGTTTCCATTACCAAGAATAGATGATTTGTTTGATCAGCTAAAAGGAGCTAAGGTATTCTCAAAAATTGATTTGTGATCCATATATCATGAATTGAAAATATGGAAATAGAATATATCGAAAACAGCTTTTACTAATACCCTGCTATTTTTATGAATTTATAGTGGTTTCCCTCGGTTTAACCAATGTCTCACCAATGTCTCTGCTGTTTTTATGAATATGATGAATAAGGTGTTCATGGAGTATTTAGATAAATTTATTGTCATATTTATTGATGATATTCTAATATACTACAAAAGTGAAGAAGAGCACGAGGAACATCCATGAATTGTTCTCGACAGACTTCGAGAACAACAATTGTACGTTAAGTTTGATAAGTGTGTCTTTTGCATGGAAGAGATTGTCTTTTTAGGGCACATTTTGAATGCAGAAGGTATTTTAGTAGATCCTGCAAAAATCCTGGCTGTGATGGATTGAAAACAGCCAAGAACTGTATATGAAATCAGAAACCTTTCAGGATTAGCAAAATATTATCATTGATTCATAGAGGGTTTTTCAAAAATTGCCCAGCCACTCACTCATAAGAAGAGTTTTGAAATTTTCTATGATGCATTCAAGCAAGGGTTAGGATGTGTATTTATGCAAGAAAGTAGAGTTGTGGCGCATGCATCAAGACCGCTATGACCACATGAAGAAAACTAATCAACTCATGATTTTGAGTTAGTTGCGGCAGTTCATGTTTTAAAACTATAGAGACATTATCTATTAGAAAATCGCTACAAAATTTATGTGAACTACAAAACTTTGTAATATATTTTTACCCAACTAGACCTAAAATATGAGGCAATGCAGATGGTTGGAATTAATAAAATATTTTGATTTGGGTATCTATTATCACCCTAGAAAAGCAAATGTGGTAGTGGATGCCTTAAGCAAGAAAAACAATTGTAACAAAATTTTGGGTTATGATATCCATCCCCAATTATTAAGAGACTTACACAAAACAGAGAATTGAGTTGGTAGATCAAGGGCTACTAGCTACACTATCAATAACACCAACTCTAGAAGATTAGCTTAGAGAAGTATAACAAGGAATTTTTTTATAAATAACCCACAGAAAATAATTAATTACAAAAATGGCCTACAGTTGCCGTATTTTGTAAAAATAGTCCACCACGTTAGCCTGTTGAGTCCTGGATACTCGACAACCGACTTGTCGCGTGAAAATCGGCTTGTCAAGTGCCTAGCACTCAACAAACTCCTGGCCTCACATCAAGACTCGGTCCCCCCTTCTCTTCCCCTTATTTCACTCCTCCCTCACACACACCCGAGACACATCTCTCCCACATTTCGATTTTCTCTTTTAGATCTAGCAAATTGCAGCCGTTAAATTGATTTGGTGTAGAAGGAAATTTGTAGAGGATTTTGAGTTCTTCGAAAGAAGGTAATTTTTTTTGAAATGCAACTAAGATTTTGTTAAGTATGTTAGTAATCACATAATTAGCAATGATATGGAAGAATTATGGTTTATGTGTAGGTATTATGGTTTGGTACATGTGTGTGTGTATAAGTTTAGAAATTAAGATTTTGTTCATGTGTATGTGTATGTTTTTATGAATTATGTGTATGTGTATGTTTTTAGGAATTATGTGCATGTGCATGTGTATGTTTAGAAAACTATGTGCATGTTCTATATTTAGAAATTAGTTTTTTTAAATGTATATATGTATGTTTTTAGGAATTATGTGTATCTGTATATTTTTAGGAATTATGTGCATGTACATGTGTATGTTTAGGAATTATGTGCATGTACATGTGTATGTTTAGGAATTATGTGCATGTTCTATGTTTAGAAATTATGTTTTTTAATGTATATTGTAGGTCGGAAGAAATTGCAATGTATTCCAACAAAATTTTGGACAGATGTAGTACAAATATAATACATCATTTGTTACAGTAAAAATAATTTGTACTTAAAAATAATCTATAATGAAATTAATAAAACTAAATAATTTAGTTGTAAGTATATGGTAATTAGGGTCATTGAAGTAATTTAGGAAATTTTGTTTTAAAAAACGGAACTGTGTTTGGTTTGAGGGCTATAGGAGATGAATTTGATCTGTTTTTAGAAGACAAATTTTTATAACATACATAATAATGCACATCTGTATATTCTGAACGTAGATTTGAATTATTAGGAAGGAGTGGGAAGTTTTTGGGATAGAAAAGAATGTATTAGTAAATTATGAAAATACAAGGATACATGGTTGCTGAACTTAAAAAAATTTGGTCTATAGAGTTCGGGTTATTAGACAAAATGGTGTCATATTATTTATATGTGGGATAAATGTGTGGAGGGGATGGAGACTCCGGAAAAAATTTGCATATTTTACAATGACGGCTTAGTTCGGTAAGGGCCAAACGGGGTTGATATGAGCCATTGTTAGTATGTGATGAGTGATTTGATCTTACATAACACCTCATTCGTAGACGTAAATTTATGGATCCTGAATCTGTTCGGGAAGAGCCCTCACGACGAAATAAATCTAATTGAAGGGTTGATCGTAAGGGGAATAGATAATGGGCCATACTGGATGTTGCGTGAAATAAAATAGGACAAATATTGGAGCTCTTATGTTCCAAGAGTGAAAAACCCCATGGCGGACTGTTCGGTCAGTTCCCAATATATGTGCAGTTTTGCAACATAGAACCAGTTGAGCGTGAGCTCGAGGATGAGCCAAGCAACGTGTTTGGTCCGACAATATTCAGTGCTAGCGAGTGGTCAGATGTATTCTGCCACACTCGCGTGGATGTGTGAGAGGTATTAGATTGCCTTACATCAGTGTCCGACGAAGAAGATTCGACGAACTCGGAGGCATCCGATAGCTCTGATGAGGATAATCCTGGTCCCCTAAAGGAGTGGTTCAATCATTGTGCATATGGTTAAGCTATACTGCCAACGAATTAGGATTCCAAGTGGTCTTTCGATCGAGGTGGCATACAACTAGAGCAAGAGTTTTAGAGCCAAGAAGATCTGAAGAATGCCGTGGCAAGATGGTCCCTTGCAATTAACCTGCAATATAGGGTTGTGAAGTCAAACCCCAACCTATATGTCGCAGCATGTGTAATGCCAGACTGCCCATGGAAGGTTTGTGCCATGCAGCCGAAGAATGACATTGGTTTTGTGGTGATAAGAGTTACTGCGCACACATGCATGCTTATGGAAGCACTGGACAGGCATAGGAACATGATGTCCACTTACATCAGTAACATCATCTTGCCGTCCGTGCGAGAGAATATCTCCATAATGCCAAGAAAAATTATGAAGCAAGTGACCGATAGGTGTAGATACACGATACGGTATGCAAAGGTGTGGAGAGCAAAACACAAGGCCCTTGAGGGCATGTTCGGCACATTCTGACGATGCCTACAATAGTGTCATGCGGTTTCTCCATAACATCACTCAGGCCAACCCAGGCACGTTTGTGGATGTCTTTGATCAGCCAACTGTATGTCGAGACAGTAGCCTCATAGAGAACACTCGAGTGCTCCGTCGATTGTTCTGGTCGTACCGCAAGTGCATCGAGGCATTTTCTTATTGTCGTCCGGTCATATGTGTGGATGGTACGTTCTTGATCGGGAAGTACAAGGGCACACTTCTCATTGCTGTTACTGCGGACGCTTCCATTGGCTTACGCGATTGTTGAGACAGAAAGCATAGAAAGCTGGTTGTGGTTTCTGGTCAATGTGATGCAAGCGGTCGTCTGTGATCGAGAGAAGGTCTGCATAATATCAGACTGATACCAAGGGTTGCTCATCGCCATTGAGGTAATGCATAGGGCCCCAGATGCTCCCTACAAATGGGAGGATGTGCACAACCATTGGTGCATGCGGCACATTGCAGCAAACTTTTTCACACAATTCCGCAGTAAACAGATCATGGATCTTTTCAAGAGGCTATGCTCGCAAAACAAATCGAGCAAGTTTCAAGTCATGTTTGACAAACTGGAGGCGTTGATAGTGAAGTACTCTACAAGGAGGGCCACCAATGCGGCCGATGATGCGAATTTAAGCAAATTCTCTCAGTGGATTCAAGACAAGGACATTGAGAAGTGGTCCTTGTTGCACGACGAAGATGGCGCGAGGTATGGGATAATGACGAGCAACCTATCAGAGGTGTGCAATTATGTGTTGAAGGGAGTGAGGTGTTTGTCGGTGACTGTTGTGGTGGAGATGACATGGTACCGCACAACGGAGTACTTCAACAATAGAAACGTTGCGGCCAAAATGCTAGTCGATGATCCTATGAGAATCTTACCCGATGTTGTACAGTCCTACTTGACTACTCGCGTAGACAAGGTCCAGAGGCATGAGGTGACAATAATAAATAGGCTGCACCGAATAATTCAAGTCCGCCTCCGATAGAAGAATGTGAGCGGCCAACTTAGGCCTGGACAGGTACATGAGGTCATTCTTGGGGATGTCGCTGAATGCACATGCAACAAATCGAAGCTACTACACAAGCACTGCTCGCATGTCCTTACTTCATGTGCGGTACTTGGTGTGAGCCTAGCACCTTACCTTTCGGAGTACTTCAATCTTGAAACCTTTCTAAGACATGGAGTGGTGTGTGGAGAGTTTTCATGATGCTTGGAGACTACAGAGTTATCCTTGCGGGTGAGGCAACATGGATCCCAAATGTAAATATTAGGCGAAAGGGTCCTGGGCGACGGAAAACACACCGAATACATAACGGCATGGATGAGTCGCAGAGGGATAGCTTACGAGATAGAAAATGCTCGATTTGCAGACAGCCTGGACATAGCAGGAAGGACTGTATGAATGCACCCGGACTATTGACTTAGCTGTGTTGTATGTGTTCGACGAAATTTTGTAATAAAATCGAGCATCATCGGCCGAGTTGTATTTGAGTTTGCAAATAGTCAAAACTTGATCGAATTTCCACTGGTCGAATTGCACTGGCCGAGCTAGGTTAAATTTGAGCTGGTCAAGTTAGACTTGAGTTTGGTTGAAATCGATCAAGTTGTATTTTCGGTCGAAATCGATCAAGTTGTGCCAATTTGACTAGATTAGAGGCCAAGGTTGCACTTTGACCAAGTTATGCCAATTCGACTCGATCAAAGGTCATGTAGCACTTTGATCAAGTTGCACTTTGATTCGACCAGAAGTCTTCAAGTTGCATTTTGACTAGCGATTAGAAGTCCCTCTGACCAGAAGCCTTCAGGTTGCACTTTGATTCGAACATAAGTCTTCAAGTTGCATTTTGACCAGCGATCAGAAGTCCCTTCTGAACATGTCTTTTCTGAACATAAGTCTTCGAGTTGCACTTTGATTCGACCAGCAGTCTTCAACTTGCATTTTGACCAGCTATCAAAAGTCCCTTTGACCATAAGTCTTCAAGTTGTACTTTATTGTTTATTATGATTTTAATCGGTATGTTATTTTATTTTGTCATGTAGACATCTTAATGGTTTAATGGTTCATGTTGTATGTTATTTTATTTTCATGTTATGTGTCATCTTCATGTTGTATTTTATTTTCGTGTTGAGATGTTAATGGTTCATTTTTGCACTAATGGATTAGAGTTTTCATAGATATGGTCGGTGAGGATAGAGATCTTCCAGAGCTGCTCACCGACATATGATTGTGGACATCACGGCTGTATGTTGTCCGAGGGCCTAGACTTGGAGTCGCTTGTAGTGCGTGGTCCCGTGGAGTACTAGCCTCTCCATGAGGGCTACATCCCCATCCTTAGGGATGCAGGTTTACTGCCATTCGCCCGTATGTTATAGATAGGTCATCACATCACGATGGATAGGTTGTTAATCACAGCATTGGTAGATCGATGGCGTCCAGAGACCCACACTTTCCACTTTCGCTGGGGAGATGACGATCACGCTGGAGGATGTAACCATGCTGCTTGGTTTACCTGCTAGTAGACATCCCATCGTCCCCCCACCTGCGTGCACAAATTGGAGCACACAGATGCACCTCCAATTCTATATCGATAACCACAATGATGAGATCCTGACATCCAAATGTGGTATCCCTCATAGATTTCTGACACGCTATCGTGAGTGCCCACTTGATGCCTTGGGTGATATAGTTCAGCGGCATGTTTTTGCCTACTTACTGGTCACGCTGTAGCTGTGGTCATGTGAGAACTTCTCCGTTGGTCGGCCGCATTTGGAGTGGCCCATCCATCTATATGGTATGCCAACAAACTATTAGGATTGGGTTGATCGACCCACCATGAGAGCCCGTTGGTTGGAAGGTTGGCCTAGGTGATCATTGTCTCAGATTTATCGCTGCTACGTGGCATACCAGGGAGAGTTTGATCTCCTACTGGACGCACGCGTTATATGGAGACCGTGGACACCTGAACACATATCTTAGATTGCATCGCATGGTATTTCGTCGCAGTGCACCACGGGTCAGGACTGCTGGATGACGCGTCGACACCTGGTTTTCTCACATATAGTGGAGCCATATTTTTCGGAGAGGGTGATGCGCCAGTTCGGGCTACACCAGCAGATACCGCCCCCAGACAGAGATCGACAACGCCATCTCCAGCGGGAGATTCACATGTGTGTCTGCAACATTTGCTATATCTCAATTACGTAGTGAACATTTCTTTATTTCTTCGTATTTATGTGCATTGCATTACTTTATGCAGACAAACATGGAAAGAGAAACACTCGGACAACTGGCAATGTAAGAATGCTAAATGGGTCGACAAGTGGGAGGAGCACGCAGCGATCAATGTTGTTGTAGAGGAGCGGCCGTATGATCTTGGGACGTACCAGGCTTATCTTGACTGGTACGTGCTGCACACCGGTATGTGACTTGCTCGTGCGCCCCCCACCTTCGCTGACACATCTATCACAAGACAGTCTCCGATTAGTTCTTGATGTTGAGTTACCGGGCCGGATCCATCGTTCGGTATGTTTGTGTTGACTGGATCTTTACGTTGGTCTCTTATGTATTTTTTCAGAGTTCCCGTAGTAATTTCGCATGTGTAGGTTGACATAGCAGTGGCCATTGAGAGGTAGACGCATTCCCTGCCATCTGGCCTTGCTCGGGGAGGACGATAATTTCAAACAGAGTTACATGGCACTCTACGTTCCATCAACATCAGAGCGCAGTGACTTGTCTCCGACTTGAACTGTGGTCGAAAGACAGACGCATTTATTCCACACCAGAGAGGGGCCCGGCTACCTAGCCTGCTGTCATCTAGGCCTAGCCTGTGTGGTTCTCGACAGAGCAGATACCCCAAGATCTCCAGGGCGGGCGACTATGACACCATGGCTAACTACGGATTGAGTTCACGGCCGTGCGCATGGAGAGATCACCAAAGTAGAGTAGGAACGTAGACAACGGCACAATGGGACGACAGGACAAAGTGGGCGAAAGGTGCTGACGAGGATAGCAAGAAAAGGGGAAGGAGAGGAAACAGAGAAGAAAAAAAAATAGAGGAAGGAGAAGAACAGGAGAGGAGAAAGGAGGGGAAGGATGAGGAAGCATTGCATCGAAGGAAGAACGATAAGGAACATAACACAAAGAACAATGTTTTTGCAAACTTTGTTCTCATTTCTTGCACCGAAGTTTAGGTAGCAACACTCAATCAACACATCATTCATAAATCAATTCTAAAACTAAAGCCATTGGTTTAAATAAAAATATCAGATAAGTATTTGCATTTGAATTAAAATACCTGAAAAGTTACAAGATAATTCATGATATGGTCACCAATAGGACATAGAAAACATAGAAATGAGAAGGCGATTGCCCCATTTTGACCTCTTGAGGGTGTGTCTATTACAATCAAACAAGTAATTTACACAAGCCAGTGTGTGTAGCTGGGAAAAAAATTTGAAGTCAGCATGCAAGAAGACAGCAACTTTGTAACATTTAACACAAGGTGCGATTCTACAATGCACCATCAGAACTAAATAATGTTTGCACCAGAAAAGTGTGTAACATCCTTGAGTCGATACCATTATTGAAACAATCAAAACCAGATAACATACTCGAGGTCTCCCAAGAGGCGAAATGTAACCATTTCTAACTGGCGAATGTGCACCAAGCGAATCTGCAAAGGAAAATTATAATAGCAAATATATTGAGAACAGGAGGCATCCTTTATAAGTAGTGGGAGCCCTAGCTAAAATTCCATTTATGTCAAGAGAAAAAGAAAACAAAATAATTCACAAACCCGGAGCAAAGAGAAATGCATTTCCAAAGAAATTGTTTCCATGTTAGACCCAATGACAGATTAGTTATAGCATACCACATTTCAGATTTAATCATTACAGACTCATTGAATATTCAAGCTTTCTTGCGAACTCATTGAACACACTTTTGACAAAACTAAATGGCCATGGAACATCCACCCAAATCTTGGTTATCAGAAATTCTCTGTCAACTTGTTGGCTCTGTTTAACAAAAGAAACCTACAGAACATATATGAGAGCACAAAGCTCCAACAAGTAATTGCATAAAACTCAAGCACCCATACAAAAATAGTACAAAATACAAACATAACTAACAGCTATTAATACGATAAAGCATTACCTTGATGAGATTAAATCAATGTTTTCACGAATTGATCAAGATGTTTATTGAAAAGGTCACACCTGAAATGAGACAAGTTTAGAAAGCTAGTAAATTGAGCTTAAAAAAAGCTAAATTTTAATACAAATACACCACACAATTTTTCTACAATGTTTGAAACTGGTTATGCATGCATACATCACACTATTTTAATAGAACAGTATGGACTGCAGGGGCTGATTTTGAAGACCGACAGGGTCAGTTGTGGTAGGATGAAGCCCACTCAATCCCAAGAAATTAGGTAAATGCACCCTCCCCACCCCAAAAAAAGGAATCTCGATAGCTAAGAGAGTTTGTATTGTTTTGGAGACTGACGGGGTCAGCTGTGGTAGGAGCCATTGGCTAAATACCCCCTAGCACCACCACCACAACATGTTTGCATGATACTGTCAGTCTCTTAAGAATCCCCCCCTCCCCACCACTGTCCTGTAACGCATGATACTGTTAGGCTATTCAAAACAAAATTACAACTGCAAACAGAAAGGAAGCAGCTATTAATCAACAGAAGAAACCTTACTTGATTGAGGTGCCAGGAACATACAGAGGATTTTTTACAACATACTCCACATATAAGTTGTAGATATGCTTTAGTGATTCACGCTGATCACCCGTCCTTGGATGAGTAATTAATATAAGCTACATCAAAATGATAGGTCAGTAATTAAACATCTTTGCAAAGGGTTATTGCACAAAATAATCTGTATCTATGCAATCATGACGCATAATGATCAAATGCAACAAATATATCAAATGGAAGCAGGCAGCATCAAACCTAGGCTTATTGACACTAATACTAGGCATTGCCAAACATCCAATATGTGTCCAAAACAAACATTTCCCGGACTCATACCAAAGCCGTATATATCAAAATTACAGTGCTGCACCAACAAGACAGCAGGAAAATATCTTCCTCCAACACTGTAATTATAATTTGACATATTGTTGTTAATAAAACTAACTTCAACTTTCTGAACCTTGTGTATTGATATGTAACCTAACTTGTGATGTATATGAAAGGACATCACAATATATCAATAAAAATTTTAACATTCTTAACCTTATGTACTTGTGATGTAAAACAAAATATTATTATAAATAACTATACATCACACGTTAAAATGAAAAAAAAAAATGCTTCTTATCTTTGTACATATACATGGTTGTACCACGATATCTGTATTTTTAGAAAAATGTTGTACCGTGATCTCCAAATCATGCCATACTAGCTGTGTTGGTGTAACCTAGCATAAAACCAATCCCCGCAACTTATCCCCATGCCTATGGAACTAAGATATACATGCACAAAATTGAAAAATGTCATCTGGAACAAGTCACCAACACATCAATTCAGAGTTCAGTTAATGAAAATCACCGGCACACCATATCCCAAATGACTATTAAGTAAATACCAAACATGAAATGTAATGGACATGTAACTTATAATTATAATAAGCACCTCGCCCAATTATGTCACCAACGAAAATAAAATCATGAACAAAAGAAAACAAGGGAAGAAAATATGAACATATTTGACTAACCTTTATACCAGAAGGGCTCTCCATGAAACTCAATTTATATGTGTTTGTTTTGAAACTATAAAACGAACAGCCCTGACCAGGCAGTAGTGGCACCCCAAGATTCCCTTTTTCTGCCCTGCATTCAATATTGTAACAAATCACAAGGAAAATGTATCAAACACCAGCATTATACATCTCCATTTTTCTTCCCTGCATTCAACGCAGTTTGTATGTGTTCGTTTTGTTGCTAGTCTAGTTGCTTCATCTATTGCCGAAGGAGGCTAGCATGGGAGGGATGCAAGATCCATCTGAAGGTATTTCCACTTGATCCCTTGAGTGCTAGGGAGTGAGTTAGGATGAGCACATCCGTGATTTGCTCAAGAAGCGGTATAAGAAGAACAGTGGAATTGGAATGAAGATCCAACAATTTAGAAACAGTTGGCAATCATTAACGAAGATCAAAAGGTTGAGGGTAGAGGCTATGCGTCAGCACTGATGCTTAGTGGCAGTGCATTTTTTAAGCACAACCCTCTTAAATCCCTCAAATACCGTTAGCTCAGAGAATATCGATTGACCTATTAATCCAACTTCGAGAACTCAACAACATATGACCAAGATAATCGCTGGATCCTTAAGCCTTATCCACCATCTCCGCAAAAAAGAATATAAAACTCTTTCATGAACTATTCTTCAACTCAAGCACCCTATGAAATTAGTATGACAAACATTCTTGAATCCTTAAAAGTTAACACAAATTCTCCTCAACCAAATACATTCATCCACAAATTTAATCTTTCAAGCAGCCTTTCAAGAACTATTATTGAATCCTACCACCAGACCATATCAACCCAATTGCCCTCCAAGAACTGAATTACCCAAGAACTTCTAAACTCCTATTCTACGAAGAAAGACAAATGTATAGAATGGAAGTGAGTGAGCTCACGCACGCGGTGGGATCGATCTTGGCTGTGAAGGAGCGGAGAGAGAAGAGGAGGCCGAACATAAGCTTGTGGTCCTGGGTGGGATCGAGCGTGCGGAGCGGCCGGTGCCACTCGCGGTACAGCAGGCAGACGCCGTTGCGGTTGAACACGTACAGCACCTGCGCGTTGGCGCCCGTGCCGGTGCCCGGTGGCGCCGCCGGCGCAGGGCTCGCCTCCGGCGCGGCCGACGTCAGCGACGAGGTGCCAAAGAACTGCATCACCGGAGCTGTGGTCAATGGTCGAATACAGAGTGGGTGGTCGTTGGTCGTAGGTGTGGTCGAAGGAGTGGAGTAGTGGTCGCAGGTCGAAGGCGGAGCGAATCACGCGGTTTCAGAGATGGCGGCGCTAAGGTTTGGTGGTGGCGAGCGGTGGCGCGGGTGGAGCGGAACGGAGGAGAGGCGGCGCACGAGCAAAATGGATCTGGCGAGATCTACAGCAGGGTGGCGCGTGAGCGGCTTTGGGGACGGATCCGAGCGGAGTGGCGGCGCGGATAGGCGACGGGGACGAGATGGCGGCGAGCGGTGGCGCGTGAGCGAAGGAGAGAGGCGGTACGCGGGCGAAGCAATTTGGGGACGGCGACGAGATCAGTGGCGAGGACAGCAAGAAAAGGAGAAAGAGAGGAAAAAGGAACTTTTCGTACGGGTAATATATAAAGAAAATGAAAAATAACAAAATAGAACGCATTCGACAAAAATTACAAAAGTGACAGTTGCCACGTTAGTTAGCGATTTACCTGAAAAATCGATCAGTCATCAGGTGATCCGAGAGGATCTCAGGTCGAGTTCGCAACGAATTCGCAACCACGAAAAATTTTGTGACTTTGGAAAGATTTGTGATTTTTGGAAGGATTCAAACTCTGGCCGGAATTGTAATTCGATCCGAATATTTATAACTAAACTTATCTGTTTAGAAATAGTTAGTTATATAGGTCTAATACATTTAATTTATTAGTCTGATACGTATAACTATAAATACCTTGTAATAAATCTAGTTTAAATCATCAAATATTATTATTGTAGGATCGAGGATGCCGACTAGAGGGGGTGAATAGGAGGCTTTAAAACTTTTCAAATTAAACAACTTTTGCAAAGAGAAAGAACCAAAACAATTGAAAAATTATTTTGCACAATTAAAAAGAAAGAGGGAGAGAAGACAAACACGAAGATTTATCCGAGGTCTCGGAGACTCGTCCAGTCTCCCCTACTCCTTGTTGAAGCACTAAAATTATTGAGTCTTGCTTCAATATCTACGAAGGATATTTTTCACTAAGGTTGCTCCTTCTCCACTCCGGATAGACGAACACCGATGTCTTTCACAAAATATGCCGAGTCTCTCCGATAACCTCCATTAATGGAGAGGTCAACGGCCACGCCTCAAAACCGTCTAGGTGAGAGCGTTCATCAAGAGTAACAAGTTGTAATATCTTCTCTTGACCACCAACAAATACCGAGAAAGGATGCAAATGAATGCTCTCAGAAGATCTCTCTCAATCACAATAAATGATACTTGATCAAAAGATCAAGATTTTAACACTTGGGCTCAAGTGTATATCAAAAATATATATCTTGGTTTTTTAGAAAAATTGCTCAAAAAATTGTTTATAAATACTGATCAAAATATGCCCAAAAGTATTTATAAAAGTGATAAAAAAATATGAACAGGAACTTCTCAAAAATATGTTCAAACACTGTTTAAGAACTGCTCAAAAATGTGAACAGAAACTGCTCAAAAATGGTTTTAAAAACTACTCAAAAACAGTAGTAAAAATTTGCTCAAAAGTGTTTTAAGAACTGCTCAAAAACAGTAGGAAAAATCTGCTCAAAAGTATTTTAAGAACTGCTCAAAGACTCTTCTAAAAACGGCTCAAAACTTCTTCTAAAAATGGCTCAAATGTATAGAAAAGATGCTCAGATGTGTGTATAGAGACTACTCAAAGATGTGTATGAGAATATAGCTTGAGATGTGTTTTTGAATGTGTGAGAATACTGCTCAAAACATCTCTATTTATAGCCCAACCTCTCAGCTAGCCGTTGTGGTCAATAAGGAAAGAAATTAGACCAGCTAACACTCAGATTCGACCTCTAACAGCTAGTAAATAGCTGTTGGAATCTCTGGTCAAATGAATAGTGTTACTGGTTGTATGAACAGTAACTGATCAAATGACAGTGCATGAATAGTGTCTGGTCAAATGAACAGTACTCGTGTGACTACTGGTCGAATGAACAGTACCTGGTCAAATAAACAGTACTAAAAAAATAGTTTCAGCCCCTTTTTGAAATATATATATTTCTCAGATTTTAGCCAAGAATATGAATGAATGCGAATGCAACAAATGGCCTAAGAGTTTCTCAATTTTTGTCGGAACTAAAAGAGATTTTGCAACTCCTCTTAATAGTATAGTTAAACTAAAAAGAATTTCTTATAAAACCCAGTTAAACTTCAAACTCCGAGACCAGTACAATAAACAAGCACTTACCTTAGGTCTTTGCAGCTTCCTTTTTGGCGACATTGCACTTGCGGCTTTGGCTCGCGTCCTCAGACTACGACCTCGGGCGACACTGCGACCTTGTGCTTGTGACTTACAGACCTTCCTGGATCACTTGCAAACTTTACAGAAATAACACTGCATACAAATAGCTCAAAGACACGATTAGTCTAAGACACTTAATGTCATCAATAATCAAAATCAACCCAAAAAAGACCTAGATGCAACAATCTCCTCCTTTTTGATGATTGATGACAAGTGTTGCAGACGAATAAAAATTAATGACTCCCCCTAAGTGTATGCATGGGCATTAGATATACAAGAACTCCCCTTGAATGCATGCATATATAAATACACATATGAGTCATTTGAGAGTCCACAATGAATAAACAATGAGCTTATAAACTATCAATAATGTCATACTAGAATCTCTTTCCACTCTCTCCCTAATCTCTCCCCCTTTGACATCAAGCACAAAAAGGCGGGAGGACAACAAAGCAAACATTTAACTTGCATTTGATATATCAATAATATTCAATTCACTTCTAAGAAAGCAAAATTTAGTCTCATCTAAAGGTTTGGTGAAGATGTCTGTTAGCTGCAAGTCAGTTCTTATATAATTCACATCTATGTCCTCTTTTGCCACATGATCTCTTATAAAATGGTACCTAATATCAATATGCTTTGTTCTAAAATGTTGAACCGGATTATTTGTAATTTTTATGGTACTTTCATTATCACACAAGAGTGACACTTTTTCAAAGGAAATTCCATAATCCAAAAAGGTTTGCTTCATCCATAAAATTTGAGCACAACAACTAACCGCTGAAACATATTCTGCTTCGGCGGTGGAGAGAGCTACGGAATTTTGTTTCTTAGATGACCAAGAGATTAGTGATATCCCCAAAAGTTGACAACTATCAGATGTGCTTTTTTTTATCAATTTTGCACCCCGCATAATCTGAATTTGAGTAACCAATTAATTGAAAGTTTGCATCTTTAGGGTACAAAAGTCCTATATTTGGATAGCATTTCAAGTACCTAAGGATTCTTTTAATAGCAATCAAATGACATTCCTTAGGAGATGATTGTAATCTAGCATAGAAGCAAACACTGAACATGATGTCGGGTCTAGATGCGGTAAGATAGAGTAAGCTACTAATCATATATTGATAAAGTTTAGAATCAACCGCTTTTCCGTCGTTATCCATATCGAGATGTCCATTAGTGGCCATGGGAGTTTTGATGGCTACATCTTCCATCCCAAAGCGTTTGAGCAAGTCCTTTACATACTTAGTTTGACTCACGAACATTTCGTTCTTGAGTTGCTAGATTTGAAGTCCAAGGAAGTAGCTTAGCTCTCCAATCATCGACATCTCAAATTCCCTAGACATCATTTCTCCAAACTCATGACGAAAGGATTCATTAGTAGACTCAAATATGATATCATCAATGTATATTTGACATATAAAAAGATCTTTCTCAACTACTTTTGTAAATAAGGTTGTGTCTACCTTTCCAATTTTAAAATCTTTTGAAATGAGAAAGTCTCTAAGGCATTCATACCAAGCTCGGTGTTTGTTTAAGTCCATAAAGAGCCTTAGAGAGCTTGTATACATGATTTGGAAAATTTGAATATTCAAAACCAGGAGGTTGTTCCACAAACACTAATTCGGATATTTCTTCATTTAAAAATGCACTTTTCACATCCATTTGAAATAATTTGATGCAAATGCGAGAAGTATGCGAATAGCTTCTAATCTTGGTACGGGTGCAAAAGTTTCACCAAAATCCAATCCTTCAACTTGAGAATATCCTTGTACAACAAGACGAGCTTTGTTTCGTACTACTACTCCATTCTTATCTTGTTTATTTCTAAAAACCCATTTTGTTCCAATCACATTATGATCCTCAGGTCTTTTTACTAATGTCCAAACTTTGTTTCTAGTGAAATTATTTAGTTCTTCATGCATGGCATTTACCCAATCCGGATCACTAAATGCTTCATCTATAAGTTTAGGTTCTAAGGAAAAAGCAAAAGAATAATGTTCACAAAAAGAAGCAATACGAGATCGAGTTTGAACACCCTTACTAACATCACCCAAGATTTGATTCAGGGGGTGATCTTTGGCGAACGTTTGATGAAGTCGCGATTCTGTAATACTTGATCATCATTCTCTTCAGTCTCTGGTTCAAGGTCTTCTCGACCAGCATTGTTGTGGGTGGTTGCAGGTTGAGCAGCATCAGTATTTGTGGTCGTAGGTCCATGTTCGACATCAGCCTGAGTGGTCACGGGTGATTTGTCCTTTCGACCAGGTGACTTTTGTTCTTTATTTCTGGGTTTGATATCACCAATGGTCATCTCCTTCATAGCTTCTCTCAAGCTACTGTTGCCTACATCATCAAAATCCTCATGCTCTCCTTGAGAGCCGTTAAATTAATCAAATTCTACATTGCATGATTCTTCAATGCATTCTGTTGTAGTGTTGAAAACCGATAAGCTTTACTAGTGGATGAATAGCCAACTAGAAAACCCTCATCAACACGTCTTTGAAACTTTCCAAGATGCATGGGCTTTTTAAGAATATACATTTGCAACCAAAGACTCGAAAATATGAAATGTTTGGTTTTCTCCCTATGATCAGTTCATAAGGAGTTTTGTTCAAAAGCGGATGGGTATAAAGACGATTGATGGCATAACATGCTGTGTAAACTTCCTCTGCCCAAAACCGGGTAGGCCTCTTGTACTTATCGAGCATTGTTCTAGCCATTTCAATCAATGTCCGATTCTTCCGTTCTACAACACCATTTTGTTAGGGTGTGTAGGGTATAGAGAATTCATGTTTGATTCCGGACTCATCACAAAAATAATAAAATCAGAACTTTGAAATTCTCCACCATGATCACTATGGATTTTCTTGATGGAGAGTTCAAATTCCTTTTCAGCTCTTTTTGCAAATCTTTGAAAACAAAAGGAAGTTTCAAATTTGTGAGTTAAGAAAAACACCCAAGTAAATATGGAGAAATCATCAACAATAACATAGCAAAAACTATTTCCTCCAATACTTTGACGTTCAGCAGGGCCGAACAAATCCATATGCAAAAGTTCTAATGGTTTGCAAGTTGAAAGAATGCGTTTGGTTGGATGTAAAGTAGCTACTTGCTTGCCCGCTTGACAAGCACTACAAGGTTTGTCCTTTTCAAAATTCAAATCCTTCAAGCCAGCTACTAAATCATGTTTTAAAAGCTTTTTAAGTTGATGCATTCCAACATGTGTAAGTCTCTTATGCCAAAACCAACCCTTCGAAGTTTGAGAAACGAGACATGTTGAAACAGATGCATCTTTTGAGTTGAAATCAACAAGATAGAGATTTCCAAAACGAAAACCTTTGAAGATCAAAGAGTTGTCTTTTAAACTTTCAACTAAAACATTTTTAGGAGAAAATATGCAACGAAAACCAAGATCACAAATTTGTGCAACGGATAACAAATTAAAATTCAATGATTCAACAAGTAAAACATTTGAAATTGAAAGATCATGAGATATAGCAATTTTACTCAAGCCTACCACATTTCCTTGACGATTGTTGCCAAAGGTGATCTTTTGGTTTTCACTTGAGTTATCTTCCAATGAGGTGAACAACTTTTTGTTACCGGTCATGTGTTCGGAGCATCCACTATCTAGCACCCAATGTTTTCCACGGTCTTGTAGTTCACCTACAAAAATGAAAGAATCAAGTCTTTTTAAGTACCCAAACCCTTTTGGGTCCTCCGATGTTAGCAATCAAAGTTTTGGGCACCCAAATAGATTTCTTCTTTTTAGTTAGCATGGGTGCTCCAACAAACTTTGCTATCACATATCCTTTTTTTGACCTCTTAAGCATGTAGTATGCATCAAAATGAGTTAAAGTCATTAAAGGACAAACATCATATGAATGACCAATTTCATGACATCTATAACAAAATTTGTTGCATGCTTTCACAAAAATAGTTTTTGTGTTTGGTTTATTTTCTTTCTTTGGAAAGTATCCACGTCCTTCTTTTCTAAATGAGCATTTTTGCTCACTAAGAAGAAGATCAAGAGATGCTTTCTCTTTGTAACAATTTTCTAAACCTTTACTAAGTTTCTTAATTTCAGCCTTTAGTTCATTGTTTTCATTTAAGATTATTTCATGGCATTGAAAACCTTTATTAGTAGAGCTAGATGAGTATGACATATCGGTTAAATCATTGCAACTAGTTGACATATCAATTTTAGAGACTACATTTGGTATATCAACTAAGTCACAAGAAATAGCTACATCTACCTTAGTTGGTGAGTTAGTGAGATTTTTGATGAGAAGACCTTCATATGATTCTTTTAAATCGGAGTAAAGAGCAAGTAAAGAAGTGTGCTCTTCTTTAAGTGCTCTATACTTCTTCTTTGTGATTCCAAAAGCATCATTTAATTCACTTATCATTTCAACTAGATCATCATATGAAGGGTCAAGAGAATGTACCTTCTCATCACCTTTAGCCATAAGGCAAAAGGATGAACTTGTCGATGTGTTGTTGTTGCCAAGAGCTAATCTAGCTAGCTTCTTGGAACAACCCTCTTCATCATCGGAGTTGGAATCAGAGCTCTCTTCTCCGGACATCCATTCTCGAAAGCATGCTTCTTGGTTTCATTTCTTCTTCTTAGGATCTTTCTTCTTCTTATCTGAAGGCTTGTTCTTATTTGGGCATCTTGAAGCTATATGTCCCTTTTCATGACATTCATAGCATATGATGTCCTTGAAGTTTGTTTTCGTTGATCCCTTTGGTCTTGTGTCGATGTTGACTCCCTTCTTGTGCAACTTGCGAAGAAGCTTTTTGGTGTTCTTTACAAGAAGGGCTAGATCCTCATCGGAGGAGCCATCGTTTGAATCACCTTTGGAGTTGGCTTTGAATGCCAAGTTCTTCTTTTTGTCTCTGATGATTCGGCCGTCTCCTTCTTCTCCTTTCGATGCATCTCATGGGTGATGAGGTTCCCATAAAGATCGGTAGGTGTGGTGGATGATAAATCGAAGTTGGTGAGGACCGTCACAAGAGTGTCAAAACTCTCCGGAAGAGCCCTAAGCATTTTTCTTACAATCTCAATGTTAGTAAAAACAACTCCGAGTCCTTTGAGCTCATTTACAATGTTGTTCAACCGAGTGAACATGGAATCCACAAACTCGGTTGGTGACATGGTGAATGTCTCATATCTTTGCCTAACTATTAGCAGTTTTGCCTCCTTGACCCTAGTGGTGCCCTCATATATCTCCTCGAGGGTGGTCCAAACTTTGTGAGTGGTGGTAAAATTGCTCACGCGATTGAACTCATTTAGGGACAAGCCGGCAAAGAGAGCATTTTTGGCACGGGCATTTAAGTGGAGTTTTTTCCTATTATCATCGGAGTGATTTGCCGGATCAACCGGAGGAGTAAACTCAATCTTAACAATGTCTCAAACATCAAGCCCTATGGCCTCTAGAAAAATCGTTATGCGCACTTTCCAATAGGGATAGTTAGTCCCATCAAAGATAGACGCACTCCCGGTGTGACCAAGATGAAAACCCTCATTTGAAGCCATCCTCTCTCTAGGCGGTGAAGCCTACTCAAAAGAGAGACCACGCAATGATACGACGTGCAGGATCGAGGATGCCGACTAGAGGGGGGTGAATAGGAGCCTTTAAAACTTTTCAAATTAAACAACTTTTGCAAAGAGAAAGAACCAAGACAATTGAAAAATTATTTTGCATAATTAAAAATAAAGAGGGAGAGAAGACAAACACGAAGATTTATCCCGAGGTCTCGGAGACTCGCCCGGTCAACCCTATTCCTTGTTGAAGCACTCAAATTAATGAGTCTTGCTTCAATATCCATGAAGTATATTTTTCACTAAGGTTGCTCCTTCTCCACTCTGGATAGGCGAGCACCAATGCCTTTCAAAAAAATATGCCGAGCCTCTCTGACAACATCCGTTAATGGAGAGGTCAACGGCCACGCCTCGAAACCGTATAGGTGAGGGCGTTCACCAATAGTAACAAGTTGCAAGATCTTCTCTTGACCCCCAACAAATACCGAGAAATTTCTAAGGATGCAAATGATACAAATGAATGCTCTCAGAAGATCTCTCTCAATCATAATGAATGATACTTGATCAAAAGATCAAGATTTTAGCACTTGGGCTCAAGTGTATATAAAAAATATATCTCTTGGTTCTTTAGAAAAACTGCTCAAAAAATTGTTTATAAACACTGATCAAAATCTTCCCAAAAGTGTTTATAAAACTGATCAAAAATATGAACAGAAGCTTCTCAAAAATCTGTTCAAACACTGTTTAAGAACTACTCGAAAATGTGAACAGAAACTGCTAAAAAATGGTTTTAAAAACTACTTAAAAATAGTAGCAAAAATTTGCTCAAAAGTGTTTTAAGAACTGCTCAAAGACTCTTCTAAAAACTGCTCAAAGACTCTTCTAAAAACGGCTCAAAACTTCTTCTAAAAACTGCTCAAAACTTCTAAAATCTGCTCAAAATGTATAGAAAAGATGCTCAAAGGTGTGTACAGAGACTGCTCAAAGATGTGTATGAGAATGTAGCTTGGGATGTGTTTTTGAATGTGTGAGAATACTACTCAAAGGATATCTATTTATAGTGCAACCTCTCAGCTAGCCGTTGTGGTCGATAAGGAAAGAAATCAGGCCAGCTAACACCCAGCTTCGACCTCTAACGGCTAGTAAATAGCCGTTGGAATCTCTGATCGAATGAACAATGTTACTGGTCGTATGAACAGTACTCGTGTGACCACTGGTCAAATGAATAGTATTACTGGTCGAATGAATAGTACCTTGTCAAATAAACAGTACTAAAAAAACAATTTCAGCCCCTCTTTGAAATCTATATATTTCTCAGATTTTGACCAAGAATATGAATGAATGCCAATGTAATAAATGACCTAAGAGTTTCTCAATTTTTGTCGGAACTAAAAGAGATTTTGCAACCCTCTTAATAGTACGGTTAAACTAAAAAGAATTTCTTATAAACGCGGTCAAACTCCAAACTCCGAGACCGGTACAATAAACAAGCACTTACCTTAGGTCTTTGCAGCTTCCTTCTTGGCGATATTGCACTTGCGGCTTTGGCTCGCGTCCTCAGACTGCGACCTCGGGCAACATTGCGACCTTGCACTTGACCTTGTGCTTGCGACTTGCAGACCTTCCTGGATCACTTGCAAACTTTACAGAAATAACACTGCATACAAATAGCTCAAAGACACGATTAGTCCAAGACACTTAATGTCATCAATAATCAAAATGAACCAAAAAGGGCTTAGATGCAACAATTACAACATTGGATCATATATCCAGCTTATAGTTCATTCGACGTAGGCAAGTGTGTCTAACGTTCGACGGGTAAAACCCTCTTTGAAATAAAAAGTTGTGCAATTATTTTGAGCTATGTCTTGATCATCTTTTGGGTTTCGGTACTTCCGAGTAAGATCCCGTTATTCTACATATTAGAATCTGGGTGAGTCTAGTGTGAAAACCAAGGCTAGGTCTTAAACGGATCAAGTTGGTATCAGAGCAGCTTTCCTGTCTTGTGGATGGTGAAGACTTGCCAGGGTTACAAAACCTCCGGCGAAACTCCAGGCGATCAATTGACGGTTCCTACAGTCGCGTCTTTGACAATGTCTGACGACACCTCTGTTCAAGCTAACCTAGCCGAACAAGTGGTTAAGCTCTCCACTGACATGAAAATCGTGCTTGCTTGGATTAAGCAGCAGATCATAATTGTACCTCCTGAAATAGGGAAGGTTATGGGTGTGAAGACCAGTGAAGACTTGCGCAGGACAGACGTAGATGAAGACGAAAGCGACCACAAGACCGACGACCTCGCCAACACCTCCTTAGCTGTCGGATCTTTTAAGGTCGACGCTAAGATTGATATACCCATATATGATGGGGTTATTGATGCCGAGAAACTGGATTCTTGGATCGACCAGCTTGAGACCTACTTTGACCTGAAAGGGTTCAGTAGCGCTCAAAAGGTGAAGTTCGCACCTTTGAAGATGAAGGACCACGCCAAGACTTGGTGGAAGGCTCTTGTCGCCAGTGGTGAAGTTGACAACCTTGCGTGGGGTCAATTCAAACGACTTCTACGACAAGAATTCTATCCGATGGGTTACCTTGAGGAGAGATGGGAATGTTGACATAGATTGTACCAACGACGCGATCAATCTGTCCAGGACTACACGACGGAGTTCCGGAGACAAGCAATGGTCCTTGGCATCTCACTTTCCAACACCCATATGTTCAGAAAATACATGTCTGGACTTCAGAAGATAATCAGTGCTGAGCTAAGCCTATTCAGAGTTCAAGACATCTCGACCGCGAGCACGACTGCTTTGGCGATTGAGAAGAAGAATAAGACCCGAAAAGACAAGAACGTGAGGGAGATTTCAACCACGACGAGCTCCGGAGAGGGTACCCACGATACGGGTAACACTTGTGAGCATTGTCATGTTGCTGGGCAAACAAAAGAGAAGTGTTATAAACTTCATTCTGAACTGCGACCAGAAAGAACAAGGAGGGATGAACCAAGCACATGAACAACTATGGTTACTTCTATTCTACTCGCAGAGGAAATCATCCAGTTGGATTCGGTTGAAAAGGTGGACACGACCTTGTCTCTAATGGCAATGTCGAAGGAGAAAGGTTCGGGTTCATCAATTGACCACAACCTGACAAAGGAATTATTCACTATTAACATACAGGTGAAGTATGAGGTGGTCGCAGCCATCTTCGACCCCGGAAGCCAAAAGAATTTGGTCTCCTCCGGGCTGGTTCGACGACTTGGTTTGTAGTCGACTCATCATCCTCAACCATATCCTCTGGGATAGTTCACTTCCGACGTGAATCAGCAAATCAAGAGTTAGTGTACTCTAAAGTTTGCAATATCTGCTCGTTATATCGACGAGGTTCAATGCGATGTCATCCCCATCGATATTTGTCAAGTGATTTTTGGAAGTCCGTTCTTGTACGATCGTGACGCCCATTACCACCCAAGAGTTATGACCTCACAATGGATGGGACGAAATTCATCATCAGCAAAAATGACCACGTCGACACCAAGAACTTGTTGACAGCAAATCAGGCGAAACAGATTGTCAATGCATGCACAAAGTGTGTGCTGAGCGTGATGCGACCAGTTAGCCAAGAGGATTTTGGTGCATCGTGTATGGAAAGTGGTGGTTGTTTAGTGCACTTGCCGAAAGAAAATAATGCACTATTCGCAGAGATACATAGTCGATCACCACAATGACTAGTCAAAAACAACATGCAACTTGTCTCTACAGCGCCACTATTCAAACTTCGTAATCCAAGCTTTGGGATCGGTGATGGTATCAACCTCGACAAGGGGAAGGCTATCCGCGAGTGGCCAAGGCCACAATCCATGATGGAGGTGCCAAGCTCCATGAGCGCCTATCCGTACATTCAATCCGATGATTGTAGCATTGCTTATCGTGTGTTCGTTCCAAGGCTCCCAGTCGTTCTCTACATCTTCACAGTTGGTCACCAACGGGAGTTGGCTTCTTCTCAACAGGGGAGTCATGATCCGGGAGGATCTCAGGTCGAGTTCGCAATGGATTCGCGACCACAAAAAGGTTTGCAACTTTGGAAAGGTTTGCGACCTTGGGAAAGATTCAAACTCTGGTCGGAATTGCAATTCGATCCGAATATGTATAACTAATCTTATCTGTTTAGGGTTAGTTAGTTATATGAGTCTAATACGTTTAGGTTATTGAGTCTGATATGTATTCATACGATTGGACTATAAATACCTTGTAATAGGTCTAGTTTAGATCATCGAATATTATTACAGCCTTGGATCATATATCCAGCTTATTGTTCCTTTGACGTAGGCAAGTGTGTCTAACGTTCGACGGGTAAAACTCTCTTTGAAATAAAGAGCTGTGCAATTACTTTGAGCTATGTTTCAATCATCCTTTGGGTTTCGGTACTTCTAAGTAAGATCCTGTTATTCTGCATATTAGAATCTGGGTGAGCCTAGTGCGAAAACCAAGGCTAGGTCTCAAATGGATCACTAGGTTAGTTGACGACCAGAAGCTTCAGTCGCCAGATGGCCTGACGACTGCAGATCGACCAAATGGTCGTCAACCTGTTTGACAACTGGTCGCCAGTATATAACACAACCCCTAGCGACTTGAGGAGTACCAGCAAAGAAAAACACAAAAAGGGCAGAGGGGAGAGAAAAGGAAAAGAGAAGGAGAAAAGGAAGAGGAGAGAAGAGGAAAAAGAAAAGAAGAAGAGAAGAAAGAATACATCTGAAAAGGGTATATATTTTTTAAACCTCTAGTGATAATTAGTTTAAAGTTAATTAAATGTATTTTTTTAAGTTTAAAATGCAGATCTGTTTTAGAAATGCATGGAAATTGTGTTATTAATGTAGATGTGTTGTAGAATGACTAGATCTGAGGTACATGTGCTGTATAAATATAGATATGTTATGTAGATGTGCTATATAATTAGAGAATAAATTAGATTAATAATTACTGAATCGATAATTTAGAAAATATGATTCTGTTGTAGAAAATGTGCGAAATTTTTTTGGATAATCTAAATCTGTTGTGCGAACCTCAGATATGATTTGTACGTAATTTAAATATGTTGAGCATTTATGAATATAATGTACATATAATTTAGATATGTTGTATAATATTTTGTAAGTTTAATATTTTTAAGGATGAGATGTGAGATGTGTATTAACTAAGATTAGTAAATAATTAGGTTATTGATGTGTGAGACGAGAATATCGGAATTGTAGATTAGATGTGATACGATAATCCGGTAACGTTAGATTAGTTGAGATGTTAAAAAATATGTCACACAAGTCTTAAGGCTGAGTACAGAGTAATATGCAAAATATATTGGAGATATGATAACAGATGTTTCTTATACTCATTTGTATTGTAGACAATATCAGAAACAAGAATAGTCTATGTTTTCCAAGAGAAACAAGTTATTAAAAATGGACCATATGAAGATGACCTAAGTGGTTGTCACCGTACAGACATGGAATTGAATAATCTTAGTGCTGTTACTTTTGAGGACCTTAAGACCCAAGTCATGGACATCCTAAATATCGATCCATATTTACACCAAATTATTATAGAAGCATTGGTGTCTGTTGGTGTAACAAATTGTTAGAAATTGTGTAAACTTAGAGGTGACAAGTCATGGTGCTCTCTTGTTAGGAGGGTGATAAATTCCAATCATGACCCAGATGACTGCATATTGTATGTGACGATGTTAGATAATGCGTCGCATACCAATGTAAACATCGAACTGGCAGAACATGTAGCCGAACCATTGATTGAGGGCAACATATGAACATTGATCCAACCATGGCACATAATTCTGCGGATGTTCCGAACGCAAAATTCATGGGTGGGAATTTCTGGCCTAGGGATGAGGCTTATGCCGACGAACGTGAAGACGAGGTCTGCAAGTCTCAGGCAGCGAAGGGTCAGAGGTGAACACAGACTATGAGGATTCCTTTAGCGAAGAAGAAGATTACCGTGGGATGGGACCTCCCCAACAATGACTAGATTCAAGTGGTTTTGAGGATGCGTGAATCCACGATGATCGCAGTTCGGAGTGGGCATCGAATGAGCAAAGATTAACATTAGAGCAACATTTCCAAAGCAAAGAGGAGGCCAAGAAAGGCGTGGCGATGTGGTCCATGGCACTACGTAGGTCTTTCAAGGTCGACAGAATAAATCCGCGTCTCTACGCAGTGAAGTGCATGGTGGAAAGATGTCGATTTTATGTTCGTGTTGCTCAGTACAAAGACAGTGACCACTTCATTGTTTCTAGGATCACCGAACATGACTGTTCGATTACAGAAGTCTCATGGAGCCATAGGAATATGTCGTCCGCATTCGTGGAATGTGTAATTTTGTTGAACCTTCATGCAAATCTAGACATGCCACCAAAAGAAATTGTTGGTCAAATCAACGACACATTTGGGTACAGCATTCAATACGGGAAGGCATGGAGAGCCAAACAACTTGGTCTTGAGATGTTATTTGGATCTTTTTATGATTCATATAACTACGTGCCTAGATTGATCCAACAAATCGTTGACACCAACCCTGGCACTGTGATGGACATGGTTCATAGCCCAGTTGTTGGCACAAACGGTGACATAGTTCCTGGAGCTGAGTACATGAAGCGTATATTCTGGTCGTTCGGGCAGGTAATCTCTGTATTCAAGTATATGTGGCCAATACTTTGCGTGGATGAAACATTTCTAACTGGAAAGTGCAAGGGAACTCTGATGACAATTATTGCTGCAGATGCAAACAACCAGCTACTTCCCATGGCGTATGCCTTAGTAGAAAGCGAGAGCACAGACAGCTGGGTATGGTTCCTTGCAAATCTGAAACAAACTACTGTGAAGGACAGACGGAATGTATGCGTAATCCATGATAGACACAAGAGCCTATTGAGTGCCATTGAGTTCATGCTGTCCACTGAGGACCCGCAGTACAAATGGAATGACTTGATCAGCCAGTGGTGTAAACGACATCTTGCGGCGAACTTCTTCACACATTACAAAAGCACACGCCTTATGAAGAAGTTCAAGTAGTTGTGTGATCAGAACCAAGGCCGTAAGTTCTAACAAATCTGGGATGAGTTAGAAAAAGATACTTCAGATCTAACTAAAGCTCAAAGGTCAGAGGCAAGCAATTTGCAGCAGGTGGAAGATGAAGAAAATGTTGTGGGGAGTTCAGATGTGCCGAGACAACGCAGCAGGAGATCAAGAACTAAGAAATTTAGTGAATGGATCAGTGACAAAGCTCCTGAGAAGTGGTCGTTACTGAACGATGAGGGAGGTACCAGATATGACATAATGGCAACTAATATGGCGGAGGTGTACAACTTTGTGTTGAGGGGGTTGCGAGGTCTTCCGCTCACTAGAATTGTGAAATTTACATGGCATCGCATGGCTAAATACCTCCACGAGAGGGGTACATTTGCAAGAGCACTACTTTGGGTCACACCATCAAAATTTCCGCATGAAGTACAGAGGTACTTACAAATGAAAGTCGTGGCCGCTCAGAAACACTCAGCCGAGTGAATTCCTAATAGTAGAAGGAAAACTTGGGTTGTTTATCTACGGAGTAAGAACTTGGGGGGGGCGGGGGGGGGGGGGGGGGGGGGGGGGTAGATACATGTGGCATATCAAGAAGCAAGGAGTGACTTTTGAAGACGGTGTCAAGTACACTTGTAACAAGCTAACTCTGTTGCATAAACTATGCTCCTATGTGATGGCAGCATGTGCGCACGACAACAGGTTGAGCGAGACGTATCTATCACTTTACTATGGCTCACAGTACCTTGCTAAGACATGGATTGCAGACTTTAAGATTTGGGGGACTCAGCAGCATTATAGAGAGCTGTCGTGTAGGGCAGGCGAGATCTGATATGTTCCACCACCGCACTTGGAGCGGAAAGGCCCTAGACGATGGTGGACACTGCGAATTGGCAATAACATGGATAACGCAAAACACGATGAACTGCGAAAGTGTGCCGTTTGCCGACAGCTTGGCCACACGAGGAGGACATGTCCTGATGCATCCAGACCTCATAGAACGTGACTTAGTAATGTTGTGCAACACTTATTCGTTCCTCTCACGTATTTGATTTGCAATTCATTTTAGATGATATACTAACTTAGTGTTCCTCTTTGCAGGTATGGCTCACAATTGTTGACAGCTTCCTGAGTTACTCGACCAGTACTACGACGATCGTCATCGATCTTGAGTGCTGAGGTCCGGAGAGGAGCTTTAGCCCTTCCGCCTACGATCGCCCAGCATGTCTTGGCCTCTCGACGGGAGATACATCGCACGACTGAGGGCAGTGGGACTGCTTCCTTTCGCTAGTACGATCACCATAGCAGAGTCTTTCAGGCACGACCGATTACTACTCTCTGCTCTGACAGACAGATGGAGGCTCGAGACACACACATTTCACTTCCAGTGGGGGGAAATGAACATGACCCTCGAGGATGTGGCGATGTTGTTCAGCCTGCTGATTCGCAGGCAGGCCTGGGTACCACCACCCACTCCTGCCTGATGGGACGACACGTTAGCAGAGAGGTTTCATCCACTGCCACTGGGGCATGAGCCCTTCCACCACAGCATCGGAGTTCCTGCGGCTTGGCTCGGTCACTTCAAGACGTGCCCAGCGGATGCTGACGAGTGGACAGTTAGCCGACACTTCGACGCGTATCTACTGCACCTGTTTGGTGGCTTCATGTTCACTGGTATGCTTATACATGGTATAGCTACAGCCCTTTCACTTATATAATTTAATTATTATTTTTGTGCTTTTCTGCAGGTACTCAAGGCGATACGTTTCTCACTAACACGCCGATCGACCAGATCCCACTCCTCAGCTGGGGGTCGGTGGTTCTCTATGCGATGTATCGAGGGTTGTGCGATGCTTGCGTTCGGTGTGCCTGGCAAGAGAACATTGTAGGATTGAGAATGCCAACTAGGGGGGGTGAATAGGAGGCTTAAAACTTTTCAACTAAAAACAATTTTTGCAAAGAAAGGACTAAGAGAAAATAAACTGAAACAATTTAATAATATTTTGCACTAAGAAAGAGTAAGAAAATCAAACACACTGATTTATCCCGAGGTCTCAGAGACTCGCTCGGTCTCCCCTATTCCTCGTTGAAGCACTCAAATGAATGGGTCTTGCTTCAATATCCACGAAGGATATTTTTCACTAGGTTGCTCATTCTTCACTCAGGATAGGCGAGCACCGATGCCTTTCACAAAATATGCCGAGCCTCTCCGACCACCTCCGTTAATGGAGAGGTCAACGGCCACGCCTCGAAACCATCTAGGTGAGAGCGTTCACCAAGAGTAACAAGTTGCAAGATCTTCTCTTGACCCCCAACAAATACCGAGAAACTTCTAAGGATGCAAATGATGCAAATGAATGCTCTCAGAAGATCTCTCTCAATCACAATGAATGATACTTGATCAAAAGATCAAGATTTTAGCACTTGGGCTCAAGTGTATATAAAAAAATATACTCTTGGTTCTTTAGAAAAACAGCTCAAAAAATGTTTATAAACACTGATCAAAATCTGCCCAAAAGTGTTTATAAAATTGATAAAAAATGTGAATAGAAGCTTCCCAAAAAACTGCTAAAAAAACTATTTAAAAACTGCTAAAAAATGCGAACAGAAACTGCTCAAAAATCTGTTCAAAAATGTTTGTAAAAACTGATCAAAAATCTGTTTGAAAAGGTTTGTAATAACTGATCAAAAATCTGTTCAAAAACTGTTTAAAAACTACTCAAGAAATTAATAGAAACTGCTCAACAACTTCTTCTAAAACTGTCAAAACTTTTTCTATAAACTGCTTAACATGTATAGAAAAGATGCTCAAATGTGTGTATAGAGACTGCTCAAAAATGTGTATGAGAATGTAACTTGAGATGTGTGAAAATACTGCTTAAAACACCTGTATTTATAGCTTAACCTCTCAGCTAGCTGTTGTGGTCGAAAAGGAAAGAAATTAGTACAGCTAATGGCTAGCTACGACCTCTAACTGCTAGTAAATAGCCGTTGGAATGTCTGGTCGAATGTCTAGTAAATAGCCCATGGCTGGGTGTCCTCTACTTGTTCTGCTATGGTCGTACGAGCACATACCTGTTGGATGACCGCTTGGTGCCGACGTGTCGGTGGCTCTTCAAGAGGGGTATTCGCCCAGGGATGCAAAGGACGAGATCGATCGCCCGACCATGGGAGATCGTTGGTTGCAACATGAGCTGCAGTGGGCCACCGTCCAGGTGCACGCATGCTACAGTGTGTACAGCAACGAGCTGGAGCTGCTCCATCCGTCGCGTATTGTATGGAGGTCCTGGATGGCGACCTACATCGAGGGCACAGCTACCGGCGGGATCTCGTCAGTATGTACGGAGGGCCGGGACTTACTACTCACCAGGTGTGTGATGTGACACGGGCGGTTCGATCTTTCGATGAGAACAACAACTATCGATTGGTGAAGACGACTCTCACGATCCGGCTACCAACCGTACACGACTGATACGCCCTGGCAATTGTTGAACCAACATCGGATTGTTATCGACCGAACTAGAAGCACGATCGACCTGATCACGAAGATCTATTCCTGTAAGCAATCGAAAAACAAGCAAGAACAAGATAAGCAAGCAATCTGAAATTGCAAATATAGGTTGAATCACGATGAAGAGTTGGGGTTCCGAATACAGATATTGATGTTGATCTAGCCGACTAAGAACAATATCTCAATAGCTTCACGAAGGAAAGACTACGACTAAACAAAACCCGCAGAACCTAATGGTTTGGCCAGATTATATAGAGGAGGTAAAAGAGGTCGGTGGTCAAGTAAGGAAACTTGAAACCGACATGGACTCTTTCCCTACTCGAACTCTAACTCGATACATGGGCCTTGACCCAACCAAAAAGGTGACACAGCACTGACTAGGCCCAATCATAATCTGGTCAAAACTTGTTTTGTCAATTGCCGGTTATCCAAAAATAATTTGGACGTGGGGCTAGATCCATTGGAAAGATCTCGTCATGGGCTTCTCCGTGGACTATAAGAACGTCCCAATCAGACTTCGTATGAGGGAGTTATGGTCGTTTGAAGGCAGACTACTCCTGGATGGCCGAACCGTACTCCAAGTCGAATCCATCCTGAACTCCAACTCGACTTGGGCTCCTTGCTGGTCCTTGCGTCCTTGCTGGTCCTCTCCATGGTTCTTAAGCACAATATTATTACTATTAAGTAGTAAACCATTCTCAAAACTATATATATATAAACTTAGGAACGAGTTCACCTGGTAATGCAACAAGCAGGCTTTGCTGCGCGTTATTGGTCCTTGTGTAACAAGCGGATGATTATGGTTGGTGCGTGTATCCGAAGAAGTGATGTCCTCATCAGTGTGTTCTTGTCTTTAGTCATATGTTGGAGGTGTACGCTCCATGGAGGGTGATGCACCAGTTTGGCCTGTTCCAGTCGATCCCCCCTCCAAACGCCACACATCGGTTGTCGCATGACCAACACGAGTAAGTTCGCAATCATCTCCGCGCATAGTGGTTTTCCTCCATGAAAATACTGAGCACCTTTGTTTTTGTTGTAGGTAGAGTTGCAAAGGAAAGAAGGCTGTCAGTTGGGAGGACCGATAGGCTCCTTACACTCGTCGCTGGGAGCAGGCAGCAGCGATAGATGTAGTGCGTAAGGAGAGGCCATACGATTCCATGACATACGGTGACTACCTCCGATGGTACATCCCTCGCATCAGTGCTCGCATTGCCCCACTACCTTCGAGCCTACAGAAGTGCCTGCTCTGAGCGTGCATCAAACATACGACCGACATCTCGCATCCCGGGTACACCGCCAGGTACACACCGATAGTTCATGTCCTGCTTGTTATTTTTATTTTCGCCTCCCATTGTCTTGTGGTCTTGCAGGCTGACGGTCTCCATGCGATCACCTCTATGACATGGCCGCTAGTCTAGCGGGGGCAAGCACGTCTACCTATCACACCCGAGGAGTACAAGAAGGCCATTGCCTACATTCACCAACACCAGCCATACGCCGTCGCAGCCGGCCGCTCATCGAATCGACGCAACTGGGCAATCATGTACGACCATCAATGCCCCGACTTATCTCAGTGCACCCCCGGCCCGCTCTTACCGTACAGGGGTTGCACCTCATGTGGAGCTGCCGTCGCGTGGTGGTGTATGGATCTTCGAGGGTCCCCGCGCACCGCCTTCCACATGCGTGTCTGATTCTAACCTGGGCTTCGACATCACGTTCGACTCAGACGATGAGTACGTCGCCATGTCGAAGCGGACGGTGCATGAGCATCTGGCTACCTCCTCGTCTTGTCTGCTTGCACCTCCCGATAGGTGCCCACTGTACATTCCTCCTCGGTCAGTCCGTGCCGACCCGAAGGTGATCTTGGACCCTTCTGACGAGGATTGTTACTTGAGCTAATTCAGAATAAATGCACATCTGGTTCAAGACAGATTCGAACCAGGTAACTGTCCGTTGATATAATCTCAGCTGTCCTGGGAAGTGCGGACACATGATCGCAGGCTCTACGCGATCAGGCCGCAAATAGTGCGCGGTCAGAAGCCCGTATGCGATACGCGGATATAAGGTCGCAGACGATACGTGATCAGACGACTGTAGACAATACGCGGTCAGAATACCCTCGACCAGGAGACGCGGGGTTACTTAGGCCCTACAACAAGCATATCCTGAGTATCCCGAAGATTCCTCCATGTGCGGAGACAACCGTCAGTAGGTTAATACGTACAGTTATTCCTTAATTACACGTGTTAAGCCTGCGTGGAGGTTAAGTGCAGTTGCCAAAACTGCACCCAAGCAACTGTTCGAAGCCGTTATGCCTTGGTGCCCTTTCGACCAGTATAAAAGGGTAAGCCAATGTATCAAACAGGGGGATCGAGGGATCGACAGATCTATAGAATACATTAGATTAAGTCAACTAGCTTTCATAAGCCTTTTTTGGTAGTGTCTTGTATAACTACGCAAGAAAGATCTTCGTCTGTGAAGATCCTTTCCGCAACCTTGTAAACCTTTTTTCTTACACATAGTGAATCCCAACAGGATGTAGGGCTGTTACTCCCACCATGGAGGGCCCGAACCTGTCTAAAACTATCTATTTTCCAGCTAACTTTGATTCATCATCCCTTCCCAGAGGGACACCCTGAAAGGTCTCACAACTCACAAAAATCTGCATAAATTCGACTAAGGACCCCGAGTCCAAATCGTCGACAGTTGGCGCCCACCGTGGGGCCTTTCTCAAGGCGTCCTAATTTTCATCCGGAGGTTCGGTGAACCATGGCTGGAGCATATGATTCTGAGAACGACTTCGATCTCGAGGATTATGCCCACATCCAGATGCCTTCACCTAGTGATCCTGTTCCGATGGAGGAAACCGGAGGCGAAGACGTCCCAGAGGTCGATTCGACCACTCAGGTCATGTCTATCGACCAGGAGGCGACCACCGTGGAACCGAAGCCTACTGAGGTTCTTAATGTGTTAGAGGTTGAATCCGGTCCATTGTATGACCCTGCTGAGGGTAAAAACGATGTTGACCAAGAAATTAGCTTGGAGAGATTTGACCTTGATAATCTCCATCGTCTCTTTGATTTCGAGTTTGACTCGGAACAAACGGAGATGTTTTCTCCCTCGGCGACCTCGCTCCCTAGACAGTTCGCTGCTTTATCGGAAGAAAATCCCCGATCAACGTGCTGCTAGGGAAGAACAGGAACGCAAGCAAAAGGAAGGTCAAGATCATGAGCAACAAGACAACGAACTTCGTAGAACAGCCCTAGAGGCTCTTCAAAATGCGCAGGCTCGTTACGATGCTGCTCCGAGTTCTTCCCGGCGATCACGTGGTCGTAGATGCGACCAGACACCGTCCTTACCCCCGGAGCGTTTCCCGGTGGACGGAGAAACTGTAACGCCTGGTTCTCCTAGGAGAAGTACGCATGGCCGGCTTCGATCTATCGCAGACGTCCTGCGTAATTTTCCTCCTACGGTCACAGATGCGCAGAAATCGGCCTTCACCAGAATCTTGGTAGAGAGGTTGGACGAGGTCGCATCTGAGGCGACTCCAATGGCTTCTTCCCAGTCAGCGACACGCTCCCATAACCGAGAGTACTCTAACTCTGGCTCTGGTAGGCGGAGTCGCCCACCACCCGTCCCGTCTCGGCAGGACAAAGCTAGACGGGCGGAGGATTCTCGGGATAGGGAACGAATTCCTGTCCACTCTCGCTTAGGACCACGAGTGACTTCTCCATTGCGTGAGGTCGAGTTGCAGGTCAATTCACGGCCTTTATGTTGGTTGCAAAGCTTTCTCGCCCGGCCTTCATGCGGTCGTTTGGCCAGACAAGTTTAAACCAGGGGCCATAGAGAGGTTTGATGGAACTCAGAACCCTTCCGAGTTCTTCCAGATCTACATAACTACCATCTAGGCAGCAGGCGGCGATGACCGGGTCATGGCCAACTATCTGCCTACAGTCCTCGAAGGACCGGCAAGAACCTGGCTGTTCAATCAACCTGAGGGTTCGATATATAACTGGGAAATGTTGTGTGATGCCATCCGCAACAATTTCCAAAATTGTTATCAGAAGCTGAGTAAAGAGGACGACCTTCATCGATTACGACAAACTTCGACCGAAACCCTTCGTTAGTTTGTCAAGAGATTTGTCGGGGTGAGAAATACCATCCCAAACATATCTGATAGCTCCGTTATCAGGGCGTTTAAACACGCCGTTCGATATCAGAGATTCACCGAAGATTTGCTCATCCATCCTCCTCGATCAGTAGCTGACCTTTTTGATATGGCCGATCGATATTTCGATGCAGCTGAGGCTGTTGAATGGAATCGGATGGTTGATAAGGGTAACCTACCGCCTCAACCAGGTCTTAAGGACGTTAAAAGGGAGGATTCAAGCAAGAAGCCAGAATCTTCATCAGGCGGCAGGTCGAAGAAGTAAAAAAGGAGTCGACCTGGACAGTACCGAGAGGTCGCGGTCGCAGAGAAGCCTCTATCGACCAAATGTAACAAGTATTCGTTTAAGAATAAAATTGCTTCTGATAGTCGCAATGCCGACCAGCCAGAGAAGTTGACTAACCCGCAGGAAAGGAAGAAGTGGTGTCCGCTCCACAACTCCGCAGGCCATGACCTCAAAAATTGCAGGAGTTGGTTGAAGCAGTTGGATGACTTCTACCAGGGGACAGGACCTATGCCGACCTTACCATCTAAGGAACAACCTTGCGGGCTAACAGACACCGACGGGGATGAGGAGATGTCTTACCAGGTAACTCGTAATCATGTTAATGTTATTTTCGGGGGTTCCTCCTCTTTTGTTTCTAAGAGGAAATTTAAAGCCTTTTATCGAGAGGTTAACCAAACGGAGACTTCCCTTGGTGAACGTCAATACCCCCGTTGGTCGGACACACCTTTGACATTTGATCGCTCTGATTGTCCTGCAGGACTTACTCGACCATTGAGACTACCTCTGGTCATTACCCCGATTATCAGTAATGCGAGAGTCGAAAGGGTTCTGATCGATGGAAGATGCAAATTCCTTATTCGAAAATCAAGTCCATAATCCACCCATTTTATGGGATAATTCCTAGTTTCTCTATGATGCCATTGGGACAGGTGGTGCTCCCGGTCACGCTAGGAGAACCAGATAACTTCCGAACAGAATTAGTTACTTAATTTTGATGTAATTGATTGTGATTCGGCTTACAGCGCAATCTTTGGCAGGCCAACTCTTGCTAAGTTCATGATGGCTACGCACTACACTTACCAGTGCGGCAAGTTACCTGGCCCCAAGGGTGTTATCTCGGTCCGAGGCAGTCGCAATGTGGCATTGACGTGTGATCGGCTATCCCTGGAGATGGTGGACCAACTTCCCCTCCGTGACGCCTAGATCGCCACAGTGTCCACTGATACGATCAAAACTGCTCCTCGACCAGACGAAACACTCAAATTGGTTCCATTGTATCCAGATGATCCGTCCAAGACAATTCGGGTTGGATCAGGCCTGAATGACAAATAGGAACTCGAGCTCATTGCTTTCCTCCGGGCTAACGCAGATGTGTTTGCGTGGAAACCATCCGACATGCCCAGTGTCCCAAGGGAAGTAATCGAGCACAGGTTAGCAATTCGACCTGGACAGTGATCAATAAAGCAGAAGCTCAGGCATTTTTCTGTTGATCGGCAGGAAGCCATTCGAGAGGAGTTAGATAAACTCCAAAAAGCCAGGTTTATTTGCGAAGTTGATCACCCGGAATGGCTTGCAAATCCGGTCATGGTCCACAAGTCAAATGGCAAGTGGCGTATGTGCGTCGACTACACCAGCCTCAATAGTGCCTGTCCGAAGGATGACTTTCCCCTTCCCCACATCGACCAGCTGGTCGATTCTACTGCGGGTTGCGAACTGATGAGTTTCCTGGACGCTTACTCGGGATATCATCAAATTAGCATGGCGGAAAAGGATGAAGAGAAGACTACCTTCATCACACCGTTCGGCACCTACTGCTACGTCAGAATGCCGTTCGGTCTCAAGAACGCAGGTTCCACATACCAGCGTTTGATGCAAAAGACATTTTTTCCCAGATGGGGCATAATCTTGAAGCTTACGTAGACGACCTAGTTGTAAAAAGTTCAAAAAGATTGTCTCATTTAGACGATCTTGCTAAAACCTTCTGTAATTTAAATCGATATGGAATAAAACTAAATCCGGAGAAATGTTCTTTCGGGTTTCATCAGGAAAACTTCTTGGTTTTCTTGTTTGTTCCAGAGGAATCGAGGTCAATCCTGAAAAAATCAGGGCTATCGAACAGATGAGGTCCCCCTCGACCATCAAGGATGTTCAGCGCCTGGCAGGTCGCATGGCGGCATTAAGCCGGTTCATATCACGACTAGACGAAAGAGGACTACCGTTCTTCAAAGCCTTGCGCAAACATCACAACTTTACATGGTCTGATGAGGCCGAAAAGGCATTTCAGGAGGTAAAGGCATATCTGTCCAGTCTGCCGGTCTTGGTTCCCCCTAGAAGGAGGAACCATTGCTTCTTTACTTGGCGGCCACACCCCACGCGGTTAGCGCTGTTCTGATCGCAGACAGAGAGGGTGTGCACAAACCCGTTTACTACGTAAGCGAGGTACTTCATGGTCCTAAGGAGCTATACCTTGAGGTCCAGAAGATACTTTACGCACTACTGATGGCTTCCCGTAAGCTACGACACTACTTCCAAGCACATAAGATCATAGTACCCTCATCTTTTCCATTGGGGGATATTGTCTACAATCCGGAGAAATCTGGACGGATCGCTAAATGGGCTGTCAAACTCGGAGCATTCGACATCCATTTCACACCCCGCACTGCGGTTAAGTCTCAGGTCCTGGCCAACTTCGTAGTCGAATGGACTAATCCTGAGCCACCCGTGCAGGGGTCCGAGGAATTGGAATGCCCTGATCACTGGACAATGTACTTTGACGGCTCTCGTAGTTTTCAACACTCGGGGGCTGGAGTGGTCTTAGTTACGCCTCAGGGCGAACAGCTGAAGTTTGTCTTTCAACTACGCTCTGTTTCGACCAACAACGCAGCGGAGTATGAAGGTCTTCTTGCAGGGCTCCGGGCAGCTAAATTCCTCAGAGTCCGTCGATTAGTGGTGAGGGGAGACTCACAGCTGGTCATAAACCAGGTAAACATGGAGTACAGCAATCCGATGAAACAATGGCTCATTACCTGGGGGGAGTGAGGAGATTGGAAAAACACTTCAGTCATTTCGAAGTCCAATACATCCTGCGAAAGGACAATATTCTCGCAAACCAATTATCCAAAATTGGGTCCTCACGCACATGCGCTCCAGCAGGAGAACATCCCTCGATCATGACTACGATTAAGGATGATCCGGTAACAGTCTGCGTTACCAGCCTCGGACAGGAACGAGATTGGACTCATCCATTGAGGGGTTATCTCGAACATGAGATTTTGCCCGAGGATGAAACCGAAAGCGATCGGTTAGTTCAAAAGGCGCGTCTATATAAGCTCATAGAAGGAGTCTTGTATAGAAAAGGTACTCAAGGAGTATTTATGCGCTGTGTCCCAAGAGGAAGGCAAATCCCTCTTGAGAGAAATTCATGACAGTGTATGCGGTGCACACGCGTCATATCGTACACTGGTTGGCAAGGCTTTCCGACAAGGATTTTCTTGGCCTTTGGCACTTGATGATGCCAAGAATATGGTCAAGACATGTCTTCAGTGTCAATTTCATGCAAGACAGGTTCATCAACCTGCCTATGCCCTACAAACTATTCCTCTTTCATGGCCTTTCGCGGTCTAGGGGATGGACACCGTCGGCCCAATGCCACAAGCGGCCAATGAATACAAGTTCCTGTTCGTAGCCATTGACACGTTTACAAAGTGGATTGAAGCCGAACCAGTACGCAATATTACCTCTACTGCTGCACAAAAGTTCTTTCATAAGAACATTGTGGCTCGATTCAGTGTTCCAAATCGTCTCATCACTGATAACGGTTCCCAGTTCACCAGTGGTCTTTTTCTGGATTACTGCGATCAGGTTCGAACCAAGGTGTGCTTTGCCTCTGTAGCTCATCCGCAGAGCAATGATGCCGTTGAACGTGCCAACGGGCAAATATTGCAGGGCATCAAAAAACGTGTTTTTGATCACCTTAAGACACGCTCGGGGGCTTGGGTAGACGAACTCTACACCGTTCTGTGGGCGCTACGTACTACTTCTAGTCGAGCCACCGGTGAGACGCCTTTCCATCTGGTATATGGGGCTGAGGTTGTGTTACCTATGGAAATCAGTATTGGTTCTGTCCGGACAGATCAATTCGAACAAGTTGATCAGAATGGGCAATGAGTACAAGATCTCAACCTCCTAGAAGAAAAACGTGATCGAGCTCTAATCAAATTTGCAGTATACTTGCAGGCTTTGCGCAAGTACCATAATAAAAGGGTGTGACCACGTAGTCTTCACGTGGGCGAACTGGTTTTGCGTAAAATACAAAACCAATCTAGTCGCAACAAGTTCTCCCCACTATGGGAAGGTCCCTACACTGTTGTCTCGGTGCCGCGACCAGGATCAGCTCTGTTAGCGATGGAGGATGGTCGAATCTTATCCAATACTTGGAACATCGACCAACTACGCAAGTTTTACTTGTAAGTGCCTAATTCTTTTTTCCTTTTCAATTAGCATGGTTTAACAAAATAGGTGCTTTTAGTTGTTTCATATGTGGATTATTTCTCTTTTGCCCGTATGTAACGAGTTTGACTCGGGGGCTGGTCGCTGATGATTATATTGCTACAATATCCTTATCGGATTCGCTGGCTGATCTCGTGATCACTTCCAGACAAGACACCCCTCAATAAGCCGTTTCTCAACGCACACGGGGTTTGCTGGCATGTCCTAGGTCATCAGAGTGGCTGCCAGTTTGCAATAAGATTGGGTATTGTGTTTAGTATGATTGTTAGCCTGGTCGGGTATCCCTTGTCGTCGCTACACATATCATTCTCCTGTGTTTATAATACTAAGTCTTCAGTATAAATAATCATAGGCGGGGGCTAGGGGAATATGGTCGCAACATGAAACAAAGAGAAGTGTTTACTTTTTAAACAAAAATAGCATGCATTTGCATTGTATAAATTGTATCTGTACAGGTGCAAGAATTTACATTATGCCGAGATCGTTCAAGAGTTTCTCTACAAGGGGCTTGACTTCCTCCATAATAGCCCCAAGCTGGTCCTCACTCTCGACCTCTGCCTCTTCCGCCACTACGTTCAGATCAAGATCTGGGCCATGGCGAAGACAAAGTCGGCAGAGGATGGCGGAGGCAGTTGATCGAACTCTTGATTTGATCGCCTCTTTTTGCCACCTAGTATCTTCAGGAAGATACTCGAGAAGTGACTTTGCTTGGGTCGCGACCAGTGTGGTCCAGTCGCTAAGGCTGAGGTCATCCACCGCGGTTTCAACCACATCAGCCCTCAGTAGACCGGCCACCATCTTCAGTTTCTCGAAGATGTTCCCTTGAGCACTGCTGCAGGCTGAGAGTGACGTGCTCAAGATTTTCGGGGGACATTATCCTTCATGTTTTTTGTAAGTTTTCACGTGTTGGTCACAATGTGTTCCTGTGATCACTTTAAAATTTGCATTTTGATCATAATGATATTCTGTGATCATTGCGAATGGATAACTGCTATACATATGATCGTCATTCTGTCAAGGCGTTGTGTTGTCAAAACTTCGATTCTGATCGAACTTCAGTCTTGATCGTGATGACGGTTCTGATCGAATTTCAGTTTTGATCGCGATGACAGTTCTGATCGGATCTTGGTTCTGACAGTGGCTTTGGATCTGATCACGGTACCAGTACTGGTCGCGGTATGACATATTAATGTGTTTCTGATTGCGGTACTCAGATTTACCTATGTATGTGTGGTCGTAAAGATGTCGCTTATGGCCATATTTTCACACAGAGATTATGAAGAGTTTTTAAGTTATGTAAGGTAAAAGAAATCTTTATTTCTAACAATCCTTGCATACAAAAGGGATACAGGTGACCAAAGCATCGACCTGATCCGAGAGAAGTTTACAAGTTCTCCTAGGGACATATTGGCGTCAGTACGATCTACACTGACAGCCTCAAGAGAACTAGCAACTACCCTAAGCCTATCTACATCGTCCCTAATCAGAGACGCACTACCATCCCTGATCGAATCGGAGAGTTCTCGCTGCTGACGAGCGTAGTCCCTCTCCAGGCGAAATTGGTGCGCCTCTTCGCGGGATCTGTCAAAACATTCTACCAGGTGCAGAATGACCGAAGACATCTCTTCGGTTTTCTTCTCCAAGGCCTCTTTTTCCCCTTGGAGAGTCTGTTTGAGGGGAGGAGGCTGAATCTCAGCATGCTGGTCGCTGGGGGCTCCAACAATTTTGATCTCCTGTATTTGCATATGTCAGTTTTACAAGTTGAAACAACAAGCAAAAGGGATGAAAATAATTACCAATCCTCGCAAGTGAGAGGTTGAAGTATTTCCCCCAGAAAGTAGATCACCCGACAAAGGCCGAGACCATCAGATGGTGGAAGTGCAACTTCCCAGCAGAAGATTGATTCCCCAACACAAGTTGAGGATCATCTGGTCGCGGAAGTACAGCTTGCCAACCAGAAAATTGATAACCCGTCAAAGGACGGGAATCATTGGGATGAAATGGAGAAAGCTGAAAGGAAGGTTCAACCTGCCGAGGTGCATGAATGGGGAAAATCACAGGAACCAAAGGAAGAGAGAACGGTGGTGCATTTCTCACCCTTGTACCACTAGAAGATCCCTCGTCAACCTTGGATTTCTTCCTTGGAGGAACCTGGTATTCGGTCATCTGTGAATTTCCGAAAAAGTGTTCGAGGAAATGATCAGAGCATAAGATGGCAATTTTGACCAAGAAATCTAGAAAAAAAAACTTACCTTCTGTGAATCTTGGTCGAATTCAAGTTCCATTTCCTCTTCATCGCTCTCAATCTCAATGATGCTTTTATCTGCCATTGGGATGAAAACGAAAGAGAAGAAAAGATGGCTGTGGAAAAGACTTAGCCGGAAAAAAGCTTGTGAAAGTTTTAGGCTAAAGGGCTCCGGTATTTATAGCCCCGGAGTGATGGTTCATTTTTCGAACGCCTCAAGCTTTTAAAACATGTACAGTTTTACCTCGAGTTAGAAGACAATTCTATGGCGCCATCATTACCTGTCAAATACCGCTCAGAGATTGTCTCGGGAAACAAACCGCCACACTTAGTGCGCTACTAAGTGGAGGATTTGAAGCGTCGGGTCACTTATCCGATGTAAGTTTTAAAATTTGAAGTAAATATGTCTCTTCGTTTTCTTCAAATTTGGGGGCTAGCTGACGAGGATTGTTACCCGAGCTAGTTCAAAATAAATGCACATCTGGTTCAAGACAGATTCGAACCAGGTAACTGTCCGTTGATATAATCTCAGCTGTCCTGGGAAGCGCGGACACATGATCGCAGGCTCTACGCGATCAGGCCGCAGATAGTGCGCGGTCAGAAGCCCATATGCGATACACGGATAGAAGGTCGCAGACGATACGCGATCAGATGACTGTAGACAATACGCGGTCAGAATACCCTCGATCAGGAGACGCGGGGTTGCTTAGGCCCTACAATAAGCATATCCCGAGTATCCCAAAGATTCCTCCACGTGCGGAGACAACCGTCAGTAGGTTAATACATACAGTTATTCCTTAATTACACGTGTTAAGCCTGCGTGGAGGTTAAGTGCAGTTGCCAAAACTGCACCCGAGCAACTGTTCGAAGCCGTTATGCCTTGGCACCCTTTCGACCAATATAAAAGGGTAAACCAATGTATCAAACAAGGGGATCAAGGGATCGAGAGATCTATAGAAGACATTAGATTAAGTCAATTAGCTTTCATAAGCCTTTTTTGGTAGTGTCTTGTATAACTACGCAAGAAAGATCTTTGTCTGTGAAGATCCTTTCCGCAACCTTGTAGACCTTTTTTCTTACACATAGTGAATCCCAACAGGACGTAGGGCTGTTACTCCCACCATCGAGGGCCCGAACCTGTCTAAAACTATCTGTGTTCCAGCTAACTTTGATTCATCATCCCTTCCCAGAGGGACACCCTGAAAGGTCTCACAACTCACAAAAATCTGCATAAGTTCGACTAAGTACCCCGAGTCCGAATCGTCGACACCTTCATACGCGGAGTACGTCGAAATGTTGCAAAGGAGAGACGACGCCAACCAGAGCCAACATCAGTTGGCAACAGCTTGTTGGGGGCGCCTCCACCGTCGCGGGACCCTATGGAGCCCATCCCCCATATGGACGCTCCTGATACAGGCCTCAACCGGGCGAGTGCCTAGCGCCCCCCCCCCCCCCCCGACAACCATCACAGAGGATGGTGCACCTGCTTATCATCGCCGTTTCAGTGAGACCGGAGGTATTGTTCGAAGAGGGGCTGACATTAGTTTTTTTTTTATGTTCTCTCTGTACGAACCATGATTTATGTTCTCATGTATGTATTACTTTTGATTGCATCAATTCTCTTACGTTTTCAGCACCTTTTCGATGTTCAATTTTGTTGTTGGTAACCCAAAAAATTGAACCAACCACGCAATGTACGAATCAATCAACCCAACCAATCACGGGTCTTTTCCTCCTTGGCTGGTCAGCCAGTGGTGCTTCGATAGCCCTTTCTCGATTTTATCTGCAATTCTTCTATTTTCTCTTATTCATACAAAAAACACACTTTCATGCTGTTTTTCATGTTCAATTTTTTGGGGGGTTATTTCACAAATAAAAAACCTCATTTCTCAGCTATTTTCATAATTTTCAAAAAAAATTCGGCCAGTTTGCAGGGCAGACGACCAGTCGCCATCTTGTCTGGCGACTGGTTGTGGTGACTAATGATGTGGTGACCAGTCTCCAGACCAGTTGGCGACTGGTCGAAACCGCTCAAAGTCGCCACACGTGTTGGCGACACTGGTCGATTTTCCAATATCTTTCTCTTCTGCGTTATTTCGAACTTTTTGTTTTATATCTGTGTTATCCGTATGAAAAATTTAGGAAATAGAGGAGATGAAGAAAAAGGGAGGAAGGAGAAGAAAAGGAGAGGAGAAAGAAGGAGGGGACGGATGAGGAAGAAGCAAAAAGGGAGACCAGAGGAGGAGAGGGGGGCTCGGGAGCACGCCGATGGTGGGGATGAACAGGAAAGAAGAGGACGAAATGTGGTGAGAGGGGATGAAGGGTTGAGGATCGAATTGTGTCGACCTACGATTAAAACAAACAAAATGCATAGTTGAGGTCAAACGATAGCAAATACAACTATATTTAAGTATTTGATGATATTTATGACTAAAATGAGCATAAATGAGGGGAAATATATCTGAAAAATTAGCACAAATACAAGAGTTATCACAGCCACAGAACGTGCAGGTGTGACAAACTCTTGCATGAACTATTCTTCAACTCAAGCACCCTATGAAGTTAGTATGACAAGCATTCTTGAATCCTTAAAAGTTAACACAAATTCGCCTCAACCAAACACATTCATCTACAAATTAAATCTTTCAAGCAGCCTTTCAAGAACTATTATTGAATGCTACCACCATACCATATCAATCCAATTGCCCTCCAAGAATTGAATTACCCAAGAACTTCTAAACTCCTATTCTAGGAAAAAAAACAAATGTATAGAATGGAAGGAAGTGAGCTTACGCACGCGGTGGGATTGAGCGTGCGGAGCGGCCAATGCCACTCGCGGTACAGTAGGCAGACGCCGTTGTGGTTGAACACGTACAACACCTACGTGTTGGAGCCTGTGTCAGTACTGGTGCCCGGTGGCGCCGGCGACGTAGGGCTCGCCTCCGGCGCAGCCGATGTCAACGATGAGCCGCCAAAGAACTGCATCACTGGAGCCAGAGGAAGGGGGTGGGCGGGGTTGGAGCTAGATCTCCGATTGGGACACAGAGATCGGTACTTGGGTAGTTTCGTGTGGGGATTTCTTCTAAGAAATTAGCCCGATACCAAAATTCATGTTTAGTTGGATTTAACGACCATTTGGGCCAACTTAGCTTAAATTTATAAACTAGTTTAACATTCATTAATTTAGCTTAATGTTATAAGGCAACTTAAATTTTTGGCTCCGGTCGAATCAGGGATGGCTGGTTGCGCCGATACTGCCTGGTTGAATCAGCCCAAACAGTGGGATCCAGCGAAACGGCCCCAACCGCCCAGATGAAACGAACGCGCTGCATTTCCAGTCGTTGGATTAGCATTTTTCCTTCATCTAGGCCAACTGATAAGTACTAAATTGGTAGTATTTTTACCCTAAGTTGGCATAAAAAAGTGCAAAATCATACTAAAAACTCTTTTGATGTGACATTTTATGCGTAGTTTTATATTATTTTTAAAATTTCTTTCACGGTTGTGTTTGCCATGTTTCAGGGACCAAACCTACCAAATTTGAGAGAATTTCAATTTCATTTGGGTCAAATTCGATAAAGATACCAAAACTGGACATAAAAGGGACCCTTATCGAATATTCCTCGGTCGAAACACTTGGTCGAACACACTTAGGCGAGAAGGAACGTCAATCGAACATGACTTGATGAAAAGGAGCTGTGATTGAACACGAAGACACCTGCTCGAAACAGTCCCTATTGAACACGAAGGCACATGGTCGAAAAGAGTCCTGATCGAGCATGAGCACTTCTGGTGGAAAAGAGTCTCAATCAATCACGACTACCGCTTGGTCAATCATTTGGCCGAGTGGAGCACGATCGAGGGCACAACCCGTGCCCCAGGTCGTGCTCGGCTCGGTTTCAGAGGCTTTTTGTGGTTGAATCCGGTCGGATTTGGTCGGATTTGACTCAGATTTATCCGTTCTCACATTGTTTGAAGCCAAACTTCGTCGCCTGCACGTCAAGGAGTTATATTTGGGTACGTTAACCCATGTACCATAAATAGAGAAGCTTTTGGCTCAATTAGTATGTGATTTTTTAGGTAGTTTTGAGTTGTTTTAGATACTTTTCTTACTAGAGCCTCTTCTATTTTTCTTGCTTTTGTAAGTCGGCAAGGTCGGCAAGCTTTATTTTCAAGCGATCAAGTAAGTTTTCATTTAATTTTTTTTATTTATGCATTATTATGGCTTTTTCGAGTAGATCCTTTCTAGGGTTAGGGATGACCTAATCCGAAAGACATGTTTCTTCCTCGGTCTTGATATCAAGTTTTAAAGTTATTTCCTGATGTTTTCTTTCTCTAAACCCTAAATTCTCGTTTCGGCAACAGACGTAACAGTTGAGCCTTAGCAAGAATTTAGAGAAGTTCTTGAGTCCTTAGTGCTTTGACACAGAATCCTGAATAGGAGAAAGGCTCTCGCCAAACGTAATAATAGAAGCGATCATCCGACTGTTGTACAAGCGACCGTACTGGTAACTTACTCAGTCTTGGAAAACGATTGAAATTAACTTGCAATTCTCGAACCTTGGATAGAATTGCATCAGATGGTTATGGAACTCCTGAAATTCTAGGTTTTCATTCCTGATTTATAAACCCTAGATTTCATATTTGCTCTTTACTGCTTTAAACTCTAGATTGATAGTTTTAGTAGTAGATTTAGTTATAGACAAACAAAACCCCGAACTCGGTGATCCATTAAGCTAGAAAGATGAATATGCTTGTTCCTTGTGGAATTCAACCCTCAAGTGCTCAACGTTCAATCGTTTATTTGTGATTTATTACTTCACTAATTGCGCTCACCGTTTTGGCTGTGATCACCAATTGCGTGGAACCCACTACCCGGCCTACTGTTTGAGCGCTGCCTCCACGTTGAGCCAAATCGTCCCTTTGTTCATGGCCGTTCGATGGGCGCGATCGGCGATCGCTGATTCGTTGATAGAACAAGTTCGACCAGATTCAGTCTCCACGACCAGTGATCACTGATTTGACCAGACAAAAAAACCCTGATTCGACCCGATGCTTCGACGACGTAGCGACATGCTATGGTCAAAGGACGTCGTGAAGGTGGTCGAAGGTCGAAGTGGAGGTGATCGAAGGCTGTCGTGGTAAGATGTAACTTTACCAATTTTGGTCGTCAATGACCAACCACCTCTTCGATCACTCTATCAGCGACGACCACCCCTACTTCGACCTACGACCACCCCTACTTCGACCTACGACCACCTCCACGAAGACTTTCGACCACAGATACTCGACCTGCAGTACTCGCGAGAAATTGATTTTTTGCTTTCTATTGCGCTTTCAAAATGGAAAAGAGGAGAAATGTCTTTCCTATCGCATTTTCAAAATGGAAAAGATGGAAACATATTTTTCGAAGGTTTACAGTTTCTATCTGTATCACAGTTGCGATAATTGACTTATGGCGCCCAACTAGGTCATTTTTGCAATTTCGGCAAACTGTGGGCCATTTTTGCAATTATTTTTTTATTTTGGGTTATTTATAAAAAAAATTCTTGCTCTCACTTTTGTACCTAGAAAGAAACACACATACACACAGTTCAACCACATAATTCCCTCTTCTTTCTATTCATCTTCTTTCTATTCATCTTCTTCCTTCCTCCTCCAGAAAGTCACCTACAAAAACAACAATCAACCAAGAATACTGAGAAGGTCAACAAATTCTTTTCAAACCTAGGTGAGCAATTCTTCACACACACACACACACACACACAAAATATTACATTGCATAGAGGAATTAGAACACACGCACACACCCACTGTTCTTCTAATCTCTTCTTCTATTCACTACCAAAACATGCAACGCCATCCTCACGACAACTCCAACCACCTCTGGCCAAATCCTTTTGACAAACTCCCCCTCTCCTTCCCTCCAAGCTGCTCAAGCAACTTCATGAGCTCCGATGTCCTCAATCGCCATGAATTTGCATTTTCCTTGCCGCTGGTGATGTCCTCTATTAGCCTCATCGGACTATACTCTAGCCAACAAAACTGATCAAATCTGTAGAGTGAAATCCTTTGTCTTAATTGTAGAAACATCTTCCTTCTCAACTTTTCTGAGGATTCGTCGCTATTTGATGAAACTGATGTGCCCTGTGCCGCCAGATCGCCTCGTCGTCGCCAGCTCCGACCGGTGAAGTTTCGACCAAATTTCAGTAGACCTCTCTTGTAATTAGCTTGTCGGGAAAGCAGTTCAATACAAGAGATATATCACAGACATACAATACATAAGCCCACACGGCTAGATAATCAACAATCGCATACACAAGTACAAGCAAGCACAAATAGTCATAAATCACAATATATACACAAATATAGATAATTAAAGCTCATACATGCAAAATGCCAGATTTTGGTCTAAAATCATCTGAATTTTTGAAAATTTTGACCTAAATTTCAGATTTGAATGCATTGAATTCTCAAAAATTTATATGTCCATCTCACAAGAAGATGAGGACGATGTAGTGAGCAAGCATTTAGTCGTTCTTTCCTTAGGGACTATAGAAGCGAAACACGTAAAACTAAACTAGATAGATGGCAAGTGAAAATAAATCAGACGAGAGAAAGAAAGAAAATGTCAGAAGAAACAGAGGAGAAAGGTGGTTGCACCGCAACGTTCGATCAGTGTTAAATCCATACGCGTAATCGTGAGTACAAGTGATAAAACGGTATCATTCAGTGATCTCGCAATAGAGAAGCGAAAACACTAAAACACATACACCTATCTACGGTATCAACGAATTGATTACGCAAAGAATTAACAAAGATCACTCTCCAACAACCTCTTGACTACAGCCTACACAGCAAATCCGGGGAACAAATATACAAACTCAAGACGACCCTTACCAACTAGAACGCAAGTGACAAAAACTGGCTTCTGTACCTAGGCCAGCGGTGACAATCTCAAAACCAGAAAGAACGATGCTTCTTGATACGAGGTGTCCGATCTTCACGACGTAAAATCGTTGATAACTCGTTGATTCGTGTAACCTGACGAACCGATAGCACCAACTATTGTCAATACAGCAACCTGCGACAAAAGAATTCGCCCAACCACACACTTTGATCATTATCTATTTGACCACACAAAAATAGACGCACAGTTCTTACAATCAACAAAGAAATTACAAGAACAATAATAAACAAAATAACTCTCAATTCTAAGTGGCGACTTATGAGCATAAACACTAGAACAAGAGTAAAAGTTTCTCTAAAAATATTTGTGTATTCAATTTGTGGTTGTTTCAAAACTATGACCACAACTCTCTTTTATAGAGGATGTTGTTTACAAAAGATAGAAGATTTAAACTACAAATCAAATCTTAATCTAATTCAAAATGGAATAAATTCCTAACAAACTATAAAAGATGAAAGAAATCCAGAATCAATCTTCTCAGATTTGGACTGGACTTTCCTTTTGTGTAGTATTACTCTTTTGGGTCTGATTGCATGACGTCAGAATTCAATGATTCTTAATTTGTTGGAAAACTCTTTTGAATTTCTTTCCAACAAATACTTACACAACCAACTTGAACATCTGTGCTGAGAAGGGCTCTTGGTCGAAGTTTTTGGTCGAACATCAAACTGTCACTTATCAACAGATTGCATGTTGAGCAGAGTTATTTTGTTTGTGGCTGATAGAATCTTTGACGGAATTGAGTGATCTTGGGTTCGCTGAAAAACTTAGGAAATTCTCTTTCTATTTAGTAGGTGTACGACTAGATTCGAAGAAATCTTTTAGCTCATATGAGGGTATGTCCTTCTTGTTATGCTCTCCCTCCTCATTTTTAATCAATATTAAACAAGAGCTATTAGATAACAACATATTCTCATCAAAATTTAATTCTTTGATTAACAAATTCACCTATTGATTTAATTGTCTGACTTTCACTTGAGTGATTAGTCTTATATGTTCATCTGGTCGAACACTAGTACTGCTAGTGCTAGGGATGTCCTCAGCACTTCTTTTGAAAACACTTCACATGAAAACTAGATCATGTAGGTGATAGTTCAATTAAAATGGTTGTGATCAAAAAATAAGTTTCAAATTTGGAGAGAATGCAAATTAATGCAGTTCAGTTCATTGATCGCACACAACAAGAAGAGCAGACGATGCTAATCAAACCATCAATTAAAAAGGATCACAGACGCACAAAGTTTCCTGACAAAAGACTAATCTCTCTCTCAAATAACCTCAGAGCCTAAACAACCAACCAATTTTAAGTTAATACAAGAAGAGCAGTCAAAATAGTGATGGAGAGAATTCAAGATAACAACCGATCAAATCGACTTGCTGATTTGGGCGACACAAGAAGGGTCTCGAAATGAAACAAGTCAGACATAGTATCAAAGCAATCTCAACAACCAGACAATCAAAAGATTTTAGTTCTTAGCACATGCATCAGATAGCAATTTATCTGCCAGAAACAAGATCCAAATAGGGAGAAAACTGAAACAGAAACTTCAATCTCCCACCAACTCAGAGCAAAGCCAACAAATCAAATAATAAATTTCATTTCTTCACTAGCCCTATTTCAGGAAGCAATCACAGAATACACAAGCACAGTTAGTAGCCAAAACACCGATTTTTGACACTAAAGTCTACACATAGTTTTAAATTTGCAATCAGATTAACTAAGAGCTTTAGTTCCATACAATAAGAAACCCAGTTTAATGCTAATCCAATTCAAACTATGTTCACAGAGGTTATCGGTTCATCCAATATTCAGACTTGTTCTTTACAGTCATCACAGGAAACAATTTCAGAGATGGAGGAATGAGATTGAGAGAGAGGAAGGGTCACTGGAGCTTGATGTTGATTCTGTAGAAGCCGTCGATGAGGTCGCCAAAGTCACCGAAGCTTAACCACAGCGTGCTGGAGCTGAGGGCCAAAGCCGGTGTCGAGGAAGAAGACACTGTAGCTGAGGTTGACGAAGAGGTCGATGAAGCAGAATGAGTCGGTGCTCGCTGTCGAATCGAAGTCGTCGAGTGGTCGATGGTTGTTGACCGATGGTCTTCATCGGAGTGATGGTCAATGGTCGAAGGTAAGAGTCATAGGTCGTAGGTCGTAGGTGTGGTCAAAGGAGTGAATAGTGATCACAAGTCGAAGGCGGAACAGATCACGCAGTTTCAGAGATGACGGCGCTATGGTTTGGTCGTAGCGAGCGATGGCGCGGAACGAAGAGGCGGCGCACTAGCAAAATGGATCTGGCGAGATCTACAGCAGGGTGGGGCGTGAGCGGATTTGGGGATGGATCCGAGCAGAGTGGTGGCGCAGATCGGCGACGGGGACGAGATGGCGGCAAGCGGTGGTTGATGAGGACATCACTTCTTTGGATACACGCACCAATCATAATCCTCCGCTTGTTACACAAGGACCAATATCGCGCAGCAAAACCGGATTGTTGCATTGCCAGGTGAACTCGTTCCTAAGTTTATATATATATGGTTTTGAAAATGGTTTACTACCTAATAGTGATAATATTATACTTAGCAACCATGGAAAGGACCAGGACGCAAGGACCAGCAAGGAGCCCAAGTCGAGTTAGAGTCCGAGATGGATTCGAGTTGGAGTCCGATTCGGCTATCTAGGAGCATCCTGCCTTCAAACGACCATAACTCCCTCATACGAAGTCCGATTGGAACGTTCTTATAGTCCACAGAGAAGCCCACGACAAGATTTTTCCAATAGATCTAGCCCCACGTCCAAATTCCTTCTGGATCACCAGCAATTGACAAAACAAGTTTCGACCAGATTCTGATTGGGCCTAGTCGGTGCTGCGTCACCTTTTTGGTTGAGTCAAGACCCATATATCAAGTTAGAGTCCAAGTAAGGAAAGAGTCCATGTCGGTTTCAGGTTTCCTTACCTGGCCACCGACCTCTTTTACCTCATCTATATAATCTGGCCGAACTATTAGGGTTCTGCGGGTTTTATTTAGTCATAGTCTTTTCTTCGTGAAACTATTTAGATATTCTTCTTGGTCGGCTAGATCAACACCAATATCTGTATTCGGAACCCCAACTCTTTTCGTGATTCAATCTATATTTGCAATTTCAAATTGCTTGTTTATCTTATTCTTCGATTACTTGCAGGAATAAATCTTCATGATCAGGTCGATCGTGCTTCTAGTTCGGTCGATAACAATCCAAAGTTGGTTCAGCGATTACCAGGGCGTATAAGTCGTGTACGGTTGGTAACCGGATCGTGAGAGTCGTTTTCACCAATCGATAGTTGTTCTCATCGAAAGATCGGACCGTCCGCGTCACATCAGTGGTGCTGTGGAGTAAATCAACGACGCGTAAGCGAAGGAGAGAGGCGGCACGCGGGCAAAGCAATTTGGGGACGGCGATGAGATCAGTGACGTGTACAGCAAGAAAAAGGGAAGGAGAGGAAACAGAGAAGAAAAAGGGAGGAAGGAGAAGAAAAGGAGAGGAGAAAGAAGGGACTATTTTTTATTAATAACCCAAAATAAAAAATAAGTTTGAAAAATGACTCACAGTTTATCGAAATTGCAAAAATGAACTGATTGGACCCGATAAGTCAATTATCGTGGTCTGAAACCGCGATATTACGATTTATCGCGCCTCACATACCTTTTCCCAACACCATCTGTGATAGAAATCTTTTCCCCACGCCATCCGTGACAGAAACTGATCAAATAATCAAGCAGTCGAGTGATCGAATGTCGAGCAATCGAATGGTCGAAACGTACCTTGACTGGTAAATACCCCGTGCTATGCCAAACAAAATCGATCTAATCTACTGCTCGATGGTATGTTTTGACCATTCGACCAGAATCTATCGCGGATGACGTCAGGAAAAGACTTGTGAGGCGCGATAAATCGTTCTGTCAAGATTTCAGATCGCGATAATTGACTTATCGTGTCTAAAGAAATCATTTTTGCAATTTCAGTAAACTGTAGCAAATTATTTTTTTATTTTAGGTTATTAATAAAAGCAATTCATTTGTTTCTTTCTTACTAATACGTCAAAAGGACAGAAATAAATGAACCACTTAACTTCAAATAAAACCATCCAAATAATGATCTTAAACAGATAAAACATGCATAGTAAATAATATGATATACATATTGTTACTAACAGAAATAGTACTAAGATGCAATCTTGACTCTTGAGTTGCTTTATTTGTGTGGAAATAAACAAGGAGCAAGGCAGATTCATGAGATCTGTCTGTCTTTTGGTGGAAACAAACAAGGAGCAAGAGAAATTCATGTTATTTGCAAATTTATGATCAATATGCAACAATGCAATGTCAGTAGAAATTTCAAATTTGGGTTGTCAAGTACAAAATGAACACAGCAATTGTGTCCAAATTTTAAGCTTGGAATACTGAAAGGTAGGCATGTTTCAAGATTCTAACCACAAATATAATACAATTATCAGAAAAGAACTAATGCATCCATTTTAGAAACCAGTCAAATCTTCGGCTATGTTAATAAAAGCATTGGACAAACATACAGTTCTGAAGGATTAATATTTCATTAAAAAAAACACAAGCTCTAAAAGCAAACCTGCAATTGGGACAACTTCTCATGTATCAGCATATAACCCATGTGAAGTTTCCCTCCAAAATGATCTGCCTGACGACGATCATTGTTTGAAAGGGAAAAGTTAGCTAACACAGTAATTATAAATAATACGCCATCTTTCAATTGAAAAATACCTGGAGATTCACTATAACCCTTAACAAAATTTCTATAATCCACAAGGATAGAAATATGTACAGAATAATATGCACAATCTTTAGCTGCAAAACTAATCCTCGTAAAGTGGGCCCAAATGCCTGCTGGTGAAAAAGGAGGTACATGTGGCCGTCAAAAGCTGAATTACTTGAAACCCCAAATTCTGCTATACTCGTGACCTCAATGGTAAAGAAAATGAGTTTACCTATCGTACACACTTAAGAATGCTCCACATATGTCACACAGGCGCAACTTTTGATCAGTCCAAAAAACATAAAATGAACATCAGTACAGAAGCAAAACAACAAAATATATATATCACTGCTATAACTTCTAGGGGTCTGGGCCCCAAATAAACTTTCCAACATAAAAACACATAAAAGCCTGTCACACTTGAATCCAACAACCAAGGCTCCATTCAGTCAATAACACAGTCTACAGATAAAAAGATCTACGTGACCAACAACTCATGAAGAATGGCACATGTAAGGTTCAAAAAAGAAATTAACCCAGAGCAACCAATGTGATTTTTGATATGAAGCGCACCAGGAGAACTCACTGAACTAACAATCTAAGCACACCAGGAGAATAGACAGTTCATTCAACCAAGTTGAACAAGATTAATTCGAAATCAAAGACAGGTCGATCATATACCAGAGTCATGAAGAACTGATAGCAAAATTATTTCATAACACAAAAAACTGTGAAGGTTTAACAAGAAAAAAGACTTGTAATACTTGCTAGCTCATTATCCTCTTTACTCTGTCAATGCAACTGCAAAAATGCAAAATATTAGTCATTAGAACATGTGTTGTGCAAGGGAGGGAGGGAGGGAAGAAGGGTGACCTTTTTGGCAAAGCAGGTAAGAGAGCCTCGACAGCATGAACTAGAATGTCACCTTCTCGATTCTCCTCAACATTCAGCAATGCTCTAGAACCTGGTTATGTCAACAAGAAATCCAACAACTTACAAGGTCACTGCATACTGAAAAGGTGTTGCTGATAAAAAGAATATTAGTTCCATGATGGTTCATGATGTACCTTGAGGACCTTGAGGAACCGACCCTCCTTGAAGATAACATCTTGTGAATTCATCTACTTCATTGTTCTCTACAAGCAAAAACTTGTCTAGCATGTGTCCAATAAGCCTGTGGGCTACAGTTGCTGTTTCATCACAGATCTCATAGAGATCAACTTCACTGTAGCCTCTATTTTTCACATGGCTGACATAATCAACTTTTTCCAAATAAGGGTCTGTCGTAGTGCCAGCAGCTTTCCTTCCATTGTAATGTCCAGCATCTCCAAAGCCTTCGGTCCTTTCACACGGTTTCCTGAGAAACTCTTTTGATCTGGAAGCGGAATCTCCAGTAGCTTCAGTTGAACATAATCCACTCATACCAGCAGTGTTGGCCACATTATTGGAGTAACAAGGCCCATCCATCTGCTGTTGCTCATAGTCAGAATTGAAGAAATAATTGGTTCCAGAGAGTACAAAATCATTATCCTCACTGCAGTTTCCACTCCCTAAACTCACAAAGTCATCGTCACTTGAACATTCTTCCAAACCAAGGCCATGTAATGAACAATATGCTAAAGCTTTAAGGTGACTGCTTAAATTCAGGACAGCCTCCACTTCCATTTCCTTTCTCTCATCTGTAAGCATAACTTGCCGCCGTCGAGAACAGTTTATCAAAGCAACGGTTTGAAGAGCCTCATCTGGTAGACCTTTATCGCACTCAAACAAACACTCCACCAAGTATCTCCTCAAAGCTCCTCTGAAATTCACGAATGGAACACTGGAATCTGGATCCAATATGGGACGCACCAATTTCAGCTCATCAGGCTTGACCCTTGAAAGTGACCAAAGAGCATTCAGGACATCATTCTGCAAAGATACTGTTTCTTTTGAAAAGGGGAAGAACTCTGACTGGGAAATATCCGTGCACCTCAGCTTTTGCTTGCGGAATAGGTTCATAACTGAAATTGCTTTTGCTAATGTCTTCGGCAGGTCATCACCTTCCTTAAGCTTTGAAATAATATTTTCGCATCTTTTCTTCACCAATTTAACAAGAAGCCCTCTTTTGGAAGCGCGAGCTACATGTGAGAATTTTGGGGTACATGATTTTTCTCTCAGCTTCCGATTCATTGCAACAAGAGCTTGCATGGGCATTTCATCAAGTCCATTCAAAGTTTGGTTGATGGATGACAGAAGTGATGGTGAAACAAGTGTTACAAGGCTCACCACATAATCAGACTGATAGCTGCATGGGTTTCTTAAAATTTGAGACAATTGTGACATGTTATTTTCCTTATTCAAATTGGCCAAGTAATTTGGAAGGTAGGCCTCTATGATTTTTTTCATTATTGGCCTAGTCTTCTTGAAACTAAACTTGTTGTGGGAAGCAATATTAGCCACTGATTGAAGTGCTTCATTGCTTAACTTGCTGATTGTGGAGTACATGATCTTCAAACTTTCTGCACTTAGGGAGCCATCCTTCCTTTTTTGCAAGTCAAAAAGCTGGAAACCCTCCCGAACAAAGTGATGATTGTAATCATCGCATTGCAAACTAAAACTTCTTTCAACATGAGCTCTTACTTTCTCGCAAGACACCTGGACAGAATGGGTCCTTAAGTAAGATGCATAGCTAAATTCATATTATGCCATGGAAGCATGAACTGAAACAGTGGAATGGAAGTTGCTCTTATGATCACTACAATTCACTAGTGCAGTTCTCCAAAGCAGCCTAGGTGATAGACTGAATTAATACTGGACAGGTATATCACCTACCTGTCCACAGAATTCATACTGCAGTAAGGAGTGTATGTATGCTAAGGCAACACTTGGAAAGTATAACATGTGGTTCTTGTGAAAGTAGTAATAACTTACTTCATCACGCCTTATATCTGATTCAGCTAAGTACCTGTGTAAGCATAAAAAGCTACAAATGAGATATTTATTGTCATCATATACCAAACATTGTAACTTTTATGAATGACTCTAAGATGACAAAACAAAGCCTGTTGTGGAAATAATAATGAAATTGGCATACCATATCACCTGCTCATTCGTCTATTTTATTCCGTACAATAAAGAACGAATCTAAGTGGTTTGTGTACCGAATCATGCATTGAAATGCTTCATACGCTAAATCAACATTCAGTTACTATAATGAGCAACTGTTTAAGTAGATTCTGAGTACACATAGGAAATTAGATATGGCAAAAGAACTGTACAAAGGTCATCATCAAATGACCATTGCCGTTACCAAAAAACCGGCACCGCACTCACACATCATTTAAAAACTTCGGTCGCTTCACCCGTCTGCTGCAGCCATCTGATCCGGGAATCATCGACTCCAACCACCTGCAAAGAAGCGATGAGTTCTTGATGGTAACTGATCAGAACTACACCAAAAGCAATGCATCACCCACCCACCTCCGCTTCTTCCCTACCAGTGTCTCCTGCCTCCAAACAAGCGACCACAGCTTCTTCCCATCCTTGAAAGAGAAGTCCATCCCTGCAGCTGTAGAAAAGCACAATCAGAATATGTAAAAACGCTAGAAACCGAACGAATCCCCCAAAATTCCCCCCAAAAATTCGCCACAAACCCTACATCCTGACGGAACCCAAGAAAAAATTGGCAACTCGGATCGCATTGGGGTTTGGATCTGACCTTACCAGCGGCCGCGCGGAGGCGGCGTAGGCTGGGGCTCTCTGCCTCTCTAGCTTGTGCCGCGCGAAGCTTATCGGAAGGGTTGTGTTGTGGCGGTGGAGGCGACGCGAACGCAACCGAGGAAGCCAAGCAGGGCTCCGCTTCACGTTTCAGACTAGACGTGTGCATGCCATGGACCGCACTGCGCGAATGCCCAATGGTGTAATGTGTCCGATTAAAATGGATTAAGTAGTTTGGGTTTAGAATAGTTTGATTTTGGATCGGATTAATTGGGAGAAATAATTTGGGTTGGATGGAAAATTTTTGATTGAAATTTGACTTAACTCGGATTTAGCTCAATAAATCAGCTCATTAACTTCCGCACGTCGTAGTTTCGCTCCTCGTTAGTCGATTCATAGTTCAGTGGCCCACAACCTTATAAAATTGTAATAGTAGTAAACACAACTCCATGTCTCCACAAAACCACAACTCCACCGCTCCACACCTCATCACCTCCGCTCCTTGACACCTCCACACCTCCATGAGGTCCGCAACCACGAGTTTCTCTTGGCGTGGCCCCTTATGTAATTCTTCACGAGGGCATGAGGTCTATGATCATGAGCTCCTTCTGGCACAACTGCAACTACTACTCGACTCAGTGCACATCGCCACCTCCTCATAGGCTCATCCACGGCGGTTTGAACTAAATTCCTATCTTGCTTTATTATTATCTAACAGATCTTGCTATGCAGAACATGAATCATCAAAATCTTGCTATCTTACATGAATTAGACTTTGTTTGTCAACTGTTAACCAAAAATTTTCTCACGAGAACATGTTAAGTTTTCACTCACTTTCATTGGTACAGTCGATTTTTGATCCATTGGTTGAGATGTCTTAAATGATAGATGCTATTTAAATTGAACAGCATATGGTAGGAATCAGAGATAAATTATGTGAATAATTATTGAAGTTATGTGGTTACTATTGTCAATCATGAGCAACATATATCATCATAGGCGAATTTTTTTTACTAATAACCCACATTTAAAAACGAATTGCAAAACAAGCTACAAGTCGCACGGGCACCTCCTTGTCGTGGTCGGAGGGCACGACCAGAGGGTTGTCGTGTCCCTCGACCACGACAAGACGCTTGTCGAGCCTCTGGACCACGACAAGTAGGTGTCGAGCCCCTCGACCACGACTAGGCGTCTGTTGCTTGTCGTGCTGTGAAGACGCGACAAGTGAAAAAAGATTTTATTGCGGGAGCGGAGATTCGAACCCGAGCCACGTATTTGTAACCGAGAACTCCCACCAGCTGGGCTACGAAGCTTATTTGATATAAGGGCAGTATACATTTTAATATTGTGCAACTTGTCGAGTTTCCAGAACTCGACAAGTTGCTGCTGGTCCCCTGCTTTATTTCTTTGGTCCCCCTGCTAACTCACTCACACACACTTATATCTTTGAAGCAGCAGCAGCAACACACACATACACACACTTCATTTCATCTTTCCACCCTAGATCTAGCAAAATCCGTCCGATAAATTTATTTGGTGTAGAACAGAAAGTTGTAGAGAATTGCGAGTTCTTCGAAAAGAGGTAATTTTTTTCGAAATGCATTTAAGATTCTGTTAATTATGTTGCTAATGACGTGATTAGGGTTTATATTTATGTTTATGTGTATACAAGAGTAGGTATTATGTTTTTAGGAATATGTTTAGGAAATTTGTGCATCTGTATGTATGTTTGTAAAATAGATTTTTTGAAATGTATGTGTGTATGTTTGGAAATGTATGTGTATATGTTTGAAAATAGGGGTTTATAAATGTATGTGTGTGTGTTTGAAAAATAGATTTTAGAAATATATGTGTGTATGTTTGGAAAAATAGGGTTTTTAAATGTATGTTTGTATGTTTGGAAAATAGGTTTTTGAAATGTATGTGTGTATGTTTAGAAATATATGTGTGTATGTTTGGAAAAATAGGGTTTTTAAATATATGTTTGTATGTTTGGAAAATAGGTTTTTGAAATGTATGTGTGTATGTTTAGAAATATATGTGTGTATATTTGGAAAAATAGAGTTTTTAAATATATGTTTGTATGTTTGGAAAATAGGTTTTTGAAATGTATGTGTGTATGTTTAGAAATATATGTGTGTGTATGTTTGAAAAATATGTTTTTGAAATGTATGTGTGTATGTTTAGAAATGTGTGTGTATGTTTGGAAAATATGTTTTTGAAATGTATGTGTGTATGTTTAGAAATATATGTCTGTATGTTTGGAAAAATAGGGTTTTAAAATATATGTTTGTATGTTTGGAAAATAGGTTTTTGAAATGTATGTGTGTATGTTTAGAAATATATGTGTGTATATTTGGAAAAATAGGGTTTTTAAATATATGTTTGTATGTTTGGAAAATATGTTTTTGAAATGTATGTGTGTATGTTTAGAAATATATGTGTGTGTATGTTTGAAAAATATGTTTTTGAAATGTATGTGTGTATGTTTAGAAATATATGTGTGTATGTTTGGAAAAATAGGGTTTTTAAATATATGTTTGTATGCTTGGAAAATAGGTTTTTGAAATGTATGTGTGTATGTTTAGAAATATATGTGTGTATATTTGGAAAAATAGGGTTTTTAAATATATGTTTGTATGTTAGGGTTTTTAAATATATGTTTGTATGTTTGGAAAATAGGTTTTTGAAATGTATGTGTGTATGTTTAGAAATATATGTGTGTATATTTGAAAAAATAGGGTTTTTAAATTTATGTTTGTATGTTTGGAAAATAGGTTTTTGAAATGTATGTGTGTATGTTTACAAATATATGTGTGTGTATGTTTGGAAAATATGTTTTTGAAATGTATGTGTGTATGTTTAAAAATATATGTGTGTATGTTTGGAAAAATAGGGTTTTTAAATATATGTGTGTATGTTTGGAAAATAGGGTTTTATAAATGTATGTGTGTATGTTTGGAAAATAGGGTTTTTAAATGTATGTGTATTTCGTTTTATAAACTATGTGCACACAATAGAAAATATAAAATTAGGTTATTTTTAATTGTACACATGCATACTGTATGTCTAAAAATTATGTTTTGGACATATATGTGTATGTATTTAGAAATTATGAAACTAGACTATTTTCAATTACATGCATGCATGCTCTATGTTTAGAAATTATGTTTTTTAAATGTATATGTGTATGGTTTTAGAAACTATGTGCATGTGTGTATGTTTGTAGAAAATATAAAATTAGGTTATTTTTAATTGTGCACATGCATATTCTATGTGTAAGAATTATGTTTTGTAAAATATATATGCGTATGTATTTAGAAATTATGAAACTAGGTTATTTTCAATTACATGCATGTATGCATGCTTTATGTTTATAAATTATGTTTTTCAAATGTATATGTGTATGTATGGTTTTAGGAACTATGTGCATGTGTGTAATGGTGTCATGTTATTTACGCGTGAGATGAATGTGTGTAGGGAATGGAGAGTCCGAAAAAATTTCCATATTTTATGGTGACGGCATAATTCGCGAGGGGCAAAGCGGGGTTGATATGAGCCGTTGCCAGTATGTGACGGGCGAGCTGAGTGTACATAACACCTCATTTCTAGACCTGAATTTGTGGATCTTGAATATGTTCGGGAAGCGGCCTCGCGATGAAATGGCTCTAATCGAAGGGCTCATCGTTCGTGAGGTAGATAATGAGCCATACTGGATGCTGCGCGAAATTAAAGGGGACAAATCTTGGAGTTCTTATATTTGAAGAGTGGAAGACCCCCATGGCAGACTGCTCGGTCAGTTCGCGATGTATGTGCAGTTCTGCAACGTATGAGCAGCCGAGTGTGCGGTGGAGGGTGAGCCAAGCGTCATGCCCGGTGCTGCGAGATTCAGGGCTAGCAAGTGGTCAGATGTATTCTGCCATACTCGCGTAGATGTGTGCGAGGTACTGGATTGCCTTCCATCAGTGTCCGATGAAGATGATTCGACGGACTCGGAGGGATCCGATGGCTCTGATGACGATACTCCTGGTCCCCCGCAGGAGTGGCTAGATCACTCAGCTACAGTCAAGCTATGTTGCCAATGGATCAGGGTTCGAGGTGGTCTTTCGAGCACGGTAGCTTACAAGTAGAGCAGGAGTTTCAAAGCAAGGAAGATCTGAAGAATGCCGTGGCGAGCTGGTCCCTCGCAATTAACCGGCAATATAAGGTCGTCAAGTCAAACCCCAACCTTTTTGTCGCAGCCTGTGTAACAGCAGGCTGCCCATGGAAGATTCATGCGATGCGGCCGAAGGACGACATCGGTTTTGTGGTGACAAGGGTTACCGCACACACATGCCTGCTCACGGAGGCACTGGACAGACATAGGAACCTGACGTCGGCGTACGTCGGTAATATCATCCAGCCGGCTGTGCGAGAGAACATTTCGATAATGCCGAGAGAAATAATGAAGCAAGTTGCCGATAGATGTAGGTACACTATAAGGTATGCAAAGGCCTGGAGAGCAAAACAGAAGGCAATTGAGGGCATGTTCGGCACATTCGACCACGCCTACAACAATGTGATGCGGTTGCTGCGCAACATCGCTCAGACCAACTCAGGCACATTTTTAGATTTCTTCGATCAGCCAGCTACACGTCGAGATGGTAGCCCCATATAGAACACTCGGGTACTCCGTCGATTATTCTGGTCATACCGCCAGTGCATCGAGGCATTTGCTTATTGTCGTCTGGTCATATGCGTGGATGGTACGTTCCTGACTGGAAAGTACAAGGGCTGTCTTCTCATTGCTGTTGCTGCGGATGCTAACGACCAACTGCTTCCATTGGCGTACGCGATCGTCGAGTCTGAAAACTCAGAAAGTTGGTTGTGGTTTCTGGTCAACGTGAAGCGGGCGGTTGTTGGTGATCGAGAGAAGGTGTGCATCATATCGGACCGCCACTGAGGGCTGCTCCATGCCATTGAGGTAATGCGCGGGGCTCCAGATGCTCCGTACAAATGAGAGGATGTGCGCAGCCGTTGGTGCATGCGGCACATTGCAGCAAACCTTTTCACACACTTCCGCAGTAAACAGATCATGGATCTGTTCAAGCGGCTGTGCATGCAAAATCAACCGAGGAAGTTCCAGGCTGTGTTCGACAAATTGGAGGCGCTGACAGTGAAGTACTCCATGAGGAGGGCCAGCAATGCTGCCGATGATGCGAACGTGAGCAAATTCTCTCAATGGATTCAGGACAAGGACATCGAGAAATAGTCCTTACTCCACGACGAAGATGGCGCAAGGTTTGGGATAATGACGACGAACCTCTCAAAGGTGTGCAATTATGTGTTGAAGGGAGTCCGGTGTTTGCCGGTGACTGCTGTAGTGGAGATGACATGGTACCGCACAGCCGAGTACTTCAACAACAGAAGTGTATCCGCCAAAACGCTAGTCAACGATCCCATGAGAACCTTGCCAGATGTTGTGCAGTCTTACTTGGCTACTCGCATAGACAAGGCCCAGCGGCACGAGGTGACAGTTATAAACAGACTGCACCGAATCATTCAAGTCCGCCTTCGGCAGAAGAACGTGAGCGGCCAACTAAGACCTGGACGGGTGCACGAGGTCATTCTTGGGGATGTCGCTGAGTGCTCATGTAACAAACCGAAGCTACTGCACAAGCCCTGCTCTCATGTCCTTGCTTCATGTGCGGCGCTCGGTGTGAGCCCTGCACCTTACCTTTCGGAGTACTTCAGCCTTGACAACCTTTCAAACACGTGGAGTGGCGTGTGGAGAGTTTTTATGATGCTCAGTGACTACAGAGTTATCCCTGCTGGCGAGACTACCTGGATCCCAGATGTAAATCTAAAGCGAACGGGTCCAGGGCGACGGAAGACACGCCGAATACACAACGACATGGACGAGTCACAGGGGGGTAGCTCACGAGCTAGGAAATGCTCGATCTGTAGGCAGCCCGGACATAGTAGGAAGGATTGTTTGAATGCACCCGGACCATCGACATAGCCTTGTAATAAACTTTGTAATAAACTTTGTAATACGCTTATCATTTGCATTGGATTGTTGTAATCTGTATGAAACCTTGTAATATGACTCATGTTATGTTACTTTCATGTCGTGTGCTATCCATGGGTATGATACTTTCAATAACGGTTCCCGTTGTATGTTATGTTACTTTCAATAATGGTTCATGTTTTATGTTTTCACAGGCATGGCTAGCGGGGATAGAGATCTTCCAGAGCTACTGAGCAGTACATGTGATCGTGGACATCGCGGCCGCATCTTGTCCGAGGGCGGGGACTTGAAGCCGCTGGTAGTCTGTGCTCCCTTGGAGTACTGGCCTCTGCATGAGGGCTATATCCCCATCCTGCGGGATGCAGGTTTATTTCCGTTCGCCCGTATGCTACAGATATGTCAGCATCTCACACTGGACAGGTCGTTGATCACCACATTGGTAGATCGATGGCATCCGGAGACCCACACTTTCCACTTCCGCTGGGGGGAGATGACAGTCACGCTGGAGGATGTGAGCATGCTGCTTGGTTTACCTGGCAGTGGACATCCCATCGTCCCCCGGCCAGCACGCCTAGATTGGCGCGCACAGATGCACCTCCGATTCAACATCGCTAACCACGCTAATGAGATTCCGGCATCCAGGCGTGGTGTCCCCCACCGATTTCTGGTGCGTTACCGTGAGTGCCCCGATGATGCCCCCGCCGATGTAGTTCGGCAGCATCTCTTCGCCTACTTCCTGGTGACGCTGCAGTATATTTTGTTCCCTTCCACGCACGGTGACACTGTGTACACGTGGTTCATTCCTTTGGTCGAGAGTATCATCGATGCCGACGCAGGGGCCATGCCGCGTTACAACTGGGCGATGGCAGTGTTGTGCGCGACGTACAGGGGGCTTTGCGAGGCATGTTGCAGGACCGCAGCTGGATCATTGCTTTCCGCATGCCCTGTACTGCTGCAGTTGTGGTCATGGGAGCACTTACTCGTTGGTCGGCCGCGTTTACAGCGGCCCATCCATCCGTACGGTGCGCCAGCGGACTATGAGGATTGGGTGGATCGGCCGACCATGGGAGCCCGTTGGCTGGGAGGTCGGCCGAGGTGGTCATCGTCACAGATTCACCGCTGTTACTTGGCGTACCTGGGAGAGTTTGATCTCCTATAGAACGCGCGCATCATATGGCGACCATGGACACCGGAGCACATCTCCCAGGTTGCACCGCATGGCATTTCCTCGCATTGCACCGCGGGCCAGGACTGCTGGCTTACACGCCGGCACATGGTGTTCTCACATGTGGTGGAGCCATATTTTCCGGAGAGGGTGATGCGCCAATTCGGGCTACATCAGCAGATACCGCCCCCGGAAAGAAATTGACAACGCCATCTCCCGCGGGAGATTCACGTGTATGACTCGAACATTTTCTATATATTTCATGTACGTACTCATATTTGATTATTTCTTTGCTTTATGGGCATCACGTCACCTTTTGCAGACAAACACGTAGAGGAAAACACTTCGACAACTGGCAGATCAAGAATTCCAAATGGGTCGACGAGTGGGAGGACCATGCAGCGACAGATGTTGTTGTGGAGGAGCGGCCGTATGACCCTGAGACGTCCCAGGCCTATCTTCAGTAGTACGTGCCGTGCACCCGCACGCGACTCGCTCGTGCGGCCCCCCTTGCCGACAGAACTATCACATCAAGACAGTCTTCGACTCGGCCTTGATGTTCATTTCCCAGGCCGGATACATCGCTCGGTACGTTCGTCTTCGCTGGATACTTATGTTGGTCTCTTATCTTATCTATTTTTCCATAGTTCCCATATGAGTTTCGCATGTGCAGGGTGACTTAGCGTTGGCCATCGACAGTCAAGCGGCAAACCTGTCGTCTCGCTTGGAAGGAGGACCACGCTTCAAGACGATGGCGCGTGCTGCCCTACATTCCATCCGTGTAGCAGCACAACGAATCTTCTTCGACGTTACTTGTGGCCGAAAGACAGATGCATCGGTTCTGCACCGGAGAGGGGCCCGGCCGCCTAGCTGTAACACCCCGATTTTTCCAAATCCTGGCCTGTCTTGTCCCTTCCTATTTCAGAATGAGATCCCTGTTGTGCCAGCAGCTTACCCCAAAAAGTTGGCAATCAAACTCTTGTCATTCATACCTTTTCACAAATCAGCCCAAGTGTATCACAAATCAGCCCTTTTCAGAATTGTCAGAAGCCCAAAAAGACTAAAAGTCTCAGACCATCTCCAAACTTTGATCTGATTCAGTGAACACCTTCCTTTCACTATTCTGAACATTTTTCCCTTCTGAAAGACTTTCTAAATCTTACCCTAAACCTGAGTTTCGACCTTTCCCGTTTTTGAAACCCTAATTACCCTGTTTTACCCTAAAGTCGTTTTCCCCACTTTTGTCGAAACCCTTCAGATCTTGCCCGATCTTGTCAAACTTTGGCTAGATGAGTTCCATTAATCTTATGCAACTCATTCCTGAAATCAGATTTCAGATCAGCCCTCCAGATCTCCAGATTTACAATCAAGCCCATTTCCAATTCAACTTTTCCTCACAGATCAGTCCCTGGAGCAAGTTTCAAAATTGCATTTCAGCCCGAGCTATTCTTTTTCGGTCCCTGTTCGACCAGGCCCCGTTCGACCAGTGCCCCGCCACTTTGCCTCGCCGTGTTTCCTCGCCGCCGGCCATCTTCTCCGGTCGCCTGTACTCGTGATCGGTTGAGCCACCCCGCGCGCACGTGCCAGTGACCAAAGACCCTGCTAAACCCAGCGGTTAAACGCCCGCGCTCCAGCAGCGTTTTCGCGCGCGCACGCCCGTGGCCGTGGCACTTGCATGCGTGTACGTGTCATCGCCGGAGCTGCGTTGCTGCCTCCGCATCCGCGCCGTTTCAAACCTAGTTCCAATGCGCTCCCGACAACGCTGGCAAAGCAACTGTACAGCCCGTGCACATCACGTCGTCGTCGCCGTTGTCGCACCTGCGCCCGGCCATCCTTGCCCCTGGCTTGATTTTCCCCGCTGTTTTCCCCTCGCTAACTTCGCCCCAGAGCCTATTTAAAACCCCAGTGCTGTGCAAATTCCTTGTCTCAGGACTTAGCCAAATCTTTTCCAGTGCCCTCGCCGCTCCCTTCTTCTTCTCCGGCGAGCTGTTTTTGAGGCCACCGTCGCCAGAGCAAACCGTGGCTTCTCCTTCCAATTCAACTGTACCAGTAAGCCTCCCTTACCTCCCTCTCTGTGTCATACCAGTTAATTGCACCAGATTGAACCCCATCGCCGGTGATCGCCGTAAACGGCCGTTTGCCCTGTTTCCCCAATGCTGTTCATTTCGTCCCAAATTGGTTTCCCCTCCAGTAGAGTTTCTCGATCAGTAGGCCCCATCTAGCAAGCCTGTGCACTCAGATTGCATAATTGAGCTGAAATTGAAGTTTTCCCGTTCTGACTCGCCGCCGATGATCTGGCTCTCGTCGCCAGGCCGTACCAGCTATTCCCCAGCCAAATTGACTTATCCATTAGCTTCCACACTTCACCCTATCACTCTCTGAGCAAGCAATCGAGTTCAAATGCTTTGTATCAAAAACCCCCAATCTCCAGTGTCGTCTTCTCCAGCACCGGTCGCCGGAATTCTTCCCCGGCTGATCTAGCTCCTGAAACTTTGTCCCTTAGCTTTGCCTCACCTCCCTGAGCATTTCCTTCCACTAGCTCGACATCTGGATCTGCCTGGATTGTAAGTTATGCCCTTACCAAGATCACTGTCCAGAAGCCCAGTTCATGTCCAAGTCACCACAGTTCATCACTGAATTTCATCACCTTCCAGCCACTTTCAGCCCTTGATCCTATTAAGTATTTTGTTCCTGTTATCAATGCCTACCTCCCAGACAAAGTTGTGCATCAATTGGAACCCTGTATCAAAAGTTATGTCAAGCCCTAGATTTTGGCAATGTCTGCACTATGTCAGTGCATGTCAGCCACTGGCATTAGCCTTGTTTGACCTTCTGGTTGAGCAATGGAAATGTCACTTTGTCTTCTAGATTCCTGCAGTTGTGTTCTACATCTTTCCCTTCTGTCACTTCTCCAGAAAACCATCCTAAGATCAGTTTAAAGTTATGCCAAAGCCATGAACCGAATGTCGACCCTTCGACGTTCAATCCTTTTTAGCCGTTTCTTTGACCAGAACCCTTGTGACCTTGCCCTAACCTTTTCCCCTGCATGCATGACTTATTTACTTAATATTTTCTATGGAAACTATTTTATGTATGCTTATGTAGCGTATGTGTTGTATTGCTTGTGTCCGCCGCAGAGCCCGAAGCTGAAGGAGCGGAAGAAGTCTTTGAAGATTCGTCCGAGTAATTAGACCTAGCAGTGCAAGGCAAGCCTCATTCCTTTGATCATGTCTCACCCAATATTTTCATATGAAGTATATTCACTGTTTCTTACTATGCATGCTTATTTGAAATACAAGTTATGTTTGAATGACATGAGTAGATATTACCTAGTGGATCATGAAACCCCTTTTTGTTATTGAACCTTCATATATATGCTTTTGTCACCCTAGGACTCATATACTGAATATTCACATTAAACTTGAAATGGTCAAATACATGAGAAGTTATGATCAAAACCGTTTTGTCAAGAAAACTGATAAAAGGGATCAGTAGTGAGGATTGGATTGTATGGAGAGGGTGCGGTGCGCACCAGGGAATGTGAATGCTCCTCACTATTGGTTCATAAGGACGAGAACCTTGTGCTGTGTCTCTATGCGAATTGTAAACGTACCAACCACTTGCCTGGTATGGGACAGGCACAACTTAGTAGCTTTTTGGTATTAGTAGTTCCCTGCATGGTTTGTCGATCTAGTTTCTCGCGTGGAAACTAGAAGGCCAAGGTTCGGCCATGAGTGATGTGAGTTCAGAAAAATAATGAGAGGAAAAGGTGCAAAAGAAGGAAGGCGCCCTAGACCTGATTAAGCCGTGAGCGGTTGTAATCTTAAATGGTCGTATGTCTCGCGTGGACATAGACCAAGGCTATGTGTCCTGCGGGAACATAGACCAGAGAGGCTAGGAAGTAAGGCAGTGGGGAAGACCCACAACGGTACTTGAGACTTAATTGTCTATTTACCGGGCGGGGATACTGTTAATACTGAACTGTAAAAACGTTGTGTGATCTCGGCCTTGTCACATGTGTATAAGTCACATGGAGCTGTACCGACTTGAAAGCCGAGTGAACCAGTGGATTTAAAAAGAGATACACCTTTGCAAAGTGTAAAATAAGTATCAGATACTCTGTACTCCCAGGTTCAGGAGTCTTTTCGTAGTGGATGTTATCCATGGGTTATAGCACAAGTAATGATTTGGAATGTTTTCATAACATGAGTAAATAAAAGTGATGACTGATGGGAGACCATCACATAACGATTTCTAAAGTATAAATTAAGATCTTAAAGTATTGCTCTTGGAAACTAAAAGCTTTTCCTTATGATTTTAGAGTGAAAATCTACTCTATTCTTATATATATATATATATAAAACCAAAACCCCTTTTCTTGATCACTCCTCATCTATATACCTACATTTTTGTAACGAGACTTGCTGAGCATTGTGTAAAAACATGCTCACCCTTGTCCTTGCAAACAAATTCAGAAGAAGGATTTGAGAATCCCGATTCCCCTGGCCTTGAGCACCAAGAAGAGGAAAGAGCCTTTCCAGACGATTTGAGCTTCTAGGAGGGTCATGAGCCAAGTTGAGTCCGATGTGGAGGAAGCCCTTCCAGAGCCGCTGCAGAAGGAAGTGAAGACCTTTGTGGTTGCTTTTTGTGTTGTTTTTCTGTGTTCGGTACTTCAATACCGATTCTTGATTTTGAAAAACTCTCTACTTTTGTATCAACTTTAATTAGTGCCACCCTTGGCATTATGATATTGTAATAGTGGTCCTCGTGACCTTATACTTGCTTTATCTACCAGCTTTATTATTTAAAGTGAATCCTGTTGTTGTGAGCTTGTGATGTACCTTTCTGTGCGCAATCTACCTGGGCGGTTGCCAAGGTGACCCTCAAATGGGGGTCTCACACTAGCCCGATGTCAGCCCGGCCTAGCCTGGGTGGTGCTCGACAGAGCACTTCGTCAGCACGGCGCAGTCATCGTGACACATCGTCGACCTGGGGAGGTGACATACCAGGGACGTCCGCCGGCCCGTCTCGGCTTCATCATTCCTCGTCAATGCACAGTGCTCGACGCAGAGATCTGCATATTGGAGGCCCGTCGGGACATCGCACTCCCGGTTCAGATGACTCTGATGATGAGGACGACATCCGTCGTCAAGACGAGGACGACATCCGTCGTCAAGACAGGGACGATGCGAGTAGGGCGTTGGCAGAGCGGCTTGCGGCTGACGAAGATTGGGGCCAGGCTCATATTGAGCAAGCTGTCCAGGGACAGAGACACTCAGTCCCTGGGGGGTCTACTTGGGAGAGTTGAGGGGACCCCGCCCATGACCACATGGATGTGGATGACGATCGTGAGTACTACGCTCCGCAGGGGGCCGACCCCAGTTGGGTGGCACAACAGCGGGACAACCATGACTGGGTCTTGAGCATGTTAGGGTTGCACGACCCTCATGCACATCAGTACTACCAACCGGATCAGTTGGCGCCTAGCGAGCTCGAAGATCACCCTCCACCGACACAGCCATCTCAGGGTCATGCAGGTACTGAGCGGCACGTCCTTCTACCGCGGCTGGGCGGCGATCACATGTGCCACCTGATCCGTACTCACCATCACCTTTTCAGAGAGATAGACATGGGCATGGGCATAAGAGGGGTCGTCCGAACCCATAGCGAACATGTACTAACACTTTTATTTTCCAGTGTGTTACATTCAAAATGAATCATGCAGTTCACTAGATTTCTTATATATTTTTATTATATGTATATGCATACATAGATATATATACATACTTACATATATTTCTATAGATATATATACATATACATATACATATATATGTGCGTGTGTATATATATATATATATATATATCTATACAGTATGTATGTATTTATGTATGTACAGTATGATGGGAAAAGCTCCTAGCCCAGCTGGTGGGAAAAGCTCCTAGCCCAGCTGGTGGGAACTCTCTTCTACCTCGTTGTCCACCTGGGTTCGAATCCCCACTATCTTGATTTGGGTTCACAGGATAGATTTTGATATTTTAGGGTTTGAGATAGATTAGGGTTGAACGATCTTGTTACTGCCAAACGTAAAAGTCTTCAGAAGCCAGATTCAATTCCATCTCTAACTCTCAGATCTATCAATCCTATTCTGTTTTCGAAAACAGGATTCTAATTACTATTCTAATTACCCTAAATACTCAGAACTCAGATTTAGCTAAATCTTGACCTAATCCAAATCAGATTATTCTTGGATTATGATCATGGGTATGTCAATACCTTAATCCAGAAAGTTGGCAGCCAAATCATATCATCTAAGCCTTTTTCACATATCAGTCCAAATTATATCGTAATTTAGTCCTTTATCTGATATCTAGAATTCCAAAAAAGGCTAAAATCTTCAGATTAACTCCAAATTCAGAATTTCTTCAGCAAATCTTTTTCAAATGGTATTTGATACAATTTTCTCTTCTGTCCAGATTACAAAATCACATCTTAAAGGCCATAATTCGAAATCGACAAAACTCACATCTTATTTTACCCTAAAGTACCCTATTTTCAGTTTATATCGAAAATCATCAAATCAAGTCATATTTTATCAAATCTCTTGTTAGATGAGTATAACGTATAAGTTTATATTCATTTGTGAAATTAGATTACAAATCAGTCCAGAATTCAATCATAAATTCTTGAAATCAAGTCCCTGGCTCGACCACCTTTACTGTACACCGTGCCCTTGTCGTGTTTTCCACATGCGACAAGTTTCCTCAGCTAGTCGTGGTCGAGGCGTTCGACAAGGGCTTGTCGTGGTCGGGACACTCGACCAGGCCTTGTCGTGGTCGAGGGACACGACAAGCCTCTAGTTGTGCCTTCCGACCACGACAAGGAGGTCCCGTGCGACTTGTAGCTTGTCGAGCTCTCAGAACTTGACAAGCTGACGTGGCAGGCCATTTTTGCAAATTATTACAACTGTGGGTTAGTTTTGTAATTCTTTTTTAAATGTGGGTTATTAGTAAAAAAAACTCCATCATAGGCTGCAATGCTCTATGTTGTAGAGGGCCTGATGATCAATAGAAATCTGTACTATCACCAATCATGAATCAACTAGATCTTACATGAATTTGATTCCTATCTTGCTTTATTTACATGAACTAGATTCCTATTTTGCTTTATTTCTAAACTAGATTCCTATCTTGCTGGCAACATCTGGTATCAATTTGTTAACGTTAGGTGATGAATAAGTCCACAATCATGTCCGAGAGTTCCAGGTACTATTGATCCCACAACAGATATGCCAGCACGTACCAAGAAAAGAATTAGAAGAGTAGAAGTTTGGGGTTACCTAGCTAGAAGAAGAAATAGTAGACGGTGAATTTAAGACTATTTGCAAATATTGCAGACTAAAATTGTCTATTGGAATGGGTACAAATCACTTTAGAAATCACGTTGCGATAGGGTCATGCCCCAAATTTCTTAATATTTTAACAAGCTTTTGAATTTCAAATTCCTTCGCATTTCATTACATAGTCATATAGATACCACTAATAAGAGGAAGTAGAGTAATTTGAATATATTGAAGCAACCCATGCATTTATTTAGAATTAGGTCAAAAGAGTTGAGTCACATAAAATGATAGAATCAAACTATAAATCTAGAATTAAACTATACACAAGAGAAACTTCTAAAGGCTATGGACAAATGAAGTAGATCTAAGTACTAATGTCTCACCAATTTAGGATTTAATTACAAAAGGAATAATCTCAATTTAGCCTTAATTAATTGCACTATAAAAGGAAAAGTCTTATTAAAATAAAAATAAAAGAATCAAATTACAAGGAGACCCATGTAATTAAAAACTTAATAATTTTTATTACAAAAATGACCTCTGAACTGAAGAAAATATTTATAAAAGGACCCTTTTTCAAAGAAGTCTTCAAAAATAATTAAAATCTTGGAATTTAATGATTATATGCTTGGAACATTACTAAAATACCCTTAAAAATATACTAAATGAACATTGATTTGACTAAAATACCCCCTTTTCAGAAAACCCCATTTTTCCTTGCAACCCTCAAGTTTTCACAAATTAAAAAGGAGCCCTTGCATGTAATTTTGACTTTATTAGGGCACAATTACCATTTAAAACCTGATAAAATCACTAAAGCTACAGTAAACTCACCAAAATACCCTCATTTGCTTACCAGCCAAGTTTCAATAACTTTACACCTCACATGCCACCTCATGCTAAGACTCAAACACAAATAAAACTCAGAAAATAGAAGAAAACTGTAATAAAACTTTTGGTAACCTTCAGATTGAAGTAAGAGAGGTATTTTAATCACTTTGACGCAATCCAAACTCCAAAATTTTACCTCCTGTAGCCTGTAGACACCCCTTGTCAGTGGTTGGCATTGCCTGGACATGCCCAGAGCGTGCCCAAACACTGCTAGAGTGTCTCCAGTCGTGCCCCAGTGACATGCCATCACCAACGCCAAGCTCCGGTGATTGCCGGTGAGTCTTTCCTTGTCCAGTCGTCTCCCTGTGTTTCCTTGTTACTCCCTGACCAGCCGCAGTGGCCGAGTCGCCACCAGCCACCGTTCCCGCCATCAAACTGTGTTTAAAAATAAATAGGACTTCGTCATCTGGCTGCCGGGGCCATGCGCCAGAGGATTCAACCGCGTCAAAATGTTTTCCTTAACCCTAATTGCAAATCTGTTAAGTTTCAGGAGCCATCGTTCAGTATTTGCCCAGTTCCTCGTTCGAGCTGTTGCGCGAGTCGCCGGTGACGTCGATCTCAAATTCGCCGTGCTTTGCTCGCCGCCGGCCAATTCCTTTCGAATTAACCATCTCTAGTGATGCCTAAACCTAGCTGCACCATTTGATTGCTGAGTGAAGGGCTTTGTTGGGCTGTCCACGGCAACCTCGCTGCCACTCCCCTATTCCGAGCTGCAGCGCCGTCGCTAGCTTCTCCAGTGAGCTCGCCGCCGGCTAGCACCTCCACCTTAAGTGAAGCCTTAGTGTACTCCTAGACTTTGTTAGCATGTGGGATTGAGGCCGTGGCATAGTTTGGCTTGTAATCGTCATTTCCAGCGCTGCATCGCCACTGAACCTTCGCCGTCGGCCATGTTCCAGTGACGCCAACTTGTCCCAGGCGTGCTCAAGTGTCCCAGCAGCTAAATCCAATACTAGAGAGAGTAGTGATTTGGTTGCATCACGTGAGAGTTCGGTTGCGCGCGAGTCCCGTGCCTGCGTTCGACCGCCCACGCGTATGCCGCTCGACTACGACCAGCCAGTGCCAGAACGCGCCCCAAATGCCAGCTAATGGCATTCCCTGGTCGAATTTGACCATCCAATGGTCAAATTGAGAATTTGATCGTGTCACTTTTCATGCCTTAGCATTTGTAGCTCCCCTGTGAAGTTTGATCCTAATCTGAGGCCATTTGAGCTATGTTGTTGTAGAAAGCCTGTGCATTTTAAACAATCTGAAACCCTAATTAGTGCAAAACCCAGTGCAATTGCATTTAGAGCTGCATTTCTGCATTGCGTATTTACATTCCTATATTCTGTGTGTATGTTAGTATATTGATACAAGATTTTTGTGCCATTGTTGGGTTGTTTCTGTTGTGCATATCCAGAAGACGAGATCTCTGAATCCCAAGAGCAAGAAGTCGACCTGACCATCGCAAAAACGACACCCCCAGAGTCAGGCAAGTCTCAAATCCTTGATCGTATTGTCGACCCATATTTCTAAACTACTTATTTTGATGATAAATGTATGAACGTATATTGGTTCATTAAGAAAATTACTTTCAATAATCTTGTGTAGTTATTGACCTAATTTGAACATCCATCCTTGATTGATTAAACAAAGAATTCCTTGAAGCCCTCAAATATAATTATGTGATAAATAATTAATATATGAGTGTAGAAGCATAGTGAGAAACAACTCGCCAGAGTATAAAGGAATTATACTTTTAAAAGTTTTGTTGCATGTGAAAGCTATGAATGGATAGATGGAGAGGAGTCAATTGTGATTTGACTCATATGGGAAGAAGGGATAATATCTTACATGCTAATAAGGACATACCAATTTGTGCTAAACAGCCATGAGCATATTTAGGTGCCAACCACATAATCAAGAAATTGAACTCGGCCAGTAAACTACTATGTATCGATTTTATCCCTGTATGGTGGTCATTCTCATTCAGGCTCTAAACTTGAGAGGTTTGTATGGATATTAATAAGTTTAGTCATTTAAACTTATGGCCTGAATGGGTGAGGGGAAGATGTGAGGGGAGAGTTCATGCGGTTACTCTGACCTTGGGTAACTCGTGAATGCTGGGTGTGAGGATACTTCTCATTGAGGGTACCTCACAACGACAAAAATGACTAGTGCGGTCGAATTGTCGGGCAGGGATATAATTAATACAATGTTTTTGAGAGCCTTGTCTCCTCAATCTAGTCGCATGCAATACTGTGCGTGTAAATGGCCTGACAGGAAAGATTGATGGACTCATGTGGGTAAAGCGGTGCCCCTCTGCAGATATTAAAAAGTATTCGAGTATTCCGTACCCTCGGATAGGGGTATACCATGGGTAGTAATTGGATAGCGCAATAGTTTTTAGATATTGAACTAAAACTAAAAGGGGCAAACTAGGAGGTTTTGCCCGGATTCAGCTCTTGAGTTATTGAAATGCTTTCTATAGTTACTTTGTTAAGTACTTGTTATTCAATTTATCTTGGAAATATAATTGTGAAATTTAATATTCTATGCCGCATAAACCGTTTACTTGATCAATTTCTGGCATGTTAAGAATAAATTCTTATACTGAAACTTCCTGAGTACTCTCGTACTCACTCTTGCCATTCCACTTAGTGGACCCTCCAATTGAGGATGTGAATCCTAACCTAGAAGAAGAGCCGGAGCTTCCTGAGGACTTTGATTTTGATTTTTGGGTCTAAGGTCGTGAATCCCGGATGAGCTCGACTGTGGTGCCTGCTACTCTTGTAAAAAAAAAAAGTTCCAAAAACCTTATGTTGGCCTGGTTGGCCATTATTGTAAATTATGGCTTAAAGCCGTTGTTACAATATTACTCTTTATATATGTATAATTAAGTTGTGTTTTGTTCGAGTTGTGGTTGTTGTAGGATCAAGGATGCCGACTAGAGGGGGGTGAATAGGAGGCTTTTAAAAACTTTAAATCAAATAAAGTTTGGCAAACGAAGAAATCAAGAACAAATAATAATAATATGAGAAAGAAGAAAAGAACACAGACACAACAATTTTTACCGAGGTCTCGGAGACTCGCCCAGTCTCCCCTAATCCTCGTTGAAGCACTCAAGTAAATTGAGTCTTGCTCCAATATCCACGAAGGATATTATCCACTAGTGGTTACTGCTTGTCCACTCCAGAAAGGTGAGCACCGATGCCTTATACAAATACGCCGAGTCTCTCCGACAATCTCCGAACTGGAGAGGTCAACGGCCACGCCTCCAAACCGTCTAGGTGAGGGCGCTCACTAGGAGTAATAAGCAGCAAGGTCTTCTCTAGACCTCCAAACACGCATCGAGAAACTATGAGTATGCAAATGCTATGAACTGAAATGCTCGATGGATCTCAGAAACACTCGACTTGATCAAAAGATCAAGATTTTGTGTAGAAGACTAAAACTCAAGAGTGTATAAGAATGCTGGGCTGCTTGTTATGTGAAATACGAGCTCAAAACCTCTATTTATAGCCTCAAGTCTCAAAAGAGACGTTGGAGCTCGAGCTGAAAATCAGCAGTTCAAACTGACAGTCAGTTATACAAACTGACAGTCAGTTTGGGTCATGACCAGAAAGAAATAAAATCCAGAGAAAACTCAGCTAGCCGTTTGAGGTCGAAAAAGGAAATAAATCAGCTCAAAACTGACAGTCAGTATGGAGAACTGACAGTCAGTTTCAAACTCAACGGCTGACAAAAATCACGAATAAAACTTTGCTAGCTGTTTGTGGTCGTATATGGAAACTGATAATACAAACTGACAGTTAGTTCGACCACAAAAGCGATCAGATAAAGTAGAAACTCAAATAAACTCAGCTGAGGTCGAAATGCAAACTGACAGTCAGTTTAGTTAAAAAAAATTTGGCTCAAAAACAACCTCTCTGGATAACTGTCAGTTTAACTAGACTGACATTCAAACTAACAGTCAGCATAGCAAACTGACAGTCAGTATGGATAAAAATAGTTATAACTTTTGATCTAGAGGTTCAAATTTAGATTTTAATAGCTCATTTGAAAGATAATTTAAAGGGCTACATTTTTGTCAAAAGAAGCAAAAACCAGATCTTTCTAGAAAATGCAAAGACTCTTTTGCTGTAAAAACGCAACTGAAAATCCAAATCTTTCAAAAACTAAATCCAACCGAAATGATGCAATGCAGTGACCTGGGTTTCTCGGTTTATGCTGGAAATGTAGAGAGGACTTTGCAACCCCTCTTTATAGTACGGTTAAAATCTAAAAACAATTTTTCCTAAACCGATCAATCTCCATTCGCCGACATCGGTAAAAATAAAAACAATATTACCTTAGGTCCTTTGCATCTCTCAATTTTCTTTTCATCTTTGTGCTTTGCGACTTGTGCTTGATCCATTTTACGTCGGGTTTATCTCGATCATCTTGCATTTCTTCTCAACATAACTCTGTATCAAAATATCTCAGAAGCACAATTAGTCTAAAATACTTTATTTTCATTAATCATCAAAATTAGGTTAGGCACAACGGCCTAGATGCAACAGTTATGATACAAATGCTGTAAGAAACCCATCCTGGGCGGTTTCTATGGGCCTAGTATCGGGGTGCCGACAGATAGCGTGCCAACAAATCCCAAAATCAAACAGAATTAGATTCCTTCGAAGTTGGAAGATGGAAGCCTGTTTGCGTTTAACCCAAAGAAGACTTGTGAATTAATAGCTAAGTTTTTCATTTGTGCCGAACTTCCATTCCAGAAATGTGATGATATCTTTTGGAGAGAGCTAATGTGCTCGCTTCAATCCTCTTTTAAAACATTTGGGTGCCAAACCATTCGGGATGACTGGCTCTAGATATATAAAAAGGAGAAGCAGGGACTACTTGTTGAACTTGAGAGTCTAAACTCCCATGTCTGTTTGACATCCGATATATGGACCTCAATCCAGAAGTTAGAGTACATTTGTGTCACTGCCCATTACATAGATAATGATTTCAAGCTATAGAAAAAGATAATATCTTTGAAGAAGATTATGTATTCCCACACATCATTTGCTATTCAAGATGTTATTACCATGTGTCTATTAAACTGGGGTCTTGTGAGCAAATTATTTACCCTGATATTGGACAATACAAGTGTTAATGATCGAAGTACTAAGGATATACGAGAGACTATAGGAGGTGAGATGTTTTGTGGAGCTGAACACTTTCATGTGTGGTGTGGTGCACACATCTGATGAGGATATCCCTAGCACTAATAGCACTAGGGCTCGACTAGAGGAACATACAAGACCAATTCCTCGAGTGAAAGTCAGACAATTAAGTCAACAGGTGAATTTGGTCCTCAAAGAATTAAATTATGATGAGAATATACTGCTACCTAATAGCTCTTGTTTAATATTAATTAGAAATGAAGAGGGAGAGCATAACAGGAAGGGCATAGCCACATATGAGCTAAAGGACTTCATCGAATCTAGTCGTACACCTACTGAGTGGATGATAACGACTTAGTGGCTAAGGAAGCTCTGGAGAGGAGTGACGAAGGTAAAGCTGGTCGTGGGTAGCTATTTATAGACACATGATGGATTTAGCGAGGCTGGAGATTGTGGCATTTGACTTGCCGGTGAAGTAACTGGTTGAAGCAATGGCGGTAATGACAAGACGGCGATGGCGGCTCTACAACAGCATTTGGTCAGTACCTTGGAACTTGTTCCTGGCCGGTGCAAGGCAGAGGTGACATGGCTAGCATGGCGTGGGGACATGGCGCACAAACTTTTGACGAAGCTGCTGCTGGAGTGTGGTCGCGGCTGGTCGCGTGTGCGGTTGCCACGGCGATACCTTTGACGCAGGTGCGGACACGTGCGCGCATGCAAGCACCATCACGCACGGGCACAAGTGAGGGCGGAGCTTGGTTGGCGGAGACAAAACGCGGCGAGGCGAGGCACTGGTCAAAGCGTGCTGGCGGCTGCTGGTCGAAAAGGGCTGGAAAGAAATCTGGACTAGATTGCAATTTCTGAAAGTTTGGTTTTGGACTGATTTGTGAATCTAGAGAAATACCTTGATAGAAATGGATTTGATTTTGCTGCTGCAGATCAATTAACTTAACAAATAATTTGGCAGAAGCATTTGGCAAGATTTGAGATATTTGAATAGCTTGTCAATGGAAACGATAATAGGGTAATTTAGGGTATTTGAATTCTGGACTTTATCAAATTTGAAATTCTGGGATTTAGGATGAGATTCTGATATCCTCATAGAAGGAGATTTTGTATTGAATAGCTTTTGGGAGGTGTTCCCTGAAACAGATTTGGATTTGGAATTAAATTGTGGCTTTTAGCCTTTTCAGGCTTCTGGAAAATCTAGAAAGGACTAATCTGCGATACTTCTTGGACTGATTTGTGAAAATGGTCTAGGTGATGGAATCTGACTGCCAACTTTTTGGATTAAGGTATTGGCATACCCTTGATCATAATCCAAGAATAATCTGGTCTGGATTAGGTCGAGATTTGATTAAATCAGAGTTCAGAGTATTTAGGGTAATTAGGATATTTAATTAAATTTCTGTTTTTGAAAATGGAAATGATTGGCAAATCTGGGGATTAGGGATCGAATTTGATCTGGCTTCTGAAGGCTTAAATTCTCAGGATAAGTAGTAGGTTATATCTAGAAAGTCAGGTCTTGATTTAGGTCGATATAGAAGATTTTGAGATTTTTGGGGCTTAGGATAGATTAAAGCTGAAGGATCTGACTACTACTACGAAGATACATGCATGTATTTATGTATAGGTGGTTGCATGGGTATTTGTGTGCATATACTGGTCGGTGGTGAAGGGAGAAGCAATACAAAACTGAAAATCATACAAATGTGAATGGAAGTATTTGGGTTTACTGAACTATGTATGTATGGTTGTGTATTGTAGCTTCTGGAAGTTAGTAGAGTACTTGTGTGGGTGTATGAGGACAGAAGAGAATCAGGAAAAAGGAGGTAAGAATGGTTCGGAAGATTGAATTGTGATTTAGTAAACATGTTTGGACTGAAATATGAATAATCATAAATTGGAGGTTGATTGGGATTTCGATCGATGTATAGGTTTTGGTTGAATAGCTAAACAGAAGGTGATCTGGTTGGAAATGAGAAGGAAACGAAAATGAAAATGAAAACAGGGTTAGGGTAAGAGTGAATAGTACTTTTACCAAAAACGGCTGAAAGGACGAATAGCTGAGTTTTAAGGCTGAATCTGAACTTGGCACAAAAGGAAAACTTGTGTTGAATAGTGAAATGAATATGACAGCTTAATTAGATTTGGATTTGAAGGTGGATTGGAGAACTTAGCCATTTCTGGTCTTCAAGAGCTGAAAAGGACTGATTTGCCATAAAGTCTGGACTAAACTATGAAAAGTGATCAAATGGACTTATTTAACTGAGAAGTTTTAGGACTGGTATGCAAGCATATTAAGGTTTAAGATTTCAGAGAAATCTAGGAGGAAGCTGTTCTAGAATTGGTTGAACTGAAATCTGAAAAGGTTAAGTAAGGTAGTTAGAGTAGTTAGGAATTCTAATTTCCGAAAATAGAACTAGAGTTTAGTTTCTGGGGTTAAACAAAAAGAAATCATTTAGGATTAGGTTTTTATAAAAAAAAAAATTTGGCTCTATTTTTGGGATGTTACAATTCAACCTCTGAAATCTATTAAGCAAATCTCTCTCAAAATAAGTGGGTACAAATTTGGACCTCATCAAGCGCTTCAAATCATCCCAAGTGTGAGGAACTCTATCTCTTTGGCGGATTTGATTCCATCAAATAGAAACATAATCAACAAACTCACTTGTGGCAGCATGTACTCAACGATCTTCTGGATAAAGATGACAACTAAACTTTTGCTCGATGAGCAACTCCCAATCGAGATATGCTTTTGGATTAAACTTCCCATCAAAGCTGGAGACAGTAAATTTAATCTTTCCCAAAGCATCATCACTTCTGTCTTCATGGTGGTGACGTGCATGTCCTCCCATGCCTCGACAGTTTCGTGCAAGTCGTTGTTGATCAGGATCCAAAACAACTTCCTCATTTTAGGCTACATAATTATCATATCTCTCTTCATTGGTGGCTTCTTGGAACGCAGCGTTCAAGTTCACTCTTGGTTGAAGTGGAACGGCAGCTACACCATGATTATTGGCTTCAATTGGACCTCGGGGAACTCGTGGTGGTGGATGCTGTCGTGGAGGAGTTTGCTCAACTTGCTCAAGTCGAACTTCCATTCTATCAAGATGATTCTCCAAACTGTCCAATCGAACAACCACTTGTTCGTTCAGCATCCGCTCGAATTTGTGTTCAATGTTGCGTTCGATGTTGCATCCGAATTGTTCCAGCCATGTTGGAGGGGACGACGGGATCATTGGATGAGAGGAGTGTGTGGGTACAGTAAAGCAAAATATTTTCAAATATCACCTTTTCATTTCAACTTAAATACCAAATATTAATTAAATCAAGTTTAATTACGTTGTTAAATAATAAATTTTGTGTTCAATGGTGGAAATGGAAATGTGGCCAAGTCTCAGATGAGAGGAGTGTGGATATGGTAAGACAAAATATTTCACCCCATTCACATAGACAATAGTAGTTGTCATGTTTGAGCGTACATAAATAATAGTTCATTAACACTCATTTTAGTACATACATACAATACAGTTGTACAACTCATAAAAACATCATACTAGCTCGGGGTTATGATTTAGTACTAGACACATTAATACATAAACAAAATATTGTTGAGCAACATGTATGAAACCTCATACTAGTTAGGGGTACTGATCCATGTTGAGTCAACTCCTTTGGGATAATTATTTTGGTGATTAATGGTAACCTGACTATGAGACTAACGTGGTTTAAGGAGTATATGTGTTGTAGTCTCAAAATGGATTGTGAGATGAAAGAAAGCAAGGGTGTATGGAGAATGCTGTTGATATGAGCTACCTTGAGAGAGGTCAAGCTTCACCGAAGATAAAATCAAAGATTAATGATCATTTTCTTAGGATTTTATTGGTCTTGGTGTTTGAAGATTGATCGAGTTGATAGAATTTTTTTACTAGTTTGACTATACTATTAAGAGGGGTCGAAAATTAGTAGTTTGAGTCGATCTAGTGTGGAAGCTCACATGCATTCATATCATATTGCACTAGTGCTCATTCACCTCTTGCATTGCTAGAAAACAAGTCTAGATTGTTGAATTGGAGCTAATATTTGAAAACTATACTTAAATTGGAGGTATGAAAATTCTCAGTGCATGTGGACAGTCTGCATGCATGTCCACATCCACGCAGACGTTTATGTAGAGGCTCAAAAATTTTCGGGCTGAAAATATTTGTACTATGCAGACAGTCTGCATGCATGTCTGCGTGGACACGGACGTTTGTGTCAGACATTTTGGCAGAAGGAATGTTTTTGAATTTTCTACAAACATCTAGGCTAATAGATCTTTCTCTTGTTGACAAAATTGTATCCCCTTGAGTTATATTTCCAACATGCCAAAAAGCACCTCAATCAAATCTCTAGATCAAAAGTTATGCATGTTTTACTATCAGTTGCATAGATCCATGCGGACTGTTCGCATGGGACATGGATTGTCCACGTGTAAAATTGATTCCTCGCAACGGCTCTTCACATGCGGATATACTAGCCATTATATAGCCGTTAGACACAAAGAAATAGATGCTGACAGTCCGCGTGGCTGATTTTTCTCCTATGTGCTTCTAACAACTAGATTTGTGTGTGGAGGTTATATATACGATGAGACACCTCATTCCATATCCCTAACAAGATCATTGTATCTTTGAGTATACAAGTGATATTCATAAAAGTATTGGCCTAATTGTTTGAGTTAGTGCATTTGTGAGAGGCTAAGAGTGCTTAGTGCATATCACCCATCATTGTGTAAACTAGTACTAGAGTGTGGGCATTTATTTGCATCATTTGAGTTTCTAGCACTTGATTTATTCAAGTGAAGGTGCACGACTTATTACTCTTGGCAATCACCATAGCCTAGACGGTCGTTGGAGGAGAGTCACAATTTCTTCGTTGGAGTTTGTCGAAGCTGCCGACAAAGACTTATGAAAGGCATTGTTACCGCTGTGGTGGTAATTGTGGGACCTATGCCTCAAGCGGTCAATGGGTACAAGTTTTTGTTTGTAGCCATTGATACGTTTACCAAGTGGATTGAGGCGAAAGTAGTCCAAAACATTACCACCACAGCGGCGAAGTTCTTTGAAAAGAATATAGTGATGCTATTTGGTGTTCCAAGTCATCTTATAACATATAATGGATCCCAGTTTGTGAATGACCTCTTTATGGACTACTGCAACCATATTGGGACTAAAATATGTTTCTCATCTGTTGCTCATCCACAGAGTAACGGTGCAGTAGAACGTGCCAACGGGCAGATAATTCAAGGGGTTAAGAAACATGTTTTCGATCGCCTTAAGTTACGCTCGTGGGCTTGGACAAAAGAACTCTACTCTGTTCTATGGGCATTACGTACCACACCCAGTAGAGCCATAGGCGAAACGCATTTCCAACTGATTTATGGTGCAGAAGTCATGCTACCAATTGAAGTCAAAATTGGTTCTACTCGTGTGAATCACTTAGATATCATAAATCAGGGTGAAAAACGTGATCGAGCACTGATCCTCTCAGCATCATATTTACAAGCTTTGCATAAATATCATAGTAGAAGGGTGCGACCATGTATGCTAAATGTGGGGGACTTGGTTTTAAGAAAAATCCAAAACTAGTGTGGTCACCATAAGTTCTCCCCTCAGTGGGAAGGTCCCTTTACTGTGGTCACTATGCCGCGACCAGGATCGGCTCGATTGGCTATGGAAGACGGAAGAATACTATCAAACGCCTTGAACATAGATCAATTGCGTAAATTTTATGTGTAAGTTCTTTTCATTTCCATTATAAATTTTTTATAAATAAGTACTTTTATCATTCTATGTTGTGGTTGCATTTTCATTTTTTAGCATTACTTTCTATCGGGTTACACCCGAGGACTGGTCGCAACAAGTGCCTTACTATGATGTTTAAGTGGATCCGCTGATCGAGCTCATGGTCGCATCTAGGTAAGATATCTCTTTCTAAGTCGGTCCTTACCGCGTAAGGGACTTACTAGTATGTTCCAATCATTCGAGTAGCTCTTAGTTAGCAAAAACCTATGAATTTATACTAAGCCAATTATTTCAGTGATCTTATGGTTGCATCTAGTTAAGACATATCTTTTTAAGCCGGTTCTTATCGCATGAGAGACTTACTAGCATGCTTTGATCACTCAAGCCATGGTCTCCTTAGGCTAGGAAAATTATCCTGCGACCACTATACTATGTCTCCAGTATTACTGGTCGTAGGAGGGGGGGCTAGGGGAATATATGTAACACCTTGGGTTTGGGGTGAAATTCTTTTCATAAAAAGTCATGCATGCATATGTCTCTTCAAGATCAGCAAAATCAACCTAGATTTATTTTATCTTAAGTCCCAAAATCTCAAAATCTTCCATGTGAACCCAAATCAAGATCTGACTTTCCAGATATGACCCACTATTTATCCTGAGAATAAAAGTATTCAGAAGCCAGATCCAATTCGATCTCTAACTTCCAGATTTGTCAATTCTTTCTATTCTTGAAAACAGAAATTTAATTAAGTATCCTAATTACCTTAAATACTCTAAACTCCGATTTAATCACATCTTGACCAAATCCAGACCAGATTATTCTTGGATTATGATCAAGAGTATGCCAATACCTTAATCCAAAAAGTTGGCAGCCAGATTCTATCATCTAGACCATTTTCACAAATCAGTCTAAGAAGTATTGTAGATCAGTCCTTTTCTTGATTTTCCAAAAGCCTGAAAAGGCTAAAAGCCGCAAACCAACTCCAAATCCAAATTTGATTCAGGGAATACCTCCCAAATGCTATTCAACACAAAATCTTCTTCTATGAGGATCTCAAAATCTAATCATAAATCCCAAAATTTCAATTTCGGCAAAGTCCAGATTTCAAATACCCTAAATTTTATTGTCATTTTCATTAGAAAACTATTCAAATGTTTTAAATCTTATCTTCTCTTTGCCAAATTATCTTTTGAATAAAGTTTACCAGATCAGAGAAATCAGATTCAGCCCTAATCATCTAAATCTCAGAATTTGCAAATCAGTCCAAACCCAACTTTTGTAATTGCAAATCAGTCTAGATTCGACCAGAACTCCCAGCCGTGTTTTCGACCAGAGCCTCGCCGTGCTTTGCTTCTTCGTCGCGATCTTCGCCGCCGGCCAAGCTTCACCTTCGCCTGTGCCCGTGCTCGTTTGAGCTTGCATGTGTGCACGTGTCTGCGCCAAAGCCGTCGCCGTGGCAGCACTAGCGACTAGCAACCGCTCGCGCGTGACTAGCAGCAGCAACTTTTGTCAGCAGCTTCGCGCCACATCACCCTGCCGTGCCAGCCTTGTCCCCTCCATCGCCCAGCACCAAGTTCCAAAGTCCCGACCTAGCGTAGCTGCAGAGCCGCCTGCTCCCTGTCCCATCATTGCCGCTCTTGCTTTGCCAGTGCTTCGTCACCACTGTTTCTTCTGCCCCCCGGCCAATTTCTTTTTCCCAGCTCAAACTTCGTTGCTGTTTCCCCTCTCCATCTCCGTCCTGTGCCTATAAATAGCAACCCCAGATCAGCTTCATCTCCATCACTTCACTCTAGAGCTTCCTTAGCCATTAAACCAGATTTTCTTAACTTCTTCTCCGGCTAGCCGCCGAGGAGGAGCACGACGCCAAATCATTTCACTGCATCAACATCCAAACTAAATCGACCAGTAAGTTCCTCTTGTTCACCTCATCGTGTTGTATCATCTAACTGAACTCTGGTGGACCCTATCGCCGGTGATCGCCGTAATTTGAAAATGCCCTGTTCCTGTAATCAAATTCACTTCTGTCCAAATTAGTTCACCTCTTAGTGGAATCAAATGATCACACAAACCTCTTGAGCAAGCCTGTTCAGTTAGAATTTAAATTTGAGCTTGAATTGGAGCTTCCTGTTCTTCGCGCACCGCCGTGAACGCCTCACGTCGCCGGCCCATTCCACCTCATCCCCGACCAAATTGACTGCACCAACTCGTTTCTTGTGTCTCGTAGTTGGTGTAGCCGAGCCCAATCGCTCTGCAATGACCTGTATCATCTTCGCCTTGTTTGCCATCTTCTTCAAGTCCGGTGTCCATGCCGGTGAGCCCTAAAACCTCAATTGCAACCAGATTCCTTGCTCCAGAATCATCAGCATCACCTCAGGAGCAAAAGCCCTTGATCAATTTCAAGTTTTATCTTCTGTAGCTCGCTGTCATCGTAGCTCACCCTTGTTCCTGAAAGTCGATGACTTCGACCTCGCCGTTCGCCGTCGTCCGGCCATCATCTTCAAATTCACTTTGCCAGCAACATCCTTGTAACCTTGCCTACCTATTTGACATAGTTGGCGAAGCAGCGCATGAGTAAATTGATCAATTGCTTGAGCCCTAAAATTTGACAGTGCACTGGCATTTAGTTCACTGTGTCCAGGGATCTTTTTGCAAATTCCTTGAACTCCTAGACTTTTCTGTAAAAACCTTGTTGCCAAACAGATGCTTGCTTCATTTTGCACCTAATGCTTTGATCCAAACTTGTTTTGCCCATTGAAAACCTTCTAAGCCACTCCTATGCCATTCTAGGCTATGTCAGGCCGCGAACCGAACGTCAATCGGCTGACATTTGCTGTTTTTGAGCAAACCAGCCGCGAACTCAATGTCATAGTGATGCCTTGAATCACTGATCACCTCTAATACTCAATCTTAGCCCAGATTCCTTGGAACCCTAAAGTCTCAACTCAGTTCAGCTTGCAGTCTCATTTAGCCTCAGCATTGTTCAGTTATCCTGTTAAGCATATCTGCATATAGATCATAAAATATTTTAATATAGTTAGTAATCTTTGAGTGTTTATTTTGTTGCTGAGTAAATCTAGAAGCTGAGATCGAGGACTTCGCTGTTGACCCGGCACCAAATGCTGATTTTTACGACGCGGAAGGCAAGTCATATTCTTGAACATCTTGAACCTATATTTTAAGAGTTTCTATAATATAACTTTGAATATAAGTAGTATTGCATGTGAAAGAATGATTGAGATATGAAATGGTAGTATTAGGCTGGATGCCTGTGAAATGTGAAATGATCAAGTAATGAGTTATGAACTATTATATGTGTATTTATGTATATTCATGAAATAAAACCCCCTAGCCGTGACCAGAGTTTGGTGTGGAATTGTGGTGGAACTGGATGTGCATGGCTGTGGATGGTCTGGTCACTGGCATATAAGGACTAGAACTTTATGTTGTGCGTCTAGTGGCATGAAAAACGTACTAACCGCAAGCCTGGTATGGGACAGGCCTAAACAAGTAAGTATGCGGATCGCACATGAAACCCCTGTATGAGATGGAAAGTTGTGCACGATTGGCACGGAGTGCGGCTCCTACACATATCACTGGATGTGATGATGCACGCTGACCCAGTAATGGGGAGATGCAGTCGGGGTGGGGGTATAGCCCGCCACAACTGTGGTTTGTCCGACCACAGGGTCAGGGGTGAATTGTGAGTAAAACATAACAAAAGTTCTTGTTATCTCCACCTTGCCACTCACACTGTGTAGTAAGGAAGGGTCTAATCATCTTGATAGGATGGGCATGAAGGTGGAATATCTTGCAGGTAAATTGGTACCTCTCTGCAGAGTTAAAAACGTATTCGAATACTCCGAGCTCTCGGGTTTATAGGAGTCTGCTGCGGTGGATTAAATCCATGGGGTGTGGCACAAGTATGTTTTCTAAAAAAAATTTGATAAGTTAAGATTACCCAAATGACATGTGTTGTCATGATAAGGGGTACTGCCGTGAGCTGTCGTGTGTCGACGTGTTGCGACGGTACTATAAATAGTGAACATGAATAGCGATGCTATACTATGAAAAATACTGCCATGAGATGAGATATAAAGAAAAAGACTATTTTACAACCATCCACACTTCTTTATTAGCATAGTTTCATATCCTCACTATTATATGTATCTACTCTTACCTATGACTTGCTGAGTACGTAAGTACTCACTCTTGCAACCTACAATCCAATAGATGGAGCGTTCAATGATCAAGAGGAAGGCGTGGAGAACTTCTTGGATCCAGAAGGAGAGCCAGTTCCGCCAGAGCTCTGATGTGTGTTGTTCTGCCGTCAACTTTTTGCTATGGGGGTTCACCTAACTTCCGCCGTGTAGATGTTTTATTTTGCTAAACCTTGTATGCCACGGAGGCATTGTAATCTCTTTATGTTGTATTAAGGCCAGCAGGCCACACTGCTTAAATATTTTGTAAGTTACTCTGCTGTAATGTAATATACTCCTATGCTTGACTTATCCTGAGAAGTCAATGATAGGCATGCATGGGATCAGCTGCAGTGAGTTGGGTCTCCACGGGAGTAGTCGTTGTCCCCAAGGCGGGGGCGCGACAATATAACCATAACATTGGGTCAATAATTTAAGTACTTTTCTTTTCTTTCATTTTTTTCATTCGCATCTTTGCTAATCATATGTATTTGCAAGGTATAAAATGAAAGACTCTGATAACAAGGTAAATGTTTTCGTTTCATTTCATTGTTACAAAATTACATCAAGATAGGCCAAGGTCGCGTAATAATTTCACTATCAAAGGCCTGACTTAGGCCATGATTGCATCTAGTTGGTCTTGGCTGTCGAAAGTTGCATCTTCCGCCACTGGATTCAGATCTAAATTCGGACCGTGGTGAAGTTTAAGTTTGCAGAGCATGGCAGAGGCTATAGTTACGACATCACTCTTCAGTGCCTCTTTATGCTTGCTTGCAATTTCAGGGATGCTTGTGACAAGAATATCAGTTTGAGCTGCCACCAACTTGCAGGACTCACCAAGGGTAGAATTATCCTTTTTAGGATCGATAACGTCCGCCTTTAGTGAGTCCGCGACCTCCCGCAGCTTTGCGAGGGTATCCTTCTCTGTGAGACCGTAGCTCTTGATGATTTCTTCCAGTCTCGCGCTTGCCCTACTCTACTTAAAAATTGAGATCGAATGCTCAAGTTAGGGGCAGGGCGATGAATTTTGACGAGTTGCACCGCCGTCTCCTGTGTCCTCTCCAATCTTTGTTCTTCTGAACAAGGAGGAGGCACAATGTCTTCGGCCAGAGGGGGAGTAGATGTATCTGCTTGTTCGTTTGTCCCCATGGTCGTGGTCACAGCTGCAACCTCAGCTTCACCATCATTGGCGGGTTCAGTAGATTGAAGATCTCAAACCACCTCGCCAATGATGACCGCAGGATCTTCCTTAATGTCCTGCGAGTGTGCAACTTCTGTAGTCGCAGTGGTTTCTGCTACAGCCGCTGGATCTGCTGCAACCTCACTAATGGCAGGCAACTCCACCATAATAGTCGCTCCCTCTTCACCACAATTGGTTCAGTTTCAAACATTGAAGTGGGTGCTACTGTAGTCGAAGGATCCTTGTACGTCCAGTTTATAATTGGATAAGCTATTCCTAACTAAGTAATATAATTTAGTTAGAGAAAAAATAGATATTTACCTGATATTGAGATCTAGGAGATTTCGGGAACTCGATGTCCTGCCTTTGGGAGATAAAAGCGAGTAAAGTGCCATCGGCGAGGATTCATCATGAAGTACTACGAACCTCTTCCTCAGAACAAAAAGAGAGGATTCCTCTTCCTCTTCCACATCGCTCCCCTCATCCTGTACAACCATGAGATAATTCCTAGTCATATTTGGTAAAGTTTGAGGGGTGGGGACCCTTACCGTGACAACCCTTGCGGTCGAGGCACCAATTGTTGACTTGACCACAGCAGGGCTCGGGCTACTCACTGCTGCCTTCGCCCTTGTGGTCGTAGGAGTTTCCATGGCTACGGGGACACTTGTGGCCGCAGTTGAAGCAGTGGTCACCCCAGTAGATGCCGCCGAGGTCGCAACCGGCGGAATGGAGGCTTGTAGGCATGAAGGCCGCGCAGATGGCGCAGTGGTCGCGGCATCTATTGAGAGGGCAGAGGATGGCCGAATTTGCATGGTTGTAGGCCTGGCTGAGCCTTTGGACGCAGAGTGGCCATTCTTCAACCTTTTCGATGAAGGATTGCTTGAAGGTCCTACATCGTCGCCGGTCCGTCTCTTCTAGGCCGCCTAATGCTCAAATAGCTGTACAAGCCAAAATGAATTACTTTGGTGACTCCTATCCGAAATAAGACAAGTGCAGACTTTCCGAAAGGGAAAGTACCTTTCGACGCGTCTGCGCAAGGTTGTTAGTGTTGCCAACCATGCTCTCCGGCCTTGGCGCACTGATATCTCCTTCCATGGCCACATTGTAGGCCTTTAGGAGAGAATTTGTCCTCCTGCCGACCTCAGAAGTGGGAAAGACTACCAAGAAAAGAATAGTTAACATTTTTCAGAAATACTTCAGTTCAATTAAGTCAAAAATGAACTGAAAGAATATACCAATATAAGTGACTAAACAATTACCAGGGTGATAGTTCCTGGAGCCATCTTCTATTGTTCTGACCTCCTAGGCGGGATGCTCCTTCTTCCTTAGAGGGCTGATCTGGTTCTTCACAAAGTCCCAGATCACATCTCGGGCAGTCAAGCCCTCGTTCACTAGGTAACGGATCACCTAGGCCTACCTCTTCTGCTCGAGGACGAGCAGAATCCTTCTCCCCGCTCTTCTCTGGTCAACAGTTCTCGAACCAGAAATGGCTCTCTTCAGGAGCCAAGTAGTAGAACCACCGCTGGCTCCATCCATGGACAGAGTCGCGGAGGGGAAGTTATGGGTAATCTTTTTTCTCCCGCAAGCAGAAGTAGACACACTTAGAAGCATTGGGGTTTTTCGACCATGCCAGGAAATAAAAGTGGCGGAAAAGATGTATGCTGAGAAAAACCCCAACATATGCCTCGCACAAATGCTGAAAGATAGCCAGGATCAAAATGGAATTGGGGTAAATATTTACCAATTCCAGATCATAATGTGCGAGGATGCCCAAGAGGAATTCACTCTCCGGGAGACGAAACCCGCAGTGCAAGAAATCTTCGAATATCACCAGCTCACCCGGTTGCATGGCTGGGGTTTCTTCTTTTTCTCAGGTAGGACACCATGGGATCAGCGACCTTGAAGGGAGATATCCCTCCTTCTCCAAGGCTAGCAAGTTCTCGACCGAGCAGTGGAGAGAACGGGTCCAGGAAGCCATTGGGATGAAAATGAGAGAGAAAGGAGAGAGCTTGAATGTGGGAAAGTTTAGAATTTGGGTGATTCTTAGAAGAAGCTTCGAGGCTAACTATATAAAGTTTTAAGGGGCAGCGCTTCGAGTTCCCAGTCGTGGATCATATCGAACAACTTGAAACTTTCCATTTATTGCCGTCATGATGGTCTGACACACGCATCGAGAGGTTTTCTCAGACTTTGATTATAATTCAAAATGACAGGGCTTCTCTTTGGAATCTGAAACGTTATTTTAATTGAAGAACCTTGTCGTTTCAAATTTGGGGGCTAGCTAATAGAGATTATTACCCAAGTCTTTTGATTATGCCTTTCCGTAGTCGCATGAGACCTCATAAAGAGATCCAAGTCTATCTACTTTTGCCTTTCGTGGTTGCAGGAGACCACAGAAAGAGATCCAAGTTATTTGCTTATGCCTTTCCATGATCGCAGGAGATCACGGAGAGAGATCGTGGGATGGTCCAAGATCTTCTGGACATAACCCAGCCTATTTTGTCAATTAAACACAAAGGCCCATCACGAATGACTGTTACTCATGGTTGTGACCATAGACCTCTGTGGTCACAATATCAGTTGTCATAGGGTCTGTGATCTCAAATATTATGCTACTTGCAACCACTCTGGTAGTGGAGATATTTGCCTGTGGTCAACTTTGTTGTGGAGATATGATAATCCCCACTACGTGGTCGCAGCCTTTGTGAGACAACGAAATAAAAGAATTATTAGAACTAGGAGTACCTCTGAATCAAGAAGGTCTGGTCAAGACTTGCTGACCATGGTCTAAGAATTGTATGGTTGCATCATAACCACACTTTGGCCAATATTTCCAAGATAGTACTCTCTTCATTGATAGGATATGGATAATTGTGTTGCAGTTATTCATAAACTGACAACAAGATGAGGATGACTGTGCAGTTAACCATAACTACACATCTTAACCGGCGAATGGCAACCGCTTGCAACCGTTGTATAGCAATCGCCAAGCATCCTTTCGTTTAAGCAACTGACGTCCTTTTCAACAAGTATAAGAAGGAGGTTAGGGCTTAAAGAAAGGGAGGAAAAAATGATAGACAATTTTGAAGTTGTATACCTTGTAATCCATTATTCTAATAGTGCTATTACTCAGATTTCGAGAGCTCGAACCTATATAAACATTGTGTTCATGTGTCCATATTTACAGTGATTCTCTTTGGTGATTGATAGAAATTGTCTCCTTGCTAAACAAATCAAATTCATGTAAGTTTGGCTTGGGATATTGTCCCAATCGTCGACATAGGGCCTCACTCGAGCCCATAGAAAACCGCCCTGTGGCCTATCATTGCCAAATATAGTCATCATTTGGCTGTAGTTCTCTAGTAGTTTGTTGAGGTAGTCAACATCTGTAGGATAGTCCTATAAAACATCCAAGGTAAATGATAAAATTTGTCTACACAAACATTTACTATGAATGCATCCATAAATGATATGGTCAAAACTTGATGGGACCCTTTTAGTGGTCAAGTTCAATCATTATGCTGTGGTTAGAGTCATCCCATAGTGCTCCACTAAGCTCCCTGAGCTTACAAATCCTGACCTGCCTCCAACGCCACTTATGCAGTGGTTGTACACCTGCGTAGACGTCACCTCAATCCCACAAAACTCAACTGAAGTCCTAGCAACTTGGTTTAGATGGACTTCCTTGAAGCCCTTGTCAGTTCTAATGACAGAGATTACTAGCTCACTCATGCATCATAGGACAAACCCCAACATGGAATTTGTCCAACGCATCGAAGATCTACCACAAGTGGTACCACCCCCCTCCACCCTTGACATTAAACTCATCCATACCCTAAATTAGGAGAAGAATATGAGATTGTACATGGTGGAAGAATATGGTTGCAAGCAGATGAAACAAATGAGAAGAATATAAGTCAGCACAAGGTGAGAAGCATATGAAACAATTATATGGGAAACAACAAATAAAGAAATTCAGCAAATGGTGAGAAGAACATGATTGCAAGCAGATGAAACAGATAAGAATATAAGTTAGCACATGGTGAGAAGTAAATGAAATAATCATATTGGAAACAACAATTCAAGAACAATCATATAGGAAGACATGAATAAACATAAGAGAGAGTAAACAACATCATCGAATTAGATAAAAAAATACCATCGAATATGTGACAAATAAGACATTCAGTCACAACCATTGCTTCACATTGAAAATAAGTATCAAGTTTGCAAAACCCAAATGAACAATCTACACTCAAGAGGATTCTCCATTTCACACATCTCTTTAGGCTTTAGCCATATCATCCCTTTTTTGTGCCTAAGTATTGTTGTCAACGACAACCTCAGACTTTACTGCTTGCACATCAAGGGTTGAAGTCCAACCTTCCTTTGGTGGAATGACTTCTTCATGCCCGTGAGAAATGATCCAATTGTGGAGAATGCAACAGGCTAGCACTAGTTTCACCTAAGTCATGTATGTGTAAAAGGGTTTGTTGTCTAGAATACGAAACCTGCTCTTCAGTACCCCAAAAGCCCTCACGAAAGTGACCTGCAATGAGGACTGTCTCATGTTGAACAACTCCTTGCTATCATGGGGGTAATTCCTTCACCATACTCTTGTAGGTGGTACCGAGCACCTCGTATGTGTTGGGGAACAGGCTCGCTACTCTAGCACAATTTCACTTGAAATCTCAAGAAGCTTGCAAGAAATAGATCATATATCAAGAGATTTACCACTAGATGCGCGGATGCAACAACGCAACAGCGAAAGAAGAGTTGATGTCGCAACCGGATCGTGATCAGCAGTGCAGCAATAACAGGCGCACATCTATGGAAGTCCACACGTCTGGGGAAGGAGCACCGCGTGTTCGTGTGCTAGCACCAGCACACGCGGCTAGGATTTTATGATATCTATCTCGTGGATGGTGGTGGCAGCCATAATAGATCATATGATGAATGCATGCCACCACACCTCTTTTTATAGGGCCTTGCAGATAAGTCCTACTCAAATGCGAACCTTAATCCTAATGATAATCTAATTACCAATAGGGGACCCATTTTGGATCTTATCCGAATTAATACTCCAACCCGTTAAGTGTGCGAACCTGTAGGTTCGTGTATATTTGGACACGACCAGAAATAACTTCCCAAATCACAAGTCATAAGAGGTCCCTAGCCTACCCGCATGTACACGAAGATCATATCTAACGAACCTATACAACTTATCATGAATTATCTCTTCACCTCACAATACTAGATGGAACTCAAGGTGAGAAACGTGTCATCCTTGAATAGTTCGGTCCTTTTTTAATCTTGTAATGGACTAACCTTTCCATAGTTGACTCTCAACTATATTCGGCATGGCCGTGCACTTTCTTAGTCCAATTACTTTCAACCATTCACTTTCAACCACATGGTTCATAACATATTTGTATGTTACTTTTATGACTACTCGGTTAAAAGTAGCGGTTGATGATTCCAAGTATGCTACTACACATGTATGAAACCGTGATGATCTCAGATCTAAAGATAAATCAAAACAACTGTTAGAAACCAACTGATGAGACATAAAAACTCAACAGTGTCTCAAGATGGGCCAATCCAACCAACATGTTCTCCAATGTGTGTCCACGACATTGACTTGATATCTCATATCTATGGTTCGTGAAACTTGACTATCAATCAATGATCGTGTTGACTTATCTTGCTTTATTATTCCATGTAATACCGAAAGTCAGGGATGTTGAGAATAAATATCACTGATAATGCCGACAATGCATATATCATAATAAAGAGTTCCATACTTTTTTGATCAATAAAAGTGATACTTTATTCAAGGAATGTAATAACACATTATTCGTAACAATTCATAAACATATCATGATACAATAATCTCTATAATTGCCTCTAGGGTATATCTCTATCAATATGGTGGAAGGAAACTTGGTCAAATTGCTTATCCAGCATCAACTAGATGGAATTTGCCTAACAAATGAGAATTATAACATAGATATAAGTTATTTTTTTATCATTAGTAAGCACTACTCATTTAGTATTAAGTATTTTGTGACCTTTCTTGATACTTTACCTAGTGGAACACTTAATCCATCCTACCTCTGCAAAGCATAGGCAAGTATCAGGGTATCATGAGCTAACCCTTCCTAATCGGCTAGTATATAGGTGAACCTGAGGTAAGAATCCATAGCAACCATAACATTCTATGCCGGATTGTGCTTCCTACCCCTAAATGAGGCAACAATCTCTTTTAGAACTCTAGTATGGATATGTGTACCATCAATTGCACCGATGTAATCCTGTAGAATAATTTGAACAACTGTTGGTTAGGGGTAAAAATTAGTTTCGTTTAATCTAAATGGTTAAGTGTTTGGTTTACATTAAAATAGCGCAACCATTTTGAGCTATTTGCAATCTTGAGGTGGGTATCATTTGATGGGGGTTTTATCATCTCATTTCTTAACTCATCGATGGCATAAAGTACCTCCCTAAAATATCGACTGACTGTTTCAATTGATCTTCGAAAGTTAACTTTGATCACCTTAAATCTTTGGTTGTGGCCAACGACGTGAAGAAACATAGCTACATTCTCCTCTACCGAGCTATGAAAACTATCCTGCAGCAATTCCCTCTCCCTCAACAAGGTACATAATTGAAAAAATGGTATCTTTCTTAGCCACAGCATCTCTATGCACTGGATGTCATCATATTCATAAATCCTACACAACAGTGATTGTCTCTCTAAGTCTCTTTGAAGTAGAGATCCATATTTCACTGCGGGTGTACGATTTCGCCGCCTCCTAAGGCGGACCATGAAAAGAATGTATGCCACAGTGACAAGGGCAGCAGCTTTAGGTTACTCTTCTGACTTCTGAAGTCTATCATCTTAACAAAAAAAATACGTGTCTAAACAATGCTCAAGGAGAAACTTGAGCTTAGTTGATCAAGAACATGAGTAGCAACTACATATATACCAGGAGTTGCAGCTAAGCAGTGTACAATATGTGGGGACCCTCATATGAGGAATCCGGCGGCAACTGCTCAGGTTAGGTTGTATACAGAATGATACACCACAAACTCACAACACAACACATTATACTACAACACAGGTAATTAAAACGAGTACAATGTCACAAGGACCAATATTACAATGCCATAATGTCAAGAATGGCGTAGTTTAGAGTTAATACAAACTAAGAAGTTTCATCGACATGAAGGTCAGCACAAAACAACAGAACACACAGATTGATAAGCAAAACAACTACGATAGCCTTCAACATCTTCATCATCTTAAATAGTAGCAGTACAGTATGGGTTTCCACCACATTGGGCTCCACTATGCAAATGATTCTCTACTAAGCTGGGTCGTCGGGGACGGTTTCTTCGTCATCAACGGGTTCGAAGCCATAGGAGTCAGGATCAAAAAGTCCTTCCACTAAATTTTATGTGCAAAAGCAAGAGTGAGCACATTGTCCTCACGGTGCTCAACAAGTCTCAATTAATGAATGTGGGTATATAAATGACAGGGAATTCCAAGAAATAGACTCTTTGGTTTATAAGTAAGAATAGAATAGATTTTCACTCTAAAGTTATAAGGAAATGTTTTAATTTCAAAAGTGAGGCTTTAAAATCCTAAACTAGGTTTTAGAAAACGTTATGCGTGGCGGTCTTCCATGATTCACCACTTTTATCTAATACTACAAAAATCTTCCAAGTCATACTTGTGCTGCATCGACGTGGATAGAATCCACCGCGCGCAAACTCCAAAACCTGGGAACTCAGAGTATCTAATACTTCTTGTAACTTTGCAAAGGTGTACCACTTTAATCCACTTGATCACCCAGTTTTCATGTCAGTACCTCTTCATGCGACTTTTACGCATGTGACAAGGCTGAGATTACACGATAGTTCGTAATTCTAGAATTAACAATTCCTTGCTTGGTAAATAGATGACTCAGTCCATATTACCGTTGTGGAGCGCACCCCCCACAGCCAAATTTACCTAGCCTTGGTCCATGGTCCCATAAGACTCATAGCCTATGGATCTAGTCACACACGACTCGGTATCTAGGTCTAGGACGCCTTCCTTTTGAACTCCTGATTCACTGACTCACTCTCACAACTCATGGCCTTCCGTGGCCCACCAGTTTCCCTTGAGAAACCAGACCGACAACCATTGCAGGGAAAAGTCAATACCTAGAGAACTACTTTATCGCGCCCGTTCCATACCGGGCATATGGTTAGTACGTTGTTCATACCGCTTGAAAGTACAACACAAAGGTCTCGTCCTTATGAACTGTTAGTGAGGAGCGAATCACATTCCCATTGCGCACACTGCGCCAACCACAAAAACCATCCTCACTATCGATTCTAACGTTACAATTTTACAAAGAAGGTTTTAAACACACTTTTCATATATATATATGACCATTTAGCATTTAGCACATATATTCAAGCATAAGCATAACTTAAGCACAACATCCTAGGGCGACAAATGAGCGCATAGGATATATGAACATGAAGGGCCTTTAAAGGAGTTAGATCATATCTACTCATATTCTTCCAACATAGCATTTGAAAAATAAGACATGCATATACTTAAAACAATAAATAATCTAATTTACTTAAAATACTGGGAGAGACATGATCAATAAGAAAGAAACTTGCCTTGCAGAATAGGGTCTAATTGCATTAAAGGGTCTTCGAACACTTCTTCTACTCCGTCCACTCCTAGTTCTACTCTCGCAAACAATCAATAATGAAATACATAAGCATACAAAAATTACTTATCATAGAAAATTATATGTGAAAGTATAAATATGCATGCATGCGAGGTATTCTGATTGTAGATGATCCTAGGAGGAGAAAATACCCTGGGCTTGGCTACAAGTGCCTAGTTCGGCTAAGTTTGGGCTCGGGTTGGTCGGAACCAATTCCGTAGGACATGAATTTGGTTAGATCGAACACAATTAGGGGATTAATTGAGGATTCTAAGAATAGCTTAATTTTTTGTTTGTCAAACTCTTGAATGAAATGACTGATTTGAAAAACATAAAAATCAGGCTGATACAATGCTTATCTCAGAAAGTCAACAAGAACAAAGTTGTAGGGAATGAGCTATTCTGTAATTCTTTCAATAGATTCGAACGGTTTTGAGGCCAACTAACATTTTTGCAAAAATAGAAAAGCGGCTAAGCTATACAATTTTGTCGATTGCCGAAGTTCTACAGATCAAAATACCGATTAAAGATGCCCAAAATGAAGCTAAGAGAGTTGCGAACACACAACAACAAGAATAAGAGAAAACATTGCAGTAACGAGCACGGATTTGAAATTTGAAGGGAAGCTACTCAAGAACCGAAAACAGAGTGATACTCACCGTGGTCGAAGAAAAAGACTTGAAAATGTTGTGATCCTTGGAGGTTTTTGGTGGGATTTCTATACAAGAACAGAAAAAGGATAGATGTATGAAGGATTTCGCTTAAGGTTGATCAAGAAAAATGAAATATAAGCAAAATCTATCAAGTATTATATCTTCTCAGGACTTAGACAGGAAACGAAGAATGAACAGGCAAGAACGAAGGAAGAAGAAGGGCTGTGTGAGGGACTCTTATAGATGCTGGACAAAGGAATGAGACAAAAATGATCAAGCTATGTCAGGAGCAGAGATCTTGCTTGCTCTTGAGGGGATTCAGCTCGTTGTTGGTTGGAGAGCTCGCACAGTGGTGTGACAAAAGGAAGTTCAACACTCTTTCTTTTTGCTGGTCACTTCTCTCTCTCAGCCAACATGCATTAGTTAGAAATGGTGTTTGCTATTTTGGGGGCTTCCTGATTGGGCTTCATTTGGATCAAAACACCAAAACATGGCTGGTTTATGGATTGGTGTACTGCCTTTTTGATTGAACACTAGAAAAACTGGATCAACACTCGAAGCTAGAAAGAGACAAAGATCTCACACGAGCACTTGAACTGGGACAAAAAGATACCATGTGTTTTCTTTTCGATTCGACCAGTAACTTCGTTTGACCAGTGACTCGGTTCAACCAAGGAGTCAGTTTGACCAGTGACTCGCATCGACTAATGACTCGGTTCGACCAGTCAGCCAATCTTGATCGAATAGCTTGACCATCGACCAAGTCTTGATTATTTCCAACATAGTTACTGGTTTAAGACAATTTGAATAGGAGTAATCTATCAGGTGGAATATTCAGCTGGAAAAGGGTTTTAATTAGGGATTTTGGAGAATTTTTCCAGGATTGATTTGAGGTGTGGTCGAGATATCTGAGGGATTCAATAAGAGATGCATTGACTGACATATTAAAGAGATAGCAAAATCTGGAGTGTTACAGCCAACTCCAGCTCCCATGGTCCCATGCGATAATCCCTCACCATTTGATGTTTCTACTGCAGAGCTGCCATAGCCACGATCACCATCTGATGTTCCTAATGCAGAGCTCCTACAACTACAATATCAGCTACGAGATCGATCTACCATTGTTCCTCCTGATTGGTTTGGTTTTGCTGGTGTTTGTCATGTACAAGAGCTAACCACTTATCAGGAGGCAGTCAGTAGCCCAGAATGGCGAGCAGCTCTGGCTGAGGAGCTTGATGCTATGGCCCGGACTTCGACTTGGGAGCCTGTCCCTTGCCCTCCTCATGCAGTTCCCATTACATGCAAGTGGGTATTCAAGGTAAAGACCAAGTCAGATGGTATTATTGCGCGCTATAAGGCACATCTTGTAGCTCAGGGCTTTCAATAGGAGTATGATCGAGATTATGAGGAGACTTTTGCCCCGTTGCTCGCATAGCGACTATTCATACTCTTATTGCTGTGGCTATAGTGTGCGGTTGGCACATTTCTTAACTGGTGTCAAGAATGTGTTTTTGAATGGAGATTTGCATAAGGAGGTTTATATGCATCCTCCTTAGGGTCTTGATTGTCCGTCAAGTCATGTTTGCCGACTGCGCCGGGATTTATATGGGCTCAAGTAGACTCCTTGAGCCTGGTTTGGGCGGTTCTAATAAGTTATTGTTGCAGCATGTTTTACTTCTGGTCATCATGATCTAGCCATGTTTCTGCATGTGAGCCATCGTGGGCGGACTATCCTACTCCTTTATGTTGATGCTATGCTGCTTACTGGTGTGATCCTGCTTATATCACCTCTGTCAAGGAACAACTTACTGCACAGTTTCTGATGTCTGATCTTGGACTACTCAGCTATTTCTTGACATTGAGGTTATCTCTTACCCTGATGGGATCTTGCTTTCTCAGTGGTGTTATATTCTGGACCTGTTGTCCCGCTCCGGTCTCACTGATGGCAGGACTGCTGTTACTGTTATGGAATATACGTATCAGATACGAGTTCGAATAAGATTTGAATCACATCGAGAAATCTAATATGTTAGGATTTCTTCTGCATGGGTAGTTCGGATAAGATTTGAATCTCATCAGGAAATCTAATCTGTTAGGATTTCTTCTGCATGGGCAGTTCGGATAAGATTCGTATCATATCAGGAAACCTAATCTGTTAGGATTTCTTTTGCATGGCCCTATATATATATAGATGTATGATGTGTTTTGAGGATCATCACAACAACCATAGCTGCCATCTCTTTTGATAGCCCTTAAACTCTTGTCGTACGCGTTGGTGCTAGCACACCATCGTACGACGTTCCATCCCGGTACGTGTGGATACCAGTAGAGGCGCTGCTGCAATTGCTGCGCTGATTAGAATGATCCGTGAGCGGTCGTTGTCATCTACATCTGTTGATTAGGACGATTCGCAAACGGTTGCTGTGAACATTCGATCGCTTCACCAAATCTGCTTCCGCGATTGGTAACAATCTAATCTATGATCTATTACTTGCAGCCTTCAAGTAAAATTTTTAAAATTCTGCTAGTGTAGCTTACTTGGTTTCCAACAGTGGTATCAGAGCCATCCTATATAGTATTAGATTTGGATTAATAATATATATGTGATATATGAAGTTATAGTAGATTAGATCTATTAGTTTATTCAATCTGTTACCGTATAAGTTTCGTTATACATGTTTGTTTTGACATCCAAGTGTTGTGATGAGCTATTTTTTGGCCGACTTTAATATGAACTAATGTCTAATGATCCTAGCATGGGCCAGAGGGAGGTGATGTTAGGGTTTATATGACAATAGTAGATTGAACCTTCTAAATCAGATGTGTATAAATTGGATCTATATATGACATTAGCTGCCTATTCTAGATATTCATATTGGAGTTAATATGAATGACTTAAGGGGATTTAAACCAATTAGATTGGTTCAAAAATTTGGTTAATGTGATTAATTCAAAAAAAAGATTATACTTGATAATCAGAAGCTGTCAACTTTGGTGTCTAAGGAAAGAACACATCATAAGGTTTTTCTTAATCAGCCCCGCTTGGTGGAACGCTTTCCTTCATGGTGTGAGCGAAAATAGTCGCAGTCTTTCCTGACCAAGGTTACTGCCAACGGAAGTTAAATATAGTCGTAGTTATACATGTGAAATTATCTTTAAATCCCTGATCCATTATCTTTAAATAGGACATTATAAATTAATGGATCAGCACATTTATTGATTGATGGTTCTGTTTCACGGTCTATGGATATAAGATATCAAATCAATAATGTGGACATATATTGGAGAATATAATGTTGGATAGACCCATTTTGAGACACTGTTTGGATTTGTTATTTAAGTGTCACCAGTTGGTCTCAAATAATGTTTATGATTGATCCTTAGACCTGAGACCATCATAGTTTCCTACATGTGTAGTAGTATACTTTGATACTATCAAACGCTATTTTTAATTAAGTAGTAATAAAGGTAATATTCGGGTATACTATGAGTTATGCGGATGAATATGAATGGTTAAGATGAAATTTGCATATCTCATATAATGAGAGAGATATCTCTGGGCCCCTCGATATAGATGAATTGAGAAGTGCATGGTCATACCGTTTGTGGTTGAGTGTCAACTACGGGAAGATCAATTCACTATGAGATCGAGAAAGGACTGAACTGTGCAAGAGTGGCACATGTCCTACCTTGGATTTAATCTGGTATCGTATGACAAGAGGATCAACATGAAGACATTATATAGGTTTACTGATTATGATCTTTGTGTGTATTTGGATAGTCATTATGTCTTGCTAGGGGCCACTATCGACTTATAATTTGGGTAAGTATTCTCGGGTCATGACTAAATATACATGAACCTACAGGGTCACACACTTAACTGGTTGGAACAATGCAATTCGGATTAAGTCTATTTTGGGTTTCCATATCAGATTCGGAGTAATGTTAGACTCCTTATGCTTTTGGATTGGGTTTAGATTCCTTATGCATTTGGATTGGGTTTGGTATGGGTTTTCATATCAGATTCGGAAACTTAATATTAGACTCCTTATGTATTTGGATTTGGTTTAGACTCCTTATGCATTTGGATTGGGTTTGGTATGAGTTTCTATATCAGATTCGGAAACATAATATTAGACTCCTTATGTATTTGGATTGGGTTTAGACTCCTTATGCATTTGGATTAGGTTTGGTATGGGTTTCCGTATCAAATTCGGAGACTTAATATTAGACTCCTTATACATTCAGATTAGGTTTGTTATGGGTTTTCGTTTCAGATCTGGATTGGGTCTGTTATGGAATATACGTCTTAGATACGAATTTGAATAAGATTTGAATCACATCGAGAAATCTAATATGTTAGGATTTCTTCTGCATGGGTAGTTCGGATAAGATTTGAATCTCATCAGGAAATCTAATCTGTTAGGATTTCTTCTGCATGGGCAGTTCGGATAAGATTCGTATCATATCAGGAAACCTAATCTGTTAGGATTTCTTTTGCATGGCCCTATATATATATAGATGTATGATGTGTTTTAAGGATCATCACAACAGCCATAGCTGCCATCTCTTTTGATAGCCCTTAAACCCTTGTCGTACGCATTGGTGCTAGCACACCATCGTACGACGTTCCATCTCGGTACATGTGGATACCGGTAGAGGCACTGCTGCAATTGCTGCGTTGATTAGAACGATCTGTGAGCGGTCATTGTCATCTACATCTGCTGATCAGGACGATCCGCAAACGATTGTTGTGAACATTCGATCGCTTCACCAAATCTGCTTCTGCGATTGGTAACAATCTAATCTATGATCTATTACTTGTAGTTCAAGTAAAATTTTTGAAATTCTGCTAGTGTAGCTTACTTGGTTTCCAACAGTTACCTCCATGGAGTTGCACTTACAGCTACGCCCTACAGATGGTACTCCTCTTCCAATTGGTGGGCAGTCTTGTATGTTTTGGTGTCACTCGCCTAGGCATTTTTCATGCAGTTTATGTGCTTAGTCAGTTTGTTAGTGCCCTGATCTCAGTTCATTATGCTCATCTTCTTCGTGTTCTACGGTACCTTCGTGGCACTTCCTCTCGCTGCTTGTTCCTTTCCAAGACAAGTCCACTGAAGCTACAAGCCTTTTCTGATGCAACTTGATCATTGTTCAGTCACAGGCTACTGCATTTTCCTAGTATTTCACTTCTTACTTGAAAGTCCAAGAAACAGACTGTTATCTCCAAGTCTAGTGTTGAGGCCGAGCTTTGTGCCCTAGCGATTACTACAGCTGCAATGGCTTTTGAATGATCTCAATGTTTCTGTCTCCTCTACAATATCACTTTTTTGACAACACCAACTCTATTTAGATTGCCAATGATCTTATGAAGCATGAATTCACAAAGTATATTGAGACTGATACCTTCTTCACCCGCTCTCATATTCAACAACATACCATTGATTTGCAATATCTTCCCTCCAAGATGTAAGTGGCTTACCTCTTCACCAAGGCTTTTCAATACCAATTCTCCTGTCTGCTCTCTGCTCTCCAAACTTAAACTGTTTGATCGACCCTGACTTTGAGGAGGGTGTTAAAAGATATACTAATGTTGCCCTTTACTTTACCTTAGTCTTATCTCTAGAATTGATTTACTTTACAGATATCTTCCTCTGGTGGTAAAGACGTACAAGATGGCGGTATAAGATACAGAAAGATTAAGGTTCAATACATAGGTACAAGATGGGAGTAGTGTGGCCACAAAATAACTACTGCTATTTTGGAGGAGGTGGTGGTGGGTCAAAAGACATACATACTCCTAATTGATGTGGATGGAATTCCGCAAATAAATAAGACTGACGTTTTTTTTTTTTTGGTTTCACTTTACTGCACAAGTACAAACTCAGAAAAATTTATAAACGACCAAAAACATCACCGACAATTTTGTGCTGTTTATGCATGTTATTGCATTTGTATTGCACATTATGAACAGATAGCAGCATATGTAAAAGGGAATGTTGGCAAAAACATATGAAATGGAATTCACAAGCAACTTTCATACGCACAAGACAAGCTCCAAAAATGAATTATTGGGGTTATGGACATTGCCTCCATGCATAAGCATAAGACCGTCATCATCGATCACCAAACATAAGATTGTTGATGTGGTCAATGCCAATATCTGAAATGGGTTCAATGGGTATTTCTGCAGATGCCACCGACGGAGCTAAGGCTAAGCGCTCCCGGCTATACTCATCTGATAAAAACAAAAAACATGTAGATGAGAACTGAGAAGCATAACCTTTTTTTTTAGTGTTGTAGCAGTGAGAGTGAGATGTACAATTACTACTCAAGAGCAGAATCTAATGCAACAAATATGTGCTGTGCTGCTGTAAAAAGAAGGTTGAGTGGAATGGAAAGGGGCGACCTATAATTATCTGACAATGTCAGTCACTATGTACAGTGAATACACCATATATTCTCTACATTAAGGAGCTGAAATATGATAGTACAAGGCAATTCCAACATTTCATTCACTACTAAAGTCATCTCCCCTACTAACTTATGAGGCGTTTTACAATGCTTGAAAGATATTAGGAGGTACCACTCTTAGAAAATTATCTACTCTGTAGGGATAGGATTTTTTTTTTGGTAAGTTTGCATCATCTAGCAAAAATTTTAATACATCCCATGTACAATTCCCTCACATGATTCTACCTCTTATCATCTGTCACCGGTTGGTGGAATGATTGCCCCTCGCCATTCTTAATCTTGACTAAATCATCTCTAATAACTCTCCCTCCTATACTAGAATTTCCAAACTGTCCTCCACCACCTTCCACCTCCAATAACTCCAATCACTCTCTCCACACGTTTTGAATGACACCTCCATCTGCCATAATTTCTCCCTCCATTTTCTTAAAAACCACTATCCCATAATTTCTCCCTCCATTCTCTTAAAAACCACTAGATAAGTTATGAATAAATTATGTAAATTCTATCAATTACTTGGTTTAGTCTTGGTAAATTAGCCTAATTTACCGAGTAAAAAAACTTCGTAAGGTATTACTTCATTATGTAAATTACGAGCAGACCATGTACATGACAAGATTAAGCATGACAAGATGATTATGTAAATTATAAATAGACTATGTATGCGATTTAATTAATCGCCATATCATTACCATGTAAATTATACCTAGATTATCATATGCGATAAAGTCCTCCATGATGATTACCAGTATGGGATGTATTTCGCTGGTAATCCATAAGTTGCTATCGTTGATATGTCTTCTAAAATAATGAATTGCCACGCCCCTAGAAAAGATGATAACCACTACTACAAATAGAGGAGAAAGGGTAATATGAACGGCTAAATCGCATAACTAGCTCTCCACTCTTATTTTAAGTTGGTAACTGACCCACAATTCTAATACTTGACCCACAAGTACTATCTATTCTAAATCATCAGATTTCAATGGATAAACGACCATTCCACTTTCCAAGTACGCCTCCTAACTTATATGCTAATCCGCATGTTCTTGCTTTCATTTTTTTTATAAGTTTTTAATAGTAAAATAATAGGAGGGGTGTTTTTAGAATAAAAAATACTTGTACATATGCAAATATTCCAAGATTATTTCTAGGGGTATTTGAGAATTGAGATGACTTCGCAGGGTTTATGAAATTTAAAAGGCATGCATGAAAGCAAGAAACCAAGCTGAGTGAAACAAATATCTAAAAAATCTCGGTTGTAGTAGCTAATATTCTAGGGAGTGTCAATTATCAAAAGCAAGAAAGAAATAGTAAGCAAAAATCTGACCCAAGATGGTGTCGAAGGATGTGGGAGGAGGAGTGGCTACAAAGTTGAAACCCATATAAAGGGTGATGCCCAGGACCATGGCCACTATCAGCAAAGATGGCACCACCAATGCCCAATACCTGTCATTTACATAAAAACATATAATGATATGATTTTGTATACAGAGGAGAGTAAAAACAATGAAAATTAATTACTTGCTAGGGTAATAGGTGATGGCAAGGGAGTGCAGCAAGGGCTCCGGTGTATAGGCCCACACCAGGTAGACGACGGTTGCAATGACAGTGGTGATGGATCCGACGAAACCGTACACCTCAGAGGGCTTGGGGCCGTGGTCGCCTCCCCGAAAAGGCCTTGAGGAGTAGGAGGGGCTGGGATTGAGGCGTCGGTCTTTGAGGAGGCTGAGCGTTTGCCTTGGGCTCCGCACCACCAGCGACAGTGGCGACTGCGGCATCGACCACTCCATTGCCCCCTGCGGCTGCAAGAATTTGGAATGATCTAGAGATTCCTCCAGATTAGGGAGGGAATTGAGGGGGGATGGCTATCGGGCTGGGGGGACCAGCCCAAAGGGCCATATGGGCTCTCTATTTGGGCTACAGTGACCTGGTCCTGTTCCACCACTGACTGGTGGGCTTAGTTTACGACTGAACCTCTAATTTGCTTATTTGATAAGCCTAACTATTTTTTTTAACTGGAAACCTCCAATAAATTGAAGCCAGTAAAAGATGTCTTGTCAGGCTTATAATATGAAATTCAAATAAACCAGATTATTACATAAGCTTAAACTATGCCAAACACACCCTGGATCAAGTTCCTGTTTCCCAAACAATGGTACGGTTAGAATAGAACATCAGACGTGAAGAACTCCTACAAACACAAGATTACCAATGACAACAACTGGTAGTGCCCGTTCAACAGCTCCTAGTGATGGAATATTCATAGCAGATAATATCAATTTTACACGTACAACTACAAACTATTACCAATGTGTGCTCTACGTCTGACTGACATGAACTGAACTGACACGAGCCAATTACAGGAACCAATGATAATTAACAAAGTGCAGGTAAAACAATTCTGGGGAAAAACACCACACCTGATCACATTTTTGTTGGTCTAGGTTTGGAGGAGCTGAGGTTGGCCTAGCAGGAAACAGCTGCAAGAAGTAAAGTATTTCGAAGTTAGCAGGTTACATAGGGAGAAAAAAATGGAAACAAGAAATCATCACATGACTATATGAGAGCAGCCCCAGATTCTAGACAACCATGAGAAGAAACCGCGTATGTATAGCTTAGGGCATCTCAGCAGAAGATGAAAAAAGAACCCTCTGGTGCCTACCGTGGCCATTGCCAGGCTTCCTGAAGCTGCAAGCAAAATCGAACGTGGCATCAAAACCCTAGCTTTCCAAAACCACTAGTTTCCAATATCAAATAATGCAATAGCCAATGAGGAACGAATTGTGGTTGTTGTGTTACCTGCGATTGAAGGAGAGGGGAGGCTGGCCGGAGGAGACGCCGCCACCCCTGTCCCCTCGCTGGGACATATATCCAATCACGAACGCAAATCACAGAAACCCTCGGAGGAATCGAGTGGCAAAGAGCTCGGATTTGAAGCTGCTGCTAGTGCGGTGGTGGTGGCGTCTAGGGTTTGGTTGTGGGCAATGCGAGTGAGGAATAAGAGATGTGTTGCGGGGAAGTCGAATCAGTAAGAGGGGGAGATGAATAGCAGAAGGGAGACGCCGCGACGCGAGCGGGAGGCAAAGGCGGAGGCTGCGCGAGCCCGAGGCGGGGGACGGAATATTCCCCTCGATTGGGCCTATTGGGCCTATTGGGCCGGATCCGGCCCAACCTGGGGTTGCCTAAGGACGCCTCAACTGTTTTTTTTTCCAGCCGCCTCCTATCTCCGTCGCTACGGCGGCTCCCCCTCTCACTTCGGCGACGGCGGCTCGCAGCGGTGTCTCTCTTCTTCCTCCTCCTTGCTCGCCCGGCGGCTCGCACGGTTAATCTGCTCCTTCTCTTTTTCTCACAGATCCTCGCCGAGGAGGAGGGAGAAGAAGAGGAGAGGAGAGGAGAGGACGAAGCCATTTTTTTTCTCACAGATACGGTGACAGGGGGGCACTAGTCTGTCTCAAATCGGAGCATATTAGAGCAAGAACAAGCGCTTGGAAATCTTGGATCGAGGTACATAGAAATCTCCTATTCTTCTCTCCATCTCTTCTTTTCTTTTGATCACTCCTGGATAATTTCAACAAGCAGAAGCTATTTTGTTCTTAGATCCATGCCTGTGTTCAGTAGATCTATCTGCATGTTAATTTGTTCTGTTCGGATCTATCTTTCAATTTGGTATAATAATTGAGCAGAAGAGTAATGTGGTCTTTGGAGATGCTAACCATCTAACATGCAACTTCTCTAGATAATTTGTAAGGTTGCAAATGCTATTTTGCATCCAGGAACTTTAGATTGGGATCCTCTACATTACTTAAGGAAATTTAATGGTCTAGAACTCTAGATTGATATAGAGAAGAAATTGAATGGCCTCATTGTATTCATTGTACTTAAGAAAAAGATTCAGTTAAAGCAGCTTCCATGTCATTTCTTTATGGTTGAATCCTGTTGTATTGTATGTACGTGGAACTATCAATGTACCTGTCACTAGTGTTAATAATGTAAGCCTATGTACTTATGATAATAAGTTAATCATTTCCTAATGTAAGAATGAATGTGCTATTGATGCATTGGCAACAATCTGAACTTGGTAATTTGAAGGATTACCTGCATATGAGTTCATGATTGAACATACCGGACCATACAAATATATTACCAAGGGTTTCATAAGATCTAGGACAGATATTGTAAATGTAGTGTAGAACACCATTAATTTACTTTTTTTGTTGACAACATTCTTTTCTCTCCTCAGAAGCTAAACCTCGTTATTGTGCTCTTTTAAAACCTTTTCTAGTAATAATATAAACAGTAAATCAATTGTGTCACATAACAATCTGTGTTATGCCAATCCATCACTGCATACAGTACATTGTTTTCTTGTGATTTTATTTAGCTTTTTATGGCATATGATGGATGATGGTGTTTACTAGAGTACTACTTGCTGCTAAGTGCTGGCCAATTTTTAAAGTTGGCAAAAGGAGAGGATAGGATTAGGGGACTCCAGTCTTTCTCAAAAGGTTACCCCATCTTTATATACCCTTTTTATGCAGATGGGGGTAGGCTGTATCTTTGTCCATCCAAATTTATTTGTCACTACTTGATTCAAGATAATCATCACTCCATGCATGATGTCTCCAATATGTTTGTTACTTGCTAGATGAAATCATCACTTTTTCTTTGCAAAAACAATCTATGACCTTTACATTCCATCCTTTTTGCCATCCTGAATGAACCATGCTTGCGTATATTCTAGGACCTGTCACTAATATACCATCTTGAAATTAAAAAAAAAAAGTTCACATTTTCTTGCAATGTTTTAGGTTGTGTGTTTCACATGATCTAGTGTATAGTATTTTAATTTTGATGTGCCTTACCTTGCTTTGGACTCTGCTTTAAATCCAAAATTACCTGGACAAATTCCATCAACATCACCTCTTTTAAAAGGTTCCTTTGTACAAGTGTGAATGAGCTGATGATTTCCACAAAATAAACAATTTACTTTGTGGTTATTTGCACAAAATAAACAATTTACTCAAACCAATGTGCTAAAATGTATTCAGGTTTTAAGAGATTAGTGTGCGCATGATGGTATGTAGGTTAATGAGTTTTTGGAATCCTAGCTGTTCTTGTATGTTGTTTAGTGCATTTTTGACTCAATGTTTTGGTTATTTGCACTGATGATTAGATATGGGGCAAAAAAGATGAAGTAGAGATCCATTGCGTTAGCAATGTTTTAGTCTTTAGAGAGAGAAAGTTGGAAGGCATGCAAATAAACGGGTGTGACTGGTTAGAGTTGGAAGTTGTAATGGCAAGGCTGTTATGAGCAAACACAAAACATTCAATTCCCATGGCTTTGCCTGCAGGGGTTTAGGGTTTAGAAATCAAGGGCTCAAGTCAGATGGACTTGTCACTTTTTCTGATTTGCCTATGGTCTAATTCTTGCTAGGATGGGCATGCATGGCTTTTATTTTTGTACATGTAGGTAGGGGTGGTAATGGGTTGGATTGAAATGGGTTAAACGGATTGGATTTAAAATCGATTGGCTTTGGATGGGTTAAAATGGGTTGAGAAACAAAGTTGGGTTGGATTGGATTGTGTTGGCTTCAAAAGGGTTGGATTGGGTTGGATTGGGGTGGAAAAATTTGGGTTGATAATGGATTGATATTGGAACAAATCTAGTTTATAATCTTATTTCTTGCAAGTGTTTGTCGGTTGATCTTGAATTACATTACCTATTGACTGTTGTGTACTGCGAATGATGTGATTTTGGTGCCCTCTTTCTGATGCTTCTATGGTACTAATTTTTCTGATTTTATTTTAATTTTCTGAAAATTTTAAAATCTATGATTTTCTTAAATTTTTTCTATTTTTCTGAATTTTTTGTAATTTTTGTCAAATATATTGTAATTTTTTTCTGATTTTATTTCAAATTTCTGACTGTTGCGTGTTGCTGGATGTGAGCATGGCTAAGGTGAGGCTGCTCGTCTTGTTCCTCCTACTTGTCATCCACCTGCAAGGGTTGGGTAGGGCGTGGATGTTGGAGTCGGCGGCCATTACTGCCCGTGGCGGCTGCTACTGTGGTTGCGGCAGAGGCAGCGGTGGCATTCTCCCTCCCTCTCGGCTCTCCCATTGTTGTTGTACGACTGTGAATTTGTACAGGCAAAATCCAGTTGGCCCAAATAAGCCCATGGATCCAAGTAACGGACTTCTGCTAGCCAGTTCGTGTTGCCTCAGTCCCCTCGACTTTTAAGGAGATTAGTAATCATGCACGTGCAATGTCGTTCCCTTCACATATTTTCAAGTCACACATTAAAGTTCAAGTTAGAAAATATGTCCAAAATTTAGAATGTAGTATCTAACAAAATTGTAGTGTGCATGTCATTTTGAGAGAAAATATAGCACCAAGAATGCATATATAAATTGGGAATAAGTTTTAATGGCAAATATTATGTAAAATTTCAATGCTCTTTGCAAATGCAGCTTAGAGGTGTTATTTTGCAATTTTGGTGTGCTATTGTAGTGAAGCTCAAACCGTGCCACCATGTTCCTTAGATCGAAGCAACCTTCCTTTTGGTTTTCTCCATTTGCAATAGTGTTCATGTGTGCTTGCCACTTTTTTTAGTGTTCATGATTGTTCTTTGGTCTAAACTGTGGCTTCTTTTCTCCTTGATTGTTATTGGGTGTCATGTATCTCTACTCTTGCTACTTGACATGCAGTTTGTAATGGTTTCCCTTGCGCAATTCGGGGCATAATTTTGGAACACACGCAGGAAGAAACATGTTCTGTTCTTATATTGTGCAAGGTTCCAGAAATCGCTAATTGCTAGTCGGTCGGCGAGCAGAGGACTAGGGATTAATCGGTTGAATCGAGGATTAATCAAAATTAATCGGTGGACATTAATCGACAGACTTGAATAGTAGTCCATAAGAAATTAAAGCATGATAGCAAACATCAAGCATCAAATATCAAGCATGATAATAATTAAAGCAAGGTAGCAAGCATGAAACATCAATCTTTATCCTATTGTGACTCTTGTTTATAATTCTTGATTGGAACCACTTCATCTTAGTCCTCATCATTGCCCTCCTCTTCGGATTTGGAATCGGACTTGATCGTAGTATCCTACATCATGAATGTATACAAATTGGCAGCATCAGCAATTCAGTATTCAGCAATCAGAGGGAGAGCGGAGCGGCGGTGGAGCGGCAGAGGGAGGTCGACGGCAGTTGGGGGAAGAGAGGGAGGCCGGCGGCGGTGGGGAGAGAAGAGGAGAGGGAGAGCTGCAGAGGGCAGAGGCCAGAGGGGGAGCGGCGGTGGAGCGGCAGAGGGAGATCGACGGCGGTTGGGAGAGGAGAGGGAGGCTGGCGGTGGGGAGAGCCGAAGAGGAGAGGGCGGCGACGATGGGGAGAGGAGAGGGAGGCGGCGGCGGCAGGGCAGCAAAGGGGAGAGGAGAGGGAGGACGACCGTTATCTTCGGTGGACGGTGGCGGCGGTCCTCCCTCTCCTCTCCCAAATCGGGCTCGTCGCTTCCTCAAAGTCCCAAACCTAGACGGCTTTCCCGAACGCTTCAGCCTTCACAGCACTGACGGACGTCCCCATTCCCCTCTTCAAATCTCTTCAAACCGCCGATTAATTGCCGATTAGCCCGATTTTGACCCGATTAATTGGGTTGACCGATTAATGGGCCGATTTGGTGTTAATCGAAACGGCAGCCTGTCGACTAGGTGTTAATCGCCGATTAATCGGCGATTTTTTCTGATTTTTAGAACCTTGATATTGTGATTACTAGATTTTGAGAAATCTCCGAATGAGAGTAGGAAGTCTCGGATTGATTTGTTATTCTTTGCTTTTGTTCTTTGCAAGCATTGAGTGAGATTCTGTGTTTTGGTAATGTTTGCATGGTAGCTGTTTGATGAAATTCCTGGGAGGGGGATTAAGTTGCAGAGGTTGGAATTTTGGGGCCCAAATCCAAAACCGAAACTAGCGGAGTTTGGAGTAGTTTTGGGCTGCTATCGTCTATTCTAAATCCTGTTTGATTTGCTAGCCAAGGTTGCGGCAGCAAGTTTCAGTTCTTGCCAGGAACTCGCGTTTTTTTCATGGTGGGAAGCAGACTGGATCCGAGTTTGGAGCTATGCCACTGATCACCATTTCAACCTAGCAGCAGTTTTGTTGTTAGTTCAGAGACATGATAAAAATAAAAAGAAAAAGAAAATCAATAGGAAATGCTTGGATGCTTTCCAAAAAAGTGAAATGCACAACTTCTAAAGCAAATTGAGGGCCTACTTTATTACTAACTGCATTAATTCCTTTTAGGATTTGTACAATTTAGTTTCAGGAAAGTATGTCACTACTATCCATTTTTTAGTTGCTGGCAAAGTTGCAAGATAATTTGAAACATATTAACAGATCAGTTTATATGATATGATATTATTGCTAAGTGTGTGGAATCTTGTATGTGTCATTAAGCCCATATTTCTATTATGGCTTCTTCCTATCAGCAATGCAGTGTATGGCTCAATGCTTTTGTTCTTTGTCAGGTTTGAGCTTGCTGAATAACTTGTCACCTGCTACGATTAAGCACTTCAGTTCTTTGGAAATGGCAGCCCCCAAGCCCATTGCTAGGCTAATTTCGCATGTAATTCTTGATTTGGATGGTACCCTCTTAAACACAGGTAAATGAAATGTCATTAGTAGTTTACATCCAGTATCAACTATATATATTTTTCCTGAATTCTCACTTATGGATTCCTTATTTGTACCATATGACAGATTCCATTGCAAATCAAGTGCTGAGGCCATTTCTTGCCAAAAATGGAAAAAAGTGGGATAACAAGAAAGCTTATAGGATAGTTGGAAAGACACCTTACGAAGCTGCAGCCATCGTCTTAGAAGACTATGAGCTCCCTTACTCTACGGAAGAGTTTCTCCATATGATTACTCCAATGTTCAATGACCAGTAATGTCAGCAAAACTCTTTTTATGCTTATCTCTTTTCTTTTCTTTCGGAAATGGCATATTGAAATGCTAGCTTAATGGGGAATTTAGATATGTTTCTTTTGTGATTGCATTTGTGTGAGAATAGCTATTGATTATTTGTGCATGCATATACAGTTGTGTGCCAGTCTATCTCTTCATCATCTGTTCTTGAGATACGCTTATGTACTTCTGCCTGCATCTGCACATGCACATGTTTGTTTCTGCATCAGGGTGTCCATGCTTGCTTGTAGGATTGGTGCTCAATAATTCATGGAAATGATAACTCAAGGTCATGGATAGGTTGCATTTAAGAATTTTTTCCTCATCTTGTCAAAAAAAATATTAAATTATGTACTATAGGTTTCTGTACAAGCATACCAATATATCATGGGAACATTTCAAAACCAAGCAGGTAGTATATATTTCTCTATTTGTGTTTATTATGCTTTTGATTACAAATTTCACTTGGCATGTTACTGTGAAAAAAAGTTTATATCCTGTAAATAAGTGGCATAATTCCATTTAGTATTTGGTTAGCCAATCTCCTCATGATGCTTAATTCAAATAACAAAATTAAGACAGCACATTGATCTTTTGGTTTTACTCAAAAAGAACTTGAATAAAAACAGAGGTTCATTGTCTAATTAAAGCACGGTTATTGCTCGTGATGAAATGATTTATAGTAAAATGAGGAAAGTTGGTGATTGGTGGCAGTGGCATGATGAATGAATTATTGCAATTCCTTTTTTGCTGTAATTTGCAAAGATTGTCCTGAAGAAAAAAGAAAGATGTACTATACTGTTCTTCACTTGTAGTTGACTTCCAATATATGAATAGTACATTGCATTTCATTTTGCAGGTGGTGCAACATAAAAGCTCTTCCAGGAGCTAACCGGTTAATTAAACATTTAAAGAATAACAAGGTGCCTACTGCTTTGGCTTCCAACTCCCCAAGATCAAACATTGAAGCCAAGATTTCTTGCCATCACGGTATGTTTTATTACATCTTAAAAAGTTGAATATGCATATTTCTTTTCTGTATATCAGGTGCTATGATATAATTGACTTGTCCTTATATGAATAGGGTGGAAAGAATCTTTCTCTGTAGTTGTTGGTGGCGATGAAGTAGAAAAGGGGAAGCCGTCTCCATATGTGTAAGTCATTGGATAATCGGATACCTGATAGTCTTGTTAATTAAGCTCGTCTCATTTTATTATGTTTGATTTGCTGGTATTCTGAAATTCAAGATTTTTGGAAGCTGCGAAAAGAATGAACACCGATCCTTCAAATTGCCTGGTGATTGAGGATTCCTTGTAAGTTTTTCCTTTACCATCTCTCTGTTATTTGTGGTACTCTTGCACCCAAGTCATTTATGATGCTTAACAACAACATCACCAACCCTGTGCCCCCCGCTCCCTTTTTTGTTCAAATTGAAATACGTTTTGGGATTTCTTTTTTTGTATGGTAGTTCAGTTCTCCAAGCTACTTTTGTAAAATGAGAAAATAGTTCCAATGGAACATCTGACTGCTGTCGTGAATATCTAGGAATTGTATGATTATTCGAATCATGTAGAGCTATAGCTATGTAGTTCTGCACTTCATAATTTATACTGATGCAATTTTTTGGTGTCATGTGTTTTACATCAAGTACAATCCTTGTTTTAGCTCTGAGAATCACTTGTTTTATTTGTCTACTGCTTCCAATGATTATAGGTTACTGTGCAGCAATGTGGCTACAACATTAGCTCTTACCATGTAAATTGATGATTGTGCTAGGCCCGGTGTTACGGCTGGAAAAGCTGCAGGAATGTATGTGTTAGCAGTACCTTCAGTGCCCAAAAAGACTAATGAATTTAGTTTGGCTGATGAGGTGATCAATTCCCTCCTTGACGCGCAGCCTGAAAAGTGGGGTTTGCCACCATTTGATGATTGTATGTTCTAACTCTTGGGATTATCTTCCACCTATTATAGTAGCAATTTATGGTCTCTTCAACTTATTTTTTGATTAACTTTTTGTGCAGGGATTGAACATACCTTACCAATAGAACCATGGTTTATTGGTGGACCTGTGATCAAAGGATTTGGCCGTGGTTCCAAAGTACTAGGAATACCAACAGGTATGATTGAACTTGGTAGTATAGAGAAATTTTTGAAAGCTACTTCGAATTAGATAATAGTAAAGGGATGTCATGATACCACATATGTACATAACTTTGTTCTTTGCTTTGTTCATCCTTTGTGCCCTTTCACATTATGACCTAGCTAGCTGCCCTACTTTCAAATATAAGTTTTTAGCTTTATGTCTCACTAGGAAAGTTGCAAGACAACGAAATGCCACTAGGATTCTAGTTGATAAGATGCATCAACAGATTCATTAGACACCAACCTGAAATGACTCTTATTGATGAGTCATGCCTGGCCCCTTCTACAATTATGACCACAGTGGAATGCATGGATGTACTTGGGGATTGCTTATGTTATGTTTGCAATTTGCATCCATCTAATTAGTATGCCATCTTTACAAAAATGTCATAGCGCAGCAAGTTGGGCATTGTTCATAAGTGACTCTTGAAAAGCTGAGGAATTCATTGTACATATCCATGTTAAATCAAGGTTTTTTCCTTCTGTTTACTTCTATTAAGAATGGTATTGCTCTTTCCCTCATGTTTTGACTCTTTTTTAGGTAAGTCCAAAGTTTGGTTCCTCTACTTTGGCTTGAGTCTGTTTTTGGTTCTATACTTTAAAATTGTTCAAATATCATCCTCCTACTATCAATATCATGTACTTTTCATCTGTCACCTGGTTTTTGTGGGTGCTATTCCACATTTGAGAATTTCTTTAAGTTTTTGTATCGTACATATAGCAAGACTAAGTGACAGAGGCAGGAAAGAGAAGTCAGAATTAAGGTTATCACGGAATCCCAGTGAGGTGAGTTCGCCTCCTGGCTGACTGAACGCCCAGGCATGCAATTTTATATAGTTTACAACAAATAAACTAATATAATACCAATGATAACATTGCAAATAAAACAAAGTTTTCCTAAGATAACAAATAGTAAGTTATAAGCTAATATCCACCAAAATACCATAACACTAAAGTTCTCAAAGACAATTAAGTAATATAAAAATAGACGGTGCTAGTAGCATATCAATAGAGCATAACATCATGTCATCACCAATAAATCTCAAGAGTCAAGACTCCAAGTCTCAACTCTCAAAGTCAAGTATCATGATCAAACACTAAATCATGTATATGGCCCTCCTCACTCAGTCCACCACTCATGAGGAATAGGTGGAGTTTGACCATAATCATCTTCAACATCTAAATCATTAGCCATTGAAGGTTCATCTTCTTCATTGTCTAAATCTGGCTTCTTGGTAAACTTTGATGTAGAACTTGAATTTTCACCACGTCGAGAATAACCAATCACCTCACCATGAGTTCTTCTAGGAACATTGCGACCCCAAAGCATGTGTGATGCACTGGTGGCTTCATCAACATGAGCCCATGAAAGATCATTCTCATTATGAACTTCTTCCGCACCCATGTAAACCCATTCTTTATCCGTCCCACTGAAACTCTTCTAAGATCAAAGGATTAAAATTGCTTTATTCTACACTCTTCTTTTAAGCCTATTTGCAATCTTTCGATTATATTGAATGTAAACCAAATCATTTAACCTCTTGTGCTCTAACCGGTTTTTTTTTTATTTGGTATGGATCTAAAAATAATAAACAATAATAGAAAATACATAAATTAATTGTAGTATATGACCAACAATAATTGAAATAAGCTTAAATGCTTAGTTAATTACAAACTCAAATGTACTCTAATTGCACTCACACTCGAAGGCTGAACAACAAAGACCAATGATATATGCCTTGCAAACGTTTGGAGTTCTATAGTGTGGCCACCAAATGCACCCCACCAATCAACTCAATGTCAAACATCATACCTATGTTAGAATGCTTAAAAGGAAAAATAGTTTGAAATTGAATACACTTAAAGTTAGTAGTACTTACAAGGATTCTTTGTTTTTTGTTGTTTGATTGCTAATTGCTTTCCAAAGCTACTTCACATGTTCTCATATTCATTAGCTAGGTCATTTGTCTTGGCAAGCAAATCATCATCAATGACCACTTTTTCAAGCACATCATTAAGCATCATCCGTAGTCTAGAAGCATATGTATAATCATTTGCTTTGATGTTAAAAAATTTGTTTGGATTCAAAAACAATGCAGCCTTATATAATTTTTGCTCCATTTGGTCCACCCACCGTCGCTCAACATATCAATCACTTTCTTGAGTATTCTTGGCTTGCTTGCAAAAGAGTCATTGATTTTCTTCTTTGTAAGATCCATACTTGCAAAAACCTCTGGCATTGTTGGCTTCTCATCACCATCAACGATTCTCAACACAATAAGAAGCAGTTGCAATGCTCTAATGCAATCTTTCACTGAATTCTAAAATCTAGTAGAAAGCACAATGTTGCACACTTTGTTCCCTCATCTGTGATTGTCAATTTGGACCTAATCCAATTCTTACTAACAATAGAGACGTTTCAAACATCTCTATGTTACAAAGTAAAGAAAGCTGTGTAAATCGAGTAGCTACGGGTCTCACAAGATCCCTCCCACCTGTCTTTTTCCTCATTGCATCAAGAAATCTTTCATGCTTATAAATAAATGTGGTGGCACACTTGGCATGTTTAATTTGCTTCTTGAACTTTTTCAACTTCCCGACGTCCGTCCCCCCCCCCCCCAAGACGGCACTCCTGGTCGCCTTGGGTGATGCCAAGATTCGCCAAGTAGGTGCCTTGCCTTCGCAAAGCGAGGTGACTCTCCTTGTCATCCAGTGGCCGTCAATTGGACGTCCAGGCGACACTGATGACCATGGTCGGAATAAATTAATGCATGCTAAATAGCTAGTGATTGCTGTATTTGCTTTCCAAAAGGTAGAGACAGAGGTATTATAGTACTCAAATACTCATACACAATCAATCCACTTCTCTCTTCTAACATATCTTTACCTTCAGTACATTTTGTCTTTTGGCGCTATCAACATCTTTTCGATGATTGATGTTTTGATGTTCATCTTGCAGCTAACCTACCTGCGGAAAACTTTTCTGACATACTCTCGGAGCATACATCAGGGGTATACTTTGGCTGGGCTGGGCTGTCAACACGGGGTGTCTTCAAGATGGTCATGAGCATTGGCTGGAACCCATATTTTGATAACAGTGAGAAGACTATTGTGAGTGTTGTGACAACAGTCCTTTCGACTCTTAGCTTTATTACTTTTTCTAAAAGGATTTGATTGCAGGAACCATGGTTGCTTCATAATTTTGGTGAGGACTTCTATGGAGAGGAGCTGCGCCTTGCCATCGTTGGCTACATAAGGCCCGAGGTAAATTAGGGCCAAATAATGCTAATAGCAGCCAAAGCCCTCGATTTCAAGGGGTTTCACGATTTTCAATTCGTGTTTCATGACTGCATGACTGCCTGTGACATGTTACTTTTTCAAATGCTTAGGCCAACTTTCCTTCACTTGATAGCTTGATAAAGAGGATTCATGAGGATGGAAGAATCGCAGAGAATGCCCTCGATTTACCGACATATGCCAGCTACAAAGACTCGCCATATTTGAGAAACCCCTTGCAGTAGAGCAATTCTACCGCTGTGAACCAGCTAGAACTAGATTCCAAGTGATCAGGCAGCGCACAACTCGAAGCGGCTGCTGCACATTTACACATTACTCTATTTATCAAACGGAACTATGTTTATTGTCGGTGCATAAAGAATGCATATTGGTTCTGTTCTATTTTCATTTTTCGCAATGTTCCTAGTTCCCTTGTACGGCTGCTTGTCTATAAGCATGTTTATAATTGGCCCGCAAACCTCACAATATCCTCCGGTGTAACATTACAGGAGCTGAAATTTGTGATAGAGTAAGCAATGTTTTGTCGCATACAGAAAATTGCATATTGTTCTAGCTAACCCTATCTGTAATTTTGCTACTATGAAGAACTGTTTGAAATCACCGAACTGCTGTAAGCAAAGCAACTGTGGCATAGTACTGTGAACTCTCCTGATATCTCATATGGTTGTTTTTTCTCTTAGTGATTTGCATTGTAATATTGTAAAAATTTTGGGTTTAACTATAGCAAGTTGGTATATCACAAATATGTTGGTCCGGATCTACATTTCAACCTTATAGTTAGTGTTATATAATAAAATCATATTTTTTGCGGAGTCTTCTGACTAAATTTTCTTTGCTTCAGGTGGTCTTCCGATCATCAACTAGCATGTACTTCGTGATAAATGTACCAGAAATTAGTTTTTTACACGCATCAACAGAAAATCTGACACGTGACAATATCGGTGAATATGCACAAGCCAGTATTTTTTCGGTGAGTTCGTCCAAAGTTTCATAACAAAAAGTGTAAGGAAATCTATACAAGAACCTACGTACACACTTTGTCATGTTTCACCGACTGGAGCGGATCAACCACACATAATCAATAGCGTCGGATTGAGTGTTTGGTCGATCTGAAACGCTGATCTTTGATCAATAAAGTGCATGATGTATAATCTCTTCACTACGACAACGGATCGGCATCCTAGCTACATATCCTTATCACGAACTAATTAACTGGTCTGAGAACTTTTGATTACTGAAACAGGTAGTCAGTGATTAGCCATTGCATGCTCGGCACACAAGAACTAATTAGTCTTGTGAATGAGTGTGGGCCCCACTGCGCGGTCATCGCGCACGTGCACGTTAACTAGCTTCTCAGTTTAAGTGATTATGATTATATAAGTGCATAATTATCCGAACAATTAAGCGGGATACAATTAAGATATAGTATTTTGGAGAATGAAGCTAGATTAGATTAATGCAATTAATTAATAAATGATTAGTAGTAGTAGTAGTATGGCTTTGACGGTGGGAAGGGAAGTGGCAGCACCGCTTCTGCTTGTGAACCTCGTCTTGTATGACATGCTAATGGCCTTCTTCAGCTCCGTCCTTAACCGCTACATCAATGGCGAGACGTATCACCAAGGTATGTGTATACGTATACGTGTACGTATGTGTATACCGATTGAGTAGACTTGTTTACGTACGTACACGGCTCAAACTTAATTGATGTGTATGCAGTAGTGGCCGGCAACGGCACGACGTTCTACCTGATGGTGTTCGCTGTCCTCGCCAGCGTCGTCGGCGTCGCACCGAAGCTCGCCGGCGTGTACCATGTCCACGTGTGGAGGCGCGACGGCCTCGCGGCGGCTGCATTCTCGGTCACTGTCGCGTGGTCTATCAGCCCTGGCCCTCGGGTAACTTAACTCACCTACCTATATGTCACCGCATATATATAAAAATGCATTTAAGGTCTTTCTAATTTGTACAATCAAAGTGCTCTAACTAAAATTGACGCAATCAACCTACTCTAATACATGCGAATGTGCGATTACTAATTAGGTCTTTAGAAAAATATAATTCATCATTTTTATGATTATACCCACAATTTTGCATGGAAGCACGTGAGAGGCAAATTTGGTGTACAAGTTGTGGTCAATTGATAATATATTTGCAAAAAAATCCCTATACATATAGATATTTGTGACAAGGGTTGTTAGCTGTCTTTAGACCTCCATAGTCACGATAGTGCTACAGGATTGCATAGAACTATGGCCGCGGTCCTCCCTATGGTCACGAAGGGTCAGAAGGAGGAATATTGGGTGATCCAAGAGATTTCTGGACATAACTTAATAACTGTATTCATTTCACGCAAAATCAAGGCATTCGTTATCTTTAAACTTATGTTTTATGTTGTATCCAAGGACGGCGTGGTCGCGGAGATAGTCCCTGCGACCAGCCTCTCTCGCAAGTACAAGGACCAACCTTAGCACTAAGGTCGCAGTATTACACGGACATCCCTTAAACATTACCCTATCACGATCCTTATAGTTATTCTCAAGATAATCATAAGTCCCTGACAAAGTAACCGTCGAAGGAGGTTAAGACGGTAAGGTGGTTCCACGACGACCGAGTCAAAGCCAACCAAGCCGCCACATACCCATGATCAGCAGCAACTACCACACCCATGACCTCACAGCTATTACTCAGGGGCGGTTAGGAGAGATCGTGGGGCATGCTTCTAAGAGAACAACCGACGATCTCTTCGGTAAGTATAAGAAGGCCTTCAAGGGATCAGGGGAGGGATCGAACACAGAGAGAAGACTAGACTTAACAAAGATAGGATTAGCTAGCTACACTTTGTAACCACCTCTCTGTAACTCTTTTTTCCACATAATCAATCAGGACATAGAGCTATTACCTAGCTTAAAGGGGGCCCGAACCTAGATAAACCTTGCTCTCGTGTCCTTAGATTCATTAGTACCTTGGACATCTTGAGAATTTTTCTGATTGATCTCATATCTTCCCACTCATTTTCTTGCATAAGATCGACAGAGGAACCCAGAGTTTCAATCATCGACAGATGGCGCCCACCGTGGGGCCTGAAGACATTTTCATCAAGATTCATTGTATTCATGGATCCATTCCCTTACTTACATGATTCTGAGAACGAATTCGATCACGAGGATCACATAGATGCAATGGATGAAGATGCCATCCACCTCAATGGCAACGACACTACTCTCACAGTTTGTCTTGGGGAAGTATCATCCTTGATCCCAACCACGTCTGTTGAATAGGAATCAGATCAAGCAGTTCACTTGCCCTCAATAGAGGACGAGTATGTGCCGCAGTCGATTGCCTTAAACAACTTGGAAAGGGACGATCTCGATATCCGCTTGGAGAATTTCTCCTCAGACAACATGAAATCTCTCTTTGATTTCGAGTCGAACTCAGATAAAGATGAGATGCTTTCTTTGTCTGCGAACTCAATCCCTAGAGAAATCGTTGCACTTTCGGAAGAAACTCCAGAGCAATGTGATGCTAGATAGGAACGAGAACGTAGACAGAAAGAGGATCAAGAACATGAACAACGAGAGGCCGATGTTCGCAAGGTTGCAGAAGATCTTCTACGACCAACAACCACACGCCAAGGTATCGTATTTCGCGACCCCAGTCCTGGAACGTCTTGACAACCCTCTCCCTAAGGTCACGGGCCTAATTACACACCTATTCCCTCTCCGAACCATTCACCACCGGCAGAGGTGACCTTACCAGGAACTCTACCGGCACCTAAGAGGAATTTAGAGGATCGTCTCCAGAGGATTGCATATGCACTCCGTAATCCGCCCTCTAGTCTCACGAACGATGACAGGATTATATTTGCAAGAGTGCTTGCAAATAATCTTGATGAGGTCGCCCTTAGATTTACTCCAGAAGCGTCATCACATTCGACGACAAGAGGATAGGCTAGTTCACTCCAAGGGCACAAGAGACGTAACCCTATACAGTCCCAATACGACAAAACCAGACGCACAGGTACTTCTCGCGATTATAATAGCATACCGGTACACTCACGTTTGGGACCACGTCGTGAGCCTCCCCAGGTCGAAAATTTCCGCGACCACGGCGTTAATCGCAATGATCAACGACCACGCAGTATGTACGTGGGTTGCAAAACTTTTTCACCCGGACTGCAGAATGTAGTCTGGCCTGATAAGTTTAAATCCGGTACGATCGAAAGATTCGATGGGACTCAAAACCTAATCAAATTTCTCCATATCTACGTTACGGCCATCCAAGCGGCCGGGGAAGATGAGCGGGTCATAGAAAATTACCTGCCCACGGTCCTAAAAGGTCCTGCGTGAACCTAGTTGTTCAACCAACCGGAAGGATCAATCTACAACTGGGAGATGTTGTGCGATGCTATCCTCAACAACTTCCAAAACTACTATGAAAAGCTTGGCAAAGAGGATGATCTTCATCGCTTGCACCAGACTTTGATGGAAACCCTTCGGCAGTTCATCAAGAGATTTGTTGGAGTGAGGAATATCATTCCTAACATTTATGATTCTTCGGTTATCAAGGCTTTCAAGCATGGTGTCAGGTACCGACGGTTCACAGAGGACCTAAGTATACATCCCCCTCGATCAGTGTCAGACTTATTCGACATGGCAGATCACTATTCCAACGCAGCGAAGGGTGTAGAGTGGAATAGAATGGGACAAGGGTAACTTATCTCCACAACCGGGCCTAAAGACCGAAAAGAAGGAAGATTATGCAAAGAAATCCGAGTTCTCTATAGGTGAACGATCTAAGAAGCCAAACAGGAATGGAGAAAGCCGATTCCACGAGGTCACAGTCTTGGACAAGCAACCACAAGAGAAAGGTAAAAACGTTCTATTCAAATCTACCAAGCTTCTCTCCGGAGGTCACACTTGCGATCGCCCGGAAAAATAGACTAACATGCAGGGAAACAAAAGGTGGTGTCCATTACACAACGCTTCTGGACACGACCTCAAGAATTGCCACGCCTGGTTAAAGAGCTTGGAGGATTTATATCAAGGAACTAGACCCATGCCTACCATACCCGAACACAGACAATCTCGAGGCACAAAAGACGCCAATGGAGATGAGGTAATGCCATACCAAGTACTTAGCAATCATGTTAATGTCATTTTTGGTGGTTTTTCATCTTATTATTCTAAGCGTCAATTTAAAACTATCCACCGAGAAGTGAATAGCATCGAAGCTCCTTTAAGAGAGCCTCAATTCCCCCGTTGGTCAGAGACCTCTCTGACATTCAACAGGGAAGATTGTCCCAAAGGAATGTCCAACCCTCGACGACTCCCTTTGGTGATTACCCCCATCATTAACAATGCTAAAGTGGGGCGCGAACTGGTTGACGGAGGCAGCTCACTCGACTTGTTGTTTGTCAAAGCTCTTGACGAGATGCAAATACCTCATTCCAAGATTAAACCAATGGCTCACCTATTTTTCGACATAATACCTGGTTCAACAATGATGCCCATCGGACAAATAGTGTTACCTGTAATACTCGGTGAAACAGAGAACTTTAGAACAGAGTTAATTACTTTTGACGTAATTGATTTTGATTTAGCTTACAATGCCATCTTTGGCAGGCTATCACTCACGAAATTCATGGAGGCAACACATTACGCCTACCAGTGTGTCAAACTACCAGGCCCAAAAGGCGTAATCACAGTTAGAGACAGTCAACATACGGCTCTAACCTGTGATCGCATTTCTTTGGAGTTGGTCGATCAGTTACCCCTGCGGGATGTCAAGCTGGCGACCAAAGAACCTGTGCGATCAAGGCAACTCTGCGACCAGATGAAAAACTAAAGTAAGTTCCTTTGTTCCCAGATGACCCGACCAAGACTGTTCAGATCGGATCATCGCTGGATGCTAAATAGGAACTCGTACTCATTATTTTCCTCTAAGCTAACGCAGATGTGTTTACGTAGAAACCATCTGACATGCCCGGAGTCCCAAGAGAAGTGATCGAGCACAGGCTAGCTATTCAGCCTGGACAGTGACCAATAAAGCAAAAGCTTCGATGCTTTGTTCCTGATCAACAAGAAGCCATCCGTGTGGAGTTAACTAAACTCCAGGAAGCTGGTTTCATCCGCGAAGTTCACCATTCTAAATGGCTCATGAACCCGATCATGGTCCTTAAGTCCAATGGTAAGTGGCGCATGTGCGTCGATTACACCAGCCTCAACAGTGCCTGCCCGAAGGATGACTTTTCCCTTCCCCACATCGATTAGTTGGTCGATTCCAGAGTGGGTTGCGAAATGATAATTTTCTTGGATGCTTACTCACTCTACCATCAAATTAGCATGGTAAAAGTAGATGAAGAGAAAACTGCCTTCATCACACCCTTTGGCACTTACTTCTATGTCAGAATGCCATTTGGACTCAAGAACGGCGGTTCCACATACCAGCGCTTGATGCAAAAGACCTTTCTATCTCAATTAGGACGTAATTTAGAAGCTTATGTAGATGATTTGGTTGTAAAGAGCCTACAAAGCTCTAATCATGTAAATGATCTCACTAAGACCTTCTGTAATTTGAATAAACATGGAATCAAATTGAATCACGAAATGTGCTCTTTTGGAGTCTCTTCTGGTAAACTTTTGGGTTTTCTTGTTTGTCCACGAGGCATCGAAGTTAATCCCGACAAAATACGAGCTATTGAGAAAATGCGCTCTCCTTTCTCAACAAAGGATGTCCAAAGCCTAACTAGTCGAATGGCGACCTTAAGCCATTTCATATCGCAGTAGGCGAACGTGGTTTACCTTCCAGAAAGTTAAGGACTACTTATCAAGTGCTCCAGTTCTGGTCTCGCCACAAGAACGAGAACCGTTACTCATTTACTTAGCCGCAACCCCATGCGCGGTTAGTGCAGTACTGGTCGTAGAACGGGAAGCTGTGCAATGACTAGTATACTATGTGAGCGAAGTTCTAAATGGACCAAAGAAATGTTACCCTGAGGTCCAAAAACCACTTTATGCCCTCTTAATGGCTTCCCGGAAGCTGCAATATTACTTTCAAGCGCACAAGATCTCTGTGCCATCGTCCTTTCCCTTAGGGGACATACTCCGTAATCCGGAAGCAACTGGACGAGTCACCAAATGGGCAATCGAACTAAGAATGTTTGACCTCTACTTCACTGCTCGTTTGGCAATCAAATCTCAAATTCTTGCCGATTTTGTGGTCGAATGGACTAATCCCGACCCACTTCCCCAAGAACTGACAGATTTGTCCACAAACGACCTTTGGACGATGTACTTTGATGGTTCTCGCGGTTTTTCAAACTCGGGGGCTGGAGTGGTCTTAATTACGCCTCAGGGCGGCCAACTTCAGTACGTCAGACAACTCCACTTTGTTGCGACTAACAACGTAGCAGAGTATGAAGGTCTTCTTGCTGGGCTTCGAGCAGCCAAATCCCTTGGAGTCCATCGGCTAGAGGTGAGGGGAGACTCAGCTAGTCGTAAACCAAGTAAACAAGGAGTATAACACCTCCGACGAGACAATGGCTCATTTCCTGGGTGAGGTGAGGAAATTGGAAAAATACTTCAAAAATTTTGAAGTCCAATTCGTGCCGAGAAGAGACAATACTCTCACCGACCAGTTATGAAACCTGGGTCCTCACGCGCATCCGCTCCGGCAGGAGTGTTCATCAAGCACTTAAAATATCCCTTGATCACCGAGACGACCAAGGCGATGACTAACGTCACCACCCTCGAGCAAGAAACAGATTGGATCCATCCATTGAGGATCTATCTTACGCATGGGACCTTCTTTGAGGATGAAACTGACACGGATCGGTTAGTTAGAAAAGCACACATGTACAAACTGGTCGATGACACCATGTACAAAAAGAGCATGCAAAGCGTACTCATGCGTTGCATACCTCAGCAAGAAGGTAATACACATGGTTACGTAGTCAATCAGTTCATCACTCGTCCCTGGGTTTGTCCATAAATCAATCCTGTGACCAACATACTACATCTCTAGTATAGTCGGTCACAAGAGGGGGCTAGGGGATATTAACTGCAATATTTAATTGTAAGGTCAAGCATTTTCCTTAGTTTTGTGTTACTCCTACTAACCATGTTTATTTGCAAGGTACAATAACTTAAGAAATGTTATCTCATTGTCAATAAAAGATAGTACATCAAGGAAGGCCCAAGTCATGTAATAATTTCTCTACAAGAACATTGACCTCGGCCCTGATCACATCCAACTGATCCTCGCTATCGAAAGCTACTCTTTCAACAGTTGGCCGCAGGTCTAAATCCGGGCCATAGTGTTGTCTAAGCTTGCAGAGTAACGCAGAGGCCACTCACGTCAGTCTTTAGTGTCTCCCTACGCTTCTTCACAAACTCTGGCAACATAATGACAAGCAAGTCGGATTGGGCGTCGACCAGGTTGCAAGACTCGGCCAGTGACAAGTCATCACCCGTCAGTTTGACCACTTCCGCATCAAACGAGTCTGCAATTTCCTTTAGCTTGGCCAGAGTATTTTTCTCAGTGAGGTGGCAGGTTTTGATGACCATTTCCAAACCCTCCTCACTGAGAACTTTCTCTATTTTCTCTTTGGCCTTGTCGCTGGCCGACCGAAGTTGGTTAATGATGTTGTGAAGCCTCTCCAGGTCGTATCCACGCCTGATGAACTTCTCTTCTAATTCATCTTTCTCTTCAGTCAGCTTTCAATTTCTTTTCATTTGGCCTAATCAATGAAAGGAATATATTCGAGATCGAGTAATTGTAAAATCAACTCAGCAACAAAAACTTCTACTGAAAAGAACTTACAATCGATGTCGGCTTGCAGTTTACAGCACGTCGATGTGATGCCATCCTTTTCCCCTTGGAGAGCATCATATGACCGTTTCTTTTCCTCCAAGGACGCGAGGGCACCTGAGAGTTTTTCATCCTTTTCTCTCAGGGCCTCGGTCACAAATTGTCGCGTGCGGTGGCAATTTCTTCCACTAAAGCAGAGTTTTCCCTGCGACATAATAAAGATTACCGTTTTGGTCGATACAAGGATTAAAGATAAAGTAAGACACTTTCTGCTTTACAAGGTCGCGCTTCACTTGCATGACCTTGAAACGCTCTATCAGCAGGCCGACCATGGACGCGCTGCGAGTAGAGTTCTCAAACCAAAATGAACAGACCTTACGCAAAACTCAAACACATTATACATTTGGATCATGAATCATTATAGCACATTTGTAGTCAAAGTAAGTTGAATCGTAGACATGCTAAGTGGATTGAATTTATTGAAACCTTTTTGTATGTTGTGAAATATAAGAAAGGTAAAGATAATTTGGTTACTGACGCATTGTCTAGACGTTATATCTTGTTATCCCAACTTGATTGCAAAATTCTTGGGTTGGAAAGTTTAAAGGACCTATATTCTACTGATTTAGATCTCAAAGACATTTACATTAATTGTAAAGAAAGAATATGTTGGGCTCGATATGTACTGAATGATGGCTATTTGTTTAGAGCTAACAAGCTTTGTGTTCCTGCGAGTTCCGTTCGTCTTTTTTTGTTGCAGGAGGCTCACGGCGGTGGTCTAATGGGATATTTTGGGATACGCAAAACAGAAGACGTCTTGGCCACCCACTTTTACTAGCCAAAGATGAGGTGAGATGTTGAGCACTACATACGGCGATGCAATACTTGTCAAATAGCTAAGTCTCACTTAAATCCACATGGGTTGTATATGCCTCTTCCTATTCCGACAATACCTTGGGAGGATATTTCTATGGATTTTGTGCTAGGATTACCAAGGACTAAGAAGGGGAGGGATAGTATATTTGTCGTCGTTGATAGGTTTTCTAAAATAGCTCATTTTATACCTTGTCATAAGAGCGATGATGCTACTCATATTGCTGATTTGTTTTTCAGCGAGGTCGTTCACCTCTATGGAGTACCGAGGACAATTGTTTCTGATCGTGATACCAAATTTTTGAGTCACTTTTCGAGGACACTTTGGGGTAAGCTTGGGACGAAGCTGTTGTTTTCAACTACATGTCATCCCCAAATTGATGGTCAGACTAAGGTCGTCAACCGAACACTTGGTACCATGCTACGAGCAATTCTCAAGAAAAATTTGAAGCTTTGGGAGGAGTGTTTGCCACACGTTGAATTCGCCTACAACCGTGTTGTGCATTCTACTATCAAGTTTTTTCTGTTCGAGGTCATCTATGGATTTAAACCTACTACGCCAATTGATTTGTTACCTCTACCGCTTTCAAAAAGAGGTAATCTTGATGCCGAACAGCATGCTAAGATGATTCGTAAGATACATGAGACGACCAAAGAAAATATTGAGAAGATGCAGGTGTAGTATCAAAAGCATGGAAATAAAGGGCGCAAGGAAGTTGTGTTCGAAGGAGATTTAGTTTGGTTGCATTTGCACCATAATCGATTTCCAGAACAGCGCAAGTCCAAACTAATGCCACGAGGTGATGGACCATTCAAAATTCTTGCCAAAATCAATGACAGTGCTTACAAGTTGGAGCTACCTGAGGACTATGGAGTGAGTGGTACATTCAATATTGCTGATTTATCTCCATACTTGGGTGTGAATGATGGGCAAGAGTTGAGGACGACTTTTTTTCAAGAAGGGGAGTATGATGAGGACATCACGACCATACACTCACATGCATTAACGCGAGCGTATGTGCGTCATCTTGGAAAACAGGTGAATTCGTTTCTTAAGCGAATTAATTATTTAATTACAGAAAAAATGATATTACCTAATGATTGTTCTTTGCTTGTTGGTACATGTGAGGGAGTTCTGGATGAAGTTGTTGATCCAATTCTTAGCCAAGGAAGAATGAACACTTTTCTAGAAACTTCGACCAACGATCACTTCGACCACATTAATCAGAAGAACTCTGCGCTCAACCAGAAAGGCTCGAGATCGCAGTGCTGCCCAAGGTCGCAGCCCATGGTCGGAAGCACATGGTCGTAGCCTGGGGACCATACAGCCTGCCGACCAAGCAACAATTAGATGTTTGATCAGATACTTCGACCAAGCGCCAATTTCAGCACAGATGTTCAAGTTGATTGTGTGAGTACTTGTTGGAAAGATATTCGAAAGAGCTTTCCAACGCATCAAGAATCATCAAAATCTAACTTTGTATGCAACCAAGGGACCTAAAAGCATGAAAAGTGCATGAGACGAAAAGTCCGGCCCGAACATGAGAAAGATAGTTCCGGATTTTATCTTCTATAGTATGTTAGGATTTTATTCTGTTTTGAATTAGATTAAGATTTGAAGTCTAATTTAAACTTCCTATCTTTTGTAAACACCATCCTCTATAAAAAAGAAGGCATGGACTTAGTTTTAGGCAGACTTCGTTGAATATTGTACTCTCGTGCCATGGTTGCCAACTTGTACAATTCGGGGTTTCACAGTTCAACTCATAATTCAAATTATTGAGTGTTGATATCTTTCTGCTGTTGCTCTTGCTTTTCTTATTGATTTGTTTGATTTGTTCTTCGTGAACAAATCAATCTAGCTTTGCTTGATTGATAACCAATTGAGGAGTGGTTTAGGATTGTGATGTTGCTGGTCGCGTTCTTGGATCGTGGTTAGCCGCCCCTTCGTCAAGGTCACAACTCGTATTTATCCACAGATTTCTCCTATGATGGAAGATTGGGACCAAACTTCATGCACGCATCTTAAGGAAAGGCGTGTGCATATCAGATATCCTATGCATGAAAATTTCAGGGCTAATCCCTCTGATATCATTAATTGAATAACCTACAACATTGCGATGTACACAAAGTAAAGAAATCAATTTGTCTAGTTGTGAATCGGTCAAGTTTGCATTAACAATGACAGGTTGCATCTCATCATCATCCAAGAACACATATTTCAGTGAGGAAGGAAGAGTTTTAAAGGTAGGTTTACTTAGATTTTTCTTACCTGTGATGTTGGAATCTGAGATGTCCTGTTTGGATGTTTCTTTTGTTGGTTCGTCGTTGTTTTGTCCATCATCCTCGCTGTTGTCCATTAGTTCATTATCGAATATTTCATCGGTTCCTTCTTCGAAAGTGAGTCGAAGTGGTGACTCCTCTTCTAAGACTTCTTCTATATCATCCACGCTATAAATTTTCTCCTCATAAATAGGGCAATTAACAAGGTTAGACATTTTAAACAAAATTTTCTCCTCCCCTATGCGAAAAGTAATTCTTCCGTCACAAACATCAATGAGGGCACCTGCTGTCCAGAGCATTGGTCGTCCCAATATAATAGGTATATCAACATTTTCATCCATATCAAGAACGACAAAATCAACTAGAAGATAAAATTTACCGACTTGAAGAGGCACATCTTCCAAGATTCCCTCCGGATACTTTATCGAACGATTGTCAAGTTGTAGAACCATACGTGTAGGCTTGATCTCACCCATGATCAAACATTGTGCGATGGTTAAGGGCATCACAGTAACGCTTGTGCCTAGGTCACAAATGTAGGATCGAGGATGCCGACTAGAGGGGGTGAATAGGAGGCTTTAAAACTTTTCAAATTAGAAAACTTTTTTGCAAAGGGGAACAAAATCAATATAGCACAAATAAAAGGAAGAGAGAAGACAAACACAAGGATTTTTCCCGAGGTCTCGGAGACTCGCCCAGTCTCCCCTACTCCTCGTTGAAGCACTCAAATGAATGAGTCTTCCTTCAATATCCACAAAGGATATTTCTCACTAGTGGTTGCTCCTTGTCCACTCCAGAAAGGCGAGCACTGATGCCTTTTACAATCACGCCGAGTCTCTCCGACAATCTCCAAAATGGAGAGATCAACGGCCACAACACCAAACCGTCTAGGTGAGGGTGTTCACCAAGAGTAATAGGTTGCAAGGTCTCTCCTAGACCTCCAACACGCACCAAGAAACTCTAAGTATGCAACAATGATGCGAATAGAAAACTTGGTGGATCACAAAAGCTCACGACTTGATCAAAAGATCAAGATTTTGTGTTATGAACAAAAGTTCAAGTGTGTGTATGAATATGAGGCTGCTTGGTGTACAAAACAATAGCTCAAAGCCTCTATTTATAGCCCCAAGAATCAAATTAGCCGTTGGAGCTCGCAAACAAAAGAAACAGTACATGCTGACAGTCAGCATGGGTCACGACCAGAAAGAAGTAAAATCCGGAGAAAACTCAGCTAGCTGTTTGAGTTCGTATATGGAAACAAAACAACACATACTGACAGTCAGTAACTCATGCTGACAGTCAGCATCTACCTTAACGGCTGACAAAAATTACGGATAAAAACTTTGCTAGCCGTTTGTTGTCGTATATGAAAACTGACAACTCATACTGACAGTCAGCATCGACCACAAAAACGACCAGTTAAAAACACATTCTCAAAGACAACAACTCGAGGTCGAACTTCATACTGACAGTCAACAACACATGCTGACAGTCAGTATAGTTCAAAAGATTTTAGCTCAAGAAAATATGCTCTCTGGACAATTGTCAGTTTAAACAGACTGACATTCAGACTGACAGTTAGCATAGCATACTGACAGTCAGCATGAATAAAAATAGCCATAACTTTTGATCCAGAAATCTGATTTAAGAGTTTAATAGCTCGTTTGAACTATAATTTAAATGGCTCTATTTTTGTCAACAGACGCAAAAAACAAATCTACCTAGATCTTTCTAGAAAGGACAAAAACACTTCTGCTGTCAAAAACTCATCTAAAAAACCAAATCAAATCCAACCGAAAATAATGCAATGCAGTGACTTAATAGTTTCTCGGTTTATGCTGGAAATGTAGAGAGGACTTGCAACCCCTCTTTATAGTACGGTTGAAAACTAAAAATAAATTTCTAAACCGATCAACCTCCAAAACACCAAGATCGGTAAAAATAAAACTCATCTTACCTTAGGTCCTTTACATCTTTAATCTTGTGACTTGTGCTTTTTTTCTTTCACGTTGGGTTCATCTTGATCATCTTAAATGTCTTCCTAACCGAACTCTATATCCAAATATATCAAAAACACAATTAGTCTGAAACGCTTGTTTTCATTAATCATCAAAATCAAATTAGGCATAAATGCCTAGATGCAACAGCAAAGAGCTCGATTTATGTGTACCGTACCTATGTTGCAAGGGATGGAGAAGCTCCCTTGATCCCGCAGCTTTACCGACATCCTATTCTGAATTAGTGCACTACAATTTTCGGTTAAAGCAACGATTTGAAATTCACTCAAATCCCTCTTTTTAGTACGTATATCTTTCAAGAATTTTTCATAAGAAGGCATCTGAGTTACTAAGTCAGTGAAAGGCACAATCACATTAAGCTTTTTTAAGATTTCAACAAATTTTTCAAATTGCTTATCGAGTTTCGCTTTTAGTACCTTCCCAGAAAATGTAGGGTTGGATTATAAATACGTGTTACCTGATTTTCTCCACTTTCCTTTTCTTGTGGTTCGACAACCTAGTCATCATCCTTAGCCGGCTGTGATGGTGTTTCTTCAATTTCTCTTGCCGGCGCAGGTTCAGTTGGTGGTGTTCGTTCTTGCAGCTTTGTTCCACTCCTTAGGATCACTACATTAGAAACAAGAAGTTTAGAACAAGCTATAGAATTAATTTGCTCAGAATTGCGTGGATTGATAGGTCAAGAAGGAAGAGGGTTATCGTTTTTCTGTGCAGGATTCGCCAATTGTGCAATTTGAGCCTCGAGCATGCGGAAGTGAGTCGATATGGAGTCTATCTTTTGGCTCATGGACGTCTTCTCTTTCTCTTGGTTTGCTAGGAAGTTCTCCAGCATGCGCTCCATATTCGACTGCTCAGGTTGTCGTTGGTTTGGCGGTCGATAACGTTGCTGATTTTGTGGTTGGAATGGTGGCCTTTGAGCTTGAAATTGGGGATTTTGTTGATGTTGTTGCTGCTGTCCAAAACTTTGTTGTTGGCGTTGAAGTTGTTGATTTTTTCCTGACCATGCAAAATTTTGATTGCTGCGCCATCCAGAGTTATATGAGTTAGGAAAAGTATTACCTTGCCGTTGTTGCATACCCTGAAAAGCGTTTGCATGTTCCATGGATGGGTTATATTGGCATTCATGGCCATAGTGACCTTGTATGCTGTACAGTTCACATATAGGAGTAACCGCATTAACAGATGAAGTAGAATTTGATCCAAGAATAGCAAGTTTATCGGTTAAAAGTGCTACCTGTTCGGTTAATTGCGACATTACACTTACATCCATGCTATTGGTCGGAGCTTGTTGAGTAGCTCGATCGTTCAGTTCCTGATTGTGTGTAGTTCTGAGTTATACCTTTGATGAGGTCATATGCTTCGTCCATACTTTTGTTCATCAATGCGCCGCCAGCTGCGGCGTCTATGGCCATCCGTGCATTGTAGTTCAATGCGCTGTAAAACATTTGAACTACAAGCCACTTCTCTATTCTGTGATGCAGACATTTGATTAGCAAGTCCTTGTATCGTCCCAAGCATCGTAAAGTGATTCACCTATTGGTTGAGAAAAAGATGCGATCTAGTTGTGAATTTGAACAGTTTTAGTAAGAGGGAAAAACTTACCCAGAAAAGCTCGTGAGAGTTCGTCCCAATGATGGACACATGAGGAAGAGTGTATAACCATGCTCTTGCCTTCTCACGAAGCGAGAAAGGAAAGAGCCTCAAACAAAGTGCATGCTGTGTTACTCCATGAATCTTGAAAGTATCACAATGCTCAAGAAACATATGTAAATGTAGTGATGGATCTTCAACGGCAAGACTACTGAATTGGTTTTGTTGAACCAAATTCAAAAGTGCAGGTTTTATCTTAAAATTATTTGATTCAATCGGTGGTCTAAAAATACCTGATTGCAATCCCATGCTAAGCAGGGTTGCATAATCCTTTAGTCTCTTTTGGTCCTCCATTGTTGGTATTTGGTCAATGTCTTCAAAAGTTTGTGAGTTTTCCTCCGATCTTACCTGTCTTGCCTCGTACTGAAGTTGGCGTGCGGTTTTGATAGGCTCGTCCGACCTATCCAGCTTTGCACTACTGTCCCTGAAAGGTTAGTGGTGCAAAGAAAAGAGGAAAAAGAAAATAGAAGCAAGATTGAGAAGTGAGACTAACTTATATCAGTGAAAAAATTAATCTAAAAATATGAATTACCGTTGCTCCCTGGCAACGGCGCCAAAAACTTGATCACACCTGAGAGGATCGAGCACGATTGTGTAATAATAACCACAAGTGAACGGTTGAACGTTGAGTACTTGAGGGTCGAATTCCATGAGGAACAAGCGTATTCGTCTTTCTAGCTTAATGGATCACTGATTAAGTCTAAACGATTTTTGAGTGGTTATTTTGCTACAACTAAGTCTAACAATCTAAAGTTTGCAAGCTGGAATGAAAATCTAGGGTTTCAGGATTTCCATAATCATTAGGTATAATTTTATCCAAGGTCCGAGAATTGTAAAATAATTTCAATTGTTTTTCAAGACAAATTAACTTTCCAGTTCGGGGCGTTGGGTCAACAGTCAGAGGATCGCTTCCACTGTCACGTTTGGCTAGAGCCTCTCTCCTATTCAGGGTTCCGCGTCAAAGCGCTAAGAACTCAAAAACTCCCCTAAATTCTTGTTAAGACTCAACTGTTATGTTTGTTGCCGAAACGAGAATTTAGGGTTTTGGAGGAAGAAAACATCATGAAATTACTTTAAAACTAGAAATAAAAACTGAAGAAGAATCACGCCATCAGGATTAGGTCATCCCTAACCCTAGAGGGGATCTACTCGCTAAAAGCCATAATAATACAGAAATAACAATAAGAAATAAATAAAAAATTACTTTTGTTGCTTGAAAATTGAGGTTGCCGTGCTTGCCGGCTTACAAAGGTAATAAAAATAGAGAAGGGCGCTTTTCTAAACTAAAACATAGACCTAATGGCTCCTAAACCTAAGAAAGAGATAAAAGAACCTCTAAAAGGCATGATTAATTGAGCCAAAATCTTCTCTATTTATAATACACAGGTAAACATGTCCAAAAATAACTCCTTGATGTGCGGGCGACGAAGTCTGCTTTCAAACGGTGCGAGAACGGACAAATCTGAGTCAAAACTGACCAGATTCGACCAGTTCTGATCCAATACGACTCAAACCAACCAATTCTGGCTAAAACCAACCAAGATCGATCAGTTTGAGTCAAAACCGGATCAAAACGGCCCACAAACAATCAGTTTGGATAAAACCCGCTTCAAAACGGCTCATCCACGACCACTCTCGATCAATCCTGGCTCGAAATGACTGGTTTGGATTAAAACCGCATCAAAATTGCGCCGAAGAATCCAATTTGAACACGATCGGGACACGTGGCGCAATCACGGCCACACACGCGCCGTGGCCGCAACCGAGTCGAACACGAGTGGGACACATGGCGCAATGACGGCCAGACACGTGTCACGATCGGATCCGAGCAGGAATCTTCTTCGACCGCGTTGTATTCGACCAGGTCTTCTTTTCGAGTAGGATTCTTTTTCGAGTAAAAATCCCTTTTTCGCTCGCGGTTCGTATGGTTTGGATCTTTTACCCGCCAATTCGACTTTGACCAGGTTACTTTTCTTCTCCAGTTGTGTTTCTTAGTCATTGGAGGCTCAAATGTGGTCGAAATTGCTTCAAATTTGGAGGATTTGATCCCTGAAACATGATGAATACAACTGTGAAAACAATTTATGAAAATAATTAATTTTTGCACATAAAATGTCGCATCAAAGGAGTTTTAAGCATGATTTTGCATGTTTTTGACACTAAACCTAGGGTAAAAGTGCTACCAAGTTAGCACTTATCATTTGTATCGACACGGCAGCGTGGGGGAGAGAGAGAAGAATGGGAGAAAAGGGAGAAGAAAAGGGACGGTGGCGGCGGTGCAATATAAGCCAACGATGGCCTAGATCTAGGGCAGAGGAGTGGAGCAGAGAGCCGAGAGAGAAAGGGGGAGCAAGGGCGACGACACCGAATGGATCTGAAGCAGATCTTGGGCTCCGGCGGCTGCATTGGTGGCAGCGTTGGAGGAGAGGCGGCGCCACTGATCCAATGAGCCCAAGCAGTGCAAGCAAGAAAAGAAGAAGGAGGAGGAGAAACAAAGAAGAAGGAAGGAAGGACGAAGAAGACGAAAGGAGGGAGGAGGGAGGCTAGAGAGAGAAGAGGCTCCACTGGCGGTGTACGGCGTGATCGCCGCCGGTGTGGTGGTAGGAGGTGTGGATCACGACGAGGGAGGCAGAAGAAGAAGAAAAATCAGGCTCAACCATTTACATGGGCCGGCGGCTAGGTTAAGAGGGATTTTTAGCATGTTTTCAAAACGGTCCTCGAAAGACTTGGAAATTACAACCAGATCCTTGTGAATTAGGGTTCTGGTTTTCTGAGTCTGCCAATTTGTAGTTGGGTCCTAGGACTTTTTCAAAATTTGCACTCAGGTCCTCCCACTAAGGGTTTCAGCATTTTTTTGTGTCTAGGCTATTTTGCATAGAGATGTATGAGGTTACTACAAATTACAAAAGAGCCCTTGGCTGCTATGTTTTGAAATTCCGAGCCCCGAAGACTCTGATTTTGGCACGATCAGTTCCTACGCATCCGTAGAAACACGTGCTTCTATCTGGAATCGACCGAGGGTCAGGTTTAGTCAATGAGGCGCATCCCGCTAGCCCACAATCCATCCGATTCACGTTGACCTGCGATAAAAAATTATGAAACAAGTAATCCAGTTGATTTGGCAACAAATCTGGAATAACCTAAGTATACAACGAGGTATATGACTAAAATGTGCATAAACATGGGGAATATATGGAAAAATCATGCAAATCAGATAAATTTCAGTCATCTGCAAGTTTTCCTAGCAATGTACATATCCGTAGCATTTGTCATCTCTGAAGAGGCTATGGAATATTGCTAACCGTGCGATGCAACTCTTACTGCAGGAACGAAGGTATCCACAGTCTGTTTAGAGGCGCAGGCCCTCGTATGGGACCTGCTAGGCATTCGGTGGGCATTGTCGTCTCTTCTTATGAAGTTGTCAAGCATGTCATGCACAGAAAACACGCAGAGCTATAACGTGGCCTTAAGTAGATTTCTACCACAGTCAGTAATCACTGACAATTGCAGCTTCTGATCCACATACAAGATTTTCACTTTTGAAAGTCATCTTTGCCTACCTGTGTTGTCAACAACGTTATTCTAATAAAAGTGCAGCCATTCAAATGTTTGTCATTTGTGTGTCACTATGTTGTGTTGCTCATATATGATGTTGGTTCACAGCACTTGCTTGTATAAACTGAGTAAAGCGGTGGCAAACATGTATATAGATTAAACAGGGAAAGCAAGTAATATTCACTACAGATGTACAATAGTTTTAAATGCAAACTAAACATAGAACCCGTATCCAATATCCTGCAACCTAAAAATTGGCCTAACAAATATTGTAACAAGCATATGCAAATAATGTTGTAGAAACTCGTTGTTGTGTCCACAGACATTTTCTCTCTACCACTAAAAAAAACTTCATTAAGTTTGTTTTGTGAGGTTCTAAAGCTGGATCAGGTTGTGAGGCTCTAAAGTTAGATCAAATCCAATGAAATCATTTTTTCGTCTTCAACACCGCCCCCCCCCCCCCCCCCGGTCCTTACATCAGTTAAGTTGGAACCGAGGAAGACAAGACAAAATGAGGGTATGGGTCTAAGGAGAAGGAAGCATGAACCAAATCTATATAGTAGTTTTGGTCCCAATTCAATACAACACCGTTTATATTGCAGAGTTTGTCATGGCACAAAACAAGGGCAACACTTTAAACTAGAAGGGCAAAATCTACTCTGCAATAGATTTGTCTTCATCAAAACAGTAACTTGGGTGATCACATTAGCTTAAAGAATAAGTAACAGCTTCGAACATGGATATATCCAGATACAAAACTGATTACAGGGAACCTTCACGTCTCTTTCCTTCTGCCCCCCTTCTTCCTCTTGCCATTTTTCTTACCCTTTCTTATCTTCTGCTGTGGCCCGTCATTGCTTGATGGTTTTGGTGGTGCCAAAAGATGTTTTACATCGAGTATACCGTTCCTGAAATGCCCTTCTGTTTCCATGAGCATTCAGTCTTCTAGTCTACTCTTTTGGGCTTTTGTGTATTTGGTATCTCGCTTCCTAAAAATCACAAGTAGTTTTTCCTGTAAAAAATCTCACGGGTCAGTAAGATTGTCTACACCATAGACAATGAAGTAAAACAACAAAATGACAAGAAGTTCACCTCTTCAATTTTATTTTGTTCTCTTTTGTTTTGATTCTTCAAAGCTGGCTTTGATACACTTAATGGTGTACGATGCTTCTTAACAATCTATTGCAAATAATAATAAAGTTAAGATACCGATAGCTTTCAGCTCAGGGCAAACAAAGATCAAGAAGATTGCCTTTCCACCCAATTCGACTACTTTCCGGTTCTCCAGTTGCTTTCGATCCTTCCATGTGGAGGCGCTAACAAAGAAGTGACAAACAAATATTGATGCATCCATAAATTCTTGAGATCAAACTTCAAGCTTTAAGTACAGGTGAAATGCAAAATGACAAAACCGCACATTTCAAATGAAGCTTAACAGAGAAACATTTCCCCGCTCTTTCTTACAGGATGACAAAAAGAAGTACGAGCCATTTTGAAGCCTCAGCCTATATGAATGGAACAAAAACGGAAGGAGCTCTTTAACTTATCTTGGCTAGAATGGAATTGATAGACTACAAAATATTAATATATGGCATGTTGAAACAATAAATAAAAAAAAATTACATGATCAAAGTGCAACTCTTCAAAACCAAAAGAATTAAGACAAAAATTCACATCTGCCCTTGAGTTACCTAAAATGAAGTCTCCTTTCGATGAGCTGTATTTGGTCCCCGTTGTATAGATGCAAACACCAATAAAATCAATTCCCACGATGTTCCAATTATAAAGGAAGAACTTAGAAGTCCAAACTGAAAGGATAGTAGGTTATGAAACCCATCATAGGTAATTACACACTATATAACTAACTCTAATTGTGCACCCACCATTGTAACTATTGGGGGTATTTGGATGATGGCCAAAATTTTGGCATGCCCAAGAATTTTGGCCAATCCCCAATACAAATTACAAAGGATTGGCAATTTGTGGTTCTAGACCAAATTGGGCAATGGTAAGAGCACCAGCAAAAAAAGTTAAAAACAATAAATGCAGATGTAGAAACCATGATCAGCCAAGAATTAGCATAGAACACAACCAAGGGAGAACAGCACCAAACGACAATAACAATAATAATAGAAATCCAACCAAATTGTCCTTCAAGTAGCAAATGCACTCGAGTTATACATTAGACTCAGCTAGGACCCAAAAACCTGTCATGGTAATTACTTGTCATGCGTCAAGTCCACAACATAGCAATGTCCCATCCTCGCTTCCCTTGTAATTTCTGCAATGAAATTAAGAAATGAGAGCGTCAATTTTAAACCAGCATTGTTAACAACAACAAAAAAAATGAAGTAAATCCAGTGAGATTTTTGAAGGAACAAAAGACATTTCTAGGGAAATTCAAGACAAGTTGGTAAGCGACCTAATAAACATAACAATTATAAGAGTATGCCAAGGAGAATCAGATATTATTTTTTCTCTTGATACTTAGTTAACTAACCTATAAAACCCATGAACTCTCAATTAGTAACCATAGTATCATAGAAGATAGCCGGGCAATTATCGAGATATAATAGGTGTAATAATGCTACAACAGGTCCATAACTAAACTATAGAACAAAATGACGTTCCCTCAAACAGAATAATGCGTAGCATAGTGCATGATTTCTCAAATCCAAATCAAAAGAGCGACCAAAGGTGTTCAAGGAAACTTACAAATCTTGTTTACTGCCACAATATCACAGCTCTAGATGTATTCATTTGCTGGCCCAGTATAAAATAATCCTCGATGAGACTGTCAACAGAGACAAGATCATCGACAATTGTCATCATGATTTGTAGCTTCTTGATGCCGAATCCAACTAGAACAAGCTTGGCTGCACCGTATGATGATTATTCAAGTTAGAAACCCATCTAAACAGGCATCAACATATTGGAAAATATTAAACCTTTATTTCACAAGTAGGAAAACATAAACGAGCAGAGTCCCATATGCGCACCCCAGAGCAAGCCTTCCATCTTCACACTCCTGACAGTTGCCTCAAGCTTGGTCATGTCAGTTTCATCATCCCATGGATTCACATCAAGCAGAACTGATGACTTTCCAGCTAACCCAAAATAAGGACAGAGTTAGAAATGGATTACAAAGCACAAAACATAACCTCATCAGCCTCAGCATTTGAGTATAGTAATGAGCATATAGTCTTTCTAAATACAAATGTCCACGTGCAACTACAGGTGAGATAAAAGATCAAAACAAATGTATGAAACACATACATTCTTTCTTCTTGCCAGAAGCCTTGACAGCTGCGGCACACTCTTCAGCTGCCTTCTCTTCTTCAGTCTCCTCACCAAAAAGGTCAACAACATCATCATCATCAGCTGCTGGTGCCTGCAATCATAAGTTCTGCTTTAGGGATCCCAATAATACAAAAAGCAAGTTTTTCAAATTTTGTTGTCAACAAAATACTCTCAAGGATATGAACTTAATGTTGCATCTAGGCCTTCATGCCTAGCCCTAATTTTGATGATTAATGAAAATAAAGTGTTTAGGACTAACTGTGCTTTTTGAGATTGATTAATACAGGGCTCCGTTGGGAAGATTGTCAAGATGAACAAAACGAACCCAACGCAAAAGACGTAAAAGCATAAGTAGCAAAAATGAAGACAAGACGCAAATGTGAAAAAGCAAAGGACCTAAGGCAATCCGTATTTTATTTTTACCGATCTCGGCGCTTGGAGATGATCGGTTAGGAAAATTGTTTTTAGTTTTTAACCGTACTATAAAGAGGGGTGGCGAAAGTCCTCTTTTTATCTCTAACATAAACCGAGAAACTTAGGTCATTGCATTGCATCTTTTTGGTTGGATTTGGTTTGAACTTAATTTGGAAAATCTGGATTTTCAGTTCAGTTTTTGACAGCAGAAGAGTTTTTCGATTTTCTAGAAAGATCTAGGCAGATCTGACTTTTACTTTTGTTGACAAAAATGTAGCCCTTAAAATTATCTTTCAAACGAGCTATTAAAAACCTCTTTTGGATTTCTGGATTTAAAGATATCTCTGTTTTTGTTCAGGCTGACTGTCAGTTTGCTAAACTGACTGTCAGTTTGAATGTCAGTTTGATTAAACTAACAATTGTCCAGAGAGGGTGTATTTTGTGCTCAAAATTTTTGTACTAAACTGATTGTCAGTTTGTCCATACTGACTGTCAGTTGGGGTTTCGACTACAGTGCTTTTAACTGAGTTTCTATTTGTTTTTGGTCGAGTATGTGGTCGAACTGACTGTCAGTTTGCATAACTGACTGTCAGTTGTGGGTTTCAAGTTTCCTTAAATGACCACAAACGGCTAGCAATTTTTTATCCGTAAATTTTGTCGGCCGTTGTGCACTAAACTGACTGTCAGTTAGGCAAACTGACTGTCAGTTTGAGTTGCTGATTTTCAGCCCTAGCTCCAACGGTTCATTTGATTCTTGAGGCTATAAAAAGGGGCTTTGGGCATAAGTTTAATACAACAAGCAGTAGCATTCTCTTATACACTCTTGAGCTTTAGTTTTTCACTTAAAATCTTGATCTTTTGATCAAATTGAGTGTTTTCGATCCACCGAGAGTTTCAGTTCTTTTGCATTTGCATTCACTTAGCTTCTCGGTGCGTGTTTAGAGGTCAAGAGAAGACCTCGCTTCCTGTTACTCGTGGTGAGCGCCCTCACCTAGACGGTTCGGAGGCGTGGCCGTTGACCTCTCCAGAACGGAGATTGTTGGAGAGGCTCGGCAAGTTTGTACAAGGCATTGGTGCTCGCCTTTCCGGAGTGGACAAGGAGCAACCAATAGTTGATAATACTCTTCGTGAGTATTGAGGCAAAACTCAAGTGACTTGAGTGCTTCAACGAGGACTAGTGGAGACTGGGCGAGTCTCCGATACCTCGATAAAAACTGCTGTGTTCGTTCTCTTCCTCTCTTGCTTATTTTATTTGTTCTTGATTTGTAATTATTTGTTCAAGCTTAAAAGTTTTTAAAAGCCTCCTATTCACCCCCCCTCTAGTCGGCATCCTTGATCCAACACTTAACATTTTCATTATACCGGAAGGAATTTAACCACACAAACAACATTCAATCATTCATCAACTAACATCCTCAAGAAATCCATTCAGCCATCATTACTATATTATGAATATATCAGACCGCTAGATAATTCTGACAACCAAATAAAAGTAACAGGATGTAACCTTTCGGTCAGCAACTTCAGTATATTTGTCTTTTGTGTTGGTCATGCTTGTTTTTGGTCGAATCAGTAGATTTGCTCTTGTGGGAAACCATGGGAAACAACTAGAGCCTGATCGAATCAGCGGTTTTTCTTTCTATGTTGGTCGCATTTTGGGTTTTTGGTTGAATCAGTATATTTGACTTTGTATTGGTCAAACTTGATTTTGGTTGAATCAGTAGATTTGCTCTTGTGAGAAATAGTTGGAGACTAGACTAGTCAAATCAACGATTTTGTTTCTATGTTGGTTGTATTTTGGGTTTTTGGTTGAATCAATAGATTTGACAATGCATTGGTTGTGCATGGTTTTGGTTGAATCCACAGATTTGCTCGTGGAAGACAGTGGGAAACAACTGGATAGTGGGGAGCATGTTCGACAGCCCAGATGAAGCGAACGCACCGATCCAACGACCACGAACAAAGGGACGACGTGGCTCGATGTGGAGGCAGCGTTCAGGCAATAGACCGGGTAGTGGGTTCCAACTTCTATATCTATTAATATGATGTCACGACAGGTCCCTACGGAGAAGGATACGCCGTATTAGAAACACTCGCGAGTACTCGTGGTCGAGGGTGTGGTTGTGAAAATAATGGTCGAGGAGTTGTGGTCGAAGGTCATCATGGAAGTGGTCGTAGGTCAAAGTGGAGGTGGTCGTAGGTCGAAGTGGAGGTGGTGGAAGATCATCATCGACCAACCACCTCTTCGACCACTCTAGCCACGACAACTACCGCCACTTTGACCTACGACCACCTCCACGCCCTCGACCACGAATACTAACGAGAAATAGATTTTTTGCTTTCTATTGTGTTTTCAAAATGGAAAAGAAAAATAACTTTTCTGTCCCTTTTTTAGAATGGAAAAAATGGAAACATACTTTTTGAATGATTACGATTTCTAAGGGTGTGCATTCGGGAAATTTGGTTTTTTTATTTGATTTTTTTGGTTTGGTTTTCTTGGTATTTTTTAAATTTCGGTATCACACATTAAATACCATATTTACTAAATTATTTTAGTTTGGTTTCCGTAAATACCAAATTAATACGGTACAGTATTGGTAAATACCAAATTTACCAAATTAACGTCAACCTTCATGGCATCTTTACTTTACGATTTGAAGTACCACATAATAGTGTGGGGGGTTCAGAAAGAACACAACATTATTCAAACATATTCCAGGTTCTCAATCTTAGACATATCCAAACATATTTCAGGTTCTCAAGACATATATATTCTGTGATTAGAATAAAAAGCAACGCAGTGAGCCTGTAATGCACATGGTTATGGTGGGCAACCATTCTAATTTCGAACTGTCTGATTTGTATTAATCGGACAAGCATTCCAATTTCCAAACACATAGATTCCAAGCAGGTTTAGTGCATCCCTTTAGTAGCTAAACTTGTAATATAACAAAATGGAGATGAGTAGATGACTAGTTTCCTCTGAAGAACTTGCATAGTATATTTCCTTTGAAGAAAAATAGTTCTATCCTTAGCCTACAATATGATATGACAGTGGGTTCTTTTGAACTGATCACCCCACATGAGGAAATTTAACCAAGAAGCACTATCACTGAAGCACAATTTAGCTTGCATAGGCATCCTGAAACACTAACACTCAAGCACATACCTTCCACCACCCATGGATCCGAACAGAACAGATTTACAAGCAGATAGATCTACTGAAACAAATTAACATGCATGGATCTACTGAAACATAGGCACAGGAATTGGAGATTGCTATGTACCTGGATCCAATAATAGAGCAGCGAAACCCTAGATTTGCTCTGATTTGACAGACTTCTTGCTCTGATCTGCTCCGATTTGAGAGACTAGAGCAACGAAACCCTATATCTGGATCCAAGATTTCCAGTGCGAGGCTACTCTGGCGCTCCTCCCCGGGTCGGTGAGCACCTTCCAAGACAGAAATCAAAAGACGATGAACCCAACGAAACCCTAGATTTGGATGTTGAATCACTGTAGGAGTGTGCCATCGACAGGCAGGTTAAACAAAAGTACAAGTACACTAAAATGGGAGGAGGCGGCGGCACAGGGAGGAGGCGATGTGGAGGAGGAGGCAACATGGGGAGGAGGGAGGCAATGGAGGAGGCGGCACAGGGAGGAGACGATGCGGAGGACGAGGCGGCACGAGGAGGACCAGAGGAGGAGGAGGAACTCAGGGTCGCGAGAGAGAACCAGACATAGACACATATAGTATAGTAATATAGTCACACAGGCATGCATCGGCAGCCGCCCATGATTCCTATAATCTCTAATCTATTTAACTCTTCGTGACGAGAAAGACACAAGCCACATATTGTTCTTTACTAAATAGTCCAATTAACCCCAACCCTCAACCCAACCCAACCCAACCCAGTCTAGTTCCACTACTCCCAAAACCCAGATCGACCGACGTCACCACCGCTATGCTTCGCACCGCCGCACACGCCCAACTCACCTCCTGGCTCTGGTTGCTACAGCCCGCAGGCTTCACCAGATTCACAGCCGCCACGACCACCACCTCCTCTACGCTTCTCTTCTCTCCCGTCTTTAATTAGGGATTTTGGGTGGAAGGAGGAGAGAATGGTGAAGATGAAGCCGGCGTCGAAACCGAGCACGGCGCCAGTCGAGGTGGTCTTAGACCCCTCCGCCTCCTACGCTCGCAAGCTCGGCCACGCTAGGGAGCCAAGAAAAGACCATGACCGACACAGCTTCATGGTTCGAGTTTGCTTCTCCTCAACTCAATGTTTTAGGTTTTTGGTTTGTTGTTTCTTTTGAAATATAATTTGCTTTTTCCTACTATGAAGGAGTCAAGTATTGGAGATATGTGTCGGAAGCCGGCTTCAGAGAAATCTACTGCCATGTCGGACGATGAGTTTTCCATTGATATAAGAAAATTGTTGAAAGATGTCGAGCTTTTCAGTAATTATTTCATGCTGCTTGCGCTGTTACCAATCACTACTATCTTGTTTATGCTATATATAAGTCTCTGGATGTATTTGTTGCAGCCCCTTTCTACGGGAAAACACACCATTCTCATCTCTGAGAAGAATGTACAGTCGCTACTGGCAGTGCTAGGCCATTTATAAAGGACAGTTTGAGCTTTCATCCGGCTTATTACTGATGGTCTTATAGGGATAAAATATAATTCAAGCACTCACGATTGGAAATTGGAAATTGTTAGTGTGGAGCTAAATTTTAAAAAAAAAATTGGCAATTGTTCTGTTGTGTTTCTTTTGATTGCCTATGCGCACCTCGAAAGGTTAGAACACATTACTTCATCTAAACAAATTTACCGTCTCGAGTTAGCCTGGACTAAAACATAGGACGTTGTAGAACCATTTCAAGAAAGGGAAACATAGAGACTAGTCTAAGAGATTGATTATCTTCCTTGTTAGGTGTGTGTGTGACTATAAGTTAAGAAACGAATGCATTAGATGTGTTCAATAGGGTTAGAGGTGGTACCAATTTAGCAATGTCATGACTCCTAGATGCTATAGGTAAATTGAAGTTACCACATGGCACAAAGGCTTGAAAGTGTTTCTTTCACTTTGTTAACTATTGGTTTTACAGTTTAACCTACTCTCAAGAGAAATGCCCAATGTAGTTTTGTCATCTACTTTCTCTTACTCAATGCTTGGTTAATTATTAAAGAGTTAGTTATATAGTGTAATATATCCTTTCAATTTGGACTTCTAAGTTCTTCCTTCATAATTGGAACATCGGGGGAATTGATTTTATGGGTGTTTTTGCATCTATACAATTGGGACCAAACACAGCTCATCGAAAGAAGCCTTCATTTTAAGTAACTCAAGGGTAGATGGGGATTTTTATGTCTTAATTCTTTTGGTTTTGAAGACTTGCACTTTGTGTTGGATCTAGGTATATCTAAGTATCTAGGATTTGATGATTAATGACGATTTGGATAAATCCATGATGATCAAATTTAATCTGGAGAATGTCAGTTTTGTTGATCAAATGACAACTTAGATCAATCCTGATTTAGCACAAGTGATCATGAATTGAATTGATTATTGGTAAACCATGAATTAGATGTTTCCTCGGTTGCGGGTTTGATATTGATGCATATGTAGAGGATGAGTGTGAGACCCCCATTTGAGGATCACCTTGGTAACCGCCCAGGTAGGTTACACACAGCATGATGCCACATGAGCTCAAACCACACAAGCATAGTAATATCATTAAACAAGTATCAGACCAACATGGCCAATATTACATAGCCAAAGCACCGAAAATGGCGCTAAGTAGAGTTGCTAAGAAAATAACCAGTTTATCAGAACCAGAATCGGTATCCAAGTACCGAACACACAACATAAAGCATAAGGCGACGACAAACAGCTTGACTTCAATCAGCAGCGGGGTTGGAGGGACTTCTCCCACATCTGACTTGACTTGGTGCATGATCCTTCTAGAAAGTGGGCTCGTCCGGGGTGCTTCCATCTTCAGCTGAGTACTCATAACTGAAGGAATCAGGATCCTCGAATCCCTCTTCTACAGTGGGATATAAATGCAAGGGTGAGCACTTGGTGCTCAGCAACACTCATTCCGGGGATTAATGCAATTGTACTTACATGAGGGTGAACCATATGATTCCGTGGTTTTAGTTTCATATGGATAGAGATATATAGATTTCCAAGTCATTTGTTCAGTAAAACAGTACTTTTGTCATGAAAATGATACTTTAAACATTAAAAAGGTTTTCAATAAAACATTAGATGTAGTGGTCTCCCATGAGTCACTACTTTGTTAACCGCATTATGAAAACATTCCAAAACACTACTTGTGCTATAACCCATGGATAACATCCACTACGAAAAGACTCCTGAACCTGGGAGTACAGAGTATCTGATACTTCTTTTACACTTTGCAAAGGTGTACCTCTTTTTAAATCCACTGGTTCACTCGGCTTTCAAGTCGGATCAGCTCCATGTGACTTATACACATGTGACAAGGCCGAGATCACACAACGCTTTTACAGTTCAGTATTAATAGTATCCCTGCCCAGTAAATAGACAATTAAGTCTCAAGTACTGTTGTGGGTCCTCCCCACTGCCTTACTTCCTAGCCTCTGGCTCATGTTCCCGCAAGACACATAGCCTTGGTCTGTATCCACGCAAGACATATGACCATTCAAGATTACAACCGCGCACGGCTTAATCTGAGGCGTAGGGCGCCTTCCTTCTTTCCACCTTACTCTCTCATCATTTTTCTGAACTCACACCTCTCATGGCCGAACTGCGGCCCACCAGTTTCCACGCGAGAAACCAGACCGACAAACCATGCAGGGAACTGCTAATGCCAAAAAGCTACTAAGTTGTGCCTGTCCCATACCAGGCAAGTGGTTGGTACGTTTACAATTCGCATAGAGACACAGCACAAGGTTCTTGTCCTTATGAACCAATAGTGAGAAACATTCACATTCCCTGGTGCGCACCGCACCCTCTCCATACAATCCAATCCTCACTACTGATCCCTTTTATCAGTTTTCTTAGCAAAACGGTTTTCATTATAACTTCTCATGTATTTGACCATTTCAAGTTTAATGTGGATATTCAGTACATGAGTCCTAGGGTGACAAAAACATATATATAAAGGTTCAATAACAAAAGGGGTTTCATGATTCATTAGGTGATATCTATTCATGTCATTCAAACATAACTTGTATCTCAAATAAGCATGCATAGTAAGAAACAGTTAATATACTTCATATGAAAATATTGGGTGAGACATGAGCAAAGGAATGAGGCTTGCCTTGCAATGCTGGGTCTAAGTACTCAGATGATTCTTCGAAGACTTCCTCCGCTCCTTCAACTTCTGACTCTGCGGCAATCAAACGATACACAAATACATACCATAAGCATACAGAAAATAGTTTTCATAGAAATTATTAAGTAAATAAGTCATGCATGCAGGGGAAAGGGTTAGGGCAAGGTCACAAGGGCTCTGGTCGAAGAAACGGCTAAAAAGGATTGAACGTCGAAGGGTCGACATTCGGTTCATGGCTTTGGCATAACTTTAAACTGATCTTAGGATGGTTTTCTGGAGAAGTGATAGAAGGGAAAGATGTAGAACACAACTCCAGGAATCTAGGGGACAAAGTGACATTTCCATTGCTCAACCAGAGGGGTCAAACAAGGCTAATGCCAGTGGCTGACATGCACTGACATAGTGCTGGACATGGCCAGAAACTAGGGCATGGCTTAACTTTTGATCCAGGGCTCCAATTGATGCAACACTTTGTCTGGGAGGTAGGCATTACTAACAGGAACAAAATACTCAACAGGAATAAGGGCTGAAAGTGGCCGGAGGGCGGCCAAATCCGGCGATGAACTGCGGTGGCGACACGGCACAGACATTGATCTGGACAAACGTTTGGCAAAGGCATAACTCACAATCTAGGCAGATCCAGGTGTCGAGCTAGTGGAAGAAAATGCTCAGGGAGGTGAGGCTAAGCTAAGGGACAAAGTGGTGTCGGCTGAATCGGCTGGGAAAGAATTCCGGCGACCGACGCTGGAGAAGACGACACTGGGGATTGGGGCTTTTTGACACAGGGCGAATGAGCTCAATTCCAAGCTTGAGGATGATCTCTAGGGCACAACAAGGCTACTGGAGGGGTCAATTTTGCTGGGAGATGGCCGGAGAAGCTCAGCGGCGAGGTCCAGCAAACTGATGGACTTCCAGATCGGGATTTCTTCGATTTGGGCTCAATTGAAGATTTTGATTCTACAGGCTTGCTCTACTAAGCTTACTGATCAACTTCTTCTACATAATCGAGAGCTAATTTGGAGGGAATCGAACGGCATTGGGGGAACAGGGCAAATCGGGAATCCGGCGATCACCGGCGATGGGGATCGATCTGGTGCAATTGGCTGCTATGACACAGAGAGGGAGAAGGGAGGAACTCACTGATGAGCTTGGATCGAAGAGAGGGGCTGTGAAATGGGCTGGCACCGTGAGCTCTCTCACTGGCTCGCCGGAGAAGAAGGTGAAAACGGCGAGAGCTCTGGAAAATGGCTAAGTCCTGAGATGAGGCTTAAGCACAGCGCTGGAGGGTTTAAATAGGTCCAGGGGCGGAGCTTGCGAGGGATAAAGCGACAGCGGTTGCTTGCGCCGGGGAGAAGCTTGTCGGGCGCAGGCGCAACGACGGCGACGGTGATGTGATGCGCTTCAGGCGGTGTTGCAGCCTTGCTGACCTTGTCGGTTGCATCGGAACTTCACCTGGAACGGCGCAGATGCGGAGGCAACAGCAAAGCTCCGGCGGTGACACGTACACGCATGCAATGCCACGGCAACGGGCATGCGCGCGCAAAAACGCTGCTGGAGCGCGGCCGTTTAACCGCTGGACATGGCGACGCAACGGCGCTGGCACGTGCGCACGGGGTGGCACAGCAACTCACGGGCACAAGCGACAAGAAGCGGTGGCCGGCGGCGAGCAAACACGGCGAGAACACGGCGCGGCAACGGCGACTCGTGCGCTGGTCGTGGGCAACGACCAGGGGCTGGTCGAAAACAGCCGAAAAGAATAGAAGGGCTGATTTGCAATTTTCAGAACTTTGCTCCAGGGACTGATCTGCAAATCTGGAGATCTGGAGGGCTGATCTGAAATCTGATTTCGCAGATAAGTTGCATAAAATTATTAGAACTCATCTGGCCAGAGTTTGATAAGATCGGGCATGATCTGAAGGGTTTCGACAAAATTTGGGGAAAAGCAGTTTAGGGTAAAATTAGAGTAATTAGGGTTTTACAAATGGCAGGGGTCGAGACTCAGCTTTAGGATGGGATTTTGGAGGTGATCCCGAAGGGAAAAATGTTCTGAACAACACTTAGAAGGGAATGGCTGAAGCGGATTAGGGTTTGGGGTCAAGATGTGGATTTTGGCTATTTTAGGGTTTGGCAAAAACAGGGTGTTACAATGAGCTCGGTGGTTGCATCAAGCTTGTGCAAATTGGTTAATCGAGATGTGATATGTTAAATCCTGAGGTTGATGACTCCAGTTATGGATTTGATATCGATACATATGTTGAGGGAGAGCTCATCAGTTTGGTCATTTGATTTGATTCATCTCATGTCATGTGTAGTATAGATCGTGTGCGTATGTCTTTATCATCTATGATCTATATGAGTGTATTTCATCTTATACTCATTTGCTACTCGTTGAATATAGTTTGTCATGTCATTTGAAAGAGAAACCGTTGAGCTAACTCCTGTGTGGAGTAGTTTTTCTGGAGGTGATTAATAATGACTTATATATGAGACTAATGTTGTGCATTGAGTGTACGTATTGTAGTCTTAGTTTGATTGTAGGGTAAAAGCAAGCAAGGGCGTGAAGAGGATGAAGACGATATGAGACATCCCGAGCAAGGTCAAGCTAAGCGAGGACGAGCTTTGCGAAGACAGGCGTCGAGCTGTCCATCTTCGCGTGGTCAAGCCTAGCGAGATTGAGTTTTGCGATGACGAGTGTCGAGCGGTTGAGCTTCACGAGGTCGAACTCCACCTAAGGTAAAATCCAAGATTTAGGATTGTTTCATTGGATTTTACCGGTCTCGGTGTTTGGAGACAGACCGGGTTGATAGGATTCTTTTTACTAGTTTGACCGTACTATTAAGAGAGGTCAGAAACTAGTAGCTTGAATCTATCTAGTGCAGAAGCTCAGATGCATTCATATCATCTTGCACTAGTGTCTTGCATTGCTAAAGAGTCTAAGTGTAGTTTGTGTGCATCAGAGTAAATGTTTTGACAACTGCACTTAGTCGTGATCGCCAGCTGTTTAAATTGGTTTATTTATCTAGAGCTGGTCGTGGTTGTATTTGCACATCCTGGTCGTATCCGTGTTGATACGTGGTTGTGGTTGTGTCACTTGTTTGGCGGTTTTCTGTTTAGGGTTTGGGCGTGGTCGTAGGAGTTCGAACTGGTCGTACCAATCTTCGGCTCGCTTGCGTACGCTCGACCAAACCCTCTCGACCACCTGTTTTCGATCGGATGTCAGACCTGTGTGGTCGTGATCATCGCTGAGTGTCAGCTGAGATATCCGTGAGAAAACAAAAAATCCGTATGTGCAACTACCCTAAATTGCATTTGAGATGATTTTTGGATTGGACATTTTGATAGTAGGAACATTTCTGAGTTTTCTAAAAGTTTGTAGATCTTTCTAGGTCTTGCTTCTGTTGACAAAATAGTAGAGCTCTGAGTTATATTTCCAAAAAGATAAAAATCATCTCAATCGGATATCTGGATCAAAAGTTATGCTTATTTTATTGTCAGTGTGCAGTGGCCAGACATTGTCCGGGCTTGGGCGGACAATGTCCGCCCTGTACAAATTTTTTTTAGCCTTTTGCAAAATAAACCAGATACGTTTGCATCCGTCTAGGGCTATCTGTCCGGGGAGGGCAGACATTGTCCGATATGGCCGGACAATGTCCGGCCTGTACAAATTTTTTGAGCCGAGAAATGAAACAGAGACAAATGCAACTGTCCGGAGCTTTTGTCTGTCATGGCCGGACATTGTCCAGCATGGCCGAACAATGTCCGGCCTTTACAGAAAAAGCTCCCAACGGTCACTGACACGTTGCAATGGCTGTTTTCATTGAACTGGCTAGACAGTGTCTGAAGTGGCCGGACAAAGTCCGGCCTATACAAATCTGGTTCAGTTTGTTGCAAACGGCTAGTTTTTCTTTGAGGCTATAAATACTTCGTGTTTGGCTTCATTTTTGGGTGCTCAAAGAGCTCATTCTTCAGCTAAAAACCTAGCCAATTGAGTTGCATATGTGTTATTGCATTTAGAGGCTAGAGTTGAGCCCAAATCTTGAGTAGATTTGAGAGAGAGCTTGAGGGAGATTGTGTGCGTGTTTAGTGCACTTCATCTCCATTAGATTGCTAGTGCTAGAGTGTTGAGCATCTCATTTGTATCATTGAGCTTCTAGCACGTGATTGGTTCAAGTGAAAGCGCATCCAGCTTGTTACTCTTGGCGATCGTCTTCTCCTAGACGGTGCCGGAGAAGAGCCGATATCTCTCCAATTGAAGTTTGTCGGAGAAGCCAGCAAAAGATTGTGAAAGGTGTGGTGCTCGCCTATTCGGTGTGGAGAAGGAGCAACCCTAGTGAGATATCCTTTGTGGATTTAGAAGCGAGGCTCCGAGTGAGCGCTTCAACGAGGAGTAGGGGAGACCGGGCGAGTCTCTGAGACCTCGGTAAAAATATTGTGTCAATTGTGTATTTATCATTTACGTTACATTCATCTTGATGCAATTGCATATTTACTTTTGTTGCATGATTTGTTGAATAACTTATATGGTTGAATGCAACTAGTTGATTAAATTGTTTTAAGTCTCATTGTATAATCTAGCTTAAACAATTATCTTGTTGAAATTTCTTAGTGGGGAAAAAAATTTAAAAGCCTCCTAATCACCCCCCTAGTCGGCATCCTCGATCTTACAATTGGTATCAGAGCAAAGTCTCTCATTTATCGGCTTAACCGCTAGAGAGAAAGGATGAATTCGCTAGAGAAATTTGGATTGATTGCTCCTCAATTTGTTGGCTCAAATTATACACGTTGGAAAACTATGATGAGTACTCATCTTGAGGCATTAAATTTGAAATTATGGAGATTAGTGCAAAAGGGTATGGATAGCTCATTATCTTCGGATAAACATACTTTTCTTTTATATACAAAGGCTAAAAATGTGTTGTTTGATTCACTTAGTCATGATGTGCAAAAACTAGTGAGTGAGTGTTCGACCGCTCACGATGTTTGGTTAACTCTTGAGTCTTTATTTGTTGGCACATCTAGCTATGAACACGCTAAGATGCATATATTATTGCGGGACTATGAGGCATTTGTGATGTTGGAGCATGATACACTCTCCACCATATATGATCGCTTGATCAACATCACAAATGAGCTCAAAGCCCTTGGAGCTAATATTTCCGATCTAGACATTTGCAGAAAATTTCTTCAAGTGTTGCCGAAAGATCGCTATGGAGACCTCACATCTATCCTTGCGAATGGTGACCTCTCCGATACTTCACCAAGTGAGCTCATTGACATACTTATGTCAAATGAGGAAATGTCCAAGGAAATTTCAAATTTTATTTTGGAATTTTTGGAATTTGTTTGCATATGTTTTGATGATTATAAAGAAGCCAACATGTTTAAGAAAATTTTAGTCTATTTGGATGTCAATCTCTCAATTCTTTCAAATGACTAAAATATTTGAATCTTGGATCTTCTTGGAAAGTTCTTGTGTTGATGTATTCTACTTTTATGAAACTTTCCATGAGTTTTGGGTATTTATTTGGATGTTTTCTCAATTTGAGTTCATTCGGATTTTTGTTGAGCTCTTGATTTTCAAATGAATCATTTTCATCTCTTGCATATTTTTCATGACAAAACTTGGATGACACATTTAGGGGGAGCAACTTTAAAGTTATTGAATCATTGGATACCCTAATTGTGCATATGTATCAAAGAGTGCATGCTTTTGTTAAGAAGGGTCATTTTCGAGGAAAAAGGTAAAAAGAGTTCAAAACTTTCAAAACGTTCAAAATTACTTCAAAACCTTCATAAATATGCTTCAAATATAGTTTCAAAGGTTTTGAAAGTGAAACAAAAGAGTTTCGAGCTAAAATGCAAAATTTCGACAAAATTGAAGTCTTCAGGATCTTGTTTTGACCCAAAACGATTCATTTTCATAAAACAAGATGGGTTGAGATTTGATAAAAACTTTCTACATGAAACATTTAGAACTCACTCACCCAAAGATAGTTCGTGTTGAACTTATTCTCAAAAGGCCTATGGTTTTCAAATTATCTCATATCCTAGGTCGCTCGAAAACGGCTATCGACCCAAAAGTACCAAAATTGTGCATTTTTGTGATTTGAGCTATCTGGACCGGACCTTCTCCCATGTCTTGGTTTGGAATAGTATTTCAAACTCATCTAAGTCCAAATATTCAGAAAAATCCGAGTTTCGTCAAGAATTGAAGATTTTCGAGAAAACCACTTCTGTTTTACCTATTTTACTCCAAATCATTTTTGAAAAACCAAATTCAAGATCTTTTTCAAATAAATTTCTTTCAATTGGTATTCAACTAAGTTTCTATCATGGTATTCAAATCTATTATGGAACTTGAATCAATTTCTTGAAGCAAAATTGCAAAAATCTCTAATTTCATAAGTTTCAGCAGTTTTTACTGAACTGTCCGGACATTGTCCGCCCAGAGTTGGACTCTGTCCGCCCATTTCGGACTTTGTCCGGTCCTAGCAGACTTTGTCCGCTCTGTGTGCAAAAGGGATGGTTGTTTATCTTTTCAGCTGATTCTTGTCCTCCCTGTTTTGTGAGATTCTCACTTCCTCTTCTTCTCATATTTTGCAAATTGCTCATGATTAATTTATTGATATTTGGAATATGTTTGAATATGCTTTTTGGTTATAAAAAATATGTATATCTTCATGGTTTTGGAGCATGATTCGTATGAATTTGAAATTTGAGTTTCTTTTGAAAATTTGAATATTTCAAGAGGTCATATGTCCTTCTCTTAACTTTGTAACCCAAACATATTTCGACAAACCTCATTTTGGCATATATCTCATTTGTATGTGTTTTTATCTTAAATGCCAAAATGAGTGAAACATTTGAGGATTTAAATTCTTGTTTCCATTCTTGTTTCCAATTGAGGTGGTTCAAAAGCTTGAAAATTTTTCTTATTTCGAATGATTTTCAAAATGAGAAGTTTGACATAATCATCATCAAACTTTCAATCAAGACATTATACTCTTGTGAGTTAAACATATTGATGACATTATTATCAGTTTTCACTAATAAATCCCTCTATCAAGAATTTGTTTTTGAGATGATGTTAAGGGAAATTGAGATGCAAACGATCGGAGAGCTAAGTCACTTCCATGCATGACAAAACAAGCAACTCAAGAACGAAATGTTCAAGAGTGAATTCAAGCATGTGAAGCAATCGCTCAAAAGCCTCGAGATGCAAGATGATGAAGCTATTACAACTTTCAAGACTACAAACGAACATCTCGACATGGACGAACACAAACAAGCGGTCAATTCTAAACCCTATCAATCATTGATTGGTAGTTTCGCTTTATTTTACCGCATTTAGACTTATCATCATATTTAGTGATTGCATATATGCTGAATTCTAATTATTTCCTAAAGAATGTTATATGATTGACATTAAATGCATTCTTAGGTAAATTGAAATGCAATCCTAGATAGATCTTTGATATCCGAGGAGTACAAATCTGGAATTACTTGATTATTTGGATTTGGATCTTATGACTTGCTAGATAGATCGTAAAATTACATCCGATGGTTATTGTGCTTAAATCCTTATGGATAAAATAAAAACATTGGATCATCAAATTGCTTTCGAATAGATGCCACTCTTATGGAATATTGAACATGTCATAAAAATGATGAGTAAGTTGTTTCAAAACTCTTGATTAGAATATATTGATATGCGACATAATTGTACAAGAGACCTTGTGGCATAAAGAGGATATTGAGATCAATCAAGATATGGCACCTATGCATCTAGTGAATATGTTCACATCAAATTAGATGCATCTAGTTTTTGAATGACTAGAAGTGGATTAAATGTCATCGATACATTCTTTATGTGTTGATTGTTTTCATATCTTCTCCATATTTTGAATGTGACTTTCAAAATCTCTTGAAACAAACCTTCTTGAAATCATGCTTTTGCATAAAAACCATTTCATATAAAATCTCATGCCCTAGAAAATATTGTTTCTCAAAATTTAAGTTCTCAACCCTTCCTTTTGTGCTTGATGACAAAGGGGGAGAGATACTATTTGAGAGAGAATGTTTCAGAGATAAGCTTTAGAGAAAACTTTAGGGGAAGAGATTTTGAGAGAATTTGGGAGAATTAGAGTCAATTGAGTTAATTGACAAAGGGGGAGAGATAGATATCAAATTGGTACAATTGGTATTTGATAGATTTGATAGTGATATCTGAGAAAGATGATAGAAGAAAAGTGAGATTGATAATGATATTCGGGGAGAGATATTATTTGATATCATTATTTGGGAGAGATATTTGAGTTAGAGAAAATTGAGATAGTTGATATTTTGGAAGATGACTTGATTGAACTTGTGCTCAATTGTTGATATTTCGGAAGATGACTTGATTGAACTTGTGCTCAATTGTCATTTATATCTCTCAACTCATATAATTAGATATTGTGTTCAGTTCCAATATTCTATTGCATATATTGAGAGGGAGCTGAATAATCTGTTTTGGATTTATTAATATTATAAAAGGTGTTGTCATCAATCATCAAAAAGGGGGAGATTGTTGGATCTAGGTAGATCTAAGTATCTAGGTTTTGATGATTAATGACGATTTGGATAAATCCGTTATGATCAAATTTAATCTAGAGAATGTCAGTTTTGTTGATCAAATGACAACTTAGATAAATCCTGATTTAGCACAACTGAATTGAATTGATTATTGGTAAACCCTGAATTGGATGTTTCCTCGGTTGCGGGTTTGATATTGATGCATATGTAGAGGATGAGCTCGGTGATTGCATCAAGCTTGTGCAAATTGGTTAATCGAGATATGATATGTTAAATCCTGAGGTTGATGACTCCAGTTATGTATTTGATATCGATACATATGTTGAGGGAGAGCTCATCACTTTGGTCATTTGATTTGATTGATCTCATGTCATGTGTAGTATAGATCGTGTGCGTATGTCTTTATCATCTATGATCTATATGAGTGTATTTCATCTTATACTCATTTGCTACTCGTTGAATATAGTTTGTCATGTCATTTGAAAGAGAAACCGTTGAGCTAACTCCTGTGTGGAGTCGTTTCTCTGGAGGTGATTAATGACGACTTATATATGAGACTAATGTTGTGCATTGAGTGTACGTATTGTAGTCTCAGTTTGATTGCATGGTAAAAGCAAGCAAGGGCGTGAAAAGGATGAAGACGATATGAGACATCCCGAGCAAGGTCAAGCTAAGCGAGGACGAACTTTGCGAAGACAGGCGTCGAACTGTCCAGCTTCGCGTGGTCAAGCCTAGCGAGATTGAGTTTTGCGATGACGAGTTTCAAGCGATTGAGCTTCAAGAGGTCGAATTCCATCTAAGGTAAAATCCAAGATTTAGTATTGTTTCATAGGATTTTACCGGTCTCGGTGTTTGGAGACAGACCGGGTTGATAGGATTCTTTTTACTAGTTTGACAGTACTATTAAGAGGGGTCGGAAACTAGTAGCTTGAATCTATCTAGTGCAGAAGCTCAGATGCATTCATATCATCTTGCACTAGTGTCTTGCATTGCTAGAGAGTCTAAGTGTAGTTTGTGTGCATCAGAGTAAATGTTTTGACAACTGCACTTAGTCGTGATTGCCAGCTGTTTAAATTGGTTCATTTATCTAGAGCTGGTCGTGGTTGTATTTGCACATTCTGATCGTATCCATGTTGATACATGGTTGTGGTTGTGTCTCTTGTTTGGCAGTTTTCTGTTTAGGGTTTGTGCGTAGTCGTAGGAGTTCGAACTAGTCGTACCAGTCTTCGGCTCGCTTGCGTACGCTCGACCAAACCCTCTCGACCACCTGTTTTCGATCGGATGTCAGACCTGTGTGGTCGTGTTCATCGCTAAGTGTCAGCTGAGATATCCGCGAGAAAACAAAAAATCTGTATGTTCAACTACCCTAAATTGCATTTGACATGATTTTTGGATTGAATATTTTGACAATAGGAATGTTTCTGAGTTTTCTAGAAGTTTCTAGACTTTTCTAGGTCTTGTTCCTGTTGAAAAAATTGTAGAGCTCTGAGTTATCTTTCCAACAAGCTAAAAAGTACCTCAATCGGATCTCTGGATAAAAAGTTATACTTGTTTTACTGTCAGTGTGCAGTGGCAAGACATTGTCCGGGCTTGGGCGGACAATGTCCGCCCTGTACAAATTTTTTTCAGCCTTTTGCAAAATGAAACTAGAGACGTTTGCATCCGTCTGGGGCTATCTGTCTGGGGAGGCTGGACATTGTTCGGCCTGTATAAATTTTTTGAGCCGAGAAATGAAACAGAGACAAATGCAACCGTCTGGAGCTTTTGTCTGTCATGGCCGGAAATTGTCCGGCCTTTACAGAAAAAGCTCCCAACGGTCACTGACACGTTGCAACGGCTGTTTTCGTTGAACTGGCCAGACAGTGTTTGAAGTGGCCGGATAATGTCCGGCCTGTACAAATCTGGTTCAGTTTGTTGCAAGCGGCTAATTTTTCTTTGAGGCTATAAATACTTCGTGTTTGGCTTCATTTTTGGGTGCTCAAAGAGTTCGTTCTTCAGTTGAAAACCTGGCCAATTGATTTGCATATGTGTTATTGCATTTAGAGGCTAGAGTTGAGCCCAAATCTTGAGTAGATTTGAGAGAGAGCTTGAGGGAGATTGTGTGAGTGTTTAGTGCACTCTCCATTAGATTACTAGTGCTAGAGTGTTGAGCATCTCATTTGCATCATTGAGCTTCTAGCACGTGATTGGTTCAAGTGAAAGCGCATCCGGCTTGTTACTCTTGGCGATCGCCTTCGCATAGACGGTGCCGGAGGAGAGCCGAGATCTCTCCAATTGAAGTTTGTCGGAGAGGCTGGCAAAAGATTGTGAAAGGTGTGGTGCTCGCCTATTCGGTGTGGAGAAGGAGCAACCCTAGTGAGATATCCTTCGTGGATATAGAAGCGAGGCTCCGAGTGAGCGCTTCAACAAGGAGTAGGGGAGACCGGGCGAGTCTCCGAGACCTCGGTAAAAATATTGTATCAATTGCGTATTTATCATTTGCGTTACATTCATCTTGACGCAATTGCCATATTTACTTTTGTTGCATGATTTGTTGAATAACTTATATGGTTGAATGCAACTAGTTGATTAAATTGTTTTAAGCCTCATTGTATAATCTAGCTTAAACAATTATCTTGTTGAAATTGCTTAGTGAGGAAGAAAATTTAAAAGCCTCTTAATCACCCCCCCTCTAGTCGGCATCCTCAACTTACACTTTGATCATGTAATGTTTTTTTATTTATTGTTTCAACATGCCACATATTAATATTTTGTAGCCTTTCAATTCCATTGTAGCCAAGATAAGTTAAATAGCTCTTTTCAATGCAACCCCAAGAGAGGCCACCTCCCCATATGATGTCACCAATTTCATCACCGGTTCCCCTCAAAAAAAATTTCATCACCGGTGCCATGTCAGCACGTCGACCTACTACCACCTCTACGACGACCTTCGACCACAGACACTCGACTAGTAATACTTAAGGTTTAAATAGCTAAGACACAAACACATGTACACCTCGACTGGCGCCGTGCTAGGTTTCGACACTGGCTTCGCCTTCATCATCCTCTCCTCCTATCACCCGAAATCCCTAATTAAAGGTGAGAGAGAAGGGAAGCGTAGAGGAGGTGGTGGTCGTGGCGGCTGTGAATGCGGTGAAGCCTGCGGGCTGCAGCAACCAGAGCCAGGAGATGAGTCGAGTGTGTGCGGCAGTGTGAAGCATAGCGGTGGCGGCGTCGGTCCATCAGGATTTTGGGAGCAGTGGAACTGGATTGGGCTAGGCTGAGGGTTGGAGTCATTTAGGTTGCTCATTGAAGAACAATATGTGACTTATATTTTTTCCTCCGTAAAGAATTGTTAGATTAGAAATTACTCCCTATGTGATGCAGCGGCCAATAGGATGGACGGCTAGAATGCGAGGAATGTATGGGCGGCCGCCGATGCATGTATGTGTGACTATATGACTATATGTGTCTATGTCTGGTTCTCCCATGACCCCGGGTTCCTCCTCGGGCTCGACTCAAAAAACCCTAGCTCTTGTCCTCCGCGCCGCCTCCTCCTCCAGTCCTCCCCGTGCCGCCTCGTCCTCCGCATCGCCTCCTTCCCGAGCCGCCTCCTCCGTCGCCTCCCTCCTCCCCGTGTCGCCTCCTCCTCTGCATCGCCTCCTCCCTGTGCCGCCTCCTCCTCCCATTTTAGTGTACTCGTACTTTTGTTTAACCTGTCTGCCGATGGCACACCCCTACAGTAACTCAACATCCAGATCTAGGGTTTCGCTGGGTTCATCGTCTTTTGATTTTTGTCTTTGCAGGTGCCCACCGACTCCGGGGAGGAGCGCCAGAGTAGCCTCGCACCGGAAATCTTGGATCCAAATGTAGGGTTTTGCTGCTCTAGTCTCTCAAATTGGAGCAGATCAGAGCAAGAAGTCTCTGTCAAATTAGAGCAAATCTAGGGTTTCGCTGCTATATTATTGGATCCCACAAGAGTAAATCTATTGATTTGATCAAAACCAAGCACGACCAATACAAAAGGCAAATGTACTGAAGTTGCTGACCGAAAGGTTACATCCTGTTACTTTTATTTGGCTGTCAGAATTATTAAGTGGTCTGATAGATTCATAATACAGTAATGATGGCTGAATGGATTTCTTGAGGATGTTTGTTGATGAAAGATTGAATGGTTTTTGTGTAGTTAAATTCCAACCATTATAAATGAATATGTTAAGTTCATATCCTTGAGAGTATTTTGTTGACAACAAAATTTGAAAAACTTGCTTTTTGTATTATTGGGATCCCTAAAGCAGAACTTCTGATTGCAGGCACCAGTAGCTGATGATGATGATGTTGACCTTTTTGGTGAGGAGACTAAAGAAGGCAGCTGAAGAGCGTGCCGCAGCTGTCAAGGCTTCTGGCAAGAAGAAAGAATGTATGTGTTTCATACATTTGTTTTGATCTTTTATCTCACCTGTAGTTGCACGTGGACATTTGTATTTAGAAGGACTATATGCTCATTACTATACTAAAATGCTGAGGCTGATGAGGTTATGTTTTGTGCTCTGTAATCCATTTCTAACTCTGTCCTTATTTTGGGTCAGCTGGAAAGTCATCAGTTCTGCTTGATGTGAAGCCATGGGATGATGAAACTGACATGACCAAGCTTGAGGCAGCTGTCAGGAGTGTGAAGATGGAAGGCTTGCTACGGGGTGCGCGTATGTGACTCTGCTCGTTTATGTTTTCCTACTTGTGAAATAAAGGTTTAATATATTACAATATGTTGATGCCTGTTTAGATGGGTTTCTAACTTGAATAATCATCATACGGTGCAGCCAAGTTTGTTCCAGTTGGATATGGCATCAAGAAGCTGCAAATCATGATGACAATTGTCAATGATCTTGTCTCTGTTGACAGTCTCATTGAGGATTATATTTATATTGGGCCAGTAAATGAATACGTCCAGAGCTATGATATTGTGGCATTAAACAAGATCTGTAAGTTGTCTTGAACACATTTGGTCGCTCTTTTGATTTGGATTTGGGAAATCATGCACTATGCTACACATTATTCTGTTTGAGGGAACGCCATTTTGTCCTATAGTCTAGTTATGGACTTGTTGTAGCATTATTACACCTATTATATCTCGATAATTGCCCGACTATCATTTGTGATACTATGGTTACTAATTGAGAGTTCATGAGTTTTATAGGTTAGTTAACTAAGTATCAAGAGAAAAAATAATATCTTGTTATGTTATTAGGTTGCTTACCAACTTGTCTTGAATTTCCCTAGAAATGTCTTATGTTCCTTCAAAAATCTCACTGGATTTACTTCATCTTTTTTTGTTGTTGTTAACAATGCTGGTTTAAAATTGACGCTTTGATTTCTTAATTTCATTGCAAAAATTACAAGGGAAGCGAGGATGAGACATTGCATTAGAATATTTTATCAAGAATTTTTCGTTTCTATGTTGTGGACTTGACGCATGAAAGTAATTACCATGACAGGTTTTTGGGTCCTAGCTGAGTCTAATGTATAAGTTGTGCATTTGCTACTTGAAGGACAATTTGGTTGGATTTCTATTATTATTGTTATTGTCGTTTGGTGCTGTTCTCCTTTGGTTGTGTTCCATGCTAATTCTTGGCTGATCATGGTTTCTACATCTGCATTTATTGTTTTTAACTTTTTTTTGCTGGCGCTCTTACCATTGCCCAATTTGGTCTAGAGCCACAAATTGCCAATCCTTTGTAATTTGTATTGGGGATTGGCCAAAATTCTTGGGCATGTCAAAATTTTGGCCATCATCCAAATACCCCCAATAATTACAATGGTGGGTGCACAATTGGCTGTTACTTATCAGCTTTCAAAAAGCGCCCCATGTATGTATCCTTGTTGGCTCTTCGAATTTGGGTATTTGAGAAATCTTGTTCATATACAGATAAACACAATATATTTCAACACACTTCTCTAATGCCTAGCTTAGATTAGGCCAGTAGTGGTGGACTATGTCCTGACTTGTTTTTGCCTGGTTTACTCGTGTGCCATGCCCTCGCAGTTGCAGGAGCGAATGGCCTTCCATCAATGGCCTTCCACCAATCGCCAATGGTCTGCGAATCATGTCTGGTTTATTGGTGTGCCATGCCCTCGCGGTTGAAGGTGCGGGTCGGCATTTTTGTTTCATCTGGACGAACCGCGTTGTCACTTCTCTTCGAGAAGGTACGGTTGGATTCATCTTCGGGTTGATCTTGTCCGTTCGTTCGCGACTTGGATTTTTATTGCTACGGAGTATGAGGGTTTCCTCGGGCTCTCTCCACTGCATTGATGGCCGCCCATCTATTCCTTGGGTTCTAGCCGTCGATCTTGTCGATTGCTGCGTCTGCGCATGGAGTAATCTATAATCTATTTAACTCTTTCACGAAAGGAAAGACACAGGCCACATATTGTTCTTCAATGCCCAGCCCAGCAGTCTAGATCCACTGCTCCCAAAACCCCGATCGACCGCCGCCGCCGCCGCTATGCTTCACACCGCCGCACACGCCCGACTCACCTCCTTGGTCTTGTTGCTGCAGCCTGTAGGCTTCACCGGATTCACAGCCGCTATGACCATCACCTCCTCTACGCTTCCCTCTCTCCTACCTGTAATTAGGGATTTTAGGTGACAGAAGGAGAGGATGTTGAAGGCGAAGCCGACGTTGAAACCTAGCACGGCGCCAGTCGAGGTGGTCTTTGACCCCTCCGCCTCCTACGCTCGCAAGCCCGACTGCGCCGATGCGCCAAGAAAAGACCATGACCGGCGCAGCTTCATGGTTCAAGTGTGCTTCTTCTCAACTCAATGTTTTAGCTTTCTTGGTTTGTTGTTTCTTCTGGAATATAATTTGCCTTTTCGTAGTGTGCAGGAGTCAAGTATTGGAGATATGTATCGAAAGTCGGCTTCAGAGAAATCTGCTGCCATGTCGGACGACGAGCCTGCCATTGATATAAGAAAATTGTTGAAAGATGTCGGGCTTTTTGGAATTATTTCATGCTGCTCATGCGAGTTACCAATCACTACTATATAATTTATGCTGTATACAAGCCTCTGGATGTGTTTCTTGCGGCTCCTTAAGGGAAAACACACCATTCTCATCTCTGAGAACAATGTACAGTCGCTACTCACATAGCCAGACCAATTATAAAGGACAGTTTGAGCTTTCATCTAACTTATTACTGATGGTCTTATGAGGGATAAAATATAATTCAAGCACTCAAGATTGGAAATTGAAAATTGTTAGTGTGGAGCTAAATTTTGAAAAAAATTGGAAATTGTTCTTATGCGTTTCTTTTGATTGCCTATGCGCACCTCGAAAGGTCAGAACACATTACTTCATCTAAATAAGTTTACTGTTTCAGCAATAAAAAAATTTCGTACTGTTGGAATCAAATGAAAACTAAGAAAGTATTTTCGAGAGATACCTATAGTATTCAAGAACTTAGATATACTAGAAAATTATCGGTTATGTTGACAACATCCTTCCAAGTTCAAATTGAAGATATAATCAGGATAAAGTATAGATATAACTAGAATTTGAGATCATATCTTTATACTGAATGCGCGGGTCTAATGATCAAGCGGCCGAGTAATCAAGTCATCGAGTAGTCGAAGCGTACATTGATTGGCACATTCCTCGTACTATGCCAGACAAAATCGATATAACCTGCTGATTAATGATACGCTTCGACCACTCATCAATCGACCGCTTAACCACTTTCTGTCACTGATGGGGTGGAGAAAAGATTTCTGTCACACCTGTAAGATGTGATAAGTGTATGATTCATCCTCTCACGGTTCCAAACAGCGATAATTGATTTATGAAATCCAAAAAAATCATTTTTACAATTTCAATAAACTGTGAGTCATTTCTCAAATTATTTTTTTATTTTTGATTATTAATAAAAAAATTTTGACAAAATGAGGATATGGCTGTACGGAGAAGAAAGCATGAACCTAATCTATATAGTAGTTTTGGTCCCAACTCAATACAACACCATTTATATTGCAAAGTTTGTCATGACACAAAATAGGGCAACACTTTAAATTAGAAGGCCAAAATCTACTTCATCAAAACAGTAACTTGGGTGATCACCTCTGCTTAAAGATTAAGTAACAGCTTCGAACATGGATCTATCCAGATACAAAACTTAAATACAGGGAACCTTAATGTCTTTTCCTTCTACTCCCCTTCTTCCCCTTGCCGTTTTTCTTACCTTTTCTTATCTTTTGCTGCGGCCGGTCATTGCTTGATAGTTTTGGTGGTGCCAAAAGATATTTTACATCAAGTATACCGTTTCTGAAATGCCCTTCTGTTGCCTTGAGCACTCGGTCCTCTGGTCTACTCTTTCGGGCTTTGGTGTTCTTGGTATCTCGCTTCCTAAAAATCCCAAGTAGTCTTTCCTGTAAAAAATCTCACGTATCATTAAGATTGTCTACACCATAGACAACCAAGTAAAACACCATAATGACAATAACTTTACCTCTTCAATTTTCTTTTGTTCTCTTTTGTTCTGATTCTTCAAAGCTGGCTTTGATACACTTAATGGTGTACGATGCTTCTTAACAGCCTATTGCAAATAATAATAAAGTTAAGATACTGATAGCTTTTAGGCCAGGGCATAAAGAGGTCAAGAAGATTGCCTTTCCACCCAATTCAACTACTTTCCGGTTCTCCAGTTGCTTTCGCTCCTTCCATGTGGAGGCGCCTAACAGAAGTGGCAAACAAATATTGATGCATCCATAAAGTCTTGAGATCAAATTTCAAGCTTTAAGTACAGGTGAAATGCAGAATGACGAAACAGCACATTTCAAGTGAAGCTTAACAGAGAAACATTTCCCCGCTCTTTCTTACAGGATGACAAAAAGAAGTATGAGCCATTTTGAAGCCTCAGAAAATATGAATGGAACAAAAAGGGAAGGAGCTATTTAACTTATCTTGGCTACAATGGAATTGAAAGGCTACAGAATATTAATATGTGGCATGTTGAAACAATAAATAAAAAAATTTTACATGATCAAAGTGCAGCTCTTCAAAACAAAAAGAATTAAGACATTAAAAACCCCATCTGCCCTTGAGTTACTTAAAATGAAGTCTTCTTTCGATGAGTTGTGTTTGGTCCCAGTTGTATAGATGCAAACACCCATAAAATCAATTCCCACGATGTTTCAATTATAAAGGAAGAACTTAGAGGTCCAGATTGAAAGAATAGTAGGTTATCAGCCCTAGCATAGGTAATTGCACACTATATAACTGACTCTTTAACAATTACCAAGCATTGAGTAAGAGAAAGCAGATGGCAGAACTACATTGGGCATTTCTCTTGAGAGTAGATTAAACTGTAAAACCAATAAATAGTTAACAAAGTGAAAGAAACACTTTCAAGCCTTGGTGCCATGTGGTAACTTCAATTTACCTATAGCATCTAGGTGTCATGACATTGCTAAATTGGTACTACATCTAACCCTATTGAACACATCTGATGCATTCATTTCTTAACTGATAGCCACACACACCTAACAGGGAAGATAATCACTCTCTTAGACTAGCCGCTATGTTTCCCTTTCTTGAAATGATTCTACAGTATCCTATGTTTCAGTCCAGGCTAACCCTAAATAATGAGACGGTAAACTTATTTAGATGAATGTGTTCTGACCTTTTGAGGTGCGCATAGGCAATCATAGGCAATCAAAAGAAACAAATAAGCAATCAACAGAACAATTTCCAATTTTTTTCAAAATTTAGCTCCACACTAACAATTTCCAATTTCCAATCGTGAGTACTTGAATTATATTTTATCCCTCATAAGACCGTCAGTAACAATCCGGATGAAAGCTCAAACTGTCCTTTATAGGCCTGGCACTGCACTGTACATTCTTCTCAGAGATGAGAATGGTGTGTTTTCCCGTAGGAAGGGGCCGCAACAAACACATCAAGAGACTTGTATACAGCATAAACGAGATAGTAGTGATTGGTAACTGGCGCGAGCAGCATGAAATAATTACCGAAAAGCTCGACATCTTTCAACAATTTTTTTATATCAATGGCAGACTCGTCGCCCGACATGGCAGCAGAATTGTCCGAAGCCGGCTTCCGATACATATCTCCAATACTTGACTCCTGCACAGTAGGAAAAGGCAAATTATATTCCAGAAGAAACAACAAACCAAGAAACCTAAAACATTGAGTTGAGAAGAAGCAAATTCGAACCATGAAGCTGCGCCGGTCGTGGTCTTTTCTTGGCGCCCCGGAGCGGCCAGGCTTGCGAGCGTAGGAGGCGGAGGGGTCGAAGACCACCTCGACTGGCGCCGTGCTAGGTTTCGACGCCGGCTTCGCCTTCACCATACTCTCCTCCTGTCACCCGAAATCCCTTATTAAAGACGGGAGAGAAGGGAAGCGTAGAGGAGGTGGGGGTCGTGGTGGCTGCGAATCCGGTGAAGCCTGCGGGCTGCGGCGACCAGAGCCAGGAGGTTAGCCGGGCGTGTGCGGCGGTGTGTAGCGTAGCAGCGGCGGCGTCGGTGGATTGGGGTTTTGGGAGCAGTGGAACTGGACTGGGCTGGGCGGGGCTGAGGGCTGGGGTCACTTGGGCTGCCCAAAGTTCTCGGTGCAGAGGGGAGAGACGCGGCCGTCGTCGTCGCTGAGGTCGAAGAAGCACGGCGGCGCAGTGGTCGAAGAAGAGGTTGCTGAGGTGCTGGAGTGGTTGCCAACTCGTGGTCGAGGCTGATGGAGTGGTTGTGCTCGTCGTTGGTGTCGAGTGATCGAACGAGAAGCCCTGGAGTGGTCGAGTGGAGCGGTCGTGGCGGCGGCGGAGTGGTCGACGATGAAGCTGTCTTGGAGTGGAGGGGACCGAGGTCGTCGCTCGATGACGAGGAAGAAGATGAAGCCGTCTTGGAGTGGAGACCGAGGTTGTCGCTGTTGTGGAGGTCGTCGGCGGCGTGGATCTAGGGCTTGAGCTAACCAGACGCTCGTATCGACACGGCGGCGTGGGAGAGAGAGAGAGAAGAATGGGAGAAAAGGGAGAAGAAAAGGGGCGGCGGCGGCGGCGGCGGTGCAATCTAAGCCAACGATGGCCTAGATCTAGGGCAGAGAGAGAGAGAGAGAGGAGCAAGGGCGACGGCAGCGAATGGATCTGGAGCAGATCTTGGTCTCTGGCGGCTGGATTGGTGGCGGCGTTGGAGGAGAGGTGGCGCCGCGATCCGGCGAGCGCAGGCGGCGCAAGCGAGAAAAGAGGAAGGAGGAGGAGAAACAGAGAAGAAGAAGGAAGGAAGGACGAAGAAGACGGAAGGAGGGAGGAGAAGGAGGAGGGAGGCTGGAGAGAAAAAGGCTCCACTGGCGGCGTACAGCCTGCTCGACCGGGGTGGTAGGAGGTGTGGATCGCGAAAAGGGAGGTAGAAGAAGAAAAATCAGGCTGAACCATTTACACGGGCCGGCGGCTAGGTTAAGGGGATTTTTGGCATGTTTTCAGAACGGTACTCTAAAGAATTGGAAATTACAAGCAGACCCTTCTGAGTTAGGGTTCTGGTTCTCTGAGTCTGCCAATTTGTAGTTGGGTCCTACGACGTTTTCAAAATGTTCACTTAAGTCCTCCCACTAAGGGTTTCAGCATTTTTTTGTGTCTGGGCTGTTTTGCATAGAGATATTCGAGGTTTCTGCAAATTACGAAAGAGCCCTTGGCTGCTAGGTTTTAGAATTGTGAGCCCAGGAGACTTTGATTTCGGCACGATCAGTTCCTACGTGTCTGTAGAAACACGTGCTTCTATCCGGAATCGACCGAGGGTCGGGTTTAGTCGATGAGGCGTGTCCCATTAGCCCACAATCCATTCGATTTGCGCCGCCGACCTGCGATAAAAAATTACGAAACGAGTAATCGAGTCGATTTGGCAACAAATCTGGAATAACCTAAGTATATGATGAGGTATATGACTAAAATGTGCATAAACATGGAAAGTCGATCTGGCGACAAATCTGGAATAACCTAAGCATACGACGAGGTATATGACTAAAATGTGCATAAACATGGGAAGTCGATCTGGCGACAAATCTGGAATAACCTAAGTATACGATGAGGTATATGACTAAAATGTGCATAAACATTTGGGGGGGATTTAACAGCTTGGAATAGCATCTTTTTTGTAAAGAAAATGTGGTGTTTAATTATTTCTACCTAACAGTTATTTTGAAACATAAACTTTCGGGAGAGCTTTGGATGATATCCAATTTTTATGGTCCTTGTTGTCCTCAGAGAAAGTTGGAATTCGTTGATTGGTTTAGAAACATTTCGGTTCCTTCTAATACCTTATGGATGATTATGGGTGATTTTAATCTCTTAAGGTTCCCTTATAACAAGAATAAGGGTGTTTTTAATTATGGAGAAACCGATCTTTTCAATGCGGCCATTAACCATCTTCATCTGGAAGAATTGATCATCAAAGGAAAGGAGTTTACCTGGTCTAATATTGATCTGTTTGAGACCTAGCCTTGGTTTCGCACTAGACTCGCCCAGATTCTAATATGCAGAATAACGGAATCTTACTCAGAAATACCGAAACTCAATGGTTGATCGAAAACACAGCTCAAAGTAATTGCACAACTCTTTATTTCAAAGAGGGCTTTACATGTCGAACGTTAGACACACTTGCCTACGTCGAAGGAACTATAAGTGTTTAAAACTCAAATAAGTTCTATGACTCTTCAATGATCCAAACTAGTCCTATTACAAGGTATTTATAGTCCAATCGTATGAGTACATATCAGACTCAATAACCTAAACGTATTAGACTCATATAACTAACTAATCCTAAACAGATAAGTTTAGTTATATATATTCGGATCGGATTACAATTCCGAACAGGGAACGGATTCCTTTCCTGGTCGCGAACCAACCCATGGTCGCAGACCCATCCATGGTCGCGAAACCTTTTCGAACACTGTTATGGTCGTGAAGCCGTATGCGATCAGGACTTGAAAATCCTCTCGGATCATGACTCCCTTGTTGAGGAGCCAACCCCTGTTGCGACCTCTCGATCAAATTGGAGATGTGGAAATTGAGTTTGTCCATCTTCTCTGGTGTACCACTTTGCCGCACGTACTCGTTGACCTTTCCGACTGATTCGAAAAGTCTCCTTTGTGCCACTGCGGGTGGTAGTCACCTTTTTCTCCAGAATCACATCATCACGTAGAGGTTCGTGTCGTTGATAGACCAAGTCTTCAACAGATAGTACTATATATGGTATTTGGCTCATCATCCAACATTGAAGGCTCGAAGAGTTTGAAGTACTCAACATTGACAACCGAGTAAATATCCATGTATAGAGGTAACTCGAGCTGACAGGAATTATTACCCACTTTCTGCAAAATCCGAAAAAGACCATTACGAATGGGTTTGAGTTTCTTACCTTCACTTTTAAGTCTCTCCTTATTTAGATGTAACCATACCATATCACCTTCTTGAAATTGCTCATCAACTCAGTGCCGATCATGTCGCACCTTATACTTGAGTTGAGTTTTCAGTAAGTTCTGTTCAACCTCACGATGGAGTCGTTGAATACCTTCTAGGAACTTTTGTGCTCGATCCTGATCAGATGCTTCCTTGTTGTTCTATGCTGAGGTAAGAATCACAAACTCTATGTCGAATGGACTCTGTGGTAGAAATCCTAAACTGCAGCGACCTGACATACCACCCACATGGTAGTATACCCAATCTTTGAACATTTCCCGAATAAAGTTATATTATCTGACAAATGTTCGTTACAGAGTAGCGAAGCAGAAACATGGTTTACTATAACAAGGTGCTTAATTACAATTACATACATATGCTTATTCCTCAAAGGAATAGTTCCGAGATGGTCGCAACTGTCACTCTCCATCACCAATGCTGAAGTAGGTGGGATCGAAATGTAGTTGCCTTCCTCTGGATAAACCTCCTCAGCTGCACCGGTCGGCATCACATCGTCGAAGGAGTACTTAAAGTCTAACAAGGATATACATATAGCAAGGATGAGTGCCGAGGCACTCAGCAAGTAATTTGAGAATATAAATGTGTCATGCATACCTAAACTATTCTAAAGATATTTATTAAGTCTGATACGTACTCATACGATTGGACTATAAATACCTTGTAATATGTCTAGTTTAGATCATCAAAAAGTCATAGAACTTATTTGAATTTTAGACACTTATAGTTCCTTCGACGTAGGCAAGTGTGTCTAACATTCGACGTGTAAAGCCCTCTTTGAAATAAAGAGTTGTGCAATTACTTTGAGCTGTGTTTTCGATCAACCTTTGGGTTTCAGTATTTCCGAGTAAGATCTCGTTATTCCGCATATTAGAATATGGGCGAGCCTAGTGCGAAAACCAAGACTAGGTCTCAAACGAATCAAGTTGGTATTAGAGCATCTTTCCTATCCTGTGGATGGTGAAGACTCACTAGGGTTACAAAACCTCCGGCGAAACTCCAGGCGATCAATTGACGGTTCCTACAGCCGCATCTCCAACAATGTCTGACGATACCTCCGTTCAACCTAACATAGCCGAACAAGTGGCTAAGCTCTCCACCGACATGGAAATCGTGCTTGCTTGGATTAAGCAGCAGGCCATGATTGTACCTCCTGAAGTAGGGAAGGTTATCGGTGTGAAGACTATTGAAGACTTGCGCAGGGCAGACGAAGATGAAGACGAAGGCGACCACAAGACCGACGACCTCACCAACACCTCCTTAGCTGTCGGATCTTTTAAGGTCGACGCTAAGATTGATATACCCATATATGATGGGGTGATCGATGCCGAGAAGCTGGATTCTTGGATCGACCAGTTTGAGACCTACTTTGACCTGAAAGGGTTCAATAGCGCTCAAAAGGTCAAATTTGCACTTTTGAAGATGAAGGACCACGCCAAGATATGGTGGAAGGCCCTTGTCGCCAGTGGTGAAGCTGACGACCTTGTGTGGGGTAAATTCAAACGACTTTTGCAACAAGAATTCTATCCGATGGGTTACCTTGAGGAGAGATGGGAGCGTTGGCACAGATTGTACTAACGGCACAACCAGACCGTTCAAGACTATACGACAGAGTTTCGGCGACAAGCAATGGTCATCGGCATCTCACTGTCCGATCCTCAAGTATTTCGGAAGTACACATCTGGACTTCAGAAATCGATCAGTACTGAGCTAAGTCTGTTTAGAGTTCAAGACATCTCGACCGCAAGCACGACTGCTTTGGCGATTGAGAAGAAGAATAAGACCGCAACGACAAGAACCTGAGGGAGATTTCAACCATGACGAGCTCCAGAGAGGGTACCCACGATACGGGTAACACTTGTGAGCATTGTCATGTTGCTGGGCACACAAAAGAGAAGTGTTATAAACTTCATCCTAAACTGCGATCAGAAAGAAAAAGGAGGGATAAACCAAGCACACGAACAACTATGGTTACTTCTATTCCGCTCGCAGAGGAAATTATCCAGTTGGATTTGGTTGAAAAGGCGGACACGACCTTGTCTCTAATGGCAATGCCGAAGGAGAAAGGTTCGGGTTCATCAATTGATCACAACCCGACAGAGGAATTGTTCACTGTTAACATACAGGTGAAGCACGAGGTGGTCGCAGCCATCTTCGACCCCGGAAGCCAAAAGAATTTGATCTCCTCCGGGCTGGTTTGAAGACTTGGTTTGCAGATGACTCATCATCCTCGACCATATCCTCTGGGATGGTTCACTTCCGACGTGAATCAGCAAATCAAGAGTCAGTGTACTCTAAAGTTTGCAATATTTGCTCGTTACATCAACGAGGTTCAATGCGATGTCATCCCCATCGATATTTGCCAAGTGATTTTTGGAAGTCCGTTCTTGTACGATCGTGACGCCCATTACCACCGAAGAGCTCAAGAATAAGACCTCACAAAGGATGGGACGAAATTTATCATCAGCAAAAACGACCACGTCGACACCGAGGACTTGTTGACAGCAAATCAGGCAAAACGGATTGTCAATGCATGCTCAAAGTGTGTGTTGAGCGTGATGCGTCCAGTTAGCCAAGAGGATTGTGCTACATCTAGTATGGAAAATGATGGTTGTTTGGCGAGCTTGCCTGCAGAAAACAACGTGCTGTTTGCAGAGGTACATAGTCGATCACAACAACGACTAGTCGAAATCGACATGCAACTTGTCTCTATAATGCCACTGTTCAAACTTCGCAATCCTAGCTTTGGGATCAGTGATGGTATCAACCTCGACAAGGGGAAGGCTATCCGCTAGTGGCCAAGGCCACAATCCATGACGGAGGTGCCAAGCTCTATGAGTGCCTATCTGTACATTCAATCAGACGATTATAGCATTGCTCATCGTGTGTTCGTTCCAAAACTCCCAGTCGTTCTCTACATCTTCACAGTTGGTCACCAACGGGAGTTGGCTCCTTCTCAACAGGGGAGTCATGATCCGGGAGGATCTCAGGTCGAGTTCGCAACAGATTTGCGACCACGAAAAGGTTTGCGACTTTGGAAAGGTTTGCGACCTTGGGAAGGATTCAAACTCTTCGAGCCCTCAATGCTGGATGATGAGCCAGATACTATAGTACCATCTGTTGAAGACTTGGTTTATCAACGAGACGAACCTCTATGCGAAGATGTGATTCTGGAGAAGAAGGTGACTACCACCCACAGTGACACAAATGAGACTTTTCGAATTGGTCGGAAAGGTCAATGAGCACGTGCGGCAAAGTGGTACACCAAAGAACATGGACAAGCCCAATTTCCACATCTTCAGTTTGATCGAGAGGTCGCAACAGGGGTTGGCTCCTTCTCAACAAGGGAGTCATGATCCAGAAGGATCTTCAAGTCCTGATCGCATACGGATTCGCGATCAAGTCCTGATCGCATATGGATTCGCGACCAAGTCCTGATCGCATACGGATTCGCGATCAAGTCCTGATCGCATACGGATTCGTGACCTTAACCGTGTTCGGAAAGGTTTCGCGACCATGAATTGGTTCGCGACCATGAAAAGGAATTTGTTCTCTGTTCGGAATTGTAATCCTATCCGAATATATATAACTAAGCTTATCTGTTTAGGATTAGTTAGTTAGTTATATGAGTCTAATACGTTTAGGTTATTAAGTCTGATACGTACTCATACGATTGGACCATAAATACCTTGTAATAGGTCTAGTTTAGATCATCAAAAAGTCATATAACTTATTTGAGTTTTAGACACTTATAGTTCTTTCGACGTAAGCAAGTGTGTCTAACGTTCGACGTGTAAAGCCCTCTTTGAAATAAAGAGTTGTGCAATTACTTTGAGCTATGTTTTCAATCAACCTTTGGGTTTCGGTATTTTCGAGTAAGATCCCGTTATTCCGCATATTAGAATCTGGGCGAGCCTAGTGCGAAAATCAAGACTAGGTCTCAAACGGATCAGTGGACAAGGTGACGCGAACGGATTTTCGATTTGAAGTCCCTAAGGTTGCAAACGACATAGGCATGTCGATGAGAATGGCATTGAACGTGAACTGATAAGGTATAGAATGGCCTACTAGGGTTTCCTTTGAGGCTGGGGTCGAATGCTGGGATAGGGTGATGATTTGGATGAATAGGTCTAGTGAAAGGTGTTAGACAGGATTAACAAGGATAGTCGAGAGGTATTGATATGTTTAGTTTAAATCCTAATTGTGGGTCAAGTTTAGGAGACACGACTAGGGAAAGTCTAGGTATGGTTGATAGTGTGATTAGTGTAAGAATTGGCTTAGAAAATAGGATAAACTCTATTTGGTGTTTGGATTACTGATCGTATATAAACTTCTAGAAGTGCAATTGTGATCTCTACGTTGAAATGGAACGCTTAGATGCTAATCGTTTCCGTCTCTAACGTAATGACTACCCTCCCAAACAAAATGAGAAATCAAGTTTAATTCAATTGAACTGCATAATGGAATTACATAACTACTTTTGAGTTGGGTAGTTTCCAATAATAATAATAATAATATTAATGGTGTTTGCTTTATAGCATTTAATATAATTAAGCCAAGATATTGTTTTAAAGTCAAGATTATTTAAGTTGATAACTAATTAATTGGTTACTTGGAAATAGAAGTAAAATAATTTATAACCTTAGAATTCTTTTACCTGGATTGAGGTCTACATGAAATACTGAAATTACTTTAGATGTATTTGCTTTTGAAATAATAAAATAAGACAAAGATGATCTATAGCTTTAAAATTCCTTTTGCCTAGATAAAATGTTATATTAATTTATCAAAAGAGTGAAGGTAAATTTGTGTGCATATATGAATATCTAATTTGATTAAACTCTAATTAAACTAGGTATAATTTAAGAAATTGCAAATGCAGATTAGTTAAGAATATTTAGCTAGGTAAGGATTGAAAATAATTTAAGTTAGTTTACTCTAAAAAGGGGTTAGGAATAAATTTATGTACATATGCAGGTCTCATTTCTGTTGAAATTAGGAGCATAGATATATGTATATACATATATACATAGGTTTATCTGCATACTTATGAATGGATTTGTATATATGTATGTATATTTATTAGGAAATTCACAAATGCTAATAGATCAGAAATATTTGGTTAAACAAGTTTCCGAGTTTAATTAGATTTAAATCAGATGTTAAACAGTACTTAATCAAGCCCTTAAATAGGTTTTGGAATTAGAATTAAAATTACAGAAAATGAAAAAAGATTAAAAATAGAAATAAATGAAAAACCACAAAATCCCGAGTTGGGCCGGGCCAGCCCAACTCCCTTCTCCTAACCGTCCTCACCACCACATCCATCTACACCACACACACACCACGCACTCAACACACACTACACAACCCTCAGCCGCCCCATGCCTTAGCTGCCTCCGCCCCCGGCTCCGGCGCCGCAGCCGCTCCCGTGGCTCTCTCTCTCTCTCTCTGTCTCGGCTACATGCGCCGCCCGATAGAACCCGTGGCCACAACCCTAACCCTAACTTGGCCGCCGCGAATCCCGACGGCGACCCAACGATCTCCCCGGCGCAAACGTCGCGGCCGGCCGTAGCCCGGGCCGCGCCGCCTCGCCTCCCCTCTCGCGGCTCGCGGCCGCGCTTGGCCGCGCCCTAGCGGCGTGGCCGCGCTGGTAGCCTGCCGCGCACGTGGACGCGCCGCCGGCCGGCTCGTTGGTTGCCCGGTTCTCGACGCCTGTGCCTCAGGTAAGGTCTTGTAATTCTGGTGTGGCCTTGGTGCTAGGTTTGAGTTGTGCTCTGTTCTGGTTTGTGGCATTTGTGTGCTGTGATGCTTGTATTCATGTATGTGTGATCTGTGATGACTAGAGATGCTAGATGAAGTGTCCTACTGTTGCTAACTGTGTGATTTTGTGAATTTGTGATGATTGTGACTGAGATGATGTTGCTGGAGGTATGCACCTCATGTGGTAGCAATGATCTATAGGTTTTCTGGTGGTTTTGGGTGATTCTGGAGCAAATGCTATGGCTTACACTTTACTCTCTAGTTAAACAACTAAGAGCTAGACAAATTATGACAATTCAGTGGCTAAAATATGCTAAAATCTAAAGTTAGGTTCAGTTATAACCTTGCTGTTGGCTCTAGATCCCTTCTGTTTCCTGTGTGGCTCCTGTGGCTGCTACTCCTTGAGTCTGGTGGTTTTGCCTTAATCTCAACTGCTCTTACTGGTTTACCTTAGCTCCTAGTGATCTGTGTTGTTGTGTGTATGAAATGGTATGCAATTGTGCTGTAATACTACTTTATCTGGTGTACTATGTATGCAACCGACTTACTTGGGGTGATGTAGCTGGAATCACTATTCCAGTGAACAGGTTGCATGGTCCAAAGTTGGATTGGTGTATTCTGGACTGATTTGCAAAATCAGAGGCCTTGGAGGGTTTTTGTGCAAAAATTCACAATGTGGCTGAGATTTAGTAAAATTATAGGGGTTAAAATGAAAACTGGTGCTGCTAGGCCTTGAGTTGGGCTGGCCCAAACAGAAACTCCTTTCTCTTCTCTTTTCTTTTATTCTATTTTGTTTTATTTTTATTATTACTATTATTTTCTTCCTTATTTTGCTTTATACCCTCTGAGGCTTGGAATTGACCCGAATGTGAATGCTGGATGATGACAGGTGGATATTGCATGCTGCTGACATGGAGGGCTATTGTTCACGCGTGTGTATATGGATGCTTGAAATTATGCATGCATCGGTATGTATCTAAGTATATGCCCGGTTGTTGGTGTATGTTTTGTTGTGTACATGCATATATCTGTGTATATGTATGACTGTGTACATGGGCACATATATTTGCAGTTTATATGTGTTTATTTGTGTATATGTATATGTAGTGTATTCTCAGTTGTACTTGAGGGGTGTGTGCAAGTGATGATGAGGTGTTGGTGCTGTAGCAGGAGGAAATAAGTGTATAATTGTAGGCGTGCTTGGTCCTACACATTCATGTGTGTGTGTATATATCTATATATCTAAATGTGTGTATATGTATCAGCCTAGTGTGGTCTGAAGGTATACACACATTTGTGGAGTTAAGAAGATTTGTGCATGTATTTTCATATGCATTTGTACATGTGTGTTGTATGATGTGTATATATATGGCTGGGTGTGTGCACACCTACATATATGCAAATGTGTAATGCAAGGTCTAGAAAAGAAATGGATTCAGAAGTCTGAGTTTTAAACTTGACTGAATAAAGAATCTGCAAAGAGGATTTAATTGTAAATATGAAGGTTGATTGGATTAAATTGCAATATTCACAATTTGGGAGCAAGTTCGAATTTAGTCCAATAGGAATGGTTCACACAAGAGACACTTTAAGGAAGTTTAGAGTAAAAATTGAGATTGAATCGAAGATGAAAATGAAAATAGAATTAGGGTAAAAGTGAATAGTCTTTTTACCGAAAACGACTAAAAACATGAATAGCTGAGTCTCATGGTTGAATCTAAACTTGTTGCAGAAGGAAAACTTGTATAAAATAGCAGAAAGGATATAATTGTTCAGTTGGATTGGAATTTGGAGATGATTCCAAGATTTTGGCCCGTTTTAATTCTTCGAGAGCTAAAAAGGATTGATCCGCTATGAAATTCGGACTGAATCGTGAAAAGTGGTCAAATGAACTTGTTTGGCTGAGAAGTTTTAGGACTGGTATACAAGCTTACTAAGATTTAGGATTCCAGAGAAATCCAGAAGAAATCTACTCTGGAATCAATCGAACTGAAGGCTGAAAGGTTAAGAAGGGTAATTAGGAATTCTAGTTTTCGAGACTGGGTTTAGTTTATGGGTTTTAGGGTCTGAGTTTGATCTGGCAGCTGAAGACAAATCAGTATAAGATAGGTAAGAGGTCCTATCTGTTCAGTCTGACTACCATTCTGGGGAGTTTGGCTAATTCTGTGTCTGAAGAGACTGAACTGTGATTAAGAGAATCAGGAGATTGGACTAGTTTGTAATTATTTTAAAATAACTTAATAATCTAACTTTTTGACAAAGTATGTTTAAAGTAAAGAAGTATTGTAGATTATTTTACAAGTTAGGGCTTAGTTTATAACTAATTAGAGTTTTTGAATCATAGTAGAACTATTACTTAAAAGAAATAGTCTTACACTTAGATTTCATAAATAATTATCATTAGATGATAAATGGCATTTTACAAGAAACAGAAAATAGTGTTTTAGTGAAATAGGTACACATGCATACATACACTTGATTGTGCATATATGCACGAGTACATTTAAGGAAAATATCTTTAACTAGTTGCGAATTCATTTATATTTTAGTTAAAACTTCTTAGAGAGTACTTTTAAAAGTAGCTTTGCAGTCAAAAAAAAAAAAAAATGAAATTTTCAGTTTCAGGTTTTTGTAAAGCAAAATTTCCAGGTCCTATTTTCGGGGTGTTACATAAACAGACCTCAAACGGCGACTTTCCAGTCGAACCATGCACTGCTCGATTAAAAGCAAACTGCAGGTATGGTATGCTTTCATTCCAGGTCTTCGGGTGCTTCGAGTTATATCCTCTCAAAAGATGAATGACTGTACGATTTACCACCTCGGTTTGACCATCAATTTGCGGATGAAAGACAGTACTCCTCTTTAACTTGGTGTCCATCATCGTCCAGAGCGATCGCCAAAAGTGACTAAGGAACCGGGTATCGTGATCAAACACAATAGAAGTCGGCAGTCTGAAGTGTGTCCAAACGTTTTGAAAGAATACCCGAGCTGCTTCTTCTCCCGTGATAGTCTTTCGACAAGGTATAAGAATAAACATTTTGGAGAACTGATCAACGACCACGAATAGATAGTCGTTGCCACGTCGGGTCTTAGGCAATCCTCCCAAGAAATCCATTGATATGCTCTCCCATGGTCGCGATGGAACTGGGAAAAGTGTGTACAAACCTAATTTTCGGTTTGCCGGTTTCGAGATGCTGCAGAGACCACAACCTCGAACAAAACTAGCCACATCTTGCTGCATACGCGGCCAGAACACATGTCGGTGAAGATTTTGCAACGTCTTTGTAACCCCAAAGTGACCAGCTACCTTCGATGTGTGCGCTTCTCAAACCATTGAATTCGAGGTACTCTACGAGGTATGCAAAGTAAATTGCCCTTGTACAAGGGTCCTTCTTGACGAACAACTCCGTAGGTTTCCCTGTTTCGAGCTCAGTCAGTGCTGTTTGAAAATCAGGGTCTTCACTGTACATATTGACATAGTCATCATGACATGAGGGCTCGATCTGCATGAACGCTGATAAACAGAGGGTCGTAACTGGTGGTCACGACAACATGTTCGCCAATTTGTTGTGTACGCCCGCCCTTCTTGTACTTAATCACCAGATTAAACTGCTGCAGATACGACATCCACTTCATGTGCCGAGCTTGCTGTAGCTTGGACTGAGTTTGCAAATATTGCAACGGTTGATGGTCGGTGTGGACAACAGTCTTTTTACCCAAGAGGTAACACCGCCAATGTTTCACGGTCTGATGCAGTGCGTATAACTCCTTATCATAAGTTGGGTAGTTCTTCTGAGCTCCCTGGAATAACTCGGAGTGATATGCCAATGGTCGACCTTCTTGCATGAGCACTGCGCCCATCGCATAACCTGAGGCATCGGTTTCTAGCTCGAACGATTTCTGGAGATTCGGCAAAGCTAACACAGGCGCCTCACTGATCTTATTTTTCAGTAAGAGAAATGTGTCATAATGTTTCCCTGTCTACTCGAACTTCTAATCGATCCTGGTTAATGCATGCAATGGGGAAGCCATAATCGAGAAGTGTCAGATGAACTTCCAAAGATATTGGCATGCTCCCACAAAACTACGCACGTCCATAACTGTTCGCGGTCGCGGCCATTCGCGAATCACTTTTACCTTATCTGGGTCGATTTGCAACGTACCGTTGCCGACCATGAATCCTAGGTAAAGTAGAGTTTGTTGACCGAACTCGTACTTCTTACGGTTGAGGCGAAGTCGATGTTGCTGTAGCTGTTCGAACACCTTTTCGACATGAATGAGGTGCTCATCCCACGAATGTCTATAAACCAGTATGTCGTCGAGGTAAAAGATCACAAAGTCGTCGATGAACTGTCTCAATACGTCATTCATAAGACGCATGAAGGTTGCCGGGGCGTTGCAGAGACCAAACGGCATGACCAACCATTCGAACAGACCTTGTCGTGTTTTGAATGCGGTTTTCCACGTATCCTCCTCCCGGATGCTGACTTGATGATAACCCGACTTAAGATCTAATTTGGAGAAGACAACAGTATGATTCAATTGGTCTAGCAGGTCGTCAATACGAAGAAGGGGGTACCGGTTCTTGATGGTGATCTTGTTTAGTATTCGGTAGTTAATACACATACGCCAAGTCCCATCTTTATTTGGCACTAACACCATAGGAGATCCACAAGGTGAACTACTCGGTTGAATGACACCATCGTTCAGCAACTCACCAAGTTGTCTCTTGATCTCTTCATTCTCCAATACTGAGTTGCGATACATACTCAAATTGGGCAGTGTCGCATTGGACACAAGTTGAATTTCGTGCTCGATTGGACGTTTCGGCGGACGACCCTGGGTAGTCTCGAACAGATCACTGTATTTCTCTAGCAGTCCCGACAAACGACCAGAATCCTCTCGGCACGCCAACGACAATGCTGGTCGAGTACCCTCACCTTGACCAATGGGTCGAATCATGACAAGCACATACTTGTGACATGCATTAACAATTCGTTTGGCTTGATTTGCGGTAATCAAGTTCGAAGTGTTGACGTGGATGTCTCTACTGATCATGAACTTAACTCTGTTTTTGGTGAGGTCGTACTCTTGCGCTCGCCGATGGAAGTGAGCATCTCGATCATATAAATACGGACTCCCAAAAATTACCTGACAGATATCGATAGGGACAACATCACATTGCACCTCATTGATATATCATGCAGAGATCGCAAACTTCAACACATAATGACTCGTAATCTGTTGGTTCACGTCGGATGTAAACCAACCCAATGGATATGGTCGCGGGTGTGTGGTTGTCTTCAAACCAAGTCGCCGAACTAGTCCGGCGGAGACCAGATTCTTCTGACTTCCGGGATCAAATATCGTTGTGACCACTTCGTGTTTCACCTGGATGTTGATAGTGAACAAGTCCTCCATTGGGTGATGGTTGTTCGGTGGATCCGAACCCTTCTTGGTGTGGGGATGGATCACTGCTATGCCAACGCATATCAGTTTCTCCACAAGGGTGGCCCGATTTTCACGGCGTAGGATAGAACAAAGATAACTAGCTGCGAACAGCCGGGGTAACTGGCTTTATACCTGCCAAGGTTGGTTGCAACCCGTACGATGGGGAAGTTGATCCGAAGCTACAAGAACTCCGACCCGCTGTCCGAACAATCGCAGAACCACAATCCGGGACTAATCCACACAAAACGGCCGGAACCTTAGAGCACGAACTAGGGGGACCCGTAAAGATCCTTCTCACGAATCCAAGAGCACTCACAAGAGCAAAGGTAGAGGAACACTCAAGCAGTCTTGCTGCATTAGCATATAGCTGAAATGGTTTGATCAAAAGTTACAAAAATAGTTGGAATACATGGGGTAGTTATACTAGGAGCAACCTTCTTAGTTTAGGTGTGAAAGCAACTATTAGATGAAAAGTTTTCTTGAACAACCAACCCTCCTAATTAAGATGTGAAGGCACCCATTAGATGAAGAATTTCCTTGGATATCCAAGAGACCAATTCGTTTGGAAAAGAGTTGCTTCAATTTTCGCGCAGGTTGGACTGGTTGTGCAGCTTCCACTAAAATGACCATAACTTTTGACTCGGAAGTCGAAATGATGCGCAAAAAGATAGACAGTGTGTACCTTACACAACCCTCATTCGTGTGACCAATCTTCGTCGTCCCTTCCAATGCACCTAAGTTCAACCAAAGAAATGGACGTTGGAAGCACCATTAAGTTGTTTAAATCTGAAATGAGACTCAAGTTAGCATTCACCTGGTCACGAATTTGCTTGGCACGAGATCGAGTGATCGGTCCTTGAAATTTGGTCGAAGAGTCTTGTATGCAACCATCTTGGTTATCGGGGCGAACTTCTTGGTCGTTGGAGCTTGTGATGTCCACATCACTTCTCCTTCAGCATTGCCATCAAAGATAAGGTCGTATCCGCCTCATTAACCGAATTCACTCAGACCACTTCTTCGTTGGGTGAAGTCGCAGTAGCCATGGCTGTTCTTTTCTCTGGTCCGTTTTTCTTTGGTCGAAGTTCAGGATGAAGCTTGTAGCATTTGTCCTTGGTATGTCCCGCAACTTGACAATGTTCACAAAAAGCACCCGTGCCTGATTTTGAAGTGTTCTTCTTCAAACTCAGCTTTTTCTTTGTCGAGGTCGCACTTTCCTTCGTGCTTTTGTCGCTGCGGGATTTGTTCTTCTTCTCGATCGCCATAGCAGTTGTGCTTGCGATCGTGATGTCTTGGACGCCGAACAGACTTAGCTCAGTACTGATCAATTTCTGAAGTCCAGATGTGTATTTCCGAAATACCTGAGGATCGGATAGTGAGATGCCGATGACCATTGCTTGTCGCCGAAACTCTGTCATATAGTCTTGGACGGTCTGGTTGCGCCGTTGGTACAATCTATGCCAACGTTCCCATCTCTCCTCAAGGTAACCCGTCGGATAGAATTTTTGTCGCAGAAGTCGTTTGAATTGACCCCACGCAAGGTCGTCAGCTTCACCACTAGCGACAAGGGCCTTCCACCAAGTCTTGGCGTGGTCCTTCATCTTCAAAGGTGCGAACTTTACCTTTTGAGCACTACTGAACCCTTTCAGGTCAAAGTAGGTCTCAAGTTGATCAATCCAAGAATCCAGCTTCTCGGCATCGATCACCCCATCATATATGGGTATTTCAATATTAGTGTCGACCTTGAAAGATCCAACAACTAAAGAGGTATTGGCGAGGTCGTCGGTCTTGTGGTCGCCTTCGTCTTCATTTTCGTCTGTCCTGCACAAGTCTTCATCAGTCTTCACACCCATAATCTTCCCTACTTCAGGAGGTACAATTATGGCCTGCTGCTTAATCCAAGCAAGCACGGTTTCCATGTCGGTGGAGAGCTTAGCCACTTGTTCGGCTAGGTTAGCTTGAATAGAGGTATCTTCAGACATTATCGAAGACGCAGCTGTAGGAACCGTCAATTGATTACCTGGAGTTTCACCGGAAGTTTTGTAACCCTGGCGAGTCTTCACCATCCACAAGATAGGAAAGTTGCTATGATACCAACTTGATCCGTTTGAGACCTAGCCTTGGTTTCACACTAGGCTCGCCCAGATTCTAATATGCGGAATAACGGGATCTTACTCGGAAATACCGAAACCCAAAGGTTGATCGAAAACACAGCTCAAAGTAATCGCACAACTCTTTATTTCAAAGAGGGCTTTACACGTCGAACGTTAGACACACTTGCCTACGTCGAAGGAACTATAAGTGTTTAAAACTCAAATAAGTTCTATGACTCTTCGATGATCTAAACTAGTCCTATTATAAGGTATTTATAGTCCAATCGTATGAGTACGTATCAGACTCAATAACCTAAACCAATAAGCTTAGTTATATATATTCGGATCGGATTACAATTCCGAACAGGGAACAAATTCCTTTCCTGGTCGCGAACCAACCCATGGTCGCAGACCCATCCATGGTCGCGAAACCTTTCCGAACACGGTTATGGTCGTGAAACCGTATGCGATCAGGACTTGAAGATCCTCCCGGATCAAATATGCAAGCTCAATCTACTTTGGTTAAACTTGACTGGTGTTTTGTGAATGAAGGTTGGTTAAGGGTTTTCCCTAACACTTCTGTTAGAACCTGTCGTGGTATTAAAGTTACCCCGGCAGGTTTATGACGTGCGTAACACGTGTTCCGCAACGCGGGATGACCGTGTGACGGGTCGCCCCGTGTTGGACAATCTCAGATATTGACACAAGGGTTTATACAGGTTCATGCCTCAGTGGAGGCCCTAGTCCTGTCGACGTGCTCCCGACACGAGTCGGCTAGGGGAGCTCTCTCGCGGGGAGAGTGCTCCTAAGCACGCCTTTTGGTTTTTTGTATTGGATGCAAATGAATTGAACTTAGGTTACAAGACGGGTTACAAGGGTATATATAGACCCTAAAAGACGCAAATTACAAGACTGCCCTACCTGGAACCGTCAGATCGAGAGCGTTGCGGTCTTTTTGCACGGTACGATGCTTGGATCCTTGACACGTGGCCACTCCAATTCCCGAGGAAACTCCCGGGTAAATGGAGCCCCTTACCAGGGACCAAGTCCGGGGAAGAGAGGGCCCCTTACCCGGAGCCACATCCGGGAAGCCCCTTACCCGGGACCAAGTCCGGGAAAGAGAGGGCCCCTTACTTGGAGCCACGTCTGAGGAGGCCCTTACTCGGGACCAAGTCCGGGGAAGGAAGGGCCCCTTACTCGGAGCCACGTCCGGGGAGCCCCTTACCCGGAGTCACGTCCGGGGAAGCCCCTTACCCGGGACCAAGTCTGGGGAAGGAAGGGCACCTTACCCGGAGCCACGTCCGGGGAAGGGCCTCTTACCCGGAGCCACGTCCGGGGAGAGCCCCTTACCTGGGACCAAGTCCGGGGAAGGAAGGGCCCCTTACCCGGGACCACGTCCGGGGAGCCCCTTACCCGGGACCACTACTCGACGGGACCTCATTTTTCCCCCAACATCAGCCCCCCGTGCGCTCGAGGGCACTTCGTGGCGTCGAAGCGTGCGTCTCCACACCTTACCGTGGGGTGTCCCGGTGGCTACCCTCGGTAAGGGGACACGGCGACACTTTTAAATGCCTCTAGGAAACTCTTCGTTATCCGCGCGCCGTTCCGCATTTAGTACCTAGATTTGGGGCGGGAAACGAGGTGATCTTCTCCCCCTATAAATATGGGGGCCGCGCGTCACTTAACCATCTCCACTTCCCAAACTTCCACTTCTCTCCCGGTAGCGTTAGAGCTCTCGCGGTAAGAGCCTTCCCCGGTAGTTCTAGGCTCCCCCGGTAACATGTTTGTTCCTGGTAGCGGCAAGGCTCCGGGTAACAGACCAGTCCCGGTAACGTCAAGCTCCTGGTAACAGACCAGTCCCGGTAACGTCAAGCTCCCAGTAACAGTCCTTACCCGGTAGCGTCGAGGCTCCCGGTAACAGATCCTTACCAGGTAGCGTCAAGGCTCCCGGTAACAGATCCTTACCCGGTAGCGTCGAGCTCCGGGAACGCGAGATGGCTTCGAAAGGGCAAGGAAAGGCCGTAGAATTGTCTCCCGAGAAGCTGACGTCCGATTTCTTGGGGGTCTCCAAGTTCACCTCCCAGGACTCGGCGGCCCTCGTAGCTCGGAGGGTTTTCGCCGAAGGGGATGTCCGTGTCCCGGGGGAGGAGATCGTTCCCCGCCCCCGGGAAGGGGAGGTCGTCGCCTTCGATGCATTTGTCGACGCTGGTCTCCGGCTCCTGTTACATCCCATGATCCGGGAGTTCTTTCTGCAGTACAACATGGCCCTCAACCACCTCACGCCAAACGTGCTGGTCCGCATGGGGCTCTTTATATGGCTGTGCGAGACCGCAGCCGAGACGGAGGGGACGCTGTGCCTCTTCCAGCACTTCTACAAGGCCACCGCGCGGAGCTCCCTGGTGGTATGCCACGGGCCGAAGTCCACCTTCGGTTCTGTGGTGGTGAAGCTTCTTCCGTCCCGGGTCGACTAGTACCCCCGGTCACGGCCTCCCGGGACCATTGGGAGGATTGGTCCCAGAGGTGGTTCTATCTCCGGGTAGGGGACCCGGAGATTGTCTATTCCCCGGAGCCCCCGACCCTTACCCGGTCCTCAGCACCTCCGGCCCCCAGGCGGAGCACCGGTGAGGCGGCCCTCATCGAGAAGATGGTTGAGGCCCGGTCCCGCCGGAGCATGAGGGACCTGGCGGAGGAGCTGCTGCTTCTCCGGTTCAGCCCCTTCGGACGCGTCCGGAGGGGGCTAGGCCTTTCGGTGGAGAACCGCCCCCCCGTTACCCGGTGTCCTGACGTGAGTTTTTCGAACTTTGCCTGAAAGAGCTTTCGCCCAGAGGGGCCTTATGTTCTAACTTTTCTTCTTCGCAGTGCGCTCGTACGAATCGTCCCGGGAGAAAGCGGAGCATCTCCTCGGGTGGTATTTCGAAGACGAGCACGCCTGGTGCCGCGCGGTCATTGGCGACGGTCCCCCCCGTAACCTGGTGGCTAAGGTCTTCGGGCTATCTTGGCCGCTCGGATGCCGCTCCCGACGCTGAATTCCCACAAGAGGAGGGAGGCGCCTGGCAGCCACGGAGCGGGGCGCGCCAAGAACCCGAGGGCCACCGATGATAGCCCGGGGACAGCCCAGACGAAGTCTCCTGCTCCGGCACCGGGCCTGACCGAGACCCCCCAGGCCCCCGTGAAGGCGAAGGCGCCTTCTACGTTAGTGGGGCTCACCGATAGCCCCACTAACATGGCCTCGCTGGTTGCCCAGCTCGACGCGTTGGGTGCCTCGGGGGTGCTGGACGGCATCCGGGTGGAGTCGGACTCGGAGGATTACGCCCCGTCTCCTTCTCCGAAGAGGGGCATCCAAGTGACATCCTCGAGCACGCGCCTGGTCCCAGACATGCGTTACCGGATGCCGGGCGCCTTCCGGTTCCGTGCTCTCTTGGCTCCCGGGCCCGGGGGACACGCAGCTTCTTCCCTGGTGGAGGCCGCTCTACCTAAGGAGCGAGGCGTCGGGACCACCAGGACTTGGGGGAGCGATGTCGACACCCTCGGGGGAGGGGCGCTCTTCTCCACCGACGAGACGAGGCGGCTTTCCCTGGGCCTCCTCACTCCTCGGGTGCGGGCCCGCATGGCTGAGGGGGGGATCGACGACCGCTACGAGGACGTCATCTCCCTCTCGCTCCAGGTAAGGAGCTCTTACGTTGTTGGTTAATGCCCGGTTAGGGGCTTTCCTAACCGTGTTGCCTACGTGACAGACTGCCGCCACGGTACGCGCCTTCCGCGGTCGGCTCACGCGGGAGACCGAGGCTGTGGACAAGGAGATAGCCGCCCTCGAGGCCTCCCGGGATGCGGCGGTCCAGGAGCGGGACGCGGCCATCGAGGAGCTGGGGAGGGTGCGGTCGCAGCAGCTGGCTCCGGCCGAGTCCGCGAGAGATGCCGCGGCCCAGGAGCTGGAGCTCGTCCGGGCGCAGCTGTCGGCGTCGGAGGGAGCCAACTCCCGCCTCCGGGAGGAGTTGAGCGCGGCACTGGGCGCCGCTGATTCTTCGGCGGCCCGATCCTTGGTTTTGGCCGGGAACCGCGTTCGGGCCGCACTCATCACACTGGGACTCGACTTCCTCCCGGAGGCCAACCCTCAGAACCCGTTGGCCTCGGTCGAGGAAGCGACGAACTTCCTCGTTCGGCAGGTGTCCGCCATCTCTGCCGCGGCGGACCTTCGAGCCAGGGGTCTTGCTGTCCCCATGATCGCCGCTGCCGCGGCTCTCGCGGAGTACCAAGGCGCTAGAGCTCGGGCTCTTGGGGACTTCGCCGCCCCGGGCTTCCCCGACTTCTACGAGCCTCGGCAGAGGGAGCTGGAGGACCGCGCCGAGCTCTTCTTCAACCGAGTCTTGGGGACGTTGCCCGCGGCTGCTCCAGACGAAGCCTCCTCCGGGGGGGGGGGGGGGGGGGGTCATCATGGGCAAGTATGAGCCTTCCCCCCCCGGACCTTAGTTTAGTTTTTTTTCTAGGATTTCCTTTTTTGTTTACGGCGCTCCTTCGGCGGAGGCCCAAAAACTTGTAGAAAATTTCGACGATTGGATAGAACACATTTTTTGCTGAACTCGCTTGATTGGACTTGAATGGAACGTATTTTTTGCTAAACTTGCTTAATTGAACGACAGGTGTAAGATCGAGGATGTCGACTAGAGGGGGGGTGTAACACCCCTGTTTTGACAAACCCTAAAATAGCCAAAATCCACATCATGACCCCAAACCCTAATCTGCTTCAGCCATTCCCTTCTAAGTGTTGTTCAGAACATTTTTCCCTTCGGGATCATCTCCAAAATCCCATCCTAAAACTGAGTTTCGACCCTTGCCGTCTCAGAAACCTAATTACCCTAATTTTACCCTAAACTGCTTTTCCCCAATTGTGTCGAAACCCTTCAGATCTTACCTGATCATACCAAACTTTGGCCAGATGAATTCTAATAATTTTATGCAACTTATCTGCGAAATCAGATTTCAGATCGGACCCTTAGATCTCCAGATTCGCAGATCAGTCCCTGGAGCAAGATTTCAAATTGCAAATCAGCCCCTCTAATCTTTTCGGCTGTTTTCGACCAGCGCCTGGTCGTTGGCTACGACCAGCGCGTCTTCGCCGGAGCCGCGCCGTGTTTTCGCCGCAGAGCTCGCCGCCGGCCATCCTCTCCGGTCGCCGCGCTCGTAATCGGTTGAGTCACCCCGCGCGCACTTGATAGCCACCGTGGCATCGCCTAGCCCAGCGGATAAACGCCCTCGCCCCAGAGCCGTGTCTTCGCGCGCGCAACCGTTGCCGTGGCATTTGCATGCGCGTACGTGTCGTTGCCGGAGCTGCACCGTTGCCTCCGTATCTGCGCCATCACTGGTGAAGTCCCAATGCAACTGGCAAAGCTGCAGCACCGCCTGAGCGCGATCACATCGCCGTTCGCCGCTGTTGCGCCTGCACCCGACAAACTTCTCCCCGGCGCAAGCAACCGCTGTCGCTTAATCCCTCGCTAGCTTCGCCCCTGGACCTATTTAAACCCCCTCAGTGTTGTGAAGAAGCACAACTTCAAGACTTAGCCAAATTCCCAGTTTTTCACTGTTTCCCTTTCTTCTCCGGCGAGCTGTTTCTGGAGCCACCGTCGCCAGAGCAAACCGTAGCCCATCTCTCCAATCCAGGTTCACCAGTAAGTTCCCCACACCCATCTTCCCGTGCCCAAGCAAGCAATTGCATCATAGTGCTCCCCATCGCCGGTGATCGCCGGAAAACCAGAAAACCCCTGTTCCCTCAATGCTATCCCATTCAGCCCGAATTAGCTCTCGATTCTATAGAAGAACTTGATCAGTGAGCTTAGTAGAGCAAGCCTGTTGAATCAGGATCCCCAATTGCGCTCAAATCGAAGAAATCCCGATATGGAAGTTCACCAGTTCGCCGGACCTCGTCGCCGAGCCCCTCCGGCCGATCTCCAATGAAATTAACCCCTCCAGTAGCCTTGTTGTGCCCTAGAGATCATTCCCAAGCCTGGAATTAAGCTCATTCGCCTTGTAGCGAAATCCCCTAGGCTCCAGTGTCATCTTCTCCAGCGCCGGTCGCCGGAATTCGTTCTCGGCCGATTCAGCCAACACCACTTTGTCCCTTAGCTTCGCCTCACCTCCCTGAGCAATTTCTTCCACTAGCTCGACACCTGGATCTGCCTAGATTGTGAGTTATGCCTTTGTCAAGCTCTTGTCCAGATCAATGTCTGTGCCGTGTCGCCACCGCAGTTCATCGCCTGATTTAGCCACCCTCCAGCCACTTTCAGCCTTTATTCCTGTTGAGTATTTTGTTCCTGTTAGTAATGCCTACCTCCCAGACAAAGTGTTGCATCAATTGGAGCCCTGGATCAAAAGTTAAGCCATGCCCTAGTTTCTGGCCATGTCCAGCACTATGTCAGTGCATGTCAGCCACTGGCATTAGCCTTGTTTGACCCCTCTGGTTGAGCAATGGAAATGTCACTTTGTCCCCTAGATTCCTGGAGTTGTGTTCTACATCTTTCCCTTCTATCACTTCTCCAGAAAACCATCCTAAGATCAGTTTGAAGCTATGTCAAAGCCATGAACCGAATGTCGACCTTTCGACGTTCAATCCTTTTTAGCCGTTTCTTCGACCAGAGCCCTTGTGACCTTGCCCTAACCCTTTCCCCTGCATACATGACTTATTTGCTTAATAATTTCTATGGAAACTATTTTCTGTATGCTTATGGTATGTGTTTATGTATTGGTTGATTGCCGCAGAGTCAGAAGTTGAAGGAGCGGAGGAAGTCTTCGAAGATCCGTCTGAGTACTTAGACCCAACATTGCAAGGCAAGCCTCATTCCTTTGATCATGTCTCACCCAATATTCTCATATGAAGTATATTCACTGTTTCTGACTATGCATGATTATTTGAAATACAAGTTATGTTTGAATGACATGAGTAGATATTACCTAATGGATCATGAAACCCCTTTTTGTTATTGAACCTTCGTATATATGCTTTTGTCACCCTAGGACTCATATACTGAATATTCACATTAAACTTGAAATGGTCAAATACATGAGAAGTTATGATCAAAACCGTTTTGTCAAGAAAACTGATAAAAGGGATCAATAGTGAGGATTGGTTTGTATGGAGAGGGTGCGGTGCGCACCAGGGAATGTGAATGTTCCTCACTATTGGTTCATAAGGACAAGAACCTTGTGCTGTGTCTCTATGCGAATTGTAAACGTACCAACCACTTGCCTGGTATGGGACAGGCACAACTTAGTAGCTTTTTGGTATTAGCAGTTCCCTGCATGGTTTGTCGATCTGGTTTCTCGCGTGGAAACTGGTAGGCCAAGGTTCGGCCACGAGTGATGTGAGTTAAGAAAAATAATGAGAGGAAAAGGCGTAAAAGAAGGAAGGCGCCCTAGACCTGATTAAGCCGTGAGCGGTTGTAATCTTAAATGGTCGCATGTCTCGCGTGGACATAGACCAAGGCTATGTGTCCTGCGGGAACATAGACCAGAGAGGCTAGGAAGTAAGGCAGTGGGGAGGACCCACAACAGTACTTGAGACTTAATTGTCTATTTACTGGGCAGGGATACTGTTAATATTGAACTGTAAAAGCGTTGTGTGATCTCGGCCTTGTCACATGTGTATAAGTCACATGGAGCTGATCCGACTTGAAAACCGAGTGAACCAGTGGATTTAAAAAGAGGTACACCTTTGCAAAGTGTAAAAGAAGTATCAGATACTCTGTACTCCCAGGTTCAGGAGTCTTTTCGTAGTGGATGTTATCCATGGGTTATAGCACAAGTAATGTTTTGGAATGTTTTCATAATGCGGTTAACAAAGTAGTGACTCATGGGAGACCACTACATCTAATGTTTTATTGAAAACCTGTTTAATATTTAAAGTATCGTTTTCATGACAAAAGTACTGTTTTACTGAACAAATGACTTGGAAATCTATATATCTCTATCCATATGAAACTAAACCCCGGAATCATATGTTCCACCCTCATGTAAGTACAATTGCATTAATCCCTGGAATGAGTGTTGCTGAGCACCAAGTGCTCACCCTTGCATTTATATCCCACTGTAGAAGAGGGATTCGAGGATCCCGATTCCTTCAGTTATGAGTACTCAGTTGAAGATGGAAGCACCCCGGACGAGCCCACGTTCTAAAAGGATTATGCACCAAGTCAAGTCAGATGTGGGAGAAGCCCCTCCAACCCCGCTGCTGATGGAAGCCAAGCTGTTCGTCGTCGCTTTGTGTTTTATGTTGTGTGTTCGGTACTTGGATACCGATTCTGGTTCTGATAAACTAGTTATTTTCTTAGCAACTCTACTTAGCGCCATTTTCGGTGCTTTGGCTATGTAATATTGGCCATGTTGGCCTGATACTTGTTTAATGATATTACTATGCTTGTGTGGTTCGGAGCTCATGTGACATCCTGCTGTGTGTAACCTACCTGGGTGGTTACCAAGGTGATCCTCAAATGGGGGTCTCACAGGGGGTGATTAAGAGGCTTTTAAAATTTCTTTTCAATTAAGCAATTTTAAAGAATAATTGAGAGACCTAAATTATACAATGAGGCTTAAAGACAATTTAAACAATTTGTTGCATTCAACTAAATGAACTATTCAATATGACAGGCAAGAATGATGAATTTAGCAATTGTGTCAAGATAAATATAAAGCAAGTATGAAATACGCAATTGACACAATATTTTTACCGAGGTCTCGGAGACTCGCCCGGTCTCCCCTACTCCTCGTTGAAGCGCTCTCTCGGAGCCTCGGTTCTATATCCACGAAGGATATCTCACTAGGGTTGCTCCTTCTCCACATCGGATAGGCGAGCACCACACCTTTCACAATCCTTTGCCGGCCTTTCCGACAACCTTCAATTGGAGAGATCTCGGCTCTCCTCCGGCACCGTCTAGGCGAAGGCGATCGCCAAGAGTAACAAGCCGGATGCACTTTCACTTGAATCAACCACGTGCTAGAAGCTCAATGATGCAAATGATATGCTCAACACTCTAGCACTAGCAATCTAATGGAGATGAAGTGCACTAAACACTCAAACAATCTCCCTCAAGCTCTCTCTCAAATCTACTCAAGATTTGGGCTCAATTCTAGCCTCTAAATGCAAATCAATTGGCTAGGTTTTTAGCTGAAGAATGAACTCTTTGAGCACGCAAAAATGAAGCCAAACACGAAGTATTTATAGTCTCAACGAAAAACTAGCCGTTTGCAAGAAACCGGGCCAAAAGTTGTACAGGCCGGACATTGTCCGGTCACTTCAGACACTGTCCGGCCAGTACAAAAATTTCAGCCGTTGCAAACGTTTCAGTGACCGTTGGGCGAAATTTGTGAAGGCCGGACGGATACTATTTGTCCGGACAAAAAGTCCGGACAAATGGATATGTCTCTGTTAACTCTCGGCTCAAAAAAACTTGTACAGGCCGGACAAAGTCCGGTCATTTCGGACAAAGTCCGGCCATAACGGACAGATAGCCCAGGACGGATGCATTTGTCCGTTTCATTTTTTGGCTCAAAAAATTTGTACAGGCCGGACAATGTCCGGTCATTTCGGACAAAGTCCGGCCACTTCGGACAAATAGCCCAGGACGGATGCATTTGTCCGGCCACTGTACACTGACAGTAAAACAAGCATAACTTTTGATCCAGAGATCTGATTGAGGTGATTTTTGGCTTGTTAGAAAGATAACTCAGAGCTCTAAAATTTTGTTAACAGGAGAAAGACCTATAAAGGTCTAGAAACTTCTAGAAAACTTAGAAACTTTCCTGCTATCAAAATGTCCAATCCAAAAACCATCTCAAATGCAATTTTAGAGTATTTGCACATACGGATTTGCCGTTTTCTCGCGGATGTGATTTGTGACACTTAGCAACGACCACGACCACACAGGTCTTGACATCCGATCAAAAACAGGTGGTCGATAGGGTTTGGTCGAGCGTACACAAGTGAGTCGAAGACTAGTACGACCAGTCCGAATTCCTACGACCACGCCCAAACCCTAAACAGAAAGCCGGCAAACAAGCGACACGACCACGACCACGTATCAACACTGATACGATCAGAATATGCAAATACGACCACGACCAGCTCTAGATAAATAAACCAATTTAAATAGCTGGCGATCACGACTAAGTGCAGTTTTCAAAACATTTAATCTAATGCATATGAACTACACTTAGACTCACTAGCAATGCAAGACACTAGTGCAAGATGATATGAATGCATCTGAGCTTCCGCACTAGATAGATTCAAGCTACTAGTTTCCGACCCCTCTTAATAGTACGGTCAAACTAGTAAAAAGAAACCTATCAACCTGGCCTATCTCCAAACACCGAGACCAGTAAAACCCTAAGAAAACAATCCTTAATCTTGGATTTTACCTTAGGTGAAGTTCGACCTCGTGAAGTTCGACCGCTCGACGCTTGTCCCCGCAAGACTCGACCTTGTTAAGCTTGACTTCGCTCGAGATGTCTCATATCGACTTCATCCTCTTCACACCCTTGCTTGCTTTTATCCTGCAATCAAATTGAGACTACAATACGTACACTCAATGCACAACATTAGTCTCATATATAAGTCGTCATTAATCACCTCCAGAGAAACTACTCCACACAGGAGTTAGCTCAACGGTTTCTCTTTCAAATGACATGACAAACTATATTCAACGAGTAGCAAATGAGTATAAGATAAAATACAATCATATAGATCGTAGATGATAAACACATACGCACACGATCTATACTACTCATGTCAAGATATCAATCAACCGAGATGACCAAAGTGATGAGCTCCCTCTCAACATGTGTATCGATATCAAATCCACAACTGGAGTCATCAACCTCAGGGTTTGTCATATAACATCTTGATCAATCAATTTGCACAAGCTTGATGCAACCACCGAGCTCCCCCTCTACATATGCATCCATATCAAACCTGCAACTGAGGAAACATCCAATTCAGGGTTTACCGATAATCAATTCAATTCACTTGTGCTAAATCTAATTTGTCATTTGATCATCAAAACTGACATCTTCAGATTAACTTTAATCACAATGGATTTATCCAAATCGTCATTAATTATCAAAAGCTAGATACTAAAATCTACCTAGATCCAACAACAGGTTGGTGCGAATGTCTCGGATAGGGATTCCGAGGAACTCCCCGTTGCGGGGGTTCCCGGAGAGGTTGCCACTTTGCTAAGGTGGCTTCCCGAATGGCACATGGCCAACTTCGATGATTGTCGCGCCGAGTTGCCTTCACCAGAAGCTGGGGCCCAGAGGATTTTTCCACTTAGGATCCTACCACCAGATGGTTATGAGGGGTGGCCCGAGGACGCGCTAAGAGCGGCGTTCTGAAGGGTCCAAGGCTTGTACAAGGACATCTCCCGGGAGTTTGCCAAGGGACGTGGAGAGTAATTTCCCGGTTCCCAACGTAGGGGGTTGTCTCCTGGGTTGTCCCCATGGGGATTTAGGTCCCCGACTTGTATGTTTCTTGCCCACCGGGGAGGGTTGTTCCTCGGCCCGTTTCATTAATAAAACATCTTAATCCATCCTCGAGGGAAGTAGTCGTCCGGGTGAGGGAACGGTCCAAGGTTTGCATGCCCCTTACCGGGAACCACGTAACTTGGCGCCACGTCCAGTGGAGGGGACCCCTTACCCGGAGCCACGTCCGGGGAAGAGGGGACCCCTTACCCGAAGGCATGTCCGGGGAAGAGGGGACCCCTTACCCGGAGTCACGAGGGGACCCCTTACCCGGAGCCACGTCCGGGGAGGAGAGAGCCCCCTTACCCGGGACCAGATCCAGGGAAGAGGGGACCTTACCCGGAGCTACGTCCGGGAGGAGAGAGCCCCCTTACCCGAGACCAGGTCCGGGGAAGAGGGGACCTTACCCGGAGCCACGTCCGGGAGGAGAGAGCCTCCTTGGTCCCGTTACTTCCGCAGTCAAGTTTCTTGATTACGGGCGATTCACATATAGGGCCCTGATTTGTCCCCTCCCCCCGCAGCGGGGGGCGACTAGAGTTAGGCGACCCGCGCTGACTTTCTAAGAGAAATTTAGGCCGCCATTCTCATGCAGGCATGGGGATTCAATTAGACTTGTCGGTCGAGAGTGACCTAAATTGCTCCCGAATGAGGAAGAGCGTAAATGATCTCTGGAGTGTATGGGGGGGGACTAGTCCCCCAAAGTGACTTGTTACCTCGGTTTCCTTTGAGAACCGGGTTGCCGCTTATGCCCCCAGTCCACGAGGGGATATTGTAAGCCGCCCTAGGGGGACCGGGGTTCCCGCCATCGGGACTTTTAAAGGCTGAGCTGGAGCCCATAATCTCCTCATAACGAGGGCATCCTCGAAAGGGCATCCTCACAGGGAGGGACTCCCCGTGACGGGGGCATCGCCTCAAGGGTGGTTAGGAAACACCTGCAAGAGATTGACATGGTAGGGATAAAAGCCATTTTCATTGATCTGAATGAGTCGATACAACGCCTCTCCCTCGCGTAGCCGCGAAAAGGAGAGGGCATGGCCTTGGGCCAGTGTTACAACTCGCCGCGCCTTCCCCTTGCGAAGTCCCAAAAGGGGGGAAGGGGGAGGTTCGGAGACTTAAGTGTAGAACTTGCGGAGCAAGTCCGCATTCCACGTATGCTTTAGATCTTGATCTTCGAGGGTGGAGAGCTTATAAGCCCCTGAGCCAAGGATCGTGGAGATCCTGTATGGCCCTTCCTACTTAGGGCTGAGTTTCCCTTGAGCTTGAGGGTCGGTGACGCGCTTAAGGAAAAGATCTCCCAGGCGGAAGGCCCTCCCCCGAACACGCTTGTTGTAAGCGCGCGCCATTTCACGTTCGTAAATGGCGTTACGGAGGAGGGCTCTGTCCCGCTCTTCTTTGATGAGGTCCACCTCCAGCCTCTGGTTGTCTTCGTTGGCCTGGAATGCGGCGGCCGAGACTCCCTCGAGGAGTTCGACTCGCAGCGATCGGAAACTGATTTCAGAGGGGAGTACTGCCTCGGCCCCGTACACGAGCGAGAAGGGGGTACGTCCCGTTGCTCGACTCAGGGTCGTCCGCATGGAGCAGAGGATGCTCAGAAGCTCGTCTGCCCATGCCCCTCGCCTGGAGGATCTTTGCTCCAGGCGGCGACGGAGTCCTTGGAGGATAACTCCATTGACGCGCTCGACCGCCCCATTGTTCTTGGGGTGAGCCACCGAGGCAAAGTGGGGGGTCGTGCCCAAGTTCTGACAGAACTCGCGAAAGATCGCTGAGTCGAATTGGGTTCCGTTGTCAACAGTGATCTACCGGGGGACCCCGAAGCGACACACAATGTTCTTCCAGAAGAACCTCTGCACCGCGCGGGATGTGATGGTGGCCAAGGGCTTGGCCACCACCCACTTGGAGAAGTAGTCCACGGCCACAACCGCGTACTTGTATCCCCCCGACGCTGGGGGAACGGGCCTAGGAGGTCCATTCCCCACCGTGCGAAGGGCCAAGTGATCGGGATGGCCTGTGGAGCGGTGGAGGGTAGGTTGGAGCCCTTTGCCATTTTTTGGCAAGCCCCGCAGGCAGAGACGAGGTCTCTCGCGTCGCGGGCAACCGTTGGCCAATAGAACCCCTGGCGAATGGCTTTTGTCGCGACGGCCCGTGGGCCGAGGTGAGAGCCACAAGACTCGAGGTGGATGTCCTCAAGGAGTTGAACTCCTTCCTCCCGCGGGAGGCAGCGAAGTAACGTGGAGGCTCCTCGCTTGTACAGCGTCCCTTCCACCAACACATACGCCCGCGCTTTGGCGCGGAGGTGTTTGGCTTCGGTGTCGTCGGAGGGCTCCCCCTCTCCCTTGATGCAAGAGATAAGGGGTTCCATCCAGGATGTGGCCCGAATGATTTCCGTGACGTCGAGGTCACAGGACTCGGAGTCCAGGTCGGGGGCCACCGCGGAGGGTTTCAAGATAACTTCCAGGAAAGCCCCCTCGGGGAGGGGCCCTCGGGCGCTTGCTGCTCGCGTGAGGGCATCGGCGCGGTCGTTGTCCCTACGTGGGATACGACGCGCCTCGAGGCCTTCGAAATGACTTTCCATTTTTCTGACCTCATCAAGGTAGAGGCTCAGATTCGGGTCATGGCTCAAGTAAGACTTGTCCATCTGACAGACCACGAGCTGAGAGTCCCCCTTGACGAGGAGGCGTCGAATGCCCAAAGAGTGGGCGAGGCGCAGTCCTAGGAGAAGGGCCTCATATTCCACAACATTGTTCGTCGTGGGAAACTCAAGCCTAGCGGCGTATTCGAGGGTTCTCCCCTCGGGGCTTCGGAGGACTACTCCCGCGCCGGCCCCTGCCAAGCACAGGGAACTGTTGAAGAAGAGGGTCCAATGGTCATCGTGTGGTGGTGGTGTGACACGTATTTCCTCCTTGGGTCCAGGGACCGGAGCCCACTCAGCCACGAAGTCGGCCAGGGCCTGTGACTTGATTGCGGATCGTCCGGTTAGGGAGAGGGAGAAGGGGCTAGCTCGGCCCCCCACTTCCCGATCCAGCCGGTGGCTTCCTTGTTTCGAAGCACTTCCCCCAAGGGGAGAGAGGAGGGCACTGTGATAGGGTGGCCCAAGAAGTAGTGGCGAAGCTTTCTGGATGCCATCAGGAGGGCATAACAAACCTTCTCCACCTTCGTGTATCTTGTTTTGGCACCCTGGAGAGCCTCACTCACGTAGTAGACGGGGCGTTGATGCCCATCTTCTTCCTTGACAAGGACCGCGCTAACGGCAACCGGAGTGGCAGCGAGGTAGAGGAGCAGGGGCTCCCCCTGACGCGGGCTCACGAGCATTGGAGGGCTCGTGAGATATTTCTTCAGGTCCTCGAACGCAGCCTGTGCCTCGGGGGTCCAATGGAACCCCTCAAGGCCGCGGAGGATCTTGAAGAAATGGAGACCGCGCTCCCCCGAGCGCGAGACAAAGCGACTTAATGCGGCCAAGCGGCTGGTAAGCCGTTGCACATCCTTGACAGAACGCGGTGGAGGCATGTTGAGGAGGGCCTGAATTTTTTCGGGATTGGCTTCGATGCCCCTTTGGGACACAAGGAAGCCGAGGAGTTTTCCTCCGCGAACGCCGAACGCGCACTTTTCTGGGTTAAGCCTTAACCCATACTTGCGGAGGTTGCGGAAGGTTTCTCCCAAGTCTTCGAGGTGTGTGGCCGAGAGCGAGCTCTTGACAACTGCGTCGTCAACGTATACTTCCACGTTGCAGCCGATTTGGTCCCTCAGGACTAAGCTCATAAGGTGCTGGAAGGTTGCCCCCGCGTTTTTCAACCCGAAAGGCATGTGGACATAACAGAAGGTGCCGAGGGGAGTTAAGAAACTTGTCATTTCCTCGTCCTCCTCCGCCATTCGGACTTGGTGATAGCCCGAATAGGCATCCAAGAAACTCATCAGCTCGCATCCCGCGGTGGAATCCACCAGTTGGTCGATCCGCGGGAGCGGGAAATCATCTTTTGGGCAAGCTTTATTGAGGTCGGTGAAGTCGACACACATTCTCTACCTGCCGCTTGCCTTCTTTACGAGGACAGGGTTCGCTAACCATTCAGGGTGTAGGACCTCCCGAATGAACCCCGCCTCCCGGAGTTTTAGCGATCTCCACCTTGATGGCTTCTTGTCGCTCGAGGGAGAGCTTTCTCATCTTCTGTTTTACCGGGGGGCGACCGGGCATTACTGCGAGCTTGTGCTCGATAACATCCCTGGGCACACCCCCCATGTCCGCGGGCTTCCATGCGAATACATCTGCGTTTTCACGAAGGAAGTCGATGAGTCGCGTCGCGTGTTCCTCGGGGAGATCAGCCCCGATCTTGATAGTCTTCCCCTCGTCCTGGAAGAGAGAGACTTCCCAGAGGTCCCCCTCGGGGCGAGGCTTGGGAAGGAACTTCCCGGGGAGCGTGACTGGCACGTCTAGGGCCGGGGAGGAGCTCCCTCCCCCCGGGGCCTTAACCAGGTTAACATCCCCGATCACTGCGGAGGCACGCTCGTAGAGGGAGCGAACCACATCCTAGTCACCATGCACGGAGATCACCCCGCTCGGCCCGGGGATCTTCATGCAAAGATAGTTGTGGTGGACCGCTACTCCTAAGCGGTTGATGATGGTTCTCCCCATTATGGCGTTGTAGGAGGAGGGGAGATGCACCACGTCAAACCGAACCATTTCGGTCCGGTAATTATCTGGGGCGCCGAATGTCATCGGGAGGTCGACCTTCCCCACGGGATGTATAGTTTTCCCCGGGACGAATCCTTGTAGAGGCCTTGCCGCGGGTTGTAGGAGTTTCTCGTCCACCTGCATTTCTTTGAACGCCTTTAGATAGAGGACGTCCGCGGCACTCCCGCCGTCGACTAAGATTCGGGCGAGACGGCAATTGAACATGGTGGCGGAGACGATTAGTGCATCGTTGTGGGGGAAGCGCACCCCGCGCGCTTCTTTCGCTGTGAACGTTAGTGGGACGTCCGACCATTTTGGTGGCCAGGACGTGTTGACGACCCCTATTGCCTTTACGTCTCGCGCATATTCTTTGCGCTGGCGTTTGGAGTCTCGCCGGGAGGCAGATCCTCCCAAGATGACATTAACATGTCTCTGGGAAGTTTGGAAGGGGAGCTCACCGTTGGAGCCCCTTTCCTGGTCTTGCTTCTGAGCTCCCCCTGGCGGAGCAGGGAGTGCCACCAAGGTTGGCGACGGGAGGGGTAAGGAGGTAGGGACTCCTCCCCCGGCCCATGTTGCTCGAGAAATGCCGCGAAATGCTGGAGAAACGCGTGGCATTCTCGGGTTGCATGGGAGTTGGACTTGTGGAAAGTGCACCATAGGGTGGCTCCAGCCTCCTTGTCCCCTGGCCTGAGAGCCCCTCGCGTACGGGAGGATTGGCCTCCCCCGCCGCCTTTGGGCTTGGAGAAGGGTCGCTGTCCCCGATTAGGATCCCGAGAGCCGCCTCCGCTTCGAGGACGAAAGCGTCCCGAGGCCTTGGCTCATTGCGGGGTCCTTTCCGGGGATGTTTGTGGGAGGAGTCCTTCGAGTCCCTTTCACCAGGGCCGGAGGTTCCCTGATTTTTCTTCCAAAGATCGTCCTCTTCAGCTCTCGCGTACTTCTCAAGTACGTTGAAGAGCTCGTCGGCGGAGGACGGGCAACTCGGGGAGAGCCTTCGGTGGAGTTCTCCCGGGAGGATGCCACTCTTGCATGCTTCAATCACCGTCGAGTCGGGGACGTGAGCCACCTTGCTCTTGATTTGGGCGAAGCGTCTGAAGAAGCTTCGTATCGTCTCCCCCGACCTCTGGCGGACGGTGTATAATTGCAAAGAGTCCAGGGGACGAATGTAGTTCCCCTGGAAGTTTGTGCAAACTCGCGCTTCAGTTGCGCGAAGGACTTGATGGACCCGGTTTTAAGGTTGTAAAACCACGACCGGGCTATTCCGGAGAGGTACAGGGGGAAGATGTTGCATTGGACTCTTTCGTCCCCTCCAACCGCCGAGATGGCCGTGGAGTACACCTGCACGAACTCGTAGGAGTCGGCCTCCCCGTTGTAGTGCTCGATATGGGGCGGCCGATACTGCTTCGGCCACCGAACACACCGGAGGCGGCGGCAAAGGGGTTGATTGGCCCCTTCCACTTCCTTTGGGGAGGCCGCGTCTCTATCCCCCTTCACGGGGGAGGCGCGTTCGTTATCCGAGTCGGGAAGGGGTCCTAACGGACCGCCTACCTTTCGGTATCGTCTTCGTTCCTCGGGGTCAGTGGAGCTCACCTCCTACACCTTGGGGGTGTCCCCGGAGGTGACGGAGACCTCTTGCATGGGTCTCTTACCCTTGTCCGTTGGGACGCGAGAACCACGCCTGCGCGCGAGAAGCGATTCCTGGCCGCGTTGGGGTGGGGCGCCTTCAGATCTTGCCGCGCGCATGCGCTCTACCTTTTCCCGGGTGAACCACGTTTGGTTCACCGGGGGAGCCCGGGGAGGGGGCCCCGGGGGAGGGAGTTGATGCGCACCCGCTACTGGCGCGGGAGAGGAGTCGCGAACCTGAAGGGTCCCGGCGACGGAGACGGCTCGCGGCGTGGGAAAATTTCCTAGCGGGGGAATGGCTTGCATCGCGGGGGCGGCGCCGGAGACACCTCCTGGGGCAGGCGCGGTCCCTGGGAGGGGAATCCCTTCTGGGGTAAGGGACAACCCGGAGATGGGAGGACGTTCGGGGAACAGGAGCCCCCCGGGGAGGGGAGCATCCTCCGGGGGAGGAGGTCCACTAGAGGAGGGGGCCCCTCCGAGGGGAGGAGGTCCGCTGGGCGCGATAGCACCCCCCGCACTCGGGGGAGGGGGTCCGCCGGAGACGGACGCTCCTCCTGGGAAAGGAAAATTCCCAGGGCGGACGTACTCCCCGGGAGTACGAGTCCCCCGGGGGCTGGCGCTCCTGTCGGGAAGGGATAGCCCCTAGAGACGGGCGTACCTCCCAAGAGCGGAGGTCCTCCGGAGGTGGGAGTACCTCCCAGGAAGGGATAGCCCCCGGAGACGGGCACACCCGCCGGGAGTGAAGGTCCTCCAGAGGTGGGAGCACCTCCCAGGAAGGGGAAAGCCCCTGGAGCGAAGAAGGCTCCTGGGTGTCCCACCATGAATGGAGGTGCCATTCCTCCGAACTGGAACGAGTGTGGGTACGCGGGGGCCAGAGGCCGCGCTATGGCGCGCAACAACTCCTCAAGAGTATGTTGTACGCGAAGCTGGCCCTCCACCAGCGCTCCGAGTTGCGGGTCACCCGAAGCCGAAGGCATTGCCTGGGGGACACTTGGTCCCCCCAAACCGGGACCTTCAAGCAGGCTCGCAGGAGCCGTATCCCCGCCAAGGGTGACGGGAGAAATGAATGTTGCCTCCCCCCGAGTGTCCCCGGGAGGGGGTGTCGCGACGACAGCCCCTTGCGCCTGTGGTGCAGGGTTGCTAGGGCCGGCGTCGTTGGAGATGGAGGTCAAGTGCCTTACCCTTCTTGGAGCCATGACTATTTGTCATGAGTCCCCACGGTCGGCGCCAACTGTCGTGGTATTAAAGTTACCCCGGTAGGTTTATGACGTGCGTAACACGTGTTCCGCAACGCGGGATGACCGTGTGACGGGTCGCCCCGTGTTGGACAATCTCAGATATTGACACAAGGGTTTATACAGGTTCAGGCGTGGAGGCCCTAGTCCTGTCGACGTGCTCCCGACACGAGTCGGCTAGGGGAGCTCTCTCGCGGGGAGAGTGCTCCTAAGCACGCCTTTTGGTTTTTTGTATTGGATGCAAATGAATTGAACTTAGGTTACAAGAGGGGTTACAAGGGTATATATAGACCTCAAAAGACGCAAATTACAAGACTGCCCTAGCTGGAACCGTCAGATCGAGGGCGTTGCGGTCTTTTTGCACGGTATGATGCTTGGATCCTTGACATGTGGCCACTCCAATTCCCGAGGGAACTCCCGGGTAAATGGAGCCCCTTACCCGGGACCAAGTCCGGGGAAGAGAGGGCCCCTTACCCGGAGCCACGTCCGGGGAAGGGAGGGCCTCTTACCCAGAGCCACGTCCGGGGAGAGCCCCTTACCCGGGACCAAGTCCGGGGAAGAGAGGGCCCCTTACCCGGAGCCACGTCCGGGGAGCCCCTTACCCGGGACCAAGTCCGGGGAAGAGATGGCCCCTTACCTGGAGCCACGTCCGGGGAGCCCCTTACCCGGGACCAAGTCCGGGGAAGGAAGGGCCCCTTACCCGGAGCCACGTCCAGGGAGCCCCTTACCCGGAGCCACGTCCGGGGAAGCCCCTTACCCGGGACCAAGTGCGGGGAAGGAAGGGCCCCTTACCCGGAGCCACGTCCGGGGAGCCCCTTACCTGGGACCACTACTCGACGGGACCTCATTTTTCCCCCAACAGAACCTCTAGTAGACTTTTGTCAGATCATTTGCCTTGTATCGTTCAAATTTCCTCTGTTTTCCTCATGCCAAGCTATTTAGATTTGAAAACTTGTGGACCCACTGTCAAGGTTTTCTGGATGTCGTAGCTGGAACTTGGAATGCTGTTAGTTTTGATGCTAACATCACAAGGAGAGTTAATCCTAAATTTAAGATCTTGAGAAGAGTTTTGAAATGTTGGAGTAAACAATTCAAGATTTCTCAAATCTATGAACAAAACTGCAATTTTACTTTGAATTTGCTAGATGGTTTGGAAGAACAGAGGGACCTTTCTAGGATGGAATTCAATTTCAGAAATATTTTGAAGTTTCATTTGAAGGACCTTTTAAGAAACAGACATGAGTATTGGAGACAAAGCGGTAGGCTTTGATGGGCCAAATTGGGTGATTAAAATACCAGATTTTTTCATTTAGTGGCTTCCAATAATTTCAGAGTTAATCATATTGTTACTTTAAAGAATGACTTGGATATGGAGCTTTTCAACCATTCGGATATTGCTCAACATCTTTGGTTTTCTTTTAAAGATAAAATTGGTTCCTCTGATTTTCAAGGCATGTTATTCAATCTCCCGGAGCTTTATGATTCTTATCAGATTGATCTTTCTGGCTTGGATTCAAACTTTTCTGTTCAGGAAATTGACTCTGTTATTGTTAACTTGCCTAAAGATAAGAGTTATGGACCGGATGGTTTTAATGGGGCCATTTTTTCGTGCTTGCTAGATGATTATTAGGCAAGACTTTTATGAGCTCTTTCAACAGTTTTTTGAGGGACAAGCAAAGCTTTTCAGAATAAACTCTTCCCTTATTACTTTGATCCCTAAGAAGGATGGTGCCAATAAAGTCTCTGACTATAGACCAATCTCTCTACTCAACAGCTCCTTAAAGATCATCACTGAGCTTCTTGCCAATCGTTTGCAGCAGGTGATCATTTCCATTATTTATTGCAATCAATATGGCTTTATTAAGACTAGAACTATTCAAGACTGTGTAGCTTGGGCTTTTGAGTATATTAATATTTGTAAGATTGGTCGTCACAAAACTGTTCTTTTGAAATTGGATTTTGAGAAAGCCTTTGATATGATTGAACATGTTGCTATTATTGAGGTTCTTAAGGCTAAGGGATTTGGTGTTAAATGGCTAAGTTGGATTAAGCTGATTCTGGAATCAGGTTCTTAAAAAATCCTCTTAAATGGGATTCCTGGTAATCAAATCTGTTGTAAGCGAGGTGTTAGACAAGGTGATCCTTTGTCGCCTTTGCTTTTTGTGCTTGTGGCTGATTTGCTACAATCAATTTTAAACTCTGCAAAGGATAAGGGTCTTCTTAATCTTCTAGTCTTAAATGTGGAAAATGAGGATTTTCCTATTGTTCAATATGTTGATGGTACTCTTATCATTATGAAACCAGATGCGAAGGAAGTTTTTCTTCTTAAATCCCTTCTCCATTCCTTTGCTATTTCCACTGGATTAAGAGTTAAGTTTCATAAATCCTTCATGGTTCCTATCAATTGTTCAGATGATCTTGTTCTGAATTTAGCTGGGATTCTTGGTTTTGTCAAGTGGGCTCTTTCCCTTTGAACTATCTGGGGCTCCCACTTTGCCTCTCTAAGCCAAAGGTGGAATGCTATGATATGTTAATTGAAAGAATTGAAAGAAGACTTATTGGATGGTAGTTTTCTTTTCTCTCCATGGGAGGAAGATTAACCTTAATCAATTTAGTTCTTTCTTCTTTACCTATGTTTCTTATGTCCACGCTTAAAATTTCTCTATCTGTTATCGATAGAATGGATAAAATTAGAAGAGCTTTCTTTTGGAGTTCTCTATCTGTTATCAACTTGTTTTGGTAGTCATTGTTTGATTGCTTGGGACAAGGTTTGTAGACCTAAAACTAATGCTGGACTTGGAGTTATCAATTTAAAATCCCAGAATTTGGCTCTTCTTTTGAAATTCTTGTTTAAGTTCTTTAACAAGAATTCATCTCCATGGGTTCAGTTAATTTGGTCTCGTTATTATTCTCATAATCTTCCATTGGAGTCACAGTTGATTGGTTCTTTTTGGTGGAAAGACATTCTTCATCTTTTAACCTATTTCAAAGGCATTTCTAAGTGCAAGATTGGGTTGGGCGATACTTGTAATTTGTGGAATGATCTTTGGTTCTCTGATATTCTAGCCCAGAAATGGACTGAGTTGTTCTCCTTTTCTTCAAGAACTCTAACTACTCAGCAATTTTGGAGTTTGAACAGTTTGGAAACTATTTTTCATTTGCCTTTATTTGAGCTGGCTTATAGACAATATCAAAGTCTTTTGCTACTTCATCAAGATACTAGGGAGTCTCAACTTTCAATGATTGTTGGTCTATATTTGGAAGCAATTTGCATATATATAAAACTAATAAGGTTTATAAGAGGTTAATAGGTGTTTCTTTCTCCCACCCCATTTTCAAGTTGTGCTGGAAGTCTAAGTATATGCTTAAAATCAAGGTTTTTGTTTGGATCTTTCTTTGGGAAAGCCTTAATACTAGAGAGAGATTAGGTAGAAGAAATCTGCTGATCTCTTCTTATGAGTGTGAACTTTGCTCTGAAGGTCTTATTGAATCGCACTTTCATCTCTTTTTTGAATGTGTTTTTGCTATACAATGTTGGAACCTAGTGGGCATCAACTGGACTGAGAATTTGACTTATTCTCCTATGATGGATATAATTTGGAAGCTTAAAGGAGAAAATCTAAGATTCAAAGACTTTTTCGTGGAAATTATTATGTTGACTTTGTGGAATATTTGGAAAATCAGAAATTCCAGAATTTTTAATCATCAGCCTAGGAATCTCATCAAGTGGAAAAAAGCTTTTATTGCAGATTTAATGCTAGTAGCTCTCGTACCACTGAAGAAATTAGAGTCAAAATTCTTAGATGGGCTGATTTATTGTAATTATTTGTTTTTGCTTTCCAGTTGTTTTCTTTGATTTTCTTTTCTTGTAACTTGGATTCTCTTTATATAATATTATAAATAGCAGTAGGCGGCTTGCCTACTACCTTCCCTTCAAAAAAAACATGGGGAAAATATATGGAAAAATCATGCAAATCAGATAAATATCAGTCATATGTAAGTTTTCCTAGCAATGTACATATCTGTATCATATGTCATCTCTAAAGAGGCTGTGGCATATTGCTAACCATGCGATGCAACTCTTGCTACAGGAACGAAGGCATCCACAATCTATTTAGAGGCGCAAGCCCTCATGTGGGACGTGCTGGGCGTTTGGTGGGCATTGTCGTCTCTTCTTATGAAGTTGTCAAGCATGTCATGCACAGAAAACACACAGAGCTATAATGTGGCCTTAAGTAGATTTCTACCACGGTCAGTAATCACTGACAATGGCAGCTTCTGATCCACGTACAAGATTTTCACTTTTGAAAGTCGTCTTTGCCTACCTGTGTTGTTAACAAGGTTATTCTAATAAAAGTGCAGCCATTCAAAATGTTTGTCATTTGTGTGTCACTATGTTGTGTTGCTCATATATGATATTGTGATGAGGACATCCCTAGCACAAGTAGCACTAGAGCTCGACCCGAGGAATATAAAGGACCAATCACTAGAGCAAAGGCCAGACAACTACATCAATAGTTAACTTTGTTCCTTAAAGAATTAAAGTATGATGAGAATATGCTGCTACATAATAGCTCTTGTTTAACATTGATCAGGAATAGAGAGGGAGAGCATAACAGATTGAACATAGCCATGTATGGGCCAAATAACTTCATCGAATCTGGTCATACACCTACTGAGTAGAAAGAGGATTTCCTAAGCTTTCCAACAAGCCCAAGATCACTCGATTCCGTTAAGGATTACAACCGCTACAACCAAAAGAATTTTGCTCGGCATGCAGTCTGCTGACCAAGAGTCAAACTTCAACCAAGCACCATTCTCAACACAGATGTCCAATTTGGTTTTGTGAGTACTTGTTGGAAATTTATTCAAGGATATTTCCAACGCATCAAGAATCATTTAATTTCAACGCCGTATGCAACCAGGAGACCCAAAAGAGTAACGACTGCAAGGAAGGAAAAAGTCTCGTCCGAATTCGAATCCAACTCGCAGAAGATTTATTCCGAAGTTCTTTTATCTTTTATAGTTTGTTAGGATTTTTTTTTCATTTTGAATTAGATTCAGATTAGAAATCTAGTTTAATTTTTCTATCTTTTGTACATACCACCCTCTATAAAAGAGAGGTATGGTCATAGTTTTTAAGATATAAGACATAAGATATTGATATTGATAATTTCAGATTGAAGCTTTAGTTTTAGTTGAGAGTTGAATCTCTTCATCCTTTGTTCTTGTGATTTCCTCCGGAATTGCTTGAAAGATCTTCATGATCACCCTATCTGTGCAACAACTCCGTGCGTGGCCTGTGGATAGGTAATTTAGAGTATGGTTGGGCGAATTCATTGATACGCAGGTCCTTGCTCTGCAAGTGGTTGGCTATCTTGTTTCGTTAGGTCATACTTGTTATCCAGGTATCTTCAGATACTAGTTATCCAGGTTCTACGTCGTGAAGATCAGGCCACCCTCCGTGAACGCGTCCTTCACCGGCGTGTTCATATCATGTTGGTTCACAGCGTTTGCTTGTATAAACTAAGTAAAGCGGCGGCAAACATGTACATAGATTAAACATGGAAAGCAAGTAATATTCACTACAGATGTACCATAGTTTTAAATGCGAACTAAACAAAGAACCCGTATCCAATATCCCGCAACCTAAAAATTGGCCTATCAAATATTGTTACAAGCATATGCAAATGATGTTGTAGAAACTTGTTGTTGTGTCCACAGACATTTTCTCTCTACCACTAAAAAAAAACTTCTTTAAGTTTGTGTTGTGAGGCTCTAAAGCTGGGTCAGGTTGTGAGGCTCTAAAGTTGGATCAGATCCAATGAAATCATTTTTTCGTCTTCGACCCCCCTAAGTCTACATCAGTTAAGTTGGAACTGAGGAAGACAAGACAAAATGAGGGTATGGCTCTAAGGAGAAGGAAGCATGAACCTAATCTATAGAGGAGTAGTTTTGGTCCCAATTCAATACGACACCGTTTATTGCTGATCTAGATGGATCTTCAAGTCGAATACGGTAGGTCTAGTTCGGAAAGGATTCGCGACCTCGGAAAGGGGTTGCGACCTTGGGAAGGATTCGATCTCTGGTGGGACTGTATTCTGATCCATATACATATAACTGAGTCCTATCTGTTTAGGTTTAGTTAGTTTTCTGAGTCTAATACGTTTAGGTTAATCAGTTATTGAGTTTGGTACGTATTCATACGATTGGAATATAAATATTTTGTAATAGTTCTAGTTTAGATCATCGAATCTAGTTAGAGCTTATCTAAGTCTTAGACACATAGTTCATCGACGTATGCGAGTGCGTCCTAACGTTCGACGTGTACAAGATCCCTCTTTTCAATGAAGAGTTGTGCTATCTTTTGAACTGTATTTTTGATCAACTTGGGTTTTGGTAATTCAGAGTTGTAGGATCGTGGATGCCGACTAGAGGGGGGTGAATATGAGACTTTAAAAACTTTTCTAATAAAACAACTTTTGCAAGATTAAAGCCTAAAAGAGCTAAGAGCAAATAAAAAACTGAATCAATTAAACAGATAGATTGCACAAATAAAATGAGAGGAAGAGAGACAAACACAACGATGTATCCCGAGGTCTCGAGACTCGCCTGGTCTCCCGTACTCCTCGTTGAAGCACTCAAATGAATGAGTCTTGCTTCAATATCCACGAAGGATATTTCCACTAGGGTTGCTCCTTGTCCACTCAGGAAAGGTGAGCACCAAACCTCTCACAAACACACCGAGCCTCTCCAACAAACTTCGTCAATGGAGATATCAATGGCCACCAAATCGTCTAGGTGAAGGCGATTACCAAGAGTAACAAGTTGCGAGATCTTCTCTTGACCTTCAATGACCACCGAGAAACTCTAAAGATGCAAATGATGCGAATGAATGCTCTTGGAGGCTCTCTCTCTCTTAATCATAAAGAATGATACTTGATCAACAAATCAAGATTTTAGCACTAGAATACTTTGGTTCAAGTATATATATGAATATGGCTCATCAATATGTAGAAATTTGCTCAAAAAATGTTTTAAAAACACTGCTAAAAAAATATAGAAATATGTTCAAAAGTGTTTTAAAAACTGCTCAAAACAGTAGAGAAATATGCTAAAAAACTGTTTTAAAAACTGCTCAAAACAGTAGAGAAATCTGCTCAAAAAACTATTTTAAAAACTGCTCAAAATAATATAGAAATCTGCTCAAAAACTGTTTTAAAAACTGCTCAAAACAGTATATAAAAGATGCTCGAAGGTGTATATGAGAATGTGGCTTAAGATGTATGAAACTACAGCTCAAAGCACATATTTGTGGCCCACACCTCTCAGCTAGCCGTTATGATCGATTAAGGAAGGAAATCAGTACAGCTAGCAGCTAGCTTCAACCTCTAACAGCTAGTAAATAACAGTTCGAATATTTGGTCGAATGAACAGTGCTCGAAAGACCAATTTCAGTCCCTCTTTGAAATCTATATATTTTTTTTCAGATTTCGACTAAGAATATGAATGCAACATATGACCTAAAAGTTTCTCAGTTTTGCTGGAACTAAAAGAAATTTCGCAACCCCTCTTAATAGTACGGTTAAACTTAAAAGAATTTCTATAAAACCGGTCAATACTCCAAACACCTAGACCGGTACAATAAACAAACACTTACCTTATATCTTTATGGCTTCCTTCTTGGCGACCTTGCGCTTGCGACCTTGGCTTGCGACCTTGGACTGCGACCTCGGGCGACACTGCGACCTTGCGCTTGCGACCTTGGACTACGACCTCGGGCGACACTGCAACCTTGCGCTTGCGACCTGCAGAACCTCACAGATCACTTGCAGACTTTACAAAAATAGCTCTGCAAACAAATAGCTCAAAGACACGGTTAGTCCAAGACAATTAATGTCATCAATAACCAAAATCAACCAAAAAGGGCCTAGATGCAACAATCTCCCCCTTTTTGATGATTGATGACAACAAGTGTTGAAAAGGAATAAAATTTAATGAATCCCCCTAAGTGTATGCATATGCATTAGATATACAAGAAATCCCCCTGAATGCATGCATATATAAATACACATATGAGTCATTTGAGAGTCCACAATGAATAAACAACAAGCATATAAACTATCAATAATGTCATCCAGATACAAGAATCTCTCCCTAATCTCTTCCCCTTTGACATCAAGCACAAAATGGCGGGAGGACAGCAAAGTAGACAATTAACTTGCATTTCATATATCAATAATATTCAGTTCACTTCTAAGAAAGTAAAATCTAGTCTCATCTAAAGGTTTGGTGAAGATGTCTGCTAGCTGCAAGTCAGTTCTTATATAATGCACATCTATGTCCTCTTTTGCCACATGATCTCTTATAAAATGGTGCTTAATATCAATATACTTTGTTCTAGAGTGTTGAATCAGATTGTTTGCAATCTTTATGACATTTTCATTATCACACAAGAGTAACACTTTTTCGAAGGAAATTCCATAATCCAAAAGGGTTTTCTTCATCCATAAAATTTGAGCACAACAACTACCCGCTGAAACATATTCTGCTTTGATAGTGGAGAGAGCTACGAAATTTTGTTTTTTAGATGACCAAGAGACTAGTGATCTCCCCAAAATTTGACAACTACCAAATGTGCTTTTTCTATCAATTTTGTAACCCGCATAATCCGAATCCGAGTGACCAATTAATTCAAAATTTGCATCTTTAGGGTACCAAAGTCCTATATTTGGATAATATTTTAAGTACCTAAGGATTCTTTTAAGAGCAATCAAATGACATTCCTTAGAAGACAATTGAAATCTAGCACATAAGCAAACACTAAACATAATGTCTGGCCTAGATGCGGTAAGATAAAGCAAGCTACCAATCATAGATCGATAAATTTTAGAATCAAGATGTCCATTAGTGGCCATGGGAGTTTTGATGGCTTTAGCATCTTCCATCTCAAAGCGCTTGAGTAAGTCCCTCACATACTTGGTTTGACTCATGAACGTTCCGTTCTTGAGTTGCTTGATTTGAAGTCCACGGAAGAAGCTTAGCTCTCCAATCATCAACATCTCAAATTCCCTAGACATCATTTCTCCAAACTCATGATAAAAGGATTCATTAGTAGACCCAAATATGATATCATTAACGTATATTTGACACAAAAAGATCTTTTTCAAACACTTTTGTAAATAGCATTGTAAATAGCATTGTGTCCACCTTCCCAATGTTAAAACCTTTTGAAATAAGAAAGTTTCTAAGAAATTCATACCAGGCTCGAGGAGCTTGTTTAAGTCTATAAAGAACCTTAGAGAGCTTGTATACATGATTTGGAAGATTTGAATCTTCAAAACCGGGAGGTTGTTCCACAAACACTAATTCGGGTATTTCTCCATTTAAAAATGCACTTTTCATATCCATTTGTAATATCTTGATGTTAAAATTTGATGCAAATGCAAGAAGAATGCGAACAGCTTCTAATCTTGCTACTGGTGTAAAAGTTTCACCAAAATCCAAACCTTCAACTTGAGAATATCCTTGTGCAACAAGATGAGCTTTGTTTTGTACTACTACTCCATTCTCATCTTGTTTATTTCTAAAAACCCATTTTGTTCCAATCACATTATAATCCTTAGGTCTTTCTACTAATGTCCAAATTTTGTTTCTAGTAAAATTATTTAGTTCTTCATGCATGGCATTTACCCAATTCAGATCACTAAGTGCTTCATCTATAAGTTTAGGTTCTAAGGAAGAAACAAAAGAAAAATGTTCATAGAAAGAAGCAATACAAGAGCGAGTTTGAACACCCTTACTAACATCACCCAAGATTTGATCCAGGGGGTGATCTTTGGCGAATGTTTGATGAAGTCTCGGGTTCGGTGATGCTTGATTATCATTCTCTTCAGTCTCTGGTTCAAGGTCTTCTCGACCAGCATTGTTCTGGGTGGTCGCAGGTTGAGCAGCATCAGTATTTGTGGTCACATGTCCATGTTCGACATCATCTGAGTGGTTGCGGGCTCTCGAGCGACATTTGCTTGAGTGGTCATAGGTGATTTCTCCTTTCAACTAGATGACTTTTGTTCTTCACTTTTGGGTTTGATATCACCAATGGTCATCTCCTTCATAGCTTCCCTCAAGCCACTGTTGCCTACATCATCAAAATCCTTATGCTCTCCTTGAGATCTGTAAGATTCATCAAATTCTACATTGCATGATTCTTCAATGCATTCTGTTGTAATGTTGAAAACCCGATAAGCTTTACTATTGGATGAATAGCCAACAAGAGACACTACTACAGAAATGCAGTTCACTAACCCCTATCTCCTAACGGTTATAAGCAATCTGGGAAAAACCCGTTAGTGTACGACCACCGCAGTGGAGAAGAGGTTTTGTACTAACGGTTATGGTTTGGAAAACCGTTAGTGAACTTTTACTATCGGTTAGTACTGTACGAACTGTTAGAAGAGAGAAAATTGTACTAACGGTTTGTCTTTTGTAATAGATAGTGAAATAACATCATTTTTACTTTCGGTTAATACTGTACGAACTGTTAGAAGAGAGGAAATTGTACTAACGGTTTGTCTTTTGTAACAGATAGTGAAATTACGTCATTTTTACTATCGGTTATTACTGTACGAACCGATATAAGAGGGAAAATTTTACTATCGGTTTGTTTATTCAACCGATAGTAAAATTATGTCATATATACTAATGGTTATGACAGTGGGGACCTTTAGAAGAGAGAAAAGTTCACTAACGGTTGTGTTTTTGAACCGATAGTAAAATTGCACAACTTATATATCTCGACCCTTGCTCTGCATCCTCGATCTGTTCTATCGTATGTGCATCCACGCTCCAAGCTAGAGTGATCTGGAAAAGCTAGTTGGAAGGTTGATTATTTGATCCCCCTCGGTAATGTCATCTTCTCATCACCTCTCTCTCTCGATCACTCTCTCACACTCTCCCTCTCTCTACTTCCAATTCATTAAACTAGATGTAGCTCCAAACTAGGAGGTTAGCTAGTTAGCTATAGCTTGCTAAAGTTAAGCTAGGAATTGAATGATTTATGGCTAAAGTTAATAAGCTAGCTGGCTGGCTCTTCCAATTAATGCATCAAGTTAGTTTTCATACATCAATTGTAAGTAGCTATATACATATAGCCTATATATTGACCATGCATGTTTCATATTTCTAATTATTTATTTCAATTTGTCAATTTTGTGAAATAATTTTAGATGGACCGAGAATATTGGATGTATGGAATAAAACGTACTACTCTTGAGTATTTGGAGGGTGTGAATGTGTTTATTAAATTTGATGAGCAAGAAAAGGCGAAGAAGGGGGAGAAAGATATGCATTGTCCTTGTATAGATTGTATGAACTTAGAGGTTCGGCAACTCTGATCAGATTAAGAGTCATTTGATTCATCATGGTTTTAACGCACGCTATACCCGTTGGATATGGCATGGCGAAGATCTTGAGGAAACGAGCACCGCTACCACTCAGCAGGACCCGGAAGTGGATTGCAGTAATGATGATCATTAGAACATTGATAATGTTCATTCGGATGTGCATGTAGATGATGACAATTTAGATGAAATGTTACGCGATGTAGAAGATGATTACAGCGAAAACGATTTTGGTAAACTTGAGAAATTGATTGTTGATTTTGAGAAGCCTTTGTTCCCCGGATGTGCAAAATTTACAAAGTTGTCTTCTGTGTTGAGATTATATAACTTGAAGGCAAGCAACGGTTGGAGCGATAAGAGTTTCACGGCGCTATTAGATCTTTTAGTAGACATGCTTCCAGAGGAAAATGAGTTGCCAAGATCGGTTTACTAGGCCAAAAAACTGTTGCGTCCGTTGGGAATGGAAATCGAAAGAATACATGCATGCCCAAATGATTGTGTTCTGTACCGTAACGAGTATGAGTATTTGCATGTTTGTCCAAGATGCGGTGCATCGCGGTATAAGCGTGCGGACCGAATTTATCACAGTGGATGTGATGAGGTAAAGAAAGGGCCTCCGGCCAAAACAATGTGGTATTTGCCTGTGATTTCTAGATTGAAATGGCTGTTTGCAAATCCGAAAGATGCGAAGTACTAGCGTTGGCATGTTGAAGGTCGGAAACAAGACGGAAAACTAAAACATCCAGCTGATTCTATTCAATGGAGAAACATTAACAGAACAGTCGGTGAGTTTGGCGGCGAAGTGAGGAATATAAGGTTTGGGCTGAGTACGGATGGTATGAATCCACACGGAAATATGAGCAGTCGGCATAGCACTTGGCCGATTTTTTTATGCATCTACAATCTTCCTCCTTGGTTATGTGAAGCGCAAGTACATCATGATGTCGTTACTAATTTCAGGACCCAGACAACCCGGGAATGATATTTACGTGTTTCTATCACTGTTAGTCGAGGACTTACATAAATTGTGGAGCGAAGGGGTGCGGGTGTGGGATGCATATAACTGAGAGAATTTCATATTGTGGGCCATGATATTTTGCACCATAAATGATTTCCTGGTCTACAGAAATTTGTCGGGGTATAGTACGAAAGGAGGCAAGGCTTGTCCTATTTGCCTGGATGAAATTGAAAGCATGTGGTTACCGAACTGCAGAAAAATAGTGTACATGGGTCACCGCAGATTCCTTCCGATGCATCATGCCTACCGTAAGAAGAGGAAGTCATTTAATGGGAAGCTTGAGAAAGGATCAGCCCCAGTGTTTGTGACTGGTAAGGAGCTTTACTTGCGCGTGAAGGACATCAAAGTTGAGTTCGGTTCTAAACCTCCAGGAAAAAATGTTTGGAAGAAGAGACCGATTCTTTGGGATCTGCCATACTGGGAGCACTTACAAGTTCGACATTGTATTGATGTCATGCATGTAGAGAAAAATGTTTGTAACAGTTTGATTGGTTTGTAGTTGAACATTCCGGGAAAGATGAAAGATGGCATCAAAGTTCGCCGTGACATGTTCGAAATGGGCATAAGGACTAGGCTTGCACCGTTGAAGAAAGGAAAGCGTACATACCTCCCCCCTGCCTGCTATACTTTGTCAAAAAGGGAAAAAAAACAGAACTCTATCAGTGCATGTATGGTGTCAATGTTCCATGCGGGTATTCTGCAAACTTGAAAAAACTTGTGTCCATGAAGGACTTGAAACTGGTTGGTACGAAGTCCCATGATTGTCATGTACTGATGTCACAAATGCTCCCATTGCTATTAGAGGCATTCTCCCAGTCAAATTCAGAGAGACAATTACAAAGCTATGTTATTTCTTCAACGCAATATGTGGCAAGATAAGTGTGTACTCTTAGTAAGTTAATTAGCTCCATTCATGGAACTTGCCAGATTTTTTGAATCTGAATATTTGCTGCAACTGTGTCCTTGCAGGTAATTCATTTGGATGGATTGGATGATTTGCAATGCGATGTGACTACAACTCTTTGTCAACTGGAGATGTATTTTCCTCCATCTTTTTTTAATGTTATGGTCCATCTAACTGTTCACCTTGTCAGAGAAATTAAGTTTTGTGGACCCGTGTTCGTGCGCTACATGTATCTATTTTAGAGATTTATAGATATCTTGAAGGGATATGCAAGGAATCGACATCGGCCTGAGGGCAGTATCATTGAAGGTTATGCTGCTGAGGAGGTGATTAAATTTTGCACCAACTATATGGCCAGGGTTGACCCAATTGGCGTTCCTACATCCCGGCATGAGGGTAGGCTTCAGGGCATTGGAATGATTGGATTCAAAACAGTCGTCCCCTCTAGTGATCTGTATGCAAAAGCACATTTTTGGGTCTTACAACACATGACGGGGGTGGAGCCATACATACACGAGCACAAGGAAATGTTACGAAAACAGAATCCTTCGAAGCCAGAGATTTGGGTCACCAGAGAACATAACAGGAAGTTTGCTGAGTGGATCGAAAATAGAGTTCTATGAGCTTTTGAGGGCAATGTAGATGAAATTGTTACGTGGTTGGCCAGAGGGCCTAGATTTATTGTAGGGACTTGGCAGGGGTATGACATCAATGGCTATTCATTTTACACAAGAACTCAACATGAGAAGAGTACTATGCAATGTAGTGGAGTGACACTACTTACTATTTCAGAGGATGCCAGGACAGTAAGGGCACTCAACTTATATTACAGTGTTATTGAGGAAATATGGGAGCTCGATTACGTATTACTTAAGATTCCTTTGTTTCGATGCCAATGGGTCGAAATCCCTCGAGGTGTTAAAGTCGACAATTATGGGTTTACTCTCGTCGATCTCAGTAGAGTCGCACACCAAGATGATCCATTTATACTTGCTGAGCAAGCCACATAGGTGTTCTACATCGTTGACCCGGCCAATCCAAAATTGCACATTGTCCTTCACAGTAAGAGACGTATTGTTGGGGTCGAAGACGTTGTGGATGAAGCAGAGTATACTCAGTTTGACGAACTACCTCCATTTTTAGATGGAATTCTTCAATCTGTCCCTACCGAAGATATTTACGAAACAAGTTACCTGCGAGACGACCACGAAGAAGGATTATGGGTGGACAATCATTCTTGACTAATTTGCAATATGTAAGTGACGTATATTACTTAGAGCTTTAATTGAAGAATTAATATAAATACTGATCATGATGTGAAAATTGTGATTACTGTGGTTATGCACCCAGTCACGTGCTTGTTCATTGTCAAATCATCTTTCAAAAATTCTTTGGGAAAACATATCTGATGCATTGAGAATCATTTTTGCAAATTTTCATTTCAATTGGACTTGATTTGAGCAATAATTGATTCTTTTCACAAATCAATATGAAAACTGCAAAGTTCAGATTCCTCGTGGTTTTTGGCTGATTTGTCATTTTCATATCTTCATCTTGATTGGCTATTCGAAGAAAGTTTCTATTGCATGATTCTTTATCTTCCATGATTGGTCTTTACTGTTAATTTATTTCAAAATTATTGGAAGTCATTTGCATGGATTTTCAGGTGTCTTTACAAGTGCAAAATGATTTACTGAAACCCATCTGTAACTGTTCTCAGGAAAAACCCTTAGTACTACTGCCATGAAAGAATAATCCACTACAAATTCTATTATAACATTGTACTATCGGTTTTAATTGTCAAACCGATAGAAAAATTGTGTTGTACTATCGGTTTTAATTGTCAAAACGATAGGAAAATCAATATCTTATATTGGTTTCTTATTTTCAACCGATAGTACAAGACCCCTATAATGGGTTAAATCAGCGGGAGTTTCCCCTCCAGTCCAATCAAACACATTTCCAAATAAGTATCTACTCGCGCGCGGAAAACCCTAGCCTCCCCGACGTCCCCTTTTCCGGTCCTGCACCACCATTGCCGCTCGCATTTGGGTTCTCCACCACCACCGGTCACTGCATCGTGCCATCGTAGGCCACTCCACGAACTGTAAGTGTTCTTGACTAACTCGATTAGAATTGTTCTTGCCGCTCGCGTCAATTTCTTAAATTGATATTGAACTCGATTAGAATCAGGCAGTCTTTAGGAAAGAGTAATTGAAATGAAATCAGTTTCTTAAATTAATATTCTTTTGCATTATATTGATTTGAGATGGTCCAACCGGTCATATCAAATAACAAAATTATCATGATTGGTAAATTTTGGCTTATAATAAAAACATTACAATCGGTAAACCTTTGATTTATGATCAAATTATTAAGATTGGTAAACTTTTGATTCACGATCATATGTGATTCAATATATAACAAATATAAAACTATAGATCATAGAATAAAAATTCAACCAAAAGAAAATTGAAAAAAATGTTAAAACCATGAACAATTTACCTTTATCGATATAAATTCTTATAAAACAAAGTAAAGAATATACAAAATATAGAGAGAATAAAGATGACTTCTCTTCTCATATATTTTCATTGTCTTATTATGATTCCAAAGTATACAAGAAACATCTATTTATAGGCCAATATATGAAGATGAAAAGATTAGAAATTCTAATAGTCATATGAGTTACAAATAAATCATGATTTGATGGGTTACCAAAATATATAACATTGGAGTTATAGACTTTATTGATATAAGAATTACAAACTTGATGAACATCACTAAGAATATTTCGTTACATAGTCGACCTTATACCTGACATTGGTAAACTTGAATACTATCAGTTTTAATTGTCAAACCGATAGGAAAATCAATATCTTATATCTGTTTCTTATTTTCAACCAATAGTAAAAGACCCCTATAATCAACCACAAAACCATGAGAAGTCTGAATTTTACAGATTTCATATTTGATTTGTGAAAAGAATCAACTATTGCTCAAATCAAATCCATTTGAAATGAAAATTTACAGAAATGATTTTCATTGCATGAAATATATTTTTCAGAAAAATTTTCCAAATAGGATTTACAATCAAGAGTTATGGTCAAATGATCTTTATGTTAAGCAAGAAGGTTAAAGTTTGACAACCTTTTGCAAATTGAGTTCAAATTTGATTTTCATGAGATTTTTGACATGAAAGAGCTTGCATGAGTTATTCATATCATTTGAGCCGAAAATCACGAGTAAAGACCATAGAAACAGCCGAAGCTCATGTTTTGCATGTATAAGATATTTCGGGTCAAAGCAAGTTTTCCAGTGAGATTCAAACACCCATAAGTTTCAAATTGATACTCTTTTGAGAAAGTTTTCAATTTCAAATTTCTTCGGGGTAATAATATCTAGGACTTTTGTAAAACAAGTTTTGGCACAATTCAAATAGATTTTGATTAGCACTCGAAACCGATTTGGTTAAAAACAAGATAGTTGAAAGCCTCTAAAAACCTTTTTAAATACATTTTGAAGACCATTTTAATAGGAATTAATGATTTTTGGCCTTTTGAATGAAAATTTGACATTTTAACAAAAAGAGGTGGTTCATCATTGCCATTCCATTTTAGTTATGAATTTTGTCATGTACCTTTCTTCATATCAATTGATGGCTTGTTCATGGAATTTTAGGTAAAACCATGTCGGCATCTTCCTAGTCTGATAGTAGTGATTCGACGAGGGGCAACGTAGACGATGCTGCTTCGTCCCAGTGCAAGAGGAAGGCGTGACAATGTTGTGCCGTTTGGCCAAACGCACGGATCTTTCATGTGAGTTCAACCAGTTCGGGAGACTGATCAGAAAGAACGCTGGGCAGTACGCTGCCTATGTTGGTTTGTTGGCGAAGGAAAGGGTGAAGATCACCGTCCAGAGCTGGAAGGACGTTAAGGCCGATGAGAGGGATAGGCTATGGGCGGAAGTGAAGGTAAAATTAATCAAAATCCCTGAACTCTTGAGTAATCACATTCCCTTGGTTTATCTCGAAAATTAAGTAAGTCCTGCTTATATGCACCATTTGAAACAGGCCAAGTGGAACATCCTTGACGATGGTCCCAAGATAGCTTGCTTGAAGGACATGAACAACACATGGAAAAGCTTCAAGAGCGTCCCCGTCAGTGCCTTCCTCACTAAAGGCAAATCTCCATGCGAGAAGTACCCCTGCATAACGGAGGAGGTATGGGAGCAATTCACCCAACAAAAGGGGGCCCCTGAGTTCAAGGTATGTATGCTTCCTTTGCTTGGTCACACCGTTGTATGGAGTAACCAACGGTGCATTAATTTTCTTGTTTCTGGTACGAAAGCCCTTAGTGAGAAGAACAAGGCAATCCAGAGGAGGAACGACCATCCGTACCGGCTCGGATCTCGTGGCTATGTGGGGAAGGAGGCTGAAGATGAGGCGTCGACTTTCGTCGACTCCCCTGACCTGCCGATCTCCGAGATCCGTGATCCGCGATGCAAGCACTAGTGGCTGGCTAGAGGACCGTGTCGTCCACGGGGTCTGTGGAGTTCCCAAACCCCAAGGACGCCGAGGTCGTGCAGCGAATCGTAAGTTGGCTAACTTCCTGGTTGGAATCATAGAGTGTGGTAGAAAAAACTATGATCAATCATGTGTGCACAAGTTTGTATATATTTTTTCCTCACAATATAGAGCTTTGAATGTAACAGATCTCTTGCTCGAAGGAGGCGACCCAGGGATTGTTCACTCCCCATAGGGAGAACGACATCCTAACCCGGGCTCTAGGGAACAAGGAGCATCCAGGGCGGACGCGAACAGTGGGGGCTGTGGTGCCGTAGAAGGAAGGCTTCTCGGAGCCCGGGCAAAAAGCGAAGAAGGCTCGCAACTGGAAGGAAAAGGAATCAGAGCTGGCCCAGAAGATACTGTCAAATGTGATTGCACAATTCATGGACATGTTCGCTCAAATGAACGAGAAGTATGAATGCTTCAGCCGAATTGTGCAGTCCAAGGGTTTAGATCCAACTGCCGAGGTCGACGCTGGTAGGCCAAGTAGTTGCGGCTCGAAGGTTCACGTGGATTCGGCGGACCTGCTTGAGGTATTGCAACTCTTGAGCTATATATGCAGTTTAGTTGATGCCACTCCCGTTACGTTAGAACTGTTTCGCTAACCTGTTATAATTGTTGCAAATTACAGAAGTCGGAGAGCTATAGCCTATTGATCTACATAGGCGATGACCCTGTAGTGGTTGCACATGGGGTCGTATATCAGTCTTGGGAGGATGTCCGGATCCACTGCGTACCTCTGAAGCCTGGGTTCACAAAGGTACAAGTGGACATGGCCCTCTCAGGCTACAACGCTTGTCTGTTGCCCATCCGAACGGATGAAATGCGGACAATTGATGAGGCATTGGGCTCGTACATACAGTGGCCCAAGAAGGGTGTTAGACTACAGGAGGTAAACCCTACCCATTGTAGCTTACAACTCAGTTAATATACTCAACTTGCAAAATCTAACTTACGCTTTCGTAACTTAAAGTGGACGATTATGTATCCCATAGAAAGGTATATTAATTCCATAGTAGAAGGCTAAATTTCATTAGACTGTAATTAATATTTTCATTAATTAATTATTTCAAAACTTTTATAGATTTTTATGAGGTTGAAGAGCTATGTTCGAACTAGAAGTCACCCAGAAGGATCAATTGCGAAAGGTTATGTATTTGATGAGAGTATGACATTTTGCTCACGTTATTTGCATGGTTGTGAGACTAGATTTAATTGGCCGGGTCGAAATGATGACACACAATTCAATACCTTGTCAACTGGTACCACATACTTGAACAACATAGGTCGCGGTTTGACTGGCAAGTGCACTATTACGTTGGACCATAAAACATGGATTCAAGCTCACAGATATGTCTTATTTAATTATGAGCATACTGAGCCATATTTGATGTATGTTCTCTAGCTAATTTTTTATTAAATGTTATTAAAATAGTTCAAATATATATTTTATAATATCTTACATTCAAAAAATATTTGCAGAAAACATTTGGGGTATCTTTCATCTATTGGTCATCAAAGGATTCATGAGAGAGAGTGTATACATCATGCAACATTTCATGAGTGGTTTAGACTGCATGTAAGTTCATAAACGACAATTTTAGCTAAATACATTGTAATGTTTTTGTATTAACCGTATAAATAAATTATTCTAGGTGAATGAGTTACTATCAACTGGGGAAGATGTAGGAGAAGAGATTTAGATACTAGCAAGTGAGCCTTTTATGGTCGCAACAAAATATAGCAGTTATTCAATAAATGGATACAATTTTCATACAATATCTTATGATGAGGGCAGATCAGTTCAGAGTAGTGGGGTAGCTATTGTTGCAAAAACTTGTAGTTTTTCTAGCTCAAAGGATCAAAATCCACAAATAGGAGATATAACATACTATGGTGTCATAACTGAGATACTTGAGTTAGATTATCGTCGAAAGGGTAATGTTGTTCTCTTCAAATGTGATTGGGTTGATGTTCTCAGAAAGGACAAATGGTTTAAGAAAGATAGATTTGGGATTACGACAGTGAACTTCAAGCATTTAATTAATACGGGGGAAAATTTATCAAATGAGCCATATATTTTAGCATCACAAGCTACTCAAGTCTATTATGTTGAGGATCCTACCGATAAAGACTAGAAAGCTGTCATTGAGTCAAGGCCAAGAGACCTCTATGACATGTCTGCGGAGGAAGAAATTGAAAATACAGTGGTAATTTTCAAAGTTAGCGAAATCTCTGACTTGAATGTTGGTGCTAAAATAAATCTTCCATATGGCAACAATAATTGTGTTAGAACAAATATTGATGGTATATTTGTTGAGAAATCTCCACCTCAAATGGGGAAGTAAGATGCTATTCATTGAATGTGTTATTTATGTCTATGTTCTTTTATTTTTTCATCTAATATTGTAAAATTTTATTGTAGCAAAAAAGATGCAAAACGAAAGAGGAAGAAATAATGGAGCTATGCAGAATGAGTATGAAGAGTTACGGCAAGCAAACATTGAAAGAAACAATGAGGTATTGAGAGCATTGCGCTTGCCTGTTCGACTTCCTGGAAATGAAATGAGGGAAAATGTCTTGAGACCGTCTACAAGAACTAAAAATGTTATATGTTTTACTTGATGTGTTGCTAATTTCTGTTTCTAAGAACTATTTTGTAATTATCTCCCAATATGATGCATGTTGATTATGCCATAGCACACCAAGATCAGCCTGTAGTTCCCCATCAAGAGCCATCACAACGTCAAAGGCATATCACTAGCAATGAACGTATTGAAAATGAAGATCCTGACGACATTTCTATGGAAGAACAACAACTTGGTGATAATGAAGATGAAACATTGAATACAGGTATATTTAAGTATAGTTTTGCATAATTTTGCTCTCTTTTTTTATATCATTGGTTGTTATTTTCAATTGCATATTTGTGTAGAGCAAACTCATCTAGGTCAAAAAAAGAAAAAGAAGGGACGAGGACCCACTACCAAGCATGACATATGGAAGCGAAGGAATGAACCAAAAATTCATGTTAACCATAATATGAATAATCAACCCGTTGGTGATCAAGCTTCACCATTAACCAACTTTATTTCTACAATAGTGAGATCAGGAATACCACTTTCCTACAAAGACTGGAGTGAAATTGATGCAGATAAAAAGGAATCTGTTTGAGCTACTATAAAGGTAAATTTGTATACTACTAAAAATAAGAACTCTAAATTAATTTAATCTCATTTCAACCTTACGTGTATATTTTAATAGAACTGAGATATGCTTCAATAGCTCGTCTTACTATACATAGCACTGACTAATTTTCCTTCTAATTAAGGATGAAAATATATATGTGGAGCTTTGCAATTTATTATTGGATGTGTCATTCTAATATGAAGAGAGAGTTTGATTCTATATTTTTTTTACTTGCATTTTGAATTTTACTTCATAAATTGGATAGCATTCCTTTATAGTTATTTAAAATCATCAAAAATAGTAACTAGTGACAAGTTTTGTAGACTCATGATCTATGTATTCTATAGACATGTATAGTATAATAGTATATAATCATTGACAACTTGATAATTTTGTAGGAATTTTTTGATGTTCATGATGACCTTGAGGATTGGGTTTTACAAAAAGCAGTAGTGAAATGGAAGGATTTCAAATGTGAAATAAAGAGGAATTATTTTGATGAAACAAAAACTGATGAGGAACTTTTTTCTATCAAGATTGATTCTAGTGTACCTAAAACAGATTGGATGTGGCTTATAGAGCATTGGAGAGCTCTGAAAAGTCAGGTAAAACTTCTTTATGAATGATTCTTAATTACAAATTAAATATATTTTATGCAATTAATTATATTCTCATTTTATAAGCTCTAAGTGGAATTGGAAAAGCAAATAGTGCAAAAATGACAATGACACATACTGCTGGAAGCAAGAGTCTTCTCGGATTGCACATGATATGGTTTTATTGCTTGGCTCTTGAGGAGAGCCATCTCTGGTTCAAAAATCATCGGCCAGAGAAAAGCAATGAAAAAGACTCTGCTCCTGAGCTGCACGAGAAGTTGCAAAGGCAAGCCCAGGCTATTCTCCATCTGGCACGTGAGGGTTTAACTACATGGGATGTGATTCGGGATTTCATAAAGAACTGGATCAGTCCGCTGAAGAAAAGAGTGCATCCTGCCTGGAAAGTGCGTTCTATGCAAGATGGAACCTTGGATTACAATCAAGGTAAAGGCTCCCTCTTGCAAATTGGTATATTATCCTCAATCTATTTTCGAGCTTATTGTGTTTCCCAAACAAGTTTACCTACTTCTGAGATCGAGAGGAGAAATGATGCTCTCTTGAAATTATATAATCCAACTACAGAAGGTGAAATGAACTTGCCAAGACCACAAAGCATGGTTGGCGGTAGTGACAGTTTACTATAAGAGCATCGAAAGGTAAACGTCTTTCGGAAAATCTTGTATATGTATTATTTTGAACAACAATAATCGAAGAAAATCATTCCGATTTGTGCAGTTCTCATGGGACAAATAATTGGGATGAAGCGAACTGGCGATGATACTAGGACTTCTAGGGGTCTTGCATCTAAGAAGTTAAAGAAAACTCCCAAAGGCCAATCTTTATCCAAAGTGAAGGCTTCAGCCCCCAGCAAAATTAAGCTGAAAAATACTATAGGGGTGACTTCATCTAAAGCCATCAAACTTGAATCCTCGGCTAAAACGGTAAATTTTTTTAGCTCTCACATTTCTCCAAGTACAATTGGAAATTATGCCTTGGTTGTACAGGGAGAGGGAAGTGAGGAGGAGGAAGATGATATTCCTCTTATTCTGCAGAGAAAAAGATCTACAGAATCTGTAAAGAAATCCTCCAAAAAGATGTTATCTTGCTTATTATCTCCCGCAAGTGGGGCATTGAGTTCCCAAAGTCATCTAGGACTCAGCTTCAGGTATCAACCTGTTATTTCTCTAACAAATTTCTGAAGGCATAACTCATATTATCATGAAATGAATGTACAAGTCAAGTCCACCCCCTACACAATCTGTTGCAATATTAGGAACTGAAACAACTGTTGCAAAGGGGGTAGTAACTTCTATGGCGGAAACTCTTTCCCTAGTGGTTACTGCAGCTCCATCTGAAGTACCTGAGACTATCATTGATGAAATGGTTCAACAGATTCAATCCTCGAACTCTGTTGATGATGAAGAAACTGAGGTCGCACCTGATGCGACCATGACCATAGGGATAAGTGAAGAAGCTGGAACTTTTGTTCCCCCCATGGCCGAAGAAATCATCCCTTCCCCTCATAGGGGAGAAGATTTGGAATCAGTGGTTCAACTCGCTGAGATTTTGCACCCTACTCCAAAATTAAATCTACAAACTATTGAGCAGGCACAAGATAACTTGGGATCTGAGTTCTTTCTCAAAGATCTCATAGAGGTAAGTAAAAATCATTACCGAATGTGTTTTATTGTCTTTCTGAGTAATATCTTCAGATTTTTACTTCCTCGTAGAACTCTGCTCGCCATTCGAACTTGGTAAACGCACTGATAGAACAATTTAAGGTCATTTAAGAGAAGTGCAACCGCTTAGAGCAGTAAGTATCTTTCTCTAATCTTAGTTCTCTATGAATTAGAATGACAGTTCTTGTTGTCACAGGGAAAACTCTTCTTTGACACGGGAAGTTGCCAAGGAGAGCTCTGATAAAGAGACCATAATAGCAGAAGCTCTAACGGAGAACAGTAGAAAACTTGCTGAGGCCCTTTCATCCTTGGAAGAAAACAAAATATCATATGCAACTCCCCAAGGGGAAAAAGAAAATTTACAAGCTGACTTAGATCATAAGTTCATTCTTACAAGATTTGTCATTGCGTTTATGATCTTTCATGAACTAAGCAAATTGTTTTTATTTCTTTTATTTGACTAGGTCAAAGAGAAATAACCTCTAAGTTGGCCGAAGAAAAGAAAATTTTGGAAGAAAAGTTCATCCAGCAAGGACACGATCTCAAAAAACTTCATAAGACCATCAACATCCTCCAGATGGCAATGGAAAAGGCCAAAAATACTGCAAAAATTTCTCAAGAAGAAAAGAATGATTTGGAAAACATCATCAACAACTGCAATACTATTGAAAAGGCCACTCTCGCAAAGTTGAGAGAAATCACGGACTCACTCGAGGCAACAGTTGTCGATCCTGAGAAGGATAATCTATCTCTCGAGGAGTCTTGCAACTTGGTCGTAGCTCAAGCTGACTCTCTGATCGCCAATATCCCAGAGTTCGCAAAGAGGTACAAGGAGACAGTGAAAACCGATGTATGTACTGCCGCTTCCTCTATCCTTTGCAAACTGAGGCATCGCCATGGACCGAACTTAGATCTGAATTCAGCGGTAGAAAACATAATATTTGACAATGAAGATCAAATGGCTGTGACCATGGCTGTCGATTGTCACAACCATCAGCGTGGCCGTGGAAAGAAGTGATCCGGGTGGATCTCAGGTCGAGTTCGGAAAGGATTCGTGACCTCAAAAAGGAGCACGACCTTGGAAAGGTTTGCGACCTTGGAAAGGGTTCGTGACATCGATTCGATCTATGGACGGAATTGTAGTCTGAATCAAATATATATAACTAAGTCTTATCTATTAGGTTTAGTTAGTGTCCAAGTCTAATGTGTTTAGGTTATTGATTTTGATATGTACTCATACGATTGGACTATAAATACTTTGTAATAGTTCTAGTTTAGATCATCGAGTCTAGGTTTGTCTACTCAAATGCGGACATTCGATCAGTACCCTGCTCGCATGAGTGTCCGCACTCGAAATGAAAAATATTCGACCACTAGTCATTCGACCAATAGCCATTCAACCACTAACACTTTTGACCAGATATTTAATCAGTGGTTTAAAACGTTGTCGAACAAAACTGGTCGAAAGTATGCTGACAATCAGCTTGAGTGCGGAGAATTGTCCGGAGACGCACTCTTTTTGAGCCAAAATGTTTTATACTGTGCTGACAGTCAGCATGAATGTCAGTTCGAGTGTGGACATTTGTCCAAAGGCACATGTTTTTGAGCCAAAAATGTTTTACACTGTGACAATCAGCATGAATGTTAGCTCGAGTGCGGACATTTGTTCAAAGACGCACCTTTTTTGAGCAAAATGGTTTTTGTTCTATGCTGACAGTCAGCACACTTGGTGACAAAAATTTCAATGGCTCCTGACTGTGTTATAACTACCCGTTTGAGGTCGATGCTGACTGTCAATTTGAAGCTAACTGTCAGCATGTACTAACAATTTTCCTGCACAACCAGAACAACTAGTTGTGAGGTGTGGGCTATATATATATGTGTTTTGAGCATAAATTGACTATCTCCCTGAGCTATTTTTGATATACACTTGAGCCCCAGTATTCTAGCACAAAAGTCTTGATGTTTTGATTAAAAATCATCCATTGTGTTTGTGAGAGATCCTCCGAGAAAAATCATTTGCATCTTTAGAGTTTTTCGGTGATTGTTGGAGGTCAAGAAAAGATCTCACAGCTTGTTACTCTTGGTGATCGCTATCACCTAGACGGTTCGGAGGTGTGGCCGTGATCTCTCCATGGACGAAACTTGTTGGAAAGACTCGGTTTGTTTGTGAGAGGTTCGGTGCTCACCTTTTCGGAGAGGAGAAGGAGCTGACGAGGATTGTTAGCTGTTTATAGGCCTCCATGGTCGCGATAGCGCCATACAGTTGCACATGACTATGGCCGCGGCCTTCCCCATGTTCGCGGAAGGCCAGAAGGAGGGACATTGGGTGATCCAAGGGCATTCTGGATATAACTCAAAAACTATATTCATTTCACGCAAAATCAAGACATTCGTTATCTTCAAACTTATGTTTTATGTTGTATCCAAAGGTGACGTGGTTGCGGAGATAGTCCCTGCGACCATCCTCCCTCGCGGATACAAGAACCAACCTTAGCACGATGGTCACAGTATTACGCGATCATTTCTTAAACATTACCTCATCATGATCCTTATGGTTATTCTCGAGATAATCATAAGTCCCTAACAAGGTAACCGTCGAAGGAAGTTAAGACGGTAAGGTGGTTCCACGATGATTGAGTCAAAGCCAGCCAAACCGCCACATACCCATGATCTACAACAGCTACTACTCTATGGCGGTAAGGAGAGATCGTGGGGCGTGCCTCCAGGAGAACAACCGACGACCTCTTCAACAAGTATAAGAAGGCCTTCAAGGGAAAGATTTGGGACAGATCGACTACAGAGAGAAGACTAGGCTTAGCAAAGATAGGATTAGCTAGCTACACTTTGTAACCACCTCTTTGATTTTTTTCCACATAATCAATCTCATAGGACGTAGGGCTATTACCCAGCTTAAAGGAGGCCCGAACCTGGATAATCCTGACTCCCCGTGTCTTTAGATTCATTAATACCTTGAACATCTTGAGAATCTGTCTGATTGGCCTCATACCTTCTAACTCCCTTTCTTGCATAAGATCGACAGAGGAACCCAGAGTTCCAATCGTCGACAAGAGCAATCATAGTGGATATCAGAGCTAGACTTATTCATTTGAGTGCTTCAATGAGGAATAGGAGAGACCAGGTGAGTCTCCAAGACCTTGGGATACATCACTTGTGTTTGATTCTCTCTCTCATTTTATTTGTACTCTCTCCAGTTGTTTCGATTCAGTTTATATTTTCACTTAGCTCTTTTAGGCTTAAATTGTTTAAAAACTATTTATAGTTCTTTTCTCATAAAAGTTTTTAAAAGTCTTCTATTCACTCCCCTCAAGTCGGCATCCTCGATCCTACATGGGCTGCACAGGATGATCAGCACAGAGTTGAGTCTGTTTGGCGTCCATGACATCTCAACCATGAGTACAATAGCTATGGCTATGGAGAAAAGGAACAAGTCACGCAGCGACAAGACCATGAAGGGGATTTCACCCACGTCGAAGGAGAAGACAAGCTTCGAAAAGATACACCCAAATCTAACACAGGTGTTACTTGCGAGCATTGTCAGGTTGCAGGTCACACGAAGGAGAAGTGTTATAAACTTCACCCTGACCTTCAACCAGAAAGAACTAGGAAGAATGCACCAAGAAAATGAGCAGCCACAACTACCTTGGTGTCAACGATTCAGACTTGGGGTCCTTAGCCGAACTTATGCAAAATTTATAATGATGAGACCTTTCAAGGTGACCCTCCGGGAAGGTATGTAGAACTATGGAGAACTGGAGCACAGAGAGGTTTATACAGGTTCGGGCCCTCGATGGTGAGAGTAATAGCCCTACGTCCTGTTGGGATTGCACTATGTGTAGTAAATAGTTACAAAGCAGCGGGAAAAAGCCTTCACAGGCAAAGGATTTTTCCTATGTAAGTGTACAGAAAGAAACCAGAGAGGCTTATAAAAGCTATCTAATCTAAGCCGTAGACTTGGCTATTTGAGCGATTGAGATCTGTTGTATCTCGCTTGTATCAGAGACTTTGATCTCTTTTGTTCTTTTCCCCTGTTTGATACATCATGCCGCCCTTTTATACTGTTTGAAAGGGCGTCAAGTCGTAACTGCACCAAACAGTTGTTTGGATGCGGTTTAGAAAACCGCTCTTAACCCCCATGAGGTTTAACATGTGTTATTCATGGATAATTGCACGTACTAACCTCCTAACGGTTGGTCTTCCACGTGGAAGAATCTTCGGGATACTTGGGATATTCCCGCTATATGGACAGCCGGACAGGTGAACCCCAAGTATCCTGGTCGAAAGTGTTCTGACCGCAGGATGTTGGCTGACCGCGCAACATCTCCAGCATTCTGTTCGCATATAGCACAAGAATCCTTGATCGCGGACTAGCTGCGGTCTGATCGCGCAAAGCCTGCGACCTCGGGTTGATGCTTCTCAGAATGACTTGAGTTCGCAAGGCACGTGTCTGGCTTGAATCTATCTTGAACCAACAGTGCATTTATTTGAATTGACTCGGGTGTCAATCCTCGTCAGCTAGCCCCCAAATTCGAAGAAAAATGAAGGGACGTGTTTATTTCGAATTTAAAGACATGCATCGGATTTTTAACCCGACTCTTCAAATCCCTCGCTTAGTGGCGCACTAAGTGGGACGGTTGGTTCCCCGAAACGGGCTCTGGGCATTACGTGACAGGTAATGATGGCGCCGTTGAAATGTTTTTTAACCCGAGGCGAATTTGTAAATGCTTTAAAAGCCTGAGGCGTTCGGAAAGTGAACCATCATCTTAGCGGCTATAAATCCCAAAACCTTTGAATTGTAGATGTAACATCCCTAATTTCGCCCTATATTTTCATTCTCTGAACATCACCTTGCATCACCTAACTCTGAAAGGACCCAAACCATAACCAATACAAACGCAATGTGCTCTAAGATCCTCTCGTGTCAGAACATCTCAAGTCGGCCGATTCCATCTCAATATCGAAAACGACCGCTTCTAGAAAGCCCTAAAAAGTCCAAAATCTCCGTTTGAAGTCCGAATTGAGATCTGTCTTCTCCTATAGGTTCATATCGCTATTTGATACGTATCGTCCTTTAGAAACATCTCCAAATTCGCGACGAAAACCAGAGTTTCAGCTGTTGGAAGAATCTGAAAACAAAAGTACTATTTTACCCGGCTCTGTTTTCGTTCTGTCCGAAACCCTACCCAATCTTAGCGTTTTCGCGCAAACTCAATTGGAATAAGTATATACCAATTTTATCTAGCCCTCAGAAAAGTCGGAATCGCAATTAGATCCCCAAATCCTGAAAATGCCCATTTTACCCCTCGGCCGAAAATACACAGTACAGTGCACGGTACTGTAGCGCACTGTGCCGTTGCCGTGCCGTGCGCGCGCGCTGCGTGCCGCCCGTGCGCCACCGGCCGCGCCACCGCGTCCCTTCGCCGCCGGCACCGCCCCATGTGCGCCTCGCGTGCGTTGTGAGCCCAGTCACCTGTCCACGCCACGGCGACGCCTCGGGAGCCCCCAGATCGCCGTGCTCGTCTCGTCGCATCCATCAACCACCCCGGCATCACCTGCCCGCACGCAAAAGTCGCCGCCCCGTGCCCCGAGACCACGTTGCCTGCAACCTCTCGCCTTGTACCATCGTCGCCGTCCTTTGGCCGAACTGTAGCCATGCCTCGTGACCTCCTCACAGCTCGCCGTCCCATCGCCACCGTCCTCATCTCCGGTTAACCGCGCCCAGAAGCGCCCTCCCTCGGCCATTGCCTCCCCTAAGCCACCTGGAGGCTATAAAAGGCCAGCACCACCACCACCTTCTCTGCACACGGCAAATACAGCTAAAACACCCCCCCTCCTGCTACTGTTCTTCTTCCCCGAGCTTCACTTTTGGCTCTCTCGGTGACAGCACTCCCTGGTGAGTTTTTCTCCAAATCAAAGCCACCAGCATACTCCTCTTAGCCCCTAGATGGTCCACGAGCAAGGAATTGAGCTCATTTCTTCTCCAACTCCGGCTATCACCGGTTTTCTATTTCTCTCTGTTTTACAAAATTCAACTTGAACCAGTGAGCTTTAGAACTCGTGCTAGTAGGAAGAAATACTCCTTAGAGTACGCTCAATTGCCCCAGCCAGTTAATTTTGGTTTTCAATCAGCCAATCAAAAACCCCCAAATCCCCCGGCCGTGAACTCCAGCAGTTGACTCCGGCGAGCCTCCAACCGCCACCTCCAGGCAATCCAATGATCCAGCAGTGACCTCTACACTCCCAGGAGCAAGAATATATAATTTGTTTTGAAATTGATCAACTCTAGGTGCTCCAATTGCTCTGCCCTAATTTCTGTTCAAAACAGCCACCTTGGCATTCAAATTCCGGCCAACTCCGGCCATCCCCGGCCAAACCCTCCGACCAGACACCTCCTGACACTTAAGCCTACATGTTTGACATAGTTTGCCTTCAAATGCATGAGCCAATTGCTCAGGACACACAAACCCTAATTTCAGCAGTACAATGGCATGGAAATTGCTGTGTCCTGGACCTTTTTGTAAATTCTGGAAAACCTAAGCCTTTTCTGCTTGTCCCACTTTGTCAAATAACCTTGCCTTAGTCTAATACACATGCTGTCCAATTTTCATCTCATTTAGAGTCACCTAGACCCCTTAACTCACTTTTCGGCTTTTAGGTTAAGTTCGGACGTGACCCGAACGTCGCCCTTTTGACGTCCAATGTCCGTCGACCCTAAGAGTCTTATTTACTACTCTTCTTAGCCATCTTAAACTAGCACAATTCAACCCTTGGAAATCCAAAGCCCAAACCCTAGTCCAGTTCAGAAATCAGAAGCCGTTCCAGTATAGCGCCTTATTATTTTATGTGAGCATAAGTTGTCGTATTTTGTAAGTTGATTGTAATACCTTGTGTGTATGCCTGTATTTGAAGATCAAGACTTCGACTACGTGGAAGAGGAAGCAGAAGAACCCGTAGACTACGACACTACTGCTTGGCAAGGCAAGTTTCCCTCCTTTGAACATACTGCGCCTATTATTTTCATGCATATAATTATTTGGAATTTGGTACCTACGCATGTATGCATAGATAGTTTTGATAAAAGTATATGTTGAGAAATGATGTGAGTAGATAGTCCTATTTTGCAGACCCCCCCTTGTTTCGTAACAAATTACTTTACCTTGTCACCTTAGAAATAAAAGTGTAGAATAGAAATACATGTCTATGCTAATAAATGTGCAAAAGAAAAGAGAAAGGCAGAAGCATGAGCAAACTATTTCTAAAGATCATTTTACGTAAAAGAAATAGGGACTATTAGCGAGAGATGGTTTGGATGGTTGGCGCTGTGTGCGCGGTGGGTTTGTGAAAGCCTCGCTAAGGGTCCATAAGGACGGGATCGTCGTGCTGTGCTTCAAGCGGCCTGAAAACGTGCTAACCACCCGCCTGGTATGGGACAGGCACAATGTCATGACTCACCTAGAGTTAATCGTTTCCTGCAATGGCTGTCGATCCGGTTTCCCGAGTGGAAATTGGTGGGCCACAGAGAGCCACGAGCGGTGTGAGGGGTAGAGAGGATAAGGTGTAAGAAGGAAGTCGCCCTAGCCTGGCTCTCGAGTCGTGCGCGACCGAACCCGGAAGTGGGATTTCCATGCGTCCAGGGGAGGACTTCATGGACCCAAGGCTAGAAGAAAAGGCAGTGGGGAGGACCCACAACGATAATGAGGACCTTACGCGTGCTTGCCATGTATCATGTTGTAGGGAGTACCTACCTTGATAATGGGGCCGGTATTGTCTATGTATCGGGCAGGAAATTATTAACAATGGGTCAGTAAACTGTTGTGTAAGCTCAGCCTGGTCACCTGCGTATAAGTCGCAGGGAGCTGATCCGACATTTAAGTTGAGTTTTCGTGGTGGGTACAGTGGTACACCTCTGCAGAGTGTAAAAAGGTATTCGAATACTCCGAGCTCCCGGGTTTTCTGGAGCCTGGTCGTCGTGGGGTGAACCCGCGTCGTTGCAGCATGATTAGTATTTCTAAATTCTTTAAAATGAGATCAAACCGTGGCAACTCATGGGAGTTTAGCCTGACTTGCAAAAAATATACACATGTACAGTATTGACAAATTACTTCGAGAAATAAAACCCCAGATTCAGGGAGATTTTCCAAGATACTAAGATACCTCTGTTTCCAATAAAATTTCATTAAGTATGGAACCATATAGCTCGTCGTTGTCAATAACTGCATACTATATTTCCTTGTACGGGAACTTGTTGAGCTTTGTACGCTCACCCTTGCCGATTCAATAAGCACAGAGGAGGAAGCAACCGATTTCATAGACTATGGAATCGAGCCGGCACAAGAAGACCCCGACACAGTTCCAGGAGATTCAGGTGCCTGAAGGGTCATCTAACCACAGTGAGAGCGATGTGGGTTTCGCCCTGCTGCACGCTTTGTTGATTGAGGGTGATGTTTCCCCTCTGCTTTGTCTTTTTGCTACTCTGACTCGACGTGGTTCCGCACACGTCGGTGGTTGTAATATGGGTCTGAATGACCCCATACGCTATGTTATTGTATGTATGTAAATGCCGTTGGATGTTCTGAAGTTTCAACTCCTGTGCACAAATTACCTGGGCATTTGTATTAGGTTCCCTCTAATGAGGGGCCCACAGGAGGAAAGTGGTATCAGAGCTGTCCTCTCGACTGTAGGTCATGACCCTAGATAGAAAATGGCGTTCCTAACAGAAGAAACGTTGACTATTTTAAAATTAAGTAATTGAGAAAACATAATTTGTTAAGAAAAGATATTATAAGATTACTTCTTCAAAAACTTTCAAAGAATTTTGTACCAACTTTATTTAAGAACTGCTGTATCCTCAGATGGCGTCAGGGAAGAAGTACGTTCACGGTGACGAGCTTGGATCGTGGGCCCTACTACTATGGATGATGCTACAATTTTTAGGTGCCCGTGACACCCAAAGGCCCGTTTACTGTGTCCAACAAGAGATAAGGGAAGATCGCCCTTATGGATGTCGTGCTTCGGTAGTAGTATACGAAGTACCTGGCCACGCCAGAGGAGCCAGACGACATGAAGCCCTAAGGGGAGAAGAGAACGACGCCATATTAGATGCTGCTCGTCTCGCTGTAGGAGCTTTTCGCCAGCTATATGATGATATGCTGGAGAACTCTCCTTTTCGTTTTGTACCCTATCAAGCAGTGAGAACCGATCGCCGCATTGTCCGACCCGCCTGTGACGAAGAAGATGCAACCCTCACCAAGACTCGGGATGTTGTGCACGCATCAGAAGCGGGGTATAATCGACTACTCCGTGAGTGCAACATTGCTCGAGATGATCGACACTTTCTGGAAGGGAGGTTGATTCAAGCCAACGCCGAACTTCAAGAGAAGGATGCACAGATCCAAGAGCTGACTGCCGCAAGAGAAGAACAAGGCTCGAGCGTAACCAATCGAGAAGACGCAGAATCTACAGCTAAGAAGAGCCACTTGAAGCTAAGGATCACCGCAAGAAAGAAGGTGGGCAAACCAAGTTGGTATCTCAGTGGATTTACCCCTGCAGCTCGAGGGATTGTCATAAATGAATACATCCCTATACAACCTCGACTTGCAAAGAAAGAGGTAATCCATGGAAAAGGAAAGGAAATTGCCCACGAAGCGGCGGATGGTGATAGAGACACGGAGGCTGAACCCATGGACGCTGACGACGACGACTTAGAGGAGGATCCAGAAGAGGTCATTCCATATGACTCTGCGGATGAGGAATGAACGTATCGAACCCTCTAAGTAGCCACCTTTGGTACTTTGTACCCGACCTTTGGTCGTTAAACCTGGCAGTTGTTGAGATTGTGATCCCTGTAGTGTAAATAAAGTAGTCTTTTAGTGTGAATAGAGTAGTCCTTCAGTGTAAGCCTTGTATCATGTGTGAATGAATGAAAAAGAGATTTTTAGAAAAATGTAAATGCTTCTATGAGCCTCTCTTGAACCTATGCTAACCATACTTTTCTTTCCCCAGTCAAAATTCTCATCTTTTCCCTATCATTTCTCCGCAGTAACATGGTGAGCCCAAGAGGAAGAGGCCAGAGAGGAAGAGGAAGACCCGCTGGAAGGGGAGAACCCTCAAACGCAGACCCTGCCTTCAACATGCCAGGACCTTCATCAGCGCCATCTAGCAACAACATTAATGATATCCTTATATGGATGGAATGGAATCGCCAGGAGGCAGCGGCCACTCACAACCAGATCCTTGAAGAGTTGATGCAACAAAGGACGCCCACTACAAGTGCATCAGGAGCATCTTCAACCCCATCCAGACTGTCAGACTTTCAGAAGACGCGTCCCCCAGTCTTCTCAAGCTCCGAGGACCCCTTAGTAGCCGAAGATTGGCTACGTGACATTGAGAGGAAACTAAACACTGCTAAGTGCAGTGACGAGGAAAAGCTTTTGTATGGATCCCATCAGCTAGCAGGAGCTGCAGCTGCATGGTGGGAGAATTACGAAACTGTGCATCCAAATGTGGATTCCATCACATGGAAGGAATTCAAAGAACAGTTTCGTCAATTTCACGTCCCAAGGGGAGTGATACAAGCCAAGCGCAGAGAGTTCATCAACTTGAAACAGGGCAACAGCACCATAAAGCAGTACTTGCATCAGTTTGTGCGATTATCTCGTTATGCCCCAGAGGACATAAATACAGAGGAAAGGAAGATTGAGAGATTTTGTGAAGGATTGCAATATACATGGCAATACCATCTATCCTCATAAGTCTTCACCAATTTTCATGTCCTCATTGATCGATTGATCAAAATGGAGGAGAAACGAGGGAAGGTGGAAGAGGAGCGGAAGAGGAAGGTGCAACCCAACTTCTTCCAAGGAAGAGCAAACAGAAGGCCTATGCCACCTTTTCGCCCAAGCTTTAGACCTCCTCAGCATCCTCAAAGACCTACACCTCCAGCTGCATCGTCATCACAGCCAGCACCCTTGTGCCCTGCCTGCAAAGAGCACCATTTCTTCAGAGATTGCCCCATGCGGAACGTGGAATGTTTCCACTGTGGACGGAAGGGCCACCGCAAGGACACTTGTCCATTTAGGCAACTACCCATCAGCATGGCTCGAGCACAAGCCGCAAGACCCCAATCCTCAACACCAACATCTCAGCGAGGTTCTTCATCAAGCAGAGGTGGAAGAATGCCCAACTTCAGAGGCAGAGGGACACCGATGCCCATCAGAGGACGACTCAACTACACCTCGGTCGCAGAAGTCGAAGGAGCCTCAGACGTAGTGATAGGTAAATTTCTCATTCATGAAGAAATTTCAATTACCTTGTTTGATCCTGGAGCAACACTTTCATTTGTATCAAGGTCGTTCGTAGCTAGATGTGAACTACCTATTAGCATTCTCGATCGTCCCATCTTAATTCAAGCCCCAGGAACTAAGATGCCTGCAAATTCCATCTGTAGAGATATCGCCTTTTTCATAGGCAACCTAAGATTCCTGGCAGATTTGCTAGTTTTAGATCTCCAAGGTCTAGATGTCATCCTTGGCATGGATTGGCTGTCGAAGCACAAAGGTCAGATGGATTGTGAAAGGAAGTCAATCACCCTGACGAATCAAGAAGGGAGTCAGATCACCTTCCACGCAGAAAGATCATCACCTGGCAACCGCAGACTGAACTGCGCAAGGGAAGCGGAAATGGATGAAGTAGCCGTGGTATGCGAGTACCCAGAAGTTTTTCCAGAAGAACTTCCAGGCATGCCACCCGATAGAGACATAGAGTTTTCTATTGAGCTTAAACCGGGATCAGCCCCATACGCCAGAAAACTCTTTAGAATGACTAACCAAGAGCAAGAAGAGTTGAAGAAACAAGTGGAAGAACTGGAACAGAAAGGATTTATCAGAACCAGTTCATCATCATGGGGAGCCCCAGTACTCTTCGTGAAAAAGAAGGATGGTGGTCTTCGTTTATGCATAGATTATAGGAAGTTAAATGACATGACCATTAAGAATAAATACCCTCTTCCAAGAATAGACGATTTGTTTGACCAGCTGAGAGGCGCAGCTGTGTTCTCAAAGATCGATCTAAGATCAGGGTATCATCAGTTAAAAATCCGAGAAGCAGACATACCTAAAACTGCTTTTGTATCTCGGTATGGGCTATATGAGTTTACTGTAATGCCCTTTGGTCTAACAAACGCCCCAGCAGTGTTCATGAACTTAATGAACAAAGTCCTCATGGAATTCTTAGACCAATTTGTCATTGTCTTTGTGGATGACATTCTCATCTTCTCAAAGACAGAAGAGCAACACGCTGAACACCTTCGGAAAGTATTAGAGAAACTGACTACACATCAACTATATGCAAAATTTGAAAAATGTGCATTTTGGTTGAAAGAAGTGTCTTTCTTGGGTCATATTATATCTGGAAAAGGAGTAGTAATGGATCCAAGTAAGATTCAAGCCATACTGGAATGGAAACAACCAACCACAGTCACAGAGATCAGGAGTTTCTTAGGATTGGCAGGATATTATCGAAGGTTCATTGAAGGATTCTCCAAGATCACAAAACCCCTCACGAGGCTGCTAAAGAAGGACATCGCCTTTGATTGGACTGAAGCCTGCAGCGGAAGCTTTGCAGAGTTGAAGAGACTCTTAACGACTGCACCCATTCTTATCTTGCCTGATGATAAGAAGGATTTTGTTGTATATTGTGACGCATCCAAGCAAGGACTAGGTTGTGTCCTTATGCAAGAAGGAAAGGTAGTAGCATACGCTTCAAGGCAGCTACGACCTCATGAGGAGAACTACCCAACACACGATTTGGAACTAGCCGCAGTAGTACATGCATTGAAAATGTGGCGGCACTATTTGTTGGGAAATAAATGTGAAATCTACACTGATCACAAGAGCTTGAAGTACATTTTTACTCAAGCGGACCTGAACATGAGACAAAGAAGATGGTTGGAATTGATCAAAGACTATGATCTAGAAATTCATTACCATCCTGGAAAGGCAAATGTAGTAGCAGACGCCTTGAGCAGGAAGTCTTATGTCAACCAGATGAACGTAACTGGAATTCCAAATCAGTTACTTAAAGAGTTTGGAAACTTGAAGTTAGAATTGGTTGATCAAGAAATGATTGCCACTATGAAGGTAGAATGTGATCTAAAGATGCAGATCAAGGAAGCTCAAGAGGTAGACTCAAGTCTCCAAGAGTTAAGGGAAGACATTAAATCCGGGAAGGATACGAGCTTCAGAGAAGATGATCAAGGAATCCTGTGGAATCAAAATCGGATTTGCGTCCCTAACGACCAGAAGATCAAGGACTTGATATTGAGTGAAGCACACAACACGCCTTACTCAATCCATCCTGGAAGTACTAAAATGTACCAGGATCTAAAGAACCAGTTCTGGTGGATTGGAATGAAACGGGAAATAGCAAAGTATGTGGCATCTTGTGACATATGCAGCAGAGTGAAAGCTGAACATCAAAGACCCGCAGGACCTCTACAACCCCTACCCGTACCAGAATGGAAATGGGATGAAATAGGAATGGACTTCATAGTTGGATTGCCAAAAACCTCAAAAGGATATGATGCTATATGGGTCATAGTGGATAGACTAACAAAGGTAGCACATTTTGTGCCAGTAAGTACCACGTATTCCACTAAGAGGTTGGCAGACCTGTATCTTACAAGGATTGTGGCCTTACACGGTATACCAAGGGCAATTGTTTCGGATCGTGGACCACAATTCGTGTCGGATTTCTGGAAAGAATTCCAAACGCTCTTAGGAACTAAACTAAAGTTCAGCACAGCATATCACCCTCAAACAGGAGGACAAACTGAAAGAGTAAATCAGATTCTGGAAGATATGCTAAGAGCTGGTGTCTTGGACTACGGTAATACATGGGAGCAATTTCTACCTTATGCTGAATTTTCATACAATAATAGCTATCAAGCCAGTTTGCAAATGGCGCCATTCGAGGCATTGTACGGACGAAAGTGCCGCACGCCTATATATTGGACTGAAATAGGCCAGAAGCAATATCTCGGATCACAATTGGTAGAAGAAGCCGTCGCTCACGTGAAGATTATGAGAGAACGATTGAAGATAGCTCAATCAAGACAGAAGAACTACGCTGATCGTAGAAGAAGAGAATTATCGTTTGAAGAAGGAGACTATGTGTATCTGAAAGTAACACCTTTCAAAGGAGTACACAGATTTCAGATCAAAGGAAAGTTAAGTCCCAGATACATTGGACCATATCAGATAAGTGAAAGGATAGGAAAGGTGGCCTACAGATTAGAGTTACCACCAGAGTTACAAGGAGTCCATGACGTATTTCACGTCTCGCAACTGAGGAAATGTTTAAGAGCACCCAAAGATGAAGTACCACTAGCAGGAGCAGGAGTTCAACCTGATCTATCTTACAAAGAATACCCCGTGAAGATACTCGAGAGAAAGGAAAGGAACTTAAAATCAAGGACTATCAAGCTTTGCAAAGTGCAATGGAGTCATCATTCAGAGAAAGAAGCAACTTGGGAAAGAGAAGAAGACCTGCGTCAGAACCATCCTCACCTCTTCAGCAAGTCACCTAAATCTCGAGGACGAGATTATTCTTAAGAGGGGTAGGTTGTAACATCCCTAATTTCGCCCTATATTTTCATTCTCTGAACATCACCTTGCATCACCTAACTCTGAAAGGACCCAAACCATAACCAATACAAACGCAATGTGCTCTAAGATCCTCTCGTGTCAGAACATCTCAAGTCGGCCGATTCCATCTCAATATCGAAAACGACCGCTTCTAGAAAGCCCTAAAAAGTCCAAAATCTCTGTTTGAAGTCCGAATTGAGATCTGTCTTCTCCTATAGGTTCATATCGCTATTTGATACGTATCGTCCTTTAGAAACATCTCCAAATTCGCGACGAAAACCAGAGTTTCAGCTGTTGGAAGAATCTGAAAACAAAAGTACTATTTTACCCGGCTCTGTTTTCGTTCTGTCCGAAACCCTACCCAATCTTAGCGTTTTCGCGCAAACTCAATTGGAATAAGTATATACCAATTTTATCTAGCCCTCAGAAAAGTCGGAATCGCAATTAGATCCCCAAATCCTGAAAATGCCCATTTTACCCCTCGGCCGAAAATACACAGTACAGTGCACGGTACTGTAGCGCACTGTGCCGTTGCCGTGCCGTGCGCGCGCGCTGCGTGCCGCCCGTGCGCCACCGGCCGCGCCACCGCGTCCCTTCGCCGCCGGCACCGCCCCATGTGCGCCTCGCGTGCGTTGTGAGCCCAGTCACCTGTCCACGCCACGGCGACGCCTCGGGAGCCCCCAGATCGCCGTGCTCGTCTCGTCGCATCCATCAACCACCCCGGCATCACCTGCCCGCACGCAAAAGTCGCCGCCCCGTGCCCCGAGACCACGTTGCCTGCAACCTCTCGCCTTGTACCATCGTCGCCGTCCTTTGGCCGAACTGTAGCCATGCCTCGTGACCTCCTCACAGCTCGCCGTCCCATCGCCACCGTCCTCATCTCCGGTTAACCGCGCCCAGAAGCGCCCTCCCTCGGCCATTGCCTCCCCTAAGCCACCTGGAGGCTATAAAAGGCCAGCACCACCACCACCTTCTCTGCACACGGCAAATACAGCTAAAACACCCCCCCTCCTGCTACTGTTCTTCTTCCCCGAGCTTCACTTTTGGCTCTCTCGGTGACAGCACTCCCTGGTGAGTTTTTCTCCAAATCAAAGCCACCAGCATACTCCTCTTAGCCCCTAGATGGTCCACGAGCAAGGAATTGAGCTCATTTCTTCTCCAACTCCGGCTATCACCGGTTTTCTATTTCTCTCTGTTTTACAAAATTCAACTTGAACCAGTGAGCTTTAGAACTCGTGCTAGTAGGAAGAAATACTCCTTAGAGTACGCTCAATTGCCCCAGCCAGTTAATTTTGGTTTTCAATCAGCCAATCAAAAACCCCCAAATCCCCCGGCCGTGAACTCCAGCAGTTGACTCCGGCGAGCCTCCAACCGCCACCTCCAGGCAATCCAATGATCCAGCAGTGACCTCTACACTCCCAGGAGCAAGAATATATAATTTGTTTTGAAATTGATCAACTCTAGGTGCTCCAATTGCTCTGCCCTAATTTCTGTTCAAAACAGCCACCTTGGCATTCAAATTCCGGCCAACTCCGGCCATCCCCGGCCAAACCCTCCGACCAGACACCTCCTGACACTTAAGCCTACATGTTTGACATAGTTTGCCTTCAAATGCATGAGCCAATTGCTCAGGACACACAAACCCTAATTTCAGCAGTACAATGGCATGGAAATTGCTGTGTCCTGGACCTTTTTGTAAATTCTGGAAAACCTAAGCCTTTTCTGCTTGTCCCACTTTGTCAAATAACCTTGCCTTAGTCTAATACACATGCTGTCCAATTTTCATCTCATTTAGAGTCACCTAGACCCCTTAACTCACTTTTCGGCTTTTAGGTTAAGTTCGGACGTGACCCGAACGTCGCCCTTTTGACGTCCAATGTCCGTCGACCCTAAGAGTCTTATTTACTACTCTTCTTAGCCATCTTAAACTAGCACAATTCAACCCTTGGAAATCCAAAGCCCAAACCCTAGTCCAGTTCAGAAATCAGAAGCCGTTCCAGTATAGCGCCTTATTATTTTATGTGAGCATAAGTTGTCGTATTTTGTAAGTTGATTGTAATACCTTGTGTGTATGCCTGTATTTGAAGATCAAGACTTCGACTACGTGGAAGAGGAAGCAGAAGAACCCGTAGACTACGACACTACTGCTTGGCAAGGCAAGTTTCCCTCCTTTGAACATACTGCGCCTATTATTTTCATGCATATAATTATTTGGAATTTGGTACCTACGCATGTATGCATAGATAGTTTTGATAAAAGTATATGTTGAGAAATGATGTGAGTAGATAGTCCTATTTTGCAGACCCCCCCTTGTTTCGTAACAAATTACTTTACCTTGTCACCTTAGAAATAAAAGTGTAGAATAGAAATACATGTCTATGCTAATAAATGTGCAAAAGAAAAGAGAAAGGCAGAAGCATGAGCAAACTATTTCTAAAGATCATTTTACGTAAAAGAAATAGGGACTATTAGCGAGAGATGGTTTGGATGGTTGGCGCTGTGTGCGCGGTGGGTTTGTGAAAGCCTCGCTAAGGGTCCATAAGGACGGGATCGTCGTGCTGTGCTTCAAGCGGCCTGAAAACGTGCTAACCACCCGCCTGGTATGGGACAGGCACAATGTCATGACTCACCTAGAGTTAATCGTTTCCTGCAATGGCTGTCGATCCGGTTTCCCGAGTGGAAATTGGTGGGCCACAGAGAGCCACGAGCGGTGTGAGGGGTAGAGAGGATAAGGTGTAAGAAGGAAGTCGCCCTAGCCTGGCTCTCGAGTCGTGCGCGACCGAACCCGGAAGTGGGATTTCCATGCGTCCAGGGGAGGACTTCATGGACCCAAGGCTAGAAGAAAAGGCAGTGGGGAGGACCCACAACGATAATGAGGACCTTACGCGTGCTTGCCATGTATCATGTTGTAGGGAGTACCTACCTTGATAATGGGGCCGGTATTGTCTATGTATCGGGCAGGAAATTATTAACAATGGGTCAGTAAACTGTTGTGTAAGCTCAGCCTGGTCACCTGCGTATAAGTCGCAGGGAGCTGATCCGACATTTAAGTTGAGTTTTCGTGGTGGGTACAGTGGTACACCTCTGCAGAGTGTAAAAAGGTATTCGAATACTCCGAGCTCCCGGGTTTTCTGGAGCCTGGTCGTCGTGGGGTGAACCCGCGTCGTTGCAGCATGATTAGTATTTCTAAATTCTTTAAAATGAGATCAAACCGTGGCAACTCATGGGAGTTTAGCCTGACTTGCAAAAAATATACACATGTACAGTATTGACAAATTACTTCGAGAAATAAAACCCCAGATTCAGGGAGATTTTCCAAGATACTAAGATACCTCTGTTTCCAATAAAATTTCATTAAGTATGGAACCATATAGCTCGTCGTTGTCAATAACTGCATACTATATTTCCTTGTACGGGAACTTGTTGAGCTTTGTACGCTCACCCTTGCCGATTCAATAAGCACAGAGGAGGAAGCAACCGATTTCATAGACTATGGAATCGAGCCGGCACAAGAAGACCCCGACACAGTTCCAGGAGATTCAGGTGCCTGAAGGGTCATCTAACCACAGTGAGAGCGATGTGGGTTTCGCCCTGCTGCACGCTTTGTTGATTGAGGGTGATGTTTCCCCTCTGCTTTGTCTTTTTGCTACTCTGACTCGACGTGGTTCCGCACACGTCGGTGGTTGTAATATGGGTCTGAATGACCCCATACGCTATGTTATTGTATGTATGTAAATGCCGTTGGATGTTCTGAAGTTTCAACTCCTGTGCACAAATTACCTGGGCATTTGTATTAGGTTCCCTCTAACGAGGGGCCCACAGGAGGAAAGTGGTATCAGAGCTGTCCTCTCGACTGTAGGTCATGACCCTAGATAGAAAATGGCGTTCCTAACAGAAGAAACGTTGACTATTTTAAAATTAAGTAATTGAGAAAACATAATTTGTTAAGAAAAGATATTATAAGATTACTTCTTCAAAAACTTTCAAAGAATTTTGTACCAACTTTATTTAAGAACTGCTGTATCCTCAGATGGCGTCAGGGAAGAAGTACGTTCACGGTGACGAGCTTGGATCGTGGGCCCTACTACTATGGATGATGCTACAATTTTTAGGTGCCCGTGACACCCAAAGGCCCGTTTACTGTGTCCAACAAGAGATAAGGGAAGATCGCCCTTATGGATGTCGTGCTTCGGTAGTAGTATACGAAGTACCTGGCCACGCCAGAGGAGCCAGACGACATGAAGCCCTAAGGGGAGAAGAGAACGACGCCATATTAGATGCTGCTCGTCTCGCTGTAGGAGCTTTTCGCCAGCTATATGATGATATGCTGGAGAACTCTCCTTTTCGTTTTGTACCCTATCAAGCAGTGAGAACCGATCGCCGCATTGTCCGACCCGCCTGTGACGAAGAAGATGCAACCCTCACCAAGACTCGGGATGTTGTGCACGCATCAGAAGCGGGGTATAATCGACTACTCCGTGAGTGCAACATTGCTCGAGATGATCGACACTTTCTGGAAGGGAGGTTGATTCAAGCCAACGCCGAACTTCAAGAGAAGGATGCACAGATCCAAGAGCTGACTGCCGCAAGAGAAGAACAAGGCTCGAGCGTAACCAATCGAGAAGACGCAGAATCTACAGCTAAGAAGAGCCACTTGAAGCTAAGGATCACCGCAAGAAAGAAGGTGGGCAAACCAAGTTGGTATCTCAGTGGATTTACCCCTGCAGCTCGAGGGATTGTCATAAATGAATACATCCCTATACAACCTCGACTTGCAAAGAAAGAGGTAATCCATGGAAAAGGAAAGGAAATTGCCCACGAAGCGGCGGATGGTGATAGAGACACGGAGGCTGAACCCATGGACGCTGACGACGACGACTTAGAGGAGGATCCAGAAGAGGTCATTCCATATGACTCTGCGGATGAGGAATGAACGTATCGAACCCTCTAAGTAGCCACCTTTGGTACTTTGTACCCGACCTTTGGTCGTTAAACCTGGCAGTTGTTGAGATTGTGATCCCTGTAGTGTAAATAAAGTAGTCTTTTAGTGTGAATAGAGTAGTCCTTCAGTGTAAGCCTTGTATCATGTGTGAATGAATGAAAAAGAGATTTTTAGAAAAATGTAAATGCTTCTATGAGCCTCTCTTGAACCTATGCTAACCATACTTTTCTTTCCCCAGTCAAAATTCTCATCTTTTCCCTATCATTTCTCCGCAGTAACATGGTGAGCCCAAGAGGAAGAGGCCAGAGAGGAAGAGGAAGACCCGCTGGAAGGGGAGAACCCTCAAACGCAGACCCTGCCTTCAACATGCCAGGACCTTCATCAGCGCCATCTAGCAACAACATTAATGATATCCTTATATGGATGGAATGGAATCGCCAGGAGGCAGCGGCCACTCACAACCAGATCCTTGAAGAGTTGATGCAACAAAGGACGCCCACTACAAGTGCATCAGGAGCATCTTCAACCCCATCCAGACTGTCAGACTTTCAGAAGACGCGTCCCCCAGTCTTCTCAAGCTCCGAGGACCCCTTAGTAGCCGAAGATTGGCTACGTGACATTGAGAGGAAACTAAACACTGCTAAGTGCAGTGACGAGGAAAAGCTTTTGTATGGATCCCATCAGCTAGCAGGAGCTGCAGCTGCATGGTGGGAGAATTACGAAACTGTGCATCCAAATGTGGATTCCATCACATGGAAGGAATTCAAAGAACAGTTTCGTCAATTTCACGTCCCAAGGGGAGTGATACAAGCCAAGCGCAGAGAGTTCATCAACTTGAAACAGGGCAACAGCACCATAAAGCAGTACTTGCATCAGTTTGTGCGATTATCTCGTTATGCCCCAGAGGACATAAATACAGAGGAAAGGAAGATTGAGAGATTTTGTGAAGGATTGCAATATACATGGCAATACCATCTATCCTCATAAGTCTTCACCAATTTTCATGTCCTCATTGATCGATTGATCAAAATGGAGGAGAAACGAGGGAAGGTGGAAGAGGAGCGGAAGAGGAAGGTGCAACCCAACTTCTTCCAAGGAAGAGCAAACAGAAGGCCTATGCCACCTTTTCGCCCAAGCTTTAGACCTCCTCAGCATCCTCAAAGACCTACACCTCCAGCTGCATCGTCATCACAGCCAGCACCCTTGTGCCCTGCCTGCAAAGAGCACCATTTCTTCAGAGATTGCCCCATGCGGAACGTGGAATGTTTCCACTGTGGACGGAAGGGCCACCGCAAGGACACTTGTCCATTTAGGCAACTACCCATCAGCATGGCTCGAGCACAAGCCGCAAGACCCCAATCCTCAACACCAACATCTCAGCGAGGTTCTTCATCAAGCAGAGGTGGAAGAATGCCCAACTTCAGAGGCAGAGGGACACCGATGCCCATCAGAGGACGACTCAACTACACCTCGGTCGCAGAAGTCGAAGGAGCCTCAGACGTAGTGATAGGTAAATTTCTCATTCATGAAGAAATTTCAATTACCTTGTTTGATCCTGGAGCAACACTTTCATTTGTATCAAGGTCGTTCGTAGCTAGATGTGAACTACCTATTAGCATTCTCGATCGTCCCATCTTAATTCAAGCCCCAGGAACTAAGATGCCTGCAAATTCCATCTGTAGAGATATCGCCTTTTTCATAGGCAACCTAAGATTCCTGGCAGATTTGCTAGTTTTAGATCTCCAAGGTCTAGATGTCATCCTTGGCATGGATTGGCTGTCGAAGCACAAAGGTCAGATGGATTGTGAAAGGAAGTCAATCACCCTGACGAATCAAGAAGGGAGTCAGATCACCTTCCACGCAGAAAGATCATCACCTGGCAACCGCAGACTGAACTGCGCAAGGGAAGCGGAAATGGATGAAGTAGCCGTGGTATGCGAGTACCCAGAAGTTTTTCCAGAAGAACTTCCAGGCATGCCACCCGATAGAGACATAGAGTTTTCTATTGAGCTTAAACCGGGATCAGCCCCATACGCCAGAAAACTCTTTAGAATGACTAACCAAGAGCAAGAAGAGTTGAAGAAACAAGTGGAAGAACTGGAACAGAAAGGATTTATCAGAACCAGTTCATCATCATGGGGAGCCCCAGTACTCTTCGTGAAAAAGAAGGATGGTGGTCTTCGTTTATGCATAGATTATAGGAAGTTAAATGACATGACCATTAAGAATAAATACCCTCTTCCAAGAATAGACGATTTGTTTGACCAGCTGAGAGGCGCAGCTGTGTTCTCAAAGATCGATCTAAGATCAGGGTATCATCAGTTAAAAATCCGAGAAGCAGACATACCTAAAACTGCTTTTGTATCTCGGTATGGGCTATATGAGTTTACTGTAATGGCCCTTTGGTCTAACAAACGCCCCAGCAGTGTTCATGAACTTAATGAACAAAGTCCTCATGGAATTCTTAGACCAATTTGTCATTGTCTTTGTGGATGACATTCTCATCTTCTCAAAGACAGAAGAGCAACACGCTGAACACCTTCGGAAAGTATTAGAGAAACTGACTACACATCAACTATATGCAAAATTTGAAAAATGTGCATTTTGGTTGAAAGAAGTGTCTTTCTTGGGTCATATTATATCTGGAAAAGGAGTAGTAATGGATCCAAGTAAGATTCAAGCCATACTGGAATGGAAACAACCAACCACAGTCACAGAGATCAGGAGTTTCTTAGGATTGGCAGGATATTATCGAAGGTTCATTGAAGGATTCTCCAAGATCACAAAACCCCTCACGAGGCTGCTAAAGAAGGACATCGCCTTTGATTGGACTGAAGCCTGCAGCGGAAGCTTTGCAGAGTTGAAGAGACTCTTAACGACTGCACCCATTCTTATCTTGCCTGATGATAAGAAGGATTTTGTTGTATATTGTGACGCATCCAAGCAAGGACTAGGTTGTGTCCTTATGCAAGAAGGAAAGGTAGTAGCATACGCTTCAAGGCAGCTACGACCTCATGAGGAGAACTACCCAACACACGATTTGGAACTAGCCGCAGTAGTACATGCATTGAAAATGTGGCGGCACTATTTGTTGGGAAATAAATGTGAAATCTACACTGATCACAAGAGCTTGAAGTACATTTTTACTCAAGCGGACCTGAACATGAGACAAAGAAGATGGTTGGAATTGATCAAAGACTATGATCTAGAAATTCATTACCATCCTGGAAAGGCAAATGTAGTAGCAGACGCCTTGAGCAGGAAGTCTTATGTCAACCAGATGAACGTAACTGGAATTCCAAATCAGTTACTTAAAGAGTTTGGAAACTTGAAGTTAGAATTGGTTGATCAAGAAATGATTGCCACTATGAAGGTAGAATGTGATCTAAAGATGCAGATCAAGGAAGCTCAAGAGGTAGACTCAAGTCTCCAAGAGTTAAGGGAAGACATTAAATCCGGGAAGGATACGAGCTTCAGAGAAGATGATCAAGGAATCCTGTGGAATCAAAATCGGATTTGCGTCCCTAACGACCAGAAGATCAAGGACTTGATATTGAGTGAAGCACACAACACGCCTTACTCAATCCATCCTGGAAGTACTAAAATGTACCAGGATCTAAAGAACCAGTTCTGGTGGATTGGAATGAAACGGGAAATAGCAAAGTATGTGGCATCTTGTGACATATGCAGCAGAGTGAAAGCTGAACATCAAAGACCCGCAGGACCTCTACAACCCCTACCCGTACCAGAATGGAAATGGGATGAAATAGGAATGGACTTCATAGTTGGATTGCCAAAAACCTCAAAAGGATATGATGCTATATGGGTCATAGTGGATAGACTAACAAAGGTAGCACATTTTGTGCCAGTAAGTACCACGTATTCCACTAAGAGGTTGGCAGACCTGTATCTTACAAGGATTGTGGCCTTACACGGTATACCAAGGGCAATTGTTTCGGATCGTGGACCACAATTCGTGTCGGATTTCTGGAAAGAATTCCAAACGCTCTTAGGAACTAAACTAAAGTTCAGCACAGCATATCACCCTCAAACAGGAGGACAAACTGAAAGAGTAAATCAGATTCTGGAAGATATGCTAAGAGCTGGTGTCTTGGACTACGGTAATACATGGGAGCAATTTCTACCTTATGCTGAATTTTCATACAATAATAGCTATCAAGCCAGTTTGCAAATGGCGCCATTCGAGGCATTGTACGGACGAAAGTGCCGCACGCCTATATATTGGACTGAAATAGGCCAGAAGCAATATCTCGGATCACAATTGGTAGAAGAAGCCGTCGCTCACGTGAAGATTATGAGAGAACGATTGAAGATAGCTCAATCAAGACAGAAGAACTACGCTGATCGTAGAAGAAGAGAATTATCGTTTGAAGAAGGAGACTATGTGTATCTGAAAGTAACACCTTTCAAAGGAGTACACAGATTTCAGATCAAAGGAAAGTTAAGTCCCAGATACATTGGACCATATCAGATAAGTGAAAGGATAGGAAAGGTGGCCTACAGATTAGAGTTACCACCAGAGTTACAAGGAGTCCATGACGTATTTCACGTCTCGCAACTGAGGAAATGTTTAAGAGCACCCAAAGATGAAGTACCACTAGCAGGAGCAGGAGTTCAACCTGATCTATCTTACAAAGAATACCCCGTGAAGATACTCGAGAGAAAGGAAAGGAACTTAAAATCAAGGACTATCAAGCTTTGCAAAGTGCAATGGAGTCATCATTCAGAGAAAGAAGCAACTTGGGAAAGAGAAGAAGACCTGCGTCAGAACCATCCTCACCTCTTCAGCAAGTCACCTAAATCTCGAGGACGAGATTATTCTTAAGAGGGGTAGGTTGTAACATCCCTAATTTCGCCCTATATTTTCATTCTCTGAACATCACCTTGCATCACCTAACTCTGAAAGGACCCAAACCATAACCAATACAAACGCAATGTGCTCTAAGATCCTCTCGTGTCAGAACATCTCAAGTCGGCCGATTCCATCTCAATATCGAAAACGACCGCTTCTAGAAAGCCCTAAAAAGTCCAAAATCTCTGTTTGAAGTCCGAATTGAGATCTGTCTTCTCCTATAGGTTCATATCGCTATTTGATACGTATCGTCCTTTAGAAACATCTCCAAATTCGCGACGAAAACCAGAGTTTCAGCTGTTGGAAGAATCTGAAAACAAAAGTACTATTTTACCCGGCTCTGTTTTCGTTCTGTCCGAAACCCTACCCAATCTTAGCGTTTTCGCGCAAACTCAATTGGAATAAGTATATACCAATTTTATCTAGCCCTCAGAAAAGTCGGAATCGCAATTAGATCCCCAAATCCTGAAAATGCCCATTTTACCCCTCGGCCGAAAATACACAGTACAGTGCACGGTACTGTAGCGCACTGTGCCGTTGCCGTGCCGTGCGCGCGCGCTGCGTGCCGCCCGTGCGCCACCGGCCGCGCCACCGCGTCCCTTCGCCGCCGGCACCGCCCCATGTGCGCCTCGCGTGCGTTGTGAGCCCAGTCACCTGTCCACGCCACGGCGACGCCTCGGGAGCCCCCAGATCGCCGTGCTCGTCTCGTCGCATCCATCAACCACCCCGGCATCACCTGCCCGCACGCAAAAGTCGCCGCCCCGTGCCCCGAGACCACGTTGCCTGCAACCTCTCGCCTTGTACCATCGTCGCCGTCCTTTGGCCGAACTGTAGCCATGCCTCGTGACCTCCTCACAGCTCGCCGTCCCATCGCCACCGTCCTCATCTCCGGTTAACCGCGCCCAGAAGCGCCCTCCCTCGGCCATTGCCTCCCCTAAGCCACCTGGAGGCTATAAAAGGCCAGCACCACCACCACCTTCTCTGCACACGGCAAATACAGCTAAAACACCCCCCCTCCTGCTACTGTTCTTCTTCCCCGAGCTTCACTTTTGGCTCTCTCGGTGACAGCACTCCCTGGTGAGTTTTTCTCCAAATCAAAGCCACCAGCATACTCCTCTTAGCCCCTAGATGGTCCACGAGCAAGGAATTGAGCTCATTTCTTCTCCAACTCCGGCTATCACCGGTTTTCTATTTCTCTCTGTTTTACAAAATTCAACTTGAACCAGTGAGCTTTAGAACTCGTGCTAGTAGGAAGAAATACTCCTTAGAGTACGCTCAATTGCCCCAGCCAGTTAATTTTGGTTTTCAATCAGCCAATCAAAAACCCCCAAATCCCCCGGCCGTGAACTCCAGCAGTTGACTCCGGCGAGCCTCCAACCGCCACCTCCAGGCAATCCAATGATCCAGCAGTGACCTCTACACTCCCAGGAGCAAGAATATATAATTTGTTTTGAAATTGATCAACTCTAGGTGCTCCAATTGCTCTGCCCTAATTTCTGTTCAAAACAGCCACCTTGGCATTCAAATTCCGGCCAACTCCGGCCATCCCCGGCCAAACCCTCCGACCAGACACCTCCTGACACTTAAGCCTACATGTTTGACATAGTTTGCCTTCAAATGCATGAGCCAATTGCTCAGGACACACAAACCCTAATTTCAGCAGTACAATGGCATGGAAATTGCTGTGTCCTGGACCTTTTTGTAAATTCTGGAAAACCTAAGCCTTTTCTGCTTGTCCCACTTTGTCAAATAACCTTGCCTTAGTCTAATACACATGCTGTCCAATTTTCATCTCATTTAGAGTCACCTAGACCCCTTAACTCACTTTTCGGCTTTTAGGTTAAGTTCGGACGTGACCCGAACGTCGCCCTTTTGACGTCCAATGTCCGTCGACCCTAAGAGTCTTATTTACTACTCTTCTTAGCCATCTTAAACTAGCACAATTCAACCCTTGGAAATCCAAAGCCCAAACCCTAGTCCAGTTCAGAAATCAGAAGCCGTTCCAGTATAGCGCCTTATTATTTTATGTGAGCATAAGTTGTCGTATTTTGTAAGTTGATTGTAATACCTTGTGTGTATGCCTGTATTTGAAGATCAAGACTTCGACTACGTGGAAGAGGAAGCAGAAGAACCCGTAGACTACGACACTACTGCTTGGCAAGGCAAGTTTCCCTCCTTTGAACATACTGCGCCTATTATTTTCATGCATATAATTATTTGGAATTTGGTACCTACGCATGTATGCATAGATAGTTTTGATAAAAGTATATGTTGAGAAATGATGTGAGTAGATAGTCCTATTTTGCAGACCCCCCCTTGTTTCGTAACAAATTACTTTACCTTGTCACCTTAGAAATAAAAGTGTAGAATAGAAATACATGTCTATGCTAATAAATGTGCAAAAGAAAAGAGAAAGGCAGAAGCATGAGCAAACTATTTCTAAAGATCATTTTACGTAAAAGAAATAGGGACTATTAGCGAGAGATGGTTTGGATGGTTGGCGCTGTGTGCGCGGTGGGTTTGTGAAAGCCTCGCTAAGGGTCCATAAGGACGGGATCGTCGTGCTGTGCTTCAAGCGGCCTGAAAACGTGCTAACCACCCGCCTGGTATGGGACAGGCACAATGTCATGACTCACCTAGAGTTAATCGTTTCCTGCAATGGCTGTCGATCCGGTTTCCCGAGTGGAAATTGGTGGGCCACAGAGGGCCACGAGCGGTGTGAGGGGTAGAGAGGATAAGGTGTAAGAAGGAAGTCGCCCTAGCCTGGCTCTCGAGTCGTGCGCGACCGAACCCGGAAGTGGGATTTCCATGCGTCCAGGGGAGGACTTCATGGACCCAAGGCTAGAAGAAAAGGCAGTGGGGAGGACCCACAACGATAATGAGGACCTTACGCGTGCTTGCCATGTATCATGTTGTAGGGAGTACCTACCTTGATAATGGGGCCGGTATTGTCTATGTATCGGGCAGGAAATTATTAACAATGGGTCAGTAAACTGTTGTGTAAGCTCAGCCTGGTCACCTGCGTATAAGTCGCAGGGAGCTGATCCGACATTTAAGTTGAGTTTTCGTGGTGGGTACAGTGGTACACCTCTGCAGAGTGTAAAAAGGTATTCGAATACTCCGAGCTCCCGGGTTTTCTGGAGCCTGGTCGTCGTGGGGTGAACCCGCGTCGTTGCAGCATGATTAGTATTTCTAAATTCTTTAAAATGAGATCAAACCGTGGCAACTCATGGGAGTTTAGCCTGACTTGCAAAAAATATACACATGTACAGTATTGACAAATTACTTCGAGAAATAAAACCCCAGATTCAGGGAGATTTTCCAAGATACTAAGATACCTCTGTTTCCAATAAAATTTCATTAAGTATGGAACCATATAGCTCGTCGTTGTCAATAACTGCATACTATATTTCCTTGTACGGGAACTTGTTGAGCTTTGTACGCTCACCCTTGCCGATTCAATAAGCACAGAGGAGGAAGCAACCGATTTCATAGACTATGGAATCGAGCCGGCACAAGAAGACCCCGACACAGTTCCAGGAGATTCAGGTGCCTGAAGGGTCATCTAACCACAGTGAGAGCGATGTGGGTTTCGCCCTGCTGCACGCTTTGTTGATTGAGGGTGATGTTTCCCCTCTGCTTTGTCTTTTTGCTACTCTGACTCGACGTGGTTCCGCACACGTCGGTGGTTGTAATATGGGTCTGAATGACCCCATACGCTATGTTATTGTATGTATGTAAATGCCGTTGGATGTTCTGAAGTTTCAACTCCTGTGCACAAATTACCTGGGCATTTGTATTAGGTTCCCTCTAACGAGGGGCCCACAGTAGAGCCCCACAATTTCTTCTCACAGTTAAGTTTTTCAAGAATTGCCTTCATCCTTCTCTTCATACACTTCCCGATGGCAGATCACAACATCATCGAGATTGAAAGTGATGAAGAGGAAGTTCTCAAGCAGGAGCCTCAAATATCTGAAGATCCATCTCCTTCAAGGAAGAAACCCAAGGTTGACGAAGGATCTTCCAGCAGGGCAAAGGTAGAAGACGTACCATTGTTCTTTCTTCCTTCTGTTCTTTACTCCAACACTCCCTACTTTTGTTTGGGTGATCGATTTTCTGGTCGGCAAGAGGTGACTATTCGACCAGAAGATCCTCAACTTGTGTTGGGGAAGTAATCTCCTAGTAGGAAGGTTGCACTTCCACCATCTGGTGATCATCCGCTTTTATCGGATGATCTACTTTCTAGGATGGCTATATCAACCTGTCACGAGCAGGGACAGGTAATGATCCTCATCTCCTTTTGCTGATAGTTATAGTTAGCACAACTAACTTTTGCAAATGTAGGAGATCGGAAGCCCTAGTGATCAGCCTGCTGCTACTCCGCCTCTTCCCCTCGGACAGATTCTTCCAGAGGAGAAGAATGCCCTGGAGAAAAAGACCGAAGAGATGTCTTCAGTGATTCTGCATCTAGCAGAATGTTTTGAACGATCTCATGAAGAGGCGCACCAGTTCCGTCGAGAGAGGGACCACGCTCAGCAACAGCTGGAACTCTCCGATTTGATTAGGAACAATAGTGTATCCCTCGTTAGAGATGATGTAGATAGGCTTAGATTAGTTGCTAGTTCTCTAGGGGTTGTCAGTGTAGATCCTACTGACAGCAATATGTCCCTAGGAGAATTTTGCAAACTTCTTTCGGATCAGGTCGACGCTCTGGTCGCCGGTATCCTTTTGTATGTAAAGAATGCAAGAAATAAAATCTCTTTCTACATATTCTTTGCATCTTCTGTGCGAATATATGGCCGTAAATAGTGTCTTCGCGACCACTCATACACAGGGAAACTTCAGTTCTGTGATCATAATCACGTTTTTATAAAAGTACCGCGACCAGTTCTGATACCGCGATCAGACTTAAAGTCGTGGTTAGAACTGAAGCTTACTGCGACCAGAATTGAGGCTCGATCAGACCGTTGCTTCAATTAGAATCGGAGCTTAATCGAAAGCATGGTCTCGATCATACCACAACCCGATCAGAATATATCCATACGTCCAAAAACTTGGGCATAGGATTTTTTCATGAAAATATACAAAGCACATAAAGGAAAACATCCTTTGAAAAGCTCTGAAAAACTTTTCAGGCTTTTGTACTTTCAAACTCTGAAACAAAGAAGTCTTTTTGTTTCAGATCCGATGCCTGGAACACTTTAACAGGTCCGCCAGAGATAGTATCCATTATGGGAAATGAATAAAATACTCAGTGGAACGTTTGAATGGAACATTACCCACATTAGTGCGTCTCCTTGTGTCTATAAAAGGAGCAGGTAGCTTCTTGAGGAAGCCACACAACCAAAACCCTCACGATTTCCGCCGCACAAAACCCTCGCTCTTCTCAATCTTCATCTTCCCAAAGCCGCTGACTTTCCCCCCAATTCCTCACCAAAAATGGCGTTTTGGAGCCGATCAATCCACCACTCTGAGGAGAGCTTGTTGGCGTTGGAAAAGGAGGAGATCCTTCCTCCGCGGCTGCTAATCAACTAGCGGCCAGCGGAGAAGGACCAAGAAACCCCAGTCGTCAGAGAGGGCGAACTAGTGGTTTTCGAGGAGTACCTGCGGTGCGGGTTCCGATTCCCCGAGAGTCGGTTCCTGAAGGACGTCCTCGAGCATTATGGGTTGGAGCTGATCAACCTCCACCCAAATGCCGTGCTGATCCTGGCGGTGTTCCAGCATCTGTGCGAGGCGTTCGTCGGAGTGTATCCTAGCGTGGATCTCTTCCGGCGCTTTTATTACTTGGCGTGGTCGAAGAGCGCCAACGCCGCCGGATGCATCTACTTCCGGCTAAGGGAGAAAAAGGAGTATCCCTTCCCACCCCTGCGAGACTCAGTGCACGGGTGGCACCAGAAATGGTTCTACTGCACCCCACCAACCGAAAGCGGGCTGTGGTTCGAGAACTCGTGGCCGGAGAAACCGAGCGAGTTGGATTCTCTCCCGGCGATGAACGCGGAGTTCATGAAGCACGCCGAGGTCATTCTTCACCTAGTCCAAGAGGGACTAACAGCTCGCGACGTCATTCGCGATTTTGTGAAGAATCGGGTGAGCCCCCTGCGTGAAAGGGCTCATCCAGCTTGGGAGATCAAATCCATGGCGGACAGTACCTTGGACTACAATGAAGGTACCCATCTCTGGCACTAAAATCTTTTTATCTTTGAAATACACCAGTTAACTCGCATTTTGGAACAGTCCTGCCCTCATCCGAGATTGAGAGGCGGACTAACTACCTCCCAGGGCTTACAACGCTGAGGTAGAGGGCCCCAAGGGATAGCCTCGCCCACAGAGCTTGGTTCACTCCGGCGACGACCTCAAACAGGAGCGCCGAAAGGTACATTTCCACTTGGCCTCTTTTTTACAGGTCTTATGTATATCTAACGATTCCATTGGAATAAGAACAGCTCTTAGGGAGGTTCGTCGAGGCGACGTTCCCAAGAGAGAACGTCGGTTCCCTGGGGAAACCGACGATGAAACGCGTGAAAAAGGTTTCTACGAAACCCAGGACAAGGAATCCAACCCCCAAGAAAACTAGGCTAAATCTCGGGGAAGGGTCTTCACGGAGCGTTCCTCCTACCGCAAGGAAAACTGCGGTAAGATATCACGTCCCTCCTATGTTTCCAGGTGCGGACTAGAATCACTTCTTCGTCGTACAGGGAGAGGGGAGCGAGGAGGAGGAGGATGATGATGTCCCCCTGATTCGCCGGAGGAGGAAGATGGCGGGCTCTCCATCCGATGACGCCCCAACTCGTCCTGCAGAAACAACTGCTACCACAGAGGCGGCTGTAGCAGACTCCGCAGCCACCAAAAGCCCCGTGGTCGGGGATAACACCCCAGCCCCTGAAGCCCCCGAGGCTTCAGGGCCAGTTGCCTCTACTTCCCTGGTCGAAGGGGCGACCATGGTAAGATTCTTTCACAGTCTTGGTTTCTTCAATTCCCCCTATATATTCATCAAGTTGATGCTTATCCAGGGAGAAGAGCTTCCCCCTGCGACTCCTGTGAGTCCCAGGGAGGAAAATCCTCCACCCCTGTGGCAGGAGTGGAGGCAGTCGAACAAGACCCTGTGGTAGTTGCAGACGAGGTGCCGGCCCCAGAAGTCCAGGAGCCCTCCAGGCCTTCGGTTGCAACCCCTCCAACTGGACAGGTTGCCCAGGTAAAAACTCTTACCATTTGTCTTTATCTTCCCTTAGGAATGTGCTTACGGATGAGCACACCTAGGGGGAAAATGCCTTGTTTACCAAGAGGAAGACCAGGACAGACGACGATTGTCCCCTTTCTCGAGGAGAGCCTTCCCTGAAATCCCAAAAGCTGATGGGATTTCAGATAAGGTAAGAACCTTTATCTTGGTTGTATTAAAATAAGTTGTGATGATCACAAATTGTAATTGCTTGGTTCATCTTTTCTTTGCCAGGCGAAAAGAGACAGCATCCAGCCCTTCAACCGCTCCAGGGAGGGTTGAAGTTGCTGCTAGCGCAGGAGCCTCCAGTGAGGAGCGCTCCGCTCCCTTGGTCCAGGAAGTCGTCCAGTCCGTGAGGGGAGAAGCAGGCGCGGAGACCCAGTTGCAAGCAACGGCGACTGGGGGTAGTGCCCAGCAGGCACTGCCACTGGCTGCCTCTGTTGTGGCCGCAACGGGGCCCTCAACGAGTCCTCCTGTTATCCCAGAAAACATTTCCTTCCGGGAATTCACAAAGGTATGTTGAACTTCTCCTTTGGTGCCTGGATTGTACATAGGACATCTCTAACTTCTTTTTGCGTCATAGGAGCTATCCCAGATGGCGGCCAAGTCGCGTGCTATGATAGCGAGCGTTGAGGCCATACAAAAAGAACGAGACAACTTGCGCAGGTAAGGATCATTATTCTTCAACTTGTATAGATACAAATCGGTTATGACCACTCCTTCTGTTCTATCACAGAGAGGTGGCATTCCTGAAGAAAGAAGTGGCCACAGTCAAACTTCATTCAATCTCAGTGACTGCACACCAAGGGATCGAAATCAACAAGCTGCAGTCACAACTTTCTGGTAAGTCGATTCTTGATTAGGAAGACATAACTTCATAACACGTGAGTAATCTTTTCTCTTACTGCAGCGCAAGCGGGTCAAATAAGACAACTCAGTCAGGACAAGGTGATCCTCCAGGGCTCTATTCAAACCTCCGAAAGGGCGAACAGAGAGCTGAGCCGTTCAATCTTCGAAAAACTGAAGGCGGTGGCTCGTCTCCTGAGGGCTGATGTGGCCGAAACCACAAGAGATAACCTCAGCCTAAATGACTGGTCTACGCTAGTCATTGCCCAGGCAGAGTCACTTCTCGAGTATCTTCCTGAAGATACACGGCGACGAGAAGAGGCGATCAGAACCAAGGTGCGGTCAGCCGCTTCTGCCATTCTCAGCCGGGTTCGACTTCACCATGGCCCAGATGCAGATCTGAATCCATTGGTGGGACCAGTTGAGGTTGAGAGTGAGGAATAGTTAGAGGCCGTCATGGAGGAGATCAGACCCCTTGTAAATGAACTCCTGACTGAGCTTGGGATCGAGTGATCCCTACATCTGTATAGAAGTAGTTATATGTAATGCGATGTATGTTGAAACCCATTTTTGAAAATGAATATATATATTCTTGTTTTATGTCGTTTCATATTATAAACATATCCCCCTAGCCCCCGCCTGTGATTGTAGATACTGAAGACTTAGTATTACAAACGCAGGAGAGAAGTGAATATAACGACCAGGGATGTGTGATCGAACCAACAATTATGATCAATGTAACGCCTAGCCTTGTTTGCAAACTAACAGCCACTCAGATGACCAAGAACTTGCCAGAAAGCCCCGTGTGCGTTGAGAAACGGCTTATTTAGGAGTGACTTGCCTGGAAGCGGTCATGAGATCGACCAGCGAATCTGACTAGAACGTTGTAATGATCTAACCGCCGGCGACCATCCCCCGAGCCGAATTCGCAACACATGGGCATAAAGGGAAATATTTATCGTATGAAACCAAAACATTTTTTGTTTTATGAAAAAATGCTAATTGAACAGGAAAAGAGATTGAATACTTACACGTAGAACTTGCGAAGTTGATCGATGTTCCAAGTATTGGACAAAATTCGACCATCCTCCATGGCTAACCGCGCGGATCCTGGTCGCGGCACTGAGACAACAGTATAAGGGCCTTCCCACTTCGGGGAGAATTTATTGCGACTAGACTGGTCTTGGATTTTTTGTAACACCAAGTCGCCCACGTTAAGACTACGTGGTCGCACCCTTTTGCTGTGATACTTGCGCAAAGCTTGCAAGTATGCCGCGGATTTGATCAAAGCGCGATCACGCCTTTCTTCTAAGAGGAGGAGATCTTGTGATCGTTGTTCGGACTGATTAACTTGTTCGAATCGTTCTGTCCGAACAGACCCAATACTAACTTCCATAGGCAACACAGCCTCGGCCCCATACACCAAATGGAAGGGCGTCTCACCGGTGGCTCGACTAGAGGTAGTTCGTAGTGCCCATAGAACAGTATAAAGCTCATCTGCCCAAGCCCCCGAGCGAGTCTTAAGGCGATCAAAAACACGTTTTTTGATGCCTTGCAATATCTGCCCATTGGCCCGTTCTACAGCACCATTGCTTTGTGGATGTGCCACAGAAGCAAAGCACACCTTGGTCCCGATCTGATCACAGTAGTTTAGGAAAAGGCCACTGGCGAACTAAGACTCGTTGTCGGTGATAAGACGGTTTGGAATACCAAATCGAGCCACAATGTTCTTATGAAAGAACTTTTGTGCTGCTGACGCGGTAATATTTTGTACCGGTTTGGCCTCAATCCACTTTGTAAACGTGTCAATGGCTACGAACAGAAACTTGTACCCATTGACCGCTTGTGGCATAGGGCCAACAATATCCATTCCCCAGACCGCGAAAGGCCATGCAAGGGGAATGGTTTGTAACGCATAGGCAGGTTGATGAATCTGTCTCGCATGGAACTGACACTGAGGACACATCTTGACCATATGCTTGGCATCATCGAGTGCCGAAGGCCAATAGAATCCTTGTCGAAAAGCTTTTCCGACCAGTGTTCGATATGATGCGTGCGCACCGCATACACCGTCATGTATTTCTTTCAAGAGGGATTTTCCTTCCTCCTGAGATATGCAGCGTATGAATACTCCTTGAGTACTCTTCCTGTACAGAATCCCATCTAAGAGCTTGTACAGACGCGCTTTTTGAATTAACCGATCGCTTTCGGTTTCGTCCTCGGGTAGGGTCCCATGTTCAAGATAAACTCTCAATGGATGAGTCCAATCCTGTTCCTGACCGAGGTTGGTAACACAGGCTATTACAGGATCATCCTCGACCGAAGTTATGATCGAAGGACGGTCCAAGTGTTCAATAAACACCCCTGCCGGAGCGGATGTGCGTGAGGACCCAATTTTGGATAATTAGTCTACGAGAATGTTGTCCTTTCGCGGGATGTATTGGACTTCGAAATGACTGAAGTGTTTTTCCAATCTCCTCACTTCCCCCAGGTAATGAGCCATTGTCTCATCGGATGTGCTGTACTCCTTGTTTACCTGGTTTACGACCAGCTGTGAGTCTCCCCTCACCACTAATCGACGGACTCCGAGGAATTTTGCTGCCCGGAGCCCTGCAAGAAGACCATCATACTCTGCTGCATTGTTAGTTGCAACAAAGTGTAGTTGGATGACATACTTAAGCTATTTGCCCTGGGGCGTAACTAAGACCACTCCAGCCCCCGAGTGTTGAAAACTACGGGAGCCGTCAAAGTACATGGTCCAGTGATCGGGGCATTCCAATTCCTCCGACACCTGCACAGGTAGCTCAAGGTTGGTCCATTTGACCACAAAGTTGGCCAAAACCTGAGACTTAACCACCGTGCGGGGCGTGAAATGGATATCAAAGGCACCGAGTTCGACCGCCCATTTAGCAATTCGACCAGATTTTTCTGGATTTCAGACAATATCCCCCAAAGGAAAGGAGGAGGGTACTGTGATCTTGTGAGCTTGGAAGTAGTGTCGTAGCTTACGGGAAGCCATCAGTAGCGTGTAAAGTATCTTATGGACCTCAGGGTAACGCTCCTTAGGACCATGAAGTACCTTGCTTACATAGTAGACGGGTCTGTGTATCCCTTCCCTATCCGCGATCAGGACGGCGCTGACCGCATGCGGTGTGGCTGCCAGATAAAGAAGCAATGATTCTCCTTTGTCGGGAGACACCAACACTGGCGGACTAGATAAATATGTCTTTACCTCCTAAAATGCTTTCTCGGCCTCATTTGACCATGTGAAATTGTGATGCTTCTGCAAGGCTTTGAAGAAAGGTAATCCCCTTTCGCCTAGTCGTGATATGAAGCGACTTAAGGCCGTCATGCGACCAGCCAGACGTTGAACATCTTTCATGGTCGAGGGTGACCTCATTTGTTCAATGGCCCTAATTTTCTCAGGATTAACTTCAATGCCCCTGGAACAAACAAGGAAACCAAGAAGTTTTCCTGAAGAAACCCCGAAAGAACATTTCTCCGGGTTTAATTTTATTCCAAAGTGACTTAAATTACAGAAGGTTTCAGCGAGATCGTCCAAATGAGACAATCTCTTGGTACTTTTTACAACCAAGTCGTCTACATATACTTCGAGATTACGCCCTATCTGGGAAAGAAAGGTCTTTTGCATCAAGCGCTGGTACGTGGAACCTGCGTTCTTGAGACCGAACGGCATTTTGACGTAGAAGTAGGTGCCGAACGGGGTGATGAAGGCAGTTTTCTCTTCATCTTCTTCTGCCATGCTAATTTGATGATATCCTGAGTAAGCGTCCAGGAAGCTCATCAGTTCGCAACCCGCGGTTGAGTCGACCAGCTGGTCGATGCGGGGAAGGGGAAAGTCATCCTTCGGACAGACATTGTTGAGGCTAGTGTAGTCGATGCACATGCGCCACTTGCCATTTGACTTGCGGACCATGACCGGATTGGCGAGCCATTCCGGGTGATCGACCTCACGAATGAACCCGGCCTTTAGGAGTTTGTCCAACTCCTCTCGGATGGCTTCCTGTCGGTCAACAGCAAAACGCCTAAGCTTTTGCTTTATTGGTTGTTGTCCAGGTCGAATTGCTAACCTGTGCTCGATTACTTCCCTTGGGACGCTGGGCATGTCGGACGGTTTCCACGCAAACACATCTACGTTAGCCCGGAGGAAAGTAATGAGTCCGAGTTCCTATTTGTCATCCAGACCTGATCCAACCCGAATTGTCTTGGACGGATCATCTAGGTACAATGGAACCAATTTGAGTTTCTCATCTGGTCGTGGAGCAGTCTTGATCGCGTTGGTGGCGACGGTGGCAACCTGGGCGTCCTGGAGGGGAAGTTGATCGACCATTTCCAAAGATAGCCGGTCGCACGTGTGTGCCACGTTGCGACTGCCTCGGACCGAGATGACACCTTTAGGGCCAGGTAATTTGCCTCACTGGTAAGCATAGTGTGTTGCCATCATGAATTTAGCAAGAGTTGGTCTGCCAAAGATTGAGTTATAAGCCGAATCACAATCGATTACGTCAAAAGTAACCAATTCTGTTCGAAAGCTATCCGGTTCTCCCAGTGTGATCGGGAGGACCACTTGTCCCAACGGCATCATAGAGGGGCCTGGGATTATCCCATAAAACGGATGGATTATGGGCTTAATCTTCGAACGAGGAATCTGCATCTCGTCAAGTGCCTTGACCAATAAAATGTTAAGGGAGCTCCCTCCGTCGATCAGAACCCTTTCGACTCTTGCGTTACTGATGATCGGGGTAATGACCAGAGGAAGACTCAATGGTCGAGTAAGCCCCGCGGGACAATCAGAGCGATCGAATGTCAAAGGTGTATCTGACCAACGGGGGTATTGAGGTTCACCAAGAGATGTCTCCGTTTGGTTAACCTCTCGGTAAAAGGCTTTGAACTGCCTTTTGGAAACGAAAGAGGAAGAACCCCCGAAAATAACATTAATATGATTTTGAGGTACCTGGAAGGACATTTCCTCGTCTCCGTCGGCGTCTCTAAGTCCGCATGCCTGTTCTTTAGCCGGTAAGGTCGGCATTAGCCCAACTCCCTGGTAAAAGTCATCTAATTTCTTCAACCAACTCCTGCAGTTCTTGAGGTCGTGGCCTGCGGAGTTGTGGAGTGGACACCACTTCTTGCCTTCCTGCGGATTAGTTGACTTTTCTGGCTGGTAGGCACTACGACCACCAGAAGCAGTTTTATTCTTAAATGAAGGCTTGTTACCTTTGGTCGAAGGTGGCTTCTCTGTGACTGCGACCTCGCGGTACTGTCCAGAGCGGTTCCTTTTTGACTTTTTCGACTTCCCGCTCGACGAAGATTCCGGCTTCTTGCTTGAATCTTCTTTCCTGGCGTCTTTGAAACCTGGTTAAGGTGGTAGGTCACCCTTGTCGACCATTCGATTCCATTTGACCACTTCAGCTGCGTCGGAGTATCGATCGGGCATGTCGAAAAGATCGGCCACTGATCGAGGATGGTGGATAAGCAAGTCTTCGGTGAATCTCCGGTATCGAACGGCATGTTTAAATGCCCTGATAACAGAGCCATCATATATGTTCGGGATGGTATTCCTCACCCCGACAAACCTCTTGACAACTGCCGAAGAGTTTCGGTCGAAGTTTGTCGTAGCCGATGAAGACCGTCCTCTTTACCCGGCTTTTGATAACAGTTTTGGAAATTGCTGAGGATAGCGTCGCACAGCATTTCCCAATTGTAGATGGAACCCTCGGGCTGATTAAACAGCCAGGTTCTAGCCGGCTCTTCGAGGATTGTAGGCAGGTAGTTGGCCATGACCCGGTCATCGCCTCCCTCTGCTTGGATGGCAGTGATATAGATTTGAAGGAACTCGGATGAGTTTTGAGTTCCGTCGAACCTTTCAATGGCCCCTGGTCGAAATTTATCAAGCCAAACGACCGCACGTAGGCCGGGCGAGAAAGCTTTACAACCGACGTAGGGACCGTGAACTACCCTGTGACTCTCGACCGGGTCACGGGCGACTTCACGTAACGGTGAAGTTATTCGCGGTCCCAAACGAGAGTAGACAGGGACCCGATCCTTACCACGAGAATCCTGCGTGTGCCTGTACTTGTCCTGTTGGGACGGTACGGGTGGCGGGTAACTTCGCCGGCCAGAATCAGAGTGAGAACACTCTCGTTCGCGGGAACGTGTTATCGACCAGGAAGAGGCCATTGGGGTCGCCTCAGACGCAACCTCATCCAGTCTTTCTGCCAGGATCCTGGTGAAGGCCGGCTTCTGCACATCCTTGACCGTAGGAGGGAAGTTACGCATGACTTCCGCGATAGATCGCAGTCGACCATGGGTACTTCTCCTAGGGGCACCAGGTGTTACCGTTTCTTCGTCCACCGGGAAACGCTCCGGAGGCAAAGAAGGGGTCTGGTCGCGTCTGCGACCACGTGACCGTCGAGAAGAACTCGGAGCAGCATCGTAACGAGCCTGCGCATCTTGAAGAGCCTCTAGGGCAGTTCTGCGTAGTTCGTTGTTTTGTCGCTCGAGGTCTTGATCCTCCTTCTGTTTGCGATCCCGTTCTTCCCTAGCAGCTTGTTGATCAGGAGTTTCCTTCGACAAGGCAGCGAACTGTCTAGGGAGAGAGGTTGCCGATGGGGAAAACATCTCAGTTTGTTCCGAGTCAGACTCGAAATCAAAGAGACGGTGAAGGTTATCAGGGTCGAATCTCCCCGGGCTGATTTCCAGGTCGATATCATCCTTCCCCTCAGCAGGGTCGTATGATGGACCGGATTCACCCTCTAGCGCATTAAGAACCTCGGTGGGTTCTGACCTTGCGCTAATCGCTCCATGGTCGATGGACATGACCTGGAGAGATGATTCAACCTCTGGAAGATTTTGGCCTTCAACCTCCTCCATCGGAACAGGATCGCTTGGAGAAGGCATTGGAATGTGAGCATAATCCTCGAGATCAAAATCGTTCTCGGAATCATATACTCCAGCCATGTTTCAGCGAACCTCCGGATAAAAATTAAGACGCCTTGAGAAAGGCCCCATGGTGGGCGCTAGCTGTCGACGATTCGGACTTGGGGTCCTCAGCCGAACTTATGCAAAATTTATAATGATGAGACCTTTCAAGGTGACCCTCCGGGAAGGTATGTAGAACTATGGAGAACTGGAGCACAGAGAGGTTTATACAGGTTCGGGCCCTCGATGGTGAGAGTAATAGCCCTACGTCCTGTTGGGATTGAACTATGTGTAGTAAATAGTTATAAAGCAGCGGGAAAAAGCCTTTACAGGCGAAGGATTTTTCCTATGTAAGTGTACAGAAAGAAACCAGAGAGGCTTATAAAAGTTATCTAATCTAAACCGTAGACTTGGCTGTTTGAGCGATTGAGATGTGTTGTATCTCGCTTGTATCAGAGACTTTGATCTCTTTTTTTCTTTTCCCTTGTTTGATACATCATGCCGCCCTTATATACTGTTTGAAAGGGCGTCAAGTCGTAACTGCACCAAATAGTTGTTTGAATGCGGTTTAGAAAACCGCTCTTAACCCCCATGCAGGTTTAACACGTGTTATTCACGGATAACTGCACGTATTAACCTCCTAACGGTTGGTCTTCCACGTGGAAGAATCTTCGGGATACTTGGAATATTCCCGCTATATGGACAGCCGGACAGGTGAACCCCAAGTATCCTTGACGAGGATTGACACCCGGACCACTTCTATTGGACTTCTGGTTAAAGGCAGGTTCGAGTCAGAAGTGTATCTGGCGATACGAGCTCAAGTTGTTCTGAGGGACGTCACTATGTGATCGCCAGCTTTACGCGGTCAGACCGTAAGCCTTGCGCGGTCAAAAGTTCGTAGGCTATACGCGAACTACACATTCGGGATATTGCGCGGTCAGCCAATATCCCGCGGTCAGAACAACTGCCGATCAGGATACTTGGGATCTATCTATTCGGTTGCCCATACAACAGTATATTCTGAGTATCCCGAAGATTCCTACACGTGGAGAATCGACCGTCAGAAGGTTAACACATACAGTTATCCATGAATAACACGTGTTTAACCTGCGTGGAGGTTAAGAGCAGTTCCAAAAAACCGCATCCAACCGTCCGTGCAACCGATTGATGCAGTTTCCTCTACATGGCACCCTTTCAAACAGTACAAAAGGATGGCATGGAGCATCAATCAGAAAAAAGATCAACCAAAAAACATCAACCGAGAGATCGGAAGATCAAGAAATCCAAAATCATTTAAGTTAGCCAAGTCTACGGCCCACCTCAGATAGCATTTTAGTAAGCCTTCTTTGGCTTATCCTTGTACACTTTTACAGGGAAAATCCTCGCCTGTGAGGACTTTTCCCTCCATTTGTAAACCTTTTACCACACTTAGTGAAATCTCAACAGGACGTAGGGCTATTACTCCTACTATCGAGGGCCCGAACCTGTATAAACTCTCTGTGCTCCTGTTCACCATTGTTCAGCATACCTTCCCGGAGGGTCATCTTGAAAGGTCTCACAATTACAAATTCTGCATAAGTTCGGCTGAGGACCCTGAGTCCGAATTGTCGACAGCTGGCGCCCACCGTGGGGCCTTTCTGAAGGCGTCCTAATTGAAATTCGGAGGTTCGCCGAAACATGGCTGGAGCATATGATTCCGAGAATGATTTCGATCTCGAGGATTATGCCCATATACCAATGCCTTCTCCAAGCGATCCTGTTCCGAAGGAAGAGGTCGAAGGCCAGAATCTTCCACAGGTTGAATCATCTCCCCAAGTCATGTTAATCGACCAGGAGGTAACTGGCACAAGGTCAGAACCCGCAGAGGTTCTTAATGTGCTAGGTGATGAATCCGGCCCGTCATACGATCCCGCTGAGGGAAAATATGATGGTGACCCTGAAGTTAGCCCAGGAAGGTTCGACCCTGATAACCTCCACCGTCTCTTTGATTTCGAGTCCGACTCGGAACAAACCGAGATGTTCTCCCCATCGGCGACCTCTCTCCCTAGGCAGTTTGCTGCGTTGTCGGAAGAAATTCCCGATCAACAGGCTGCCAGGGAAGAACAAGATCGCAAACAGAAGGAGGAGCAAGATCTCGAGCAACAGAACAACGAACTACGCAGAACTGCCCTAGAGGCTCTTCAAGATGCGCAGGCTCGTTACGATGCTGCCCCGAGTTCTTCTCGACGGTCGCGTGGTCGTAGACGTGACCAGACTCCTTCCTTACCACCGGAGCATTTCCCAGTGGACGAAGAAACAATAACACCTGGTGCCCCTAGGAGAAGTACCCATGGTCGACTGCGATCTATCGCGGAAGTCATGCGCAATTTTCCTCCTACGGTCACGGATGCGCAGAGACCGGCCTTTTTCAGGATCCTGGCGGAAAGACTAGACGAGGTCGCATCCGAGGCGACCCCAACAGCCTCTTCCCGCTCAGTGACACATTCCCGTGAACGAGATAGTCCTCATTTTGGCTCTGGCCGGCGGAGTTACCCCCCGCCTGTACCGTCCCGACAGGACAAATACCGGCGAATGCAGGACTCTCGTAGTAGGGATCGAGTTCCCGTTCACTCTCGTTTGGGACCACGAGTAACCTCACCATTACGTGAGTTTGCTCGAAACCCAACCGAAAGTCGCAGGACGATTCACGGTCCTTACGTTGGTTACAAAGCTTTCTCGCCTGGCTTACGAGCAGTCGTTTGGCCCGATAAGTTTCGACCAGGGGCCATTGAGAGGTTTGATGGAACTCAGAACCCATCCGAGTTCCTTCAGATCTATATTACTGCCATCCAAGCAGCAGGAGGCGATGACAAGGTCATGGCCAACTACCTGCCAACAGTCCTCGCAGGACCGGCTAGAACCTGGTTGTTTAATCAGCCTGAGGGTTCCATCTACAATTGGGAAATGCTATGCGATGCCATCCTCAGCAATTTCCAAAACTGTTACCAAAAGCCGGGTAAGGAGGACGACCTGCATAGACTACGGCAAACTTCGACCGAAACACTTTGGCAGTTTGTCAAGAGGTTTGTCGGGGTAAGAAATACCATCCCGAACATATCTGATGGCTCCGTAATCAGGGCATTTAAGCATGCCGTTCGATACCGGAGATTCACTGAAGACTTGCTTATCCACCCTCCTCGATCAGTGGCCGATCTGTTCGATATGGTTGATCGATACTCCGATGCAGCCGAGGCAGTCGAATGGAACCGAATGGTTGACAAGGGGGACCTACCGCCCCAACCAGGCTTCAAGGACGCCAGGAAAGAAGATTCAAGCAAAAAGCCGGAGTCTTCACCGGGTGGGAAGTCAAAAAAGTCGAAGAGGAACCGCTCTGGACAGTACCGTGAGGTCGCAGTCGCAGAGAAACCACCTTCGACTAAAGGTAATAAGTCTTCTTTTAAAAATAAAACTGCTTCTGGTGGCCGGGATTCCGACCAGCCAGAAAAATCAACTAATCCGCAGGAGGGCAAGAGGTGGTGTCCACTCCACAACTCCGCAGGCCACGACCTCAAAAACTGCAGGAGTTGGTTGAAACAGCTGGATGATTTCTACCAAGGAGCTGGGCCAATGCCAACCTTACCGCCTAAAGAGCAGGCGTGCGGGATTAGAGACGTCGACGGAGACGAAGAAATAGCTTACCAAGTACCTCAAAATCATGTTAATGTCATTTTCGGAGGTTCCTCCTCTTTCGTTTCCAAAAGGCAGTTTAAAACCTTTTGCCGAGAGGTTAACCAAACGGAGACATCCCTTGGCGAACCTCAATATCCCCGTTGGTCGGATATGCCTTTAACGTTCGATCGCGCTGACTGTCCTGTGGGGCTAACTCGACCATTGAGGCTACCTCTGGTTATTACCCCAATCATCAGTAACGCGAGAGTCGAAAGGGTCCTAATTGATGGGGGAAGTTCCCTTGATCTTTTATTGGTCAAGACACTCGACGAGATGCAAATTCCTAGTTCGAAGATCAAGCCCATAATCCATCCGTTTTATGGGATAATCCCAGGCCCCTCCATGATGCCATTGGGACAAGTGGTCCTCCCGGTCACTCTGGGAGAACCAGATAACTTCCGAACAGAATTGGTTACTTTCGATGTAATCGATTGTGATTCAGCTTATAATGCAATCTTTGGCAGGCCGACTCTTGCTAAGTTCATGATGGCAACGCACTATGCTTATCAGTGCGGGAAATTGCCTGGCCCCAAAGGTGTCATTTCGGTCCGAGGTAGTCGCAACGTGGCGCTCACGTGCGACCGGCTATCTTTGGAGATGGTCGATCAACTTTCCCTCCGGGACGCTCAGGTCGCCACCGTTGCCACCGATGCGATCAGGGCTGCTCCTCGACCAGATGAGAAACTCAAACAAGTTCCTTTGTACCCAGATGACCCATCCAAGACAATTCGGGTTGGGTCAGCCCTGGATGACAAATAGGAACTCGACCTCGTTACTTTCCTCCGGGCTAACGCAGACGTGTTTGCGTGGAAACCGTCCGACATGCCCGGTGTCCCAAGGGAAGTAATTGAGCACAGGTTAGCAATTCGACCTGGACAACGACCAATAAAGCAAAAGCTCAGGCGTTTTGCCACCGACCGACAGGAAGCCATCCGAGAAGAGTTAGACAAACTCTTACAAGCCGGGTTTATCCGCGAAGTGAATCACCCGGACTGGCTCGCCAATCCGGTCATGGTCCGCAAGTCAAATGGCAAGTGGCGCATGTGCGTCGACTACACTAGCCTCAACAGTGCCTGTCCGAAGGATGACTTTCCCCTTCCCCGCATCGACCAGCTGGTTGACTCCACTGCGGATTGCGAACTGATGAGTTTTCTGGATGCCTACTCAGGATATCATCAAATTAGCATGGCAGAGGACGATGAAGAGAAAACTGCCTTCATCACCCCGTTCGGCACATACTGCTACGTCAGAATGCCGTTCGGTCTCAAGAACGCAGGTTCCACGTACCAGCGCTTGATGCAAAAGACCTTTCTTTCCCAGATAGGGCATAATCTCGAAGCATATGTAGACGACTTGGTTGTAAAGAGCACCAAAAGATTGTCTCATTTGGACGATCTTGCTGAAACCTTCTGTAACTTGAATCGCTTTGGAATAAAATTGAACCCGGAGAAATGTTCTTTCGGGGTTTCTTCAGGGAAGCTTCTTGGTTTCCTTGTGTGTTCCAGGGGCATTGAGGTTAATCCTGAGAAAATCAGAGCTATTGAACAAATGAGGTCGCCCTCGACCATGAAGGATGTTCAACGCCTGGCTGGTCGCATGGCGGCTTTAAGTCGCTTTATATCGCGATTAGGCGAAAGGGGACTACCTTTCTTTAAAGCTTTGCGGAAACATCATAACTTCACGTGGTCCGACGAGGCCGAAAAAGCGTTTCAGGAGGTAAAAACATATCTGTCCAGTCCGCCAGTATTGGTGTCTCCTGAAAAGGAAGAACCATTACTTCTGTATTTGGCGGCCACCCCACACGCGGTCAGCGCAGTTCTGATCGCGGAAAGGGAAGGAGTACACAGACCCGTCTACTATGTGAGCGAAGTACTTCATGGTCCTAAGGAGCGCTACCCTGAGGTCCAGAAGATACTTTACGCGCTACTGCTGGCTTCCCGTAAGCTACGACATTACTTTCAAGCACACAAGATCACAGTACCCTCCTCTTTTCCTTTAGGGGATATTGTCCGAAATCCAGAAAAATCTGGTCGAATCGCCAAATGGGCGGTCGAATTCGGTGCCTTCGAGATCCATTTCACCCCTCGCACGGCGGTTAAGTCTCAGGTTTTGGCCGACTTTGTGGTCGAATGGACTAACCCTGAGCCACCCGTGCAGTTGGCAAAGGAACTGGAGTGCCCCGATTATTGGACAATGTACTTTGACGGCTCCCGTAGTTTTCAACACTCGGGGGCTGGAATAGTCTTAGTTACGCCCCAGGGCGAACAGCTTAAGTATGTCATTCAACTACACTTTGTTGCAACCAACAACGCAGCAGAGTATGAAGGTCTTCTTGCAGGGCTCCGGGCAGCAAAATTCCTCGGAGTCCGTCGATTAGTGGTGAGGGGGGACTCACAGCTAGTCGTAAACCAGGTAAACAAGGAGTACAGCACCTCCGATGAGACAATGGCTCATTACCTGGGGGAAGTGAGGAGATTGGAAAAACACTTCAGTCACTTCGAAGTCCAATACATCCCGCGAAAGGACAATATTCTCGCAGACCAATTATCCAAAATTGGATCCTCACGCTCATCCGCTCCGGCAGGAGTGTTCATTGAACACTTGGACCATCCTTCGATCATGGCTTCGGTCGAGGATGATCCGGCAATACCCTTCGTTGCCAACCTCGGTCAGGAACAAGATTGGACTCATCCATTGAGGGTCTATCTTGAACATAGGACCCTACCCGAGGACGAAACCAAAAGCGATCGATTAATTCGAAAGGCGCGTCTGTACAAACTCATAGATGGGGTTATGTACAGAAAGGGTACTCAAGGAGTATTCATGCGCTGCATATCTCAGGAGGAAGGAAAATCCCTCTTGAAAGAAATACATGACGGTGTATGCGGTGCACACGCGTCATACCGAACACTGGTCGGAAAAGTTTTTCGACAGGGATTCTACTGGCCTTCGGCACTCGATGATGCCAAGCTTATGGTCAAGATGTGTCCACAGTGTCAGTTTCATGCAAGACAGGTTCATCAACCTGCTTATGCATTGCAAACTATTCCTCTCGCATGGCCCTTCGCGATCTGGGGAATGGACATCGTCGGTCCTATGCCACAAGCGGTCAATGGGTACAAGTTTCTTTTCGTAGCTATTGACACGTTCACAAAGTGGATTGAGGCCGAACCAATACGAAATATTACTGCATCAGCCGCACAAAAGTTCTTTCACAAGAACATTGTGGCACGATTTGGTGTTCCAAACCGTCTCATCACAGACAACGGTTCTCAGTTCGCTAGCGGTCTCTTCCTAGACTACTGCGATCAGATTGGGACCAAGGTGTGCTTTGCTTCTGTGGCACATCCACAAAACAATGGTGCCGTAGAACGGGCCAATGGGCAAGTATTGCAAGGCATCAAAAAACGTGTTTTTGATCGCCTCAAGACCCGCTCGGGGGCTTGGGCAGACAAGCTTTATACTGTTCTATGGGCACTACGGACTACCTCTAGTCGAGCCACCGGTGAGACACCCTTCCATTTGGTCTATGGGGCCGAGGCTGTGTTGCCTATGGAAGTTAGTATTGGATCTGTTCGCACGAATCAATTCGAACAGGTCAACCTATCCGAACAGCGATCGCAAGATCTCATCCTCCTGGAAGAACGGCGTGATCGCGCCCTGATCAAGTCCGCGGTATACTTGCAGGCTCTACGCAAGTATCACAGTAAAAAGGTGCGACCACGTGATCTCAACGTTGGCGACTTGGTTTTACGAAAAATTCAAGACCAGTCTAACCGCAATAAATTCTCCCCAAAGTGGGAAGGACCATACACTGTCGTCTCAGTGCCGCGGCCAGGATCTGCGCGGTTAGCCATGGAGGATGGTCGGATTTTGTCCAATACTTGGAACATCGATCAACTTCGCAAGTTTTACGTGTAAGTATTCCAATCACTTTTTTCCTGTTCAATTAGCATCTTTTGCCGAAACAAAAAATATTTTGCTTTCATACAATGAGTTTTTCTCTTTAAGCCCGTATCATATGCATTCGACCTGGGGGCTGATCGCCGACGGTCAGATCATTACAACAATCTAATTGGATTCGCTGGTCGATCTCATGATCACTTACAGATAAGTCATTTCTAAATAAGCCGTTTCTCAACGCATACGGGATTATCTGATAAGTCCTTGGTCATCCGAGTGGCTACCAGTTCGCAATAAGATTAGATGTTATATTGATCCTGGTCGTTGGTTTAATATGCATATCCCTGGTCGTTTCGCTTATATTTTCTCCTCTGCTTATAACACCAAGGCTTTAGTGTTCATAAGCAGAGGCGGCGGCTGGGGGGGGATATGCTCATAATATAGAATTCATATTACGAAAATACGAAATATATATTTTTTTGAGGGTTATTTACCTTTCTTTTTACTTGAACATTTTTGTGAAAAATATCATGTAACTCAAATTTTGACATACGGATATATTCTAAATGGGTTATGGTTTGGTTAAAACCATGTTATTTAACTTTGTTTCTGATCGAAGTAATGGTCTAACTGAACGTTCGACTCTAGTCACAATTCAGTTCTAACCGCGGCATCAGGGCAGGTCATGGTGATCTTTTAAAGCACGATTCTAATCGCAGAACTGAAATTTCCTGTGTATGAATGGTCGCGGACTAAGCTTTTGGCCATAATTTCACACAGAAGGTATGAAGAATGTTCATATGAATAAAAGAAACTTTATTTATTACATTCTTTACATACAAAAGGGATACGGTCGATAAAAACATCGACCTGTTCCGAAAGAAGTTTACAAAGTTCCCCAAGGGATATGTTGTTGACAGTAGGATTTACACTGGTAACCCCCAGGGAACTAGCAACTACCCTAAGTCTATCTACATCGTCCCTAACAACAGACGCACTATTGTCCCTAATCAAGTCAGAGAGTTCTCGCTGTTGCTGAGCGAAGTCCCTCTCTCGACGGAAATGGTGCGCCTCTTCTCGGGATCGATCAAGACATTCTGCTAAACGCAGAATCTTCGAGGCCATCTCCTCGGTCTTCTTCTCCAGGGCATTCTTCTCTTCCAGAAGGGTCTGTCCGGAAGGAAGAGATGGAGCAGCAGAAGGCTGATCGCTGGAGCCTCCTACCTCCTGCATTTTGCAAAAGTTAGTCATACTAACTAAAATTATCAGCAAAAAGGGAGAAGAATTGTTACCTGTCCCGGTGCATAACCTGTTGATACACCCATCTTGGGAGGAAGATCATCATATGGTGGAAGAACAACCTTCCCATCAGAAGATTGCTTCACCAACCCAATACGGGGATCATCTGGTCGAGGGATAGTCACCGCTTGCCGACCAGGATGTTGATCACCCAAAAGGATGGGAGAATTGGATGTGATGGGATCTTTCTCTAAGGATAAAGGCCTAACTTGCCGAGAGGCATGAACGGGGAGGGTCAAAGGAACTGAAGGAAGAAAGAAACTTGCTACATTCTTCACTTTTGTTCCACTGGAAGATCCTTCGTCAACCTTGGGTTTCTTCCTTAAGGGAGACAGGACTTCATTCGTTTGAGACCCTTGTTCGACAACTTCCTCTTCATCACTCTCAATCTCGATGATATCGTGATCTGCCATTGGGAGGAGTATGTGAAAAGGAAGAAGGCAGGATAACAAGAAAAGGACTTAGGCGTGGAGGGAAATTGTGAAATTTTACAAATCCAGCAGCCTGGTATTTATAGCCGCCTGGGTGACGGTTTGCATTCCAGGCGCCTCGGGTTTCGTCAAAACATTTACAATTTTACCTCGAGATAAAAACAATTCTACGGCGCTATCATTGCCCGTCACGTAATGTCAGAACCCGTCTTGAAAAACCAACCGTTTTCACTTAGTGCGCCACTAAGTGGAGAAGTTAAAGGGCCGGGTTAAAAATCCAATGCATGGTCTTAAAATTCGAAATAAACACGTCACTTCGTTTCTTTCGAATTTGGGGGCTAGCTGACGAGGATTGACACCCGGACCACTTCTATTGGACTTCTGGTTAAAGGCAGGTTCGAGTCAGAAGTGTATCTGGCGATACGAGCTCAAGTTGTTCTGAAGAACGTCACTATGTGATCGCCAGCTTTACGCGGTCAGACCGTAAGCCTTGCGAGGTCAAAAGTTCGTAGGCTATACGCGAACTACACATTCGGGATATTGCGCGGTCAGCCAATATCCCGCGGTCAGAACAACTGCCGATCAGGATACTTGGGATCTATCTATTCGGTTGCCCATACAACAGTATATTCTGAGTATCCCGAAGATTCCTACACGTGGAGAATCGACCGTCAGAAGGTTAACACATACAGTTATCCATGAATAACACGTGTTTAACCTGCGTGGAGGTTAAGAGCAGTTCCAAAAAACCGCATCCAACCGTCCGTGCAACCGATTGATGCAGTTTCCTCTACATGGCACCCTTTCAAACAGTACAAAAGGATGGCATGGAGCATCAATCAGAAAAAAGATCAACCAAAAAACATCAACCGAGAGATCGGAAGATCAAGAAATCCAAAATCATTTAAGTTAGCCAAGTCTACGGCCCACCTCAGATAGCATTTTAGTAAGCCTTCTTTGGCTTATCCTTGTACACTTTTACAGGGAAAATCCTCGCCTGTGAGGACTTTTCCCTCCATTTGTAAACCTTTTACCACACTTAGTGAAATCTCAACAGGACGTAGGGCTATTACTCCCACTATCGAGGGCCCGAACCTGTATAAACTCTCTGTGCTCCTGTTCACCATTGTTCAGCATACCTTCCCGGAGGGTCATCTTGAAAGGTCTCACAATTACAAATTCTGCATAAGTTCGGCTGAGGACCCTGAGTCCGAATCGTCGACAATCCTGGTCGAAAGTGTTCTGACCGCGGGATGTTGGCTGACCGCGCAACATCTCCAGTATTCTATTCGCGTATAGCACACGAATCCCTGACCGCGGACTAGCTGCGGTCTGATCGCGCAAAGCCTGCAACCTCGGGTTGATGCTTCTCAGAATGACTTGAGTTCGCACCGCCAGGCACGTGTCTGACTCGAATCTGTCTTGAACCAACAGTGCATTTATTTGAATTGACTCGGGTGTCAATCCTCGTCACTTGGCTCCACTGATGGAGGAAATCATCCAGTTAAATTTGGTCGAAAGGGCGGACACGACTCTGTCTTTGATGGCAATGCCGAAGGAGATAGGCTTAGGTCCATCTCTACACCATAACCCGATGGAGGATTTGTTACCATTAACATACAAGTGAAACACGAGGTTGTAGCGGCTATCTTTGACCCCGGAAGCCAAAAGAACTTGGTCTCCGCCGGGCTAGTGCAACGACTGAGGCTGAAGACGACCATTTACTACCGGGCACTGAACAAGATCGCCATCAAGAACCAGTACCCTCTTCCTCACATCGACAACCTATTGGATCAGTTGAAGAATGCTTCATTCTTCACCAAGTTGGACTTGAAGTCGGGGTATCACCAAGTGCGGATATGTGACGATGACACTTGGAAAACCGCCTTCAAGACTCGGCAAGGCTTGTTCGAATGGCTTGTCATGCCATTCGGGCTTTGCAATGCCCTGGCCACATTCATGCATCTGATGAATGATGTTCTACAGCCATTCATCGATGACTTTGTGATCATCTATCTCCATGACTTATTTATCTATAGCCGATCGTGGGAGGAGCATCTCATGCACGTGCAAAAGGTGTTTGACCAGTTGAGGCAACATCAACTCCGCCTCAACAGTAAGAAGTGTGAGTTTGGGAAGCAAACTCTTCTGTACCTTGGCTTTGTGGTCGGTGGTGGTACACTACAGCTCGACCCCGACAAGGTGAAGGCCATCCACAAGTGGCCATGACCACGATCAGTGATGGAGGTGCGCAGCTTCATGGGTGCATGCCAATACCTCCATAAATTCATTCATCATTTTTCTATTTTGGCTTATCCTTTACATTCACTAATGAAAGCCAACCAGAAATTCGAGTGGACTACAAAATATGAGGACACGTTCCTCTTGTTGAAAAGGAAAATCAGTGAGGCACCCATCCTCGTGTTACTTAGTTTGCAGAGGCCCTTTGAATTGAAGACAGATGCGTCGGGCTATGCCATGGGTGCTGTTCTCATGCAAGATGGACGACTAGTGGCTTATCACTCAAAGTTGTTCCAGGGTGCCCAGAAGAACTATCCAACATAAGATAAGGTGTTGTGCATGCTTCATCAAGCAGTGAAGCACTGGCACTGTTATCTCTTGGGCAAAGAGACCGTAGTTCACACTGACCATCAGCCGCTCCAGTATCTGCACACTCAGTCCAAAATCCAACATGACGTCATATGAAATGGATGTCCTACTTGCAGCAATTTAACTTGCTGAATAACTACAAGAAGGGCGTCCATAATAAGCTAGCTGACATGTTATCGCGGCCTCCAGTTGCTACCATTTGCTTTTCGGTGTTTATGCAGGTCAAACCATCATGCCATGTGGATTACACCACTTGGTACGGGTAGGACCCCGATTTTCGACCAGTGCTAGCCGAGCTCAAAAGGGGTAGACCATTCGAGTTTGCTTTACGAGGAGGGCTCTTCTACAAGGGGACACTCCTTTGTGTGCATCTGGAGCACACTGGGTACAGTGGCTATGGGAGGCACACACGTCGAAGGTCGCTGGACATTTTGTTGTGACAAAGACACTCTAGAATCTTCATCGACATGTCTTCTGGCCATGCATGTAGCAGGACGTGGCCCATTTTGTTAAGGGCTGCGGCCTCTATAGCATCTCCGGATTACTAGTTCTTGCACGACCATGGGAAAGTATTTCCATGGATTTTCTGGGTGGATTGTCGAAGACCCGATGGGGCAATGACTACCTCTTTGTGGTCGTTGATTATTTCTTCAAGATGGTGATACTCATACCGTTTGAATGCATTTCAGGCTACCTAGCTCTATTATGTCCGATCGTGACACACGGTTCCTCAGCCATTTTTGGCGATCAATATGGACGATGATGGACATCAAGCTAAAGAGGAGTACAACTTTCCATCCACAAACTGACGGTCAACCGAAGTAGTAAACCGTACAGTTGTCCATCTGCTCCGGGGCTACAACTCACGGCATCCCAAGACGTGGGACGAAAGTATACCACATCTACAATTCGCCTTCACTCGAACTATACATGGTTCCACTGAGAAGTCCCCTTTCGAGGTATGATTGGGTTTTCTTCCTCAAAGCCCATTCAACCTAGAGTTCTCAATCTCCACCTCACCACAATCGGTCAAGGAGGAGGGTGATCAGGATCGAGCACAACGATTCCTGGAAGGCATTCGACGACTTCATGGTTAGGTCGAGCAAAACCTTCAAAAGACTCAGCTCAAGTACAAGGCACGACATGATCGACATTGAGTTGAAGCCAACTTTCACGAAGGTGATCTGGTCTGGCTCCATCTAAGCAAGGAACAGCTAAAGGGTGAAGGTAAAAAGTTTATATCAATCTGTTATGGTCCATTCAAGATTCTACAGAAAATTGGTGATAATGCTTGTCAACTCGAATTACCACCATACATAGACATCTACTCGGTGGTCAATGTCGAGCATCTCAAACTCTTTAAGCCCTCCACGCTTGACGACAAGCCCAACACAATAGTGCCATCCAACGAAGATTTGGTATACCAACGAGAGGTACCTCTTACTGAAGACGTGGTCTTGGAGAAGAAGGTGACAACAAGTTGTAATGGCACACATGAGACTTTTCGGGTTGGGTGAAAAGATCAACGCGCAAGTGCGGCCAAGTGGTATGCACGCGAGAACGGCTAAGTGCAGTTTCCTCATCTTCAGTTCCGAGCACTAACGAGAGTTGACTCTCTTCCTAAACAGGTGGGGTCATGATCCAAGACAATCTCTCGGACTAATAAAGACTGGTTAATAGCCACTGGTCATTGGTCGACGGACACTGGTCGATAGTAGTTAGTTGAAATCGACCAGAAGTGGTCGATGGTCGAAACTAGTCTATTGGCGACCCAAGTCTTCAGGACTACCAGTGGACGAGTATACTTCTCAGGAAACATGCAACTTAGACCGAGTCATAAGGATGCGGTTGAGAATATGCAAACTCACAACCTGAAACTTCCAGTTGGAACAATCAAGACTTAGAAGTTATGATCTATAAATATCAGTATTGTAATTAAATAGATATCTAATTTTGGGTTAGTTTTTCTAGCAGAACATATGCAAATTGTACAAACATCTCTTTCTCATAATAAGAGAGTATTTCTACTAACTCTTAGTTTGGATTAATTGTGAGTGTTTGTCTTTACAGTACATTCTACCCTTCCACATCTAAATTGGTTCATCACGACTGTTCAATCCCCGACGCTAGACAAGCCACTTGCTGTCGCTACCGCTTCCCAGCACCACCCGAACCTCATTGTCGCTGCCGGCCCACACATTACCTGACGGGACCAACCCCCTGCTCTCTTTTCTGCAGTCTGCCGCGATCCGTTCGAGGAAATGCCCCAGACAACACTGCGCCCTCTGCCTCTCTCCACCCTCCTCCGCCTCCTCTCCTCCCACTCCTCCCTCTCCCCCACCCTCCACGCCCCGATGCTCAAGACCTCCTCCCTCGCCTACCCCATCCCAGCCACCGCCCTCCTCACCGCCTACGCTAATGCCGGTCTCCCCGACGCCGCATACCACCTATTCGACGAAATGCCAGCCCGCGACGCCGTCGCCTGGAACGCCCTCCTCGCCTGTCTCGTCCGCCACGCTCTCCCCGGCGCCGCCGCGGCCGCCTTTCACCGCATGATCGCCGCCGGGTTCGCACCAACGGCCTCCACCCTCTGCACACTTGTCAAAGCCTCTGCCGCCTCTCGCGCTCTCCGCCCCGGCCAGCAGGTCCATGCACAGAGCGTTCTTGCACGCCATGGTGATGTCGTGATGGCGACATCGCTCATTGATCTTTACATGAGCTGTGGCCTTGTTGAGGATGCCATGAAAGTGTTTGCGCACATGAGCTGTCTGAAAGATGCCACGTTGTACAATGCTGTTCTTTCTGGGTGTGTCGAGAATGGCTGGTTTAGAGAGGCTTTCTTGATGCTGAGGAAGATTAGTGTCAATGACATTGCATTGACGTGTGCTCTCACAGCCTGCTCGGCAACGTCAAATTTGGCATATGGTATGCAGGTGCATTGCATGGCTGTCCGTTTTGGTTTTGATTCGGAGACCGTCCTGTGCAATGCACTTATTGACATGTATGCAAAGTGTGGGTGGAAGAGGGCTGCACGCGTTGTGTTTGATCGGATGGCTGAGAAGAATGTGGTTTCGTGGTCCAGTATGGTTGATGCATATAGTCGCCATGGATGTGGTGAAGAAGCTCTTAATTTGTTTAAGAGGATGGAAGAAGGCAAGCCAACAGTCTTGCCGAATGCAGTTACGTTTCTTGCTGTTCTATCAGCATGTGGACACGCTGGTCTTGTTGAAGAAGGCCGAGCCCATTTGCATTTAATGAAAAGCAAGTATGGGATTGATCCTGAGCCAGAGCATTACGCTTGTTTCATCCACTTGTTAGGCCGTGCAGGCCGGGTTGATGAGGCATGGGATCTCTATTGTGGTCTAAGTGCCAACCAAAATAAGCTTCGGGGTGCCATCTGTGTGGCTATGTTGAATGCATGCAGAGCTAACATGGATATAGCTAGAGGGAACAAGATAACCGCCCACCTTCAGGAGATGGATCCACAAAATCCTGGAAGTCATGTATTGATCTCAAATTTTCACGCTGCTGCTAGAAGCTGGTCTGAAGTTGATGAGTCGAGAAGGCTTATTATGGTTAAGGGTCTCAGAAAGGAAGCTGCGAGCAGCCATGTCTCCATTGGAAACTAACTGCGATGGCGGTATGTTGGCTATTTACTGATTTAGCATTAATCAGGTGGAACTGTTCATTCATTTACCTAACTATAAACCATGCATGGTACATGATGAACTCAACCTCAGACTAATAGGACTTCATAAACTGATCTTGTTGTAGAAATTGACATGGCATGGCCTCTTGAATGTAAAAAGAGGTTCTCTATCTCTCACTTTTTTTTTTGGATTGTAGGTTATTGTTGTTAGAAACTTAACCAATTGATTATATTAAGGTTGGGAATCAATATATATAGATTACAGACTAATGAACCTCATAGATCATATGAACAGACATATACATATATATATATATATAACACCTCAAACTCATGGTGTGTCAGTAATACTGAGTTTGGAGAGGAAAAACGTATGTTGCGTCCGAGTCTGCGGTTTGGTGAAAAAATCAGTAAGTTGCAACTCAGAAGTCACATACTGTAGAGAAATCACTCGCTCCTGCACCTGAGACCGCGTGTACGAAGCATCGACACAAATATGCTTGGTGAGCTCATGCTTTATTGGATCTCTCGCAATACTGGTAGCACCAGTACTACCAGACATCAGTCGTCTGGGCCAAAACTGGGACAACAAAATCAGTAAGTAACCAACGTAACCACGCAACCTCAGCAATCACAGATGCCATAGCTCTCAACTCAGCCTCAGCATTCGAACGAGAAACTACAGTCTGTGTCTTAATCTTCCAGGAAACAAGAGAGAAACCAAGAAAAACACAGTAGGCAGAAAGGAACCGACGATCAGAAGGATCACTAGCTCATGTCGCATCAAAATACGCCTGAAGCTGAAGAGTACTAGTGCGAGGGAGGAACAAGTGACGAGATATCGTACCACAAAGATAACGAAGAACTCGAAAGAGATGACTATAGTGAGTCTGAGTGGGTGAACAGACAAATTGATTGAGAATATGGACAGCATGAGTGATGTCAGGACGAGTGATGCCAAGTTAGACTAAACTCCCAACAAGATGGTGATAGCGTGTAGAATCTTCGAGAGGAGTGCCATCTGTGAGGTAGAGCTGAAGTTGAAGCTCCCTAGGAGTGTCAATGGTACGTTGATCAATGAGACCAGAACGATCGAGAAGATCGTGAACATATTTCTATTGGGAGAGGTAATAGCCATTAGGTGTAGAGGGAAGCTCAATCCCCAAGAAGTAATGTAAAGGACTCAGATTAGATGTGAGAAACTACTAGTTTGAGATTTCATTAGTTTATTACTGATGATCTTATGAGGTATAAAATATAATTCAAGCACTCACAATTGGAAAATGGAAATTGTTAGTGTGGAGCTAAATTTGAAAAAAATTATAAATTGTTCTGTTGATTGCTTATGCGTTTCTTTCAATTGCCTATGCGCACCTCGAAAAGTCAGAACACATTACTTCATCTAAATAAGTTTACTGTCTCATTATTTAGGGTTAACATGGACTGAAACATAGGACGTTGTAGAATCATGACTCCTAAATGCTATAGGTAAATTGAAGTTACCACATGGCACCAAGGCTTGAAAGTGTTTCTTTCACTTTGTTAACTATTGGTTTTACATTTTAACCTACTCTCAAGAGAAATGCCCAATGTAGTTGTCATCTGCTTTCTCTTACTCAACGCTTGGTTAATTATTAAAGAGTCAGTTATATAGTGTGTAATTAACTATGATGGGACTGATAACCTACTATCCTTTCTGTCTGGACTTCTAAATTCTTCCTTTATAATTGGAACATCATGGGAATTGATTTTATGGGTGTTTGCATCTATACAACTCGGACCAAACACAGCTCATCGAAAGAAGACTTCATTTTAAGTAACTCAAGGGCAAATGGAGTTTTTATGTCTTAGTTCTTTTGGTTTTGAAGAGCTGCACTATGATCATGTAATGTTTTTTTATTTATTGTTTCAACATGCCACATATTAATATTATGTAGCCTTTCAATTCCATTGTAGCCAAGATAAGTTAAATAGCTCCTTCCCTTTTTGTTCCATTCATATTGGCTGAGGCTTCAAAATGGCTCGTACTTCTTTTTGTCATCCTGTAACAAAAGAGCGGGGAAATGTTTCTCTGTTAAGCTTCATTTGAAATGTGCGGTTTTGTCATTCTGCATTTCCGTCAAAGCATTCTTCTTCATCACCTGAGGTTATCATATCTATAGATCATCATGTCTTGTTTGCATGATTCCGAGAATGATTCTGATCTTGAGAATTGCATCGACATCGACATGGATGATGATACTCTTCCAATGAAAGAAGACGATGTCTCCTCAAAGCCTTGTGTCGAGGAGAATCTTTCCTCAGACCTGGTCAACGACTAGGAACTAGAGCAAATAATTCGCTCATCTTCAGTGAGTCTTGCCACGACCAAAGGTGAGTATGTGCCACAACCCATCATCTTGACTAATGCAGGTGTTGAGGATCCCGATGTTTCAACATCAAAGATGGTTAAATCCAACGATCATCATGCGTTGGGTCTGGAAGATTCTGGTCTAGATAACCTTTATTCTATCTTTGATTTCTAGCGCGACTCGGAGGAAGAGGACATGTTTTTTCTGTCTGAGGTCTCAGCTCCCCGGTAAGTTGCTAGAGTTTTCGAGGAAACTCCTGAGCAAAGTCTTGCTAGGGAGGAGGCAGACTGTAAATGACAAGAGGATGAAGCTTTCGAATAGCAGGGTAGAAGAAGTTCATAAGGCCACAGAGGAAACTTTACGCCTTGCACGACTTCAACAAGACACCACTGGTTGTGACTTTGGCCCTAGGACATCTCGCCAATGACGTTTTGGTGGGCGTAAGCGTGGTCAGTCAGACACCGCTTACAGATCCATAATGTTCACCAACGGCCGAGGCGATCATGGCTAGAACACCTTTGGCTCCCCAAAGGAGTACTCAAGATCGCATCTGTGTGATCGCAGAGGCACTCCGTAACCCTCCTACTGGTTTTGCTAATGATGATGGGGTGACATTCGCAAGAGTTCTTGTAGAAAACATCGATGGAGTTGCATCAGATGTAACTCCTCCTGCATCATCGTGGTTGATAACTTATTCCCGGGAAGGGAGTAGCGCTCATCATAACCAAAGGAGGCATACTCATTCCCAATCGGCACCAGACCGTCGCGGCCACGATAAGATCCGGAGGATTGATTATTCCCGTGGTCATACTCGTGGTCTGACGCGTTCACATTTGGGGCCACAACAAGAAGTCCCTCATCCCACTTTTTGATCCATTTGAGACCTAACCTTGGTTTTCACACTAGGCTCACCCAGATTCTAATATGAGGAATAACGAGATCTCATTCAGAATTACCGAAACCCAAGTTGATCGAAAACACAATTCAAAAGATAGCACGCTATTTATTTCAAAAAGGGATCTTGTACACGTCGAACGTTAGGACACACTCGCCTACTGATAATTATCATATTTGTGCATAATTCCTATATGTTTAAACCCCCCGATCATGCACATATTAGTCATATACCTCAGCATTTACATAGATTATTCCAGATTTACTGCCAAATCGACCGGATTATTTGTTTTGCAAGCTTTATCGCAGGTCGACGCGAATCGGATGGATTTCTGGCTAGCGGTCATGCCTCTTCGACTTATTTCGGCCATCGGTCGATTCCTGATGGAAGTGCGCGTTTCCGCGGATGCGTAGGATCCGACTGCGCCAAAATCGGAGTCTCTGGGGCCTGGAATCCCAAACCCTAGCCGCGAGATCCCATTTCTGTAATTCTCTAGAACCCCGAGGCCGTTTTTGGAATTTGACCTTCTTCTTTAACCCTAGCCAGCCACCATGGGAGAAACTTGAGCATGGTTCTTTGTACTTTACCTTCTCCTTCTCTCTTTGCCCCCAATTTCCTCACCTCCGTCCACCACGCCGGCGGCCACCAGGCCGTAGACCGTCGGCGGACTTCTTCTCTACCTTCCCCACGGTTTTCCACACCTCTGTCCATCTCTAGCCCAAAACTGACTTCCCCTTCCTCCTTTCTTCTTCCTCCCCTTCTTCAATTGCTCTGTCCTCCTCTCTCTCCAGATCCGGTGCTCTCTCCCCATAGCCAGTCGCCATCTAACTCCAAAAGCCCCAAATTCACATCCCGACGCCACCTTTGCTCCACCAAGCACCACCACAGTTGCCGCCAGCCCTTGCGCCACCTCGCGCCATCGGATCTGCCGCGCCGGAGTCGTCGCGCCACCACCTTCCCTCTGGCGCCGCGTCATCACTCCACACCACCTCTCCCTCGGCCTTCTTCGCGCCACACCGCCGCCGGATCTGTGCCGCGCCATCTACGGCGTCACCGGATCCACACTGCGCCACCGCCCACAAGCCCGACGCCGGAGCATCGCCTCCTGCCGCGAGCCCCGCCCCACACCGTGGATCTCCCGCGCCGTGCCGCCTCCATCCACTCCGGTCGCCGCCACAAGCCGCGCCGCCATCTTCACCAACTCCGGCGTTTTCTTCATTCTCGGTCTCCTCTGCTTAGGACAGCTTCATCGCCTCTGCCTCAGCCATCAGCAACTTCTTCGACGATCTCCTCCAATCGGCCGCATTCGTCAGCACCATGGTGTTTACTGGTTCAATCCTTCTCACCTTCTTTGTCCTTAAATTTTGATGAACTGAAATGGATTCAATGTATGAGATGAATGCTTGTATGCAGTTGTTGAATTGAATTCTCAATTTCCAATTCCTAAGTTGAATCAGAATGAATATGTGCTATGATTGCCTGGATAGTTTGCTCTGAGATGTATTATACAGAGTTGTACTGAAATGATAATCTCTTAAGTTGTGAACCCGATTTGACTGTTTAATCTTTGTTGAACTAAAATTAAAAGTAGTCAATTGACAATTGATTTCTGTTGTTAACTGAACTTTCTTGTGTATCCTGTGAATTGTGATTGAGATTCTGGAGTTTAAACTTCAGTAGCTGTGCAATTCTTGAGCCTTATTCCTCTAATTGTCTCCGACTTGACAGTGGAATTGTGTAGAATTGGCAATCTTTGCATGAATTTCTGAAGTAGTTGAGTTTGATTGGATCCCTGTGTTTACAATTGTTGTTGTATGATGCTCTTAATGACTGACATGCTGAAGAACAATTCCTCTTAGTGCAAAATGTCTTTTGAATTGTAGCTTCAATGATTTCACTCTGAACCGAATTGAAAATATCCTTCAAAGTTGTAAATAACTACTGTTGAGCTTATACTGTTTCATGTGAGATTATTGTTCATAACTTTTTGCATGTTTAACAGTTGTTTGAGCAGTTGTTACTCTGTGGTGTTCTGATGCTTGTGGTTGAGAGAAACTGTGGACGATTTGTGTTTACTTTGTACTTGCGTTTCGTTGATGCTCGCCGTAGATTGCAATCGATGATGGTTATTTGAGCTGCCTCTCGCGCAACCACTACACGATTTCTTTCTATTGCTCGTATTACGAACACCAGTCCAGAATGAACTCTAGTCGCATGTCGAGGAGACCACCCCTCTTTCTCTTTATTTTTCCTGACATTTTCTCTCTCTTCTCTTTCGTCTGTTTTAGTTTTATTATCCGCCGATCTAGTCTAGTTTTATGCACTTCGCTTCTCTAGTCCCTGTGGAAAGAACGACTAGAATACTCGCCTTACTGCATCATCCTCGTTCTCTTACGAGACGGTCTAGGCCGGTATCACCTACGTCGATCAATGAACTATAAGTGTCTAAGACTTAAATAAGTTCAACCTAGACTTGATGATCTAAACTAGTACTATTACAAAGTATTTATAGTCCAATCGTATGAATATGTATCAGACTCAATAACCTAAACGCATTAGACTCAGACACTAACTAAACCTAATAGATAAGACTTAGTTATATATATTTGGATCGGGCTACAATTCTGACCAGAGATCAAATCGAGGTCGCAAACCCTTTCCAAGGTCGCGGTCCTTTTCGAGGTCGTGAATCCTTTCCGAACTCGACCTGAGATCCACCCAGATCATGACTCCCCTGTTGAGAAGGAGCCAACTCCTGTTGCCACATGTGATCCAAACTGGAGATGTGGAAATTGAGCTTGACCATCTTCTCAGGTGTACCACTTTGCCACACGTGCTCGTTGACCTTTCCGTCTGATTCGAAAAGACTCGTGTGCCACTGCGGGTGGTAGTCACCTTCTTTTTCAAGATCACGTCATCAGGTAGAGGTTCTTCTCGTTGATATACCAAGTCTTCAATAGATGGTACTATGGCATCTGGCTCATCATCCAGCATTGAAGGCTCGAAGAGTTGGAGGTGTTCAACATTGACAACCGAGTAAATATCCATGTATGGAGGTAACTCGAGCTGACAAGCATTAGTACCAACTTTCTGCAAAATCTAAAAAGGACTATAATGGATGGGTTTGAGCTTTTTACTTTCACTTTTAAGTCTCTCCTTATTCAGATGTAGCCAAACCATATCACCTTCTTGAAATTGAGCACCAACTCGGTGCCGATCATGTCGCGCCTTGTACTTGAGTTGAGCTCGCAACAAGTTTTGTTCAACCTCACCATGGAGTCGTCGAATACCTTCCATGAACTTGTGCTTGATCCTGATCAGATGCTTCCTAGCTGTTATGTGCTGAGGTAGGGATCACAATCTCCATGTCAAATGGACTATGTGGTAGAAATCCCAAACATACCTCAAAGGGCGACTTCCCAGTCGAACCATGCACTTCTCAATTAAAAGTAAACTATAGCTACGGTATGCTTTCATCCCAAGTCTTCGGATGCTTAAAGTTAAAGCCCCTCAAAAGATGAACGACTGTTCGATTTACCATCTCGGTTTGACCATCAGTTTGAGGATGAAAAGCAGTACTCCACTTTAGCTTTGTATCCATCTTCATCCAGAGCTATCGTCAAAAGTGACTAAGGAATTGGGTATCACGATCAGGCACAATAGAAGTCGGTAGTTCGAAATGTGTCCAAACGTGCTAAAAGAATACCTGAGCTGCTTCTTCTCCTGTGATAGTCTTTCGACAAGGTATGAGAATGATTATTTTGGAGAACCGATCAATGACCACAAAGAGATAGTCATTGCCACGTCGGGTCTTAGGAAATTCTCCCAAGAAATCCATGGATATGCTGTTCCATGGTCATGATGGAACTGGCAAAGGAGTGTACAAACCTAATTTCTGGTTTGCTGGTTTCGAGATGCCACAGAAACCATAGCCTCGAACAAAACTAGCCACATCTTGCTATATTCGCGGCCAGAACACATGTCGATGAAGATTTTACAACGTCTTCGTAACCCCAAAGTGACCAGCAATCTTCGACGTATGGGCTTCTCGTAGCCATTGAATTTGAGGTGCTCCACGAGGTATACAAAGCAAATTTCCTTTGTACAAGAGTCGTTCTCGATGAATAAACTCTGTAAGCTTCCTTGTTTCAAGCTCAGCCAATGTTGATCGGAAGTCAAGATCTTCACTGTACATTGTGACATAGTCATCATGACAAGAGGGCTCGATCTGCATGAACACTGATAAGCAGAGGGTTGTAATTGGTAGTCGCAACAATATGTCAACCAGTTTGTTGTGTACACCCTTCTTGTACTTAATCACCAGATTAAACTACTGTAGATACGACATCCACTTCATATGTCAAACTTGCTGTAGCTTCGATTGAGTTTGCAAATATTGTAAAGGTTGGTGGTCGGTGTGGACAACAGTCTCTTTATCCAAGAGGTAACACCGCCAATACTTTACGGCTTGATGCAGTGTACACAACTCCTTGTCATAGGTTGGATAGTTCTTCTGAAGTCCCTGAAATAACTCGGAGTGATATACTACTAGTCGACCTTCTTGCATGAGCACTGCGCCCATGGCATAACTTGAGGCATCGGTTTCTAGCTAGAATGGCTTCTGGAGATTGGGCAAAGCTAATATGGGCGCTTCACTGATCTTCCTCTTCAACAAGAGAAACGTGTCCTCATGTTTCTCTATCCACTCGAGCTTTTGGTTGATCCTAGTTAATGCATGTAATGGAGAAGCCACTATCGAGAAGTGTTGTATGAACTTCCGAAGCGATTGGTATGCTCCCACCAAACTATGCACTTCCATAACTGTTCGCGGTCGCGGCCACTCGTGAATCACTTTTACCTTATCCAGGTTGATTTGCAACGTACCATTGCTAACCACAAATCCTAGGTACAATAGAGTTTGCCGGCTGAACTCGCACTTCTTACGGTTGAGGCGAAGTCGATGTTGCTGAAACTGTTCGAACACCTTTTTGACATGAAGGAGGTGCTCGTCCCATGAACGACTATAGACTAGTATGTCATCGAGGTAAACGATCACAAAGTCATCGATGAATTGTCGTAATACGTCATTCATAAGACGCATGAAAGTAGCCGGAGCGTTGTAGAGGCCAAACGGCATGACCAACCATTTGAACAGACCTTGTCGCCTTTTGAACGAGGTTTTCCAAGTTTCTTCCTCCCGAATGCTGACTTGATGATACCCTGACTTTAGATCCAATTTCAAGAAGACAGCAACATGCTTCAATTGGTCTAACAGGTCGTCGATACGAGGAAGGGGGTACCGGTTCTTGATGGTGATCTTGTTCAGTGCTCGGCAGTCGATGCACATACGACAAGTCCCATCTTTCTTTGGCACTAACACCACAGGAGATCCACAATGATCCGGGAGGATCTTCAGGTCGAGTCGGATACAGCTTCGCGACCTTAACCGTGTTCGGAAAGGTTTCGCGACCATGGATTGGCTCGCAACCATGAAAAGGAATACCTCCTCTGATCGGAATTGTAATCTGATCCAAATATATATAACTAAGCTTATCTTTTTAGGGTTAGTTAGTTTTATGAGTCTAATACATTTAAGTTATTGAGTCTGATACGTACTCATATGATTAGACTATAAATACCTTGTAATAGGTCTAGTTTAGATCATCGAATATTATTACAGCCTTGGATCATATATCCAGCTTATAGTTCCTTCGACGTAGGCAAGTGTGTCTAACGTTGGATGTATAAAGCCTCTTTGAAATAAAGAGTTATGCAATTACTTTGAACTGTATTACGATCATCCTTTGGATTTCGGTAATTCCAAGTAAGATGCCGTTATTCCGCATATTAGAATCTGGGCGAGTCTAGTGCGAAAACCAAGGCTACGTCTCAAATGGATTAAGTTGGTATCAAAACAATTTTCCTATCCAGTGGATGGTGAAGATTGACCAGGGTTACAAAACCTCCGGCTAAACCCCAGGCGATCAATTAACGGTTCCTACAGCCGCATCTCCGACAATGTTTGACGATACCTCCGTTCAAGCTAACCAAGCCGAACAAGTGGCTAAACTCTCCACCGACATGGAAACTGTGCTTGCTTAGATTAAGTAGCAGACCATGATTGTACCACCTGAAGTAGGGAAGGTTATGGGTGTGAAGACTGGGAAAACTTGCACAGGGCAGACAAACATGAAGACGAAGGTGACCATAAGTCCGACGACCTCGCCAACACCTCTTTAGCTGTCGGATCTTTCAAGGTCGACGCTAAAATTGAAATGCCCATATATGATAGGGTGATCGATGCTGAGAAGTTATATTCATGGATCGATCAGCTTGAGTCCTACTTTGACCTGAAAGGGTTCAGTAGCACTCAAAAGGTCAAATTTGCACCTTTGAAGATGAAAGACCACGCTAAGACTTGGTGGAAGGCCCTTGTCGCCAGTGGAGAAGCTGATGACCTTGCATGGGGGCAGTTCAAAAGACTCCTGCAACAAGAATTCTATCCGATGGGTTACCTCGAGGAGAGATGGGAATGTTGGCACAGATTGTACCAACGGCGCGACCAATCTGTTCAGGACTATACGACGGAGTTTCAACGACAAGCAATGGTCATCGGCATCTCACTGTCTGATCCTTCGGTATTTCGGAAATACACATCTAGACTTCAGAATTAGATCAGTACTGAGCTAAGTCTGTTCGGCGTCCAAGACATCGCGACCGTGAGCACAAATGCTATGGCGATCGAGAAGTAGAACAAATCCCACGGCGACAAAGGCACGAAGGACAGTGCGACCTCGACAAAAAGAAAACCGACTCCGAAGAAGAACGCTTCGAAGCCGGGTACGGGTATTTTTTGCGACCATTATCAAGTTGCGGGACACACCAAAGATAAATGCTACAAGCTTCATCTTGAACTTTGACTAAAGAAAAACGGACCAGGGAAAAGAATAGCCACCACTACTGCGACTTCACCCGACGAAGAAGTTGTCTGAGTGAATTCGGTTGATGAGGCAGATATGACCTTGAATTGTCTCTGATGGCAATGCCGAAAGAGAAGGGTTCGGATCCACCGAATGACCATCACCCAACAGATGACTTATTCACTATTAACATCCAGGTGAAGCACGAAGTGGTCGCAGCTATATTCGATCCTGGAAGTCAGAAGAATTTGGTCTCCGCTGGACTGGTTCGGTGACTTGGTTTGAAGAAAACCACACACCCGCGACCATATTCGCTGGGTTGGTTTACATCCAACGTGAACCAACAGATTACGAGTCAGTGTGTGTTGAAGTTTGCAATCTCTGCACGATATATCGACGAGGTACAATGCGATGTTGTCCCCATCGATATCTGTCAGGTGATCTTTGGGAGTTCGTATCTGTATGATCAAGACGCTCACTTCCATCGGCGTGCACAAGAGTATGACCTCACCAAAGACGGAGTTAAGTTCGTGATCAGTAGAGATATCCACATCAACACTTCGAACTTGATTACTGCAAATCAAGCCAAACGAATTGTCAATGCATGTCACAAGTACGTGTTTGTCATGATTCAACTCATTGGTAAAGGTGAGGGTACTCGACCATCATTGTCGTTGGCATGCCGAGAGGATTCTGGTCGTTTGTCGGGACTACTGGAGAAATACGTGATCTGTTTGAGAGTACGCAGGGTCGTCCGCCGAAACGTCCAGTCGAGCATGAAATTCAGCTTGTGTCCGATGCGACACTGCCCAATCTGAGTATGTATCGCAACTCAGTATTAGAGAATGAAGAGATTAAGAGAAAACTTGGTGAGTTGCTGAACAATGGTGTCATTCAACCGAGTAGTTCACCTTGTGAATCTCCTGTGGTGTTAGTGTCAAAGAAGGATGGGACTTGGCGTATGTGCATCGACTACCGAGCACTGAACAAGATCACCGTCAAGAACCGATACCCCCTTCCTCGTATTGACAACCTACTAATTGAAACATGCTGTTGTCTTCTCCAAATTGGATCTTAAGTCAGGTTATCATCAAGTCAGCATCGGAGATGAGGATAGGTAGAAGATCGTGTTCAAAACACGACAAGGTCTATTCGAATGGCTGGTCATGCCGTTTGGTCTCTGCAACACCCCGGCAACTTTCATGCATCTTATGAATGACGTATTGAGACAGTTCATCGACGACTTTGTGATCATTTACCTTGACGACATATTGGATTATAGTCGTTCATGGGATGAGCACCTCATTCATGTCGAAAAGGTGTTCGAACAGCTGCGGCAACATTGACTCCGTCTCAACCGTAAGAAGTGCGAGTTCGGCCAGCAAACTCTACTTTACCTAGGATTCATGGTCGGCAACGGTACATTGCAAATCGACCCGGATAAGGTAGAAGTGATTCACGAGTGGCACGACTGCGAATAGTTACGGATGTGCGTAGTTTTGTGGGAGCATGCCAATACTTTCGGAAGTTCATACGACACTTCTCGATTGTGGTTTCTCCGTTGCATGCATTAACCAGGATTGATCAGAAGTTCGAGTGAACAGGGAAACATGAGGACACCTTTCTCTTGCTGAAGAGGAAGATCAGTGAGGCGCCTGTATTAGCTTTGCAGAATCTCCAGAAACCATTCGACCTAGAAACCGATGCCTCAGGTTATGCGATGGGCGCAGTACTCATGCAAGAAGGTCAACTAGTGGCATATCACTCTGAGCTATTCCAGGGAGCTCAGAAGAACTACCTAACGTATGATAAGGAGTTGTGTGCACTGCATCAGGCCGTGAAACATTGGCGGTGTTACCTCTTGGGTAAAGAGACTGTTGTGCACACCGACCACCAACCGTTGCAGTATCTGCAAACTCAGTCCAAGCTACAGCAAGCTCGGTGCATGAAGTGGATGTCTTATCTGTAACAATTTAATCTGGTGATTAAGTACAAGAAGAGCGTACACAACAAATTGGCAGACATGTTGTCACGACCACCAGTTATGACCCTCTGTTTATCAGCATTCATGCAGATCGAGCCCTCATGTCATGATGACTATGCCACTATGTACAGTGAAGACCCTGATTTTCAAACAACACTGACTGAGCTCGAAACAGGGAAACCTACGGAGTTCGTTCGTCAAGAAGGACTCTTGTACAAGGGAAATTTACTTTGCATACCTCGTGGAGCATCTCGAATTCAATGGTTGCGAGAAGCACACACATCGAAGGTAGTTGGTCACTTTGGGGTTACAAAGACATTGCAAAATCTTTACTGACATGTGTTCTAGCCGCGTATGCAGCAGGATGTGGCTAGTTTTATTGGAGGCTATGGTCTCTGTAGCATTTCAAAACCGGCAAACCGAAAATTAGGTTTGTACACCCCTTTGCCAGTTCCATCGCGACCATGGGAGAGCATATCCATGGAACATGGCAACGACTATCTCTTGGTGGTCGTTGATTGGTTCTCCAAAATGATTATTCTTATACCTTATCGAAAGATTATCACGGGAGAAGAAGCAGCTTGGGTATTCTTTCAGCGCGTTTGGACACATTTTGGACTGCCGACTTCTATTGTGTCTGATCGTGATACCCGGTTCCTTAGTCACTTTTGGCGATCACTCTGGACGATGATGGACACCAAGCTAAAGAGGAGTATAGCTTTTCATTCTCAAACTGATGGTCAAACCGAGGTTGTAAATCGCATAGTTGTTCATCTCTTGAGGGGTTTTAACTCTAAGCATTCGGAGATCTAGGATGAAAGTATACCGTACCTGCAATTTGCTTTTAATCGAGCAGTGCATGGTTCGACTGGTAAGTCGCTGTTTGCAATTTTCGTAAAATGTGAGTTATTTTTCAAATTATTTTTTTACTTTAGATTATTAATAAAAAAATTTCGACATCGCTTAGCTCTCGGATGTGCCGAACTGCCGCCTAGGTGATGTGCTTTCCTCTTCTGGTCTATTTCTTCCTCTTTTGTGTTGGATTTGTTCTTTTCTTCTCGCTTTGTTCTCCTTGTGTGCTAGGGTTTCTCCAGATTTATCCAGATTTGCCTTTACCTTCTTCTTGTATTGTGTGCCACCTGCTCCGTTTTCACTCCGTCGTGGCCGCGCTCTCTCAGCTCTTTGGTGTTGTTCCGATTGTGCCGTGCACCCCTCCCTTTGTACGTCTGCTCTGCAGCTTATTGTTGGGTCCAATCCAACAAGAAGTGGTGTGTTCACGTGTGTTATTTTCTCCAAATGTTTTTATTGTTTTTTCTGTGCTTCATTCTTGTTTGTGGCAGTGATGCTTGTTGAGTAGTTAAAAATATGCGATCTTCTTTCTCTGATGCATGAGGTGATCTTTGTTGATTGTGGTATTCTTTTGGCTACTTTCTTTGTTCTTTGTGCACAGATTTGCTCCAAATTTCACTTATTTTTGCTCCAGATTCCAAAAGGCAGCATTTTTTTTTTGTAAGAAAAAGCTTAAATACAGTATGCAGTGGACCTCAGCTTCTATGTTTCTTTAAATAAGAGTTTTTCCGTGTATTTTTAACATGATTTCCACATGGGTGTTTCGGATGTTGTAGAATGAAGAGCTCCAACAGTTAATAATGATCATCTATAATAAAAGTTTCTCCAATTTCATAATTTGCATAGCTCCAACAGTTTCTGAGCATCAACGGGAATGCCTTGGGATTAGTACTAATTTTTCATAAAAGTTTCTTCAATTTTTTAATTAGTATAATTTTTACGTAGTGCGAAGATTTTATTTTCGTAAATTGTCGAGTCCTATATAATAGACTTGAAAAACCAAATAAGAATTGTTGGGATATGTCTCTATCTCCTAATTTGTTGGAATATACCTCTATTCCCTAATTTGTTGAGATATGTCTCTATCTTCTATTCTTTTTGTCCTATAAATAGACACCCCATGTACTCTGTAAATTTGAACCATTATAGTGATTTGTTTCTCCGTGGTTTTTTCCTTTCCACCTTGAAGGGGTTTTTCCACGTTAAATCTTGTGTTACTTCCCCTAACAATTGGTATCAGAGCCATCCGATCTCAGATCCAACGGCCTGATTCGCGGTTCTACTCAAACCCTAATTTTTCCTCTCTCTTCTCCCACCCAATCGCCGGTCTCCCCAACGACGAGCAGCAGCCACCTCTCCACACCACCGAGCAGCCGCCCCCCATGCGCGCGCCTCCTCTTGCGTACGGGCGCACGACCCAGCCGCCGCACCTCCTCTCGCATACGGGCGCTCGCCCCACGCACCCGCTGCTTGTGCGCACAAGGAAGATTGGGGAATTGAACTTGCTGCGTGATCTGATCTGCAATTTTTTCAGGTTCAGATGAAGGCTATTCTTACACAGCTCAGTGTCCGGAAAGCACTTCTGACAAAACCAGACAAAGTAGATGTAAGTGCGTGGGACAAACAAGATCAGAAAGCTTTGTCTGCCATCCAACTCAGCCTGTCTACAGATGTTCTGCGCGAGGTCATCAAGGAGGAGGCTGCCGCCTTCTTGTGGACGAAGTTGGAGACGTTATAGATGAAGAAAAGTCTTGCCGACAAATTGCTCCTCAAAGAATGTTTGTATACGATTCGTATGGCAGAAGGTACCTCCATTCAGTCTCACCTCAGTGAATTTAATTCTATCATTGTGGACCTTGAGAATCTAGATGTGAAAATTGAGGATGAAGACAAGGCTATTTTGTTGGTTGTTTCTTTGCCTGCTATCTTTCAACATTTTAAAGAAATTATGCTTTATGGCAGTCATGATACCCTCAGTTTTGAGAATGTTAAATCAAATTTGTTGTCTAAGAAGAAATTTGATGTTGAGTCTCATTCCAGTGGAAAGGGTGAGGGTTTAATTGTTAGAGGTAAATCTAATCAAACAGGCAGGTCAAATAGATCAAAGTCTAGGTCTAAATCCAAATGTCGTAAATCCAACACCTTTTGCCGTTATTGTAAATCCAATACTCATGATATTTCTCAGTGTGATAAATTGAAGAGAAAAGAAGAGAAAAAGAAAACATATTTGGAAAAATCTGCTGAGGCTAGAATTGTTGATAGTGATAGTGGAGAAGCACTCATGGTCACTACTGATATTGAGAAACGCATGTCTTCGATTCTTGATTCAGCTTGCACTTTTCATATTTGCTCACATAGAGAGTGGTTTTCTAATTATACTCTTGCAACTGGTGCTATTACTATTTGTGATGAGTCTCTACTTGAAATTGTTGGAATTGGTTCTGTTCAGATAAAAACTCATGATGTCACCTTTAATACCCTTACAAATGTTCGCGATTTCCCTAAAATGAGGAGGAATCTTATTTCTTTGGGTACCTTAGAAGCTATGGGTTATAAGTATACCGGTGACAATGGTGTTCTTAAAATTTCTCTTGGCAACCATGTTATTTAAATGCCAGTCGTATGAACAACCTTTATTACTTGCAAGGTTCCACAATTACAGGTACTGCAGCTGTTTCTATTGCATCCAACACCTCTAATACCAGGCTGTGGCATATGCGCTTGGGTCATATGAGTGAAAAAGATATGCATCTCTTGCACAAGAAAGGTCATCTACATGATATTGGCAAACTTGAGTTCTGTGAACATTGTGTTTTTGGAAAACAAAAGAGGGTTAGTTTTGCTACTTCAACTCACCAGAGTAAAGGTATTCTTGATTATATTCATTCTGATCTTTGGGGTCATTCTCCTCATCCTTCTATTGGAGGTTGTGAGTACTTTATTTCTTTCATTGATGATTTCTCTCGCAAAGTTTGGGTCTACTTCTTAAAACATAAGAGTGATACTTTTTTGGCTTTCGTGCTTGGAAAACTTTGGTAGAAAACCAAACTGGCAATAAAATTAAGAAATTGAGAACTGACAATGGATTGGAATTTTGTAGTAGTGAGTTTGATACATTTTTTGCTAATCATGGAATTGCAAGACATTTGACTGTTCCAGGTTCATCCCAGCAAAATGGACGTGCAGAACGTACGAATCGCACTCTTCTTCTGGAAAGGGCCCCTTGCATGCTTTCCAATGCTGCCTTATGGGAAAAGCATGGTTTTTGGGCAGAGACTGTTGCTACAGTTGTTTACTTGATTAATCGCTCTCCTAATTCGGCGATTGATCTTCAGATTCCAGAAGAGGTATGGTCAGGTAAACCAGTTGATTATTCAAATCTAAAAATTTTTTGTTGTCCTGCCTATGCTCATGTCAATGTGCAAAACTAGTGCCTAGAGCAAAAAAATGCACTTTTCTTGGCTATGGTTCTGGTGTCAAAGGATATCGTTTATGGTGTGCTGATTCTAGGAGAGTGATCATTAGTCGTAATGTTACTTTTGATGAAAGTTCATTATGTTCCTCTGGAGGTGTTTCTGTTAGTGGTAACTCATCCGAAACTGTTGTTCCTACAAGTAAGCGGATTCTTGAGGTAGATGTACTTGTTCATGTTGATTCTATTGCTTGTTCTCCTACACAGTCAGTTTCTGATCCTCAGCCTCCTATTTCTAATGATCATCGCATTGCACGAGATAGACCTAGACGCACCACTCAGTTGCCAGCTAGATATCGTGACACTGATGATATATCTAGTTATGCTTTCTTTACTGCAAATGATTCTAATGAAATCTTTGAGCCTTCTTCTTATTCAGAAGCTATCTCATATGATAATTCCTCAAAGTGGTTAACTGCTATATATGAATGAAGAAATTGAGAGCCTTCATAAAAATCATACATGGAATTTGGTAGAGCTTCGAGAGGGTAAACGGCCTTTAAAGTGCAAATGGCTTTATAAGAAGAAGGATGGACTTTATGGTTTGAAACAAGTTCCAAGGCAGTGGTATAAGAGGTTTGACTCGTTCATGATTACTCATGGATTTACTCGAAGCAATTATGATCATTGCATTTATTTCAAGCAGTTTTCTAATGGATCTTTTGTGTATCTACTGCTTTATGTTGATGATATGCTTCTTGCTTCTCCTGACAAGTCATTGATTGATCAGTTGAAGGCTCAACTTAGTTGAGAATTTGAGATGAAAGACCTTGGTCCAGTAAAGAAAATTCTTGGGATGGAAATTCAGCGTGATCGCCAAGCTGATACTTTATTTCTATCTCAGAAAGGTTATATTGAGAAAGTTCTCGACAGATACAATCTCAGTAATTGCAAGCCTGTTTCTACACTGTTGGCTTCACATTTTAAATTATCCTCAAGTCAATGGCCTACCAATGAAGACGACAAGGACTATATGTCTCGTGTATCGTATTCCAGTGCAGTTGGCAACCTTATGTATGCTATGATCTGTACAAGACCTGATTTGTCTCATGCTGTCAGTGTGGTTAGCAGATTTATGCATAATCCTGGTAAGGAACACTAGCATGCAGTGCAGTGGATTCTTCGTTATTTGAAAGGTACTTCTGACTATGGCTTGATGTTTGATACGAAACTGGTGAAGTCAAACAATGTTATTGGGTTTGTTGATGCTGATTATGCTGGTGATCTTGATAAACGGAGGTCTATTTCTGGCTATGTGTTCTCTTTATGTGGTTTTGCAGTAAGTTGGAAAGGTTCATTACAGTCTATTGCTGCTCTTTCTACTACTGAAGCAGAGTATGTTGCAGCTACTGAAGGTGTTAAAGAAGCTATTTGGTTGCCAGGTCTAGTTTCTGAACTTGGTATTCCATAGGAGGTCAATTCTGTTTATTGTGATAGCCACAGTGCCATTTGTTTGACCAAGAACGATATGTATCATGCCAAGATTAAGCACATTAATATCAAGTATCATTTTATCCACGATGTTGTTGCTGAAGGCAAGATTGTTGTGGGAAAGATACATACTGATGATAATGCTGCAGACATGCTTACAAAGCTATTATCTAATACTAAGTGCAAGCATTGGCTTGACTTGGTTGGTATTCGCGGAGCTTGAAGCCCTTCGGGTTTTATGAGAAACATTTCTTTCATGGATTTAGAGTCAAGGGGAGATTTGTTGGGATATGCTTCTATCTCCTAATTTGTTGGGATATGCCTCTATCCCCTAATTTGTTGAGATATGCTTCTATCCCCTAATTTGTTGAGATATGCCTCTATCTCTTATTCTTTTTGGCCTATAAATAGGCACCCCATATACTCTGTAAACTTGAACCATTATAGTGATTTGTTTCTCCGTGGTTTTTTTTCTCTTCCATTTTGATGGGGTTTTCCACGTTAAATTCTGTGTCACTTTCCCTAACAAGAATAAATATTGATCAAACTGTGGTTCTTTGAGTAGGATGGTAATTGAGTGCACATTATATTATAATATTTTAGTTTTTGGTGTCTCATACCTATTTGTTTCCTTTTATTTATATAGGTCTCAGCAATTGCCCAATAATTCTTTTGTTAGTGGATTGATGTATGAAGATCTCTAGAATTTTAAAATTCTTAGTAAGCAGGTCATGTGTAGGAACTACTTCAACTCGTGTTTCATTATTTCATATAAACTGGCCTGAGTTAAGATTTTGGATGGTTATTTTTTTTTTATCAGATTCACATATTTCTACCCACATTCATTGTCTTCTGTAGTTTCCTATATTTCTATAAAAATGCCTAATGATATTTCTTCAATAAAGAGGCACCTGATCTGATTTTTTAGCAAAGGATTTAAATATAATGCATATGATTGTTTTAATTGTAAATTTTTGCAAACTGCACCAGCCTCCATGTGATCAAAGGAGCAAATGTTGATACCCTCTTTTAGTATCACAACTGTTATATAATATCAAAAAGTAAAAGGTTTTGATTTGGTGAACTCTTCTCGCTTCACATGACAAGCCTTGGTTTTCTCAAACAACATTTGTCAAGAGCAGTGAGTCCTGATTTTTCTTGCTATTATGCGAGGCTGTTCCTATGGTTCATAAAACTATTACAAATGGATTGATTGCTGACGATAACCGGTCAAGTCAGTCAAGAACAGGATGTTAAATCCTATTGGGTTTAACTCTAAGTTATAACCAATTTAGCCTGAGTTTTTTTTGTTTATACCAAGTTTTGACCGATCTTGACCAATTCATGACTTCCCAGAAAAAAATTTGAGAATCTGTTGATTACCAAGAAACTTGTGTAGATTTTTAAAACCATGGCTGACTCGTATTAAAACATTAGGATATAACATCACTAATTTATAATTTACTCTTCTATTAAGATATGATTAATTAGGAATTTGAAAGGAAAGCTATTTTTTTGTTTTTTTTTTCTCTTTTGGATCTAGCACACATGCTACTCAATTGTTTCTTGACTTCAGTTTATTGCTTTTCATATCTATGACTTGTTATTTCGATTTGAGAAGTGCTGCTTCCTTTTTGGTTTTGATAGCTTGTTAAGAAATTCTTCCTTTTCGGTCTTGGTATCTTATTTGATTGATATTCACTGCACTATACAGTTACTTTGTCATAAGGGCTTTTTTCACTTCACTTTCTAACTGCAATTGTAATTTAGGTTGTGGTCAATGCTGTTGTCTTGCTGCTTCTCATGAGTGTAACACTTGTGCCCTTTGAGAACATCAATTGGTAAATTGTTCAGATGTTCCAAATCTGTTGTTTTCTCGAGTATTTGAAATGCAAGAATCTCAGTATGTGTATTATATATGTTTGTTTAGACTTAATCTCACCTTTTCTTTTTATACATCGGATCAGTCTTAGGTTTGACTTGTAGTATATTTTTCCTCTAATTCTGCAACTACTGTTAGTATGTAACAAAATACTGTAGTTGCATGGCTTCCTTTGCTACCATGAGAGTTTCAACTTGCTCATATTGGCACTCTTTCAGAGATGAATTCGGCCTCCGATAGAAAAGATGTATAGGACTATGCTTTATTTATCCGCTTTTGTTAGTTGTTTGATGCAAACTTATCCTTTTGAGTTGTAGTGATGTTCTTTTGTGATTAAGCTTGCTAATATACTATGTGTATTATGGTCTTTCTTTTGATGAACTTATTACTAGGTTGTCTCTTCTGGATTTGCCTTTCATGATGCTCATGTATTATTTTTTTAATTCACCATCCATAGGATTCTTTTCATAAGCATATAAAATTTAGTACACAAGACAACGAACTATTATAATTTTATTTTACATGCTTCACACCTTTACATAGCGGAGTGTGTAGAATACCCTAGTTATATTATAAACTTGCAAAAAAGACGACCCAACCTATTTTTAGGAGATAAAAATATTCATAAAAAGTCCAGCAGCTGTATGAGATCTGCTGATAAGAGTTCAGATTTGCCAAGAAAAGAAGATACTTCTAACAGCTAGGATTCAAAGGCAAGGAGATAGCCTTCTCCAAGCCACTCTGACCTAGCTGGGGGGCTATAAAAGAACACATCCAAAGCCTTCAAAAGAAGAAAAAACACAATAAGAAAAGCAATCGATGGATAAAAAAACCGCTCGTCAATCATTAAGTCCTCTTCAAGAGTTCTCATCTTAAGATAGATTATCAATATATTTTAGCCACTAAACCGATTGTGAAGGCCACTGACTGTTCCGTTGTATGTTATGTACTGTGTTATCTTTGAAATAGTACATAACTGGCATCCTCTTTGATGGTTCCTCAAAGACGACCCTTCAAGGTATACCGATAGGGTTAGGAGGCCTTTCATGTTCCAAAATTGTAAATTGTGTCTTCTAGATGCTCTATCGTGGTAGTGGTCAAATCTATGTGTTCTACTTGATCTTAAACAAAAATCTCTATGCTATATATTGAGCATCAAGGCCACTCTGCTGTCTTGGTATATGATAGGGTTAGCAACATATGGTTGTAGCAAATTTATATGGTGAACAATGGTTGCATGTTTGATTGCTCATTCATGGCTAGTGTCTCGATTCTCTGTTGGTGTTGTTTGTCTAGCTAGGTCTTCACCCTATACCTCGTGCTCAATGCTGGCCTCCTCTGTAGCCTACCTCGGCACCTATGCATCCCCACCAAGCATTGCCGGTTGTCACAACCTCTATCCGTGCGACCTCCTCTAGTTATCTATATCCCCATCAAAACCAAAAAAACTGAAGCGTATTGGGGAGGAGAGAGAGACACCCGCACACCCAGGCCTACACGCCAGCAACACAGCTCCCACCACGGCCTCCTCCTTGGGCTCCAGCGACAGCAACCCGATGGCTTTGATCCAAGGCTACGACACCGCCAAGCTCACCATCGCTGGTGGGTTCCTCATCATGTGGCTGCCCTTCCTCTCCCCCGGCTTCTACCGCTCCTTCTTCTCTTCCCTCCACCAACTACGTCTCCTCCCTCCTCCCCAAAAGTAAGTAGTTTTGATGTTTCAGGGGATTCGACTTGTCGGTTGAAGGCTTTAAGTAGAAGATCAAGGAAAGAGGAAGGGGGAATGCACATATGCATAGATAGACACTTCATTAGCACTCGAGGATAGAACCTATTTGTCCCTGCACCCGATTTGTACATTTACATCACTCGAAAAAGGACTGACTTCTTTTCTAGCGCTCGGTTATAGCTGTAACCCTTTTTATAGTATAGTCCAATTGAACTAAAATACCTGGAATAGGGAGCTTAATTTGGACTGAATGTGCAAAAACAAAAGATACTGGGAATTGACCAAAGCCGAGTTTTTATTGGATTGGCGGGTAGAACTAAAAGGTGAATATCAAATGATCGAATATATGAAGGGATCAATACAAATAGTTTAATTTAAAGGAGCAAATCAGATATAAGGTTTTTTAAGAAAAGGGAACTTAATCTATGAATCGACGATGAAATGGATTGCCGCTATGGCTATGGGGCGGATTAGTCTATTGATATGCTTACACTTGATAGGCATATAACTGTTCATTTTGGTGATGATATTGATGTATATGCAGTGAGTTTAAAATTTAGAGAAGTAGTTTATTTTTATATGAATATATACGATTTAGTTTCTTATTTGATTATTTATTTTTACAGCACTGTTTAGATGAGTTGATGCAGAATGTTGCTTTAGTACAATTGGACCGTTATTTTAGCCTATCACTCAATATTCATGTTTCTATGCGTTAATACAACAGTATTTATGGAATGTTAGATAATTGCCTTCTTTTTAACACTGGTTTGTAAATACACTTAACAAACATCGTCTATTGAATTTTTTTGATGAAATAAACTTTTAGTTCCATCCATAACATATTTCTTTCTCGTTTTGTTGTAGGTAACTATTGATTTATTATTCTGGATTTTTCAAAATTTTAATCTTCATTTAATGGACCATGTGGATGGAAAACGGCCAAAGCTTACCACACTGGGACTTCTACAATGTCAGGGAAGTTGATGCCCATGTCCATCATTCCGCATGCACGAACTAGAAGCATCTAAATAATTTTCATGCTTTAGTATAGAAATATGTGTGCATGTGGTTGGTAGTATTAGAGTATAGACTTTGGATAAAATTATATAGTATCTAAGTTGGACACTAAGTATATATAAAAACAAATTAAAGTATTAGTGTTAAAGTAAACTATGTATAATTTTTTTCAAGAAAGTTCTGAAAAAATATGAAAGTCGTAAGGGAAGATATTTTGTAAGAAGATTTTAGAACTTTACAATGTTGGACATTTAGCAAAAATATTCTAGAATAAGGTAATATTTTTGTTGGTAAGAACTCTCTAGAAAATTATAGAAAAATATTATTTTGCAAGAGAGCCCAAAATATTTCTAGATTTACTTTGACATGAAATTTTATATTGGACACTAGAAATTTTTTGATATTTACTAAAAGATACATTTTATTATATGGTTAGGATCCCACCACATGGCAAAGATCCAATGCTCCGTGTTTGATGAATTTTTGTAATAAAAATTCATTAGAAAAGTCTCATATGACCAAATGGGCTAAAATAAAATATATATACTTGGGCTTAAAAAAAATGATGATAAAAACCAGGACAAAATTTTACTGGTCAAAAAAATGTCAAAACTGGATTGGTCAAACCTGGTCAATGCTGGTCAACGCCTGGTCAACGCTGGTCAATGTTAGTCAAACGTGGTCACCGCTGGTCAAACGTGGTCAACGTTGGTCAAACCGACATGCAGACCGAGTTTGAGTTGGATTTATCTCTAATAACAAAAATATATCTCCTTTTCAAATTAAAAAAGAGATAATCTCTCTCTTTATCCTGTTGTAACAAAATATATCTTTTTTATCAAATTTAAAAAAGGAGATAATCCCTCCCTTTATCCTTTTCTTTATTTAAATAACAAAGTATATCTCCTACTCGAATTCAAATCCCCTAAAAATCTCTGGTTGTTGGATGGTTGTAACCAACCTGGAGTTTTTTTTCACAAGCAAGGGAGAGGCAAGACAGGCACGTAGAGGCGCAAGACGGACACGTGAGGAGCAAGACAGATAGGCAGAGCTGCAGGGTAGATGGCCATGGGTGAGTCTTATTTATCTGCATAAACATGTATCATGCATATTTTGATCAGAGATCAAGCCCCACCTGATGCGACCGATCAAAGATCTGAAAGTGTTTACTTTCGGTCTGATCACACGACATCAGGTCCCGTTGATCCGGTCCAAAAACCTACATACTCATGTTTTGATCAGAGATCAAGTCCCACCTGATGCAACCGATCAAAGATCTGAAAGTGTTTACTTTCGGTCTGATCACACGACATCAGGTCCCGTTGATCCGGTCCAAAAACCTGCATACTCATGTTTTGATCAGAGATCAAGCCCCACCTGATGCGACCGATCAAAGATCTGAAAGTGTTTACTTTCGGTCTGATCACACGACATCAGGTCCCGTTGATCCGGTCCAAAAACCTGCATACTCATGTTTTGATCAGAGATCAAGCCCCACCTGATGCGACCGATCAAAGATCTGAAAGTGTTTACTTTCGATCTGATCACACGACATCAGGTCCCGTTGATCCGGTCCAAAAACCTGCATACTCATGTTTTGATCAGAGATCAAGCCCCACCTAATGCGACCGATCAAAGATCTGAAAGTGTTTACTTTCGGTCTGATCACACGACATCAGGTCCCGTTGATCCGGTCCAAAAACCTGCATACTCATGTTTTATCAGAGATCAAGCCCCACCTGATGCGACCGATCAAAGATCTGAAAGTGTTTACTTTCGGTCTGATCACACGACATCAGGTCCCGTTGATCCGGTCCAAAAACCTGCATACTCATGTTTTGATCAGAGATCAAGCCCCACCTGATGCGACCGATCAAAGATCTGAAAGTGTTTACTTTCGGTCTGATCACACGACATCAGGTCCCGTTGATCCGGTCCAAAAACCTGCATACTCATGTTTTGATCAGAGATCAAGCCCCACCTGATGCGACCGATCAAAGATCTGAAAGTGTTTACTTTCGATCTGATCACACGACATCAGGTCCCGCCCGTTGATCCTGATGCGGCCTCATGGGAGAAGATCGATGGTAACTTCTCATCCAGAAGTCCGATCGACCCCAAATTTTTATGGTGAATAGAATACTCTATGAGAAACTTCTCCACCAAATTTCATGTCCATCAGAGATCTCTAAGGTCGAATTTGACCATAAGAGAGGCTCTGTCCAGAAGTTGTTTTAGCTTGCCCTCATGGGAGAAGATCGATGGTAACTTCTCATCCAGAAGTCCAATCAACCCCAAATTTTTATGGTGAATAGAAGACTCTATGAGAAACTTCTCCACCAAATTTTATATCCATCAGAGATCTCTAAGGTCGAATTTGACCAGAAGAGAAACTCTGTTCAGAAGTCATTTCAGCTTGCCCTCATGGGAGAAGATCGATGATAACTTCTTATCCAGGAGTCCGATCGACCCAAATTTTTATGGTGAATAGAAGACTCTATGAGAAACTTCTCCACCAAATTTCATGTCCATCAGAGATCTCTAAGGTCGAATTTGACCAGAAGAGAGGCTCTGTCTAGAAGTTGTTTCAGCTTGCCCTAATGGGAGAAGATTGATGATAACTTCTCATCCAGAAGTCCGATCGATCCCAAATTTTTTATGGAGAATAGTAGGTTCATACTGAAACTATTCCTCCAAGTTTTACTTTGATCAGATGTTCAAAATATCACCAAAACCATTGCAAGTAGCTCTGTTTTGCTGAATTTCAGCTTGACATACAAGCAATGAAGATGGTTTCTAATCCGACGGTCTGATCGATCTCAAATTTTGATGAGCAATCGATGATTTGTCCAGAAACTATTCCTTCAAGTTTTAAACCTATTATAAGTCAGAAAAACTCTCATCCAAATAGTCGAATGAGGGCTAATGACTAATTGTGTAATCAAGTTGAAATTTTACTAAGTTCTTGATGGATATTCCAATGGGCTGTCTATCATGCAACGTATTTTTCCTAAAGCTAAGGAAGTCAAAGATGTTATCACAAGTCATCCATCCATAATTTACATGTTGTTGGGTACTGATGAAGCAAAGGCAACATGCTTTTTGTCCGTGACTGACGAAGTCGGACACCATTCATGCCGGGTACTGATGAGGCGAAGGCATCCATTTGTTCGCGACCGACGAGGCTGAACAACTCCCTGGCCGGGCACCGACGAGGCGAAGGCCACATCTTGTGATAACACCATAGACTGACGAGGCTATGGATTTGCATACTTGCATGCATGGGCATACGCATTGTATTTATTCATTCAAGGGCAAAGTAATTTTGAAGCTTGAAGACGACGACCATCAACACAGCTTAATCAGAGGTTTTCTGTGGACTTGTTCTGCAGATGTAATTAACCAGGAGTTTTTCAAAAGACCTGAGGAACCATGAACCATGCAATCTCCTGAAGCAAAGATATACTTTCCTTTGGCGCATTGAGAGATTGTAAATCTCAAAGGGACTTGTAACTTGTAATTCTTTTTAGAATTAATAAAGTACAGTGTTTCCTAAAATTGTACATTCTCTACTCCTTTATTTGTATACTTATGTATACTGGCACGCCCGCACCACGAAAAGGGGGCCAATTTCCCAGAAGAGAGATCTTCCCGGCGAAACACTCCGCGAATGAAAGGGTTCAAATTCCACCCGATCAGGATGGATTTGGAAAATGGTCGGTTAGAGGCTGCTCGTTTTGGGCTTGTAAGTTTATAAATAGTAGTATTATGCCTCATTTGAGTCAAGTCATAGGAAACAATAGGAAGTGTTAGATTAGAGTGTAGGTGGTTACCTGAAGGGTGTATCATCTCCTAGTGTGTCATCATTGCTTTGCATGACACAGAGAACAAGAGAAGACAAAGATAGAGAGGGGGTGTTGAGAAGAAAAGTTTTAAAAAATATTACTCTCTAACAAGTGGGTTGCACATGTCAGTGATACTAATTTTCAAACTTGTTAATAGTCGCCGTTAGGTTTTAATGAAATAGAGACTACCACTAACTTGTCAGGGTTTTTTGAAATTTCCCCAATAATAGTTTGAACTAATTACTAATATGAAATCAAAGTATCTTGAAGTATAGACTGTTAGGCAAGTATTTGAAATATGTTTGTTTCCATGGTTTAGTTTTGATTTACCGGACGTTATCCATGTCTTTATAGATATGATTACTGGCTTTTTTTGGTCCATAGACCAAAAAATCAGGTGGAATAAAATATCCACCAAGAAATGCCTAATAACACACAACAAAATGAAAACTTCAATTATAATAGAAATTAAATAATACAAAAGTAAATGCTAACAATTTGTAATTTACAAAAGTGACAAGTCCAGGCAGAATTGTGCCACAACATTCATTATTTACCCCTGAAAATGTAGGTACTGAATTCTATGTGGCATTGTGAAGGGTCCTTTTCATTTGCAGAAGCTAGACAAATGCTTCTTTGTATTTCTCCTAGAAGTCACACCAGTAGAGATTCTGTGAAGGACAAGCAAGAACACCAAAAGTGGACTGACTAATATGATTTACAAACTGAACAACTTTTGTACTAACACTAAGATCATTTTACGTGATATTCATGTCAAAATTTTTTTTACAAGTATAGCCAACCTATACAAGGAGATGAGGCAGCCAAATCATAGGTGATACACACTTTCAGACTCAATATATAATCAACAAAATCCTTCTCTATAAATAGCTCATGGTTAAAACTTCATTATTATAAGCCAACATAAAAGCACCATGATTTTAAAGGGAATTTTCAATTTGCAGATTATATTGATGAGAGAAGTAATGTCATCTATGGAATTATGCATGCTCTAAAGGGATGTAGGAACCAATCATCCCATTTTATTTTTTCCCCTACCTTCCAAATGATATCTCAACATTTCTATCTGCTGCTGGCTCTATTCATTATCAAGGCAAGGGAATACACAACCAAATTTAAATGGAAATAAGACAAGAGATCTCAATATTTCTATCTGTGTTCAGCCCGAGCGCCCTTTAAGTCTACTAGTTCAAAGAAGTAGAACAATACCTTTAATAGTAAGACTAGGCCTTTGGAGAAGACAAACAACAAAAGATCAATGAAAACCTGCTCGAGATACGAGTTCATGGAATGCTGCAAAAAAAAAGAATATACTATTAACAATAATGAAACCTCATATTTAATAGTACATCTTGTTTGTACGCACACTTCAACAACATCTAAAGAAAGCAAACATTGGAATTGCCATTCAATGTTATGTAGGGTGAATTCTAAGGGAGTTGATTAAGAAACATAGGATGGAATTGGTAAATCCATCCAAATTGGTGAAGCTCATAATGAAGAAATCACCTATCTCAAGGAGCTGAACCAATGAAACCTTGTATTTCCTCCTCATCATCAGCTTTCAGCTCTATCCAAGTTCCTTTGCCAGGACAAAGCTTCCCTTGGAAGCAATCTGGATGTTGGGCTCTTGACATACCTGGTCTACTACTAACAACATTGTGCTCATCGAGCAAATACCAAGACGAAATTCACATAAAATAAAACAATTTTGGAAGAATCTGCCCAAAAATCACTTGACATACGATCTATAACAATTATTACAAGTCGTATATGCCTCTGGAAAACAAAACATGCATCACACAGCCCAACAAAACTACTTATGGTTTGCTAAACTGTAAGTGCAAACCGTAAGTTGTGTTGGATCTTAGATTAGGTCAAACAATTTATATTCGTGAAGATTTTGGTATTGTTTGATCCTCGAGCTAATAGAAAAACAACCTCAAAGCTATTTGGACTCTTCGCGGGGCTATAAAAGAATAGGGAGAGGAGCCAAGGAGAGGAGGCCATCTTCCACAATAATTTAGGGTTTCCCTAGCAACCACCTTCCTCCGGGAAGACCACTCTAGTTTATTTTAGCCACTTTTATTTAGTTTTTATTCTTTTTTTTATCAAGATATCAAAGATAGCGACTATGTCCGGTCTGATGTTAGGGTGAAAATCTTTACGATATCTGGATGTAGGGGATTCAATTATGAATAAAGTTATGAGGTGATTTCGTTTCTTTTACTTATTTGTTTTCTTTTATTGATGTTTCATTGGATTTATTTTCTTAATTACTATTTTATACTTAGGCACCCATATAATCTAGTTCTTCGTTAATTCTCTCAGGTAGAGAGAGTGGACGAAGAATTAACTGATCCTCAATTCATGAACATGTATTTGATCTCTATCTAGGCCTTCGTAGCGACAGTCGAAGGTTTTAGCTTTCGGGATTTGATTATTTATTCAAGGAGAAAACGGTTCCTACAAAGAGTATGGGTTTACCGGATGTGTAGTGATGTCGCGAGAATGGGATGCATCTTTTTAAGGGATAACTGCCTACACAATACAATTAAAATAGATTAAAATAGGGAAGATTAAAAGTAACCTCAACAATTTATTCATGATTTGATGAACCGAAATTCGTGAGATCATTATCGATACAATAGGAATTCTTTTAATTAGTTTAGATTAGTTTAGTTACTGTTATTATTATTTATTTCTTACTATTTTTAATATTTATTTACTCTTTTCGTTAGTATTTCATCTTACTGTGCTACCAAACCGTTAAGATTCAGAAAGAGAGATATTCTTTCATTAGAATAAGGCACGTGTTCCTCACGTGATCAACAAACTCTACTCATTCGAAAACTACAGTTGACTCTGTGCACATGCATGCAACAGTTTTCTAGCACTTTGTTGGGGACAATCACCATTGCATTAAAAAAAATTTGGCCTATTGAGTCAACCTCCACTGTGTTGATAATTTTAGTGATTAAGCACAAAGTTAGTTTTGAAACTAATGTTTTTGTTGAGTATGAATCTCTTAGTCTCATTCGAATTGTGAGATAATGGTGAAAAACATCATCTAAGAAATAATGCATGATTGAGATTCCTCAAGTATGAATGAACTCAATCAAATGTAAAATTGAAGATTAAGGATCAATTTTTTAAGATTTTATCAGTCTTTGTGTTTGAAGATTTACGAATTACTAGATTCTTACTTTCTAATTTGGCCATATTATAAAGAAAGACTTGGATCTAAAAATTTGAGCAGATCATGTGCGGGAAGCCAAAATGCATTCATAGATCATCAATATTGTTTTTAAAACTGAAAATCAAACCAACCCACAAAATTTGGGTTGTCCAAATAGTGTCCGAATAGTGCATGCAAACGAGAGTTTTCGAAAAAAAAGTTTTTAGTTTTTATCAAACACTTTCTGGAATAAGACTAGACAATGTCTGAACATATGCTAGTTGAAGCCAATTTCAACCCAAGATTGCCGAAACTTGTCTGGATACTCTCTAGTGTGTGCTCAGACAATGTCCAGAACAAGATTGGACAGTGTCCGAACATATGCTAGTTAGAGCCAGTTTCAACCTAAGAACACCGAAACGTGTCCGGTTTCTCTTTGGTGCATGCCCAAACCATGTTTGGTGATCAGCCAGTGTGTTCGACTGTGCAAATGGCTACTTTTCCGATTGTTGAACTAGCTGTTGCGATGGGACTAGACAGTGTCTAGTCATGTTGAAAAATCTACATAAAGCTTGTAATATCTGTTTTTCAATGGAGAGGCTATAAATGTTTGATTGGGCTTTTCATTTAGTGATTTTTTCTTCTCAATAGAACATATCTAAGTCTTTACATAGACAAGAAAATATTTGAGCATTGAATTTACATCCTATTGAGCAAATAGAGAGTTAGTGCATTGAATTCATTGAGCATAGTAAACTGAGAGCATTGGGTATGCTTCTCCTCACACGTTTGAGTATTTTTAGTACTTGATTAATGTCAAATGAATGGTGCGAGCCTATTACTCTTGGTGGTCGATGCCACCTAGACAGCTCGGGAAGGCTAGTGATCTCCCCACTGATGAAGATTATTTGAGAGATCAGAAATTGTGCTAAAAGTTATATACTTTTCTATCCAGAGTGGAGAAGAAACAACCAGAGTGGATATCAAAATAAGACACAAGTGAGTGTTTCACAAAAAATAGGGGAGACGAAGGAAGTCTCCAAGATCTCGAGATTCATTCTTGTGTCCATGTAGGTTTACTTTGTTGTGCCCTCATTTTATTATTGTTTTAATTTGCATATTATTTGTCATGCCCTCAAATAGGACCTAAACGTAACAATCGCCACACACTTATATAGCAGATCCTATAACTATGTCAGGCCTTATACAAAATAGACTCAAATCAGAAGGTTATCATAAAGCTGAATTATTCATTATGTAGGTAAGATGCATTAGCACAAAATATGACAAGAGTAAAATATAAAACTTCTAGTCATATCCCTCCCAACTGATTTATCTTATTGTTCACGCTCATGCTTCGATGACATTTCGGCAACATGATCTCCAACTTCGAAAGCTGCAAAAATTTAAAATCAATGGGTATGAGTATGAAAAGCCATACTTTGCAAACTTGCAAACACAATAATAGATATCGAAAATAAAGTGAGGTCGTATATAAAAATATTACAAAATTATTAACAGAGAATTTCTCATTAACCTCATTACTATAAGTAAAAAAGAGAAAATATCATAAAAAATAAAATAATAATAGTAATAATAAAATTCTAGTGCCACACATGACCACAAGCATCTACCTCTATTAAGGCTAACAAGTTGTCTAACACTATACTAACAAACAAAACTTCAATCATAATAATAAAAGATACAAATAGTTAATATATTCGTTGTATTAGTATAAGAGTTCCTCTTCCTTTTTCCGGGTTTGGAACCGACTAGTAAAATGATATAGGCGGAGTTACCCCCCACCCACCCAAAAAAAAAAAAGAAAAAGGCACGTTCCAATCCACGTAAACAGAAAAAGCACATACACAAACCCACACAAACTATTAAAAAACAAACTGTAGAAAAATTGAAAAATAGAACATTTTTTTGAGAATATATATCAACTATCAAGTGCTACGAAGAAACTAAAGACGCTCTTTTTTTTTTTTGACTTTTTTTATCTTTTATCTTTTTGCATTTTTCTTACATAGACGAGGAGTAGATACTGCTGACAAAATTTCACACGTCTTCAACACTGCCGATCTACAAAATAAACAGGTAAAGAAAATAAGCATGATATTACAAAATATATGCCACAAATGAAATATTTATATTCGACCCATACATGAAGATCAACCTGCTAAGTGTCAATGCAATCCTAAATTTAAAACATCATTACATAAATATTTGAGTGTTTGTCGAGCAGGAGCTTTACCAGTTCGACCAGTGGAGTCGACCTCATTATGTTGATGATTTAATAATTAATAAAAAATTTAATTGTGAAACTAATATGTTTGTTGAGCATATATATTTTCGTCTCAAAGAGTACACCATGTAATCTTCAACGTGGAGGGCATGCATCAATGTTACTAGACCATATAGACACATTACCTCCTCGTCAAGAGAGTAATGTTGTTTCTTAAAGCCCCCAAATAGGGCCTAGACGTAACATTATCGTTCTTAATTGTCACTCTAGTAATGCAAACTTATCACTTTGAGCACTTGAGACATTAGCTCTTATTCAAAGTGTTCGTGAAAAGATTTTATTTCATTTGTGCAAAAATCCGTTTTAACCAGAAGATTCTAAAAGATCTTTTCACCCCCTCTAGATAGTCATCCTTATACAAGTGGGTTGCAAGAGAAAGAAATGAGAAAAATGATGTGATAATATATAAAACAAGATTAGTAACTCAAGGGTTATGTTGAGAGCTGGCATTGATTTTGAGGAAACTTAGCCTCCCTCCCTATCCTACGATCCACCTACCTCGTGCTCAATGCTGGCGTCCTCCATAGCCTACCTTCGCACCTCCGCCTCCCCACCAAGTGTTGCCGGTTGCCTTCGCAACCTCCAGCCATGCGACCTCCTCTAGTTATCTATACTCCCATCAAAACCACCAAAACTGAAGCGTAGTGGGGAGGAGAGAGACACCCGCACACGCGGGCCTACACTCCACCACGGCCTCCTCCTTGGGCTCCAGCGACGGCAACCCGATGGCTCTGGTCCAAGGCTACGACAACACCAAGCTCACCATCGCTGGTGGGTTCCTCACTGTTGGATCTAGGTAGATCTTAGTATCTAGCTTTTGATGATTAATGACGATTTGGATAAATCCATTGTGATTAGAGTTAATCTGAAGATGTCAGTTTTGATGGTCAAATGACAAATTAGATAAATCCTGATTTAGCACAAGTGAATTGAATTGATTATCGGTAAACCCTGAATTGGATGTTTCCTCAGTTGCGGGTTTGAAATTGATGCATATGTAGAGGGGGAGCTCGGTGGTTACATCAAGCTTGTGCTGATTGATTGATCAAAATGTAATACGTTAAATCTGAGACTGATGACTCCAGTTGTGGATTTTATATCGATGCACATGTTGAGGGGGAGCTCATCACTTTGGTCATCTAGATTGACTGATATCTTGACATGAGGAGTATAGATCGTGTGCGTATGTGTTTATCATCTACGATCTATATGATTGTATTTTATCTTATACTCATTTGCTACTCGTTGAATTTAGTTTGTCATGTCATTTGAAAGAGAAACCGTTGAGCTAACTCCTGTGTGGAGTAGTCTCTCTGGAGGTGATTAATGACGACTTATATATGGGACTAATGTTGTGCATTGAGTGTACGTATTGTAGTCTCAGTTTGATTGCAGGATAAAAGCGAGCAGGGGTGTGAAGAGGATGAAGTCGATATGAGACATCTCGAGCGAGGTCAAGCTTAGCAAGGTCGAGCTTGCGAGGACAAGTGTCAAGCGGTCGAACTTCACGAGGTCGAACTTCACCTAAGGTAAAATCCAAGATTAAGGATTGTTTTCTTAGGATTTTACCGGTCTCGGTGTTTGGAGACAGACCGGGTTGATAGGTTTCTTTTTACTAGTTTGACCGTACTATTAAGAGGGGTCGGAAACTAGTAGCTTGAATCTATCTAGTGCGGAAGCTCAGATGCATTCATATCATCTTGCACTAGTGTCTTGCATTGCTAGTGAGTCTAAGTGTAGTTCATGTGCATTAGATTAAATATTTTGAAAACTGCACTTAGTCGTGATCGCCAGCTGTTTAAATTGGTTTATTTATATAGAGCTGGTTGTGGTCGTATTTGCATATTCTGATCGTATCAGTGTTGATACGTGGTTGTGGTCGTGTCGCTTGTTTGGCGGCTTTCTGTTTAGGGTTTGGGCGTGGTCGTAGGAGTTCGGACTGGTCGTACCAGTCTTCGACTCGCTTGCGTATGCTCGACCAAACCCTATCGACCACATGTTTTCGATCGGATGTCAAGACCTGTGTGGTCGTGGTCGTTGCTAAGTTACACAAATCACATCCGCGAGAAAACGGCAAATCCGTATGTGCAAATACTTTAAAATTGCATTTGAGATGATTTTGGCTCGAACATTTTGACAGCAGGAAAGTTTCTAAGTTTTCTAGAAGTTTCTAGACCTTTCTAGGTCTTGCTCCTGTTGACAAAATTGTAGAGCTCTGAGTTATCTTTCCAACAAGCCAAAAATCACCTCAATAGGATCTCTGGATCAAAAGTTATGCTTATTTTACTGTCAGTCAGTGTGCACTGGCCGGACAAATGCATCCGTCCGGAGCTATTTGTCCGAAGTGGCCGGACAGTGTCTGAAGTGACCGGACATTGTCCGGCCAGTACAAATTTTTTGAGCCGAAAAATGAAACGGACAAATGCATCCGTCCGGAGCTATTTGTCTGAAGTGGCCGGACAGTGTCTGAAGTGACCGGACAATGTCCGGCCTGTACAAGTCTTTTTGAGCCGAGAGTTAACAGAGACATATCCATTTGTCCGGACGTTTTGTCCGGACAAATGGTATCCGTCCGGCCTTCACAAATTTCGCCCAACGGTCACTGACACGTTTGCAACGGCTGAAATTTTTGTACTGGTCGGACAGTGTCTGAAGTGACCGGACAATGTCCGGCCTGTACAACTTTTGACCCGGTTTCTTGCAAACGGCTAGTTTTTCGTTGAGGCTATAAATACTTCGTGTTTGGCTTCAGTTTTGGGTGCTCAAAGACTTCATTCTTCAGCTGAAAACCTAGCCAATTGAGTTGCATATGTGTTATAGCATTTAGAGGCTAGAATTGAGCCCAAATTTTGAATAGATTTGAGAGAGAGCTTGAGGGAGATTGTGTGAGTGTTTAGTGCACTTCATCTCCATTAGATTGCTAGTGCTAGAGTGTTGAGCATCTCATTTGCATCATTGAGCTTCTAGCACGTGGTTGATCAAGTGAAAGTGCATCCGGCTTGTTACTCTTGGCGATCGCCTTCGCCTAGACGGTGCCGGAGGAGAGCCGAGATCTCTCCAATTGAAGTTTGTCGGAGAGGCCGGCAAAAGATTGTGAAAGGTGTGGTGCTCGCCTATCCGGTGTGGAGAAGAGCAACCCTAGTGAGATATCCTTCGTGGATATAGAAGCGAGGCTCCGAGAGAGCGCTTCAACGAGGAGTAGGGGAGACCGGGCGAGTCTCCGAGACCTCGGTAAAAATATTGTGTCAATTGCATAATTCTTATTTGCTTTATATTCATCTTGACACAATTGCTTATATCACTATTGTTGCATGTATTGTTAAATATCTCATATGGTTGAATGCAACTAGTTGATTGAATTGTTTTAAACCTCATTGTATAATTTAGGTCTCTCAATTATTATTTAAAATTGCTTAATTGAAAAGAAATTTTAAAAGCCTCCTAATCACCCCCCCTCTAGTCGACATCCTTGATCCTACACTCACCATGTGGCTGCCCTTCCTCTCCCCCGGCCTCTCCCCCTCCTTCTTCTTTTCCCTCCGCCACTACATCTCCTCCCTCCTCCCCAAAGGTAAGAAGCTCTAATGTTTTAGGGGATTCAACTTGCGGTTGAAGGCTTTAAGTAGAAGATCGAGGAAAGAGGAAGGGGGAATGCACATATGCATAGATAGACACTTCATTAGTGCTCGAGGATAGAACTTGTCTATCCCTGCACCCGATTTGTACATTTACAGCACTCAAAAAAGGACTGACTTTTTTTTCCAGCGCTCGGCTATAACTATAACCCTTTTTGTAGTATAGTTCAATTGAACTAAAATACTTTGAACATGGAACTTAATTTGGACTGAATGTTCAAAAAAGAAAGATACTGGGAATTGACCAAAGTCGAGTTTTTATTGGATTGGCAGGTAGAACTAAAAGGTGAATATCAAATGATCGAATATATGAAGGGATAAATACAAATAGTTTAATTTAAAGGAGCAAATCAGATATAAGGTTTTTTTTTAAGAAAAGGGAACTTAATCTATGAATCGACGGTCAAATGGATTGTCACTATGGCTATGGGTAGATTAGTCTACTGATATGCTTACACTTAATAGGCATATAACTGTGCATTTCGGTGATGATATTGATGTGTATGCAGTGAATTTAAAATTTAGAGAAGTAGTTTATTTTTATATTAATATATACAATTTAGTTTCTTATTTGATTATTTAGGTGAGCTAGTGCAGAATGTTGCTTTAGTTCAATTGGACCGCTATTTTAGCCTATCACTCAATATTCATGTTTCTATGCGTTAATACAACAGGATTTATGGAATGTTAGATAATTGCCTTCTTTTTAACACGGGTTTGTAAATACAGTTAGCAAATCTCGTCTATTAAATTTTTTGATGAAATCAACTTTTAGTTCCATTCATAAACATATTTCTTTCCCGTTTTGTTGAAGGTAACTATTGATTTATTATTCTGGATTTTTCAAAAATTTAATCTTCATTTAATGGTCCATGTGGATGGAAAACGTCCAAAGCTTACCACACTGGGACTTCTACAATGTTAGGAAAGTTGATGCCCATGTCCATCATTCCGCATGCACGAACTAGAAGCATCTGTTGAGATTTATTAATTCCAAGTTGAGGAAAGAGCCTGATGAGGAGCATCCACTTTCTGTTTTTCTATTGTCTCATATGAAGCCTAACAATGCCCTACTTGTGATCCAGCATATTGTATATTTGGCTTCAGTTTCTACATTGAATTTGTGTAGGTTGTCATTTTTAAAGATGGGGCCTATTTGACTCTTAAGGAGGTTTTTAAGAGTTTAGCCCTGATTGGCTATTTGAAATTCAGATTATTCGTTGTATATGGTTTGATTTGTTGTTTGGTTCAACTAATTTTCCCCATAATGTTTGTATTGACCATGTATCATCCAAGTCATCTTATTTAAAAGTGGGCAAAGCACTCAGCTTTTGAGACAAATACTTTTGTTTAACTATAGTGTTCACAAGCATCTAAATAAATTTCACGCTTTAGTATAGAGATCTGTGTGCATATAGTTGGTAGTATTAGAGTATAGACTTTGGATAAAATTATATAGTATCTACAAATTACAGTGTCAGTGTTAAAGTAACAATATTTGACTTCTTTCCAGAAAGTTCTGAAAGAAATATAAAAGTAGTAAGGGAAGATATTTGGCAAGAAGATTGTAGAATTTCACAATGTTGGACATCTAGCAAAAATATCCTTGAATAAGGTAATATTTTGGTTGGTAAGAACCCTCTAGAAAATTAGAGGGAATGTTATTTTGCAAGAGAGCCTAGGATGTTTATAGATTTACTTAGGCATGAAATTTTATATTGGACACTAAAAACTTTTTGAGATTTACTAAAAGATACATTTTGTTATATGGTTAAGATCCAACCACACGGGAAAGATCCAATGGTCTTGTAAGTCTATAAATAGTAGTATAATGCCTCATTTGAGCCAAGTCGTAGGAAGCAATAGGAAGTGTTAGATTAGAGTGTAGGTAGCTACCTAAAGAGTGTGTCATCTCCTAGTGTGTCATCATTGCTTTGCGTGATGCAGAGAACAAGAGAAGACAGAGATAGAAAGGGGGTGTTGAGAAGAAAAGTTTAAAAAAATATTACTCTCCAACAAGTGGGTTGCACATGTCAGTGATACTAATTTTCAAACTTGTTAGTAGTCGCCGTTTGGTTTTAACAAAATTGAGACTACCAGTAACTTGTAAGGGTTTTTTGAAATTTCCCCAATAATAGTTTAAACTAATTACTAATATGAAATCAAATTATCTTGAAGTATAGAATGTTAGGAGAGTATTTGGAATATTTTTGATTCCATGGTTTAGTTTTGATTTACCAGACATTACCCATGTCTTTGTGGATACGATGGCTGACTTTTTTTGGTCCATAGACCAAAAAATCAAGTGGAATAAAATATCCTCCAAGAAATGCCTAATTACACACAACAAAATGAAAACTTCAATTATATTAGAAATTAAATAATGCAAAAGTAAATGCTAACAATTTGTAATTTACATACCATCACTTTTCTTTGTTAGCTTGATGACTCTGATCAAATACTTCCTTATAATATTTTTGTTGTATAAGGTTGGGTACTTTGAATTGAAGGATTATGTAACTGTGCAGCGAAAAAAGTAATTGACTAGATGGCCTAGTTACCCTATCTACATAGATCGTTGAACCTCGTAGAAATACAATTAGAACTTTAGTAATGTAAATAAAAATTGAGCATTGAAGCATAGATAATGATTTGTGTAGTTCGTTGAAAACAACAGTCGTTTCAATTTTATTAAAATATCATGAGCATTAAGCATAGATAACGACTTTGAAATATATCTTCCTAGTATGAAATAGCAAGCAACATCTTGTCAACAATTATGAGTTGGCAATAGAAATATTTATGTAAACATCAGCAAAGACTAGTTTGCATACGTGGGAAAACATTTAGAGGGATTCCCCTATTAAGTTCACTCAACCATTAAGTTCTCCAAAATTCTAAACAATAAAGGCCTCTATCTAGTCTCAAAATTTCAACTTCAAATTAGATCTACAATAAAAGATACAAAAAAAAAAAAAAAATACAATCAAGATCATAGATAATAAAAGTCACTATTCATCGTAAATTTGTCTTTTTCTCAACTATAGTTGTATATTGAGTATGAATTTTAAATTTTGTGACTCTACATAGCACCTCATCTATCTTAATTAATGGATACTTTGAAAATTTGGCAGTTCATTTTAGTACAGGTGCAATCGGGGGAGTGGATGATATTTGTTTAATTTGCATGGTTT